>OY720629.1:26814594-29314594 GCA_963170105.1 Cantharis lateralis
ATATTCTTGCACAGCGCCGCCGGAGATTTTTTGAAAACAGTAAAATAAATCTTACCTAGAACAAAAAAGAAGACCTAAAACAAACTAGACCAGTGTGTTGGAATGGCAGAAAATCCGTATGGATCGGCCTTTTTAAGAACGACATCCACTAAATTTCTAATCTAGGACAGCGCACTATCCAGCTAACGGATCGCATCCGACTTGCGAAATATTCGTAATATTTATGACCCGCAAGCAAAAACATAATTTTAATAAAAAAAATTCAATTTGTACCTGTTTCTTATCTGATTAAATACTTGTAGGTGTGGGAATAAGGCTTTCCGTTTTTGAAATTTTAATCAAAATTTTAAATATGTTTCATGGTTGATAAAGTACAATTTTTTGCTTTTGCATTATTGCTATTTGATTATTTTAGCCAGCGAAATATTATTTAGAAACGCGGAATGTTGCAATCTTAAGAAGGTGGACAAGACGTAAGATTTCATTTTTAAACAAATCTTGGATCACCAAAACATTATTCACTGTCTGGCGATCAAATTATATTCTCGACTCTATTATACTGCACTTTATTTAATTCTTCACTAATTTTGGATTAGGTATTATTTCTAAATGTGTGCCAAAATCCCTAAACTTGGTACCTGTTGGTTCTGTAAGCACTAATGATGCATTCTAGTAGAGTGCCACCTTTGCTTTAAAAAAAAAAGAAAAATCGATTTGGACTTTCATAAATACAATGAATAAATTCATTAAATATAATGAACAATATTGTTGTACAATACCTGTGATATACCTATGCAACCCTACTGGCATTCGCTTATGGGTATTGCATTGTTTGTGAATATCACAGGTTTTCCATTTATGTTTTAATTCTAGTTAGTGGGAAATTATTCTAGTAGGGAACATTAGCGTCTGCTAAAATTCGTGAAAAGTTTACAAATCATCTTACAACGGATATCCATACGGATGAAAATAGGCCTAAAGATAATAATTGGTAAGATGTAAAGGTGTGGCAAATTTTTTTTCAAGACCACGAGGACGGAAACTCCAAATGGATTAGTTGTCTTTATTCCCGTTGGCATCCACAACTCCAGCACCGAACTGCGTTAATCAAAATTTGGAATAGGAAATAGTCTTTAGGTCTAAGGGTTCAATTATGTTGGAGCTGTGATAACCGCTAAAAGCCGCGATACTAGCGAAGTAGAGAAAAGCGAAACGTTGAAGTATATGTAACTGTTTCTGTTGAAGAAGCGCGCAAGCCACTGTTAAGTCATAGAACAGCGATTAGAGTTAAGAAATTTCATCGCTCTTATCACTTATCACAGCTCCAACATAAACTTACCCTAAGTAAGAATGGTTTACAGGTCTAATCATATACCTAGCAGATAAAGTGATTTCTACAATGAACTTATTGCGTGTAAATCCGACAAAATCCGTACTGATTCGTATCCACCATCACACATGGTGCCCCACCATCAGCTGCTGGTACTGCAATATCTAATTCGGATCCAGAAAATCCCAACTGTTTTATTACGTCCTTGGTACTTCCATGAGCACAAAATACCTGCTTGGTTGATGTTTTCCATCATTTAAAAAAAAAACAGAGTTACAAGCGCAAATCCCTAATTCGGCTAAGAAACTAATAGGTCTAAGTGATAACTAAAAAATATTTATAAGAAAATGCAATCACCAAGGGAGAGTTTTTATTTTTTTTATCAATGAAATACTATCGAAAAATACTGTAGACAAAAAGTGCCACTGGCGTAATTAAATTACTCTGTTTAATTATATTTTAAAAATAATTACGTAAGTGATTACTTTTTGATAAATTCCATGTTTTAAAATGAATTATAAATTTATTATAGTGCCGAAATTAAATTACACACTATTGTCGTTCCATTAGGTATGCAGCACTAAAAAGTTTACATCTGTCAAAAATTAGGGCAGAAATGCAATTACAAATAATAGCGTGCATTACGTGAACATGATAAGTGATTTTTTGTGACCTCAAAAAATGATAGGTCAAATTTATTTTCTTCTGTAGGTAAGTTCTCTTTTGTTTCTTTCCTTCATTAAATGGTGACAATCGTGAACAATGCCGGAACATGCCATTTAATTATACATGTAAACGTGAGCCCTGTTGTAGGCTAGCACTTCGAATGCGGGTTGCTATATTGCAGTCCTGGCAACTTCTTCTTTTTGGATTTTTCAACCGTTTCTCCATCACAGGGTGGTGAAAACCCAAATATAATTTGAAACTAACTAAGGGCTAGAAATTTTGATTATAACAATAATTTTACTGTACTCAAACATCAAGTTTGGGAAATTTACTCGAAATATTTCAGGATTTTTCACATTTTCCAAAATTGTCCTATCCGTCCCTGCTGATCTAAGTTTTAATTTTAGGATTTAATTGTTTGCCGACGTGTTTGCTGTTTTATCACCGGCAATAAAAAAGAACGAGTCGAAAATAAATGCTTAATATTCAAACGGTAATTAAATTTAACTCGTTCAAAATTTCACTTCTTACTTTTTTCTGTTCAGGAATTTCCTTCAATATTTTAAACGTGGTTTGGTTAATATAAAATTGCAAACTAATTAAAATGCGAGACGCTGACAACTTCATAAATTTTGAGAAAAAAATGTGATGAATATTTAAATGAATACTGAAATATTTATTTCGTTTTGCTAAACAATAAGAATACCTGCAGAACTTCCATGGCGTAGATGATAATGTGGGTAGTTGGTGCCAGAGAGTAGGGTTAAAAAGTCGTGTGTTTGTTCTAGCTAAATTCTGATGTCGTAATGTCGTTAATAATTAATTCCACCTTCGGGGCAGGAGCTAATGGTTCTGACGATTTCCCAAGTGCAAAAAATCGTACCTTTTGTTTCATTCGGAACAGGAAAATTATATGTTTTGAAATCAAGGTGAGGTTTTAACATCATAATCAAGTTTGATTTCGTAAAAAGGAGCCGCAAATCAAAACTAATCCAACAAAAACTCACAAACATTTTCAGTTTGTTAATGAAGACATTAAGACCGACTCATGTCGGTGGTAATTATTTTCTGAGGTTGGCTGGTTTAAATCAATCGATAATTTACTACAAGAGAACTACCTGAGCACGCCTTCTCTTTGACCATGTATCAGCTGCTTGGCCTTGGTGATCGAGTCGACAGGTGGTGGTTATAAGTTGGTATTTTCGAAAATCTTTTAGAATTCATAAATTAACGCGTGGTAAAATACCAACATCCTGTTTAACCTGAAGGAACACGTGAAATAACATTTTAATCCAATAATCGCGGTATCCATATTTGGAATATTGTAAGAACGTCGGTCGTTTAGCTAAATCAATAAGATATTTCTTCCAATTTAAAAGAAATTTTAAGTGAATTTTTAATAAATGTAAAGTTTAGTTATCATTAATCAAACGGAATTTTAATATTCTTTTTGAACGTTTGGTTATGTTTAATGAAAACGAAAGCCCCAAGTTATGCAGTGCCTCCTTTAATCTTGGAAATGAGTTGAATCAATCTCGAATGGATTGTCTAGGTTAACAATTTTGTAATTTACACTGCATGTCGGGCTTACTTTAAGTTTGAGTAAATTAACTTCGGTACATAAGGTTGAAGTAATCAGAAAGTAGGTGAGGTAAATTTGAAAACTTCCAAGATACATTCGTGTTTTAAGCGTCGTTTCAAGTTAAATACGATTATATTATTCTTCTTTAAGTACTTTGGATAAACATAATTTTATTTACTTCACCTTTAAAGAAGAAGAAGTTGACAACGAAAATAAAAAAAATTTAAATTGCATTAACGTGAAGTATTGTAGTCGTAAAAATCATAAATGTGTAGTGGCGTTGCAGATTACATTTTCTCTTGATAATGTAATACGGACCGTATCCAGTATATCTCGATTAGGCGTTCTAATCTTCAATTAAATATACTAAAAGCACAGAATAATCTTCATGTAAAGCTGAAAGAATAAATGTGTTGTGTTGCTGCGAGACATCCAGTTGAGTCGGTATGATTGTGATTTATGATGCAATCAATCAATTTAAGATTTTTAAATTGAACTCGCGAGGTGTTTGTTTGTTCCACGCGAGAATTTATTGATGAATCGAGATGATGCAGTTTTAATGCAACAGTTATGCCCCCATCAGGGCGAACAAATGAGTAAATCTCGACGTGCATTAAAGAATGTTCAGCTCCATTCTTTGCCTCTTTTACATCTTTTTACTTTAAAACTTTGAAATGTCAAATCATGCATCCGCTTCAGGCAAGCACACGAACACATGATGTTATTTATACATTTTCTTAATTTTACAGCAAATTTATAAACATTGCACGACTAGGTTATTTCATTCAACAAACATAAATATAATTTACCGTCAAAGTAAAATACATAAAGTGTTTTTCTTCAAGTCTGCAAACCATATAGATTCCATGCAGTCCCATAACTTACTTAATTATTTTTAATAAAAGAAAATACAAAATTAATATTATTAGAAACTAAAATCTTCCGCAGCCTTTCTTTGATTAAACCTTGTCTACTGAATTTTAACAAACATTAACCGTAATTGAAATTCTTAAATTTTAATTGAATAACTCAGCCGCCTGTTTACTGAATTTATACTTAATTCAACGCAGACCAAATGTTACTGCAATTAAATCTTTAAGAATCGAACCTACTTTTCTCGATGCAAAATTTAAATTCTTGACTACTTTATCGGGATAATTGCTTGATTAAATTTTTAACCCATTGGTTTAAGGAACTGGAAGTCACATCACTATCTACCGACTTCGGTCAGTATACTGCTAGCATTTCAAACTATAATTTATAACAGTTCTGCTTCCACTTACTACTTGTACTTGTTGAACCAACATGAGGTACATCAACTCTTCAACTCCAGTGATGTCAGACTAAACGAAAACTGGAAGCCGCTTGGGTAATAAATTGTGTTATTCCAAATCTGAGTATAACAAGAAGCACCCACTGTAACAGCTCCCATAATCGAATGGTGGTAGACCATAATGAATCCAAAACAAAATTTTACTGCAGTAATGTTTGACTGCTTTTTTTACTATCTTGGAAAATGAAAAACCTGTCGATTGTAATAGCTATCTTGAAAATGTAAAATTACTAGCAAAATTGTCTGCAACAATTCCAGAGGCTAAAGGTTTAAGGTAGTAAACTTAAAAATGTCAAATATTACTAATTTATGTTTTAACTAGTGGCTAAACCAATGTAATCAAAAATCGATTATGAAGATGGTCAAAAACAACATTTTAAGCATACAGCTTGCAGCTACACATTGTAAAAGTGAGTAGAAGGTGTGTTATTTATTTGACCACTCTACCTGATAACTTTCCTAGTAGATTAACTATGAGCGAATTTTAAAGAAAACCAAATCATCAAAACAACACCTTGGCAGCTCATCCATGTGACGTTCTCCACTATTAAAATACAACCCGGATCCATTGCTCCATTGGCCAAATCTGGTTGATGAACGCAAAACAAAACCAAGTTCTTCAATAGTCTCTGATTTATTCCAGCGTAGCTCTACAGGCTTTCAAATGAGCTTCTTGCAATGTCATTTGTTCTATCTACTCTCAAACATAGTTAAAAAGTACTTCAAGCAAGAAATTGGATACCGGCAATCCTTCTTGCACACTGCACTGTATATTCTGAGACGTTTTATCCATCTTCAGTAATATTTAGTAAAGCTTCAGAATTGCAAATTGAACATCAAATTTGTAGTGTTAGAATGGTCTTTTATTGTTGCTCCTTATTGTACACCAAATTTACTGTTTTCAAACTTAAGTTTAAAGCAGTCGCTCAATTAAGTATCACAATAAATGGAGAACTATGTACCTACTGGTTGTCCGTCATTTTTGTCAATTGTCAGCTTTAAAAAGGTGTTACTCCGGTATGCTGCCCCCATTGTGTAAATTAACAATATATACTCCGGATTCACTCCAGTTTTGTGCTATTCCATGCGTTATTTTTAGATTACCCGGTAAATGATTTTCTAAATCACAAAAGCTGTAATTTAAAAAAATAAACTACTGTTTTTATTTGGATTTCCATTTTTTTTTCACGGAATGACCCTTACTGCAATGATGATATCGAAAATTACTTATCTTGTTAACTTTTTTATTACTAACTTCTGTTCATGCTTCGATTCATTTTATCTTTAAGCTTTCTTAACTCTCTTTTTCATTTATACGCCCTTATGTTTCTACACTTCCTAGTAGTTTATTTCCGCTTTTCTTTGTACTGATTCTCCAGTGGGACATCTTTCTCTGCAAATCTTTTCCGATGTCAGCATCATCTTGTGCTCTTTTACTTCATATTCCGACTTGATTGAAATGGAAAAGCTTTTTAAAAAAATAAGATTTTAAATAGAACGAATGGAAGGAAAACAATTTAACCATTGTTATTTTCTACCTGCACTTGCTGAAATAATTTTGAAACTTGATCGTGACCACAGAAATGGCTTGTCGGAGTTCCAAGGCAGAACTGCTGATGGAATTTCTTAGTTCGGCCCGGGGTTTACAAATTTCTTGAATACTTAGGTTTTTGGTTTTAATAAAGTAATATTAAAAATGAATAATATATTATAGTTATTTCCAGTAAATTAATATAAAATATGTGGAAATCTCGATTTTAGTTTGCATAAAAATGCAGTAACCCATTTTTGAAATGGGAAAATCTATTGAACCGATATTGAAAATTTATGATTTGGAAAGTCAAGATATTTTATATTACGTGATGTGACTTAAATTTGTAGCCCATGAGTGGAAAGTTGGCGTAATTAGAATGCTAATTTCCATTTGTTAAGTTAATATTCACCTTGCCAGGAGCTTTTTAGCAGGTTAGTGTTTGGATGTGGAGTTTTATAGGAATAGTAGACGCTTACTAGACGCCTAGGCGATGGCGCAGGCGATATTACCCGAATGAAAAGCCGAATCGAGAATTACAAACACCATGAGTAAAATTCTTGATGATCGCTTATTCGTATCAGTTCGACCTTAACTCGAGAGAAGAGATTATGTGTGTTTTGATGTCTCTCCATCGCGATGCAGAAGTGTTTATTTACGTAGTATAATTTATCGGTTACAAACAATAATCACCAATTGTTATTTAAATTTATGTTTTCATAAATAATGTGGAACTTCCGCTACCTTTTTCTCAAAATTTAATTTAATTTTTGTTGTGATTCCACGTATAAATAGTTTACCTTCCAGTCATTGAACTAAGCAATGCTAAAACTCGCCAAGTAACTATTTATGCGTAATTATATGTAGTTTAAAAAAAAGGGAAATTAAAAATAAATTTGTGTTAAAACGATAGCAATAACAAAATGTACGAAAACAGTTTCTTCAGAATTTTTACCTCAGTAATTGTGTTCTTATTAGTGATTCTATTGCAAATATACACAGTAAGTGCAGAATTTGAAAATAGTTGGATACAATATTTGGAACAACCATGCTGTGGAGGAACGGGAAATCATCATGTTAGACATCATAGAGGTGAGCTTTCAGACATCCTCTCTTAATCAACACTTATTAATTTTAAACACGTGATCCATCTTGGGGGGGCTTTAATGATACTCGTAATTTGATGATCTTAAATTATTTTGACTTCCTGCGTGATGTTTACATTGGAAACGTTCAGCTGTTTTGGCATATGAAATACAACTTTAAATTTCTGGAGTGGATTAAACTTGAACTGTCGCCCCAATTCGGTCGTGCAAAAACACTTTCACCACGTAAAAACAACGACCAAATATAATATTATAAGGATTAGGTAAACTTGGATCGGATAAAAATAGTTTCTACTATTTTCCATTCATAGCCTATTATTAGCCCAAGTACAAATAAATGTTATGCTGAATATTGAACGTAGGAAAAACCAAGTTGACCTTTTTGTTTTACTAATGAGCTTTCCACTCAACCCAATTGGTTTCCAATAATTATTCAGAAAAAAGTAATTGTTACAAAAATAGATTGCGCCACTATTTTTATAAATAATTGTGCTTGTAAGTGAAAATTAAGGGAAATTAGTAGGTGTAAACTGCTCGTTACCAAGGGGTGCATTATGCACCCCAACTTTTCTGTTTATGGCGTCACCATGGCAAAAACATGTTTAGTCTCCCGCGGCTACCAAAGGAAATATTCACATCCACGTAGTCGAAGCTCTTCAAAACTTTAATTTGGTTCTAATTTTTTGTTGGTCATCATTAGGAGGGTGGATCAGTTCAAGCTGCAGGTTGGAAAAGTTCAAAATTGTTGTTACCCTTGCAACGTGAGTCACAAAGAGTTGAATCGTTTTATTTTTCTGTAAGGGTGGAATTCAATAAAAGGTTTAAATTATGACCCACAGTTTAGATGAAGCTGATAGGTTCAATTAAACGGACGTTTTGGTCCATTTTTCCATGTCGATCAGGAATTTCTGTTGATAATTAAAATTCTGTTCCTATTGAGAAATGCAGATTCTACAATGTAATTACTAATTAGGACGTATTTGTTGTCGAAATACCTATCACCCTATCTGGTTACAGTCGACTGACCTAATAGTAAAATATGGCAATATAAACAATAAAATTAACATTTTATTTGAATAACCTGGATATTAAAATTTCCCAACGTAATTAAAAATATATCATAAAATACATCATTTAACTTTTATAAAAATTAATGTTTATGTTTTTACATTTTAATTTGAGTGAACTCGACAATGTTTTTCCAATAAAATGAATTGCAAAGAAACGCACAGACACGACGTTAAAAATAAATTTCGGGTTCATTCATTTTGGTTCTTATAGGAAAACATTTTACACTTCAAATTTATCCAGAATTTCCACAAACATTTTTTAGAGTGTAGTTGAGTAAACTTGTGGTAAACTGCATTACAAGTGCTGTTGATTTTCTATTATTTTCCTGGAGAGTAAGGATTAAGTGAATAATTGCATTTGTATTTGCTAATTTCTAATTCCTGCATTAATTCCATCGAATTAATTTCGTCCCATTCTCATTGATAATGGGACGAGAGGCTGAACCGTTCATGAAATATGGATACCGTGGTTCTTATTCCACGTTAAGCTGTACCTACAGCAAGTAAAATTTGCCAGCTTTCAATTTGTTAGTGTGGATCTTAAATGTACATTTAAGCCAAAATTATATGCACTTTTATTACCTTTGAAACCGGGGGGTCTGGGGGGTATGGAATACCCTCCAGTGCCTGGAGTATAAATATAAGTTGAAGACTTCAGTTTCAGTTTTCCATAAATTACGTATGTTTGATCTATTCGCGTTGCAAAATCGTCATTAGGTCAGTCAAAAATTAATGCACACCGCTGAGTGTTATTTTCAGGATATTTTACAGTTTTACTAATATTTTGCATTAGTAATGTTGGTTTTCACATTTCAATTTATTTTTAGCTCAGTTCTTGATTGCTTATAAATTATCTATGTTATAAATAATAGATAAGCGGTAAGGGTAGAATAAACTTTGAAAGAAGGGTTTTCGATGATTTTAGCAATTTCAATAAATAATATTTTGCAAACTTTTTAAAAATGTGTAATTATTTTTAAAGTTGAGATCTAAGTTTTATTGAAGTTGTAATTTGAAATTTCTGCAAATAATTGCGATCGACGCGACGATTATTTTACCTCCATAGTTGAAAAAGATTAAAGCTACTTATGTACTTTACAGGCTGGTTGGCTGTCAACAATTTACGAGTACTAAATTTATTACCTACAAGGTATTATTAACTTTTGTTAATTTTATGGTAAAAATTTGTTGGGTGCACTTACCTGCACGTCTTTACAGTATTGCCTTCTCCTCGCCTACCATTTAACTTTTTACTTTCCAAAAGAGTTTTCCCTCTGTGATATTTTATTAACACAAAACTTCCGAGTAAATGAAATTATGAATTTAGGTAGCCAGTTAAATTAATTCAAAATTAAAAAGCGCGCATAGTTTTCAATTTAAGTCAAAATTAACTAAAGCTCGGTATGAGCTTTTTCCGCGTCGCTAGTGAAACTTACTTTGGCTGTTGGATCATTTATTTCAACTAAAACTTTATATTTAAATATTTCGGCTTACCTTCATCCTTACTTTGTCTTCCCAATCACAATATTTTTTTAACATCAAATATTTAAAACTTGGTACTTCTGCCGATCACCCGGCATTAAAATTCATGACAGACGAAACTTTCGTTTTAAAATTGTTACGTTCCAGACTCATTGCAAAATTAAGCACAACCTATTTCAGAACTAGAACTAAATGAATAATTTAGCCAATTTATTTGTTTTAATTTTTAAATGGTTAATTAATTGGATGACGAGTTTCAGTTATGGATTTAATGGATTAATTATAGATTTGTGGAAATTATTACTTACGCATTCGATTGGTGGATAACACATACGAAAGGTTAAAGTACTACTTTATTTGAGGTTGATATTTGTACATTGATAAGTACAAGGTGAAATGTAAACATACATAATCATGTGTAATTATGCATGTTGTTAATTACTCTAGGTATTCCATAACTACACGATCAGGAAGTTGTTCTAATGTTCATATTGATTAATGCGTTTTGATTGGGTATAAAATTAATTGAATATTTATGTTTTTCTCTCGGTGCTCTTCCAACTGCACCTCTGCAATTTTTACGTTGTCGAAGGAAGAAGGAGGCGAAAAGGAAACCAATTGCTAATTAGGATAACCGAACAATTGTAAAAGTTTTTAACATTTAATCTTTCTATTGAATTTCGGAATGTTTAGTCAAGATAAGATATTTAAGTAAATTGCTGGCAGAAGATAATGACTTAGCGTTTATGTACAAGCCCATGAATCTAGCAATTACAAAATATCGCCATCAAAGCTAAAGATCATTAATCACTTAGCTAATTCTGGTACCGCTACAATTATCTTCCTCAACTTTGGCACATTTTAATAAGGGGGAATGACTAGCACATCTTTTAAAATAAGTGCCCATCGTTTCATTAATCAAAACTAATTGTAAACCAATATCGTCAACCATAGAAATTAGACACCAAAATGTAAATACTAAATTTTTAACCGTTTCTCTCTTATTTTATTATACAGTTAAACTGTACAGAAAGTCCGTAACAAGGAACGAAACCCTGGCCATGTCATAAATATAAAGCTTAATGCTATACTAATGTACATTTTTATACTTAACACAAACTTATCTCTTTCAAAATCGTGCTTGTATTTGATTACCAAAAATACCTATGGAATTATTTTTAAATTTTTATCGTCAAAACTATTCTTTACTTCATCAACTTGAAAAAAAATTGTTTGAATTTTAACGATCGCTTTAAAAGTCTGTGTTTACTGTTTGCTTAGTTGTGCAGGAGCTTTTTAAACATATCGTGCGGAAAATTAAAGTATTGACTTGGTTTTCTTTGCTGCTATTTTGTTTTTAAAATTGGCCGATTTTATTATCTTATGTTTGAAATTACGATTATTCTAATATTTGTACGCCCGAATGGTGAGAAAACAAGAGCGCCTCTTCCGGTTAGTTGTCACGGCAATTTTGGTATATTTGAATTGACTAATTTATGTTTATCAACAATTAAGTTGTGTTGCAAAAATTACTCGGGCATCTTTTTTTTCAATGATAGTATAGGTACATTTTCAATTTTTAGGTATTTTTTATTATGTCGAAAAGAACCTAATCAAAATTGCACGCTCTATGATGTGTAAAATCACTATTAGTTGCCATGACAACGTGAAAATATAATACCGACAGGAATAAGAGTTCTCTAAGAATGCTTTTTAAAGACTTTACTAGTTTAATTTTTATTTTATATGTTATTTTTATTTTATGATTTAGCAACGAAATCGAAAGCACGGGCAAACATGTGCACACATCACACGTGTTTGATAATGATTTACTTTTCACACTATTGAATTATACCAGAGCAACTTTAAAAAGTTGATTTAATTGGCGGTCACAACAATCGGTTCATGCGGGATCGTCTGCATTCTCCTCATTGTTAATCCTAAAATACCTACGACTTCAACTCGAACTATGACACATATCTTCAGGCTAAACTTTCAAAGTGGTCCGTTTTCCTTCGATAGTTGAATATAAAATACTTTTTTTTACTAATGAGAACATTTCTAAATCCTCAGGTAAGTTTTGTGAGTTGCTGGGATTCGTGTCGTTTAATGTAACATTCATGTAACCTCTTGATGGCAATGTAGGTACCAATTAGACATGAGCTGCAGAAACTTGAAATGCTGAATCATGATTCTAATCTAAACTAATAGAAAAGCTTGAGTAGGTTGGTAGTCGCAAAGTTGTCAAGTGTTATGGTGCATTAAATAAGAAACTATGAAGTAATTCTGCGTATAGGTGGACATTTACGACCGACTGTGGTTTCTACTGTAAACTATGGCTACTGATCTAGATTTTTTTTAAAAGGGGTGTCAATAAACTATCGTTGCCGTTAAAAAATTAAATTATTACCGAACATGAAAGTGCATATTTTATAAAACCTAAAATTGAAGGTGTACGTATATTCCGTGTAGCCGAGAAATAACAAAAAATCGACCTATTCGCTTCTTTGTAACATGCATTTTACTACCTGGCTTCTGGTTTCAATCCAGAAAATTGTAGTGTGTGTTTGACAAGGTTTTCAGGTAGTGGTTGCTTTAACAACTAATTTATTTTTAGATTCCAGCAATTTTTAAATTGTGCGGTATGAACGCTACTTCCTTTATGCAGTGTAGCATTTCGAAAAACGTTCCAGTTTCGAATTGACATATTTGTAATTTTGGTGCCAAAACATTAAAACTACCCCTTAAAATAATATAGCTTGATAATTTATGTTTGACAGGAGCATTTCGTAAAATATTTTAACCAATTATCGCTAATTAGAACGGATGACGTGAGTCACGCATGGTGCTATACTGCAGCTGCGTGCAGCGCCATTTTAAATTAAAAGCTTCTGTATTCGTCTACCTATCTATCCAAACATAAGTGTTGTCTATTTACATATTTTTAGAGAGGAACTGCATCGAGGTTTCTTTGTCGATTCAGATAGAATTTGGGGTTAGCTGCCCAGATAAAATTTAAGATACGCATGAATGGATAAATGAATCTCTTTATATGCTTACCTCCGTTTAGCTCAGTTTTTACCTTTTAGCGCTTTACAAAATGTTTTACCACCATAGCCCTGCAAAAGAACACAAAATTGTTTCCTTTTACACATAGTCATCAAAGGGAATCTAGGAATCACTAGCACGTTTTTCCTACTCCTATTTATCTCCTCATACATACACCAATATGTTTTGAACTCGAAACCGCAACTTCAATTAAGAACGTAAAAATGGTTAATAATTACTTGTGCCATGACAATAAACTGACATAATAATTTATTTCTGACCACGGAGCAATAAATTCACTAAGTTAAAGAAGTGGAGACGTCTACATTTATTAAGCCATAACGGAAAATGGACGGTTGTTTCTAAATTTTCATTTATGACAACTGTTGTAATAACAATTTTATTTATAACTTTAATTTGTCTATTTTTTTAAATTAAAACACATTTGAGCGTCACGAGTTTATAAATTAATCGACAATAAATTATTAAGACAATCATAAAATATTGCTTAATTATCGTTCATTCGAAGTATACTGGAAATGGGAATTAAAACGATATTTCAAGATTCTTATTGAAAATTATTTCTTGCATAATAATATTGTTTAATTGCAAAATTTGTATTTAAGAGAAGTAATCCAAATTTACGAGTTGATTATTCAAAATTCCTAACCTAATTTATTAAACTACGCGGCAACGCTTGATTTATTAAATTGTAAATTAAAAAATTTGGGGGAAACGATCACAAGCAAACAATTATTTTTATTTACCGGCAGTTCGTTAAGGTGGGCTGTCATTTTCTTCCTAAAAAATAAATTATAGGGGAGTTATTATAATATAAAACACCGAAACCTTAGAATTAAATTTTGCCCCCCTCCCCACATAGTTGCTTTTCCTATGAAAAGTCTCTCGGATCCCCGTTTCAATGTAATAATTACTAGTATAAAAAAGAATAATATTAATATGCATTTAACAAATTATGTTGATTTAATATCTTTCCAACGAGACGATAAAAAATTTTAATATACAACGAAAGTAAAATTTATATTAAATTTTATTTTATTGCTTCAGATTTGTATTCACTTGTTTTTCTAATACCTAACTGTCTACCTTATATTGAAAATTCCATATATTTGACACAATCTTACAGTAAAGATATTTCAAATTTCTATTGTCCCTTTCTATATATGTAGACGAAGACGGTAAAAAAACTATTTTCGTCGTGACGATCTGGTTTTTGTTGGGGTGTTCCGATTTACTCCGAAGTGGCGCCGACAACATAAAGCCTCCAGTCTGGACTAAATGCATTGTGGTATTAAGATATCTTAGGATATCTCAAACCAACACACACATGGCTATTCTGTGTAGTTTATTTAATTTTGTTCCATTCTCAAACATTACACATGTGTTTTATATGTTTCTATTATTTGTTAGCTTTCTTTTTGTTTCTTATTTAATGGAATTGACCAAAAACTAATTACTTTTCTTTTGTTGCAGGTACGTAACAATTGACCACTCCAAAGTAGAACTAACAATGTTAACAGTAAGTTATTCCTTCATCAACCACTTCAGTGGTTCAATTAAAAAAGACCCAGAATTCCGCTCTGTATCTCAGCTTTGTTTACACCAAACCACTACCGTCCGTGGTCTAGATAAATTTGATGATTGCTTTCTGAGAAATTCCATATTTAGGTTGTAATAAATGTTATTGCTATAATAGAAACTATTAATTAGCACGATAACTTAATTTAGATAATAAAACACTCTAATGATACCAACATAACAAACATCACTAACTTTTTATGACTTCTCAGTATTTCATAATCTATCTGCCATTAATTTTCCATTATATTTTAATAATTTAATAAATCCTTTTCAACAAGGTAATGCTATTTTTAGAAGCCTCGATTTCATGCTTACAGAAAATTTTTTTACTTTTAACTACATAGAGCTATACTAGCTTTTCCATTTGGCAGCGCTTCGGTGTACATGCTGAGACCTTATGTGACTTATGTTAATTCTCGACATCGATGTCAGGATGTTTTTCATACATTTCCATTAAGACCATTTAAAATACAATAAATTTAAATTATACCTATTTTTTTTGTTTATTTTATTTCTTCATTTGTTTGTATTAATTTTACATTTTTTGTGGCCGAGTTTAAACTGTAGTTAATTGTAAGAGGCAGAACCGTATTTAGTACTAATTTTTTCTTGCATATGTCAGAATAAAGTTCTGATTAACTAGCAAACCCGGTGTTCGAGTACTTGCGTGATAGTTTCACTACAAAGCACACTCAGGGGGTCATTCAAATATATTATTCCACCTGATCCTACCAAACTTAGGCTGTGTAATTTTATTGACAATTTATAACTTTGTGAAATTTATTTCGAAACAAAATTGTGTTGTGGATAATCTGTAGATTTTAATTTTTAATTGAACTGAATAATCCAATAACTGAGCCATCAATTATTATGAATAGTTTAGGAGCTTAAAACTGGACCATAATAAACTCGTTTGTAGGTTTAATGTCTAGAACAAATTGATAGAGGAACTAGGCCCTTTGGTACTTTTAGGTAGGATTAATTAATAAATCCGTCTCTAATATATAGTTTAGACAAACACCTGCAATATGTGTTGCTTACACGGCTATGTGCCATGCGTATATATTTAGTAAGTATTAGAGAAACAGGAAATGTAATCCTTTCTAATACCTTTGCACTTCCTACGAAATGAAGCTTAGGGTAACCACCGTGAGCCATATAAACTGCAATCGGTGTAGGTACACACCATGCTATCCAAACTTTATAAATCATACATCTTTCCATTGCAGAACTTTAATCTCTTCAATGGAACAAATAAAACTGTAATCTCTTACGAACTTTATATTGACGACATTAACTTCAAATTGCAGCTGATAATTAAGTTATTTTCTTATTAGTTGCTTATATCGAGCTTCCTATATATTTCAATTAAATTCGTTCAGTTAAATTATAGTAATAGGGGTGTAACATTGTTAAAAGAGAATATCGCTGGAAACTGCTTTAGAAATAAAAATCCCTTCTTTATGGCTCACAATTATTAATTAATTTAGCATTCAATATTTAATTGAATTTCTCATTCTTGGTATGTAGTCTCTTTGAACATCACTGAAATATATTGTGTTGGAGGGGGGCAGGAAACCGATATACAAATACCAGTTGTTCATACTTGGAATACGGATCAAGAAAATCTTTATTTGCGGAATTACATATTTTTTTCTAATTTTAACTGTATTTTCAGCTTTGGCGCTATCGGCAATCTTTTCCACTTACTCATTCTATATATATAATTCAATGTCGCAATTGTGATAACAAAACGTGTTTACTTTTTCCTTAATTCATTCCAATTCGAATGACCAAATTTTACTTTACTTTTAACCGAAAAGAAGTGCCATTATAGGAGTTTAGGGAAGATAACGTGTTATTAAGTTATTATCAATTTTCTATTCGACGATTAAATTAGGCTAATGATTTTCTTCCATCCTAAGTAGCACATAGCAATAGAGAGTGAGAGACCATCCTATTTATCTTCTGTTTTGTATAATTTTATTTCTAATTGAAATGACAAAACATCGGGCACAGAAGGAAAATATTTTCATGGATGAAAATTAACCATACAACATAAACTATCATGCTGTCTATGAGGGGAGTACAAAAATCATCTATTGCATTGAAAAGTGCGCAAAATATTCGTTAAGCAAAACTTAATAAGCTATGACCTAAAGAGGACCAATCAGAAATCACTAAATGACCAGTAGATGGTATTAATGTAGAATAAAGGAAACATGAATAGATTACGAAATGCATAATTAAATTGTCCGTAATCAGAACATTGTGTGGAAGACTGCTTTCATGGTAAAATTAAAAGCTCACCGAGACGGCTATTATAAAAGTCTCGGTTTAATTTTAAATTATAATTTTATTTAAAATTATTAAAAAGCGCTTTCCAAATTTTTTTGTGTAATAACTTTTAAGCACCTGTTACATTTAAAAAAAAGTAATTTTCCCTTCAGGGTTCGATGCTTGGTTGGACAGCTTTTTTAGTTTTAAATTATTTATAATTCGTCTCTATCCCAACGCCTTGTAATTTTTGTTATTCATTATTAAATTGGGAGGGTTGGATTTACCCTAATTCCCAAGTAAAATAAGAGTGATTCATATGGAGTTGGTCCAAAGGCGGGCCCGCCGTTTTCTGCAAACACAAAGTTAAATTAATTTAATTAAGCGATTTTATTCGATTTTCGATTGTGTAAGCATATGGTAAGGGGATGAAATTAACGACTGAGTCAAGATTACATGTATGAAGCGTTAAAGTTGCTTGTGTACTTGCACCCTAAGCACTTCTCTATCAAATAAACATATGGTTTAAACGCGCCCTTTGCTTCGACTTAATTATGACCACGGATTTACCCTCGTGGTCTTACCAGGCAGATTCGTATGTGCTCGTTATGCAAATTATGCTCACATATTATTTACATTCGTTTAGAGTTTATAAAACTAATGAAGACTCGAATAGCAAACTTGAAATTGTTTGAACGAATAATTAAAAGCTCAAACTAGGTAATAATTTTGAAGCGCTTGCATTATTCAGCCTTACTTTTATATTCTGAAATGTTTATTTGTGATTTTTGAAATTCATGAGATTATACATGTTGCCAGGTCTACACTCGAACAGAAAGGCCTGACAGTGATTGCATTATCTCTTTGATTTCATAATAAACAAAACGGGGAAGTTATTAATTTTTTGTAATTAAAATTGAAGTGATAACGTCTTTTCATTGTATGTCATATAGACAGTTGAATGGGTAAACAAAGCCTCGGCTGTTAAATTGTCATTCGAAATTTTTGCTGTATTTAGGAAACCGGAAAATGTTTGAAAAGCGTGCGTAAATTTCTGCAATGTACTTCGCTCAAATATCAGATTTAAGAATATTCCACAATCACACATTTTTGTGGCGTTCCTGTAAACGAAACTCTCATGCGATACATTTATTTAAATTTTAAAACTTGCATGTTTCCATTCAAAATACTAAAATGTTGCATAAACTGTTACACTTCAGCATAATAAATGTTACGAAGTGACGACGTTTTGAATAGAAATGTATCTGTACTAACTGTACAATTGGTTTTGTATTAAAATTTCAATTTTCCGAGTTCAAGCGAATATTCCGCATTCCTGCTGAACATTTTTCGATTTCGAAGCAAACTGATGTTTATTTAGTTATTTAAATTAGTTAATTTTTTTTAATTTGATTGATACGTGGCGATATTTTTATTTTGATTTCGCAAAAAAAATTAAATTCCAATGGTCATATTCAAAACGTGAGCGCACAAAACTTGACGTGGGCAGAATAGAATTGATTGATAAGTGTGAAATCAAAGTACGTGAATGATAATTTTGTAAACGATATGCTGAATTTGAATCACTCACGTTGGATTTGACAATGCGAATTATTTACTAATTATATTTTTTAAGTCTTCCGAATTATATAAATGAAACCATCGAGGTGGTGTGAAACGGAGTGTTATACAAAATATTTATCTACCCCAAGCAAGCCTAGGGTGATTTGAACGAATTCGTCTCCAGGTGGGGTAGCTTCAGTATAATAGCGTACAGGCAGGTGGTGAGACAGCAAATTTTTGGGGTATCTATAAAAAGAACAAATCTTGTCAATTTTTGTTAACAGATGATATCGTGAAAAACTTTTCTATAAGCTCTTTTTTGATGACAGTAGGTTAGTATGGTGACTACACTTAGATAATGTTATCGAAAAGACAAGAAATGATTGCTTAGGTAGGGAAGAATAGATTTCGTTAAACGACTTTTTTATCAATATTGACGGTTGTCAGTCTACTGAAAAAACAAACAATTAACGTAATTCATGATGAGCCAAACTAGACAACCATTGTATTCTTTAAAGACTTTTGGAGGTCATCTCTGTCCAGTTTCTCCGTTTTTTGTCTCCATGGACCGGCCACTAAAATACCTACCAATAAAATTGAATATTTTATCAATTTTAAATACTTTAGATAAGAAATATCGATTCGGCTTCTTGAAGGCACAAACGTAACCCTAAACCACGTCCATTAAATTTAAGATTTAATGTTAAATATTTACATATCAATCAAGCTCGTTCTACAGTTTCCTATTTTTATATTTGACCTACTTAATTTTTCATTTGGTGTCAACTCCAATCTACCCGCTGATTAGTAATTTACTCGAGGATATTTTAAATAGAGAAAATTTAAAAATTTGCTGCAAAATTGTCGAAGATTTTCAATGTTCAATTTTTTTTTAGCTGACACGTTAAGTGGCCGGTGCCCTATTAATTAAAATTCCGTCATTGTAATATAGAAAGGTGGTTTATATTACAATATTTTCTCAGTCGAGCTGTACGTACACTTTAATTAATATTTAGCATACTTTTTAATTTCGTTGGTCTTTTGGGCATTAACAATTCAATTTTGTCATTTTTAATTTCAGTAAATACCGATGGAGAAAATTGAATTACATTATCTTCCAGTATTATTAAAACCCGGAATATTCACATTTTTAACACCAATCTTACAAGCATTATGTACAGGATGTGCACAGAATTTGAGAGTGAAAAAAATGTATTTTGTGGTCCAGCTTCTGGTAACCTGAAAATAGATTTTTCCGCAAATCTTTGCGGTGACTTGCTTTCACGGTCTAAAAAACATCTGCAATAGGTTGGACATCTTCCACCTTTCAGGATGTAATAGTGAATGGGGTTGTTTGCATCAATGAACACCATAATTGTATGAAGTTAATTTGTTGGTTTACTTTTTGTCATTTTGAGGGCACACTACATCCACCCAGTATATCTCGACTTTAATAATGAAATTATAATTCAAGTGCTTGATGGTATCGACATAATACGGGTGCAGGCATACAAATGAAAAACCATTTGCTATTTTGAGAAACTTATCGATCTCTTCGAGTTTTTAACGTTGTCGATCAAGATAAATTTTTATTTTTCGACTGCAAGGCGTATGCGGAAAGAATTAACAATTTCTACATGACAGATTAGCAATAGCAAAGCTTTGTTAGAGCCTTATTTCCATTTTAACGGTCAATGACCAACTGTTATCTGTTGAAATTCAAATACACATATTTACTGCCTTGAATGTAATCTTTATGCCACATGATACGGTTCTAGAAGAAACCGATTATTTGTTATTTATGTTTAATATTCAGATTTCTCTTTTTGAAGCTCTTGGTGCTCAAGATGAAATTGATGGTTAATTTATGGAGTGGACGAGCTTTTAACAATACATGCGCGGGCGTTACTGATGCCAAAGTTCTAATTAGCTTTCTTGCACTCGTTCCATGGACATGCAATGTAACCACTGAATTATTCAATCAATTCTTATGTAACGATGATTTGTTAGAGGCACTTTGCATTCTTATTTGTAAACGTGATGTTATGCGGCACCTTGTGGTACTGACCGTTACAATATATGTTTATCTAAGAAGTGCTTCCGTCAATGGTGGGTGGATTAACAATATTCATAGCACAACTTGTCTTCGTACCTTACAGCTTTGTGAGCGGTATTGTAACCGAGTGCCGCTCGAAGAGCGGCACGAGATTGCAATACGGCTCACAATGCTGTATTGGCGATTATAAGACGACCGCACCACTTAGATCTCGCATCGAACTTGCAAGTTTCGACTGTGCACTTGTGGGAGTGTTATAATCGCATTTCCTTAATGGACAGACCATGCAAGAATAATAATTTTGTATTACGGGTTTACAAATTACAGATTGCTGAGTGGTAATAGAATTATAGATTACCATTATTTCTACACAAAACAGAAATCTAAAATGAAATCAACTTTTCATTAAAGCTGATTTTAATTATAGCGTTGCCTGTGTCGGATCCCTCTTCCTAGGGTGTTTAACAGACTGTAAAATCGACAATATCTTGGAATTTTGCAAATGTCGAGGAACTTGCCGTGACTATTAGAAAATTTAATAAAATAGTAATTATTCCACTAGTGGGAATTCCATTCACGAATGTTGCTCATCAAGCTTTTTCTCGGCCACTTTCAACTTGGCTCACTGCTATCGTTGAACAGTGGATTAAAATACTTAGAATATGCCCAAATTGAACTTGAAATTCTGACGGAATGACGGTTTTAGTTTATTTTTCACGTTTGTGAATTCAGGTTGTTCTGGCTAAATCGAGTTAAAAACTGAGATATGAGATGATTAGAAATCTCACTTCAACTTGAAGTTTTCATTTTGTATACAGTTGGATGGTATTCCATACCACTAAATATCTTGTTTTTTTGGGTCAACGGGACATGAAGCTAAATAAAAGGGGGGTCTATCCCGTTTCAAATGGGACGATGATCACCCTAATCTAGTATAATCAAAACTCAATTATTATAATATAACCAATTACAAGTGGCCCCTCGATCTTCACATTATTAGCTTAATAAAGGAAATTCTCAATAATCAATTTTTTTTCGAATAGTTTGCAATCGAAACTAAATGAAATCACGTATGCAATAATATAAATAACCATATTTTTCCGTACGTAAGTTGACAATCTAAAAAAATAAGGGATAATTTTAGGAGAGAAGGCTGCATAACCTGGATAATGTAATACGTAAAGAAATGGAGTAAAAAGTGTTTACAAATGAAAACCGAATTATTTCTCTCCGAAACTTGCCAAATTAACGGTATAAAGTGAAAGTTAAAAATGAAATCTGTCGACTCATTTAGTAATCTGCCTTTTTGAAACGCATGATCTCAGTGTAACATACTATTATAAAAAAAATTTTCTTATAGTGGAATAATTGTGTAAAAAAGTATTTAGAGAAAATATGAATTAATTTAGGTGTTAAATAAGTTTATCTTATCTACAAACACAATTTAAATTTTTGCCTACTCTAAAGAGCGAAATTTATAGAAATCAAAGTTAAAAAAACAGGTTATTCATAAATTTTGTTGCTGGAAGTATTAACTATAAATGAGTAACAATATTTACATGTGAAAGAATGAAAAATCACTCCAAATGATTCTATCAAATTTATTTTTACTAATATATTTTTTCATAATATTAATTATTTTTCCTAATGTTGTAAAAGAATTATTTCGATTTGTTTGTCTAGATTATAGGTTAGATACATATGTGGGTTGATGATTTCTTATCAGTTTGCTTGATATACTAATAAACCAAGCGTTAATTTTTTTAGCATCATAATTAAAAATAAAATCAATATTCGCGTACCACAATCTCGACCTCTGTTAAGCAAACTTTTTTATTAAATTTCACACACAAGAATAACTTACTAAAAAATTTAAACGAATTAATTTTAAGCGGTTAATGCAAGTTTAAACAAAAAATACTTCCCTGATTAAATTTTTTTGTTTGGATTTTGATTAAGAAAATTGAAAAATTTCAATAAACAGCAGTGAGGCTCGAATTTTGATAATCCGGTTTACTAAACTAAATTTTAAAACAGTAGAATTTTTGAAGTCGAAAAGTAAAATTGAAAAATAATAGTTCCCACTATTATACAGAATTGATATGGATAATGTAATTGTTAATTTTACTTTATCGTATGTTTGTTAATGTAAATTGTCTGTGTTTGACAATTAAGTGTTTATTTAAATTAGTTTATAAATGTATTATTATAATGAATTCCTTTAGGCATTTGAAACTTGGGAAGTTATCCGAATGTTGTAAACAAACCCGATCGTACCTAAATAATGTTTTATTATTATAAAACTTATTATTATTCACGCTGCTCTTAATGATTGTTTATAAAATTATTAGGTCGAATTATTAATATAAATGTATTTATATGGAAAGATGCCCTAATAACGTTCGAAATGATAATGGTTTATATGCACAGTTTCGTTAATTATGACTTTTTATAACAATAATTGTTGACATAACGATGATTTATATTACAATAATTACAACTTTATGATTTCATATCATTTTAATTAGTTTATTTTAATGAATTATGCATGTGCGATCTAATTTCTGGAATACATTGTATTCGTTCATTTTTCTGTTTACTTTGTGACTCTTGAGGGAAAATGCAGCATTTGACCTACAGTAAATTTTTTTTATAAATATTAAAATGAGCGCCACGTTTATGGTCGTATTTCGTATTACTTTATATGTGAGGCATAATAACACAGCGAAAGGGTCCGCATTCTGTTCAAGAATTTTATTTTTTATATTATTCGTTAATTTTCTTCGAAAGGAATTTTAATAATTTAAGGAATTATTCCTTTTTTAATCAAAACCGCAGCTTAAAATTACTCAACTAATACAAATTGCGCGTATTGTGTAATACTGGGTGTTTGCTATAAAGTCCCTAATCTACCATGTCTATTATTATCTGCAGCAGTAAAGCTTAATCGATTACATCTGATAACTGAAATTTAATTACCTTATCAATTAATGGCAGTTCATAAAATAAAAGTCATCAAAGAAGGTTTCATTAAAATACATTTGAACTACCTAATTGAAAACATTTTTACGTGAGTCACGAAGTTAGAATTTTATTGATTTATGATTATTTCGATAGCTACTATCTGTTTGTATACGGAATTGTTTAATATTGATACTTGACAAGTGAGAACATACTGTAAATATGAAAGTAATCGTTTTTTTTACGACTTGTTTGTTTTAAAACTGAGATAAGAAGTACAATAATTATTATGTGAATGTATAATTTAATGACATTTACCGTCTGTATACACCCTTAACTCTTTTTATCGCATGCGGCCACACAAGAGTTGTATTTGTCTCGACCTTTATAAGGTGCAAAACTAGTTTTATCGCTAACACATCGCCTACCTACGTTAATTTTAACGCGAACGCACACCCCCTTAAATTATAATATTTAAAATAACAGGCAGGAATCGAAAAAATTGCAGAATGATTTTTTGTTCGTCTTACCGAAAGTTTGGAGAATACAATTTAATAATTTATATTGTTGATGAGTCTTCGTATTGTTTTCTTATCTCCCCCGAGTCAGAAGTTTCATACTCGAAATGCTTTGTTTTGGGGTTTAAATTGACATGCGATCGTCTATTATTTATTCAAGTTATTTGGTTCATTATCTAGGTTTCCCTGCATTCTCATATAACGTGAATATTATTTTGTAGGTGAAAGTACAACGCTGATCCCCCTTTCTTATCAAAATTGCTACTATAAATTGCTTTTTATGATATTTGACTGCATACCAAATATTGTCGAAAATAGTTTTCTGTGTGCCAAGTGGGAGGGAAGGACAAATTTACTATCTAATAACGATATAAAAGGCAATAAACTGTTTATTTAGCGTGACTTAAGCGGGTCAACAAAATATTCCCAACTCCACATAACCTAAAATTATCGCGACCCCTAGATCCGCCTCTGGGCACATACCAATATTTTGTACAATAGCCGGTAGTTTGGAAAACAGGTCGGAAACCATCTTTGTGCAACCCAATTCTTTCGACCTTGAACCAGGTCCATAGCACTTAAAAATTAAAAGTATAACCTGTCGAACAATGGCGCACATAGGACGCTCCGCCATTCCATTAAAGTTCAATTTGAGTGTTCCTTGCGAGCGAGCCTTATTTAACTTGTAATAACATTAAAAATTATCAAATTTTACGCTGTAATAATGGCCAAAATTATAACTTACCATCACGAGCTATCTTTCAGATCTTTGCGCTTTGTTCGCACACCAGCTTTCCTATATAATTAACTTTTATTAGTCACAAACAAATGGCATATTCGTAAATTGGGTAATGTGGTAGCATCAACAAGTGAAACCTAAACCTGATTTTGAGGTAGCAACAGTTTACGTAAGGGGACATAAGAATCATTAGAAATTTTTAACTAGCCACAGGTTGAGCTGACTCTCGGGGAAGTCATCCGAGTGGAACGATGTAATTTGTGGTGACGTTGGATTTTAAGCTGGCAAGATAAAAAAATTTATATGCGATTTATTGCATGTAAAAGTGAAAAAATCATCAAGTTGTATATCCTTTGCGGTCACGAAAGACTAAATAATGAACAGTTCCTCGAACCTAATTACATTGATCTCACGGCGTGTCAGGGAGTGGCCACCAAGATATCTTCATTGCTTCATTGTGTAGTCGCTGCCGGCTACTCACGGGAGGTCCAGATTCGCAACTGATGGATGTTGGTTACACCACTTTTCCACCAAAATACCGATTCGTGTTTGTTTTCATCAAATCGCTCCAAATCTTATGTAAATTGAAAGGAAATCCTTTTTTTTATTATTTAGTGTCTTAAATCCCACAATTTTGCTCTATACAAGTATCATCGTAGGGGTTAAACATGAGTTTCCTTCGGAATCTCGAACGGTCAAGTATATCACGTTTAACCAATATTTTCTAAGCTTTTCATAAAGTTTTTTTTTCGATTTTGAGTATTGAGATTTTATCTGAAGTTAACTTTGATTCGTGACTTATTATAACGCAGTGCAGTAGTCGTAAAAGTAAAACGGCAAAATTTTTATAGGTTTCATTTCTCTAGTAAATAAAATGACACTTTACTATTTAAATATTTCAAAATTGGACTCTCAGAAATTAAGTGAAGCCTTTTGTTGCTACTGTTGCTAGCAAGTTTCGTGTTGCAAAAGCTTGAAAACGCAGCTTTGATTTTGTAGGTAGCTACAATATACCTACAATCGGTTTTGTAAACTTCTCTGGAAATTTCAATTAAACTGTTTGCAAACAAATAAATTGTTGCGCTTGTTTAAAACAAATTTCATTGTAATACTGTTTTTGCCACACTAACTGTAATCCCTTGTTTCTAATTGTGACTTTTTGTTTCAGGTGAGAAACTCGTGCGAAATTCGTGCGAACTGATGATGCGGGGTCGTTTTTTACATCAGGGAATATACAATATAACACCATATTATATTTTATATTAAATTAAATATTTACATAAATACAAGGTAGGCTACCCGGTGTACCCCTAGTTTGGTTCGCAATCCGCAGCAGATCAGCCGTAAGAATTAAGTAGTAGCATAGCCCCTTATTTATGATTATTTAATCGAGATCCGCACTTCAACCTTTCTATTATTGTCTTTGCCACTAACGCACATGAATGGATTAATGAGCTTTTGTTCAGTAGAACTTTGCCTAAACTGCTATTATAAAATTGACTTCTAAAGGTATAAAACGTAGATGTATATCGTAGATGTATATATATCTGCGGGCCTTAAGGCTGACAACCACTTCAAGCGCTGACTAAGAGATCAGGATAGCCTTTCTGTTCTTAAAATAATTTTGGTTCATTAGTTGAAATTTAGATTTGCTTTTACACTTTCATATACTTGAAATGTTAGTGAATTTGTCACGTCAGGTGACATTATACTCATCGTGACTAATGGCCAACTTTACACCTTTGTTATGTAATATACTATTATTTACTATAATATTATGAAGTCATTTGTAATTCAGATTTATAATAAAAATAGTTTCAATTTTCTCTACGATTAACCTAATCCGGGTCGGACTGGCTAGTGGTTGACTTGACAAAAATTTATTACAGAGACAGATTTTATCTTACTACATACATTGTAAAGGAAACTTAGGACGTTTCGTGCCCAGAAGTGTTTACTTAGACATAAGTAAATATCATTAATCTATTCATTAAATTCACATTTGAATCTCTTTAATCCATTCATGCACGTCAATCACATCAATCAAAAAACAATGATATTTACCCACATAATATTTATATAAACGCACCGTCCATGCGATCCTTTTCAAGAAGATCACGCAAAGTATAGAAAATATTGGTAAAATAAACTATTAATTATTATTTCAAGACTTCCGGGTTTTGTTTATTAATGTTTCGAACTTGAAAATTGAGCTTAAAAGTTTTTAAGGATTATATTATTATAAAATTAAGGTAAAAGTTTAGAAATGTACACTTAAAGAGGTAATGTTTGAGTTTTTTTTGCCTTTTTGTAAAATGTACAATTATAGACGAGTCGCGAAAAGTACATTAGCTCCGAATATAACATTCTTTTAATTTTTTTGACACTTGTACTTTGGCAATTGATTTATATAAAAAACTTGAGAAAAAAATAATTTTAGGTTGAAATACTGCGATTTATGAAATTAATAAGATTTGTAGGATTTAAAATAGTTTTTATTGAAAAAGTATATTTTTGGAGAACTAATTACCGCAATAATAATGAATTAATTTTATTGTATTATTTTAAAATTTATTAGTTCAATAAAACTTTCCTAACTTTAATAAATTGAAAAATTACATTTTTCGAATGAAAACTGCGTATTTAATTTATTATTAATTGATGGACTACTTTAAAAAAAAATAACGTTCTTGTAAATTTATTTTTATTTTTTATTCTACTAATTTTAATTATAAATCTTACTTTCTTTTGTTTTGTAACGAAAATGAAACTTTCAGATATGTAACCCCATGGACATTCGTGCATGTAGGTTGCATTATTTTTATTTCTATATTAAATTAAAGTGGGAGATTATTGTAGTAGGGGACATTCCAATTCGAAAATTTAATATAAATACAGCCGATCGACTCAGATTAGATGGACTTCTAAGGCGAACATTTTTTTTATTTCAAGAAAACAAAGGTCCATTGTTAATTCTTAAAGATATGTGATTTCTTTCGCGGATCCCAAGTTAGGAAACACTGTTTTAATTTGTTTCTTTACGATCGTTACTTAGTCTTTCTTTGGAGAAAATCAAATTGACAGACAATAAAAGTTCTGATGTAAGATTATACGTATGAAAGAGGATACATCTGAATCAAAAGTTGTCGTTAACCCGTTGAAGAAAAAATCAAATTCTTTAGGACTGTAATTTCACACAGAGCGAGTCAAAAATTCATATAATTATTTCATACTCGATATTGTTTAGTATCAACATTTTTAAATATTTTAATGATCGTTCTATAGGCAGGTATTTGTCAAGTACATAAATAACACACATTAAAACGGAACTTTGTTACCTCTGCCGGTTTGACCAATGTCGTACGCTAACTAAATTGCCAGCTATTAAAATCAAATGCCCAGAAGGCCTTCATAAACTGAAGTTGTTTGACCAAAACGAGAGATTATGCGTAAGGCGATAGCTTCTTAACGATGTACGTTTTGTAACTAAAAACTTTAATGGTAGCGTTTATTTGCTGAATTTTACGAAAGCTGGAAATCACGAAACACATTTCGTTGAAGTAAAAATTAGGTATATCAATTTTAATAATGGAAGCAGAGTTAGCACTTCAATCAAAGCAATTATCCTACTGTATTGTTCTTCGCGCCATCGCCAACGGTGAACGTTGGTTATAAAATTGAACAAAGAACTCGTTTAAGAAATATTAGAATATTGTCGAGAAGGCACAAACGACTTTTATAGCTAATAACTGTAACAATTTTAACTTTTTAAAGGTATAATAAAGATCTTTAAAGGACGTCAAATTTAGGTATATTTTGACAATTATACGCATTTCCTGACAATTCTACCACCCAGTAACAACGCGAAAGCATACAATTTTATTCCCCAAATTAATTTTTAGTCTTTGGAGTTATAGAAATGCAAAGGAGTTTCGCAGTTTTCAAAATTTAATTAAAATTGTTTCAATAAATTTAATGGCAAATTTAACGCGTTTTTTGTTATTCAAAAAGTTAACTGTTGACGTCAGATTTTTGCGTGTATTGTCCCATCTTTTTCCAATTCCGCCGTAACTTCAGCAAGGAAACTAAAAATTTATTGGGTAGCTTCTTTTACTTACCAAGTGCTCACCCTCTTGCACGAAGTACCCAAAAATGTGTAACAGAAAGTAATTTAATTCAGGGTTAACGTGAAAAGTAGGCTGTCGTTCTAATTTACAAGAACGATCCGTTTTTATTAAGTTTTCCAAAAATAAATTTTCTTCCTTTAGAATTGCATGTTGAGACAATGTTCCAAATATTCATTTCATGGTGGATCAGCCTCCCTTTGCATTTTAGACACCAAATCCGTGCACGGCTGCGTGATCATTTATCAGGTCAGTAGATTATCGGGCGTGATTTTGAATCTTCACGAGTTGAAGCTGACATTTTATGATTTTTTCACTAGGGTGAGATTGAATTTTTCTATTCTAAATGTAGGGATACTCACGCAGGGGATCACTCGTGTTTACGAATGTGAATGTGAGATAGTACAAATTTTGTTCATAATCGATTTAAACTAATGGAACTTTCTTCTTGCATTCGCAAAAATGGAATCAAAGATCACAACTTTGATCCGTCCTTTCTCGTTGTGTTTTGTAAACTGAATTTGAGCTGCCCCCGAAAGACGCCCTTCTTTAATCAAAGTCTTATATAGGATGAGAATTTATATTATTTCAGACTCTTCCTTGACTTCAGGTTACGATAATTCGAACTCGGAAAACAAAACCATCAAAACAGTTGCGTAAATCTCGGCACTCTAAATTATATTTCAGACATTTATTTACATTCGAATTTATTTTTATATAATATTTTGTCTCTCCAACTACTACTATATTATCATATAGTAGCTTTTACGATAAAATGTAATACCCTTGGCTTGAAACTATGCCATATTCTATATATCACAAATATTTTTATTATATTATGGATGTTATTCGGACATTGTTTTTCAGTTCAGACATTTAATATAACAAGATGCTGTAAATAAAGAAAATTGGTTATGAACAAATAGCATAATTTGGAAGTTAATGGTACTGCAAACATTAATAATTTCCAATTGCGTTTTAATGTCCGTATTAGCCCTCATACATACATACCAATGTAAGGTTATTCAAATGTATGTATCAAGAGAGTACATCACAGAAATTGGAATTTCAGTTACAAGCTAAAATGTTACCCAATAAATTTTATATTATATTCTGCGAATATGAAAAAAAATAATCTCGATAAGGAATACTCCGTATGAAAAACATAAAAAATCTTTTTATTATGTAATTTAAGGCTATGATGTATCATGAAAATATTTTACAAGATTTTAAAATATATGCCACATAATTTTAAATAAGTAATGCATCCCATTTTGAAATGCTATATAAATTTAAAATGTTATGTAAAAGTGTAAGTTTATTACTTTTTTTTATTTTGCACATAAAAACCTTATTATACTTATCCATACCTACATATTATAGTTAGAGTGGATTTTCTTTTTCTTTCGTCATTAACGGATACTTACACCTTAGTCGAGATGTCAAGGAACTTGATAAAAGTGTTTTTGTTAACAATTATTATTATTACAACGCGGTAAGCCACTCAAAAAATCTATATAACTATGATGAAACACATATCTTAATTAATGCCAAGAAATATACGTATTTGAAATTAAAATAATATGATAGTGACTTTTGGCGCACCTTGTATATTACTCAGCTTGAAAATGTTTTTTGCTATATGTTCGGATTGTCAATATAACCAAAAAAATGTAGAACTTCCAATCTTGGATATTTAAATTTAATACTGGTGAATTTTCGATTTGTAAATTTGAATTTAGCAAGGCTACGCTTCTATTATACAGGTCGTTCCGAAATATGTAAAATACTAAACACGTCATACAGCAGTAAAAGAAAATTGCAATATAAAAATGTTGAACACGTTTACAACCATTAATAATATATCAACAGAGAAAATGTCATTTTTATGTCTAACAAACATCCTCATAGTTGGTTTAGACTTGAAAACTTATTTATCACCAAGTTTTCTAAATTGAATTTTCGATGTGTGTGCGTGTGTACAAAATTTGTTGTCGATTGGCAGTTGGTTACAAAGAAGTCGCGATAGAAGTTGAGCATATTTCGAATATTGTTTTGAAGTGACAATATTATTGATAAATAAATTCTGCTAAGCTATGTTTACCGAGCACACCATAATGGGATAAAATTCATTTTCTAGATTTGCATGGACTGCGTGTTCGAAATTTACATATCAAACGTACTGAATGCCATAGTTGTACAAATAAACAGTACATTTTAAATATTATTGCAATAAACGAAATACTTAACTGGATGTTTATACACGGACGTAGAACGAGGCATTTTTAATTGTGTAAAAAACGAGATTTCTTTTATCATAATTCGCATGTAAACTGGGAAGTAAGGGATGTATTAATTACATAGTAAACATTTAATTTGCACAATCTTGAATTTTAATTACTGAAATTCATGATATCACATAAAATAATTAAACTTTCAGTTTTCTTCTGCGGTTTTTTATAATTATGAAGTTTTAGATTTCTCGTTTGTCCAGCCGACTGTTCGAATTAATTTACGTAATGGTGTACATTGTAACAATTTGATAATGAATTACCAATAACAATTAAATTAACAATTCTAATGGTCGCTTTGAATAATTAATAATATGTAATAAATAATTAATAACTTTATTTTCAATTTAAAAAAAGTTGGATGATTGATGGTATCAAACTCAATGCCGAAGTAAAAATTTAGATTTTAAGTGTTGAACAATCAAACGAATTACCATACCGCAACCGAAATGATATTTTTACTGTGCCTTTTGTATCGGATACTCGGCAAACACGTAATCACATGGCAAACAAAACGGCGTCAACAACCCACGCTTAATTTCGGTTACTATTAGAAAAAATGTCGTGTAGCGTTAAATTATAGAGAAGAGACGGGATAATTTGGCAAAAATTTAGTGCTGTAATTTCGAACTAATTTGTCAATTTGAATAAAATATCGACAGCCTACGTACAGAAATATTTTGTAGTTTGTTGGTCCAAAATGATAGTTTGAATGATTTATACGCCAGAGAATATTAATTTTCGATAACTTTATTAATGCAATAATCTTCAAATTGTATTGAACGTAACGCGTGTGCTAGCTGTATGCATATTTATTAGATTATTTTTGAATTAATTATATTTCCCCATCGCAACTTATGCGTATTTCGTGTATTATTTGGGCTTGACTACTTCGTTTTTATGATTTAGTGCGTGGTGATAGGCAATGATGATGGCTCGAATGGTTCGTTTGCATGTTTTTAGCATGTGTACACCAAATATTAAACAAAACAGTGGCATTTCCTTCCAATTCTTTACGAATTTGTAACTGCCTTCAGGCACGATTTTCTTTTTTCTTTTCTATGTTGGCAATTAAAATTTTAATGGCTTTTGTTGATAATTTATAATTTTATTTATTCTACTGTCGCTATTCAATTATAACTATAATTTATTACCGCGTACCGTGTATATAAAGGTTATTTCAAAAGTAACGCCAACAAAATGGAATATACACGCAGGACTACCACGTGGAAAATGCGGATAATCCTTCATGACCGATCCGCTTTTAGGTTTTTGTAATCACTTAGTGCCGCAAATTTGAATTGATAATTTGACTAAATAATTTTAATTATTTTTTAAAGAATGAAAGGACTGAAAATTAGCCAAGACCATTCCCCTTGCCATTCTGCAAGTGAACTGTAAATCAAAAATAAGCAGGAAAATAAAGGTGGGACGAGAAAAACTTGATAGTAAATTAGAAGACAAAAAGGTTTTCACTTTACTATAATAAATATTTATTTGACAAACAAAAGTATATAAAATGACATAGCGACATTTTATGACAGCAAACACGGCTTTATATGCAGACGATACAGCAATTTATGCTCACTCACATACAAGCAACTGAAGACAGATCTAAGTGGAAAAGAGTTAGGGAAGCCTAGATTGATCAATAAACTTATTGATGGACATTTAAATTAACGCTAAAGAAATAAGTTAATTTTAATTTGTCATCCCATTCGTCCCTGTATATACTTGGTTACTTCAAAATGAAAAATTCTTTCTTTGAGCTTGATTTGTGAGTACAGCATTTTTTTGCTACAATTAATAAATGTATCGTTTTGCTCGAGTAGTGCGTAAGATTAAATTTCTGCAAATAGCAACAAAGATTCGTTTAATTTATTTATCCGGTTTCTCGAGTGACTTTGAAACTTCTTCCACTTCGAAAATGTAAATATTTTTAAGGACTTTCTTTTTAATTCGGCGTGTTGACGTAAGTAAATTAAGAAAGTTAAGACGAAAATTGAAATTTCTTAATAAAACGATTTGAAGTAACGTAAGGAAGAGTATTTAGATTATACGGGAAAGCAATTTTTCACAACATAATTAAAACTTGATTTAAAATTTATTTAGCGCTTGTTTTGTAGAACATTTTGCGCTAATTATTATGTTTTGTTCGTTATTAAATATTTAAGTATTACGGCTAATAATTCACACGATATCTTGAATTTTCTGCTATCCTTAACGAAATTAAGGTTTTGTTCAGGTCATATTTATTATGTTAATTTAGAAATTCGCAGGTTAATTAACAAACTCCGGGACTGCGAGCGGGCGTTATGTAGATCCGAGTCGTTCTAGCTTTGCTGCACAAATTATGTTATTTAGTGGTCGCAATGTAATTTAATACTAAAAGTTGTACAACTCCACCACATTACGGCGGCATTTATTAAAATTCAGGGACATGAAATGTAAAACTAACTGAAGCCCAGCTTAACTTCCCGGTACAAATATAACATTTTATTATTTAAATACATAGAGCAAATAGGTTTTACTCCAAAATCTCAAAATTGCTTTACGACTTTTGGTTGAAACACGGCGTGTTAATTAAATTTGAAATTTCTATTTTCCCAAAATTAGCTGATATACAATTCAACCTTTCAAAATGGCCAACTAAATTTAAAAATCCATGTTTCTCAACAACCTCATCAGTTTTAATTAAACGCGAACGGATGTGCTTTTATCTTTAAATTGCCGAAAACACGATAAACAAAAAATCGCTGCCGACATCTCTCTGCTTCGGACAGGAGGACCGTCGAATACAAGTTTCGCTAATTATTTAAAAAATTATTTACAACAGCAGCAATCAGTATTAATTTGGCCACATATTGGATTCCTAAACGGTTTTTTACGTGCCGTGTTTTGAAAGTCGTAATCAGTATGAATGGCAACGGCAACTTTCCTGCAAATTAAAACGCTTTAATAAAAGTGTCGCTTTTAAGGTTCTCTTTTTTTCACAATTAGTAAGGAAGACGTTCCCATTCTTTTTTGTTTTATCCATCTGCTTCTGTTTACTATCAAAAGCTAATTAGCCACATACGAGGCAGCAGTCCGAACAGCTTTCATGTAATTATGGAGTAATCAGACTTGCATCCGGTACGGATTTGCTGTGTGGTGACTCACCCTAACCTAATGCATTTTGTGTTAGTTACACAATTATCTTAAAAAAGTATTAGTTCCGGATCACAAATTTCTTTTAATTTTACCAACCATCTTTGTTTTACTTTTTCTTATTATTTTAATTTTTTCAAGGTACGCCTATTCTGCTGCCAAAGGGTTTATTAAAACTTTTTTACTAGGGAGACCTTGTTAATGATGCCCATTCAATTTGTTTTTTTTTTTGTAAAAAGTAAATGACTCGAGCTTTAATTTTACCTTTGCTTCTTTTGTAAGTAGCGGCTGTGGCAGGCTTTAGTTGCACCATTTTTTATTAATGTGGTCGACATTTTTGGTAGTTACTGCAAGAGGGGTTGGTTATATGTGACCGAACTACAAATGCTCTTCTGTCCTAGTTGTTTTCTCTTCTATTTTAAGTGAACCTCGCACAATGGCCAATTTTACGTCTCAACTCACACAAAATATTCTATTGCGAACAAAAATTGATTTTATTAAAAAACGTATCAGTAACAAATTAGACCATTTGGTATTTCTGGAAAATACTCCTGGGAAAGCTGCAATGACGGACCGGCACTGAAGTATTAGTGCGGAAATTTTTGTAGATAAAACAAAATATAACTAAAAAACTAGGTGGTTGCATTATATAAATCCATTATATATGGGTTAAACTAAACCCATATAATTAATTATTATAATTAATATTATACAATATTTATCAAGGATTAACCAGGTGATTTGAAAATATTAAAATTCTCAGTAAAGATGCAGCTGGTTTAAGGTCTATATAAAATGTATATGTCCTAACAACAAATTCTATTTAGGAAACACTTTTAAAAATTCGAATCAGAATATCTCATGCTGGATGGATTAGAAACTAAAGACCCTGTTTGCCTTAGGCGATTTGCTTTCAAAAGAATCAATGTTATTGTTGATATTTTTATTCGCTTGTTATTGTTTTATATTTGAGTAATTTATTAAAAGAAAACAAACAATAAAAATGGACAGATTACATATTATTTTATTTAAAATTTAATAATCTGTTTTGATTTCTCCATTGTGACATCCGAATAGTATATGTTGTATATTCCTGATTAAAGATATTATACTGACTTACCATGGAATGAAAAATATTTACTAATTCGCCGGGAAATTGGAAACGAAAGATTTCGGTTGAAGCTAAGCATGTGGTAAGATAGACTTATCCAAATAGCAGTCACTTGCTTCAACGTGGAAGACATAATAACCTCTGATATTGCGGTTATCTAAAGAATGCCGATTTTAAATTCAATAATAGCACACTATTACGAAATAATTAAGGTATTATTTAAATCATTAAATTAATAAACAAGGTTTTTACAACAAAAGAATAATATATTGGTGCTTGAGTCTACCAATCCGGATTTAGGTGGGGAGAAAGCGTGCTTCATTCCACTGCATGCGCTCGCTGGGGCCACTACGATCGAGTCCTTGCATTATCAACTCGGAGCCCCCAAAGGGCGTGCGGAACGTAGGTTTCCACTGCCCCTAACATCGGCAAATCTCGGATCCCAACATTCGAATTTTATCATTTTTCGAGTTCTGTGCCGTCCAGGGGATGTTTTTAATGAGTTTAGCGTTTGTCAAAATGGTCTGAAACGCCCGACCGAAGGGAGCGCAACCACGGCAAATCGCGGATCCATCACCTTTGAAATTATAAATTAAAACCACTGGTTATTCCGCAAATTATATTATTTATATTTACTATATGGGCCATTACCTACCACCCAGTGCAAAAATTTCGGCGAAAATCGAAAGTGTAGAACATCGACGGTCTCCAAAGTATGTTCGCTGCATGCATAAATAATTAAAATGGGTGGTCCATGCGTAATTCACTTTAAAAAAAGTGGCATGGTGTTTTGGATTTCCAATCGCACAGATAATAAGTCTGGTAAAATTTCCATAAAAGCGCTTTTTGGCTTCACATGTGGGTCAGGGAAAATTACACGAACTTTTGAGAATGTGGTTCTAAAATTGGGTTACATATTTACATTCTTTTTTAAGTGCGTAGCTAATGAAAGAATACTCAATTGAAGTATATAGGTTTACATCCTTTGAGGATGTATCGGCGGTGCGAGTAATTAAAAATTCAATTTTCGCAATGCACACACGCACACACATACACAAGAGTCGTTTCGTTAAGCCACGTTACGTAATTCGCAAATGGGTACCAGGTGAACGGATAATCAAAGGACTGAATTGTTTCATGTCCAAAAGCAAATAAAGACGGATCAAGTGGGTTGTAGGTGACGTTACGCAATTAATTTTAAAGCTTGCGAAATTGAATAAAGCTTGACGCTCGAGAAGCCAAATCCAAAAATATTACATGCTTGTGTTTTTAAATTAAATCAAGGTATATACAAGAGGGAATTTAAACAGAACATTAAAAGTCCGTTATAACGGATGGTTGGAAAACTATTTTCTAAATTAGTTACCATTTGTTGGCGCAGTGCAGTTTAATTTGGTTATTCTTGAACATTTATATGGATCGTTATGTTTTAGTTCAAATTTCGTAATTAAAAATGCATTTCGTTGTTGCAGCAGTACAGCCGACCGAATTGAAATGCCAATTTTCCTTAAAAAAATTGATGTACTTTCTGGCTAAAAATAAATGCGATTTAATTCTATCGCAAAAGTTTTTATAAAATTGTTGTTGTTTTCTTTTAGCTGCTTTTTAAAGTACAAAAAGCTGTTCGTGCTGTTCTTGATAATGTTAATGGTATTGTTTTAATAATTTTTAGATTGTTTTTACAAGCCTCTTCTATCTATTTTATATGAGCACACAATTTTACTAAATATTTGATGTTAGCCGTTTTATATGGTAGCTTGAAACGATCTCGTGTCAAACGAGCTCGAATTTTGTTTACTTTATAATTCCAACAATGAGGCTTAATTTTGTTTTTAAATTGTTTAAACGATATGTTTGCTTTTATTACACACGAAATTGCTTTTTGTTTATGTTAATTATCGATCAGACGTCTGCTTTCGTATACATTACTGTTGAAATCTCTTAGTGTGGGCGGAGGGATTTCAAAGGTTTTTGTACTTTTATATACCTATAGAGGTAAGTTTTTGCCGATTGTCCTAAAGCTCTACAAAACGAAAAGTTGGAAACATATGTCTGCCGTTCAAAGAACTGAATACCGTAAGAAGGATAACAGTAGAACAAAGAAGAGATTTCTTCTAATACGAACGGATACATACATACTTACATAGTATTACATGAGAGCAAGAATTGTAACACTTTGGTGAATATTTTCATTTTGTTAAAAACAATTTTAGCTCTCAGACCGAGCACTTGATGTACCGAAATATTGCAATATATTATATCGAAGAAATGTAAATAGAAAACTATGCAACTTTCTGCTGGTGGAATGTGATGATATTTACGTTATTTCGCTTTTGAAATGGGCAATTCATGCAGTCAAGTGCATTTTATACTACTGCATTTATAACAAAATAATGGAACAATAGAAAACAAGATCTCTTTTTGAAAATAATAATCGTAAAAGCCATTATGTTAAAGAAGATTTTAGCTGAACTTGGAAAAAATCGCCCATTGTCTGTTGAATTCATACGACGAGAGCATTGGCACTTGGAAAGCTTCCGGTGGCTGCGACACCATCGACTGGCAACTTAAAGTTTAAGGCAAGCGCAAGAATATAAATTCAAAGATAACCATTGGATTTAGGGTGGCGAGCTTTAGACTAAAATCACTTAATCTGTCTTTACAAAACTCTTCTTTACTTATGAAAAAAGTCGCACGTTATTAGCGGCGTAATCAGCGGAAGTGGGCCGTACCGAAAGTTAGGTTAGGAATATATTGAAAATGAATAAAACAAGCTAAATTTCAGATTACCTACGTTTTTCTTCTTTAAGGGCTTGGAACTTTGAAATATTTGTCTTAATGTGTTTTTAACGATTTCCGTGTATCAACTCCGGAAAACTGATGCAGATTTATTTATTCTTTTTGTTTCTATTTCTCATAGTACATTAAACTTGTCGACTATTAAATTTAAACTTTTCTAATGGTGACAAATGTCGTATTTATTCATAATGTAAGATTTTCGAGTTATTAAACTCGAGCTAAACTAAATTTTCCAATCGCCGAGAAATTGAATTTAATTTCTGATCCGTATCGTGCTCCTCCCGAAAAACAAGCAGGAAAACTGGATTATTAGCCATAATTTTTTTTATCTCGAAGCACATGTGGAAAACTACCTATCCACCCACTTTTCAGTAAACCTTATTTATTTTCTTTAGAAAGATTTTTTTAAAACACTCTGGATAAAAAGCTCAAGTAGGGTAATTATTAATAAATATTTTATACGCTTTTTTTAAGAAAATGGAAATTGCACGTTTAAAGAACTTGTTCTTGTAATTTTATTATGGAAGATTTAATTAACGTTAATGTGATATGCTTTAAGTTACTTTGGAAAAACTCATTTCGTAAAGTTGCTTTTAGATTTTAATCGAATTTGTTAAACTACCAAAAATTTTAAGACTAAAATATGGAAATTCTTCCTGCTATGTGCCCTGATTTGTTTGAACAGCGTAATACGGTATCGGTTTATAAAAATTGTATGGCATATTTAATGATTTGTACATTATGTCAGACATGGAAATAACATTGCATTACGTTAACTGGAACATTAATTAGGTGGCACTCTAAACGAAAGTTTTATCACTATTGAGTAGAATGTTAATTATTCGATGCCATCAGGTAGTGACGGCTATTTTAATGGTCAAATCTATGGCGCCGGACATTTACGTATTTCAACGTTTGTTCTGTAGTAGCAGCATTAATGTATTTCTGTCGCGTTAGGGATACACAGGGTGAACGAGCTGCGTTAGCCATCTGTCACAGCGTGTGGTTGCTCTTGATGCATGCGAGTGTCCCCTGATTACTGCTGCATCCCGCAACAGTACCAGAGACCATAATTCCTTCAACGTGAAATACCATCAATATGGAAGTGGCATAATGTTTCAAAATCGCCAAGGGAGTCCGATATGGTCTACAGAAGGGTTGACTGCACAACCCCGAAATGACTTCTGCCAGTTGGCTTTGTAACAAAAGATAAATTATCGACGTGTGAAGTCAGCGGTTCAACATTACAATTGGATCCTATTGTCTTTTGAATGTGAATGTGCATATAGCAGAGGCCTCTCTCCATTATATTCTCTCGTGTACCGAATCGGATTCGTTGCAGTCAGATTTTAATCTTTAATGATGTGGGGCTAAGACTTAGGGTAACTTTTCGATCTAAGCAATAGCGGCACCTACAACTCGGCGCAAAGTTCCTTACATTTAATCTGAAATGACTTGTAGGAACCACGACCGGACGCTTGTGGCCAACTTCAACTGACCCCTCGACAAACCCTTACTACTAATTATTCGCAAAGTACTTTGAACTTGCAAACTCTTGTGTTTGCTAACAATAATCATTGTTTCAATTGAATTGCAAATTTCGTACTGTCCACTTATTGTTGGAAAATTTAATTTAAGTTGCGCCATTTCCATAAAAAGAATTATTACTGCCACTTGGCTTCCAAAATATAATGCGGATTGATATTTTAGGAATGTCATTTTTGTTGCATACATTTACGTCCAACTACAGACAAGGGAATTATTTGTTACGGTTACTGAGGATATGCATACAATGCGTATTCATGTCACTTTGATTGACATGCCAGACTGACGGTCGGATTCTAAATCAGGTTTCTCATCATCTGGATACATATAACACGAGGGAAGTTTGCAACTTTAAGCTGTCTGCGTTAGATTTACTTAGGAAAAAACTCGATAGAAATTTCCGTAAGAAATCACCAGTTAAGAATCACTTTTAAGAGTTAACGAATTTTGAATTTAAATTGTGTTTTAAAATCCACTCCATCTCCTCACTAACCCACCCAACGACCCTCCTCCAGTGTCATGTAGTCAATTTCGCAACAAAGCGGGGCGTAACGTGACAAAAAATATAATAAACTAGACGAGATATAAAATTTGAATAACTTCATCAACCGAATGGTTCTTTCGAGGCGTCCAGATTGGAAAAATGACATCTAAATTGAGTTTCCTACGGCAGGTCGACATCTTCGAAAAGTTTTGCATACTTTTGGATTATGGTTTTATTAAATTATACAAATTTCTTATTCCATTGTCTAAAATACGATTTTTGCTTTATTCCGGCAATTTTTCTTCCAAATTATGCAATATGTCGTTATAAGTACAAATTTATTACATTCGAAGTTTTAAATTCGATAAGAAAATTTCGCTATAAAATGATTTCAAATGTTGTTTGTAGTAATAATAACAAAATAACGATCTTTTAAAAAATATTTTATAACGCATTTCCTATCTCAATAATCTGCTTCACGTCGCTTTACTTAATGCCACCGAAGTATTTTATTAGAATTGCCTTTTAAAAATTTTATTGTATTACTGGATATCTTTTCGAGAATCAAATTTAATGTTACACAAGTAGATATTTTGTGATAATAAAGCTTGCAATTTCTTCCACGACAGTATCGACGTTGTTATTCTACTTCCTTTCGAGATTTATGTACCTAAATAAAACGCGTATAAATTTCTAAGCGCACTTGTCGATTTGTTATTCTACAATTTCAGATTAGAATATATTAAAACGAATATTATATATTTATGCCACCCTATTTTACAATGGATTTAAAATATGTCACATCTGTCCACGTGGTTGTATTCCCCTAGACAACGCCAGATGTTATGCCATCCTGCATCAAAATATTTTATTAAGTTGTCATTTTAAACATACATTAGAGAATTCAAACTAATGATGAATTGTTCAATAATAATGTGATATGTTTTCCTAATCAACTAACATTTTCTTTTCTTTTCAGGTATGTACCGCAACCCTACTCTCAGCTTTCATTCAAATTTAAATTTGGTTTAACCTCACCGTAAGTAGCTTGAGAATTAATCATGTTTTAGTATTATAAGATAACTGGGATATTACTGAAAGATTTCGTTACGCTTAGTAAGACTTGAAACGGAAATTTTCACGAAACAGAACGATATTAGAACAGAATTTTGTTGATCCATTCAAGCGCGTCAGTTTCACATATAATGCACTGTAACGCTTGAATGAACAGAATGAGGCGGTGATGTTCAGAAATACAGATTTTTCTCGCAAAAATCAGTTTTTGATAATAACTTTTTATATGCCATAGATTTAGTAATCTACCTCTCAATTTTCTTTTAATTAATGGTATTATAAATTCTGTTTAGGTTAATTAAGTGCCAATGATGCATAATTTCATATTTATAATTGACAATAATATTACAATTATCAATGCGGTCCGAAGGCCGCACAACCTGAAGAGAAATTTAGTGAACCGTTATCCAATATTGTATATTCTTCCTTCATTTTTGGGAGTAAAGTATTTTCAAGACTGCCAAGGGTTTAATTTTCACGGAGTAGGGCTGGTTATGAGCCCACATCATCAATTTCTTCGGAATTCTGATAAAAAAAAGCTAAAACAAAAATTTCTGTACTTTGCAATACAATACAACGGATTATACGTCATTGGGGAAATATGTATATCTGGGGAAACAAGTTAATGTTTATTGAAAATTGTATGCAAAATATTTGTGATAAACAGGTCTACGATAAGAGTCATTCATCTTTATAATTATAATCAGATTTGGTCCATACGGTCCAATAAAACTGGGCAGTTACTCTGTTATAAATAATGGGGATATTCATCAAGCCCCATGCCACCTATTAATAGCAGGGGGTAAACATCTAGGTAAATTTGTGTACACAAGACTCGGAATTCTAATAATTTTCAAAAATTTCTAAGAATTCCAGTAATTCTTAACCTATTCTAGAGATTTCCAAGGTATTCCACTGATTAGATTTCCAAAAGAATTCCAGAAATTTCAAAAGAATTTCATTGATTTCTACCGAATTTTAGTGATTTTCAAAGATTTCCATTAATTCCAAATATTTCCATGAGAATTCCAACCATGCGTAAATAACTTTTTTCCCATATTTACCTCTTGATTAATAGTTAGTAATATTACAAACTACTTCATAATATTGTAGTGTATTTTTCCAAATTCAGTTTTTGTTTTGAAAGTTGATGCTCAATGCGTTTCCTAAAATGTCACCAAAAATTGCTTTTGTGAATTCATTTCGTTCCAAATGGAAATTTTTAAGAGGTGGTATTTTAAAGGACATGTTGACATTTTGAAAAAGGAAAAGGGGTTCTTGCTCCAAGATGCCGGGGAAAGCTTTGAAATTGGACCAGCTGCATGCCGGCATGGAATTGTTTCAGCTTTATAATTTTTCCTGGAAAAAATACAATGGTCTAACGGCTTTTGATCTAAAGTTTTATGAATTCAAAGATAGAAACAATGGCAATTATTATTTCAACCAATTTAACATCACGTGACTTGTAAAATTCATTGACGATACTTGGCACGTCACGAGTTTGAATCTCAACTACTCCTGAATTATTATTGCGCGGTTGTTCAGATTCCACATTTCTGAACGTGTAATCTGTAAGTAAATATTGTCGAATCTTTTATTATTTTTGCAGGATCTTGCTTTTTTAACACTATAAAGCTGCTGTTTGCGAAATATAGTTGGAGCTTTTGTCCATTTTATCTGAATAAGGAAGAATTATATGTGTAAATAGCTTCAATATTTATTTTGACTAACCAAAAAAGATAAAACGTGTTTTTCGACAAATCTTTGGGTTTTAGGTATTGTGCTATTTGGAACATACACGTAGTTAGGACAACTGTGAGGGTTGTCTTTCTCTATTGTCTGGAGTTCTGTTAATGCTATTGTCGATTCTTTCGTTATAATAAATCCCCACATTCTTCTTTCGATTTCGAACTTTCTTTGATTTGTATGCGGAGTTTCTTCCGATGCCTGGGTGATTAATTGATTATTGCAAAGTGGTTAAATGTGTGTAAAACAATCGTTAATGCAGTTGCTTATCGCAGGAAATTGTCATATAACGCGATAAATCGAAAATGGAATACAAATCAGATTTGAAACCCCCCGAGTTGCCTCTGCATTTGACGTCCATTCACATATAATTGACTTATCTGTACATGTGATGCCTCTTGTCGTTCCCGATTTCCTATCTCACAATCGGCTATCGATAATCGTAACAAGTGTTTAGAAAACAATGCTAATAGACTTTATAGATCGACATATATTTGAAAATTTAAATTTATTCACGTAGGTAAAATATTTTATTTAAATTTGCATTTAGTTTTATTTCAATTGCCGCAATTATTCACATGATTTCCGGTTAGCATTTATAAACCATTGTACGTTTTGTCAGATCAAAATTAACCACACTAACTTGACAATTTTATACTTCCTATTGTGTTTTGGCAGTTTTGTTTGGATACGCTCACACATTTTATATGGAACACTCTTTATAAATCCCAAGGTACTTTTATATCCATCTCCGATTTTATAGAATTGCCGAGTATGAGGATTTGTTTCTACACATAAAAAAATGTATACGTTTGATCGTATATATTCATTTTGTATTTACGTTTCTCCGATTCTTTGGTCGTTCTCAAAGCTTTTCCTATATCCTAAAGAAGATAATCTTTACGGTCAAAGTGATGTCGCATCTTTGTGTAGAATGCACCATAACACTATGCGACTGGATTTATCGGCTTTACTTGACCGAGGGTTCAAGTACGGAGAAAAGCAAATTGATTCCACTATCTTCACATACTAGACCCGTATCGCACCCTTTGGTGTTATCCAAGTTATTGCTTGTGCTTTTACAAACATTCTCCAGCTTTGATCAGCTAACTTGGAGGAATACAATTAACATTTTTATTTCCAGATTTTTAGCTCTCCGCGCGACGCGCTCGGTCGTCGCCGATGAAAATTACGTATTAATGCGACATATTTTATTCCGAATCAATTACATCATCTGAATAATAAAACGGTTCAAAATTGGAATCGGTAACTAAGGGAAACCCTAATTTTGGTATAGTATTGAAGGACTAGAGCACGCAAAGGGAATCCATTCCATGCAATAATAATGAGCGGCGAGGAACGTTCTGGATGGCTAACTTACCAAACTGCCGGAAAATCAAGTTGAATGTAATTCTTTCTCCCAGGTAGCATGCTATGACTTTACGAGCAATACTAACGTCTCCTGTAATGGTTCCTTCGTACCGACATTACAATGAATTGAATATAAAAGGGGAACGTAACTCGTAACTTACTGTCGTAAGAGTAGGCACAAAGGGTAGTTACAGATTACAAGGTTTGATCGGGGTGTTTTTATTATACCGACTCGATTTACTTGAACTAAAGCAATTGCTAAGACGCAGATGTTGGACGCTTACCGGTAAAATTGTTCACTGATTGAATGCTCCGAGTATCTTCGGCAACCTTTGTGTTTATATGCACAAAAATACTACGAAATCCGATCATTGGCTAGATTTTCTTTTTGCTTTTACGTTTCTTTATTTCTCGCTGTAAAGTTCTGTTTAAAAGGAAGCCATAAGCCAAGCCATCCGGATAATCAGACAGTTTTTCGGTCCACTGAACAACCAGACTTCTAATATGAGAATATAGAATTCAGCCTCTCATATTCCATACACATTCGCCCTCGCAGAAGGCATACCGGCACTCAACAGTTGCTTGCTTTAATTTGGAAGATGTTATGAAAATAACGATTTCCAATGTTACGGTTTAAATTAAGCTGCGATGGCGAAATCATTATTTTAAATCCGACAATTTTTAAATTTCAATCTACTAAAATTTCGCTCACTAGAGAATAATTTTCTAAAGCGAAAATAAGTTCAAGATCTTTTATTGACGAACTCCGGGTACGAATCGACCCAAACGGGCTTCAATAATATGGTAATCGTTTCTGTTCAATTTGAAGTTGGCACAAATTGTCGAATTTTAATATGTTTTTTTATTTGTATTAATTGAAAATTTCATTCGTTTATTTAATCCAATTTTCTAATGTTATTTATCCACGTGTTATTTTTTTAAACGCGAAATTTTAAATTGCGTTGCAAAAATCATTTTCGTTAGTATTATTATTTGTGAAGCGAAATTGAACGAATTTGAATTACAGAAACAGTTTATCTTGGGAAAAGTAGAAAATTCTCGAATTTAAGATTACACTTGATTTTGTATTTGCTTAGTTGGAAGTTTTCGGATTTTCTGCTATACGAGAAAATTAGAGTCCACGAGTGGTGTGTTTATTTAAATAAATGTTAGGTAATGTCATGTACAGAAAATGTACAATGGAAAGAAAAATAAATAAACATTTATCATATTCAAGCTTCACGCCAAAATCATATCAAGAAAACTGGCTGACCCATGTCCCGTTTGTAAATTGAATTTTGAACTTCAGTCGGTTCCGTGCGCTTTTGATTTCGTTACACCGGACGAACGGCTGGGGAAATCGAACTGGGACTGCGAAAATTCACGTCAGGTGGGTTCTCGCTATGTCGGCACGATTTATAGAGATATATTCAATTTTGTAAACGCATTCGTAAATGTAAATTCTGTTTAGGAAGTCTGCCAGGAAATCCTTTATTTAAGAAACTTAAACCTTTTGCAACATAAATTAGGATTTAGAATTTTTTTTATAGTGTACAATTTACTCGTTAGAGCGTTAAAAATGATTATATTACATAAAGTGGCGATTAATAACCTCACTTTATTAGCAAAATTAGTGTAGATTAAAGCGATTATAACCGTAGAACACGTATAAGCTTTTGCATTAAAGCTCGTTATCAGAATTAACTGTTTTCGTTTTCATCTTGGTCACAAAGTCAACAATGTGTACTCGTATAAGCGTCTTGTCGTTGCCCGTAACCAACCCTTGAGGTATGAATATAACTACTATAACTGCGGGAATCCTCTAAAACAATGATGATCCAAGCCTTTAATTAAACTCAGTCTTGTCATGTTTACTCAGGTCTGTGCGGTCGCAAGACGACACTGGTGGTTTATATAACTTGTCGTTACCATGCTTACTGAGATTTCTGAATCGGCTCCCGGCTCCGGAATTAATTTACGGACTGGGACGTGCTCGAATAGTGTTCCACCCAAGACGCGTATCCGTTTGAATTAGTTCTCTGCAGATTATTCAATACTGGCCTAACCATGCAGACCTAACCTTGTTTTTGGGGTTACAATAGGTTATTGATTTTCTTCTCGCGCACAACGTGAAACCGGACTCCCGAATAGTTCACTTTTTAATTGGGTATTATGAATGCCATCTCCGGGGACGAAGCATCGGTTTGCTTGCTGTCATACAAGTCGCCTCCATTTAGAGTCCATTAGGAGGATTCGCAATGACGGAGATGATATTGAGGGTGAGTTTTAAGGGAGGAAAATGGAATCTTGATAGAATACTTATGCGGGGGTCGCGACTCGTGACATTCGATGAGAAGCACGGATTGCCGAGACGAACACTGCATACGACTCGATTTAAGATTATATTCCGCCCTAACCTAAGAAGTAACAGACAACTCCGCGTATCACGCTTACACATTTCTTATTCAATACTCAACTAATACGTGGTACAACTCAAAGAGGATTCAAGTTATTTATGTTACAAAGGGGGACCGTGAAAATCAACATCATTATCGAATAGTTCCTTAAATATACACCGTTGGAAGTAATAAATATTGAAATGCAAGTTATTGCTTGCTAAGTGATTCATAAAATGTAAAATAAACAGGGTGTGCACTTAATTATCGAATTTCTTATTAGGGGGAAATAGGCATCCAATATACTTTTAAAGGTATCGACATTTCGCACTGCGAAATGGCTTAATCAAGTCCAAGTATTATGTTATTTTCTTATCTCTAGAAACAGCGTGTGTGTCGAGCTTTTTGGCTCTTGCAGTTCTTTTAGTTAGAAATCCAAACTTCTCTCAAATCGATTCTCAAGTTTAACACTCCCGAGTATTGAGCTATTCTTCACGTGCAATCAAACGTAAAGTTTCTCCCTGAATGAATGCGTAAATTCACTGAAGCTTAACTCGATATAAATTCGTGACGTTGACGATTTCGCCGTATATCGGGGCGAACTCATATGATTGTATATTCGAATCGTTTTAATTTTTTCTATTTTATTTTCTGTAATATTTGTGTGTGATGTAAAAACGTGGCCCGGTGACGAACGGCCTATAATAGATGTGTCAAGTGTTTTAAAGAGGGGGTTGTTTCCGTAGTCTGTCACGTGTCAGGTCCGGGTGATGACAGCATCCGGAACTCCGAAGTAACCCTCACAGCACTTAACAGACGTCAGGCCTCATAATAATTTAAAATACCATTACCTATTCCTCGCCTTCCTCGGCTCGATTCTAATCACAGAGATGAGTTGCTTTAGAATAGATAGCGTCCTTTTATAAGTTTGTTTAAACACTTTCTATTTCTCCGACACAGAGCTTTTTTTGCGAATCGGTTTTTTTTAAAGCTTGAAAGGAAAAGTTTGGATACTTGCGAGTTCTTAAGAAAAAGTAAGACTGATAAATTCCTACTTTTGATAACTCGCAAATCCTTCTTAACTTGTAAAGCCAGTTATACTAATTAAGTTAACTTTAGGTAGATGTGTTTTTCGATTTTGAAAGAACGAATTAAAGTAAACTTTCTGCATTGGATGACGTTTTCTAATTTATCTGCGGTTGATGGAGTTTCAATTAGAACTTCCAATCATTTCGGCCAGGAAGGGGTTTATCCGCCGAAAGTCCAAAGAACATTCTGTTTAAGCAAGCTTAATTACGAGAACTTCTGTGAATGATCTTTATTAGTATCTTGATTAATTTTTGCTCTCATCAGCTCTTAAACAAAGGTAAACTTTTTAAAAGACCGAAAAGTGAATGTTTTTATTTTCAATTATAAGTAGGGTGAAATTTCAAAGCGCTGACTTTTCGGTAGTATGCTTTAGAAATTTTATGCGTAATTAATATTAGATAGAACTTCCTTTGAGTAGGTAAGCGTCAGTTACAAAATGATCTCTTAATTAAGACGTTATTACTGAAAACGGAGTAATTTTCCAATTTTTTCTTTCTACCATTGTTGTTACAACAGCCCCCCCCCCTCCTCTCCACCGGTGGCCGTCGCGTTTGGCTAAATTTATAGCACTCGCAAATTAATTAAACTTGCATAATATATTATTATAATTTTCATTTTTCTTCAACTTGGAAACTATAGTTTGCTCTTAACACGGAACAAAGTTTTGTGTATGGGAAGGCGTTGGTTGATGCAAGTTTGGGCGAAACGCGGTAGATCTATATGCACACAACGAATGTCGCATAAATCTAGAAAAGCAGCAGTTAATTTAATGGAAATAGAAGCAATGAAAGCAGCCAAGCAAATTCGCTTCCATGACGTCTACACCGAGCTTTATTGTGTGCTGGGCGCTTTCCGATAAGAATATGTTATGGGCAACTTTACGAGGTGTCGGACAGTAAATATGCGCGTTGCTACTTTATGGTTCATTGCAACTCGATTTCTGCCAGTTGTAGTATTATAATTTTTATGACGAAACCAATTGGCGAGCTTTATGCGGCAAAATTTAACACTTCTTTACTCAATTATTGCATAACATGCGCGAAGTGGAATTTTTAAATTGAAGGTTTTCTTAGAACGCATAATGAAAATTTCTTTAATTTACATAAGTGAAAACAAAGCGACATAGCTTTGTTGGGGATGAGAAGGGTTTCGCGAGCTTTGACCACTATTTTGGTCATTAAGTCGAAATTTACATTTAGAATTAGAGAAAGTATATTACATTCCAGCCTCGGCACTAACTTCTCCCAACTTTTAAATTAATAAATGGCAAAATTTATTTAACGAAAGCTGATTTCGGAGAAATGGAAGTCTCTTGTCAGTAATCTGTTTCAAAATTTTCAGTTCCAACTGCACGCATCTTGCGTTGTTTTTCTTTTTTATGCATTTTCCGCCTTAATCTTAACAAATGATGAGGGTGAGGTTTATTGTCTTCTTTTAAGCTCCTCTATATTTTCTCCTTTCCTCTTACATATTTTAGTGGTTGTAAATTTACCATACCAAGTAGCGTTTTCAAAACCAGGATGTTTTCCTTGTTAATTTCCATTTATTTAAATTTTAATAAAACAATTTTATTTTTATACGTTTGCTGTAGATATTAGATTAGTTGGTTATTATTTTATTTTATGATGTTATCTGCAGTTTTTAAGTAGAATGGGTCTTTATCGAACGAAAAACATAATGCGAAAGCCTCCATTATAGAATTTAATCACGCAATTCTGTACATATCCGTGTAATACCTATTGTTAATCAAAATATACATTAGGCCGAATGCGCCCTGTTTATATTATGAAGATTATTCGTAAGTTGTTCACAACACGTTGTATTTTTTATCTGCATGATATGAGCTAATTTCACATTACTTGTGTATAAAATAATTATGAGGTTATAATATTATCGTTTGCGTGCAGTTGCTCACTAATAGTACATATTTAAATTATTGCTAATCTGTAAAAGTTTTAATTGGATTTGCAGGTTTAATTAAAACACTTTCGTTTTCACAAGCCATTTTAGTTTCAAACATATATTCGACGAGCAAATGCTTCTCTGTACTTTTTAAGTGGAAGGATTAATCTAATTGTTTTTTCCCGGATTAACGAAAAAAGCGGAATTTAATGTACCTACCTATTACATATTTTTAAGTTCGCTAGCACCACTGACCAGAACCGTAAAACTTTTTTAAAAAATGATCGTGTAGCGGTCTCAAGAACGGATACGTTAATAATATTGTGGAAAATTCAAAAATAAATTAAATGTTTTAGGAAAATATGAGTATTAAGTTTGGGAACCGTAGATTTACATCTACCTCATCTAGAACCCCCCTCCTCATCCAGACAATCAATTAAATAGAAAATAATAATTTTTTAATGAGACAACAGAGATAAGTCCTTAGAGTTACTAAATCTTCGGGTTTCAAGTGGAGTCTCCGACCGTTTAAAAATTAAAATGGTAGTTTATGATACCAGCTCTGAAGTGAATCATTATCGAACACGCGCAATCGTGTTTCATAAACATTTTTATCATTTACAGATGCGAAATTGCAGAATTTTATTTGCATTGGCATACCTTTTTTAATTTAAATAAAACAAATGGGAAATACTCGTATATTGGATTGAAGTTTTTGAATTTATAATGCAATTTGATTTCTTTGAGTGTTCGTACCGCCACTGGCTTGGCCTGTGTCGGATTTTCATAATATTCATTAGATATAATATATTACTTGTAATTCTTTGATTACCTGATTTACTTTGATTTTTCCGAGTGGTTTTTAAGCCAGCGACAACAGTAATCTTGTCAGATTTTAATTTGACATAACGCCTATTGCATTTTTAACATCGTTAAACCACTTTCAAGCCCAGTAAATTACTTTCAAAGCAGGTGAACAATGGTACCGATATAAACAGCCGATAAAAAGGAACTTGTAGGCGGTTATTTATCCAAGGCAAATAATATTTTTTTGCAGCAACTACTTTATTAGTGTATTTTTAATAGTAACACTCGCACAAAAGAACAAATATTGTTATACATAAGTAATATCATAAGAACAAACTAATTGTGCTAGTTTTGCTTTTGAAGGTAGTTTGTCGAGCTTATGGGGGTAAAAATATTTGAATATTTGCTACTAGAAAACAAATATTACTTACATTATTAATTTCAATCTATGGAGAAAATCTGGAGTGTTGAAAGTTTTTCGCATATACTCTAAATTCTAAAATAACTAGCTAGTTTGGAACAGTGTAATCCGACACATGATAAAGCTCGAGTTTCTGGTCACCTTTTTTTAATATTTACTTAGTCTGCACCAGGCTTTTAATAGCTACGACCCAGCCACTAACCTTTACCTCAACGAAAGTGCAGCTTCCCATTACAAACCAAAAGGTCGGCCAATTAACAAATTCTTCTCACACTCTGAATTTAGAAAGTATCAATTTTCGATGGAATAAACTGTAATTTGACGTTTGTAGTTAATGAGCGTCTCTTGCAAAGTGTTTGAGGGTAAAAAAATGATTATGGTAGTTTATCGCTCGACTTAACTCGTGCCAAAAAATAATAAATGCAAAATATTTCCTTTTTTAAATAGTTAATGGCTTGTTGATGTCATAAATAATCCATTTCAAATTGTGCAACCATGTACAAAACATGTTGTTAACGGTTCTGGTATCGTGTACAAATAACACGCACCTTTGTTGACCTAAAACACGAAAAATATCGAGTTTAATGAGTGAAATGGAAAGATCGAAGAACAATAATTTTACAATTACGATTAGAGCTGCGGTTAGCTGGGCCAGTTGAACTTCTTTATCTCGGGGCTCAATTTGGCATTTTTGGATAAGTTGCGTCTCCTAATGATCCAAAGTCTTTCGCGACTGACAAGAAGTCGTTTCTAGTATTATAATTCATTCTTATCTAAGAATGTCTAATTAATTTATAGTAATGTGTCTTTTTTGAAAGTTTTAAAACTTAATTTAACTTTTTCTTTTAACTTTTTAATTAGATTTTTTAGTTGTTTACACGCCATAGGGCGGGGGCCCGATATAATGACCGCTTAAGAAATTCGAGCTCCCTATTTGCATGGCAGCTGATAAGGCAACGTGTGTTTTTTGAATTAATTTCGACCATAAAATGAATTCACCTTCGAATTATCAACTTCAATTTTGGTATATCTTCGTATTAATTATGATAACAACGGACAGGGAGTATCCTCGTTTAATTTAAATTAGATGTTCCTAATATAAAATTCATGATAACTTTATTTATACCACGAGAGATAACCAAACCCAAAAAGCAGTAGTTGTTACTGTTGGATTGTCATCGTGTTTAATACACTGATAAAATTTATGCTAATAGAATATGTATAAGTTTTATGACTATACATTCGGATTTTGCAATACTCTCACGTACAACTTAAATTTTCATTAATATCACTGCAAGATAAATTCATTTTCTAGTTTTATCGTTTCCCTGTCTTAATTCAAATTAATTATTCAAAACTCCTCACTTGACTTTTTACCACCATGTTATTTCTTGTTTAGTTTTCGAACAAGCCTCGTATTTCAAGAGGCACTTCTTTTATAATGACTTGCTCGAATACCACAATGCTTGTCTAATTTGGAAACTTTTCCTTACATAAGGGACTTAACTCAAAAATCTCGATACTTTGTGTATAAAAGATTCTCACTATTAAAAACGTTAAATGTGGGTGGTCGCCACAAGGCTCTTCAATGGCCACCTATCCAAGCCACGTTTTATTTATTGAAAATTTAAATTGGATAGATCGCTCTTTATGAATTATGCCTGTTTAAAGCTATTTTGGCTGGACATCGTTTAACGATTTATATAAATCAAAGAACGAATTTAATAAAAATACATAAAATTAACCGATAACTTGGTAAGATTGCATTTTGAATGGGCAAACAAGTAAAATCACTTTGATAGTATCTGATACGATGTTAAAATGGGCAATCTCTATGAAAATTTGGTGCCGTGGAGTCTTCATTCTGATGCTCCTAGTCAGATGATAAAATATTTTATTTGTTTCAAAATGTGAATATAAAAAATTTAATGAATATATTTTAGGTTTACTGGTGTGCATGCGTGCGAGCACTGAAAATTTGCTAAAAATTGAAAAACGATGTTAATAGTTTTTCCACTGTTGATGGTAGTGCGTTAATATCCGTTTTCTTCATTTTACTGTTCCAATACTCGACAACAACATTACATCAAAAATTGTGTTTGTAATCTTAGTAATTATATCTACGGAAATTAAATGTCGTCCACGAGTACAGAACGGTTTATTCAGTAACTAAATTAGCACCTACCCATTATAATTGGAGAAAAACCGAATAACCGAATTTAAATGAATTTAAATATTTTTGTTTGTATTGTTTCGTATTTGAACGAAATGCTTTTATTAACTTACATCAGCTTATAAAATGGGACAAATGCCGACGTAATTATCGAAATGTGTAAAATATTAGGAAGATTGGCTAACCGAACTAAATAAAAGCTTTCTTTATTAGTTTTTTAATTGGAAATAGAAAAAGGAAATGAAATCACGTTATTGCTTGCTACTTAGCAATTTGCCATATAACCTTATAGAATTAGTCATTTCAGTCCAAAATTACAATCGATGGATATTGTATTTCTGAGATCTAGCCTTACAAACCCAGGTGTTAACTATTCTTTTAAAAAGCTCTTAATTTAAAAATTTAAATTTTTATTTTTATCCGTGTAATTTTCTATAGCATCTCGTTTTGTTACTGCTCATTTTTCCATTTGTCTCTTATTTATTAAATTTTATGCTTGTAGGTACTCAAGCCAATTGCATCCCACCAGCATTTTTACTATAGATTTATTCTGGACTGCAATTTCTATTTTGTGTTTTATTAAAATTTTTGTTTTGCCATTTCTATTATGCTTCCACAAATTTGATTTAATAATTTTTCCAACTAAATTAACATCGGAATATTAAACATCAAGATGCATTTTCAAACAAACTTAAATTTCGAAGTGTCTCTTGGCGATTTATGTTTAATCACGGAAGCATTGCTTTATTTTATTTAAGTCCCTGCTGTGCTTACTCTTATTTGAAAATCCGGAGTAGGTTGCCAATTCTTCAATTTAGTTCATACTAAAATAATTGAAACAAGATGCTTTAGTATAACGGTTTCAGTAAGCCCTAAATAAATTCTGCTGCTTGTTGGCCATTTAAAGTGTAAACGAGGACTAACTCCGTTTGATCCTGATCAATTTTTGATTTTTAATAGTCAGGAGTAGCTCTGCGCTCAGGCCGCACTGGTAATAATTACGTCAACGTCAAAAAAAACCTGAATTGATGTCAAACTTACAGAAGAATAATTTTTTTGTAAAAGCAATTATTGTTTTATTTTCCAAGTACTTTGTTGCACCCCCATCGTCTTGTTTAATGGCGTCCGATTTAGGATCGATTGTGTAGGTCCATAACGAAATGGGTGGGATAATAAAATACGATTTTTTTGAAAATGTTTGTATAAACTGACAAAATAAATAAAAAGAATTATATTAAAACCTCAAATAATATTTGGGTACGACGTTAATTTCAATTAAATTTTTAGAGATTATCCAACTCGGATTTAATTTGTTCATTTTAGGGGTAAATTAAATATTTACAATTTAGAAGAGCATTTTTGAACTTTTTCATTTGGTAACTAAACGATCATATTAGGAGCTTTAAAGAGCGCGTACGGTGCGTAATGAACGTGGAGAACCGTCGCGTTATTATATTATACGTGTATAGTTTTATTTAACTGAAGTTTTTGAATACTAATGAAAAACATGATTAATGTCGACACTTAATGCTCCAGAACTCACCACAATTATAACCTTTGCATATACACAAACGCAACGGGATTACTTTATTGACAATTCAACAACAATAACACGCTTTGCAAAATAAATTATCTACCAAACGAATGCTAAAAATTCCTCTTGGGTGACACGTTTAATTTACGTTTTATCGTTATATACAGTAATGAACTTGATTTAGTCGCCACTAAAATTAGAATAAATATTTGCTTTATTTTTAGTGTTTAAGCGATTTTGTATAGTAAATATCGAAAAAATTCAAAATAGATGTACGGAATTTTTCTGTGAAAATGCTCGAGAGCTCCTAGCAACCATGGTGAAGGGCGCAAACACTTGTCCGGCTTTATTCAGATGTCCACCCCTTGTTATCGCTCGCCGCTGGTTTAGGAAATGAAAGAGGGTTGAAAATCCTCCAGAATCTCGATTCTGACCCGTTGACAGACAACAACACCCTCACGATCCTGTTCTACAACACATCACGAAATCACTGAACGTGTGTTTTCCCAAGGCGTTTCGTGTAAATAGCCATCAGATCAAACTAAAATGTAATGGCAACCCTCTGCCTCAACTGTTTGAAAAGACATTGTAAACGCATCTAATGCATAAATTTATATTTTGTATTGGCCCAACAACTTATTCTGATTCAATTTGTAAGGTTTCAGTTTCGGGCCCCTTTCATATTTTTATGCAACGAATAAATTAAAAATCTCCTTTGATAATTTTGAACTTGAGATTAAGTAAAAATTTAAATAAATTTTGATCATCACATTATATAAGTGGCCAAGTAAGTTCGTCGAAGTCAATTCCAATAATCTTGCAGTATTTGAAAAAGAAAAGAAAAAAGACAATAAGTTGATATAAAATGTAGAAAGAAAAGTTGGAGTAGCTCGGCGACGTAAAAACGCTCTCTGAAATTTTAGATCAAAGTATCAAATCCAAATCTCCACGTTATCTTACGTTGCCGTGCATCGTGTTTTTATCGTTTTAGGGATTTCTTTTGGAACCAAGTAATCGATGGTGCTTTTATTAACTATTAATTTATTAATGATTCAATTTTAAAGAGGCTGCAATCGCAATAAAAAATAATTTATTTGTAAAACCGATTTTTTCACACCCTCTTTTTATCGAAGCAGAACGCACTTCCGATTAGATCAAATACGTTATGAACCCAGAAGGGAAAATTTTGATTTAATCTCGGTGAGAACACCAACACTCCGGTTATCGCTTTGGATGGATACCTTTTTAAAAAAATTTTAATTACCTTCTATATTTTTTATCGTCGCGTGAATAATTTTTAACTTTTTATCGCGCTAATAAAAAATAGACGTCGACATGTTCGGAATAAGTATTTGTATTATTTTCTTTGTAGTGTATTTTCTTAATATTGCTTTGTAAATACAATTTGGTAGATATAATAAAAGATAACTAACTCGTTCTTCAAAGGGAATAAATAATTCGACTGGAGTTTTCGAATATTTTAATAAGAAGTCTTTGTTTTCATTTGCCATATTAATTTGTTGCACAAACCTATAGTGCATTGTAATCATCACAACTATTCCTCGGCTTCCAGTTTTCCGACCTCGTGGAAAGAGTTACAAGGGAAATTTAATAAAGTGCGTCGTAATTGCATCGTTAGTTTTTTAATAGCAATCCTGACTATTTTAATATTAAAACTTCATTTAAATGTGCGGTAGGGAAATGCGGCCGTGTAATTAATATCAGAGCGAATCATTTTCCCGATTTTTTTTAATTGTTGTTTAACGTGTAAACTACGAACGTAGTTTTTCGTAGTTTAATAAACACGAGATTAAAATTTGTGAGATATATGGGGAGGGTGGTCAAACTGACACCGCATATACATGATTGAAAAATATGTCCTCCCGTTCGAAAATTAAAACAAATGAGTTTTCTTTCCCGTATATTATTTAAAATGACATTAAACCGATTTTGTTACAAAATAAAATTTTCTATCTCTACCTATGTTTCGAGTAGATACCACTCACGTATTTCTATTTTCATAGAAATTTATCTCTCGAGTTTCTAATTATTTTAATGTTGCAGAGATTTTCAATCGTTTCAATTAAGTTTAGAAATTTAAGTTGTCGCTAACTGAAACCCTCGGGGTTTTACTTTGAATTTCAGTTTTGATGAATTTCGTTATCAAGTTTTTGTAATTATATTAAGTATATATTTTTCATATGATATTATGTATATTCATGAATTTCAGTAGGTACCGAATTTTAATCCAATTTTCTTCGGTTCCATTTACATCCATTATTTTTGATGCATATGTAACAAGCTTCATGATGCAATTTCTCGATAAACCAACACAAACAAAATACTTTTGTATGGGATTATTCTGTTTCTATTGCATTTTATTGGATAACTGACACTTTTAACTGATCCTTGGAAAAAGGTACCACGACAAGCGAAATTGCCATCGCCCTATTGCAAGTTTCCTTTGGGGCTTGGACATCTGTCAATATATTACTTTTATTTCAGTTTCTGTTTCCAATTTACTGATATCAAAAAGGAGCCCTGTGGAACACCCAAGTCAAGAAAAAATTATATTGAAACAATTTTTTGTAATACATAAAACGTCTTTGTTGCTTGATTCGTATTCTTTGATAAGTTTGACCTAGATTGAGTGTGTTTTTACATATCTTTTGTATGTTGTCATTTAAACTCATATATGCCTGTCAGTATTCTTTAGGTTTCTCTTACATTCTTTGAATAATAATATGTCATCATTCATGCGGTTTACAAAAATGTCCAAGTTATCGGAGTTGATTTTTATTATCTGAAAAAATATATTCACAATAAATTCAAAAATTGCCTCACAGTTTAATGATTTACAACTTCATTAATTACAAACACAGAAGCCTTTTACCAGCTTCGTGATAAGTTTTTGCTCTGCTGATAAGTTTTTACAAGCAAGTTCTGTGTTTCTAATTGCCGAAGCGAAAAATCATTACAGCACTGAGTGGACAATTGTAAAAATAAGGAATTTTCTATAAGCTTTATTATATTTTCCATTTTACACTTTGGTGATTAGTTGATACAACTAATGGAAAAATAATTTTATTATGTATTCAACAACTTTTCAATTTGCTGATATTGTTTGCTTTGAACGATTGTTTAAAAATGTTCGATGAAAGCTGTCAGTTTTGCCTACATTGTTCATATTCAAATATGAGAAAAACAGGACTGTAGGTAGCGTCAACTGTGCCCGTTATATATTCAGGAACTTATCTCATCAAAAATTGTGATCCTTGGATTTAGAATCCATCGAACTTCAAAATAGCAAGTAAGCCCAACGTTCATTTTACACTAGCGTTAACGTATTAGCGAGGCTTCAAATCTAAATCCTTAAAATAATTTCCCATGAGTCCTATGATTATATGATTTCTGTTTCCCTGGCGGTAATTTTCTGTATAAGCTGTGCCTTTGAGATATGACCGGTCTCCTCTGTGCACGCACTTGCAAATCTTCTAAATACCATTTAATAATTTTTTATCTTGTCGTTCGAATCAAAATTTGATTTAAAACTTTTTGCCCCAGATCAAGTGAATATTGGAAGGATACACACGTAATCCTTGTAATACAGTTTAATTAATAAAAAGCAACCTGTTTCTTAGTTTCACATTTCACCCTAAAATGTTTAATCATTTATAAACAAGTAAATATTTTATAGACGGTAAATCGTAAGTAGAAATATTGGAGTGCCACAGACGAATTTCTCAAGGGATATAGAGAAGCGACGCTCTAGCAGTGGCATTTTGACGGCTGTAGGCCGTCGGGAACTACGAATTAAATTTTCATGCTTCCACTACTGACGTGCACGTAGTTTACACGTAGTTATTACTCACAAGTTGATTGTAATTCGTTTTTTATCTACAACAAACGCTGAAAGAATTCAAATAACACGAAGAGTTTCAGCCAAGAACCAATTTTGTTTTATGAGGAGGTAATAATTTTAATTTTATTTTTACTAATTCCAGTACCTACTTGCTTCCACTTATATCCAAAGCATAATCTCCCCTCAAAAAAACCGGAACGAGTTTCATTTCCCTTTATATGCACCAATATTATATACTAATCGTTTCTAATAACGACAAAACACGAAAGTGCATCACGATATATTGCATGAACATGAACCTGGAGTCAATTCCACCCCCTTATCTTCTTCAAACTTGAATGTTACGTCAACTTCCCTTGTCTTAACACTCATCAATACATAATCACCCTAGACCAGGTTTGAACTCACGGAAACCTCCACCTAACCTCGAGTAATAATCCCTAATCATGTATTCATACTCTTGTCAGAATTACGTTTCGCCTTTAATGCGGTTTAGATGAGGTTTAAAAATTTACAAACTTGTCATACACGAACTGTTTATTATAATATATTTTATATGGGGCACTAAAACTTCCAATTCCAAATTTTTTAGTGTCTCCAAATTATTATTACAAAATATGCTAAACCTTTATTAGAGTTGGTTTGTGTTTAAAATGCGACACGATTATTTTTTATACTTTTATTGGAGCTCGTCGATTAATAATCAATACGTTAAACTTTGATATGTGATAGTATTTTGATTGATGATGATTTTTTAACAACAAAATTCCATCAACCTCATATTGGTGGTCGTAATGAATTTATTTTACATATTACATACGGACATATAAACTATTTTTTATTATCATTTTATCTTTGTGTGTTCCAAAGCTTATAATTTTATTTACTGATCCATTTTTTTTATTTTCAGGTGAGTAAACAAACTGTGAAACCATTCGGGTTTGTAAGTTATAAATTGCACATTGGTAAGTTGATTTTCCAATTTCAATTACCAACTTGTTTATGTATGTATGTGTTTGAGGAGACGCAAGTTTAAATAAAATTACGTAACTTACATCAAAATGTTGTAATAAGTAAACAGAGTTCAGTAAAATTAGTTTTAATTACTTTGGTTAATTTTATAATGGGGTTAGGTTTGTTCTTTACTTTGCGTCAAACGAAGAACCTAAAGAAAACTCTTGAAAAAATACGTTCGAATTTTTCACTGCAGTTTGAAAAATAATTACAGTTTCTGTAGCCTATCTAATTTGCATGCTAACATTTTTAAATAAATTTTTAATTTTATCATTTTAATTGTGTACGGAAAATCTTACTACTGCAAATAACATCTTGTTAACGACATTTTATAGTTTTTAAACTTGAGTGTCAAATCAAACTTAATATTATCTATTTCTGTCGAAAGCACCCTTGTTTGTATACACACGTTTTGCAATTTTTATATCCACGTGGATTTCTCCTAGCAGAATATATAAATAATTTCTTTTCTAAAGCAATCTAGTAGTTGTCAATTACATTAAAATATAATATTTCAAGAAAATAATTCCCACCTTCCTCTCCCAGAGTTCAATCAGCGGCAGTTGGACAGTAATTATTTAATCTTAAAAATTCAGGTAAAGCTACCTCACGGAAAAATTAATATTAAAATTTCTAATTTCTTATCCTGCAATTTTTCAAATGAATGAGAACAAAATTGCTACGTTAATGAAGACTCAGAAAATGTAACAAAAGCTGTAACAATTTTAAGGGGATTTTACTACTTCATTTTTTAGTTTGAATTAATTTTTAATCTTGGCTAGGGAATGTGACTTGTTTCATCTCACGTGTTAATCGTGACTTGCATAAAAATTGCTAAAACTCGAGCACAAAATTTAACAAGTTGTAACGCTCATTCCGGAAGATGCAAAACAGAAATGCGGTTTTAATTTTTCAATTTTATTTAATTAGTGGGAAGTCTTCTCCACTAAAATTGGTATGATCCGGAAAGCTTTCGTTATGGTAATTTTTGAATCTAGTATAATTAGGATAATTTTTATTACATTAACGGGTTTGGTGTATCCGTTATTTTTTTTCTGTAAAAAATCTTTCACTTTATTTAATAACCGAATTAAATATCTTGCACATCACGAAGAATAATGTGGAAACTAATAATTTTGTATAACTTTACAATCGTTAATATTTTTATTTTTTGTGATTGATCAAAGCAGACTTTGTTATCAACTTCCGCGAGAACTACTTTTCTTGAAAAGAGGTGAATGATGATGATATCCCTGTAGGACTTGTATTCGAAAGAGAAACTGTTATTGAAGTCTGCCCCAATTTAGAACCTTGGATATGTTTTTTTGTAAAATTATATTGACCTGTTGAATTTAGTTGGGTGCCATGGCGCGTTGGCACTGTAAAACGAACCGCCACATGGTTAAAAAAATATTTTTATTTCTGCATTACAAATCAGGGTATATCAAAATGGTTAGCATTTTATTTCTATACGCTTAAATTTTGAAATATTTCCAGTTAAATTAATAAAAACTAAGGAATAAGATAAAACTCTTGGAAAATAATTACAAATTCTACTTGGTAGTGCTTTTATTATCTTTTCGTTTTAATTTTCTTGAATACACAGTTTACTTGTATATCTATTTAAATAGTTAATTACAAAACAGTCCACAGAAATAGGTCAAAATGTTTACTAAGGAATTTAATTTTGAGCAGTGGAAATTCAGTTCACTCTTTATTTAGTCTTTGTGACAAAAGAGTTGAAAAGTGCTACTTTTACTTAATTTGACGAGAGTCCCTCTGGAAAGACAAGTTGCATCAGGACATTACGTACAATACACGTAGGAATCCTGAATATCTGGGTCTTCAGGAAATATAAATTACGGCGACTGCGACTGTTCCAGTGACGGATGATCCTACTTAATGATAATAGCAATTTGCAAGTTACACCTCCAATATCCTCCTTTAAATCTGTTGCTTATTTTTATTTTTATATTCACTTTTACGTGAACAAACCAGTCTTTTCAATAAACACACAACAATTTTATTGATTGCTCAAATTGTTTTTGTTATTACTATAGTGGGTAGTTGTATACGCAGTGATTTATTGAAATCGCGGTGAAATGGTCTAAAAGCTGCTTTTTGAAACGTAAATTGAAAACAATTCCGAAAGTTAATTTGATCATTAAATATTCAACATAAAAAAAGTTATTTTATATATTTCGATCAGAAACGAAATGTTAGCCGTTTTATTTTTAAAATGGCAGGACCTGGTAAAAGCAAATATACGATTTGTAACACAAATTTTAGTCTACTTCTTTTTTAATTAATTTTTTTGGTTCTGGTAGTTTCCGTCACGAGATAAAAAATGATTTTGCAGTAGAAATTTAGGAGATATATTTTAAATTTGGAAGCAGGACGGGCAGGTTTCTACTGAAAATTAAACAATAGATTCAAATAATTTTGCTTCGGCTTGCAATATTTAATGCGAAATGGAACACAAACATTTTATTAAACTTTTGAAAAAGTTCCACAAGAATTTTTTGATACCAAACAAAAATAAAAAATAATTTGTGATTTTAACTTGTAACGAATTTTTCTGGTTTGTGTGAATAAAGAAAGTGAATTGACGTGATATCCAAGAAGAAGCTTTTTGATAATAAAATATTTGGTTTAGTTAAATATGAAAAAGTAAATTGAAAAAGCAAATGATGGTATAAAGCAATAAAAGTATCACATAGTAAAATCTGTCATAAAAAGAAAATGTAATATTTTTATTCTTTTATGTATGAAGTTAAGAATTTTTTACAAATCACATTTGTGCACAAATATGAAGCAAAAGTGAATTGGCTTTTTTTATTTGATTCATAACAATAAATCGGTATATAGCACCGCAAGCGAAACACATTTTTTGGTGTTCGATATTTCAGTTTGTAATCTCAACAATGACGAATGTTCGACAATCTAACAAAATGGTCAATTTCTGTCACACTACTCCGGATATTGAAGAATAGTCTTTTCGTTAATAGATATTGGTACCATTGATAGGAAAGTTGTAAGGAATACAAATTAAGTTTTTCTATACCTACTATACTTCCAAAGATCATAATTCTTTTCTCACTGCTTTTAAGGGCATATAATAATAACCGATTGCTTTCAAATATTATTAATCCTAACCGACACATTATAAATTTCCTGTCTATTTTCACATTTATGGGGGCGTAGTAATCATTATTTAAAGCCATAATGGGATGGGCATTATAATTCATTCGTTTTGGTAATCACATAAAATGCTCATGGTCACTAATTTTTACCAACACATTACGAAAATTGCTAGTTTATTTATTGACTTTCAAAAACTAATACAACTTTTTCCTTTCGTCGACTTGGCAATTTGCATATCTTTAAGTCGCTGCTAACAATGAGCCGACTTTGTAGATGATACGAGTATTTTAGGACTCGAACCGAAACTTATCAATTCCTCGTCTCAACTTTTATAATCTTATAAAATGTTGTAAAAGAAATAACTGCACCTTAACATAATCAAACTTTATTTCATTTAAAGTGATAAGAAAATTCAATTTTTGCCGGGAGAAAACTTTTGCGATATTAATAATTCGTTAAAAGCGAATCATTGTATTGCATTTGACGATCGTAAAGTACAAAATAAAGTTGGAAGTTGACCCGTAACTTAATTAATGCAAATTTAATTTAAAGTTATCCTAGAAAATTTTATGAGAAGTGAACATATTTAAACTTGGGAGAATCCTTAATGGATTTTCTCAAGTTTCTAGTTATCTGGAACTTGAACTAAGGTTTGTAATTTGACCTGGATTCTTCCGCACCATAAAACTGAAATGCCATTTCAGTCGATACAGTACATTTCACAAATTGCGAAAACTGCGTCAATTCATTCTTACTCCTCCGCATCATTGTATATAAGCGGTATTTTGCTTTGTCTTTTGCTGCTTTCTATTAAATAATGCATCAGGCTAAACTATCTTTTATTTTTCGCACGGGGAATTATGCCTACAAACCTACGACGACGCTCGGAAAGCAGACATACAAAAAACTAATAAAACTTTTTTGAAGCAAACTTTTAATGCATTCATTCAAACTCGACTTTAGCTAAATATATCTTAACGAATTTTAAAAGTAATTTAAGAATTTTCCAAACTTTTTGTTCTTTTCTTTTTTTTTACGTATCTTTATCGTCTTACTCCAAAAAGCAAACGAACATCTTAAGCCTCCACTATTATCGGAATTCTGTTATTGAAACGTATTAGATGAAAAAGAAATCTGTAGATAAATCATCCCTAAATAGATGGGTGGACACGAGTTGTGACAAAGATAACGACCTCGGATGCATAATATGTCTTTGGTAGGTGGATTTTTGTGAAGGTAGACGATCGAACTCGCATGGTATCTAAGCCATCATTTACTGTTTCCTTTTTTATTTTTTTTGTTTGCTTTTTAGGATTGGTTTTATCTTAATAAGTATGTGTTGTACGACCATGTGGGTGTAAAAATAATGTATACAAACTTAATTATTGTCTCATATTAAAGCCGATATCGACCATAATTTAATGAATATATTTTTAATTTTAGTGCTCGAAAAAAAGATATCGAATTAATAATGACGACTTTATTTAAGCTATAGCGATTGGTTTTATCTTTATAATTAGCATACTCACTAGAAATATTCATTTAGTTTTTTATTGCTTCCAGATATTAAACATAAATTTCAAATTAAGATTTCGAATTCGTTTCCAAATATAATTTATTGGGAACGATTTGCCTATTTTTTTAAATCTAATTTTATGGTGTACGATCCGCCTAAACATTACACTTTGGTAATAATAACGTAAAAATCAAGTTTATATAACTTTTCAATTTTCATTATGTGATTTAATTTAAAACAATAGAAATATTCAAGCGCCAGATAAATGTGTGAATTGAAATTAATTAGAATGAAATATTAAAATTCTATTATTATTATAAAGCCTTTTAAAATTCGCAATGGTAAACACACTTTTGTTTGACAGATATGGAAATCAGCTAAACGTGAATGATTTTTGCTGTTTAATTATTTATTATTTAAAAGTGTATTTACATTTAAATGGCGATTAAATGTATTTTCATGGCTTTGTTATTCTCTAAATGTAACAAAGAGGCAAAATTGTCAGTAGCAGAAACGTGATTTTATTGTAAAGCGAGTAGAACAAAGTTAAATATTTTTATTTTATGCGAAACAATTTTAATATAATCGAGCTTTTTACACTTCCCTTATAAGACTTTTTTAATGGCCATTTTTTATATTACTTTTTTATCTCTGTATGCAATGTGCATTCATTATGAACACGAACTGTTTATTATAATTTAACAACCTCCCACTACGGCTATAGGGCCGATTGTCTAAGAACTTAGATGGATCAAGAATCGATCTATCCGGAAATAGCATATAATAATTTATTATAAAACTCAGATGCAAATGGAATTGCTGCATTGTATAATTGAAACTGGAGTGACGTATATTTCATAATGTATCGTGCCTTGCATGTACAGGGTATTAACTCGTAAATAACTGAAAGAAATTTCCAAATTCAGTCTAATATAGTAAATTGACGTTACCACTATTCTCCATTGAGATTTTGCTTTAAATTTCAAATCAGGATTTACGATGAAAACTTAAGTTATCCACATTTGCATCCAATATAAAATTTCTACCTTTCATTTTGTTGTAAAGATACTTCAAATTTAAAGAAAGATTTTTGAATTTCAATCACGTAACTTGCAACACAGTAAACCATTTGATCGTCAACAGTCTCTGCAGTTGAATTAAATACTTACCTATTTAATAACTTGTAAATGAGTTGCTCTAAAAACTCTGGACATGTCACACGGCAGAGGACATCCTGATATTTCTCTTTTTAAGCTGACATGGAGAAGCTAATTCCTGTCATTCCAAATATAAAAAGCAGCCCGTGAGTAAGCTAAAAAGTTTAAACTATCATGTTATTTTATTGTGATTGTGATGTTGTGGATTTTTCAATCACTTTCAGTTGGATAGTAATTCTTACCTTTGACATAGATGACATAGATGAACGAAAATGTTAATTTTGAGGTTGTGATGAATGAAGGAAAATTGTTTGTTTGGCTTAAGGCAACTATTTATGCAGTTTTCATGCTCGTGCACTTTATTGTCGAACCGAATGAACGTTGACTTTTCTGTTTTGTTGATTTTTATCACTACGACATCTCTTCGCAAGTCTAGAAGATCTTCAGGTTAGTCGACGCTAAAATTGAACGAAGTTATATAATTTTATGGCTGTTTCGCTGCGGTTATGTTCCAATTCGATCGATTGGAAACGGGAAGGAAGAAGTTTTTGACGTAAGATGTAATAAGTCATGTGGAAACCAGAAATTAATTGTTTTAGACTAATCGATCGCCGAAAGTTTATTCAAACAAATAAAGTTACACACACATGAACGAATTGCGAATTGTAAACAATTCTAAACTGCAAAATTTATAGGTATCTGGGCTGAAATATAGTGAAGTTAATTTTTAAACAAACCATGCAAGAAGAGTGCAAAATCGAAAAATCAGGAAGTTGTACTCAAAACTCTTTATTTTCTTTTCAAGAAAGTTTAACAGACAAATTGTTAAAGTTTTCATTGTGGTATTGTTCTTTAAAAGACGTTCTTTGCTATAGGAGAGTGGATATATAAAATTACCCTTTTTGTTTAGTATAATTTTAAAAAGTTTTTTTTGAAAAGAACAAACGAATAAGGTTTAAAATTAATGATAATATCCTGACAGCGTGGAAATGAAATCTGTTACGAATTTGGATAAAGGTGTTGTTAGTGAATGTGTTTTAGTATCGAGAAAATTGCGAGTCGCGAAAATAACCTTAATTAAAATGAGTATTGTCTGAGTATCATAGCAACTTTATTATGATTCGTTTTAATTTAATAAGTCTTCTTCAAGAACATCTGAAAATTATGTGCTTTTCACTGCTCGATTAAATTAATTCCAAATTTAATTCTAAAAGCGTAGCTCGCAGTTTTCCTTTATAGTTAATAATCAGATTTCTTCTTGCGCTGCCAAAAAGAGCAACGAAGATGTTTGCACTACTTGGGATTTTTTTCAAAATTAAAATAACGTCTCCCCGAATAACATTTATTCGAGCAAGTAGTGGAAATTTATTTTTCACTTTTATTTAAATTTTTTCTTTTGCACAAAAACCGAGTCAAATGCTAACTAGACAATCGGAATTAACTTTTATCCTTGATGACCTGCGTTACGAAATGTTTTTAAAAGAAATGTATTCAAAACGAAGTAAATTGGCCTGGTGGGATCAAAAGTATATCCCGTAACAGAATTACTTTGTTTTCTTTCATCATAAATGCAAAGAATTTTTGAGAGAAGTTAATAATGAAGCTGTTTTTCGTATAACTAAGCGATATTTTATTTCTTATCTGACAACGTGTAATTGCAAATTGAAAAACTTTCTTCTAATTGGAAAAATGTGAAAATCCTCGCTCAATTAATTTAATGAGGCTGGTAATTTTAAAAGTTGCATTCATAAATTTGGCCAAAGTACTCGTAATAATGTACGATAGAGGACACGTGGTGTTTTTTGCATAATTTTTCGATTCGTTTTCAAGAGCTCTCCTCTACACTTGTGACGTGTAATCAACTTTGTCTGTGCAACGTAAGAACAAATGGCGTTGTAAATATTCTTATTACAAGCAAGTCGTATTGTTATTTATAAAAACAGAAGGTGCATGCATTGCTTGTTTTTATTAAAACATATTTTGAGAAGGGGACTGAGAAAATTTAAATAAAAATTCCTAGCAAAACGTACCTAACCATTTAACCGGGGAAAGTAATTGATTTTTCCTTCACGAGAAATGGGGGAGTTTTTTGTATTTATGGCCGAGTTAAGACAACAGAAAAATATGAAGACACAGCTGGGATATTTTAAACGTTGTAAAAATATACGCATGTGTGCAGAATGCACGACGCTGGATGCAGAATGACTTCATTTATAACGTACGATCGTGTCGTTCCAATATTAAAGCTTGGCAAGTTCGAAAACTTAAAGCTCGTGCTTTATCTCTTCCAATTTTCCAACTACAACATAATTAAATGGTTAATTTGCTAGCTGCGAAAGCATTTGATAACTTTATGCTTCCAACTTGTAGCCAACTACCCTTGAAACGAGCTTGATTAAAATTTGAAGTTTTTTTTCCCATAAAATTATTTTCATGGGTTTTGCTCGTTTAATGCAAGAAGGCTTTTGTAAGTCCAATTCGTGATGTAGGAGGTATACCTATCGGAGCCAATTTTAAATTTAACTACATTGTTATGTGCCTTACAATTCGGGAAAATGGTTTTGCAATTGGGATAATGAGAAGTAGTTTATTCACTCGATTTTGTGTTACAAAGGAAATGATGCCTGTGAATCGAATGCAGTCTGCTGGATAATAATACAAACAGCAATATTACCTACCCAACGAGATAACCACCTGAGTCTTACAACGTACAAAGCTGTCTGCAATCTTCATCCATTTTATTATTTTTAGAACGCCAAACAATGGGGAATCTATTTATGTTATTCACATTTTTCTTAAATTGTTCAGATTGGTGACGAACGTCGAGGGTTCGATTTCCGGGGAAATCTATGAAAAATGGCAGTAGAGTGTAAACGTTTTCGAACAAAATTGCAATACACGGGATAGTTTATAATGGTTTTTAATAAAGAAAACATACGTAAATTTTTTGTACAATAAACTATACGGTTTGCTCTTAAAAATTCGAGCCGTTGTTTTCGAGTGCATAAATCATTCTTTATTAAAATCGTTTTTTGCCATAATTTTATGTAAGCCCGCTGCTACACTCTTTTATACCTTTTATAACTGTACTATTAAATTATTCTGGGATTTGCGAATCGGTATTTTCCATATTTTTAACTTAACTCGGCTTTGTGCTATTTTATATCCTCAGTTTCTGTCCACAATTATTTGTGCTACTATTCCTTTTTTGCATTTGTAGCAAAGTAAAATTTATTTAGTTTTTAATTTTATTAAATTTTCAAACGAGGAGCCAAACAAATAGTTAACTATTATGTGCAATAATGCGAAGTGCTTTCTGCAAGTCTTGGGGATGTTCTCGTCGAGTACTTTTACTTTATTAAGAAGTCCATAATTTTACTTTATGGGAGCAGCAAAATGAATTGCATCCATTCATGTACAAATAATCCGTAAAGTTAAGAGTCAGTTCTTGGCTTCATCTTTGAAAAAAACAATAGTGACTTTTAGCCAAGACGAAGAATGAAACTATTCGACCCATTGGTTTTTATTTCTATTCAAGAATTGAATCCAAACTTTATTGTCTCTGAGATTAGCTTCTGCTTGGCTCCAACTTATTCCGTATTGTCTCCGCTTATTTGTTTTATCTTTCTGCCTACTTCGAGAGATGAGTGTTTATACTTTCGGATAACTTTTTGATTGTCGACCTATAAGACAACAATTTATTTTGAAACTTTAAAAATGGGGAGCGTATTTACAAACCGCATCTCCCGGTTTGTTTTGAATTGGTGGAATTTTGAAAAATTGGATGGTTTAAAATTAATAGATGCTTTGTATTCCATGTTCATAGTTAGGAAGCAATAAATCTAACTGCAGTATGTGAATTCAAGTTGTGCCACTTAGATAACTTAATTTCCTTTGCCATGGACAAGTCTGCAGTATATCCGTTGCGGTAATTTGAATATTTATGCACGAATATTAATTATTCTTGAAAATGCTTTGCGGTTTTGTATTATTTCCCTGCTTATTAAGATATTACCTACATACATCATGAAACTAATAAAACGCCAAAGAAATGCTGTTGCATTTACCTACACCATTGCATGACAAAGTGCATTTGCTATATACGCGTGTAAAGCTATATCAATTGGTAACATTTTGATCCATTCGACATGATAGTTTTTAATATGGAGACGTATGGTCTGGTTGACTTTATCGCGCCACTTGCGTGTTTCTTACATTTTACATTGTTCAATTTGATATCTATAAATGTAACAATTCTGTTGAACTGCGAGTAAAAAAAAGCGATGATATATTGAACCAGACGATCATTAAATACCAAGTACAGCGAAACCAAATCCCACATACACACTCGTATTGTACAACACAATCGAAGGGTGGTTTACCGCCAACGATAATTTGGGGGCAAAAGCTGTACTCGCGTGTCACTGTGGGAACCGAAGCTAATTTTCAAAGGATTTTCTGCAACATAACACAAAATTAGAGAATTTTCTATGTTTTGCACGTTATTGGTAAACGCTCGGTTTGCAATTATTGATGTGGGATGGATGTGATTAAATCTCCGAGGAATCAGCCAGGCGGTCATATATAAACCTCCTCGTCATCCCAATAGGTCTAATTATTGCTCAAGTTCCAACTAGTTTCAGATACTAAGATATTTCCTTAATTATTATCCTTCTCGAAGTATTAGTAATATTAATTTTACGGTTAGACTTCTGAATAATCGTTTATAATAGAGCATCAAGAGCAAGTGGCACGGAAGATTAATGTAATTTTGGGTGAATATTTTTATGCCAAGGGTTTTTATAAACGCTCACTTACTTATAACATCGTTATTTTTAAACGAACGTGCACAAACATCTACGTACGTTCGGATTTTCGGGAAACCCAATATCTGCTGCCTAATAAAAAAGTTATTTTTTTCGTAATATCAATTGGATTTTTATTTCAAATTCCTGTCGAATAAGGGATGCCTTATTTATGTAAACTTGTAAACTTTAACTTTCTCCAACATAGTTTCTTATTTCGAAAGTTGCTAGTATTGGATTTTAGTGAACCAAAAGTGCCAAAACTTTTTATAAGAAGCTTTTTCTTGTAAAGTCCATAAATAGCTCGTGATCGATTGTAAAATTATTAACTTCAATTTTTTTAAGCAAAAAGAACGTGGAAAGCTATGCATCTCGTTTCGGTTTCCGCCAAGAGTTATAATTACGTGAATATTTTAAAGAGCGTATCGAAAACTTGGCGAAAACTTAGTTGATAGTTATCGATGGTTTAGTAACGCTTTCTGGAATAGAAAAGCACTTGGAGGCAAAATGAAGCAGACGATACATTATGAGGTAATGGGTTCGTAATGAAACCGATCCAGAAAATATTTATGGAAAACTTTTAGACTTGAATTTAATTTTTCACACGACTTGACGACGCTTTTAAGTTGAAAGTGTTGCGGCGTCAAAATTTATAGCCCATTAGAAAATGAAGATGGTTTTTGATGTTTAATTAACAGGACGGTAAGTACAAATAATCCAGGTTGTTTTAATTCGAATAAAGCGTTCGTGCTTATACTAAAATTCGTCATAACATGCGATAATCCAAAGGTCAGAATGTGCGATTGGGACCAGAAATCTAGCAATAAAGGTCTTATCGTAATCTTCCAGTTCGCTAACTTTGTGCAACTTGAATGTCTGTCAAAATGACACTCAGAGATTAGGGTGAATTGTAGTGTACGTGTACAAGGAAGGAAAACTGAAAAGTGTGAGAACTATGATAGTGGGCTCCAGTAAATCTGCTATATGAATACGTATTGAAGTGCATTATAATAGTTGGAAGCATGCTATGTGATGTGAAACCTATCGTATGCAATTGCAAGTTAAATCCGTTCTTTTCTTATCATTGGACTTGAATATCGGTCTCGAAACTCACGCTATCCTTCGATCCATTTCAACGCTGCACACCGTATCTGCCATCTGAGTAAACTCGACAAGCTAAATCAAAGCTTTGCCTAGGTAATTTTAAGAACATTAAGATTGTTTTTACAATTCAAATTTGAATGCACAACTTAAAACCATAATTATTAAGGAGTTATCTGAAGGTATATTGTCGTTTTACACGTAAACCAATTTCAAATCTCGTGTAATATTAACGTAAGAGGTTCATTAGTTATTTTAACTACGATTTTAATCACAATCGACTTTAAAATCTACTTTAAAAAACGTTTACAATATTCTATTACGTTTTTCGTAACAATGATTAATTACAACTTAATTGCTGCTGTACAATAACCATATCACAAAAAATTATTTTTATCTCTACGACATAATATTTGTTTGGACTTATTAATTATGCTAAACGATTTCTTTTATTTAATTCACGCGATAAATAAATTTTCGTGCCTACCTGAAATAATACACATCGCCCTTAATATTTATTAACTTTTTGAGCAACGAAATACTCACAAATGAACAAAATTAATGTAAATTCAAGTTTTAGTATTCCAGCTCATAATTGAATTATACTAATTAATTACCTAGTGTGACGTAACTCGTTACTGTAAGTATTTATCACTTTCCACGTGTTTTTCCATTAATCTCTTGACGAGGAATAAAACTTTTTCGACGCTTTTTTTCCTACCAAACGACAGACAATACATGCTTTGAAAATAATACTCCCATAACTGGATGGAAATCAATAATGCAAGACAGTGAGTGGTCCTTACGATGTTTTGCTAAGATTTTATTTAATAGAAGATATTTGTATTGGGCTTTATCGGCATTTATCGCTGATGTGCATTCAACAAACACGCTTTTTGCTGAAGACTTGCTGATTTCAAATAATACCAAATGTTACACGAATCAGAGTACCTGCAGTTTAACGGCCAATTCGAACCGCAGCTCACATCAATTTGATGAAATTGGATTTGTTTGGAAAAACAAAAAATAACAGGAAAAGATTCTGTATTGTTGACGACACAAAATTACCAAACACTGCAATACATCTATTGCAATCTCTGCATTGTAATCGGTGAAACTAAAGGCACAAAAAATATCATACAATCCAATCGTTGAAATTAATCCCACACAATGTTTATACGCTCATCTACTATTTTGCACACTCTTTTTTTATCTAGTGGAAAGAATCCAGGAAATTGCATTGAAAAGTTGAATTTTTCAATGCAAATTGCAACATTCTGAATTGGTTATTGAAAATGATTTTTTGAACTGTGTGGTTCTCAATGGGTATTTTAAAATACAAATTTTGCAAAAATAACTTAAAAATAAAATTATGCCCGAGAATTATAGTGCCCGCGCCCCAGTCGCCAGCAGAACGATTTACATAGCTTTAAACTTAAATTTTATTTTGTGTGAATATTATTCGATCATAACTTTTCTACACAATTTTAAAACCAAAGGCATAAGAAAAACCAAATGTGATATGGTTAGATTTTCGCGCAACTTATTTGCATGCTATTAGTAATTCATTCAAATTTAAAAAACACAGACAACATTGGGTTCTCAAACACAGGCACGAAGGGCAATTTTGTAACTGTAGCTGTCACAATTGATGGTAATTTCAACAAACTAATGTTGTCTAAAAATTTCGAATAATATTAAATTTATTCCATATCGGCGTAATAACATTATCTCACTGGATAAGAACAAATTATCCCTGTGGATCTAAAGAAAATCTAGATTTCTACCGTACTATCGAAGAACCTAGTAAGTCTAGTTACTAAAAATTGAATTAAATGATCAAATAAAATCACGGTTATAGAATCCTGGAGTCCAGCCTCCAGCACAATTCTAGGTAGAACTTTAATCCTGACACCTAAACTTTTCCAAACGAAAGGTCAATATTTGGCCTGGTGCAAGCAAGTGAACATGTAGATCTTGAGATGAGAAGCTAGCACCAAATAAATAGGTTCCAGAATACTTGTTTTCATTGTTCCCTTCGAGATTCGTCCATAGATCTTTACACCTATTAAGCAATAAATTGAACACAACACATCCGATTTTGCATCCAAGCAGTAAGGGGACTTTTGAGAAACCACAGAGGTACACTGTTAGAATTGAGTTCTTTTGTCAGAAAATCTGAATTTCCTACAAATAATTTTTCCCCATCGCGAAATTTTATCTCGACGAGTTGCAGACACCCAACTGATGCGACCAATTAATAAATAATATACGAAAGATACCTACAGTAATACAAAGACCAAGTAAAAAGCCATATTGACAATTATGAATAATATAGCTCTTCGACAACTTATGGAACTATCGGTACACTGTTTGCAAATTTGGGAACAAAGACGAGGACGAAGGCAAATATACGAAATAATTTATTTTATGAATTTTAAATAAAAAGTAACAATCGCGGTGATTAAAAATTCTCTGTTAAGGGATTAAATGAGAATAAATATTATGGTTTAGCTCTCCCTAAAGACTTTTGCCACAGTTAAAGTTCTGTTCACACAAAAGCGGTTTGATGAAAATGCTAATCACAGGCTTGTTCACTAGCCGTGACATATGAACGAACGATTCACAAAAAATTAAGAACTTTTAACACTCTTCGTGTTAAAATGATCGTCACGCTTCCAGCGATAGTTTTACCATTTCAATTTTTTTATATCAAAGCAATTAACTTTCAAACAAGGTTCCCCTTAAAAAAACAATTTTCTGTTTAATGTGCTTGTCAAAAACTTACTTAAATTACATATTATTACAAAAAAGTTCAAACAGTCTTGATAGTTTTTAATTTCGTACTATTTAATATTAACCAGATGTTGACAAAAACAAAGAATTCGTAAGTAAATTTTTCGTAGACTGATGTTTGCTCTTAAACAAAGGAGGTTTAACAGTTAGAGGCATTGTGCCAATATTTGATTTTCTCATTGGAGTTTTTCTTAAACTTGAATGACGGTAATCTTAAAATCACAAACCAAAGTGGACAAAAGTTAGAAACAATGTAATTGTTGTTTGTATTGCGGTAATGCTTGAGAAGCTGTACAAACTTTGCAGTTCCTTAATTTGAAATGATGACAAGGCGGTTTCATTTTGTGATTAAATACGTAATAATTTTGACTATTTTCACCAATATTTATCCAAATTACTTGTAGTTTACAAATTCGAATTTCGGCTTTAAATTATTGTGGATAATAAATTTTAATTAAATATTCAGCTTTGTTACAATTTTAAATGAATCGCTTTTAATTAAACTTTGTTGGAAAACTAATTTGTGTGTTAATTTTCAAAATGCATCTGTCAATAATTATAATTTTAAATAATTTCTAATTTGAAATTATAAACGGTATAATTCTCTGCCAAAACTCGTTAATTTATATAAACCTTTTTTTTTCAGATCATGTCCGGGAATTTTCCTGTGGAAAACTCTATTATCGTACATTTTATTTGGATAGCCAACGTGATTCGCTATACGTGGGAGCCATGTAAGTACCCGCTTAATTTTTTAATTAATTGCGAATCGCAAGGAACGAAAGAAGAAGTGTAAAGCCTTTCAACTAAATTAATTTTTTAGTTGAGACAACTACAAGTTCTGCGTAAGTCTTCTCAAATTGTTTGCTAATAAATTGGAGTCCTCGAGTGAATCCTCGGCGCTGTGTCAAAAATTTCATTAAGCGTATAAAATATTACGACAAATTTTTTGATTAATACGTTAGTGGCACGACTATAGAAAGACAGGATAAAGCTTTGTTCGCTTAATAATGTTAATTTTTTGAGCGTTTCTCACAGTTACCATGCACATATTTCAAATTCGCCACGCGTTAGCTATGATTAAGCTCATTAAACGAATTGGTCACGATTTTTAGATACTTCACGTTTTTATATCGACTCTGTAAACGGTTTTTCGATTAAAATTATGCTTGCCTATTATTCTTTTTTTATTCAAGAAATTTGTTGAGGAAAATAATTATTCCGCCACCCTTGCTATTTTTGTATCAGACGATAAATAAGGTTTTATTTGCGTTCCCAAGGGTGGTCCAAGTTTAATCGATAATCTTTTTTACGATGCAATTTGATTATTTATCCAGAAGTTTTTGGGTTTATTATAGTTTTGAGTTTTTCTTATTGCTGATCGAGGAGGAAAAGTTTTGAGAAATAAAATCTAAAAACAAACAATTTTAGTAAGTCAAAGAAGTGGTGCGGTGGTCTGCTTAGTTTGATATTCCCCTGCAACTTTAACTTCGTCATCTAAGCTACAAGAAAGTTTACAACTTGAAATAAATTGTAGGGCAGTTTAAGTTTCGCTTCACCTCATTCATTTTATATTATATCAACACGTAACGTGGTAAAACGTACTGAATTTTACATCAGTCAAACAGTTCTAATCTGTACTTCCGTTTAAGTTTGGCCCTTCGTTAATTATTTGCCAATAAATGTCTTTTGGACTGCTTCAATAATTCTTTTGTAAACTTGGATGTTAACACAAATAATATTTCGCAAGCTGGATAGTTGTTTTTGTGACGCATATCAACGTTTTTTGTTCTCCCCCACATTGTATAATTTCTAAAACCGCACACAAAACAAAATCGGGACGCAACTTCTCATATAAAACATGTTGGTTTAAAACGCAAGTAATAGGGGGTACGCAGACAATGCCATTTTGAAAACAATGGAATCAAAACGTACACCAGCCTGATTTTCACACCTCGGTATTTAACAAAAGCGCATTAACAATGACGCGAAATGGGCAATGCTTTTATTAACAATCATTTCTATACATATGCAGTTGTGTTATCTTCGACTTCATTAAAACCTACCAGAAACTAAATGCGCGATAGCAAGTTTACAGGAAAAAGTAAAACTTGGAGACTAAATTGCATCGTTACCGCTACATTTCAGATTTCTGTATATAACGAATATTAAAGGAAGAAGGGAAGAAGAAAAATTGAGAATATAATTTTCATTTTGAAAAATTACATTTTTAATTTAAAATTTTACGGCACTTTCTCCCAGACATATTAGCATATTATATACAATAAGGCGATAAATACTGCCGTGTTATGAATGCTTGTATGTGAAATTGACGTCTGAAAAATAATTCATTTTCTGCTTAACTACGGCGGTGGAAATGACGCCGCCGTCCGTATAAGTATAACTAATAAAAATGATATGTAAGCACGTCATACGCATATTAATATACCCACCGAAATTGTCGAGATAACGGTAATTTCGTGAATTATTTGAAAATCGTTAATTGAATTTTCATAACATCGTGTAGTTAGCCGATTTAAACCAATAAACTCACAAGTATTAATAGAAACTTTTGGCCGTCGCGTCGTGTCCGGCAAGGATCAGCGCTTGATGAAAATCACATGGGATTTGATCCCCTTTGCTCTGTTTTATTTATAATTATGTTAAGTAAACCGTATTAAAAGTTTAATTCGTTTGTATATTTTGACTTCTCCGACACTAATTTCTTACTTTATCATTTTGCATGTTCTACTTTATAAATACGTAGGTACCCATATCAAAACATAGTCTGAATACACGGGGTCTCATGATGTATGTACTCGGTTGGGGAAAATTATAAATTAAATAAAAACGCAAACAAGGTTTGGTTCTTGTAATCCAATTTAAACACGTCCGACTGCATAATAATGTACGAGTTGGAAGAAATTTGAGCTTATACATAATATTTGCTGCTGTTCTGATTGGAAATTGGATGCGCAGATTACCAGAATATATTGTGTAGTTCTAGAACATTTTCCGTCAAATAATTAAAATAACATGGAATTGGAACTGGAATTTAGCTTAATTTAATTACACTCACGTTTTTTTATGTTTAGAATAACAAGTCAGGTTTAAGAAAAATTTAAAATATCTAGTGAACAAACATGTTGACGTTGTTTTTAATCATTATATGGCAATATATCTCCAAAAAATTATTACAGACTCCAAACAGAATTATTAAATTGACTATAGAAATAAAACGAGAGGTTGGAAGTTTAAAGGATTAATATCCTTAAATATACAGTAAGAGACTATAATAGCATTTACCAAGACAATGATCCGAAACCATACTTGTAAATATGTTTAAAGGAAAAATTAAATTGTGTTAACATAATCTGCTAACTTCCTTGAATTGGACTGCATTCCGCCATCCTCATTTCTGGGACCTTGTTTATTGGGAATTGAATAACTATTTTTTTCCTGTTCAAACTCGTTACACAAGTATCTATTTTTCGCTGCTACGCAGTGATTACATTGAAATTTAATAAATATCGTTATTCCAACTTGTGGGAAGACGACTTTAGCTAATAAAAATTAATGAATTACCACAAGTCCATATAATTATATAGAGTGCACTATATGTAGTCACCTATGACAACAGGAGAAACCAACAGATTACCAAACACGATTTATATTGATTTCAACTTACTGTTATCATTATTTATTGCCTATACTGTCAAGCGTGGAGAAATATTGCAAGTTGGTGAAGAAATTTTATGCAAAATTGTTTATTATTTTCCGAAACCTTACAGTATAGTTATCTAAATACATCAGCATAATCTCCAGTTTGTTAATTTTCATATTACAAAAATTAAGGACATTAATAGTGTCCACTATTACAACTAAGTTTTCAGTTGCTATATAAAGTTTCATCAAAGTGTCTTTCCCTTAGCTTTGATGCAAAGTCTAATGTGTAACGAAGGTTTTGGCTAGAGCACTTATCGATGATTTGTTGCCAAGTTCCTTAAGGAACTAACAATTAGCTGAATTGGACATGGGACTGGTGGACATTCACTACTAATTTTCATTTCCAAGCTATGGTTGAGACTAAGAAAGTATGCAAATCTTTTTACTTTATGTGCCCTGTGAAAACCTCACCAATTCTTGTGTCTACCATCTGAAGACTTTGGGGTTCTAATCAAAAATTTGTTCACCATTGTTTTAGTGATTTTCGTCCTGATTTGAAAAAAAATTAACTGGCATTTATTTTATGAAATATACTCTGGACGTCATCCCTTGAACGGCTGCATTCTACCGATCTGCAGATGTGTATGCAAATCTTAAATTTTAGTTTAATCGAGTAGTTTATTTTAAATGAAAATGAATGTTTAAATTCTTACATCGAGATGCAGATAAAAGCTCTTTCTTTGAGGGTGGAAATCTTCTGATCTCGGACGAAAATATACGTTTATAAGTAAAGCAATTCATTTTCATATTTATATTTTCATTTTTTCTCCTAAACCAATTTTCAACTCGTTCTTTCTTCCACTTAATCCGTTTATAAAATATAAAGGCAGGATGGTGTACATATACTTTTCTTAGCATCCTCTTCAGAAATGTACGGAGATATTCAATTTTGTGTTAAACGTCTGTTACCCTTACTTGACAGACTATTAGTAGAGTAAACTTGCCGACCTGTCTATTTAGACGTTAGTTCAAACAACGTCAACTACTATATCATCGCTTCGGAGTTCACGTCAGACAAAAGCGTAAAAAGTTGGAATTTTGTTAATCTCGCCCAATTTGAAGCCAAAAAAATTAAAAAGTTAAGTGCGTTAATAATAAATTAGGACAGGCAGAGTTAAAAATTCGGACCTGTGAAATTTTAATTTGTATGCACTAATCACATTAAATTACAAAACTGTTGACTTATTTAAAGCCCGATAAATTAAATTCCCTTGTAGGGAGTTGACTTTTTCAAGTAGCATGTTTTTGCAAATTAAACTGCATTGTGTTTTGTGGGCAATCTTCACAAGATTATTAGGAAAGTAGTGGAAATGATCGCCATTATCTTGATTAGTCGACCATTTATTATCATTTGCGTGCAGATCTCCCAACACTGCTGGAGAACTTTTTAACGCACAACTATCCTTTGTTTATATGATTGCACGTGAACCAACTAATCTTTCAAAAACATGTTCAGTGGACCCAGGAGAATGCCTGTCCGACCTTTTCTATGAAGTACAACTTTATCTAATTAGATAGAAAGGTTCCGTAAAGGGACGCGATTGTGTTTTATGATTTTTTTATAGGTAATCAAAATTGATTTTATAATTTTCTAAATTAATTAATTATTTAAATAATTAATTATTTTAATTAACCAGCTTTTGTAATGTAAACTAAAAAATTTACGAGGAAACAACACGCATAGCCAATTTTTTAGGGTAAATGGAAAAAGAAGTACCTACTAATTTTATCAAGTTTCAATATTCTCAAAATTTAGATAGAAAATTAATTTGCGCGGGGATTTTGCATCATTTTTCTTCTTGAAACTTTTATAGGTTTCAATTGAGATTGCTTTTTAATTCAGTTTTCTCTTCCGTCTCATATTTTATCGCTATCAGATACGGGACACAACATAGTTTATTAGACTTTTAGTTATTTAAGATTTTGGATAAGAGGGTTCGTGCTAACTCGGGGGTAGCATGTTTTGACAGTGCGTCACTCTAATCGCAATCACGAAAGTTTTTTTATTGTTATGGGGATGTATGCTAAAACAGCACGCCCTTTTTAACTGCCCATGTCAAAAACATTACCACTATTTTGCTCCATTTTTTCGCAGATAGCACTACAAGCAGACCTTTGAAACCCGGGGGCTCGGTCCACCGTGATTCGTCCCCGTTTCTTTCTAGCTTGTGCAATTATTGTCCAATTCTGTACCGCCACTAATTTGCGATAGCTTTGTTACATCTTTGAATGCGTTTTTGATAAATGTTTGTATGTGCATGCTAAATATTTAAATTTGTATTGTAGTGTGCAAACAGCTGTAAATGTGCGATTCACTTTCCATCTGATAAAATTTTGCTTGATATTCATACTGTGTATTGATTTAACGCTTTATATCAAGATTTACGTCAATCTTGACTCGAGGGTGAACAATGAAAATATAACGAGTAGAAGTTATACGTAGCTGTCAAAGCATTCGTGAATATTTTACAGGATTATACCTAACTAACCATTGTATTAATTTTTAAGTCCATTACGCCCGAGTAAATTTTGCATTATCTCTACAATTATTCCATTTTACAAACTCGGTTTGTGTGTTCGGAGTAGACCTAAATTTAGAAGGATTGTTTTGTCAGGGTCCGCCACTGCCTTCTCGCGAAACGTCGATCGTGCTAATGTCGAACCACACGTAAAGTTTGCGCTTAATTTGCTTGCAGAAAACTACCTATTCGTCTAAAATTAATTTTCTCTAAGGCTAAAAGTAAACAAATCGTTGACGATAAAAAATTACGATAAGCAAGTGGGAAAAAGTGTAATATAGGCTACTTAAATTGAACCACATCGTAAATCTAAACATAATATTTCGTGTATTTCTTGTTCAAATTCTTTACTGGTTTTAACACGAATGCCGTTTTTTATCGAAACATAATTTCTTAAAATATAATATTATCCTAAAATTTCGTGAGCTTCATGTTTACAAGCTTCATTTACTTCACGAATATTCAAATTGTTTTTAAATTCCGGTCAAAAAATTGTTTTCTCTTTCCACTTTCGCATAAACGTTTTATTAAATTAAAGGGAAAATGTAGGCGATTGATTATTAACGCCATCTGCAAATTCAATTTGCTTTTTTTATTTGAATTCCTAACTATTAATCTCGAGTTTTGTCCTTTTTACTAAATAAATTAGAAAAGTAATTAGAGCGTACCTTTTTCGTTATCTGTAAATCTTGAACGGAAATTCGGAAAACATTTTTCCCATTTATGTGCCGGGGTGTTTATATTATTGGCTATTAAAAGGCACAACGGAAATTGAAAATAGTTTTGTAAAACTTAATAATTTTTCTCTTATCGTCGCGCGAATGGGTGACCCCCATTGGCGAGTTCGATGATAATTAAAATTAAACTTACAATGTTGTACGCAATGACGACTTTTCTTTTATATTTCCTTTATTTAAAAAATGCTAAAGGCAAGGTTTACTTTGTGTTGTTGCTGTAACCTATTTGTCGTGTTGATTAAAGGGGCTAATCCAGTTTCATCGCTTTCATCCCTTAAATTAAGTTTGTTGGTCTTATCTTTTGCAGGACATTCGTTTGCTGATTAACCTGAACTACTACAAAAAAAGCAACTTTTAAAAGAGTCCATATTCTATAGTCCCCCGAAAATGCTTGTTTGGATTTTTTTACGTCGGTCCGATTCAGCTCAATTCCGCTTTATTTTCAGAAATTACATTAATTTTCAACAATGAACTTATACTGGCGGCTTAATTTAAGTAGATAATTATATGATGAAGTTTAATGGAAACTTGTTTCAATTATTTTGTACATGCAGCAGAGAAAACGGTTTGACGAAAATTGCATGCAATTTCTACCGCTACGTGATCAACATTTTCATAATTTATCCTATTTTTTCTTTTACTTTTAAAGTTATTGTACGCTTTTTATCTTTCGGATTAGTCGATTACATCAACAATAAAGTTACTCAGACGATTAATGTTTCCTTATCGTTTGTAAGGTGGTGATTAAATGTATCCTTTGTCAAGTGATGCAAGGATTAGCGATTTCTGACGTCGCAGTTTTCAATCCCTTTGATAGATTATGAAATCATTTGGGATTTGCTTGTACATGAATAATGCAATTTTCTCGTATATCTACACTTAAATGATTTATTTTTTAACAACCCTTGCATACTTCACTCTTTTCTATTTTCTTTTTCTTAAAAATCCACTGAGGAATCGAACGAATTTACTAGAAAGGGAGGGACTGCTAGCTTACTCGGGACGGTGCGAAGGGGTGGGTAAGCGATATTGCGGGTATAACAATTTTGTTCTTTTGTAAAACACTAGATGTTAATCAATGAACTCTTAAAGTAATTAGAGCGATGTGGTGGCCGTTCATAAAAAAATCGTAGTAGCAAATGTGCACTTGTAAAGATTAAAGCGCAAATACACAAGCGACTTTCCGCACTGACAATCCCAAATGGACCAGGTATTTTGTCACGCAAAGTGATGATAGTCACGAATTTATTTATTAACAGTTTAACAGTTTTTATATTGTATGTGCGACTTATACTAAACTTATGTCTAGTTTCGGTCCAATAAATTTATCGTGGCTTCAGATATATTGGGAACTGTTGCAAATCAATAGATGACCTCATAGTATCCAAGCTTCCAGTATCAATCAAAATACCACCAGACCCTCTGATCGCAACAAAAATACACGACAATAGATTGAAATTGGGAAGGTAGGGAAAATTTTGAAAATCAATTCCATAAGCCGAATAAGCATTTCATCCGATCGAAAGTTGCCAGTTAAATTGGAGTATTTGGTTGAAATTCGCTTGATCAAGGTCTTGTTTTTACCTACCCAGTATTAATTGATACAAAATTACTCTTAATCAGATAATAACAGAGCGTATTAAGTTTGTCTCGCTCAGTCAACATGTTTTTTAGTTTACGTGACTTACAATACCGTGTGATTAATTATTCGATCAAGCTTATAGACATTATTAAGTTGTTAATCATTCCATAGGAGTCGACCTACCGAGTACTACTTATTGTAAGTAGTACTTCTTTGTGAAACAACTCAACGTAACAACACTTGACGTTTTACATCGATTCGAACTGAGATCGACTTGCTTGTTCATTGATCTTAATAGAAGTGGAGTTATTTTTATTTTTTTTCAATTAAGTTTAGACATTTGCGACGTTTGTAATTTTATTATGAGATTATAGTATAGCTTAAAGGCATTAGTAAAGCAATATAATTAGTAGTGTCGTCTTCGGGCCATTGTTGCTTACCGTAGAAGCTCGTGACCGGACTTATCAATACAGCAGCGCCTGTTTGTGCATCGACACTGTCATGCAAGCCTTTGACAACGACGTGCTCAGCTTGTAACGTTCCTTTGAAGTTGATGTGCTTAATTTAACGTTGTTAACTGTTTCACAACAGGCAAAGTTCTACTTTTAAGCTTCTCAACACTCAGACCGCTTTCAATTCCGCTTCGACGAATTTTACAAAAAGGACATCGATCCCAAAACATTCGGTTTAAGCTATTAATCTATACGTTTTTATTTATTTCCTCATTACGCTGCCTCTCGGTAATATGAGAACAAAAATAAAAGTCTCCATCATTATTTTCGACAATTTAGGTCAGAATCAATTATATCTAAGTTTACTTTGCCATAATGATCCTTTGTTTCATTCCTTAGTTAAATGCATCAGTTTTTTGCTCACGTACGTGAAGGGATGCAGGAATACGTAGTATGAAGTTACCAATTACACGTTCCTGTGGCCAAATATAATTAACGTCGTTTTGTCGTGTCAGCTTTTTGCTGGAGATTGGATAACAGATTATTGATCTCGATATAGCCTCGCTCATATATTACCAACTTCAAAATATGATGGGATACATACTAGTTAATTTCGTTAAATTTTATATTATCATCAGCACGGTTTGTACATGTAAAGGAAATTTGTTTTATATTGAGCCACTTTGAAAGCCGGGATTATTCTTAATTGGTTTTACGTCCAAATTTAAAATGTTTTTAAATTGAGTTTGCATAACCCGCAATAATTCGTTCATCTTCACCTTGATTTCATTTAGCGTGACAAGTTACACTAAATGATTGTCCTCCGAGATTGGAAATTCTCCAAAATTAGGGCAATACGTACATTTGATAATGTTAGTAGTGTAGTTTAGGATAGCTCACGTACTGGAGAAATTATTCTGTTAATATATAATCACGACGTCAGTAAACAAGGCCACCGAGGAGCAAACCCTACGTTATCCTCGTCATCTCGAGATATTACTTCCCAAAGGACATTCTCACAGCAAACTTTGCAACTATTATGAACAATAACATTGCAACACCTAATGCCTTCGAAACAACGTGCCAGCGGATAGTTCTAATAGCAATAGCTTCGGAAACTGATTGATGGATCTCTTCGGACCTCATCCAAACTATTTTTGATCAAAATATGAGCCTCGAAATTCAATTTATCAAGATAAGTTAAAATACTTAAAAATGCTATTTAAGTAGGTACTATCTACATATAATATTACATCGAAATTATTAATTTTTATATTTTTTTCCGTGTGGAAGTTAGGCGATGAGTCTCAATTTGCTGAAGTAATTGATGGATTATGAATCTTCTGGGGATTGCTACTATCCACTTGTTTGCAGTACAACAGATATTCCGAGCTATTAGTTCATACAAATAATTAGTTTGTCTGCGCTAGGTAAACTGTCACAGAAACTTCGGGTTCGATCCTCGTGGAGGACGATTTTTTTATATTGTACTTTCCAGCTGAAAGGCACTCTAAAGCGTTTTCTAATATTATGTATGTAAATGATGTTTTATTTTTTTTATAATCGTTCGATTTAACTTGGGTATTCGGTTAAAAAATAAATTTTCGAACCCCATCGGTTGTTTTTTATTCATGAATTAATTAAAACGATATTGTGCTTTCCAACAGCATAAGTTTTGTGCAATAACTTACTTCATATACATAAATATTTCATATGGTAAAGTTTTACATTGCTGTTGATTAATTAAACATTTTTGGCTTGAGGCGCTTTCAATATTTAATATTTTCTCCCTAACTGCATTGTTTTTTTAACGATTATAGCCGTTTACGCTGCTTTCAATTCTAAAGCAAAATAATAATTGAACATGTCATCGCGTATTTATAACATGTTTAAATTGAAAACTTTATTTTATCATTTTTGTCGTGAATTAATTTTTTTCCAAGTCGATTTAGTTAAGTGTAGACAAGCTGATTCAGATAGTCACGCAAGTTGTCTGTTCTCAAAATTATCGTCTTTTGTATTCCGACTTGTGGCATGCATTTTAGTTCATTGTTTCATATTAATTTGGTGCAAGATTACAAGAAGCACTTTCGTATATTTAAATTTCAATGCTCACAAGAAATTTCGTAATTAATATTTAACATCGTGGTATTTCATTGAGAATGATATTGCACTTCTCTCTTGGCCCTGCTGAATCATTCGTTGATGTTTTTTTCTCATGGAATTAGCTGAACCAATTTGTGATTATCCGTGTAGTAGGATTGAAAAGATTTTGTATGGTACTTAATAGTGGATATTCTTCTCTTCTTGATTAAAACCCAGCAGGAAATCAGGGGGTTATTTTTCGATCTATAATTTTATTAGGCGCTAACTGTTAGCTTTCTATAGTTACTATTAACAGCCCTCCATAAACTTATTACAATTTTCTTTATTGCATTGATTAAGTTAATTTTTATTTTTGTTTTGTAATTCAATTTTTGTGAGTGCTTCGCTTTTAGATGACTAACATATATTTTAAATTGCCAAGTTGTAAAGTTTGCGAAAAGCTATAAAAGTTACATTTGATTTGATGTATCCATGTGCGTTGCTTAGAGCCTAAATATCTAATCTTAAAGTTAATTTAATGAAGTCGGTTTCTGTAGATATCTTATAAACGGATCTAATATAAATTAAACCACATTTATATTTTCTATCAACAATGCCATCTAACAATCTTCTATTGAACTTAAAAATATAGAAGCACTCCTATTATGGCTTTCACGTTGGAACACCCTGTAGTTTTAGAAAAATAAGCAAACATAAATCTACGGATTTGAATTCATTAAATTATTTGCTGTAGGGGTCCACTCTAAATGCTTACTCATGCGTAAGAATCAAATAATTGTGATGCACTTTTGCAGTGCATAACTAATCGATGCTGCAGGTCAAATTCTAAACAGTCAACAGATGGTGGAAAACGGAATCCCATCCCCTTAGATGTCAATGTTTCAAAATAAAATCTATACGGGATGGCCTACTTAAATCGAAACTTTATTTTTGCATTTAAATCATGCAGATCAGTCAAACACTTGGATCACTTAGTCATAGTACATGACCGGTTTCTGGATTACTTAAAGAAATTTCCCATTTTCAGATGCATACCAGTAGTTTTCTCCCCCTCCCCCACGTTTAGGGTTTGGAGTTAAACGAACAGAAATAGCCCATAGATAATGAATAAAGAGAAAAATCAATGTTTTGTTGTTGAACTAAATAAAACAAAATTGTCTCAATTATTTTTAAGAACGTGGCGGTTTATTTAAAATGTTGGTATATTTTAAGGTAATCGTTTTTCAGCATTAATAATGCAATAAAGTTTATGGGTGTATCGTGACTTTGGATTTAGAAAAATTCCTCCTTTAAGTGTATAACTTTTAGTGCCAGAATTTATTTCTATCGTAATTTTTATATACCTGCATTTAACTTTATATCCACAAATAAGTATGTTAGTTTTTTCAAATCTTGAGGTTCATAATGAATTTTTATTGGTTCGTGTGTAAGCCGCTCATTTAAATAAATAAATAAATAAATAGACTGCGTCGTTGGCGCAGTATATTTTTTGTAATTGCTCGATTTTCCATTTCTTGTAACTATTGAATCTCGTGCTGGAGGCCTATAAAAAGTTTATTTTATTACTAACTGAAAATTATGTTCTAACAAACTTTGAATCATCATTTTTGTGTCATGATTTGGAAAGACGATATTTGGAAGAATTACAACCCTACGGAAACAGCCACGATGCGTAACCAGTATAACTGCCTTTTTAGAACAAACGACATTATTGCACAAGAAGTTGTCAGAACGAAATGGAAAATGGAGAAATTCATTCGAGCAAATCGAAAAGTGACCAAAACAATATTTACTTGGCGTTAATGGAGCATAGAACATATTTTAATACGTCTCAGCTTCCGAAACAGTATCGACGACGGAAGTGTCTATAAATATTGAAATATGGTTTTTCGAACCAAGAAATTGATTTGTATTAATCGGGCTGTGCTATCTGAAGTGAAAAATCTAGATTGAACCTTGCGGTCTAGTAATTAATAATACCTGGTCCAATTATGTCGTGGTCCATGATGTAATTACAACAAAGATATTATCTATGTCGTAATCACATGACACTCGCTCTACAGGATACTAGATAACCATGTAACCTGATCTAATTTAGTACGCTTAGCAGTTACGCTAGAACGAAGCGGTCTCCTATGATCTAACGATGTTATTACGGTAGTATTAATTATTGCATCTTCCCACACTTCCATAGACGCAAAATTAATAATTCGGGCTATACGCCAAACTTCATTTAACCCTGCATTTAAAATTATTTTAACCGAATTACTCTATTAATTGATACTCCACTTTAACGTAACCTTTCCGGCGCTAATTTTCTATTCTCTGTTTTTAGAGCAATTCACAACTTTCGAGATAGCTTTCAGTATTTTTTATTCATAGCTTTCGCTAAATGAAGTGAGGATAAAACCTTTTTGCTTTTCCCAAGAACGAAAAACTGTTTACGGTCAACACCAAATAGAAAAACTTAATGCTTTTCACGTCCGTCTTCCGGAAAGTAAAGTATTAATGAATTTTTGTTTGAAAAAAGTGATTAGAACTAGCGCACCTTTTAAAAATTCGCCAATCACAACATCTTCCCGATTTGAATTTTTAAAGAATAAGCTTCCATTCTTATTTTATATATTTATGGCATTCACAACACAAAAAAATATTTACATTTTCACTTCTTTAGTTTGTTTGAGTATAAAATATTACCATTAGCCTATATTCGATAAGGGAGCAAACCACGCTTTCAAAAGACACATTCAAGAGGAAATAATGTTTTGAAAATAGCAACCGCGTATCCGTTTTTCCATGGAGTTGGTCGCTTTTTCAAGCATTCATGTATCTGTTCATATCGGTAATACAAACAACTTTGAAATCGGCTTTGTTGGAATACTTTTTTTATTCCGCAATAATAATTTAGGTAAATGACTGTTAGATGTAATTCAAACGTACATATTTTTGTAATAAATACCGAAAAGCTTTTAGATATTTTTTCTGGTCAGAAAAATTTACATTTATTGTTCCACATTATTTTATACATTAACACCACGCCAATTAAAAAGCAAAAAAACAGTCTCGACACGAAATTTTTATTTTTGTTCAATCCAAGACTGCAATTCGAAAAGTATCCATTCGTACCAATTTTAAATCCAAAACCCAAAAATTTTACTAAACATAATTAATAATTTGGGTGGTTATTATAGGTAAAAATTAGAGATTAAGAAGGTCGGGCTAGGTTAGATGTTAAAAAAATAGAAGTTATAAATAAGGTAGGTTAGGATTACCGTCGCTCTAATTTCCTTCGGCATCTGCTAATAGTCTAATTATCCTAAATTCAAGTTTACCTATAATAGGTTAAGTATTCCAATGGGATAGCTCCAATTGGGTTAACTTTTACCCCGGGTTTATTTAACTGTTTCTATCCATGCACCGAATTCGTGTAGGTACGTATCAAAATATTGAAAGAGAAAATCAGCAAAAATAAATTAAATGAGCAAATCTGCCACTTCTGGACCAACCCTTCATCTGTTGCGTCGTTGGTCCGCTGTGGCATCTGTGAAATATGAAAAATTGATCGTTGATTGCATTGAATAGTTTTCGTCGATGTGGTGCAAAGTAACCCCAACCGCACGGTATATCAAAAGTGTGATTTTTCAATTTGCAAACACAAATATCACTTGGCATTTTTTATCTAAATTAAAACGAGTGTGTTTTTGTTTTAATCTGAAATCTAAACGTAAACTTTCGTGTGAAGTTTGCATGAAAAAATTAAAACAACGAAATAAAATAAAAAACGAATTGCCGTTTTACATGTAACAAAGAACGTAGTAAATAGAAATTTATTGAATAAGTTTAATTTGAAAGATTGATTTAGTAAATTATTCAAAACTTTACTTATTTATGAATCGTTTAAAATTTTAATCTACCGATTAAGTTGGATTATGGCTCATTTAACGTTTAATGGCCGAGTACGTAAAAATATTTTATGATTTTGGTTTTTTAATTTTAGACGAAAGAAGTAATTTAGAGTGCTTTACTTTTACGGTTTAATAACTTTTTACGATTGTTGCTTTTTAATAACGTATTATAAAAATCTATTGGGGGAAGTACCTGGTAGTTGCAGCTAGTGCAGTTTCAATTTACCATGAAATTCTTATTGGGTGCCAAATATATTATTTTCGAGAGAGAATTTTCAATTGAAACGAAGCTTCTCGAGATAAAAGTCAATTCAAAACAAAGAAGTCTAGCAGTGTTTAGAACTAGCAATTTAGTGAGTCTGTAATAGAACTTTTATCTAGTCGTTAACGTAAATAACTATAATTTAGTGGAAGATTATCTTGCCGTTGTACGAAAAACAGCTGTGCGAGCGTTTTTCTAAAATCTTTATTAAAATACCTTGTCAAGCTGCAAGTGAAACTTGAACTAAAGCCAAAAACGTTAATTTATTATTATACTTCAATTTTGTCCCAGAATTACTTTATGGTTTTGACTAATTTCGGCCATTTTATTTGATCTCGCCATTTTCTGTATCACGTAAAAAAACAATTAGGCGGTTAACGGTGTGCGACTAGAACAATTATTTGATTACATAAAAAACGACCCAAAATTCGGTTTAACGATTTAAATGCATAATTTAGGTAAAACGTTTTAGAATAAAAAGGAAACTCTGTTCTTTGTTTAAAAGTTGTCGGAGGTTGGAGGTAATATAAAATTTTTGAATGTGCACGAACTTTGAAGTTTTTATATTGGCCATTAAAACGTAATGGAAGAGGTAAAAAAGGAAGTAAAGTGTGGGGAAGAGTATCAGGAATCAAATCAGTTTTGTCATTTCGACCATGTTGCCAGATAATCAAGAGTAAAAGAATTGACTCATTTATAATTAAACGTCTAGCTTCGCATATTTGTGTGAGGTGGTGCGAGTGAGTTCGGATAAATGGGACCGTTTTCTGCTGCATTCATAATTTTGCGTGCGAGATCAACGAAGCAGAAAGAATGAGGGCGGTTGGCAGAGCGTGGTGCGTGAATACTACCCGGTAACAAGCGGTTTAGCGTCGGAAAATAACCCGACGCTGCCACCAAAACGAAAGTATTATGTGCGGTTACTGCACAGAAATCCTTTCTTAACAGCAGGTGGACTGCGTGTTGCCTTTGTTATCAAACAACAATAGATTACGACAAATAAATTTATCTAAATGACCTCTACATTAAATATTTTTTATGACATCAATTATTAATGGATTATTTGGGAAAAACTGCTCAAAAATTTCATTAAGCTCTTTTTTATTACCTCATCAAGATTTAAGCTCACATTTGATGGGATCAAATCAAAAATTAAACGTTCAAATTTTTATGTGTCCCTCGATTGTACGTGGAAAACGGAAAAGTTTGAAAAGGGTTGATGCTTCTATTTTGTTTGGCCAAATGTGGATTTATTTAAATGAAGTGCTAATCATAATTAAGCCTCGCGATAATTGCATTTTTCGCGACCCTTTATTTGATCAACAAAATTTTTACACCGAGCCCCCGTCTGTCGTAACTCTAAAAAATGATTGTCCAATGAGCTGCTAAGTGTTTCGTTTTAATAAATTTAAAGTTTTAAGTTTTTTGCTTAATATTTTATTGCAGATAAACCCGAAATTCCGGCGCCGACAGCGATTTCTATCCGCATATAGCATTAAATAATCCATCAAGCACTACTTGGTGGTGTATTCCTCGATCGCATTTATCTTCTTGTCATTATTTCCTGTATGAGCGCGTTCTTCCAAACTTTGCTTTTGCGATTTTTCACCGTCCACGTTCGTTCCGTTTTGGAGACACATTCCATATGTTATTTTATTGTCACAAGAACTCTCGTTCGCCAAGCCACTTTTGTTATCTTGCAATAGTCGCCGCGTTTTCCTAGAAATTTTCGCCCGACCGACGATTTCTAATTTTCATACACGATTTGTGATTGTTTGATTACATTGTTGGACATATTGTTGTTCCATCTCTAGAGGACGTACAATTCGAGCTAGCATTTGTACAGATTGCCATTTCCATTTCGCAATTCGCGGCGCCGGGAAACTTTTGGGACAAGTTAATAGGATTAGATTTTTATGGACAGTGTCATCTGTTCTTTTGTGTTTACAACTTCAATTTTATACGTGTAAAAGCTCACATTTCTTCATGGATTCGACTTTTTATTTTTTTCCAATTTCCTATAGCACAATTTAAGGTAATTGCTGGAGCCCGTTATATTTAACAAAAGTTTTGTTGCGATTTTCTAGGTGGCAATCAGGCAAAATTACTGCACCAAAGTTGCTGTTCGACTTTTGTATGTGTGTTCACAGTTGAATAATTTAATATAACATGTCTGCACAGCTTTTCTAACATAAAGAGCCTTAGCATGTCGACTATTTCTAACTCGCGTTAGTTCCGTTCTCGTCGTTAGCGATACATTCAGTCGTTTGTGATTATCGATATTAGCATAATCAGATGACTAGAGGCTGCTATACTCATTAAAGGTCTCGCAAATTACTTCCAACTTTGAACCATGCTCGGAAAAGGATAATTTGTAAGATTCGACCTAAAAAATTAAGATTACAATATAAATTTAACGAAGTTACTTCGTGCGTGCCTTAACGGTGTGTTTGGTGTATCGAAACTCGCGAGTTAGGATAAATCAATTACGGATTCTGTTCTCAGGCTTGTAAACTCCATTATACATGTGTAGCATGGCTCTCTCTAGACTAGATGATTATGATGGATTATGCCGTGTTGGTATTCATAAGTGATGCTTTACGCCATCCAGCGTTTTGTACTGTCGGAATGGACACTACGATTTGCTCCACTTTAATTCTAATCAATAAATTTACTACGCAATTTTCACAACAGTTTTTTACGACACGAAGAAGAGTCCGTGGTTAATTTTTTGTTGACTTGCAGAGGGTCGTTAATGGGGTTCGTAAGTTATGTCAGGAACTCTGCTTCTTTTTCTCGAGTGCTTTCAATTTTTTACCGGCTCGATAAGAACTTTTTCGGTCGAATTTTCACTTGAAGCAACACCTGCACCATCGATTGCAATGTTGTCTTATTTATGAAATTGCCGCTTTACATTCAATATCCATTCAAGTTTTTCTGCAAAGCCATTCTCACCTCGATGCTCGGGAAGTGTATATGAGTACCGTGTAAACTGTTGACACTTGATATCTCCCAGGTTTCAAAGTAAAAGCAAGGGTTATATCGGGAATATTTTCCAAAGTTATACACACACTACTAAAAGCATATCGTTTTATCTCTCGTCTCCTGGCTTGCATAAGCAGGTGTTCTTAAGAAGACGCAATTTCGAATATAAGATATCGTGTTTCCAGTATGTAAGCACGTTTTGCGGCTTCTGCTTGGGCTGCGGCGCATAAGATATGCACATTTGAAAGTATAAACTTTGCTTTTGCACTTTCATCCGCTTCAAATGCGTATTAGTTTAACGACATTTGTAAAAGGGAATTTTGAAAGTGTAAAATTGCAACATCAATTTTAAATTCTAATGCTCCCGATTTTAATGGCTCACAACAATCCTATTAGAGAGAAGATACGACGAGTCCAACAACAGCCAGGCCAAAAGTTTCTTAACCGGGGTATATTCTCCCATACCATTTTCTAGCAAAATGCATTTAATAAATTTTGCACGAAACTGTCACGAATAATTTTGAACCTTTATCGATTCGGTGAAATTTTCATCAAGCGATCGTGCAGTTCGAAAAGTAAACCAATTACAAAGTCAACTACTTATCCACGATATTATTTATTAAACTGATTCGAGGTAACTACTCTTGATTTCCAAGATAATAACAGAGCATAGTTCTTTGGCAGCACCACGGCATTAGAAGGTATAAATTTATTTTAACATTTTATGCAAGAGAGCATGTAACCTATAAACTATGTCGGATGATAATGCACACGATCAAACATTTTTATTTACAAAGCTCTGCTGTGTTAAATATAAAATGTTGTTTTAACTTTTCGCAAGCTTATCGAGAAAATTCTCAATTTGACGTTCTAGCAATTTGTAATGCATTTTAATTTTTTATTCTAAACTGAATTGCTCAAGTTAACTCGTTTGTAACTAATCCGTGGAATTGAGAAGTTAACGTTATTTCGACTCAATGTTATGTAGTTGTTCATTTCTTGTGTAAATAGCTTTTTCGTAATCCATTGAGATTTCCCCGACGCATAAATCTACTTTTATATCTCTAATATTTTCGGAACTACAATGTTGATTATAGATTTCCTAGTAAATGTAGCCAGTAAGTGTAACAAACCGTATAGTGGAAAATCAGAAAAATTAGGGTTTTCTCGAACAATAAATTTTATTTTTTCGTTCATTGTGGTTTTTTGAAAGTTGAACAATTTCAAGGCGCCGAGGCACTTCGGCACTTGGAGCCCTAATGTGATTCGCGGTTTCCAATATCGAACCCATTAGCAGTCGCATCAGAAGCTGCAAATGTAACTAGATTAACATCTCTCTGCTTTGTAGCTGTTGCGGTGCTTAAAGCTTCCATTTGGTCGTACCAGCATCTCTGAATTTTAGTATATGTGACACCCGTTACTTGCTTGCGTGAAATTCCTTCGTTAGGGTGCCAAGATTATTCCATTAATATAATGGTAATAGGCAGAAGAGGTGTCTCTTTTGAGAATATTGAACTTTACAACAACCAAAATTGCGAGATATTTAGAATAAATTGCTCTCAAATTGTTACGGATGTTCCATTATAAAAGTTATGAATAGAAGGCGCTATTATTATATTTTTTTAATAATTTTCCAGTCACGTCGGTCGGTAATAAAATAAAATAAGTGAAAAGTTGCAAACTTTTTCGAGATGTTCGTTCCTGGTTGTTTTAAATTTTCCTATCGATTTATTTTTCATTATAAGAATTCATTATATCATGAGGCGACGCCGAATGGAATGAAAGCCTTTTCTTTAATTGTTCGAGAAAAATGCCTGCATCGGAAAAGCATATTGTGCTTATTATTTAGTAGCCCAATTACTTTTTAATTGCTTTCTGGCATTCTTCTTTGTCACTTGAATATTCAAAGTGCTATAGGAGACCTGTTCATTGCTTTACAATTCTTTTGTCTTGTTCCAAATGCGAATTATGTTGTCGAATATTTCCGATTTTCCATCTTCCATAGACCGTTCAGCGATAATAGTTGCCCGCAAATATTCAAATTAATAATTTATTTATCTTGGTATAGGTATTTTGCTAAGCACAATTAGACTTGTTTGTGTTTGTTTCCAAACCAGCTCAAAGAGCTTTGTTTAACAAGTTAAACAATGACAATATTTTGAATGAAGCTTAAAGCATTATACATGTTGCAATTTGCAACTAATGATCTGGTAGTGGCGAATGCATTGTAAAATAATAATTTAGTAACTAAAACCGATCATTTGTTGCTACTACTACATGGTACAAAGTTCTAATTACCAATGCAAAGCTTTTTATATTATGCTTATGGACGACACTTTCAGTTCCAGTAGGTTAGGCTACCGGATAAGCTTATATACATTATATAAACTTTGCAAATTTGGCGCCCGATGTGGGATGAGATCAATATATTTCTGAAGTATGATTGCTCATACTCACGATTGTTAACTATTAAACTGTAATAGCCATATTGACTACTTTAGTTTTTTTATGTAACATTGCAAATAAAAATATTTTAAACCATTGTTACTAATTACTTCTTTGTTACAGGGATCGAGTGTACAGGTTAAATTTAAGCAACATAAACCAATCGAATTGCGAGGTGAGTTAAAATTTTATCCTTTAAAATCGCATGCATGGTAAAGCAAGCTTATTATAATGCATAAAGATTTTTACAACATCATTTGTTGGTTATTACTTCATATATGGATTTACATAAACTGAAAATCCAAAATTATTACCTAATATACATAATATAGTAGACGGGATATGTGAGGTAGTTGAGCGTGACAAGGGATGCAGGTTTTACTGCTGTTTTGCCCTGCGATGAAGTTAAGACGCTGTCAGAAGTTGATTATATCCCTTCAAGATATTTTTTTGCCTTCCTTCATTAAAGTGTATTTTATGTCATCCAGCTAATTGAATTAAATTATTAATTAATTTGATATTCCAAATTGGATTAAATTCTTGCGAGTCATTTCACAAAAAGTAACTTTCAACTTCGCTTTGAGAAGTTATTTTGGCTTATTAGGAATTTATTGTAAGAAGGAATTGTTTATTTACAAAATATTTCAGTTTTTTCATACATAAGCAAAGCCTATTGGCATCTAAGTTACGTAGACTTTGAAGGATCAAATTTTAGTAAAATCCCCAAACAGAAAAACAAAGATACTTAGCATCCAAGCGAAATACCTTTCGTTACGTTAAACTTCATTAGTAATGGGTACATTTTCATTTAAAAATAAAAATTTTTGTGAGTCACCGTAATAACAGAATATAGGAAAAATGCATGTACGTTGTGGTTGGAGTGATTCAAATAAACATGATTCGTGACAGAACATAATATGATTGCATGAGTGCTTATTATATATTTTTTCTTTTCACCTAATTAGACATTACATTGTTATTGATCCAAGTCTCATGGTTTGGGAAACACGTGACGTTTCCTTCCAGGGAATTGAAAAATAATATGTTAGCTTGTTTGGGAGAAATTTGTGACTATTGCAATGCGAATTATGCTCATTTGAGTGTTTGGTTATGCAATATTGGCTTTAATAGAGAATTATTTGCAAAATGTATCTAATGGACTGCTAGGAATTACAACAAGCATGAAAACAGGAATTTATGGAACGATAAGTACTCTCACATCCTCGTGTACATCAAATCTTCTTGTGCATTCATATACCTGTTTGTTTTAAGATAAAACATTAACATGCGCCACTAATTAAATTGAATGTTAAGTTTCTGAAAATACCATAATAAATCCATAATCCGATTGCGGTTGAAATTTTTTTTTTATATTATTGCATCGTTTACCGTGCAGCAGTTTTCAAAATATGAAATGTGCCTTGCGATATTTCAATTTATTCTGACCTTCGCGATTCACTTGTTCTTTAGTAGGAGTGTTTTTATGTTTTTCAGTGATAAGTTCTGAACGTATTTCGATACTCAAGGGATTTCGAACCCCCAACCCTAAATTCAAAATTCAATTCGGTTAAGATAGTTTCTGTATCAGCGTTTTTGGCGGCCGATTCATTGATCAAATTTTTTTAATACCCCTAAAAAAGCGTTGTATTTACAGAATCCTTTTTTTCGTCGAATTACTCATTTCATTTGGACATACCCTAAGGTCTCAAGTTTTTTGTTTCAAACAAATAAATAAGGTGATATTGAATTCTGTCGTGCGCGGGATATCAAAAAGACATTGCCCTTTAACTTGTAATCTCCCACATTTTAAAGCTGAATTTTATATTTAAACCTCAATTTTATATTTAAACCTCCAAGTGTAATAAAAATAGAAAACCCTTCTGAGCCAAATTATTTTGATATTAAATCTAATTTACTTAGCAGTCAATTGAAATTAAGTGTATATATTTTATTCACTACCGATATTAATGATAGGTTGCGTTGAAAATGGAAGTTTTTGTATATTTCATTTTGTACATTTCCATTTGTCAAGACTTCTGGGAAATTGATAGTGTAATTATAGGTGGTTGATATAACACGCATACTATAAACAAGATTAATTACTTTATAAATATAGTTGAGATAATTTTATTCATGTTGGGTGTCAATCATGCACATACTGAAAATTTTGATCAATTTATTTAATTTCTGTCCTCCAATAATTAATATGATTTTTAAATTAGTTTACTTCCACACATGGTACTTTTGGATTTTCAATCACTGTCATCTCAGCAATAGATCTGAAATTCAGCATACATAGTTGTATATTGCCAATATAAATATTATTTATAATTTAATTATTGCAAACAATATAAAAAGTGTAAAAAAGTACAACTCGTCACACACGAAACACAATTTTATACAAAACAGGCCATGACAATATCAGGCGACACAAATTAATATAACTACCTACACATAATTTCAAAAAATAATTCAAAAAACGAGATAATAATTTAATAACTTTAAGTTTCCAACTTCAAATTAACTACTTTAGATCTTAAATTTTTTTACTTTATTTTTTCACTTTACTGCCGGCGACGGAAGAATTTAGATTTTATGTTTATTTTTTTAGTAACTTTGTTAAATTATTTGAATTTCATTCAACAAATAAATTGTCAAGTAAGTTAAATAGTCGCCACAATTACGTACAAAACTGCTATGTGCAGGGTGGGTTGCATAATACAAATTCGTATTTAACGGTTTCCAAAAAAGGCTTTTTTCACATTTTATTTTTCTGAAATTTTTAAGATTTCTCTAAATTTCTTACGGTTGGGTGAAATTAATACGACCGAGATGTACAATCTAACCTGTGGAAATTAGATACCTCAGCCAGGGTGCTACTTTAAATTGATGTGAAATTTGATATCGTTTGCGGTTTTCTTAAATAGGGAGAACGTTTTTTGTACAGCTTGGATAGGCTTAAAAATTACTCAGTTTATGCTCGATCGAACTCTGAACATTAGGGATAACTTTTTTATTGCTGCAAAAGCTTTGATAATTTTTCGAACTACAACGTATCCAACATCAATAAAACACAATAGTTTGGTATTGAAGCATTATTTCATCGCGGTTACACAATTGGAAAAGAATTCCAATAAACGGGATATGTGTCCATCCGAGTACGAGCAAAATGAATTAATTTTGCTCCGCAATTGTTATTTCAGAACTGAGATTCTCAGGAATGCGTTTGATAACATCGGTTAGCATCCACATTTTAGTTTAATGGAAAATGATTGCAATTGAAATTTCCAAGTACCCACGACTAAATAATATTAGATAAAATAGTGGAAACCAGTTTTGCACACTTTTAATCCTATTTAGTTAGGTGAATAGATAGAGCCGTTAAATGTAACTACATTTGTCATGTGCAGTTCATTACATTTGGACGATTTGTGTGAATGGGTTCGTGAATTTGATAAGGCCTGAGGCTGCTGCGGGCACGCGAAAGCACCGGACACAATTACACAAGATAAAGCGACAATGAATGTGTGTTCACAGACCGTTGTTATTACTGATATTATTAAACTTTCATCGCCAACTAAAATTTAGTCACATTCTACTTACACTTACGGTGATACCACTATTGTGTGAACGAAACGATAAGCTCCCCCACACACTGCCTAAATAGAATTTGATTATATGAGCTAGGGTTCGATTTAAAACTTAAAGGTATGAATTTTGGAAATTTAATAGACTTTTATTATCCGATCCTTCCGTCTCTCTCTTCCTCCGTGTCTTCTTATATTAGATATTCTAATGAGAACCAAAAATTCCACCTTTGCTATGTCGGGAAATTATTATAACGGACGGTCCTGTGTTTTATAAAGTAATAAGTAATAAAATTTGAAATTAAATATAAAATTTCATTGTGTGGCACCTGCATCTCATATGGAAGCGTCTAGACGTAGTCGGTAATCAAATTTTGAATTGTAATGCTGTATTATTCAAATTCACATTTTAAAAACAACATCGTACTCTATTCATAGGGCGTCAACAAATATAACAGTGCTTTGTAAAATTTGTCGCTTTTCATGATATGAAAACATGACTATGCGCTTAATTATCGTGGAAAATGTAACGAATCCGTTAATTTGTTATAATTTTACATAACAATGTGTGCGCATTATGTATGTATTGTTTTTGAAACTGAGACCAAATTTTTATGAAACTTAAAAGGTGGATTTGATGGATCGAATTTGCTTCCCTTAACTTTAATGATGATTGATTACGCGATGTATGCTTTGAAGATTCATCATATTACAATTAATTAGGATAGTTGAAGTGATGTTTCACATGCGCGACCATTTTGATTTTTCAATATCACAATACAAAATAAACGATTACAAAATTCCTTTGACGCTTATTAAATTTTGAACAAAACTAAATATTTGTTGTCAGCTTTTTATTTTCGACGAAAACTGCGATAATAAAAGAAAATTCGATATTGGGGTTGCCTTTTATTTTCACTGGCCATTAATTAAAGGCAGGCTAACGTTGGGGCAATCATAGGTGGTGCCGACAGCGGCTGCCTGTGATATAAAAGTGACGATTTATAGCTCGGTCATTTTAACTGCAAACTTAAATCGTGGTTTCAGTAGCCAATGGCTCAATCACCGTCGCTACATCGTCTGAATTCTTCGCTCACTTTTATAATGCTTTTATCGTTCGTTATTTCTGTAATTTGTTTGCTTCTAAGATTTTAGATAATGCCTTATTGAAAACGGAGCTAATTTTAATTTTATAGTTTTCCTCTTTCGTGACAATTTAATGATCTCAAGATATACCTACGCTCACGACAACTTAGGTATACTATAATATTTTTGTTTATTTTATCTACAACTTACGATCGCTAGTTTTTTCGTGTTTTAATAGAAATTTAGAAAAATAATAACAAATAATAACTGCTCGAAACCTGGTCAAAAACCTACCAAAGTGGTATTTACCTTATTATTTCCTAAATTGAAATTTTGGTAATTTATTTTAACTTGGGGTTCGATAACGTCAACTTATAATTAACGTTATGTTTTTATGAGGGTTGGGGGTTGAACGCACATTAAAAAATTCAGCAAACCCGATGTTTCACAATTTTTTCTGAAAATACAGATGCAAAGACGCATCGCGAACGGAAGATGCATTCAATTCCTATAACGGCGAGGAAACGGACCGGAAAAATAGATTCACTTTTAATAATTTGAGTAACAGCAATACAGAAAAACCCAAAATTTTCGTGTTCTACCCCATTTAAAGATTTCGGCTATCGGCACAAATAAATTTGATCAATAACCAGGATTTATTTTATTAAGAAGAATACGAGATTATATTGTCAAGTTACTTTTAAAAAATTACCCTGGTAAGCAGGTAACCTTAACACATTAAGTAAAGGAGATTGTAGTAAGATATACGGATAAGTGTTAGGGCTCGTTTACACATTGAATATTACGAGGAAATTAACTAAAGGGGGAACTATATCGATCTCGGTCGTGGTGTTTTTCATAACATTCGGTTTTCCTTTGGTTCGAACTTTGAGGTTTCGCATTTGTTGGGCACAAAATTGTTCTCAAAAAAACTATTATGGGTCGCATTGTAAATCCTTCGAGCCACTGGGAGCATTTTTATAGTTTTTTTTGTAATTCGGATCGCAATTTAAGAAAATAGGTAGCTAAATATATGGCTCCGACACTATTAGGTTTAATGTCGTATGTCGTGTTTACTACGGTCGTAGTTGAAAATAAAAAACTTCGCTAAAGCAAACAATAAATTACAATTCCATAGTTTTCAATGAAGAAATGGAATCGTAAATAACGAGAGCCTGAATAAAGTTAATAAATTTAAAGATTTTGATTCTATAATTATCCAATAACTTACAAGTTTTGAGAGACCTAGCATTGTCGACGTAGTATTCGGTATTGCGTTTAAATTATTTTTCTATTTATTTATCGAATTTCTTATTAGTTGGTGGAATATTGCACAACAGCCCTCGAAACTCCAACAAATCTTGTTGGATTACGAGAAGGGATCGTGGCACGTGCTCGATATAAAATTATATTTACAAGAGACAAGTGGATACACAGTTAAGATATATAACTACTAATGAATGTCTGTGATCTCCCTAAAGAGCTCCGGGCGTACACTTTCCTTGGTTGTCCCTATAGCAAATACTTCGCTTTCGGGGCGTTTTCATAGCGACTCGTATCAATCACTTCTCAAACATTATTCCTTCATTCAGTTGATAATCCTCAAGATATTCATCGCTCAATTACTCCTAATAATAATAATTCATATTTGCTTATCGCCGAAGGTAAACAAACCCCCACGATAAATTTAATTACTTTCTCAAGTCGTTAACAATTTTTCAAAACTTTATCGTTCGATGTACTTTTGTTACCGGACAGTATAATGAAGTTGTCGTGGACGATACATTACATGTTAGAAGATTGCACCATAAGTCGCATGCAAGGAAAGCTCGGAAAGCTCGTGCCGGTTGTTGCGTGCTTATTGGCTGCAGCAGCGAAGTATTCATCGCTACTGGAACGATTGATAACCTGACACGTGTTAACTACCCTGTCGTTATCGCCTTTATTGACCAATTTTTCAAGAAACTGCAACAACGACAAAATAGTTTGTATAATAAAAATACCTAACTGTTCCTTTTGATGAAAGCGAATTCAAAGATTGGATTAATGGTGTGATACCATTACCTACATCGGTGCTTGAACGTTTCTCATTATATTTTATACAAAGAGGTAGTTTAAGCTATCGAAAATCGAAGATTAAGTTTTAAAAGTTGGAAACTTTTTCAGCGTTTAATTCGCTTTCTGAATTATTGCAACAGATCTTTCAAATTGATCGAATCTTTGTCTATCTAAAGTTTTCCATTAACTTTTAGGCTAGGGTTATTTTAACCAGATAACATTGAAATTTCTATACAAAATATTTGGAAAAAATACGCCAAGTTTTAATTTAATCATGAAGAAGTACAATTAATTCTACTAACCTACTAACACATAATTTTTAGATACAAATAATATCCCTATCAATCTAATATAATATCTATATTGTATTATATTATACAAAAATAATTTAATTAAATTTTAATATATAAATTATTTTCAAAAAATGCTCATGCATTATTTATACTTGCATGCCCCTCTCCCTCAACAAGAGTTAAAGATCTTATTTGTGACCGTGAAAGTCAAGACCTAAAAAAAAAAAAGATCAACACGTTTTCGTCCCATTTATTATGGTTAAGTATAACGAAGTTGTTCATTGTATTCATGAATTTGTTCATTTCTTTTAGAATCAAACATACCACAAACACCTCAAGTACATAATTTAAACATTAACTAATTCGGGTGGTGTCCGAAATACCGACAGGCACGGAATGTCGACAAGACAAGAACCTAACAATATCAAAAAAAAAGATTAAAAATTGATAATATCTAAAAGACCCACAGGCAAACATTTATGTTTATAATTAAGTAGGTTTTGAATACTTAGGTTTAAATTATGTTAGGTTACACTTTAGCAAAACCTAGAGGAAGACTACCAATGGTCTACAGATGGGAAACGACATCAACGTTGTGATTGGACCCAATTGGATACAGCAATATATTAAAAAAATTGTATTAATGATGTTAATTAAGTTTAGACCCCACGGCTGCTAAAGTAGGAGTGAGAAATGTGATCCAATCTTATTGTTGTTGATAGCCACCATCGATCCAAAGAAATTGGCAGCTTTGATTCCATTAAATATGTCTTTTTCGCTTTTTCAGAACAAATACTATTTCTGTAGGTCACAGCAGTAATTCAATGCAATTAGTCGTGACATACTATAGGAATTTAATAACATTAATCATAGAAAATGCACATAAACCTTCGATCTTTGAAACCGGAGGGTCTTTGAAATTTAGTAATTGCATCAAAAGAAATAACCGTAAACCATTCAGCTTGAACTGAAAAAGTCAAGTAGTTACATAAAGTACCGTAATATTTCCGAAATATTCTAGTTTGGAAGGGTGGCGCGCCATTGCCCTCTTCATACCATGCGCCACTGGTTAAATGTGAAATTTAATTAATTTAATTAATAATTGATCTACACGTTGCTGGTTGGGATGGTATAGGTAATAATAATTTATAAACCTTGTTTAACTAAAGTTTAGTGATCAAAATATTTGTTTTCAGTTTAATTAACTAAGATAAAGAACAAAAAACAATCTAAATAGAAAATAAGCTTTCAAACGGTCTTCTATGCACGCAAACGTTTACTTCTATAGGCGCTAGTGCGTAAAAATGTTTACTTTTACGCACTAGTGCCTAAAAGGTGGTAATTTGGGTACTAAAATGACGACGAATTTCGTAACGAAATTTATTTTTCCGAGTGTATTCGTTGACTAAAATGTGGTTTAATATATTTTTGAATTTAATTTGCGCTGTAATTTTTAAGCCCCCGGAGTGGTGTTTGAGTCTAAATTAATGGACGCTTTGGGATGATGAAAATTTAAGATTTCAAAAAGTGGCTAAATGTAGTAAAATACGAGTGGGTACTTTGTAGCCCATCAACATGTCAAGTTGCCAAGTGTATAAAGGTTAATCACGAGATGTACCTGCTACGAGTCGAGTAGTGTAGTTAAAGTTTTCATTTTAACTTTTGCAAGAGTGTTTATAATAGCCAAGATGACCTAAGTTCTGATTTTGAAGAAAAAAAAACAAATTATACAGTTTGCTTAAGGTGAAGCACAAAGGGATTTTGTAATGGTAAATGTATTTTTTTATACGATGTGGGAGATCAAACCGAGTAGAAGAGAAAATCAAAGTCAAGTTTAGGATCACAAGGCACGTCGGAACCTCAAATGATTAGACGAACTAAGGGAATTCAAACGCCAACCAAACTAATTTCGCATTCTGAATGCGATCAACTTGGAAACTGATTTCCAAAATAAACTAATAGCTGTTCTCTCAAATTGAAACTGAACTAATAAACGAAAAGCATTTGTTTTACTTCTGAGTATAACGTTGTAAATTAACATATCGTGGATTGGGTCCTGGCACGAGATACGTATACACATCATGGTATTACATATTATATATTATACAAAGCAATCGATGAACGAATTTACTATTATTTGCACTTATCTGTGTGTAAATAATGAAACATGGACAATTGAAATTGTAGCTGAGTTGTAACAATAAATTTTGCTTTATGTTGGAAGATGAAATTGGATTTAGATGGTTTTTTCCTTTTGCGACCAAATTATTTTCGTGTTATATTTGAATAATATAAAAGCGCTTTGTAATATTTTTCTTTTATTATTATTTATTTGATTAATCTAGGAGAGGGTGTTCAAAAAATAATTTAGAACATTAACTGGTCCTTAAAGGACACACGAACATTTAAATAATGGCGTGTGCGTGGTTTGCAACAATAATAATTTAATCTTGATTTGTCTAAAAATTTTGTTTATTAAAGCTATGTATATGTTTAAATAAATAATAGGTACGCTCGCTTATTTGTTTTAAAATTACATTTTATCGTAACGGGAAACATTAACTGAAATATGGTATGTACATTAAATACTCGGATAAAATATGCATTATTTGCATTTTACGGTTATGGTACAAGTAAAATTTTGTGAGGTATGAATAATATATAAATGGAATAAGTCGTCGTTTTAAACTGAAAGTAATAATGTACCCATTTTATAATCTAATAACAATAGAATTTCCAAACACCCCATAGCATATATATTTACGAGAAACCGAGTGCTTCGGGCGGGCGCCAACAAATAAGCAGTCATATTGTAAACTTAATATTGGATGCCGCTTCTTCGCGATACCTAACACGGTCTTAATGAAAGTGGAAACTCCAGGGAATTGGTGAGGATTATTATAACAGCCGGATGAGCTTTTTAAAACTTTAAAACAATACCAGAGCATCTGGGAATGACGTGGGGCCATTCATTACGTGACTGCTTTTACCTTCTGCTCTGCTTTCTTATTCTTCATTATTTGCTATCCCCAAAGAACTTTGCTCGTTATATTTAATTATGGTTAATTTAATTTATATTACACTACTGCCAATATTGCATTTTTTAAAGGTGTCCAAATTTTAACTCCAACTTTTACAATTTATAGCCCTCATTGCGAGATTAATTAAACCCCTCCCCCTAGCAGGACTTGCTAAACCTTACAGAAATTTTATCTTTATATTTTGTTTTAATTAATCTTGTTTCGCTAATCGACAGTAACAAACATAAAACAACCTGAATTGAGCACTCAAAAAATTATATGACTAAAACGGAAAATCCATGTTAATGTCATTAATTTGAAGTTATTTTATGGCAGCCAATGAAATTATTTTATTTTATCCTAAATTGATGTCATCGTTGCCAGTGCAATTTCAGTTTGATTGCTGCTGCTCTTTGTACCATGTTGTACATAAATAATAAATGAATTATATGTTGATTACAAAATATGGGGTGAAGCCAGCAAATTGGAGCTCCGTTTGCTGTTTCTTTCTAACAGTAAGAAACGATTCGTAACATATTTCTACAAAAATTCTCTACTTCAGTCGACAAAAAGCATTCAAGTTAAATTTAATTCCAGTCGGGGTGACTGTTCCGCCACTGACCGGTAATTAATTTGTATTGGTCTTCTTAGGTTAAAATGCATTTCTATTAAATAATTGGTAATTTTTGGACAGTTTTTTATTTGCTGATATCTAATAAAATAGAAGCAATTGTAGAAAACCATGATATTTAAAAAGAAATTTAATGTTATGTTTTCCTTTGTTTCAATTTTAGTTTTGATATTTCTGGATTGCCTCTACTCTTTTGATAAAATTTTATATGCATTTCAACTTACAGTTTAAATTACATTTATTGTAACATTTCAGTTAAAATATTTTTATAAATTTTATATTACACGAAATTCTACATTTTATTGTATTTTATAGTACATAATTGGAAATTGGGATTGGACTAATTGAATTTCCTTGAATAAATAAATTATTTTAATTATTAAGTATGTAAAAGTACTAGTGATAATGTTTCAGTTTTAATAATATTATTTTTTAAATACATACATATTTGATAATGTACGTAAACTTAGTAATTATTTATTACAGTGGCGGCTCATGGGATTGAGATAATGAGTACATGTGAATGAAATGTAGGGTTTTAGAAATCGGTGATCCGTTTTATGATTGTTAAATTCAAGTAATTCATCGGTTTTTTAAACTTCCTTACATTATTATTTATGGTTTGTTTAAGATTTAAATTGGGACATGAAAAAATAATTTTTAGAAACTAAATAAAAATTCTGTAAACTGGATTATTACGGATAGTGCCATGGCACGTTGGCACTTTAAAGCAAACCGCCACTGATTTATTGTACGCTTTCAAGAGAGTAATTAAGGTGATCTATAAAATTTTGCATTTTTTTGTATATTTAAAGATAAATTAATATACAGAGTACAGTAGAACCTCGAACTCAACCTACTGAGAATTTAATGATCATTAACCTAAAAATAGCTATTTAGATAAATGAATATTTCAATTTTCAGTTGACATATACAATTGTTTCTCACTGCCTACTTTCGTTATTAACCACCGGTAAATAATTGATTCATTTATCGATTACTGTCACTATAATAATATAATACTTTTTTTCTTTATATCGGTCTTTACCTATTAATAATAAGATGAAATTAATACCCGATTCAAGTGTTTTAAAATAACTAAATCAATACACTGATATAATTATAAATTTCGTAAACGTTGTCACCATATTATGAACATCATCAGTCGATCAATTAATGAAGGGGTAATTTATTGCCCTCCGGGAGAACTCGGGTATGACTCAATTCAGTTTTTCTCTTATAACTCGAAAACTGTGCAAGCTATCAAAAATGTTTAAACGGTCGAAAACGTTTAGCATAAAATGACGAACATTTTTTGCTAAAACGAAACTTGATATATTTTATTGTTTTCGAGTTATTAGAGAAAATCTAGGTTTAGTGATATGCAAGTTTGTTTGTAGTTTTTAGTATATTATACGACACTGTCTGATGAAAATCTGGTTTTTATACGTCAGATTTTGTTACTAGAAGTATTTAGTGTAAGTGCGGTTCATACATAATGTATATTAATTGATAATGTGGCAGGCTTGCTTGTCACAATGAGTTTGATAAATTTGGGTTAGAAGCAGATTAGAGGATTGACTAGGTTTGGTACTTAAAATTTATAAATTACTATCCTCCTACCTGGCTTCGCCCGGGTTTCGTTCTCAAAGGACAAACTTTGCTAAATGCAATATAGAAGTTATACTTTTCTTTATAAAGGTTATATTTTTCAAGTACCCTTTTTATGCTTATAAGTGAGTTGATAGCGCTTATTTCTTTTTAATTATTCCCTAGAAAAAAGTTTTAATTTTAGCTTTTTAAGTTTCTTTGATGTTTGCTTTTTTATTGCTTGTTTTAAATTGTTTAACTGGAATTTTTTTGGTGCCGCCTGTTTTTGTCGGCAAACTAATTTTATATTTAGTGGATGCATCTAAAGTTAGAATAACGAATGATTTGTGTTCGGAGTTTAATCGAAGCATTTCAAAATTAATATTAAAACTGACAGTTTTAGAAACACGTTTGGATGTTTCCAAAGGTAAAAATAAACTCCAAATTGACATTTTAAAATATATGTCCGTGTGATACCGTATTTTATAAGCTTTCAAATTAATGGTAAATCACGAATGGCTAACTAAAAGTTCATATCATTCAGCAGCTTACCAAGAATATCTGGTTTATTTATTTTCCACATAGAAAATTCCGATTTATTTATCCTAAAATTATCTTAATAAAATGTCGATAGCAAGTAATTAGTTTAAAATTAAATTTTGCGTTGCAAAACGACTCGAAACGCACATGTTGATTATGATATGGTCGAATTAAAATTTCTATTTTTATGAAGGTTTTCACCGAATTTTAGCTCTTCTACAATGGACGCTTGATTAATCAAGCATCTTTTTCGTGCGTCAGATTATTCAATTTTGCTGAAAGCCGCATTAACTAATTTTACCATCACATACCAATTTTGCTGATTTAATCTCATATCACTTAATTGTTTTAGTTTTGGTAATTAATTAAAGCCGAAGATCGGGAAGAAATCGATACGTGGAGTTTTTTTAGCGACTCGTATTAAATTCTCTAGGAAGCACTCCCAATTTCAATTTTAGTTTTGATTGTTGTTGACATAGACGTATTTCGGTATTACATTTTCCCTTGGCTATAGAGAGTTTCTTTGATCTCATCTTCCTGTAATAGAGGTATCATATAATGTTTACTTGAGCTCGAGAAAATGAAACACATTTCTACTAATACTAAATTATCATTTGCAAAATGTTAAATTTCACCTGAACCGTTTATAATATGTATGTCGACTCAAGTTGAGCTTTAAAGCACCGCCTTATTATTATTATTAAACCTGGTTAAATTTCTGCGAGAGCCATTAGCTAAATGTTGGGAGGAAATGAAAGTATAATAAGTGCAATAACTCGCCAGGAGTTCCTACATTAATTTCGTTCCCAACACTAGGTGGGCCCTCAAATCGTAAGGTTACAATTTCATGACTTACGAAGGCCGCACTTAATTACTAAAAGAAACGCGAGGGTCGAAACCGGTAAGAATTGCACTTTGTCTGAGGGCATTATTATTTTAAGCTAAAAAACGCCAAGGCGCAAAGGGTAACAAGTAAATCGAATGTCGATGAATTAGGACCTCGACCCCGATTACTATTTGTCAGTAACTAAACTGAACGGAAGCTTAACGCCTAAAAGCTTCGACGGAAAGGTGAAAGTGCAGACTACGGGATTAGATTGTTTTTAAGAGCAGTTTAAACTTTAAACTACACAGACAGTAGATGAACGATTTTACTGCTTAAAAAGCTTTTAAAAGCTTTAAGAGTGTTTCAGTTAATAGCTATTATAAATATTTTGCAGGAAGAGAAGATATATTCGGAACACCGTCCGCTTCCTCTTAAATACTGAATGTCAAGACGTATTACCGCGAATTATGTTTTTCATACTTTACGGAAATGCGAATGCCTCAAGCTTTTCCATGTTTAAACATTCTTGCTTAACTACGCCGAGAATAACCAAAAATTATTAAATTTTAAACCACCAACTCAAGGTTATAAATTGTACATCAGATTAAGTGCGGTGCATCGCTTGCAATACCCTCGGAGCTTCTACTTGGCATACTTAATGTATGTTGTTGGTAAACATGGCATCGGGCGTAATTACCTAAGCTGAGGATTGTAAACAATTGAATCGTAATTTGAACTGTTGGGAATGTTATTTTGAGCCAAGCTTCTTTCTCGAGACGTCGTCGGCGTTGGATACTCGTCGACACTCGAAAATTAAAACTTTTCTTGCTTTGCATTCCGGTATTATTTATATTTGAAAAAGTTGTTATTCGGAGACGATGATAATGCCTACGTGAAGTGCTTATTTTCTCGGCGGTAACAATTTGCAAAACATCCAACAAGTGAGCGGTAAAAGCAATATTCGCCAAGTTCCGAAACGTGAGTTACAAAGTCGTTATATAAATTAATGCGGCTGCTTTTGCGTTTTCGCTAACTTCTTCGACTAATAAATTTGCAAAGGTTAAAACGGGCCGTATTGTTATTGGCGCAATTCCGCTCGAGAGAAATCAGCAATTGTAACCCGAATGACAGCGAACCTGTAAATTCAACGTGTCTCAAACTAATTAAAGTAGTTAATTTCACTTCCGGAACAAACGACGTCTCTTATTTGTCTCCTTTTGTACCACGATTTTAGGGGTTTTCGAGACGGTGCGGGCTATATACCAGGTTTACTTTAAGTATCCTACTGTAGCATCATTCGTCGTCTTTAAATTCCTTATTATTTTAATTTAAAATAATAGCGTCGCTTTGTTCTCTTAGCTGTAATTTAATCTCGAGTTTAATTATTTAAATTATCATATATAGATAAACAATCAACATCTTTATGAATGACTTGTTAACCAGTTATTATCCTAACTTTTCCTATCCATAATAATTTATACATCCAAGTGCTGTTTGAGTAATTACCTTTGGGATAATCGCTGTTTTGCTTAATAAATGTACAATGAGATTCGAAGATTACTGTGTGCAGCATATGCATTAAGTTGTCCTATAAATCTTTTTCAGGAGGTGGTAAGATAACGGCTAACAATTCCGTAAGGAAATGCACGATATGTCGATAACTTCGGCCCGCTGAATACTTTCAACTTTAAAAATACCTATCTTACTAACAATTAAAAGAAAATAATAAAAGTTTAGATCTGTAACGCTAAATAACGGATCCGATTGCAGCCAGATAAAATGACAAAAAGGACAAAAAACTTTACACATCGTAGAGTGTGCAATTTTAATCACTTTCTAACTAGATTTTCTACGTAAATATCACTCGCAGTTGACAATTATAACAATAAATTTTTCGTCTACTCCGATTCGTTGGGCCTGTGGAGACCTACCTACGGCCCTGAGCATAATATATTATTTAAATCAACATTGAAATAATTTACATTAATTGAAGCATACACGCATAAAACTTGGTTATTTTTTATTATACCCTGAAGGATATTCCATACAATTAGTGGTGTACCGAGGGATGTTCTGTACCCTCCAGACCCCCCTGCTTTGTTATATAGGTATTTTTTCTGATAGAGTGAAGTGTTCCTATGTATTTAATGATATCTGTCATATAAAATACACAGAAACCTTCAATATCTCAAACCGAAGTAAGTCCACCGATTATGGTAGAAAATTGTTATTTAGATCTGATATTCTGCTACCAGCGATTGTCACCATAATTACACAAAATTATAAGCGGTAGCCATTGAGAAGAGAAGAACCAATATTCAGATATTGAGATATATTTTTCGAGGGTATACATAGCTCCAATTTTATGTAGTTTTAGATTTAGTGTAGTTTCGCTTACAAAAATAATTTTGTTATAAAAACTTAAATTATATCACGTAATAATTCAATTGACGCCGTCATGTCAGAACGAAACGCGATAAAAACTTCAGTACAACTCGAATTAATAGTTTGAGTAAATGGAAAAATTAATTAATCTGATGTCGTATATATCAAAAACATTAAATATATAATTACGTTAGAAAAACCCTCTTTCGTGTGTAAAAAGCGTATATTTCGAGATGCATTTCAGATCACGAAATCACGACAAGCTAAAAATCATATAAATAAAAGCAACGGGAAACCCTCTTAGCTGAATGACAAAACAAACTATTTCAAGCTGTAACCAAACAAACTGAACCAACATTAGTTCGTTTCTACAGAGTCGGTACTACAAATCACCCTTCATTTATTTTCCACTCGCAACAACTATTCCCCACGTTTTTCAGGAGGGTGGACCATTTTAATTATGTCTCTTCTATTACCTTGTATAGTCGACTGTCTTTAAAAATTGCTTGCCCAGGGGCACGCAAGTTACTTAAAAGTTCCGACCAACCCTTGCTTTATTACCAATAAAAATACAACGCCACCAGTAAAAAGAGTTCTCTTCTAAATTTACGTTTTACTGCAAAGGAAGAGGCGATAAAAATAAAAGTTTAAAGGATTAATATAAAATCATAGGAGGATTATGCAAAATACGAAACATTTTTCGTTTTATGGAGATTCTATACAATACATACTTGCAGCTTACGTACCTTATCGTGATTAATAAAAGCTTTTCGCCACTTTTCGGTGATATCTCCGGCAAAATAATAAATTTTTAATCGCCCTTACACAAAAACTCGTGTGCTCGCCCAATGTGACATTTTCATTTTTAAATTATACAATTTTTGCTTTTCAATAAAAAACTACTCGGTAAAAAAGCACAAAATTAGCGAATTAAAAAAAGCGACCAAGAAATAAATGAGGAAATTTGTAATACCGGAACAAGCAAATGTGCATAAACTGTAAATCGTGGAAGTTAAAGAGATTTCATTAACTTAAACCGTGAAGCAGTTACGTACTGTTTTGTGTTTATGTCGAAATTTTAAATTTGTTTTATTCTTCTAGCACAACGACATCCTATACAAACGGACCGCGCGTGGTTTCATAATTAACTATCGAAAAGCATTCGCACGCGGATAGGAGCTTTTCAATTTTTATTCTACAGGAATTTCAATCTGCGAGTTTGTGAAATATTGTGTGCCTGATAGAAAATTGAAATTCTTATTGTAAACTCTTTTTCAGTATTTTTCCTTACAACTTGAGAGTGGTTGACAAGTGAACATGGAATACTCGCGATGCACATGCTTGCTAAATAAACGTTTCTATGCAAATTGCATCCGACAGTGCTGACTCAGCTGTATGATTAGCAATAAAACGTTTACTCTAACAAATTGTGTCATTTTTTACGCCTTAAAGTACGTGTCGAAAAATCGTATAGTTGCAAGGGAAAGACAGGCTCTTGTAATTTGTTTAGGTCTGATTTTTAGTGAGGGAAACGAATGCGTTTCCATTACAGTTGATATACATCACGCACTCAGTGCATTATTTAGTAGCTAACGTAAACTTTCACCCTAAAAGTGCGAAACATTACTGTAACGGTCGTCGTTGCACACAAATTTCCACCAAGTTTCATAATTACTGCCAAAACTTTTGTACTTAATGTTAAGCAACGTAATCACATAGCGGCCAACAAGCTCGTTTTAGACGAGTTAACTTTTATAAACTGTTTTTCTTAAGTTTTCCACTTTATTGAACATTTTTTAGTACCTTTGCATCTTTTTAAATCCGAATTCAAATAATTAATTTTATGAAAAAAATACTTCTCAAAATTAAAAAATGTGAATTACTTCTCTCGAGTTGACTTCAAGTAGTTTCCGTAATAGCTTACGAGCATTCTTAGGTTGAAATTTTTTAAAACTTCAAATTTTGAACTTTTTGGAACCATAATATGTTTAATATTACTCAATTTCCAAGGTTGTGCGGCCTGGATACCGTACTTAAAAGTACCGGTAACGATCGACTAACCAATAGCACCTATGAGGGCAATAAACAGTGTTTACTTTATTTAGTGTTTCGGATAAAAAAAAATAAAGCTGAAAGACCAGAGATTTGGTGGTCACCCCATTTATTTAATATAAAATAATTTTGCCAGCTTAAAAAGTCGCAATGTCAATAATTGAATAATAATGGAATTCTATTTACAGGAAACACTACATAAAAATTAACATTTTTATTATTAAAAGCATTTATTTACCTTGGATAATTTTTCAAACACATAAGAACCATTTAAACCATTCAAACCATAAGAAATATTAAATACTATATTGTGTACCTAGTTCAAAAAGTAGCCTATTACCGCACGCCACGTGTATGAAGATTGATACGCTGTGCTTTCCACCATTGACGCACACACTATTTTTTATACAACCTCTTTATATAATAATCTTATTAGTATTTTATATAATAAATTACAAAATTTGAATCTTAAAAAAGTATTTTATGTATACCTACGTCTAGCGTACAATTGAAGAACCTAGTAAGTGGAGAATCATCCTATTATGAATTACTATAGGTTCTTCGATTATTCTTATATCTTATATTCTTTATATTTCTTATATTTTTATTATCTGCGAATATGAAAATCTTGGTTCGTTTATTATATAGGTACAATATTAGGAAAGAATTAAAATCTGATACAATGACACGACAGTGACGATAATCCAAATTAATTATTGTAAAAATAAGTAAATTTGTGAAATAATAATATTTTGTTTTATTATATTATGTAAATGTTACACGACAAAATCCTCTCCCGACAGGTATGTAAGATTATCCTAAATATACACGCGAGTCGCATTAAAACTTACATTTTCTCCTAATAAAGCAAAATTTAATTAACCAATGTACTTTAGTGCTTTCTGCCATATTTTGCTTTAAAACAATTGTTTTCACAAAAAGGCATATGTACATAGGTTTGACAAAATTGATTAATATAAAAAGAATGGTTATTAGAAAAGTATGTTTTCAGGTATACAGAGTAATAAAAAAAGTACTTTTTTACGAATATTTAAAAGAGCCTGATTTCAAAATTAAAAACGACATTTTAAAACTGCTATTTCAGTTGAAAATTTTAAACTCGACTTTTACGTAAATATTTAAATTTTAATCTGATATTAATTTTCAATTTAAATTTCTTTAAAACATAATAATTTATTATTTACCACAATTTAACCAATTTTATAAATACAAGCGGTATAAAATATTCGATGAAAGTGATTACGAGAATGATATTGGGTGACAGAGAACGATGGAATAGTCTGCTTCTCTAACCAATGACACTAGCACATTATTTTACTTTGCGTACTAGTGCGGAAAGTAACTATTTTTTTCGAACTTATCGGCAAACATTCGCTTTCTGATATCAAGTGTAAACTTGACGTTTACGTCGTCGAAAATAAAATTTTCTACAGTAAAATATGCAACAGAATATTACTTTATGGCAGGGTTGGTATTCATCGTTATTATTTTGTTCATCGCAAACATTTAAACCGACTATTATTTAACATTATCTATCGGATTTTCTTGTCTTGAGAGAGCTTCAGTTCTTATAGATTCCTCTAGTTACGTTACTGGAACAGCATATTTTACTGGAAAAGTTTCGAAGTGAGAAACATTCAAACTACTGACATTGTGATATTTTAAATAATTGCAGTCTTAGGTTTTTTTTTGTTAAACACTTCCAGAGTAATTCAAATTTGTAATAGTTTTACGGACATCAATGTTTTTTATTTAATATTTGATTAAGTTCTACAGTAAATAGGAGTTAGTAGTGATGCATATAGAATATTTTTAGTTGTGGCTTCAATAAATAGCGACATATTTACATACAAAAACTGAAATTACTCGCAACTTTTATAATATATTATATGATCTATTAATATGGGTATTATTTCTGATGATAAAATATGAATAGCTGTATATCAAAATTTACGTTTTAACTAATTTTTGCGGATGGTTGACATTTTGAAAAGGAAGGACTTGCATGGAAGTTATAGTGCAAGTCGGATGTGGACTTATGGATACTGAAAGTGCTTCATTTGATTTTTATTTTTCTGTAAATCTTTTTCAAGGATTGGAAGCTTTTAAAAACTACAGATTTTAAACTGAAATATGTCGAATTTTCGCTTAAATTTGCAGATTAAGGGAAACTAGACGAACGTAGAAAAATTGAAAAACGTTTAAATTTTTACAATTTAGTGCAAAATCACGAAAAAACGAAACAAGCAGATTTAACGTTTTTTGTTCATATAATGCTGATATATATTTCGTTCGTTTGTGAATTTTCTTTTCGGTGGTTGAATTGCAAAAACGAAATTAAATAATCAACCAGTTAATTAAGCACTTTAGTTTTCAAACACAACTGTTTTTGACAATATGGGTTAGAGTTTACCTTTTGAGGTTGAAATTTTAACGAGATTTCTGCTCTTTATTAACATTCCCGTTGATTTATTTTCAGTTATCGTAATTTAATTTATATTGTGTAACAATAAATTGATGTATCATAATTTAGTAATTTATTTATACGCGATAGATACCTTTGGGTAGCAAAGTGTATTATTTGATAAAATAATTAATGTGACCAAAACTATATAGGAACCATGTTTTCATTAAACGTAGGTATTAATTTATAACGTTAAAATTTATAACAGATCATTAGGAAAATTTACAGTCGAATTGAAATTATGGTTCAATTATTTCCAGTTTATATTAATGCCGTTTCTATGATGGTAGCATGTGAGTGATTATTGCTACCGAAAGTACAACGTGTCGTTACGGGCACTTTTGCCTCTACATTTTTATTAATCACATTAAACAATAAAATATTTTATTTAAATATTTGGACAGTCATGCTGGATTGTAAATAACAAATTTTCGATAAATTTGACCAAATCAATGGCTCTAAACAATGCAGAATTGAAATGCCCTGGAGTCACGTATTTTCATGTGATGTTCGTACGCTCGAACATACAATAGTTCGTCTTTTACACCTGAGGCACGATTGGCTCATTAATTTATCACATGTACTGCTTATGAATATTAATGTTTTTCATTTGTTTGAAAACCGAATCGATAGTGATTATTGCATTTTTGCCCTGTTATTGGTATTGGATTTTTGAACGTTAATTTTAGCTTTCAATTAAGCGAATCAAAAGTTGCTTAATCTTGCTTTTTTTGTGTTAGCTTTGCTACATTTCACTCTAAATAATTCTTTACTTTTGTTTCAGAGAGACGGTTTAATCTTGGAACCAAGCCATGTGGTTAATTGTGTATCCAAAGGAAAGTCTGAGGTACGTACACGTTTCATTATTTGCACTTAATTTGCTATGGAAGAAAATTTAATTTTTACGTTTCGAGCGTAATACGTTGAATATTTTTCTATACCAACCTACTATATATATATATTTAGGTATATTCTTTTAAATTATATACCTACACTATACACAACTTAGGTGCTACACGAAGAGCCATTTTTATAGCTGCAAATTTTATACTTTTACATGTCACGTTCCTTGTAGGATATTGCATTTTAAATTATTACTACATTTGTAAGATATTCTAGCATATTTCCTACACGAACAAACTACCTAGAAACAAGCAACACTTTTCAAAAATGTTTCACTTTGTTTATTATGGCACTTTTATATTTTTATCTCCAACACGTTAATAATTAATTTTTATTCCTCCACTTGGCAGCTTCTCCGTCTGGATAGCCTTATTTAAATCATTTGCTTTTTACTTTTGTATTAAGTGGCCACATCCATAACAACACTTAACAAATTGAAAAAAGATCCCAAGGTCGAAATCTCGCCCGAAAATTATTATTATTATGACACATTGATAGTTGACAAATGATTATCCCCAGCTAAATGACACCTTTTAATCTCAGTTAAATATCAACTTAAAATCCAAAGAGCTTATAATTATTATATAAATTTGTTTGGGTAATTTTCAAAGCTTTTTAAACCTCTTTACGCATTTTAGCCTACATAACGCATCCACCTCGAGAGCCACTTACTCTTTCATTTACTCCCCAGCTTTGCAATTAACAATAAGCTTTTTATTTAAACCGAGAGTCATTTGCTACCGCTGTTTGCTTTCGAAATGAGTGTTTCATTATTTCATCGCCGACCCTTCTTGTTTTTATTTTGTCAATTGCTGCCTTCTTTGTAAATATTTAGTAAACAATTTAATGGATTGCCTGTTTCGCTTTGTGCTTTTCTAAGTACCGTCACGAAACCTGCTATTTTGGTTAAGAAATACTCAAACATTTATTAATTTCTTCACTACAGTTTCTCTTTATAATTTTCTTTTAAACATTCGAAATCGTAATTAAATTATTGTGCTTGTGGATTCTTTCAATTTCATTCTTCAAGTTAATGGGAGTTTTACCCGTATTTAAGCGTTGATACAGCAATCTAAACGCTATCCAATTGAGACTTCGGAGAGGCACGAGCCATTTTTATTAGCGGCTGCCTGATTTCAGTCCAGAGAACGCTTGTCAATCAGGATGACATGGCCAGTTAGAGAAATTGACCAAAACTTATAATGTTGAATCCGCATCTATAATATTTCAAATCTTTGGTCAAGCGGAGTAGGTGTACGTAAAAGTCTGTAAAATTGAGGTTCACCTCTAGCTTCGAACAAGACCGTGGTACATAAATAATGTTACCTATACACCGTACAAAGTCTGAAACTTCAAAGCACGCTGACTTTGAAATTGATTAGAAGCTAATAGCTTATTCTGTCTTAGCTCAAGTTTCACACAGGAATTCTAACTGGAAAAATTACATAAACTTAAAAGCATTCTTTATTCTTTCTGTCGTCAACCGCATTTGCTCTTTAAAATTACTTGAATCACGACAAGCTTGTGGTTAAAACCTAAAGGGAAAGTTTACGTTTTTCTATGTGGGGGGTATTTCAGACCCCCCAGTTTATAACGTGAGCATCGTGGTTTACCTAAACACTTACTTTCTCTGAATAAGAAATAAATAACTCAGTTAATAACTGAACAAAGTAGGTAACTTCAAAGATTTTACAAATTTTTTCACTGTCTAGGGTATTTGACCTACCATGGTAGAAATAACGTCGGGAAAAATGCTAAGTGGGGAGAGGGATATTTTGTAATATGCTTAAAATAACCTGTATTTAATTGAACTAAATGCAAGTGTCATTGAAGAACTCTGCAGCACAGATGTAACCACAATCACAGCCACGTGGAAAAACAGTGACTAATTTAGAGAATGAAAATTCTTCTGCCAAATCATAAATTATATTCACTCTGCAGGTCCAAGCGATAATGCAACAAGCAATCGCTAACAAAGACCATTTAACAATATAAAATATTTAAACGCCTAAAAATTATAGTCGACTTCCCAGCTAAGCTCGTTTTTCATTTGAAAAATTCGTGTGTGATGTTTTGATGGAGTTTTTTTATGGTCTTTATATTTAATAAGTGAATTTTTTTTATTTTGTGCTAAAGACTATAAAAGAACAATTTAATACGTCTAAGGAGGAAGCGTGATGTGATAATGAAACCATCAACAAAGGGAAGTGAAGCATCTGCCATAATAATATATTTGCACTAAAGAAAAAACAGATGTGCATGCCCTAATAAATTCTATCGTACTTATAACATTAATTGGGTACATCTATTCCGTTACTAAATATTGTTATTTGCTAATTGAAATCTCAATCAGTCGACCGAAATGACGCTAGTAACACGAAGTAGAAATTAATTTTGCCGCGCTCGTCTGACCTAATTTGTAATTCAAATGTTCCCTCTCTCGAGATCACCAATTGAAATAAAGCGCCCAGCGTGGAATATTGGTGTATCATAGAATAAAATTAACTTTGCGATTTATCCCTTGAGATGTTTCTTTTTGGAAGTGAGGATGTATGTTGTCGATGAACCGTTTTGCCGATTTGGCGACATGCAAAGTAAAAAATATTACTTTTTTACTATTTAATCGTTTTCTGTATTATTAAAACTCTTTTGAGGTAATCCATCATTCGGTTTTGGTTCATCAGAAGTGCGTGAGATGTATTATGTCAGAAACTCCGTTTGATTGACGAATGACACTGTTGTCAACGTTGGACATGATCCAAGGAGCTATGAATAATAAAAACGCGAAACGTTATTTAATTTAATAGAAGTTGTCACGATAATATTGATAAATGCGATTTTGAATGGCTAGTTCGATGCTTTATGTGTGATTATTACCTTGCATTTTTCTTGAGGTTAAATGAGGGAAACACATTTGTGACATTAATGTTTGATGATACTACTTTACCACAACTTTTTATTGCTATAGATGTAATCCATCCCTTATCGCTTCTTATTATTAATATCTTCTTTATATTTCATGTCTTCTTTACTAAATGTTTTACACCACTCCACGCTAAAACCCTAATTGAAAATTCTTCATTTTCTCTCAGAAGACGCTTTGAGTACATATTATGGATTCCTTGCTCTCCCCCACATTTTGTTCAACTTGTCCATTAACCCTTTCGAACCGGATGGTACATATATGTACCAGAAAAAGTTTAAACATCCCTGAAATTCAGAAATCTTAAATTATTTGGTATTATATTGTACCACTTCGTAAAATTATTTTTTACTAAATAAATCAGTTATAGTTTTTTGAGGACTGTTGGTACACCCTTTTACCACTTAACATGCCGAATGGTACAATGTTGTACCACCACCCCCCGATAACACCCCTTTTGATTACAACGGTTTTTTTTATCACAGAAAGTTTCTATGAGATACAGGTAACACATTCCACATGTAGGATATAACTTAACTTTATTAATCGAAAGCCGGTTCGAAAGGGTTAAGTCGTAAAATTTACTTGTTAAAAAAAACAAGTAGTAAGCTTGTAAGGTCTAAAGCAGCAGTTTGAAATTACAGACTTTGAGACAACCGGCTCGCGCCGAAACGGCCTTTCCCGCTTAGTACTGTCAATCAAAATTTTTGTACAAAAAAATATTTAACGCACAATAAGTAATGTATCAAACATAATTGACTAAAACTTTCAGCAGTCTCTTTGTAATTTACAACATTTTTCATTTTTGAAGGGCAGTCATTAAGTTGGTACCCAACAAGCATTTTAGTTATTTGCCATCTAAAAATGTTTGACGGGTATGTATTTGTAACATAGTCAATTGCATTAAGCTGGATCTTCTAAAAATGAGGGCGAAAGAGCCAAATTGAATTGAAAAAATATTTTTTAATGAAAAAAGTGGCCGCTAACTTTAAGGACATAACCTTGTTACCTATTTTGATTTGTGAGCATCGGAAAGGGGAAAACTTGGCAAAAGAAATTTTAACTTGTGCAAAACATTTTATCTTTAAATATTTAATAAAACGGTAAGCGAAAATTAATATTTTAGGGCAATAAAGAGAGGCTCTCAATTTGTAAAAGTATTTAGGCTTTACGATAAATAATAATTAGTTAGTAGAGCGCCGTCGTTAATTCAAAACCACGATCTGTTACAAGCTGATTTAAGGGGACGTTTTTCAAATTATGTTCAATTTAGTGTACGGTACTTTAGCTAATTGTAAAAGGGAACATGTTTTGGTTGGATATGACTTTTTAATTACAGATGAAAAATGACGTTACGATTTTGGTGTAGTAGTCGTAGATTTCATTTGTAGAGGAAAGTTACATGGCGGGACTGTCGACCAACTTCGATTTGACATCCAGGCTCTCCAGGACTTCTAAATTATTCTGAAGTTTTGACTGTTGGTGACGTTAGGCGAGTTCGCTTATTCATGTAAATTATTCATGGAATTTAGCGCTTTAATATATTTCACTTGGCGAAATGTAGTTTTTAATTAGTAGAGCCACAAAAATAACTTCTCCACCAAACAGTTTATTGAAAAGTTTTAAACTTTTCACCAGCGGATATGTGACTTTTAACATTAAATGACTTTTATATAGTAGTTTTAAGTGAACCAGTAAAATTTTTCTTTTTGCTGCCAGCAATATGGGTTCTTCGTGTTTCTACAGGAATTGCTTTTTGAATCCGCTTTCGGTTTTAACCTCTCGAGATGACTTAATTAATTATTTTTAATTTTGATATGCCGACAGCAGGGAGATTAAAAATTTGGCCAAGAAATACATATGACAAATAAAAATTTACAAGTCTGAATTTCTTAAGACATAATAAACGAGAAATGGCAAGTAAAAGTACGATTTGTGATGGGAATAATATGTTATGGGCCTAACACATCCATTTATCGAGTCCCTAGTGGTCAGAAGCGAATAACACGCCAATTTCCAAAGCAATCGGCCGATCAGAGCTTTTTGCAATGTGAGGAACTCAACTTTTTCCAACTATATAAGAAGTTGTTCCCGTGGGGAATCGATAGCCAAGATGTTATTTCCGCGGTCGGAGGTTAAGAGTCATTGCGATTTGGCAACGACAAACGTTATAGCCATTTTCCTGTTCCACAACACGTAGTAGTAGGATTCCGACTTTTTCGCCTTAAGAGCCATTTTGCAGACGATCACTTTGTCATTCGATCGCATATACGTTCTTACCACTGTTTCATTTTTCTTCTTTTATACTTAAGATTAACCTCTGCTTGTTGGAGCGAGGAAGACGTATAGCTTTTGTGTAACACGTTTACGTTTATCCAACGTCGAATTCTCATTCGAGCACTTTTCAAAAGGAACGATAAAAACACATAAAATCAAAGGGTTTCCAAATTTATTGTTTATCGATTAATCCGCATCTAATATTTTTTAGTAAATACCTACGAAACCAAACGAAAAGCTTTTAAACATATCTTATTAATAGAGCCGGTAGGATATCCTTTTTTACACATTTCCGATTTAAATTAAACCGAACCGGGTTAACGACGTTGTTTATTAAATTTTTACATATTTGTAATTTTTTTGCCTCCAGGGGCCATTATTTTTATATAAATTATCCTTTGTAAATTGCGTGATAAATTTTTTCCTTCAAATTGTCGGGTCACCGCATGTTGAGTACGCGCGTTTTCAATTTTTTATGTTACCTATCATTAAAATCCAATGTTGCGTACTTTAATACTAAATTAATTTTTCGTATTCAATTTGTACGGAAAATTTGAAAATATTTTTCGTATAACTGAATTCTTTATACTCTTACATTTTCTCATTTGTCTTATCAGATTATTTTAGTGCTCCCTCCAATTTTGTCTCGACTGAGCACCCTCGACACAATTTTACTTAGAAATTTCTTGAATAACTTGGTTTGCTTTTGAAAGCAGGTGTGCGCGTGTGACTGTATAAAAAAACACTTTCGTTTCGTATTTAACTGATAGAAAGTCATCACATTATCAACGACAATATGAGAGGAGATCCAGACATCGATAAGTGAACACTTTTACCGAGTCAGCTATGTATTCTGGAAAGCGAGTAGGTCTACCCGTTTTCTTCCTTTTCCGGTAGTAGTAAGGCTTATCAAGCACCTCTTTCTGTATTCACGTCACTTTAGTGTCAGTTCATGACAACGCTGAAAGTACATTCATAAACAAAATGAAACGCCTCGACTTATTTCTGATAACGAATTGTCGGTTGTTGTAATTGTGTTTTTATCATTTGCGTACTGAATTAATTTCGTAGAACACTTCCTTTGTTCTCAAAATGCAACAACTTCATTTGGAAGATTATTTATTAACTTCCAACTTTTAATTAGCTTAATATTGTTGTAGTCAACGACTGTTTCAAACTTGAAATGCTAATAAGAAGAATTTTCATTACATTAGCTTGACATAAACTTAAAAAAAGTTAATTAAAAGTAAATATTGAAAAGAGAATCAACCATGTGGAACTCCGTTGTCAAAACTGCAAAAAAACCTGGCAACGTTTCATCTGGAAGGAACCTTTCTAGAATCAAAACTGGCTATAAAAATAAAAACTATTACAGGATTTTGAAGGAGGCTGACGTAAAACTTCTTAAAAATAAGGGTACCTTTGGGACTTCCATCAGGTGTGGATACACATACAAGGGAGACTCAATCAGCTCTCTCCCCCTAAGAAGTATTATTATGCATATCTTCTACAGAGAACCTAGAGAATAACTTTTGTAATGATTAGAGATGAGATTTTTAGGTCGTAAAAATTCAAAAAAAGGCACCTAAAAAGGTTCTAAAAAAAGTCATTTTAGGTCGTATAAATTCAGAAAAAGGTACTAAAAAATGCTATTTAAGGTTGGTATTGTAAAGTTTCGGTAGTTTTATGTAACCGCTTTCTAAGTAGCAATATTTTCTAAAATTATATTTTGACCATTGCCAGTAAAAATTTCAAGGAAATTTTTAAAAGTTGCACAACCGGGAATGCCATCCAATACTTTATTTAATTTTTCACACTTTTTTGCATTGGACCACGCACCAACCAAGTTGGTTTTCAATTTAAAAAAATCATCCAAACTTGTTGCTAGTGGCAATATTATGTTTTTAAAATTCGTTTGAATGTAAATTTGGTCCGATTGTAAGTTTGCATTTTTAAAGCATTCTTCTGCTTTAATAAAATTTTCACAATAAAAAATTGCTGTACTTAACCACGTGCCCCAACATGTTAAAATTAACCCCAGGGGGGAGGAGTGAAATATTTGGTAGCACTTGGTACTTTGCTTAGGTTTATTCTATGGTTGGTACATGGTGGGTTTGCACCACCACCGGGCACCGGTTAATTTGAATTAAATTAATTTTTGTTTTCAATTTAAACTTCAAATTAAAAAAAGTTTCCATAATGTTAAAATAGGTCGTAAAAATGAAAAAATAGAAAAAAAGGCAAAAAAGGTCAAAACAAATAAGGCTTATATAACGTAGTTTTCCATGAAACAAATTTTGGTACTAATATCATAAAAATAGGAGCTAAAATAAAAAAAAGGTAAAAACCTAAAAATCTCATCTCTAGTAATGATAAATCTGCTGAATTATAAAAGCGACAAGAAATTTAAAGATATAATGACATTTATAGAATGTCAGAAAAAACTGAGATTTGAGCGAATGTTCTATATTTAATTTGGTTACCGTTCAACTTCTACGCTCTTTCCTTCAAAAGTACGATAGAAAACCCTTAAATTTTCTGAAAGAGCAAATTTTAAGCATTCTTATGAGGGGAGGATAAATAAAATCGGCCCAACGGTTACTTCACAATTTAATTTTGAAAATCGACTTTTTGATATAAATTTTACAAGTTGACGTTCATGTTTGCATTACTAAAGCATTCTGTTGACGGTACGTTTGTGGTGTTCGAGTCTAGCGATCTGCATTTAGGAGGGAAGAGTGTGTTTTATTTATCTCCTTTCCTAATTTTAGCGGCACCAAATCTTCGCATTGTCACTCCGCTACGCTATGTGGGGAAAGAGCGTGCTTCATTCCACTGCATGCGCTCGTCGGGTCCACTACGATCGAGTCCCTGCATTATCGAGCGCATTCGCCGGGCGGTTTTCACTACCCCTGACATTGGCAAATCTCGGATCCCACCATTTGAATTTCGCCATTTTTCGAGTTATGTGCCCTCTGAGGGATGTTTTTACTATATAGACCATTACCTACCACCCTGTACAAAAATTTCGGCAAAATTCGGAAGCGTAGAACTTGGACGGTCTCCGTTAATTTTATTTAACAGGAACTTGTCACTCTTTCAGAGAAAATTTAATATATTGCTATATTTTCTTGCAGAACATTATAGGAATTACCTTCTTGTAAATATCCGCAATTTGTAATAGTCATATAGAAGAGAATTATATGTTGGAATGCTTGATGTTGTTGATTTTGAAGTTTTATTCGTTTAAATATGAATTAAATGTTTTAAATCAGTTTTCATAATGTGCGAAACATCGTCATAAAGTTGAATCACAGTCATAGGTCTGTACAACATTAGACGAAATTACTGCAAAGCACTCAAAATTTGACTAAGTAGAATAGTTAATAAAATAATTAGAACACATAATTAACATATTCATGTTAATTAACTAAGTCATTTACCATTAATGAATACAATGGATATGGAATTATAACAAATAATTATCGAAATATTTAATAAAATTTGGGTTCGATATAATATAACTGAAACGAGAAATTTACATTATTCAGTTTTACGATGAATTTGGAGGTTATGTTTTATTAATATTTTAATATCAACAAATCGAATGATTTGATAATCATGAAATTTGATTATAAATGACCAAAGGTAGTTGAAACATTGAATATTAACAATTTGTTCGATATATTAAAATTCAAAATTTTCGAAAGTTTTTCAAAATTAACAGCTATATTAAAATAATAAAATGTTATTGATTTTCCGAAATGGAAGATTTGAAAAATATTATGATAGATGTGATTGGTAGGCCTAACCACGCCAGACTATTCCACGAGAAAATCTTTGATTGTTAGTTTTTTCTTTCGCTATTAGCTACGACTTGCCTATTTTTGTTATATATAAGTATATTCACTTATTCATTATTAATTGTACGCTAACCTGAGGTTCTATTGATTTTCATTTCATTCATACATCAATTAAACGACTCCTAATAGCATTTTTCCGTGTAGGCTTTGAATTTACATGCCCGTTATATTTTTTTCTAAAGCTGCAGTGGAAGAACTACGAAATAGATTATTTAGTCGTTCAACCATGGTGAGCAAAGAAATTTATACTAGTAAAAATATTTTTATGATGAGGGTGATTTTGGGCTTGGCTGATAGTTCATTTAATGGTTAATAAATATTGCAGTACCCTTAAAATTATAGACCTAAATCATTACACGGATAATTTACCAAACTAAGCCACGTCAGACGCCTAGTTTGACAGAATTGGCCAAGAAACTTTGTTAATGGTCGCATGGCGTGACTCCTGCTTACATAGCTCCCCGATTCGGCTTTTCTTGTTTGTGTTATCAAAATACTGTTACAAATAGGCTTAACAAGAAATTTAACATGATAAACGAATTTAGATTTTATATTGAAAAGTAACTTCGTTAAGGTGGCGCTTTCGCTCCGCGAGTAGCAATTGTATCGATTATTGTTCTTATTTAATTAACGAATCCAAATTAAATTAAAGTTGGCTTAAGAAATTAATTTAGTTTTAATAGATTTTCATTAAGAAATCGATTTATAAATGTTAAATTCCGATTGCGACGATAACGAAGTAATTAAAATTCAAGTGAGCTTGATCGATGTAGTATGAAGGTGCAAGTATTTCTTCTAAACTTGCACTTGGTTTCTTGTACATTTTCTACAAATCTTATGAAGCAATTACACGCACAATTGATTGGAACATATGAAGGCAATCAGAGACTACAAGCATCTCGAGTTGAAATTAAACGGCACGTAACGCTTTAAGTTTAATTTTAGACACATAAATTTAGTTTATTTTGCTCTTGGGAGTAACACTAGGTGCAGATGTGTAGCGTTCAATCTCCTCTACCTTAACCCTTTAGTTTCATGTTTTGATTAAATCGTAAATTTTTTATTACCCTTATCTAATAAATATTAAAAGTAATTTTAATGGAACTTGTTTTAACTTGTGCTTTACCTTTAATATGTTACTTGGTGTCGGAGTTTACAAAAGGGGGTGTTTTACGAACCAGTACACGTACTGGGTCGTAAGAACTCTATGACCCATGAAGTAGTTACGAGATAGATGTCGATGTGAAATTTGCTACAGTGCAGTTACCAAAATGCGATGCATTCAGTCATCCTGTGAAAAATCTTCAACGTTCTGACACGTTAAAATTTAAAACTGAAATGTTGCCATATTTCACTTTCACGAAATTTTCTCCTACGATAAATTTCCAACCGAAAAAGATTTTTATAATTGAAACATCTAGCTTGCATGAAGCGTAGGGGACACCGGGGCTGGTTGGCTACACCGGTACGTCGATTCATTTTCATTTATTTACTGCAATTATCTAGATCGGGCGACCGATCTTTTCGATGATCAAGTAAAATATCTGTAAATTTAAAAGAAAAAATAACCAAAAATTGGGCCGACGAGCCCCGATCTGCCCTACTTTATGTTTTTCTTTCGCATCAAAAAGGAAAGTATAAATTTTAATGTAGAGTATTAATAAAAATAAAGATATTTAATAGGACACTCACCTTAAAACAAGGGTTGACATTTAATTGAGAGAATAAAATAAATTTTTGTTTTATAACAAAGAACAACCTCCGAGTTAAGAAGATTTTAGGTAGTCGCTACTCTTGACTACACAACCAATCGGATTTTCTTAAGAACTACGCAACTAATCCCGTCTTTTATAAACAAAGCATAATACCAACAAAAATCAAACAGTAAAAGATTAATCTTGAAAGAGTTACCTTTAATAAATTTCTTTTTGCTTCTTACATTTTAAGAAGACTCAAGTTGGGTCATAAATCTTTAGTTTGTTTGCTTGCTGGTCATTTTGTAATTTATATATTTACCCTCTATAAGATTTATGAGTGTGTGTTCTCTATTGGTTCAAGTAAGGAAAAACAAGTCATTAGAGGAAATATGGAAAATTAAAGTGAGTGATAAACGAAGCATGATTGTGTATTTTCTCACCCTTTTTGTTTTATCCTCGTTCCCGTTGCGATATTTAAAAAGTCAGAAAATGGTTTGTTATTTTTCCGAAAGTTTTGACGCTTAGTCCGTTTAGCAGCACATTTTCGCAAACACGCCTGACACGTTATGTGTTGTATGATAATTTTTAATGAAGTAAAATGTGACTGTCTGTAACAATTTTAGTTAAAAGCAGTTAAATTTTGGACGTTGAAGTTTAATGTAGTTTACAAATACATGAACTGCAAAGCATTTTCATCTAAATCGGAAAGTGGTAACTATTAATAATGTAATTTAACTCGGCATAAATTTTGTGGGCACACAAAGTTGTGTATGTACAGAAATTCAAAATATTAAAATTTTATAATACCATGAACGTAGAAAGAGTGACGCATTATGTAAAATGCTTAAAATTTGTCGACATCGTCCCTACCACACTTTCCACTTGGAATTATAAATATTTCATGCATTGCCGCCTTCACCAGTTTTCTCCAAATGGAAATAGACAATACGTTTAGCAATTTTATCGTGATACCCCGCTTTTAAATATTCGCCTTGCATAGACAGAGAGAATCTTTAAACCTCATCTTTTTATTGAAGTTTGACCTATGCAGAATCAGCAAGCTAATGAAGCGAAATCTTTTTCATCTCGCTATCGTGGTGTACTCCAAGACGAAAGCATTAGATTAACACAATGCTACAAAAGCTGACTTGATAAAAAAACATTTGTCAATATAATAAAAACATTTAGCAAAGCAGCTTCGATGTGCTATATGACAGACTCATCAGTCATCACTTTTCTTTTCTTCCTATTTTTCGGTCCACTGCTGAACTTTGGTTTTCCATAATTTTACGGGGATTTGGCTGTGTACCTACCACGCTTAGCCAATTCGGGTTGGTAGGGTGGGCAGCAACACACGGTATTTCCAAGCAGTCACCCATCAAAATGCTAACCTCGTCCAATATTGCGTACATGTGTAATCGCTCGATGATAGCATACTTTCCGTTCCCGTAATCAATAATAAAACAAATTTAAAAAAAAAATTGGTGAGTCAAAAGCGACTTATGTATATAGGGTACTGCAAAATAATTCTGAAGCCAAACTTTTCCAATAACGTTAACATGCGTAAATTATTAGGTATGCAACCCAGTTAAAGTTCGTGTTTAAAGGTTGCATTGTTTGTTTACGTCGGGGTTTCTCATTTCGGCATTGAAATGGGAGACTGTAACTTTCTAACATGTAGATTTTATTCGTGGGGACTCGAAAGACAACTTGATTGGTAGATAGAGAAAAAGTTCTGTAGATAATTCTTAAGTGTTATTCTAATTCAATTAACGTTACGTAAATTAGTACAACAACCTAATTAAGAAAAATTCAAGTAATATTACATTGAAACTTATGTGTCGGTTCAGAATAATAATTAAAAACTTATTTCATTCTTTATTATCATTATGAATGCAGACGTAAGTTTCAATGTACTTTAACTTTTCTTAATTATGTTGTTGTACTAATTTACGTAGCGTTAATTGGATGAGAATGGCACTTAATGATTTTTTTACCATGAGGTCCCAAAAAAATCTAGATTCGTCACAGATCCAGTAGATCTGTCCTGGCTCTAAGTACTACAGGTTTTAAAAAAATTATTCTTATAAAAGCCTTTGTATAGCTTTCTTATAGCTTACTTGGGGTCTTTGCCCCCAGCTACATAATTATCTAAAATGCCATTAAATTGAATCGACAGTGTGGGAGCACTTGCATATTATAAAATTCACGCAAATGCTTGATGCACAATTTTCAAATAATAATTTATGAATTCTCTTAAAAATAAGTTAAAAAAGAATAGCAGCAGGAGCTTGAGCGTAAACCCCATTAACATTTTGAAATGCTTGACCCGTAACAATAAGATATTTTAAAAATTCTTATATAACTAAAAACTCCACAGTTTTCACAATTTATTAACTTGAATTCTTCAGGAAACAAAATTAAATAGTACACCAAACTCGAAACTTAAGCAAAGAATTAGAAACGTAATAAAAGTTTTAATTAAGTCGTACTTTGAATTATTTACATTATTTTAAGTATTTAAAAGTTTTAATTGTAATTTATCAAAATAAAATATTTGCTTAAAAGGCGGCTCCGCGAAGTTATTGTCTTGGTTTGCGAAATCTCTTCAAAAATACCTAACGAAAAGATTTCCCGTTACTTGCAAAATTAATTTGGTTACTACACTACACGTTATTAAAATCGACAGTGTGATAAGCTCCTGAAAGTTATTTAAAACTTGGGAAGCGTTAACTTGGATAGCATGTTCATTCAATGAAGACGGGAATTTGGTTTCTAAATAAATTTATTTTTCCTATTTGAAATTCTGTTCATAATTTTTAGAATTTCTCTAAACGAATTATCACATTTTCAAGTATTGGGCTTAGTTGGACAGGCAGCTGCGTCGTCTCTCTTATTTCAAAAATACATTCAAATTAGAGATGAACTAAAATGTTATATTACACAAAGTCTAAACAAAACATTAAAATAATGGAATTTTAACTGTAAAGTGAAGAATACATACGTAGAAAATTTATTTAAAAAACAATGAAAAGACATTAATTGACAGAGTCGGATTGAGAATGTTTGAAGAAGAAGAAAAACCATTGTTTTATGTTTTATTTTCGATCGAACTAGGAAAAAACAAAAAAATAATATGAACCAAAAAATTAGAATATTCCAAACAATTAGAGAAAAATTCTTGAATTATGTTTGGTATTTAAAATATTTTGTACGATTAGTCTATTTAATTAAATTATCATTAACTATACTAACAGAATATTTTTGTTACAGCATTTCGATTGCCGCAATCACATAAGAGTTATTCAACCAGTTGGAGATGGAAGTCGATTGTATTTATGCGGAACAAATGCTCACAATCCGAAAGATTGGGTCGTTCACGTAAGTTTTTAAATTTATCTAGAATGAGCTTAATTTATTCTGTAACTTGATTATTCACGATTGGAAAATCACTAATAAATTTTCCGATAATTTCTCTATCGAGGTAAGGGTTGAAACTGTTAATCGATGAACCCTTTAGCACTCGCCAATAATTATGAATCGACTAATCAAATTATTCGCTATTTTGATCGCTTGCTTTCAAATAAATATGACAAACTTGCAATCCCGTCACCGCAGAGTAACTTTTTATTGCAAAAGGTTTGAAATGTTTTCAGATTTAATTAGACCTCGGTAGGTTGTACGACAATGATGACTTTTTGTTGTAATGCTCCTTTTGTTTGTATACGAATATATCACTTTTGTAAGCAATATTTAATGAAAGACAAAAAAATTGACTATTATTAAAACACACTTGGATGTCGTGTAATGAAACCTAATAAGAAGTTTCGAGGGAAACGAGGGCTGCAACCTCAATTACGTACCCACCTAAGTTTATGCATTAAGATTTCATAAGTTTCATATCAAGCGTTCTTCATTAAAGGTTTATATATTAAATGAGTGTGTTGCTTAGCAGCTTCAAGTAGAAACTTTCACAAAAACCTCAATGTCTCTAGTAGAGATGTTTTGGAAACTCGATTTATTAAAAGTTACTTAATAATTCACTTCTTATTAATCTCATTCATTCCGGAGGAATTATAAATAATACACCGATATTGATTTTTATTATTTTGGGTTGTCGGAGAAGGAAATTTTAAAAATTAAGGCTGGGCATACACTGCACCGAGAATCAAAGCAAGTGTCTGGTCGGCGCGGCGGTTGGGAGGGTGGGCGGTAGGGGAGCTGCGTATTTATTTTATTCGAAGGGATTTAAGGAGATAACTTATCAAATTATATGTTGGGTATTAAAATGATAGGATGTTGAAGACGTAAAGCAGAAGAGATGATAAGTGACTATATAAATACGTCCTAATGAATTAGGTTAGTATACGGGTAGATTTGAGCTCAACAGCCTCGTGGTTCTCTAGTCGATTTGTCTTAATATAACCAAATATCGCGCATTACGCATGGATGAACATTTATTTGCTTATAGCTTGACAATTATTATGCGTGGGGTGCACAATTGAAAGCAAGATACGTGCCGCTTCCTGCAGAGCTCGAGGAAACACGATAAGAAAGGGAATGTTGCGGAATGAACAGCAAATACTAATATGCCGTTTCACAAATTAAATTTTAAAGAATTATTGTTCGAGGAAATTCATTGGTGCTTTGAAGTCGTTATTAAAATTTGTTATTGCAATTGAACCAAGTTCTTGAAATGAAATTAGACGACTCAAGTAAGCAAAACATTAATAAAATCAAACACTAAGATCTTTGAAATGTTCTTGCAAAATGCGATAAGACGTTTCCACCCTACCTACTTCGTTTCTATATACCGCAAGTTGCAGTGGCAATGAGCATTAAAAATTCAGGGCCACATTAAGAACCCTCTCATGGTTTTAGGTATAAGTATTCTCTTATTGATTTCACGTTTGCATTTATGTGTGCAACCTCTGAATAATGGAAAATGTAAATAGAAGACTCTTTATTGTCTCTTGTGGTTTTTGATGCTAAAAAAAATTCTCAAATAAACCAAAAATATTTGAATTTATGAATTTTTTGCACTACCCACTTTTCTTTTAAGCGATTGGATAAGAGACGGCGCGATAATTGAATTTTTTGATAAAAAAAAAGGGAGTAAAATATTTCTCACTTATTTATTTTTATTTTTAGGCAAACCTGACACATTTGGGTCGAAATACTTTTGTACCTGGAATTGGAATGGGCATTGCGAAGTGTCCGTACGATCCCGCCGACAACTCGACCGCTGTTTGGGTAGAGAAAGGAAATCCCGGAGATTTGCCAGGGTTGTATTCTGGAACAAATGCGGAATTTACAAAAGCCGACACCGTCATTTTCAGGACAGATTTACACAACCTCACGACCGGAAGGCGAGAGTACAGTTTCAAGAGGACGCTGAAGTACGACTCGAAATGGCTGGACAGTAAGTCAAAAGTTTTACATTTTAAAATCACGGATTACGTTCATCTCGTTCGGTTCGAGTTTGCATCAATAGGAATTTTATTATTGTATACTCTCGACGTAATTTCGTTCACTGCAAATAGACTTGAAGAAAAGCCGGGAATTTTATAGCAGCAGAACTCGAATAGTAACGCCATTTCCATGTAAGTAACGAGCTGAACTTGAAAGGTTTACGTTTCGATCGCTAAGAGTTGCTTGCACAAACTCATCGTGTAACTTTCCTCTACCTTAACATGCACGAATAGCCAACTTGGTTCCATATCATTACCTCTAATGCAGTTTTCAACTACCTACTACACACATCTAATTTATCGGGAACAACTCATAACTCGACAGGAATTTAATAAAGATCTTATAGGTATTTTCGTAAATGAGACGGAATTATCCGGCCTTTACCTGTGCAATTCCGCAAATGCCGCTTTTACTGCCTCCCTAAACACTCTTGACCAAGAAAATGTTTCAGTGGAAAACAGTTTTTCTTTTACAAAACATTAACTAAACGGATTCTTTTACGATCCTTCTGAATAATAAAATTTGTTTAAGTATCCCATACTACATTTCCAAAATTACAAACCATTTTAGTTTGATGTTTGGGCGAATTTCTAAAATATTCAAACAATCGTTTGCATGCCGACTTCTAAAGCCAAGCCATTTTTCATATTAAGAGAGGGTCTTTGGATGGAAATTTCGAAAAAAAGCAATTCGGTAATGGCAACCTGAAATATTTTTCCAAATAAAAAGCGAATTATAAATTAAAATTTTAAGTGTTCGCGGGTTCTTGTATAATATATTTTTTGTCCTTGTATACGTGTGTGTGACATTTCTGCTTATTACTTTCTTTTGCTCGGCTAACAAAAATTTATGAATAGGGAGAAATCGTATTTTTAAGTTAAAAGTTAAAAAAGAAACGTTTTTTGATTTAAATGTTGACATAGGTAACGAAGCTGCAACATGGAATTTCACTCCAAATATAAAATTTATTAATAGAAAAAGTTGATTTTTGCTACCGAAACATTTTTATTGAACTAGTTAGTGTTTGTTTGGTTTTGTAATTTATTTTTATTAGGGTTAATAATTTTATATGAATTTTGTATTCATACGAAATATGTAGCGAACAATATCGTACTTTACAAAGGTGTTATTTGAAAATGTTTGTGTTTACGTTTTTGTATATAAAACTTGGTGGCTGGTAACTATGTAAGAGCTTTTATGATCGTTCATAAAACGGGGCATTCAATTTCTCCGAGCATTTTGGGTTGAGTGCGATTTTATAATAGCTGTATTTCAAGAGAGCATTATTTATTAAGACGTATATTAAGTGGTTTTATAAGAACAGGCGTTAATCTAGAACTTAAAACAATGTTACACCGCTTTAGCAGCGACGAACTTTTCAAACAAGGGCGGAATATGGGTTATTATGTTGTTCTACCTTATAAAGAGAAACTAAAATGAAAGCTTTCTCACCAAGAGGAATCCGCAAACTTTTATTCAAAGTGTGTCGCACAATCTCCCTCCCCCATGTGCTTACGTTCGTGTAGGTACCTACTAAAAAGCTCATACGTTCGTCTACATCAAACAAAGAAATGGAGTCGTTCAAGAGAATACACAAAAGAAATGATCATAAATGAGAAGAAAAGCGTCCCGCTTTAATTATCGTAGTTCGCACATGCTTTTGTCTGATGATGCCATTTCTTCGAGGTGCTGAAAATTACAGGTCTTTCAATCGAATTCCGCGTATCCCCAGAACACTAATAAAAACTTCTCTTGACGATCCATTTGAATTAGTTGCGATTTCCCAATACCATCGTATCATTAAGAATTTATGAGAATTCCGAATGACCAAAATACTAACCTCAAAACTCATTACTTATTGAAAAATTACATTACGACCAATTTTTTCGTTTAGTTTATCGCCGAATCTTATTTTCAATTTTCCAAAAATATATTCTCCAACAAATTTGTCCTAAATATTTTTCCAAGCTAGATTTATACTTCAGTCTAATCGATGAATACGTGGTTTATCGCCTGAAAACGTTTTTACGCCTACAGTGTATTTTATTTGTGAAAACTTCAAAATTTGATTGGTTATTGATATGGTTACACTTTAGTCGCTGACGTTGACACGTATAAGTCCTGCATTGTATTGAATTGTATTGTCCTAATTCTTCAGTATTTAATTACAGACAGCAGCCTTTAATTAAAATTTGAAGTAATTTGAAAACAATTATATTACAAATAATATACTGTAATTACTCGAAAACTTGAAATTTAGGTTGTGATTCCAACTTACGACCAATTTTTTGTGCGTATTTTATCGTACATTTTTTTGTAAAGGGCACGAAAATATCATAAAAACTAACAAAACGACAAACATCAAAGACCTATTAATTACTTAAAATTACTTGTATAATAATTATTTTAGCAAAGAGAGTTAGTTATCCATTAAGCACGCTATCTCAACATCTCGCTCTCAAATTTGAAAATTATTTTGTATTTGGTTTCGCTTTATATGAATTTTTCGAGAAAAATTACCTCTGAGCAAGAATATAGTATCTTAATTTCGTAGAGTTTAGATTCTGTATTAAGACCAACTCTTCCCTGTTTAACGAAAGCCTTGGTGATAGGGCGACTAGCGTTGGAACCAGGATCTCGTGAGTTGTTTGACTCAGGCGAGTGTCTGTGAAAAAATGTGATGGTGCTGCTAAGCGGCAGGTGAAATTATTAAAACAAGTAAAAGGAAAAAGACCACTTCGCTCAGCAAGTAAATCACTAATTTTCAAAGGTTTATGGTCTTCAACTTTTGTTCTGTCTTGTCGGGAATACGCCTATATATCGCCTTCACAAAATAACCTTCTTTTTATTGCTTCACCAAAGATAATAATAAATACAAAGTTAAATCCTTTCGATTAATCATACGCTCAATGATTTCCACGTACTTATCATCAATTCGACGGATAAATTTCTATTAAAAACGTAAGTTGAAATAAGAAGTCACGGAATCTTTCACAAGATCCCTTTGCAATAAAATCGTAAATGCACTTACCCTAGAGCCGTAAAACAAACCGATTCTATTCGTCTCTATCGTTGCAATTCAAGTTCAAGCGGATCTTCTCTGTCTTTGCATGTTTCTTCAAACTATCGTGATCGGAAGTGCAGCTACAAATACAAAATTTATTGCATAACTCCAAGTTAAATACGAAATGGGAAATCCAAAATTTAAGTTAATACGGGCAGTATAAAAATTAGAAGGGATTTTAATTTTTAAATTTAAAACTTAATAGAAAATCGATCGATTATTTTAAAAAATTGCACGCGGAGTATTAGAGATTATTATCAGTGGCGGCTAATTTAGGGAGGACGATGAGACGCCGCCACACCTCCAATACAGAATATTAAGTAATTATTATATTTACTCTTTCAAGTTCTTTCCTGCTTTACATGAACACATGGTTAATAATAATTATTATTTTTAATATACTTTAATAAAATTTACAATTTTTTTAAAATGTTAACATTGTTTCAAGATATTAAAGAACATTTTCTCGCCGAATTCGCTGACGTAGACGCTCAACTATAAATCCTGCTTTAAGCTGGAAAGCTATAGATAGTATTTTTATTTTGTGCATATTAACCTCATCGTAATGGTATTTTAGAGAAAAGCATCAAATTAATACGGCCGCGTAGCAAAGTTTTATTATTTTTCCATTTTTTTATACCTATGATATTCAACACAAAAACTTTAATAAAAGTTTATATATTTGGCGTAGACACGTAAAAATATAAGAGCGCACTTAATTTTCGCACAGTTTTTTTCTTAAGTCTAAATATTAAATTTATATTCTTTTTTATAACACAATTCATTTTTATTTACATTTTTTGCGTGAGAATTTGGGGTATTACTTTACTTGACGTCACATAAATACAACTACCTTAAATATTTTACCACACATAAAATATTCATTTAAATCAAAAATATCACCCAATAAGGAAATTTGCAACAAAATGTTTTATAAAGGTAAAGTAATTTATTATTAAGTAGGGTAGGTAGTAAAAAAATAAAATTTAAAAAGCTTTTGATGAACAAAAACGGTTTTTGCTTTTTATTCGCTTCATTCTAAAGGAAAATGTGTAAATTTTAGACCGACGAGTCGTAGTGTATCGTAAAGTTTTCATATTCTGTAAAAGTGAACGCTTTCCTTTCAAGTTACAATAAAATGAAACAATTCGAAAACTATTTGCCCGATTTCTGTGCAGTATCCAAAGGTCAAAATTTATAACACCAATAGTGACGTTCGACTGAAGGTTCGAGTCCACAATCCAAGAACTTAGTTATAATTGGAACTTCTCTCATTCCTTCACTTCATTTCTGCATTCCACTAAGTCTCTCATGGTTTACGACAAATAATAGCAAAATAAAAGTAAAATCAACTTTATAAAAAACTTACGAAATAATTAATTTTCTGACCACTGTGTTGTTGAACAGAAGACCGAGGAAAGCTCGGAATTTCGGTCACCGCTGCGGTTTTCGATTTGTCGTAAAAGCTCCTCCACATACCTCGGCGTGTAAAAACTGTCGTAGAATTAAAAAGTTTGATAATATAAACAAAAATGTCAGTTTTAGCTCTGGAGAAGTATTTTATAATTTAGGTAACTTTTGTTCGCAACTGTTTACATAAACCTTAACGGAACTACAATTTTTTCTTTGGGGGCAACGTTTAATAAAAAAAGTTGTTTAATATAAATTTTCTTAAGTAAGTAACAGGTGACAGCATTTAAGTTTTATATTTCTTAATATGTAGTACATAAAGTCGGTGGTATAATTTCCAAATTTGCATTAATTTTTGTATGTATTTGCATAGATATTATTTTCGGCTTAAGAATTTTTTTGTCAAAGATGACTTGGTTGTAGCCACTTAAAGTTTTTGGATGTATATTCTTATATGTAAATGATCCGTAACGAGTAACTTATAAAAATGCAAATTGGTCCAAAATTAAGTCGTTGGCATCAAATTAAGTTGTCGAGTATCAGTTTTATTACTGCAAATATTGCGCTTCTATGCCCATAAAATTCCACGCTAATATTCTATTTTTTTGATATTGATGTCTTTTTGACTTGCAATTGGGAAACTTAGCTTTTAACTTTTTTTGGTTCCAAGATTGATCTACATGTGCTGAACTGCAGGAACTGTGTGTAAGGGTTTCTTGCATTACCCAGAGGAGTCGTTCAGAAGATTTACTGATGATGGAGGTAGTCGATTGAATTGTCTTGTTTTGTTAGATCTGTATTATTACACACAAAAATCTTGTTCGTATTAAGTTTTTCCGGGACGCCTTATACAACGTCGAGTGTTAGGTCGTCTTTAAAGGGGAATGTTCGGGGGTAGGAATTTAAACTTTATGGTCATCGGATAAATTTAATGTTATTAATGCATTAATAATTCTAAATGTGCAATATATTTAATATGGTCAAAGGAGTGGAAATATCTTTTGAGGGTTTGAATATATGTGTGCGTTTTAACCCCGATAATCATCGCCCCCATGTGGATGTTCCCATGGTCATGAGGGTAAACCACGCTTATATCCTAAATGCGTCACCCTTGTTACAAAATCTTGTATGATTTAATTACACATTATATTTGCTCGTATAGTTGGTGTAATACAGATTACAGGTAATTACCTTAGGAAGATTTACTTCTAATGAGTAAAAGCGGCGTGGAATAGACAGGTATAATAGTATTTTGCTTTAATGTCACCGCTCGACATAATATTCGAGGATAAAGGAGGAAATCTTTATGCTTAACCAAACAAACGCACATTTTAACATTTTACGCATATAGTCGTTCGCATTTCCACTTTCCAACGATTCGACTATAAAATACTGTGAATAATTTAACTTGCTGCGTAAACGAGTCAATTATGATTTTTTTCAAACCGCAAAACTTTTGCGATTTATTGATATTCCGGAGAGTGTTGCCGTTTGAACATTAAACTTCAAAAATTCTTTCAATTTAATTTGAATTTTTTTTTCAGAACCCAACTTTGTCGGATCTTTTGAAATAGCCGAATACGTATTTTTCTTTTTCCGAGAAACTGCTGTCGAATACATAAATTGCGGCAAAAGTGTATATTCGCGAGTAGCTCGCGTATGCAAAAAAGATACCGGCGGGAAGAACATTCTTGCACAAAACTGGGCAACATATCTCAAAGCTCGTCTTAATTGTTCCATTCCTGGAGAATTTCCATTTTATTTTAACGAAATACGTAAGTACATTTTACTAAATTTAAAATAATAAAAAAACCATAATTTTCATTTCTACAGAGAGCATCTACAAGATTCCAGGAGATGATACTAAATTTTATGGAACTTTTACAACTTCCACAAACGGTTTAATGGGCTCAGCCATTTGTTCGTTTACGCTTTCGTCTATTCAAGAAGCTTTTAGTGGGAAATTCAAAGAGCAAGCTTCTTCGTCATCTGCATGGCTTCCTGTATTATCGGGACGCGTACCAGAACCTCGACCGGGTACATGCGTAAACGATACCGAAACTCTTCCAGACACGGTTTTAAATTTCATAAGATCTCATCCTTTAATGGACTCCGCAGTCACACACGAAAACGAAAAACCTGTATTTTTCAAACGCGACGTTTTCTTTACCAAATTAGTCGTAGATAGAATTAAAGTCGATCTTGGTGGAAGCATTTTGGAGTACATAGTTTACTACGCCGGAACAAGTACGTTGATAGTTTTATTAATAAAATTTAAAATAAACGTGCCACTTTTCAGATGATGGCCGAGTTCACAAGATTGTCGAATGGCATAACGACAACGGAGACTCGTCGTCGATTTTATTGGACGTTTTCGATATAACGCTGGAAGAACCAATACAAACAATGGAAATCTCCAAAAAGCACAAAACTCTGTATGTTGCGTCCGATCATAGAGTTAAACAAATTGATTTAGTTATGTGTAATCGTCGATACGATAATTGTTTACGTTGCGTGCACGATCCTTATTGTGGATGGGATAAAGATATGTCGATTTGCAAACCGTACGCTCCAGGGTAAGCAACTTTTTTTAAAGAAATGCCTTGACACTAAAGCAACCTTTTTTGCAGTTTACTCCAAGACGTTTCCAATAGTACAGTCAACATTTGTGATAGTAGCGTTGTGAAGAAGAAGATGGTTGCAACTTGGGGTCAAAGCTTGCACTTGGGCTGTTTTTTGAAGATGCCTGCCGTATTGGCGTCTCAAACTATTACTTGGCACCATTACTCCAAGGATAAGGGACGCTATAAAATTAATTATAGGTAAGAGACTCATAATGTCGACCATTCTTCTCAATGTAATTGTTTTCCATTGTCTGCAGGCCTGAAAAATATGTAGAAACGTCGGAACATGGACTGATAATTTTGTCAGTCACGGAAGCTGACGCTGGTCGCTATGATTGTTGGATGGGAGCTTCACTGTTGTGCTCATATAACGTAACTGTAGACTCTCATCGTTGTTCTGCACCATCTAAAAGTAATGATTATCAAAAAGTGTATTCTGATTGGTGTCATGAATTTGAAAAGTACAAATCTGCAATGAGGACATGGGAACGAAAACAAGCGGTAAGTTTTTAAATTTACACAATATAACTGTTTTAGTCCAAATCAACCTATCTTTGTTGTGCAATAGGGTTCGTGTGGGACTTAAAATTATGTTTAAGTTCAATTCTGGTGCATACAAATTAGCTTCGGTAATCAATTATTGCCCTTGTCAAATTAAGTCAAATAACTATAAATTTGAAAATTTTTGAGTCGTAAGTAATTTTGTAATTGACAAGCGCAATTGATGACAGAAGCTATTTGTATTATATAACTAGCATCAGTCTCGGTCTTACTTGCTGTTGAAATGTAAATCTAGTTGAATCTTCACCAAAAATATTTTCTTTAATCCAAACAAATATTATTTAGAAAAATTCTAGTACTTTGTCATTTTAATTTAATGAGAAAATTTAAATGTAACCTTTTGGTAAAAACTTTTGTACTTGATAATTTATTTATTGTTGTTTTTTTTCAGCAATGTCTCGCAAGACAAAATGATAGCGACCAGAACAACCATCCAAATGAAATACTTCGACCCTTATTATGATAGCTCGTGGAACACGGCCCGTTGGCCCTCACGCCCTTAGGAATTCCTTTATATTGGACTGTCATACTTTTTGTGTAAATCGTCATAGTTGAGTGATAAACTTATATTTGGTTACAATGTTTACAATCAATCACTTGAAAGTGCCCTGATGTTTATTAGTGAAAAAGGCATAAAAAGTTTAAAAATGGTGCATTTAAGTGATGAAAACAAAAAAAATTGTTTTGAATACCCAACAATAACGGACAGTTTAGTAGAGACTGACGAGAAAAATTTTAAATATTTATATAATTTTACTAGTAGGTATCGTTAGTTATTTTTTAATTTGCTACTGTTTGATTATTTTGATTTCTTGATATAAAAATTTCCTGTACCTACATTCTAATTTTGTTGGCTTTTTTAATTTTGATTGTAATGCACACGAATATTTATTAAAAACCTTGTAGGTCTGTGATATATGTGTATCGTAATGTGCGTAAAGTTATTATGCATATTTTTATTATTTCACACTTAAAAATGTACATATATATTATCTATTATATGAAATGCAGCTAATTGATAAGAAACGATTTGAAAATGGACCAAAGTGAACGGACTTTTGTTGACACAAAAAAATGAATATAAAATAAAAACACCGACGATGTATAGTTTAATGCATATTTAATAAAGCAATACTTTCGCTTGTGATGGTCCCTTACTTAATAAACGAAGAAAATTTATTATTATTATTGTATAATGCAGATTCCTACGTATGCCAATATTTATCTGTTACAATGTTATATACTTTTAGTGTCAAAAAATACATATTTTTTAGTATTCTGAAAAATATTCATATCTGTGTATATTTATATTTTGTACCCGGTGACTCTCAAATTGATCTGTTTAAAGTTTATAGGCTTAAAATACATTTTTCTAAATTATTTTTAACAATGCACGAATTCTTTTTAAACAAAATATTTTCACCAATTGCAGCTACCAGTTATAACGGTACCATATAATATGGAATATTAGGCTTAGCCCATGTGAAACAGGCTAGGTTGTACGGCAGTGAAATTGTGCGAAAGTTGCGAATAATTAAAAAATATTTTGTTTAAAAAGAACAGTTTCGAAAAAAATATAAAAATTGTGTACATATTATACGTACTTCGTAAACTTTTAATAGGTCCATTTTGGTGAAACCTACATGCAAGGTGTTTCAAAATCAATGTTATTTTTTATTAAAAAAATTCCCGAAAAATCTGGAAATGAGGTGGGATCATTCCAAATTAGCAATTTGCTTGGATCTCATCATAACTAGAACTTCTTATTCCTCTTCGTTTTCAGGACGTCAAATTTTGAAACACTTTGAAGCGAACTTATTTGTTTTGTATTCTAGACAATCACAAATTAGCATGTTTTTATTTGAAGAAAACAAACTGTTATTGTTTGTACATTTAAGGTTTTATTTATAAGTGTAAATAAAATAATAGCTGGCGTTGTGTAAAATCTGCATTAGCGTCAGAGGGATGAATTTGATCGGATGGAAGTTTAATATTTGAAAACGTTTTAGGAAAGAACTTGTTTAATCCAAAAAATTGTAAATACATGTGTACAACTATTAACAATATTAATTTATCCTATATTATGTAGAAATGGCATTTTCTGGAGCTGTGCATCAATTTTCTAAAATGACAATTTTATAAATTCGAGTTAAAGTAAGACTGTAAAATGCGGAATTTTTAAAATTCTTGAGATTCCAAAGAAAACACGAAAAATAATAACTAAAATTCTCGAGCAATTTTATACATTCTGTGTATTAATAGTTTTTTTATTATAATTTGTACAAGTATTATGATATTGCATCGTGAGTTGATGTGAATATTGAACTATTTTAGTTAGTTAATATGTAGAAAGCATATACCGGCAAGCTATTTAATTTATTTTGTATTAGGAAATTTAATTTAATTCCCTTTTTGTTACTTAAACATAGCTTGACTGCCGATAAATTTAAATTAGAATGTAAATAAATATTCTGATTATGAAACATTTCATTGTTATTTTATTACCACTAAATTTAAACGTGAAAAGAAAATATAAATTGCTTCTGTGAAGTGATTCATAAGTTGGCTTAGCTTTTATTTAGTCTTAAAGATTTAACATGTCTTGTAATAATATGTAACAATAGATCGATCCATTTGTTTACATTTATGTAAATATTACCTACATCTTTACAAAAAAGTCAGTGCAAAACCTCTTAACGGAGCTTAAAATTCTGTTAACCTATTTCTCATTTATCTCTAACTAATAAAGTAAATATTAAAGAAATAAGCTTTGTTTATAATTCAAATTAATTTCGAGCAAAAGCATCAACTATTAATGCACACAATCCTTTTATGGAAGGATGGTTTCCTTTAATAAATTACTTTGATCTAACTTGATCTTCTAATGGCTGTTACAGACCTTAATTAACTGGATTACACAAACTTTTCATCAAACGTAGGTATTTTATTATTTTTTATGAAAGAATAAACCTTATTTTAACCAAAATCGTAAGTTTATTTAACTGAATAAATTCAACATGCTACTCAAAACGCTTACAAAAACCAAAATTAAAAATAACAATAAATAATTATTAATGTATTTCAATACATTCAACAATTAAAAAAATTCAATAAGGTAAGTTATTTTTCTGCAGCGCCGGCTCGTCAGAGAAAGCTTGCCCTCTATCGTAAAGTAAATTTTTAATCATAGATCTATCAAAAGATGGATACTCTTTCCACAATAGAAGCATCGCCTTCAACCTAGAATCTACATGCAGACGGTTTAGCCATTACATGGACCGCAAGGTTTCACTGTATCACAAATGTATAAATAAGAGGTGGGCTGTCGACAGCATATCGCATGACCAAGGAACATCACCCCTTTTGCTGTTAGTTCGTCCCGATGTAGCAAACACCCAAAGTTTATTAAATTGTTTTCTTCAAGGAAAAAAAACAAAAGCAATATGGTCGAACAAAACATTTCTCTCGATTTTAATGCCACTAATTCGGCTTCAGGGGGTAAGACATCAGGAGGTTCAGGATTATACTGAAACTCCAGACAGCATTTACATTTTGAAATTTTATCAAGTTCTTTGGATATAAACCCGGTTTACAAATCGACATCATAAATGAATGACACAGTGTCTTTAGTATCTTCCCAAAATTCACTTTCTACAAGATTATCTAATTTATTTCTGATTTTTGTAATATGTTCAGCTTTCTTAATCGAGTCATTTTTGAAAAAAATTGTTTTAAAATTTTCAATTGACACCACATTATTTTCTAAATTTTCCCCATAATTTGTGTCACTAAAACGTAGTAAAATATTTAGTATCCGTGCACTGGTACTACTGATAACTTCGAGATTACTCCGAAGAGATTTCTCAACATCAGATTCAGATTAACTTACGGTGACTGTGAATCGACTAAACCTCTGCATAAATATATGTTGCAATAGAGTTAAAGCAGTTTATTTATTGCATAAGAAGAACCCACTTCTTTATTGTGTATCCAACATAGCTCTTTAATGACGTAGTACTTGAGCATCGGCCTCTTTTGTAAATTTTTAACTAAAAAAGCAAATTGTTCATTTATTATATTGCTATTTAACTATGGAAGGTACCATTTGCCTAGTCTAACAATTTCAAAAATCATAATTTCGCAATTTGGAGTATTACCAGACACATTCGATCAAATCAGAAGGATGACAGTATAGTTTTCCCCCAAACCAAATGGTATAGGGTGATTATCCTCTGAATTACACATCGATCTACCCTTCCCTTAAGATTCCAATAGCACCCCAAGGGGTGTCACTAAATTACCCTTTTATTTGCCAAAAGCACACGCTCCCCCCTTAACAAACAGAACTTATCCAAAAATTTCATACATTTCAAACTACCAGCTTCTTCTTTCCTCCTCTAGACAAAAAAATACAAAACATTTTTGTGGTCTGGCAGTTCGAAATTTTTCAGTCGTTAATTTTGAAATATTTTAAATGTAAAAAGAACGACAATGAGATTTCAGCGTTTGAGCTAATGCAGCTTATTTTCGCAGGTAATGAGATCTAAATATTTAATATTCTTAGCGTCAGCTTTAGAAAATAGGCAAACGACATACAACCGGATTGGGTTTTCCTCTGCTTCAAATTGCTTTTCTTTTGATATATGGGTTTGCTTCCACCTGTCTGCAGTTTTTTAAATTTTCATTTTGATACTTTGCTTACAAAATACTTTTAACAGGGAGCAAGTAATAAGTCTGCGGGCACAGTTTTATTTGAAAAGATACAAAAATTTAAAAGAACTACAGTAGAGCGTCGATCAACCAAACTGCTCGCTCTCCCTCCCCCACACGCTACTTACTTGCCATTATAATAAAAGAGATTCATATACGTACATAATATGGTTTTATTGGTACTACATACATAAATTGTTAAATAAAATAATACAGTTCGATCATCCGAATAAATCACTTTTTTACGAACACCCATGTCCCCTAACTAGTTCAGATAATCAATGCTCTACTGTAGTTGCATATGAATACAACAATAATTAGCAAAAAAAATTTTTAAAAATAAATAAAATGTTTATAAATGTAGGCAGCTGAAAGCACACCTGAATGAAAAATCCAAACATATTTAAACTCCATTGTGTTATCTCATTAGTTTCAATAAAAATAAGCCACATTAAATCAAAATGTCGACATTATAATTCTATTTCTTTAAAAATCGTTTATTTTATTTCATGTATAAAAACTTGATGCTATTTTGAAGATTCTAAAATACCGACAAGGTAACATAAAATTTCACTACAAAAACCACAGGTCTACTGATTAAATTTGATTAGGCCTAGGACACAATTTAGGAGAAATATGATACAAGCATTAAAACTAATAATTTGTCCAATTTATTTTAGCTTTCATTGTCTTTATAAAAGGTATAAAATCATCAAGCATTTATATAACAAAAGAGATAAAACTATACAAAATAATATTACAGGCAGAGAATTAATATAGTCTGTCCCACGAGAGCTCGAGTGTGAACTATCCGAACGATGTAAACTTTAAGATATTTTAGTTTTTGGATACTATATACAATAACCACTTTAAGACCCTCAATGATCCTTGATTTAACGATGTTGTTTGTTAACAACAAAGTAATCCAAATATGAAAAATGTTAAACAAAATAGAACTTACTCTGTTTAATTTATTGTTATCAAACATTACTCGAAATTCATTTTGATTAGAATTTGAAGATTCAGATGCTTTTCCTATATTTTTTCTTATATGAAATTCATATTGGTTTTTCGATTCCTTTTCCTTAGTTTAAGGCTCTCAAATTTTTCGGAAATAATTATTTCCGATTCCCATCTGTACCTTATACGTCGGTATAGTGCCTCCTCTAGATTCTGTAAAACGTTGAAACAATACTTGTCCGTTTCAGACTGTTGTGGTACAAGATAATTAATTCTCTTAAGTTCAATTGAACTTTTTTTGCTTGTTTCTGCTTCATTATTACCACTTTTACTTGTATTTATTTTGATGCGATCAACCGGTATATTTTTTGTAGTAATCTTTTTCGATTTTTCACTTGATGTTGACTTGTTAACTGACTCCTGTTCTTGTTCTGTACTTCTACAGATATTTTCAACTGGTATATTCCTTGTAGTGGTTTTTTCAGACTTTTCACTTGATGTGGACTTATTAGCTGAATCCTGTTTGCACTCTGTTCTTCTACAGATGTCTTCGACCGGTATATTCTTTGTAGTGATCTGTTTAGATTTTTCACTTGATGTGGACTTTCTAGGCGACTCCTGTTCTTGTTCTATGTTTTCAGCTGGTATTTTCTTTGTAGTGGTCTTTTCAGATTTTTCACTTGATTTGAACTTCTTAGCTGGCTCCTGCTCTGATTCAGAATTAGTCCTTTTAGAAACATTTTTGCTTGTTCTTGTTTCATCATCACTGTTTTTGCTTGAATCGGGCTTGCTACTTATAGTCTGTACATCCCACCTATTTGTTTTTTTAGATTTTTCATTCGGTGTGCAGTTTTCAACTGATTCAGTTGTTTGAACATCAGTTTCACTCGGTGGACGTTTTTTGGTCGATTTTTTTGTTTTATTGGCCCTTTTTTCACTTACAACTTTTTGCTCAGAACTATTTTCGGTTAGCTTTTGTATTTTACCAACAGACTCTTCGCATTCGACTATTGTACGCTTTTTAGATTTTTTCTTGGACACATTGTTAGTTTGTTCCTCTTCGGTTTCAACACCTGTCACACTTATGATTATATTTAACAACACATGTTCGGTATTACTGCTATCTGCATTTATTAGACACTGAATTGCTTCAATTATTGATTTAGTTAAGCTTTTATTTGCAACGTCTTCTTTTCGCACAACTTTCCTTATATTTAAAGTAGACTCGGAAAGTTGCTTTGCAGACATTTTGTAAATAACGATGTAATCCAAATTTTTAAATCATATCTTAAAAAGTTCATTCACAACCTTAACTTGAAAAATTCATAACCTCAAAAACTCCCGTATTGTCGGACATCAGTAGCGTACTTCGATTAGCCAATCGAATCAAGATTTTTTTACTAGTTTCTAAAATTAACAAGTTTTAAAATCTATCAATATTATAATGTTAATATTAGTATTTTTTATACTTGAAACTTAAAACATACGTGGGCGATCATCCAGGATATATTCCTAATTGTTCATAGTTTCATCCTCAATTACTAAGCTTCCATTCTTATCGTTTGAACCTCAACTATAGCAAAATCTTGGAACCTTGATCTTGAATTGAATCTTAATTCTTAAATTTCTTTTAATTTGGTATGCACCAAATTTAATTACGAAACACCATGTGCGAATATTTTGAACTAATTCTGGTATGTTAGTTCAATTATATCGCTGAGTTTTGCTGAGTTTAGTAAAACTGTCAAATTTAAAAACGTGTTTGTAGGTTATTTAAAATTTGAAAGACGAAACATAATCGAATTGTAGTTCTGAAGGTAAATTTATTATTTTATACCAATGTTTTATACGAAAATTTCTTCCTTCAATTCATTTTTATTAACGTAAACACATTTACTAATAAAATTTTAACCTTACTTTTAAAAGTTCGCCTAATTCACGTTTGCAATGGGTAAAAAGAGGATAGGACGTTCTGTGAAACGTAATCCAAATAGGGCAGGAGAGGCAGAAGAATTAATAAAAGCACCTCATTCTTTTATTATACATAAAGGAGTTCCAGGTGGAAACATCATCGAACTAACCCGAGACTTCAGAAAGTTGATGGATCCTTTCACTGCGAAGAATTTACAAGTATGTACAACTTGAAACTTTTACACAATGATTAGTAATTTTTAACTTTCATTTTAGGAGCGCAAAAAGAATAAACTTAAGGATTTCGTTTCTCTTGCCGGAATGCTTCATGTGACTCACATGTGCATATTCAGTCATACAGAAGTTGGAACTTACTTTAAAGTGGCTCGATTATCTCACGGGCCAACTTTAACCTTTAAAGTGAATAATTTTTCCTTATCGCGTGATGTCATTTCATCACTTAAAAAACAAGTTGTTATTGAGCGTGCTTTCAAACACTCGCCTCTGGTTATTTTGAATGGATTTAGTAGCGAGGAGTCCCATATGAAATTAATGGCATCTACCTTCCAAAATATGTTTCCAACAATTAATCTAACAAACGTAAGTAGATATCAAAATTATAAACAGGTTACCCTTTACCACCAGGATTGAGATTATTTTTTTGTAATCACTGTTTTTAACTTTTAGGTCAATTTAAACAATATCAGACGATGCGTGCTGTTAAATTACAATTCGGCAAACCACACGATTGATCTTAGGCACTATGTAATTAAGGTTGCACCAGTTGGTGTTGCAAGAGGTGTTAAAAAAATGGTACAAGGCAAAATACCAAATTTGTCAAAATGTACAGATATTTCAGATTTCTTAACTAAGTAAGTTAAATTATTTTTTATAGCTATATTATTATTCTGAAACTTTAGGTCCGGTTTTGTATCAGAAAGTGAGATGGAAGAGGATGTCAACAGTCACGTGACTGTGTCACAAAAATTAATTTCAAGGGGTAACATCGAAGAGGGTAAATCTGCAATTAAATTGAGCGAGTTGGGGCCACGTTTGACTCTCGAGTTAATGAAGATTGAGGATGGTCTGTTAGATGGGGAAGTGCTTTACCATAATTTCATAACTAAAACAAATGAAGAACTGCTTGAACTACAAAAGAAACTTGAAACTAAAAGGTACGTAGGAACAGTAATGGCCAAAAATTCAATTTACTATTTTTTCATTTATATTATAGAAAGTTAAAAATTCAACGTAAAACTACACAAGAGGCCAACAGAAAACGTAAAGAAGCAGAGAAGGAAAAACATAAGCAACAATCGATGAAGGGAATACAAAAGAAAAAAGAAACAGAAGAAGTAGAAGTTGTCGATGATGACGCAGAATATTACAGACAAGAAGTTGGAGAAGAACCAGAAGAAGGTAAAATCATGATAGTTTGATACAATAATATCTTATTAATATTTATTTTTCAGAATTATTTACTGGTCAAGAATCGAGAGGACTAAAACGTCCAAAGACCTTCCACGATTATAAAAATAATAAAAAACCCAGATTTGATAACAAAAAGGATGACAGGTTTTCCAGAGAAGGAAGAAACAAATTCAATAACAAACGAGAAGATAATTTTTCTGGAGGACACAAAAACAAATTCAATAACAAACGAGATGACAGTTTTTCTGGTGGACGAAAGAACAAATTCGATAACAAAAAAGATGGTAATTTTTCTGGCGGAAGAAAGAATAAATTTTCCAACAAAAAAGATGGAAGTTTTTCTGGTGGAAGAAAAAACAAATTTGGTAATAAGAAAGATAATAATTTTTCCAGAGGAAAAAATAACTCGAAACCAGGATTTAAAACGAAATCAAATTTTGATAAAACCAACTCTGCAAACCGGGATCATCGACCAATTGGTGGACAAAGAAGAAAATAACATAACTAGGTGATTTGTTAATTTTTTAATAAAAAAGTTACGATAAAAAATCTTATTTTTTAGAGTTAAGTTTTTCTAGTGCTCTCAGTCGTCCTTGTTCTTTAAGTGCAGCTTTTTTTGTCCGTCTCTCTTGTCTGGTTTCGTCTCGAGCTTGAAAGTACTTGACACGAAAATCTACCACTTTGTTGCATGTTTCATCGTCATTTTCACTTGGTTCTTTTAGTTTTTCGTACGTTAATAATCTCCTTGCTGTGTACTTACTTAACACTTGTTCACTATTTGCAACCAAACTTAAACAACTGTGTCTGGGCAAGCCTTCCAGCGAGTAGTCTTCTCTACAGTTACAAATAAATTAAAACAAAATTTTTAATTTAAAAAATAGGGCACCTGAAAATAGGAAACCAGCACACAAGTCTTCCACCCAATTTCAAATGTTTTGCGGAAAAGGTTAAAAGATCTTCATACAGTTGTGAAAATTGGTACACTTCTTTTGCTGGAATGTGAGTTGGTAAATGTTCTTCACTTATATCATAATTTTCTTTACTAATTCCTACTTTTTCCTGAGCTTCTCGAATACCATATGGTGCTGAAAGATTGTGTAATTAAAACTTGATAATTTATTAGTTCTGGGTGCAGAGCTTACGGTCAGTTATTATGGAATCGAATATTAAATCGTTCCTCCACAATGGTTTTGTAAAATCACTAATAAACACATCTAAATATTTATCTTTTAAGCCGTACTGTTCCATATTTGCTTCGATACCTTCATCTTGTTCTCTTTGCTAAAACAAGGTTTTAAAAATGCAAGAAAGAAAAGCATACAGAGTAAACTCAAAATCATTTAGGATTGTTGATGTTAGGAAGATGAAAAGTTTATACGAGTAAATTTTTTTACAGAAACTCAACAAATCTGAAACTGATTTACAAAATTGAATTATATTTTTCAGTGGCAGCTCGTGACATTTTCGAGTGGGAGGGCACAAAATAAAAAAAATAGTTTTAAAAATATTTATTTATAATGAAAATATATCCTTCTGTTGGTTTTTTTGACAAGTTTTTATGACAAGCCGCCATTGATATTTTGGTAATTTGTTAGCATTACGTTACTTGGAGAGTGATGGTCCATGTAACAGTATAGCTTTAACCAAATAATAATTTTACATGCAAGTTCAATTTTTCAATCATTCACTTTGGCTAGAAAGCTTTTTACGTTCAGTGCTGGTGGCCAGTATCGCTGTTTTTCTGACAATATAAACCCTTACTTTTCTCTCGCTTTTAGGTAAGTATAAGTAACCAAACATATTTTGGTTATTGCAATAAAAACAGGTGTTCAAAATTCGCAATTGAAAATGCAAAGAATAACATATTATATAACTCGAAAGTAATAGATTAAATATCGTAACCTGTGAAAATATATAATAATTAAAATTAAACATTGAACAGGTAAATAAAATGAATTAAAAGGATTCAATTGCAAGCTTTCGAGTACTGACGTACTCTTTGTCAAACAGTCGAATCCTTTTAAATCGTTTTATTAACCTGTTCAACGTTTAATTTTAGTTATTATAACTCGAAAGTAGTTACTTTTTTCACTTTCTTGTTCTTTTAGCTTCCTAACTAAAAAAATTTAATACCTTTTGATTAATCCTAGATGGTCTGGTTTTTCCATGTAACATAAGATAATCGATATCAGATCCAACAATGTATCCACCGAACTGAGCAGCTGCAACTAATAATGATCCAGAACCAACGAATGGATCAAAAACCAAATCACCACATTCAACTCGTGCTTGATTAGCCATCAGTAGTGACAACTGTGGATCCATACTTGTATTACCTATGAATTTACGAGTTTTTAAGGAAATTTTACAAATAAATTGTCTGTAACCCGATGCTACCTGAATAATAAAATCAATTGATAAGAAACTAAAACAATACAAGATGATCCATTTACCTGTCTGCCAAAGAAAACGCGATACGGTTTATTTAAAACCACTTTAGAATCCGTTCCGTAATATTCCACATACTGCAAATGTGTCTCAGGTTCTTTCAAATTAACTGCAGCTTCGGCAGGCAAATATGTAAATTCCTAAAGAAATCAGGTAGAAAAACCGTTCAATTGAACAAAATATAACTTACATTTATTTTATCAATTTTGTCACTTTGTGTTAAATGTTTTCCGTAATGTTGAACTGAAATCCTAAATGTTTTATCCGCACTTAAATGAGTCCCGTAGAAACTATTGGGTAAGAGTTTCATTTGACTATGCAATGTCTGACTGTCTTGTGCTTGTCCCCAAAGTTCCATACAAAAGTGTAAAGAAACAGAACGACTGGTTAACGTTTTCGCATGCTCTTCGCTTTTGAATTCCACAATCCAAAACGGTTGCTAAAAGCAGAAAGATTCAGTTATAATTGGAATTTTCATTAGAATTAAAAACTTACAATTTCCGTAGGTTGTTCTAAGAACACCATAGGAATTTTAAATAGCGACAGAAGTGAACTGATTTCCTAAAAATGAAGAATTTTAAAATTTTGAACTGCCTTATGGAAAATTGGACTTACCGCTGCACGAAAATTTATGTGTTCTTGAGCAAAATATAATAAATATGCTTTGGGTGAAAAACTCATTTTTCTAACGTTAATTATTACGATTTTTCGTAGAAAATGTGAAAACATTTGATGGAAACAATTGTTAGGTTAGGTTCCCCATTTTTAATTTTATGCAGTGGTGGACTACATGAATTTTAAATAAAAAAAAAGTCAAGTTTTATTTCAATTTATATAATTTTATAAATTTTAGAATTCGTAACTTGTGATAATAAATTATAATAATATTTTAAACTAAAACCAAGTTAAATAAACGCTTAAGTATTTTTCAAATTGTATTTATTAGACACGATATTTCGAAAGCGGTTACTTAAAATAATATAAGTATGAATAATAATAGATAATATGCAAAGGAACTAAAGTACATCTTTTAACCAGCTCATTAATAATTATATTCTTTAGCAAGTCATCTTGGCTTCGGTAAATTTTTAAGCAACTCTTTACCCTCTTATCGTCAAACAAACCAACTTTAGAATTTTGGAAGCTCTTTTCGCCATCATTACAAATCATAACTTGGTTAATCTTAAGAGGACGACTTTAATATTATCCCCATCCAAGATAATTTTTGAAAATACTAGTAGATTAGTTGAACTTGTGAATTTTATTTATATGTTTTTATTATACAAAAAATCTACAATTAACAATAAATTTTAAATTATTAATCTACACGTACACACATAAAAAAAATTCTAAACAATTCATACATGCCTTGCAATAACACAAAATGTTCATTTTTTTTATTTAATGTAAACCCATATTTGGTTAATAATTTACTTTAGACAAATTATAATTAACTGATTTGCAATGCCGATATACGATCCTCAAGGTTACTCTCGTCAGGGTAGCAATCCTTGACTGATGCATACCTCTCCTTAATTTCTGACAACGCCCATTCAGATAGCTTCAAAGCTTCTTTTTTCTTTGCGGCAGTGCTTTTGTTAGATGTTGCTAGGTAACTCGATGACTGAAAAGATTTCAATCAAGTTGTAATAAAATTCAATGAGTTAACTTACCAAATAAACGCCGTAGAGAGCCCTTAAATTCAAATGATTTAGCTTTAATGCCTGGCAATAATAAGCACGAGCTGTTTCGACGTTATCAAAACCTCCTTGGGTGTAACGAATATCTGCATATCTTTGATGTAATAAGTGGTTGTGAGGATTATGAAGTATCAATTCTTCCACACAAAAGGCAGCTTTATTAAAATCATTTTCGGCTACATACAGCTCTCCAAGTTCTTGCCATGCTTCCGTATCAGCCATAAAACTAAAGAACCTATTAGATATACATCTCAATTAAAAGAAAACTTACATTTTCAAATATTCTGTCAACTCCTTGATCGCTTCTACATATTTGCCCTGAGCTTTTAGAACAGCAATTTTTCGTTTCCTGGGTGCATTATTAGTTTCGTCCTTTTTGATGAGAGAATCTAACACCGTAATCGCATCATCGTAACGTTCTTGGGCCTCCAATCTCATAGCATAATACTTTTTTACCCGTAAACTATTAGGAAATTCATTGGACAGCTGTTGAATACAAAAATCTGCAGTTGGAATGTTGTAACAATCGAGAGCAGCCAAACAAACTTGCTCCAATACTGAAAATTCTAAACGACAACATATTGCAACAATACAACACAAAAAAGAATCTCACTTTCGCTACTTAATTTACTCAAATTATATTCCAGCACCGACTTCCACAAATACAGGATTTCCTCGCTCTTTCTCTCATTATTATCCCTCCAAACGCTCAACAAATCTCTGGCTTCTAAAAATTAAGAAGGTCAATTAAAATAATTAAAATGTGGCGTTGATCTACACGCACCTGACCAACTTAAATTTTTCAAATCATCCATTTTAGAAAAGCGTTGGCTAAGTAAATTACAACTAAATTGATACGTACTACGTTTTCTTTATTAAAAATTAATATGTAACATTTCGTGGTTATAATTCAATAAATTGAACTGTCATTCATTTTTACAGGATGTGTCTTATGTACCGTCACTTTAAAAGTTGTCATCGCACACAAAAGAAATAGTAGGTACTACTTGAATATTTCTCATTGGAAACAATAGAAAAATAACGAACCTCGATGTTTAATTAATTAATTTATGATTATATTTATAATAAATTATTGTGATTAAGCCAAACGTAGGGCGAAGGGTAGAAATCTCTACTTGTTCTTTTGTTTTAATTAGTAAACTTCGGAATAAAAAAATCTGAAACAAAGGCGGATACAAAGAGGGGGTAATGGGGGCTACTACTCTCTCACCCCTCATGACATGACTCTTTTACGGTACATTTGAAAAATATACGCAATGAGGTTGAAAATCTTTATATCAAGCTAGCAGTTCTTGGGTTACATAATTTTAAAAATAATTTCTCGACCTATTCGTCTGAAAAAGCATCCCTTAACTGGCAAAGCATTTCTGCATTAAAATATTGAGAGCAGTGCGCTCCTGGCTTAATATAATATGAGCCCCAGTAGCGTATATTTTGTTTAAACGAGTCAAGTGGAGGAAATAAAAATGTGAAATCGGCTAGATTGCCTGCAATGATTTTGTATTTCTATGAGTAAATTTGATAAGGAATCTGAAGGAAATTCCATAATTTGATATCAGCCAAGAGCGCAACAGTTACAATTATTGCAAGAAGAAATATTCATTTGTTTGATTTTTTCATTATTAATTAGGTTGATTTAATTTAAAGTGGTCAAGAATATGAAACAAAAAATATTTTAAAAATAACTGTAATTTGTGCTACGCCTCTGAGTACCAGCAGCAAGTTCGTTCGCCATGATAGATTCTGTGCTGTCCTACATGTACAACATTTTATGTACTTTTTAATTGTGTGGTCAAATATGCGTGTAATATAAAATTTTAAATCGGTTTCACCGTATTTTGTGAATCAACGATCATCATAAAATAGTAAAATTGGCGTTGATTAGCGCCTTTGTAAATTTTATCTTTTTATCATGTTGAACTAAAATTCTTGTTTAGTTAACGTAATTTGCTCTTTGGTTCCTATCCCGAGTCCGCTTCAACACATCGGGAGCGTTATTTCGTTTTTCCGTATCTGGATGTGTGCGTAAGTGACCAAAATTGTGTAATTCTGATAAACATTGATTTTATTCATTCACCAGATCAATATTCCAACTTAGGAGTGTACAAATTTACATCTAAATCAAGTCAACGTTTTTACATTTTCAATTCCAGACATGCAAACTTTTCAACATTAACTTTTAACCAAATTGTTCATTCTATAAATTAAAAACATGGAATCTGAAAATACAGTTTGTCCCGTTTGCACCCTATATTTAAGACCGGGCATAACGTTGAAATCTCACTTGACAAGTCACCCGAAACAGAAAGTGATAGATGCTCTGGTCAACTTGACCTCCACCGTGAAAAACTATGCCAAAGATGTTGCAATTATCACCAATCAATCTTGTGGTGAGACGAATCTTCCAATGCAAAGTGCTCCGAATTGGACTCAACCTACGACCGGTTTTAATTCGATACCGACCAACCATGCCTTCATCTATCAACAGTTTATGAGCACCACCAGTCAACCTCCATCTAATACGCCCACCGTGAATCCAGTAGGTCAACAATACATAACAATTCCTACCGTTTTTAACCCACAAGTTATGTGTCAGCCTTATGTTTACCAACAACAACAGGTGATTATGTCTGCGGGTACTACCGTACCATCTCTGACACCTTTACTTCGTAAACCTCAAATAATAGACGTTTCTAATGAAGCAGAAACTTCAACAGCAGAAATTGTCTCCAGTAATTTTGGAGGTCAGATCGATCCAGAACTGAAAGAGTCATCCAAAGGGGAAGATAAACAAGAACACGAAATGGAAGACAAATTAAAATTGTTGCACAAAGAAGAGGATATTGATGAACTGAATTATTCAGAAGAATACGAAAATACTGTTTCTCCTTCTTTCAGTGCTGGCTCAGATTATGTGCCAGATAGGTCTGATTTAAACAAAGCTTGTCAGACTTTGCAATCACCGCAGGCTGAGATGGAAGACACAAATCTTCACGAAAACGGTGAAGATGAATGTTTTAATGAACATGGAGATGAAAATGAAGTTGAAGGTGAAGAGGGTTCGAATCACGAAAAAGAGTTTGATGAAAACGAATACGAATGCAATAATTTAGCTGCTGTTCAGACCAACGATCAAGTTATAGATATGGATGGAATGCAGTTAATTTTGTGTAACAATTTTATGGGGAGTCAATTGATATCGCAAGTTGATGATTTTGATTGCTTGAATAATCGGTCCGAAAGGGCAGTTTTGATGAATATTGGGGGTATCGATGGAGGCTCTATGATTGCCGTATCTGATGCTAATGTTAATATTGAACAACTAGTAGAAGAGAGTGTTTCTCGTGAAAGTACTAACATGAGCATACGAGCCGACGAACGTATGCCACCAAGAGGAGAATTGTCAGGACAGGTAACTTGTTTCTTTTATTTATCTACCAATATCGGAAAAGTTTTGATTGTTGCATCACATTACACAGTGGTTGCAATTAAATTTCGAGTTGTGGACTGTTGGTATGGGTACATAGCAAAAGAGAGATTCTCTCTTCTGCCATTTAATGCTTCAACTATACGTAGGTCCTCAACTAAACATTTCAAAACTCCAAATTTAAAAGTTGATTTTTGGGATCACTGTGATTTGTGGTGATAGCAATTCCAGAAATTACAGTCGATGGGAAAGGGGGTGTGTTTCACTTGGCTAAAATTTCCATGTACAGGTATGGAAGAATTCGTTGATTTTACAGGATACGTTAGTTATTGTTGAATTTAGAAAAAGTAATAAACATGCCTTGATCCAATTGTTTCAATCTGGGTAAGTTATTGACACAAATTCAGGTTATCAGTTTTTTTTGTCAAATTATGCTCCATAATTTTTTATTTTATTAAATTTTTTTCATTTTTTTATATTTTGTTTTCTAATGTCTAGAAAAAATATTTTGAAAGGTAGATGGCGTATTTGGCAGAATTGTGTTATGTGGGGTGGTCAGAACAGGAATGAATCAAGTCCATCAAAGAACCTTACTTGTAGTCACGTTGTTGAAATTTGGCTTTATTTGTAAAGACAGGACTAATTTATTTTCCAAATTAATTTGTTTGTTTACAGTGTAAACATTTAATTCATTTCAATGCAACCAGATCATTCACATCTGTTCGTCTGGCTTTTGAGAAAAAACACAATTTGATGAAAACACATCCACTAGATGGCTGGCTTTATGCTTTGGTTTCCCAGAAAATTCTTGCCCGTTTTCATTTCTCAACCTCATTGTTACATTCCCATTTATCATAGTATCGGTCTTATTGTATGTAATTTTCTTTTCATAAAATCTATTTTGTCGTTTTTTTTTTTAGCATTTTTCAATTTTTTACATTATTCTTTTATATACTTTTATTTTTACGTGTCTGTAGTTATCCTTTTATTTCTTCCACATATGTATCTCAGTTGTCTTCTTTCTGTAATTTTCTAATGTTTAATCTTCTTATTCTTAATTCATGTTTAGTATCAATTACTTCACTACTATTTTAATCATCGTCTGAATCGGCATCTGCACATTTATAATATTATAGTTAGTTCGTTTTCTAAGGAATGATATTTATAATGTCTTTTCTACTAATACGTAGTCTGTTTGGTTCACCATATGACCATCAGGTGATGTCCAGGTTGCTGTATATTGTTCTTTTGGTGAAAGCAAATACTTTAAAATTTAATACCGGTCACTCTCACGCAAAACGTTTGACAAGTCGACTACAACGCTTCTATACGGCTGGGAGTGATATTTTACAGATATTTTTTATGTTAATTTTGTTTCAAATTTCGTTAGTTTAACTGTTGTTAAATTAGAATTAGTGAAACAATTAAATAAATTAATTAACAAATTTATTGATATTAAGAAGTAATTCCGAGCCGTTTGCATAAGTTTAAGAAATAAAATTGTTAAATAACAATATTCACTGGCAGGATCAACTGGTCTAGAAGGCTAATTAATAATTGTTATTAGATGACCATTGAAAATAAACAAAATGGGGGGTCAAATTTTTTTTTCAATTTCTGATTACAATACTTTCCTTACTAAGGAGTTCGGAAAGTAACAAGCTACAGTGAAACATTTCTCGGGGGCGGAGAGGTTAGGTTGTAGTAGTTAAAAATGTTTTCTGCAATCACTTTATCTGATGCGAAGGGTTCTTGTAGATGTAATAATTTAATCATAAGTTTCGATGAACACAGGTAGGGGGTAAAATGGTACAGAAACATTTTTAAGAAATTCTTGCATTTATTTAAACTGTTTAAAAAATATTTTTTCTAATCAGGAAAGTAATGGAGCTGCAAGCGACATAGCCTGGAGTAGAATGCAATACGAAAGTAATTCTGCTACTTCAACGTCCTACGATTTGTTAGCACGTGAAACCTGGGAAGGTTCTGACTGTTCCGATTCAGAAGTACCACCACTACAAAGTCGTATTCCTCCAAAAGGAGAAACTTACACAGAAGACGTTCCAACAATTATAACCATAATAGAAGCGCCATTAAATTTCAAGTGTTCAAGTTGTGGTGAAAGATTCAAATCTGTAAAAGAAAGACGCACACACCAAATTGAAATTCATTCCGAAAAGGAAGAAAGCGATAAAAGTTCTCCAACTAAAAGCAATAATATTATTGGTTCAAAAATAAACAAGAAAGGTGTTAAAAAATTGGTGATTAAACCAAAGACCGCCAATATTAAAACTGAAAATAACTTTGATAATGTTTTTACTAATAAAATTGAAGGTAGTTTGGAAAATAACGATCATGTAGAACCAGAAGCGAAAGTTGCGAAAGGACCGGACGGGGAAATCGACGTTAAAGAGAATATTAAATTACCTCAGTGTCGTTTATGTAATCTTCTATTTCCCGATGCTTTAAAATTAAAATCACATAGACAAGATGTTCATAGTAAAAAAAGTATTAATCGTTATAAATGTGATACATGTGGAGAAAATATGGCCAACGAGACAAAATTTATTGACCACTTAAGAATCCATCCTCTGGAATGTAGACTGTGTGGAAAATATTTTTATAGGTGAGTAATTTTGAGTTACTTATGAGGGCAGAGTGATTGTGAATAATACAGTGAACCACAAATCATGTGGCAGCATTAGTTTTTGTTTTATTTATTTTTATGCACTTCTTCTAAACTGCATTAAATGATAGTTTGGCACAAGAAGTCCCCCCATAACCATAAAAAAGTTGGATGTCATACAATTTTTTAAGGGCAATTTTGAAAAATAATTTAAAATCTTCAAGGATTATTTAAAATTAAAAACAAAACCAATTTAGGAATAATTATCACCCAAGCTTGTTGAAAATTCTTTACAAATAAAGATGAACCCAAAAGACTTGGTGAATCAGAAAACAGAAATGTAAAATCTAACAAGAACAAGAATTAACTATTTTTAGTAAATTATTTTATTTCCATTTAAAATTTCTCATAAAGTAAATAGGTCTAATCTATACTTGACCATTAATTATTATTAATTAATTAGCCCCTTGCACCGAGTTCTATTTCAAACATCGGTGTATTTTTAATATGACCAATAATAAAATCTGACTTGGAATGATTTATCATAATCTATAGATTCTATATTCAATTTACCTTTTAACCCTTTTGTAGCCAAATTGGTATTTTTTTACAGCAAAAGGTTTCAAAACAAAATAGCTTTCACACATTGAAAATTTATAAATAAATTATGGTTGTGCCATTATTTTTGTGTGAGGCCTTTGATTTGTCTTTTGTAGAATTGCCCTTCCTCCTTTTAAAAAATATTCGATGTTATAACTGTTTTTATTTTTAGACGTCAAAATATTCAGCTCCACATGAAAAGGCATCTGGGGATTAAGCCACACATGTGTGATTTTTGTGAAAAATCCTTTCTAACAAAACAGAAACTGGAAGAACATAAAAACACTCATACGGGGGAAGCACCAATTAAGTGTACCATGTGTGATGAAACCTTCAGAAGGCATTCCAATTTAGTGCAGCACAGAAACCGACATCATTTGAACATTAAAAAAAAAATTAAGGATTATATTTGTTATTGTGGTGAAATTACACATTCGAAGAAAAAATTTGCGTGGCACCAAGAGACGCATGATTTGAAGCCAAAGGCGTGTACACACTGTAACGAGAAATTTGTGCATATGGCCAGTTTAACAAGACACATGAGAAGGGCACATAATAAACTATTTGTGCCTTCGGAGGAGAGGAATAATGAAAATGTGGAATGTCCAGTGTGCAAAGGAATTTATTTGCGGTCGTCATTAGAAGCACATATTAGGAATCATAGTGGAAGCAGGCCTTTTACGTGTTTGATTTGTAATAAAGATTTTACCACCAAGTGGAACCTTAAGTTACACAAATGGACACACGCCGCTCGTGCTTCTAAACCTTATAAATGTGATCAGTGTAAGGGAGCATTTATTAGGGAAAGTGATTACATAGCTCACATGAATTCGCACAAAAGTGTGAGGCCCTACACTTGTAATTATTGTGGTGCTCAATTTATTCGAAAATATAACTGCCAGAGACATGTAAAAGAACACGAGATGGACAAAACTTACACATGCACCATTTGTAATAAAGGTTTTCATAGGTCGTACTATCTTAAAGATCATATGCGTGTTCACAGCGGGATTAGGCCTTACTCGTGTCATATTTGTGGTAAAACTTCCACTACCAAATCTAATCACAACAAGCATGTGATGATACATCACGCTAAAGAGCCAGTAAGTACTGAGAATTGACGATTTTCCGGTTTTTTAAAATAAATTAAGTACTTTTAATTTATATATTTTATATTTTTAACTATTTTAAACTTATTACTTTTGGTGAAGTTTTAATTTGTTTGCCCCATGTTGGGTGTCAAACAAAAATCACTAAAAGTGCTTTTTTTACACTAGATCATTGAAAAACTCTTATTTTTATTAAATTTTATTATGTATTGTAGACGATTTTAGTTTTAAAAGTCTGGATTCTTCCTGCACCTCTCCTACATAACAGGGGGAAGATATAATGATAATACTTATACTAGTGAATTTTTTTATATAATAAAAAATTACTGTAATGCAAATTTGTATTATAAATTGTTAGATAAGCGCTAATAATTGTAAATCTATGCTAATTTTTATTGATTTTCAAGAAACACAATTTTATTGATACAGTTCAAGGTGAGGTGGTTTATTTTGATTGTTTACTTTAAGGTTGTACATTTTTATATTTAATTTATTTTAGTTTTTTTTAAGGCATTCTCCTTGGATCCTGCTATGCACAACTTGCTTAAGTGCTACATGAAAAAGAGGTACAAGGTTGTACCTCCAAATTTTAATGCAACACTAGGCTGCGTTGTGCAGAAAGAGGTTCAATTATATTTTTATTTTAGTTATTTTTACACGTGAGTCTTGTACATATTTTAGCAAAATTGATTGGATTTTTAATTCTAAGTGATATATAAAAAGATATGTGTGCAATTGAATTTTATATACAGTAATGTATATTTAGGATAAGAAAATATAGTAAATTGATTATATTAAACTAGCTTTATTTACGTAACGGTACATAAATCGTATATATTAAATCTTGACACAAAATGATAAGAGAATAAGGAAAACGAAACAAAATTGTATAAAAATAAAAAAAATCACAGACTTAGTAACACAGCCATGGCGTTTATTTTCACCTCCTCTCCATTTTGAGTGGCCATCATAGATTTAACCAATTCTTGATCAAATTTGGCAACATCTCTCAAGAAACTTTTTGCTGCATCCTGAAATTTTTAATAAATTAGTTTAGTTAAATGAAGTAAAATTAAATAAAACAAAAGCAAAAAGTTCATAAGCTGAAAATTATTGGCCTACCGATTATCCAACACAAAATTCAAGTGAAATTTTAGCGAATTCATGCTGAATCTGAGTTCCAACCCTAGTTTACACGTGAACCTGTTATATTTGTTATTAATTCTAGGACCACTACAAGGAAGCGTCTGTGAGCCATGTGGCATATGCAAAAAGGTCTGACAAAATTACTTCTGGAAATTATGAGGAAATATTCTCCAAGAAGTGGTACGGCACGAACTGGACCAACGGATATTGTTAGGTCTCTTCAATCACCAACTAAAGAGAGGCAAGTATCCAGAGAGCTAGAAGAGAGTGATGCTTGTCTGCCTCAAAAAGGGAAATAAGCCGTCGGAAGACCCCAGCGCATACAGGCTTCTATGCCCCTTTGATTACGTGGGAAAACTTGACGAAAGACTCCTGCTTAACAAAATGGTTCAGGAAATTGAAAAGACCAGAGGACTGTTGGACAGATCGTACAGATTCCGTAAAGCGACATCCACCACTAGGAGGTACAGAAGATAGCAGTTGGCAAAGACAGAGAAGAGCGACACATGGAGAACAAAGGAAGACAAAGTGAAGCCTTCAACTCCGCTAGTTGGAATGAAATCATGAAGGGAGCTAAGAAGAGAGGTTGCTCCTTATCTCACGAGAATTATAGAAAACTACTTTGATGGTAGAATACTTCAGGTTGAGAAGAAGGAACGGCTGGTACATGTAAATATTTGCTATACGTATATGTGCTATACGACAGCGTCTTTAGGCAGTCTATGTCGCCTGGGATGAAGATTGTGGGTTTTCGGGACGACCTAACTTTAGTATTAAGCGCAAAAAGTGAAGAAGAAAAATCAAATGCCCCAATCATAGCGCCCAGTGTGAGAGCATAAAAGTTCTGGGAATCAATATTTCACCAACTACGCATAGGCGCTTGCACGAATACTCCCAAACACCAGAAGACCAAGAGAAGTCAAGCGGAGACTGTTGGCTAATGAGTCGAAGCTATGAAAGAGGCTACACATCGAGGAAAGCTATAGAAAGTCCAGAGAAACCTCATGTGCCTACAGAACCATCTCCATAAAAGATGCGGTAAGGATTATAGTGTCGACAATACTGATCCATCTGATAGTGGAAGAGAGAAGTATTAAGTTCCACTCAGGCGATGTAAATAAAGAATTCTGCAAAGGTATGTTTAGTAAATGGCAGGCATCATCACGGAAATTGCGCCGTGGTACAGCAGACTTCAAGGCGAGACCACCTAGCACCTCATTAAAGTCTTGTCGGATCATTGTTGCTTCACTGTATGTCATGATGTGAGAAAACAATGAAAGAGATCGGTAAATTATCGTCCAGTATGGCTGGGCAGTGTTTTGTAGGAGTATAAGATGGTTTACGAACCAAGCCGCTCTTCGAAACTGTTTTACATAATAAGACTAGTTATCAAATGTAATAAATACCATCTACAGATAAGCAACTGGCAAGATGGTTAAATCTTTGTTAGTCAGTCCATCAAGAAACCTTAGGATTACTGCCCTGACAGAAATTGCATCTTTGGCTAGCTCTGAGAGGTAAGAGATCCTCAAACTAAATAGAATAATGGCCCTAATGAAACAATAATGAAATAAGGGTGGAATAATCATCTCTTGATAAACACTATATGGGGGAAGTCGCTGGTAGATTTGCTCTGGTATAAACAATAAGTTAGTTGGGTTTGAGCGCCACGCAGTTATAAATAACACGCAGTAAATTTAGCAATTATAAACAACCTGAACTGTGAAAAACTGGTTATGGGAAAGATGTAGGATTTGGAACACTACCCGAAATGATAAGAGTAAACAAATCATCAGTCGTCGATTTATTACCAAACAGTATTATAAGTGCAATATTTGACTAATCAGTAGTTGTAAGTTGTTGAATTAATAATGAATCCCTAAGTTATAGGATCAACTTTTTTCTTCTTCTTAGTCTTATGCAATGCTTCTTGTCAGAAGCGTCATGACCGTATTCTCAATGATTGAGAAACGACTTTCATGGCAAAGTGCCTCAGTGGTTTGACATTGCCTTCTGAGAGAAGATGGTCAGAATTTATTACTCCGCTCAGGTTCAAACCTGGCTTCTCGTCTTAGCAGTCGACGCACTTAAGCGTCAAGTCATAACCGTCTTCGGGAATAACTTAATTTATCCTGAATACATAAATATACAAATGATGTAAACGCATCGGGAATAAAATTTCCAGGATATGAACAATATCAATAAAAGTAGTTTATCAAAAATACACTTAAAGTAATAGGAAGACCCAATATGATCAACACAACAGAAATCTTATCATAGGTAACTTCCGGAGTGGTGATCTTAAAATCTGGAATTGAATGAAAGGTGATGTACAATATCGGCAAGCCAAATGGTGGAATATTATGGAGTAGCAGAAAAAGATGATTCTCAATATAACAAATAAGTAATTTCTATGAAAATTTTAAAGCAATAGTATTATGGAAATCTTCATATAATTAAAAGTATCTTCAACAAAAAATTCAGAACCGTAACAACTTCAGCAGTTTTTGATAATAGGTTTTAGTAAAAGCATTGATGTGAAAAAAAAATAGATGTCTAAATAAGTTCTAAAATTTAAAAATAGAAAAAAACTAAGACAATTTTGAACAAAGAAGAAGAAAACTCACCTGCAAAGGAATAGGCTGCTTCTTGTTCAGGTACAATACGACAGACTCCATTACAGAGTTAATACATGAATCCGATACTTCTAGATTTGTTAGCGCCCTTCCAAATTGCTGCAAAATTAATAACTGCAACTTGTATGCTTTTGTACATCGATAATGAGCACCTCGATCTTGTAAATAGCTTGATTTTGAATATTCTTTAAGGAAGCGCGTTAGTTTCGGTATAACATAGCTACAACAAACATAAAATTAAACCAAAGAAAAAGTTTAAAATTACTCTAAATACTTCATTGATCGGGACCTAATGAAATCCTTAGAAAGTCTAGCCAAAGTTACAAACAATTGAAAACTGTAGTTAATTATCAACACATCTGTATCATCAGAAAATCTGTTGCTTAACGGAGACCAAACTTTATGCACCAATGGTAATAGCGTATCTTCGAAATCGCGCACAATTTCAAGACCCTCCTTAATAATGTCTAACACAAGAAGCTGTCTCTCTTGATCTTTCGATGATAAAAAGTGTAAACAGAGTTCCACCAAATCCGCGGTTAATTGATGTGGTAATGGAAGCTCTATTTTCGGGTAGGGATCAATCATGTCGTCATAACCTCCTTCCATTTCGTGTTGAGCTTGCTCGATATCCTCTTCATACATCTCTTGTGCAGTTTTACCTTGTACTTCATAATCGTTAATGTTTAAGTTGGAAAGTTGGAATTCTTCATAATCGAGTTTTCGTTGCAGTTTTGATTTAATTGGTTCTATGCGAGCTTCAATGTTGAGACACTTTTGAAGACTTTTTATAAAAATTTGAATCACACGAAGATAGGCGTTTATGTTGTGGTCTCGGAATTGTCCACGTGGTGGTAAGATTGCCTAAGTTATAAAATTTTTAAAAAATACGAACAATTTAGTTTCTTTCTTTACCTCTCGTATAATGTGAGCAATGGAAGGCACAATATCTAGGTTACTATATTTAATCATCACAGCCAATACGTTTAATACACTCTCGTCGGGATCACTATTCCTCATCCTACGTATAACATGGAAAGAGAAATAATCACTGTTGTCGATTAGTAAATCGGTCACTCCTACGTTACCACATGCAATTGCAATGCTTGTTATAGCTGAAATACCAGCCATTTTGATCAGCGGGTGTCCAGAACCTTAGATAAAAGGTTTTAGTAAACTTTAAAATGCAAAGTATAACAAATACGCACCAGCACGAATCAAGACGGAAAACATGCATTTAAACAAAAATTGTTTAAATTTTTCTTTCATAACCGAAGCTATAATTCCAATTCCTTCGATTTGCAGACAAATTTGAATTAAATTTGTTTGCACTTGATGCATTAAGGTGCCTTGCTGTACTTGCAATTGTAAATCCCAATATTCGGGATCCATGTATATTTTTAGAACAGAAGTCAAAAGGTCCATATTATCATCAGCATTACTGTATCCTAAAAAACATAGTTTTGATACCAATCTTTAAAATTCCCTTATGAAAATACTCGTACTTGCTATTCCTAACATTAACGAATTCAAAATTGAGGTAGTTTCTTTACGGTTTTCAACAGATTTAAGAAATATCTCCGTTAATAGATCGCTAATTTTGTCTTGCACGTTACAGTATACAAAAGTTTCAAAGACCATTTCCAGTTTTAATTTTACAGATTCTTCTCGAAAATAATAAAAGTTTTTCCATGGTGTACGCTGATCGCCAACAACATCCAAATCTGAAAGAAATTATTTACATTACATCTACTAATTAAAAAAAGGTTAAATTACCTTGAATCATGTACTCTTCGATCAGGTGAATATTTTTCTGTTCCAACTGTGCAATATGTAACAAACTTTGCATCAAATGGTGCAAATGAGTATGAGATTGTAAAACATTTGATAAGTGATTGGTTCCAAATAATTTCAGGTAACCAATTAATAAATTTAAGGAACTAATTTGCTGTTGTTCATCTGAAAATAAAACTTAGCAAAACACATACTATTTTGAAGTCTAAAGTCTTACCAAATGCATTGAAAACTCTTGTTAATGAAGACACGCAATCAAAAAAGTTTTCTTCTAGATTATCTGCAAGAATGCGTTGGGAGGAATTTAGCGAAAATTTTTGCAGCATCATTTGGCTTAAGAATTGGATCTCTGGGTTTTCGTCTTCTTGTAAAATGATGGAAATTTCAAATAATTTGCTGATTGTCTTGGGAATGGTACTGAAAATTATATATCAGAAAAAAATTGATTAAGAAGTTGTCAGGTTTACATTGAACACACGTCAACAACGTTAAAAAAGGACTTAATTAGTTCTTCTTTCACTGCATCGTGTGAATGGCACGTTAGTTTTACAAAATTGGTTACAATTTTGTGTAATTGAAGATCAGTCTGTTTGAACCAAGTTACAGTGCAGTGGTTATTTTGAAGAAATTCCCTGGCTTCTTCTAAATTTTTCCATTTATTTTTGGGAATCAGTGATGACTCACTTTCTAAAGGTAAACCTTGCATAACGGAAGACTGGATGCTGTTGTCATAATCTTGCAAGTGGAGTGTCAAAAGTTTTCCAAAAGCCTGCAGGGCTAACTGAAAAAGTAAAAAGAGTTGGAATAATCACAAAATTCTTTTCAGGCTAACAATTTTTTACAACTTACAACAATAATTTTATGATTGCAGGTTTCTCCCTCGGTAATGACACTTCCTAAGGCAGAAAGGGTTCCAGGCAAAACAAACCGTAATGCATCTGCAATTTTTTTCATCAAAATAATGTTCCCAGTTTCCAAACACTTAATTTTAGAAATTGAAAGTAAGCACTCAATTGTGGCCATCCTAAAAATGAAACTTTTACCACTTAATTTGCTTAATTAGAAAAATAAACCTTAAAGTGGTGAACTTCTCGTATCTGACCATTTCACACATCACATACACCATGGTACTCAAAGATAGGATGGAATCACGAGTGTAAAGCTGCAAAATAACTTGATCGGTTAACGAATTCATCAAAGCAGTCATGCTTTGAGTTATCAACAACTTATATTCTTCGTCAATCTGTTTAACTACAAAAAAAAACTTGAAACAAACTTAGGCAGCAGGTTAATCTTTACCATTGCTTATGTTGCTGTCGTAAATCTCATTTTTTAAAAAATAGTAAGTACTTAAAAAAACACGTTCATCATCTATAACAGTTTGTTCGAATAGAATTTTAAAAGTTTCCGCAATGGACTTGATAAGTTTTTTTTCAGCTCTAAAATGTACAAGACTTAATAAAAGAAATTTTACTAACATTAGAGAACATACATGGTTTTGCATCTATTATACTGCTCTAAAAGTTTGAGGATAAAAAATATGCAGAATCTCTGAAACTCTTGATTCGTTTCAGAGTTACTCGTGAGCAAAGAAGATTTGATATAATTCAGCATCATCATATTTTCCTCTAAACTCGACTTTTCCATATATTCCATCAGCTGTAAGCTGTTATTGTTGCTGCTTTTAGCACTGCTCGCTACGTTATTTGCCATTTTTTGCGTGATAAAATGTTAGGTTAAGTTTCTTTGTTTGTATCACAAATTAATGCTATATTATGTAGTTCACTTCGTAGTCTTTAGTTAAGTGGGACGTTTTTTTAATCACTAAAGCCCAATTTTGGTAAGTAAATTATTACTTGCACATTATTTTACACTCAAAAATCACTGTTCAATCAGAAAAGTATTATATTTATGTTTTTGTGCGAAAAACAGAAAGCGTTGACTGATTTTCAAACAGATGTGGAATTTCGCTACCAACCTTGACACATTTTTTCCCATAGGATATAGTTCACCTTATTTTCATAAATATTTTATCAACACTTGAAAAAAATTGATGTCTTTTGAATAACATAAAAGGGTAAATAAAATAAACGAGTTGCGTTTTATGTTTGTAAAACTTGATTATTAGACAAATTGCATTTTCGTTGTCATGGTAATCACGTATAGAGCGCGAACTTTGACTTTTAAAGAATTCGAGAACTTCTTAGGCAATAGCGCAGCCTAGACTCTATGGAGCTATGTTTTGAGATTTTTTTAAAGGAATTGAATAATAATTATTTAGGTAATCGGTCGAAGCGTGGATCTACTGGGCGAGTCCGAGTTTCTTATAGAAAAGAAAAAGCGAGAGGTAAATATATTTGACAATTAGTGTGCACAAGACTCTGAATTCCAAAGAATACGAATCATCAAAAAATAATAATTTTGTATGTGCTATGTATTTTAAAATTTTCAACTACCAGTTTGACAACGAACACTTTGTATATTTTATACCAGTTATATCGGGTGGCCGGCTGCACATCCGAATATAGGGAATTAACATAGGAAATTGTTTCCTTTTTAAAATTTCTGCATCCCATTATAACGGATTATAATGAAAAATATATCAATAGAAAGACTTTATTTTCTGTGTTTACAGATAAGCACCATTTATGGTATTTTGTTTTTCTTAAAACCATCTACTTACATTGGCAGATTAAACTATTGTAATGTACGGGGTGGTAAATTTTTATAAAATCACACACAAATAATCGCATACAAAATTCAAATTATGCCAAAACAATCCTTACCTATTTAAGAATATGACTTAGAATATAAAATAGGAAGGAAAGAGCAAATGGACTATAACACATGCATCAAGTACGAGTCAAAAGTCGTGGGTAGAAGCTCCGCCCAGCATACCTAGTTTGTAATCGGTGACTCATATTTTGAAATTTTAAAGTAGAATTATGGTTAGTTGCAGTGTTTGTGGGACCACTAGGTCCAAAAAAACTATTAATTGTGGTATAACTTGGCACGAGTAAGTACTTAGAGTTATTTAAATAATTTTATAACAAAAACATTAATTTGTGAGGTTACTGACCATAATCTGCATGAATCATTGGCGTACATATTACGAAGTAATCCTATATAATTATTTACATTAAACACCGTTTTTATAATTTATATATCCAAAAAATGAGATGAGAAAGGCTATTTAGTTGAAAAATATCAAAATTCCGGAATATTGGTCTCCAACTCGATCGCCTGCTTGTGTTCAAAACATTTTAGTGACTATGCTACGCTCCTGGCAATTATATCAACCGGTCGCCATAGCCTACCTAGTTGACTCGGCCTTGATATGCATACCTTCCTTCCTTCCTATTTTATATTCTAAGGAATATGACAATATATTTTTGTTACAATGCGACAGAGGGAGTAGAAACGTATCTCCCACTCTCTTTTTTTCAATTTTGTCGCGTTGGTTGAAATTGGAGAAAGGGAAGCGCTTCACTTTTTGGTCTGACCCAGGCAAAATACCGCGCCTTTAAAAATTTTACTTCAAAAACTGGTAAAAGAATTTCAACAACTTTCTCCCAGGCCTAATCCATGGGCCTAATCTGTCTAACGCGACTACCTACCAACGGAAGTGAACGCGCAGCTGCTAGTAATACACTACTTTATTTCAACTTTCGTTCTTTTAAAATTGTTGTCATTTTTACCGTAATTTTAAAAATACGTATAGTTTTTACTTCTGCAAAAAAAATTGTATAAATCATAATGGGAAAATTGAAGTTCTGCAGCCGCGGATGAGGAATTACTTTGTTAGACAAATCCGGCATCTGTAATTGTCAGCATCTGTATATAGTAATAGTGTAATAGTGTCCAACACTATTATTTTGGGGAATAGAATTTTTCGGCGTAGCCGATTCGGTGCCGCCAGTTTGGCGCAAAAGCAATTTGTTACAGGGACAATTCGGCTTAAGGACAATTCGGCGTACCCGTAATCATCATCTGACTTTGCGCCCCCCCCGGTGAAAAATTTCTGGATCCGCCCCTGTCCTTACAAACGAAAACAGGTGGTTACAAATAACAAAATACAATAGGCCATTTTTTTTTATAAATAAAAATTATCATTGCTTATGAACCTTTATCGACCTTTTTGAGCTTTTTTTTAGCAAATAGGTTTAGAAAATATGTAATGAAAATTCTAATTTATTTGGCGCCGAATCATCTCCGCGCCGAAAGGGGATTACCGAATCGTCCCTGCGCCGAATGTTTTTTTTTTGTTTCGAAAAAAAGGCCGCCCGCGCAGGGACTTGAACCCTGGACCCTTGGATTAAAAGTCCAATGCTCTACCGACTGAGCTACCCGGGCTGTTAAGAGTTTAGTTTTTGGTTAGAAAATGGTGCCAACTTACTTTTACAGTTTGAAGAAGATTATCTGATTAGTGTTTATTTATTTTTGGAACATTTGATGTACAGGGTGGGCCAATTTCGATAGTTCTTATGGGATACTCGGTAACTATAAGAGATATGAAAAAATCCTCGATCTCTTTTTTCGAGAAAAGCTTAATGGCGAAAACCAGAATTCGCTATCTTTTTTTGTTTTGGAGTTATAGCCAAAAGTTCGAATTTTCGACTTTTCGACGTTATAAATTATTTTTGAATAAAATTTAATTTTGGCGTATTTTATACACTTCATATTTATAATTAATAATTATTGATACATTGTAAAAGCTTCTTCTCTCCTCTCTATAGCAAAACCTGGAATGACGTCTCTGGAGAAGTTGGTTTAGGGAGTTGGGCTTCTATAAAATATAATGTAGGGTAAGATGAGGTTAACTGAACAGGTAGGTTAACTGAACACTTGCTTATATCTAACATCTCTTAATTATTTATGGATTCCAATTTTGACAATTCAAAGACCTGCTATAGATGTCACTTTAAGTTTATAAATATATTCCATAATATTAAAAATCCGCTAATTATAACTTAAAAATTATTTTTATGGTGGCTTTGTAAATTTTTTAACTCTTAAATATTTTGTTTTACGTGCAGAAATCAGTCATATATATAAAATCGTAGTGCATAGTGCTTTAGGGTAAGTATTTGACTATTGATTACCATTATTGGTTTTATTGTTAAACCCATGTTGCTTTCAATTTATTTGTTAACATTTTTTATATGCACAACAGGTTAAATGGACACAGATCCCACCAGGTTAAATGGACACAGATCCCACCAGGTTAAATGAACAGGTGTGCAGTTAATGCAAAATGCTATAATTTTTTTTAATTTTGGTGATTTTAATTTTAAAGTTTTTAAATTTTATAATTGAGATTAGGTAGTTCCTTAATGAAGTATTGCGTCTATGATTTCATTTTTTTGTCAATATTTTATATTATATAATAATTTTTTTTAAATATTTTTTACTAATATTTTAAAGATATGTTGAACTAACCTTAATAAGTTCCTTAATAAAGTCTTGCGTATATTTTTTCATTTTTTCTCAATTTTTTTATATTATATAAGGATTTTTTTTATTTTGTACCAATATGTTAAAGATATGTTCAACTAACCTACCTATATGGTTCAGTTAACCTGCATATGGGGTTAACTGAACCATATTGCAGCCATGCAAGAAATTAAAACTAGAAGGTGTATTTTTATAAACTGTGTGTTAGATATATATTTTTTTTATTGCTATATAACCAAACTATATGCTGTAAAAAAATTATTGGTCTATGTTTACACAATCCCATATAAATTTAAATAATTTCTATAGACTGTCCAGTTAACCTCACTCTACCCTACATTTTCAAACCTTAATTCGAAAATTTTTTAGATTCTAAAAATAAATGAAATTCCAAAATTCAATAATACGTGACGTCACAATTTTAGAAACTCCCCTTCACCGTCCCGAGCGTCTAAACCCCGTTTCCCTCCATACGTAAGGTGATTTATGTACGACCCCCCTACTAATTGTCAACTTTAAAAAGAACTGATATAACTTGGTAAATGGACAAGGAAGAAGAAAAATAATGTACCCACTACCCATTTTTTATTTTATTTTTTATAATTTTTTTTGAACTAAATTACAATAGAGAAAAAAATCGCCCGCGCAGGGACTTGAACCCTGGACCCTTGGATTAAAAGTCCAATGCTCTACCGACTGAGCTACCCGGGCTTCTTGTTTTGGAATGGTAAATTTTTACAGTGGTTTCCATGTGGAAAATTTGGAAAATAAGAAATGTATTATTAGGTTACGATTAGTTATAAATAACAGATTAATAAAAATATTAAAAATTTAATAATAATAAAAACAAAATAATGCATCTACAATATATTATTGTTTACTGGTAATTGTGTTGAAAGAATCAGGGGTACCACGATCTTCACAAAAAAATAGTAAGTAAGTAGCCCGGGTAGCTCAGTCGGTAGAGCATTGGACTTTTAATCCAAGGGTCCAGGGTTCAAGTCCCTGCGCGGGCGGATTTTTTTTCTATTTTGAACTTGGAAATTCCGAAAATCATAAATGTTTTTTTCTTTATAAAACATTGATTGTGGTCTCGATGGGCTGTAACTTAGTCATTCGATATTATAAATTTGAGTAATATTAATACTTTTTTTTTTTGAACTAGATTATAGATAGTAGTTTATCAATTTATCAATTAATTATATTGTATAATAATAAAAATAATAAAAAAAGGATTTAATTTTAGATAATTGCTGTGGTCGATTAATTTTTTTTTAATATTGATAACTTGGTTTAGATAATTTTTTAAATATTTTATTTCTTTTAAATTTCGAAGGAATAATTTTTAAAAAAATTTTCTGTAAAAATAATGTAAGAAATTTGATCTATGTATACGTAGTTTAGATAGTGAAACTTGATATTAACTCAAAAAATGCAGACTCACTAAGTTTTCACAAAAAAATACACTGTAAGTATAATTTATTATTACCGCCTGATGATGCTATAATGTAGGGTGAAAAAGTTTATAATAATTATACTTACAATGTATGTTATTTGTGAAAACTTAAAAACGAAAGATATAATATGCACATTTTTTGGGTTTGCTATATAGATATATTCAAATACATAATATACTGTTATATTTTACATAATATCCAATTTGCGTTGTTGTTTTGGACTTTGCCTTATATGAGCATAAATTAAATAGTTTTCTTCTATAGAACCAATTTTTTCTCAAATGGAGAATTCCATTATTTTGTTATAAGAAATGCATCGCTATACTCGGAAGTTCTCGTTATATTTTCATTTTATTTTCCTTGTATAATACATATTGACAAAAGTTTGAATTCTTTGAAACTTTTATTAACTTTACAGTTACTATAATAATTAATTAGGGGGTACCCGCATTTGTACTTCCTTTCCTGAATGGTTTGACGAAACGTTCGATAAATGAAATGACGATTACAAACAACCAATATATTTGTATATGTAGCAATATTCTATAAATAATATGCTTTTTTTTGCAATATTTAATTTGAAATATAAATTTTTAAATCAGATTTTGCACTTTAAACGATCCCAATACACTGACTGAAATTATTGTTATTTTATTGGTGCTTAAAGGGTACTCGCTTTAATTCATAATATAAATATAGATAATTTGTATAAGTGATTTAAAAATAATCTTTCTTTGACAATAAAATTGACATTTATTTTTGGTAGTAAAAATCCATTATACCATTCATTGTTACATAATATAATAATTATTATTATACAATCCATCATGCTGTTGTACCTGTAATGGCGTGTAAAAATATCTTATCGAATTTTTAAAATATTAGCAGGATTTATTCTAAAATATTGTCACCAAAACATGGTATACTAAAAATTGCATAAATTTTACAATGCACGTGGTTCCAAAGTAAAAAAGAATTTTTTAAAATGAAACCTTTATAATTTAATTTTTTTGTTGATAAGAATAAAATAAATAAAGACTACCTCAATAGAATGAATAAGCCGATTATTATGAATACAGACATCTGAAGTGGAGAAGGGGATAATCTAAAAGTCGGGGCAGAGTACAAAATACATGATATAAGAGCTCGCGTTTGTGTACCAGTATTTATTTTAACTTCGAAAGCATTAGTGGGTGTTTGGAAATTTTAAGTGTACTAACATAGTTTTGTTTATTTTATAAGTGGCAAAATGCCAGCTTGTGCTTCAGAGAATCTCACACACATGTGGTCAAGTAGCGAAAGTGTCCATGTTGGAGAGAGCTCCAGCAGTTCTGGATTTCACAGTCCCGGTTCACCGTATTCATCTTCGCCGCTGTCTACGTCTCCGGATGGTACGTTGAAAAAAAGAATAAGACGTACTTCTTCGAGCGGCTCCATAGAGCACTTCGTCATACAGTCGGACAGAAGGGATTCAAGATGTCAAAGTCCCGTCGAAAGTTTGCCCGAAGAAGAAGAATCTTTATCGATTCTGGCATCAATTATAGGTTGGTACCCGTGTTTTTTATTACGAGTAGCGAAAGGCATTCTTTTTGGAATTTTACCCTTGGCATGGCGACAAATTTTATTTGCAATTCCTATGTGGTCGATCACTTTATGGATTTGGATGTTTTGGCAGATCATTCAACTTCCGTTAACTATTTTCAAAACATTTATGACCATCTTGTTAACGCCAAGTTCTGAAAGAAATCGCAAGAAACGTACAGTTCTTATTAGCGGCGGAAGTACCATTCAAGCACTTCACCTGGCTAGAAATTTTTATTCTGCCGGCGCTCGTGTTGTGGTGTGCGAAGTAGACGGACTTTTTGCTTTGGCTCGATTTTCGATTGCTGTGAATAAATTTTATACTGTTCCCAAACCAACCACCGAACATCAACAAAATTACGTACGAGCACTGTGCGAAATTGCCGAAAAAGAAAGAGTTTCTTACTACATACCAGTAAGTTCGTCCACTTCGGCTTATTACGATGCAGTTGCGAAGCCTCATTTAGAATTACTTGGTTGTTCGTGTTTTTGTCCTGGAATTAAGGAGGTATGGGCTTTGGACGATACTTTAGAATTACTGAGAAGGTGCGAAAAGGCGGGAATACCTACTCCAATTTATCACACCATCACTTCTAAAGACAACATCTTGAATTTATACGAATCTGGTGAAATACGAACAGGAAGATTTGTGATGTCCACAGCTGGACTGAGTGGATTAAGAGAACGTTTGAAGATAGTACTACCGCTGTCGAGGACCGATTTGAAATTACCACAAGATATAAGTGATCAGAGGCCTTGGGTGGTTGTACAACATGCCGAAGGAGATCAATATTTGACTTGCACGACGGTCAAAGATTCGAAGGTTATTGCAAACGTGACTTGTCTTTTGAATGAAGAGAGTCATAGTTTGGTACCTGTCGAAAATAAAGAGGTGACCCAGTGGCTCAACAACTTCTTCTCGAAGTTGAACCTTATGAGGCCGTTAACTGGGCACGTGAGTTTTAGATTTCTCATCACCAAGAACAACAATACAATTGTTCCATTGAGCAGTCGAGTGGGAGTAACCTTACCTTACATTTGTTACTCGAACGTTCATCCAAGGCTTGTATGGAAGCCGTGCCGACATTTTAGTCGTCAAAATTCCGGACCGTTGACTTTGGAAAACGGAAGATATTGGATGCCGGAAACTATGGCGACTACGTTAAGGAATCCAACAGTCGAAAATGTTACTAGGTTAATCGGAACGGTGTTAGATAAAAGGGAAGTACTTTTTACCATGTGGGATCCACTACCTTATTGTGCTTATTACCACATGCAATTACCGTTCAAAAATGTGTTAGGGTTTGTACAAAAACAACAAGACAGGTTTCCTCAACCAGTGGCGGCTCCTGTGCGTTAGTTAAGGCTTAACTCGTTAGGAGAGAGAAAAGAGCCTGAAAGAGACATTGAAATAGATTTTAATCAATTTTATTTAACACTCTAATTAAAAACATGTTTTTTTATTTATTTTGTATATAATGTGTGTGTGTGAGATAAGCGTACACAAACATAAACTATTTTAGCAATATGAGTCAATGGACGGACACTTGTTATTTGCTACTGCAATAATTTTAGAATTAAATTTTTATTTAATGCTAATTCTCTTATTTATAGTTTGTTAGAATTTAAAAGTGATGTACAAATTATTTAAGTTTAAATGAAAAATGTTATAATTGAGGGGGGGTCATTGGATTAATAGAATTGTATTTTAATTTGCATTACATGTGCACAATTACCAGGGTACGTTATATTAACCAATTTTTGTATGTTGAAAATTGTTTGAAATATTTGTAGTACATTGTATCAATGATACATTTATTTTTGTGTACTTCTTTAATCTTCTGTTTGTTATTTTTTTATTAATAAATTTGTTACGTTCGATTTCTTTCTTCTTTTTCTTCAAATCATTTTTACAGCTTTACGAGGATCGAGAATAGTTGGTTATTGAAGCTGAACTGCTAAATGTTTTTATTTTGCAATAGACCGAATTTGAAAATAAGTGATGAACTATTGAAACGGATAACCTTTTGATTGCTTTTTTTTTCAATATAATAACATTGTTTTCTCATAGTAACGTGTCGAGTGAAATATCAATTAAATATTACGCAATAAATGCAATTGAAAATGTAAATATTTTGATTCATTTTTATGTAGATCTTCTAGATTTTATGTTGACAAAAATTCTTTACTTCATAAATTCAGTTCAATATGATTTTGCGTATGGAAAGAACCACGAGACGATTTATTTGAACCGTTCAGTTGCTTACACATCCAATTGAATTGATAATAATTATTAGTTATCTACGACTTTATTTTTAATGCCAACTTTATCTAAAATTTATTAAATCCATAACAATAATTTAATCGTTCCCAGATTAGGAATAAGCGGATGTTATAAAATAATATACAGGATGATATCGTTGTTGATTTTTGTCGAAACGACACCAAATTGTAAACAATTTTTAATTGTTTATTTAATTAATTTTAGCGGCATTAATAATATTTACACCTAAGGCTGCTGACTGATTAGCAATGTAGATCCGGACAAGATACCCGAGAAGAACTTGATTTGTGGAGAGTTATGCCATAGACATGGGTAGAAATAGAGAGCTCAAAAAAATTTTGAAGAAAAGATAAAAGCGAAAATTGGGCTGAAGGGGCAAGGGGCTCGACCTTAGAACAGTTTTTCGAAAGTTCAAGTACATGTCTCCTTCAACCTCCCAAGCAAAATTTTAGCTTCAATTTCTAATATCGTTTGAGCCTCAATAATAAAGGGAGGAAAGTGATTTGAATTTTTGAATAAAATTAAAGTCAACCATTTAAGCTTTCATTTATGCCTTCTCAGCTGTTTTACTTTATTCTGCACGTAGCACTGGACTCTGTGGGAGGCCATATTTTAGCGGGCATGGAAAAATTTGTTTAGCCGAAAGAGGTTCCTTGTTTAGCCTGCAAGGAACGTCAAATAAATAATAATACAATCAGTGCAAAATTTAAATATCAAAACATGGCAGTTCCAGATGGTAATTGAATTGATATCAACGGGTCGATAAATTATTTAAAATTTACCAAGCTCGTATATGTATAACATTTAGAAATTTTTGTAGACAAAAATAATTACAATAAATTGTATTAATAAAATTGTTCAGATTAACCATTCAGTAATATGATCACGTGTAGCAAATTTAAGTGATGTAAACAAAATTTATCTTATAGAGAATTATCAAAGTATTTACAGTCGAAAGTTTTCTTTCTCGAATGCGACGAAATAAAATTTAAGTATACAACCTTACTGTAAACACCAAACAGGTGTAAAAAGCTGCAGTAGCCAAATAACTAACAGGATAATGGAATCAAACAGGCAGTCAAGTATAAATCTATCAAAAATGGATATTTTTCTTGCAATACGTCAGGATTGGATGTGGAGAGCGAACCGGAGTTCGCATGCACTTACGCTACATATCGGGCCCATTATGCTACCTTCAGTATAATTATGTCCACATAGGCTTGATCTTCAAGAAATTATAACTAACCAGCGATCACACCAAACCACTCCTGTAGATCCTGCAATACGCATTTTAAAGCTTTACGCGAGGCTATCTCAGAATCAGTCTTATCAGCCAGAATAGAGTATATTATTATGTATATGTAGCCCACGACCGGTTTCGGGATTACTCAATGGGATTTCCCATTCTTAGAAATATTATATTGACTTGCTATATTAAATGACAAAACATATTAAATCACGACATTTAACAATGCTCAAAATCTTTTTGGAACGGCATGATTTTCATTGCCATATGCCTAGAATTTAAAAATTCGAACATTAAGTAATATGTAGTAATATCACGTAGAATTAGTTAGTAAAGAGCTATAGGCATATTTCTCAATCCAGTTTAAGCAGCTCTGGGGTTAATGGAATAATGGAATTTGATTATATCACTTCAAAATTTATCAATTTTGGTTTTTTTATAAAAATGTTTTACTGATCATTCATGTCCTACATATATTATAATCTACTGCTGACGGTGTAATTTAAAATTTAATTTAGAATACTTAGCAGTTCTATGCTTTAACTATCAATTCCGCTAGATACACTGCTGCATTTTATTCTCGATATCAATCAACAGATTTTTTACCTAGGTTAGTGCTAACCTACTAGAATAAATCATCAGTGCTTTTAGAACCAATAATTTTTCCCATTATAGGATTTAAATTCTTTCCTTTTTAGTAGTGCTAACTCTTTCAAATGCATGGCACAGCTGGTCGTATCTTCGCAATCTTTTGACGCATAGTATGTTTCCTACCTTGTGGCGTAAAGCATTTTCGAGGAAGCCCTTAAAGTTTACCAAAATCGTTGTATTTCTTACAACGCGAGCTTTGTAACCTTTTAGTGTATAGTACCGGACTGGATGACCTTTTTTCTATTAGGCCAAATGAATTTGAAGCCCAATAGAAACTATATGATATGGCTGCGATCAGTCCGGTCCTGATATCGCTGTATACACTTCCATGGGAAAAGCCTGTACAGGTTCATCGTAAAGCCCATTTCGTCGTGGTTCCAATACGAAATTGTATGTACTAATATAATTTTTGTTTTAGAGAAGTGGATATTACAAATAGCTGATAGCAAGGAAATAGAAATTTGTAATCTCAGCAGACAGTCATGACAACGGCAACCACATTTGGTGACCCCTGACACTACTGGACTCTGAGCTTCAAGTCCAGGGCACGCTGTGATTACTGCAATCTGCAATGAGTTTAGGTCAGAAATATTTTTTAATGTCTTGGAAGTTATGAATAACTTTTTATATTGCATGCGTGCCATGAGCGCCGCTCGAATTTCTTTTCAGGTGGTGCACGTGGAAAGAGAGGTCACACTAGACACATTTTTTGTTCTAAAATTTTTGAAACCTGTAGGGTAAACTTAACAATTGCGGTGATATATTGTATTATGGTCTGAAGGCTTGGCTTGTTCTGATAAATTTTTTATTATGCTTCCATAGACCGAATATTATTTGATGTTTATTCATGAAAAACAGTTTGTTTAATTTTTGAGTAATATTTGAGTACTTTAATTAGGCGGTTTACCCGTCGTTTTATATTTTAAAGTAAAGAATTTAGTTCTGTACATTGAAAAAATGTATTGCAATATTGCAATTAAAAACTATTTTCTTTTATTTTTGTTCATCTTTATAATTAGCAATATAATCACTTACCTTATTTATAATTTGTAATTTAAAATTTTGAGCAATGCTTCCAGTACTTATTAATTATCATATCGGTTTAATGAATTTTTATATGTAAATTAATAATAATTATTAATTGATAGCAATAATCGCATAATAACAATTAATTTACATTATTTGTTTATGTTTCACTTTGTGTATGGAAATATTATTTATTTTGGTTTTCAAGAGACTTGAAATAATTTTGCGTCTTCATTGGCGCTGGACAAACTAACGGACTGCATTTGTGTGGGTAGATCTGTACCAAGTTGCCCTAAAATTATTTAAAGAATCCCTAATGAAGTTAATTAATGTTTTTGTTCTTCATATTCAAGTAAATCTATATAGTAGGTAATATTGTCGCGTGGAGGGGGTAGTTTACCCTTAACCACACTTGGGGGTAGCTCAGTTGGTGGTGTAGCTCATAATAAAAACCAATAAATTTTATAAAATAACTATATTAAAATAAAATAAAATAAACTGTATAAACTTAAACTAGCACTTACCCTAAAATTACAAGTATCATCTCAGGGATGGAAAGATTGACCATCTTGGGAGCTGAGGGCTGTTCCGTGGTGATCCAAAGTGGTTCACTCGCGAGACTGATTAATTATTTTTCCAATTACTTTGATCAATCTTTCCACACCCCTACTCTTATCTTGATCGACCCCGTTGATCGACATTTTCCGATATCGATCGTTTGGGGTCATCACCTTCTTATCAAATTGACACGCCTTGTGCCGGTAGCAGATATGTCACTGGTCACTGCCCTTATGGAATGCACCAAATATGGAAATTCCATACTTCCTTACAATCGTTCTTACAATTTATCCTGAGCTTTTACATTCTTGATTTATGATTATAAAATATTTTTATAAAAATGTAAGATTATTTTTTGAGTGTGACATCTCCCCCTACCGACAAAATGGCTGACCCAAGTCGTTTCCACTAATTGGAGCAAGTGAGCATAACACGAAAAAAATACTTCGATAAAAAAAAAATTTAAGTTGGGCGCCTTATCAGGATCGTGTCGATATGATTATTATTTATGTTAAATACTACCCTGGAAAAATAAAAAAAATTCTCGCATCATTTTGAAACATTAAAAACAAAATTCTTATTTTAAATTGTAAAATTATAACATACAATAATTGTATTTTGTAAAGAAAAACTTTTTTTTTTAATTTATAATTAATCAATTAAATCATAAAAATTTTTAATCAACTAAATCATTAATTTAAATGAAAGTAGCTAATAATAATTAATTCTAATATAATATGTAAATATTTTTTTTTATCGAAGTATTTTTTATTTTTTTTCGTGTTAGGCTCACTTTGCTCCAATTAGTCGAAACGACTTGGGTCAACCGTTTTGTCGGTAGGGGGAGATGTCACACTCAAAAAATAATCTTACATTTTTATAAAAATATTTTATAATCATAAATCAAGAATGTAAAAGCTCAGGCTAAATTGTAAAAACGATTGTAAGAAAGTATAGAATTTCCATATTTGGTGCATTCCATAAGGGCAGTGACCAGTGACATATCCGCTACCGGCACAAGGCGTGTCAATTTGATAAGAAGGTGATGACCCCAAACGATCGATATCGGAAAATGTCGATCAACGGGGTCCATCGAGATAAGAGTAGGGGTGTGGAAAGATTGATCAAAATAATTGAAAGAATAATTAATCAGTCGCGGAAAGGAGTCTCGCGAGTGAACCACTTTGGATCACCACGGAACAGCCCTCAGCTCCCAAGATGGTCAATCTTTCCATCCCTGAGATGATACTTGTAATTTTAGGGTAAGTGCTAGTTTAAGTTTGTACAGTTTATTTTATTTTATTTTAATATAGTTATTTTATAAAATTTATTGGTTTTTATTATGAGCTACACCACCAACTGAGCTACCCCCAAGTGTGGTTAAGGGTAAACTACCCCCTGCACGCGACAATATATAGTAATTAAATTAATTCAAATTCTCACACACTCATAAAAAATCAGGAATTGGCTTACAATAGAGCAATTGAATGGCTTCAATTGCTTAAGTCTTAGTTAATTTATTTTTATTTAAAACAAAATTTACCTACTCAAGACCATGGCCAGCTGAAAACCTAACACTTCCTAGAAAATTCTGAAATCTGTACAATTTTACTTATTTTTAATAAGCGAAATTTATTAATTTTATTTTTGTATTTATAAAAAATTTTTAATTTTATAATAACTCTTTTCAGCTTTACATTTCAACAGGTGTACAATTACCACATCTATCACACGTGGAAAGCCGCCGGTGCGTTTTACACGATAGGCCTAATATTTTATATGAATTTAAAAATAAATTTCAAGTAAATTATTTGTATTTTATAGAAATGTAAAATGTAATTTAACACTTTTGACAGGGTAGGACTAATAATGTTTGAAAAAGAAGAAAAAATATTGTTACACTATGAAACAAGATAAAAATTTAAAATTCTTAGTACTACCCTGTCAAAAGTGTTAAATTTCTCTATTCATTGTTTTCTAAATAATAATTTCCTACATTATGTATTGTTCACTTTACAGTTAAGTACAACGACTTATCAAAAATTTTGATATTTTAAAATTATTGAATAATTTTCGTGAAATTGAAATTAATTCCAAAAACTTTTTTGACTACTTCGTTTGACCTAAATATTAGAGAGACGAATTTTTAAAAATACACGTATCCAGAACAGTTTTCACATTATTTTACTTTGTTTATTTCGAAATATTGCGATATATAGTACTGGGTTAAAAAAGCATATCTCAAAATTATCATTGTCAAATTTTTTTACAGAAAATATTAATTAAAAATAATGCAAGTAATTTCTTAAATTTTAATGCGGAAATACGTGGCTAGTATTAATTGAGATTCGAAATATTTTACAGTTGATACTATTTGAAATCTTCAACATTTTCAAAATTATTAAAATTACCTTATATTTTATAACACAAATTTTATAAATTATTGCACTTTCTGATTGTACTCTCTCAAAAGTATTTTAAACATACTGACTGCATTTGTAGAGGTATTTTTAGATGAATAGAATGTACAAAATGCAATTATTGCATTAATAATATTAAAATAAGAAGAAATCTTTAAAACTCATTTTAATTACTTATAATTAATTATATTTTAATCACGAGAAATGTCGCAAAAATTTTAATAGCCTTATTAACAACTTTTTCTAAAAAAAAACTAGCGATATTAATGTTCTTATTTATTATTTTTATGTAATACCATTTTATTTTTTGTTCCTTTTTGAAATTATCTTCTATCAGACTGGAAATTTTAAATATCAAATTTTAATTGAACTACATACGTTTAAATGAATGGTTAAAGGTTGAAATTATATTAATTTTATTTTAATTAGTTTTTTATTCTATCAATTTGTTGTTATCGACAACAATTTGATTTTATAATCAGCAATTTTGACCTAATTAACTTGTACTAGTGACCAATATCCGAGTAATACGAAATCAAAAAACAGCACTAAAGGGATTTTAATAAAATTTTGTAAATAAATAAGAATTATCAAAATTCGATCTTAAAATTTTTGAAATTAGTAATTTTATAAATGTAAATTTAGGTTTAATAACGGATTTAGAAAAAAAAACTGTCAGAAGTGGGATTCGAACCCACGCCCTCAAAGAGGACCAGAACGCTCGCAACCCAAACACTGGGTAAGGCAATCCTTGAGTCTGGCGCCTTAGACCACTCGGCCATCCTGACTTGTATTTACATATTTTTCAGGAAATAATGTGAGCATGGCAGTAGCGGAAAATGTAATACGACTTCAATTTCAGTGATATAGAAGTTCAGTTCAAAGTTCTATATTAAATAATTTTGTTTTAGTAACGAGAAATTTCATTTTTGTTGAAATTGAAGCTGATTTAACGTAGATCGATTCACATGGCAATAGGTAACTTTCAGTACGCCATTTTCCAAAATGATTAAGTTACAATTAATTAAAAATTTTAATTTGTTATTTTGATCTGACCAAGTAACATTGTAGGGAATTATTTTTTTAAATATTTTTAAAAGCGATATTTCTTTTTTTTCACAATTTTTCTCTAAAAAATAATCTGAAAATCGTGATTTTTTTCTTATCATTTAATTGATAACTAATAAAACTAAGCATTTTTAATTCAAAGATTTCACATTTTGAATGCAGATTTTGTTCCAAGTACGAACGTCCTATAGACACATACATATATTATTATCATATACTATGATAATTATATTATGTATAATGTATATATGTATACATATTATTTGATTGGCATTTTTTAAAATTCTAAACTATTCATTTTTAGCAAGAATATTTCGGAAATAATATCAAGACTTTTGTTTTAAATAAAACTTTAGATCAATTTAATTTGGAGTCTCGGCGTTTGAACTTTTATTACAACAAAGAGATATTATACTAGATATATGGTTTTTGTCAACGTTACATAATTTCATGGAGCAGGTTCTTACATTCTGATCATTAAACTAAACCAATGGGGGGCGCTGCAGTGCCAACAGAACTTTCTAAAGAATAATGGTACTAATTTGTGCATTTTTTTGTGCGATAATTTTATGAAAAAACCGTGCTTGACGGTTTTTAGTGATTGCATAGATAAAGTGTACGTGCTGTTGCTAAATTGTTTTCATTTGTTACTCGGAAAATTAATTGGAATGGACGAAAACACGATTGTTACACACGCAAAAAAAGTATAATAAGATTTTTTAAACAATCTTTCTGAATCAATCGTCGCAGTGAAATTGAAAAACGAATCATTCGCGAATTAATTGACTCCTCTCCTTTCCTGTTACTGTTAATTAAGTATTTTTAATTGTTTCATTTTTACGGTAGTTTTGGTATTACGATTAGTAAGAATAGTTATCTGGGGAATATCTCAGGGCAAGTATAGGTCTCAAGATTTATTGTGAATCGGAGATCGCCTCGGGATTTCAAGTGGTCAGATGATGGTGACTGTTCCTTGTTGACGTGATAAAAAATCAGATGCAATAAATTCCATTAATTTTAGATCCGGTTGCGCTTTATCGTAAATTTATCTCTTAGCGCTGAAACATAAATGCTGGGATACGAAGTTTGGAACAATCTCAGAATTTTCAGAAAATGCTGTTTTATAGTTGTGAGCGTCTTGCCCAGGTTGCACTAACCAGCCCGATCCTGATATAAAATAGAGTTTAACATCTATTCTGCCCTGTTAAGAATAGAAGTTGTATCTACAATTTAGAATAAATTCAGTTTATGATGTTTACAGCTTGAAAATGAGTATATCTACCTGGCTGTTAAGACTCAAAGTCCTATAATATATTCTTTTTATGGTTCATAATTAGCTCTAAAGTTTAGTCATATCTGAGAAACTACTACATTTGGTAGGTGCATTAATCGTATTTGAAAATATTAGAAAAATAAATATTTTTGTCAGTTACGACTTCTATTCTTAACAGGGCAGTATTATACAATGAGTGCTAATTCTGGCACACCCTAAATGTAAGGTCAGGACTCCTAGCAAAATTACCATTTACTATCATGTGCAATTAATAAAATAATTTCTAATTTAATCTAAACTTAAATTGAAAGCACGACATCATATACACCATTTCACGTACATTAACAATGCTTTTATATATTTATTCTTAATAAAGTACATTTTGACCTATAAGTGGTAAGTTATCATTGATACACCTTTAACCTTACTGTTAATCATTGGTTTATTCTATAACGAAATAATATAAACATTTAATTATTAATATCTAGGCACAACTTAGCCGAATGTTGCGTAAAAATTTTCAATTTTTTTGGACCGCTATGCCGCTGTAAGCACGACTTTGTTTCATAATAATATAAAAATTATTTTTTGGTTTCTAATTTTTATTAATAAAGTTAATGACTTATCAATATACCCACGCATTAAAATGGAATCGTGCGTCGTATCTCAGGATAAATCTTTTTCAATATGTACTTTATCCCTTTTCAGTAACATAGGGCTAATGGTGCCTGTCACAGTAACCTAATATACTCGTCAATATTATAACTTGAAAATAATAATTTTGAAAATTTCCGAACATTGTGGCTTTATAATATTTTCAGACATTGTTACATCGATATTTAGACCAACTGAAATATCATCAAGGGGTTGCGAATTATGTTGTTCATGACGTTTGTTTTTTTATTATTTATTCATAATTCTTTGTTAAGTCATCGAAGGTTAAGGTTTTAAATAATAGTGGATTGTTACTATCGCTAATTTATATTGAGCAATTAACGAAGATAATAGTTTTTTTTTTTAGAATTTTGAATACAAAATTCATTTAATTTGAAGAATTTTTATAATCATATTTTTATCGTTTTTAATTATTTAATTAAAATTTATTGGATCAATGACGGAGTTTGCTAATAACAAGGTTGAAGTGCCCGATGGTTTTCAATTTTAGCAAAAATGCGATAACGAGCAGGATATTTAATTATTATGTTTTTTTAAGTTTTATTATTTTTATAAGGGAAGCTTAGACAGGGCCGTGTGAAGGCGCAACAAATACAAATTATTCTCATATTTTATTTATACAAACTCGTATTCAAATTTTTGATATCATTAGAGGCATAACAATTTTCTGATTCTATTGCTAGCAAAATATTTCCTGTAGATTGAATAAGCGAGCTGGAATCTACAAAACTGTTGAAAAAAAATTTGTTGTTAAGATTCATAAATACAACGAATTTTTGGTCATTGGTTGAAATTTCAAACATTTCATGAACATTTTCATGTTAATTGCAGGGAGTGGAACTTTGAATATCAAATTATTTACGCCGTTGCTCGGATTCCACGTTAAACTATAAGCCCTACCTTTCGAACGCTGTTATCTCTTTTTTGGATTTGATTGATATCTGAATTTACATTGGTTTACCATCCAGTTTCTTAAATTTTTGACCGGCTATTTAAATAATAGAAACTCATTATATTTTCAACCCCAAAATATATAATTATAATGGCGTTACACTTGCACTATTTTTATCAGATCAGGTGGAACTTATGAAACCCTAATGCTTAACAAATATAACACCCCTTTGCATAGTATGTACATATAATGAATATTATATGAATTTGTCATAGCTTTTAAGTAGAATACGTAATATTTTGGTGTCGTTTCTGCAGTGAATTATTGTAAAATACTTTTCTAAATTCTGACTTCCTTAGCTTCCACTGTGCAAAGATTTGATTGGATTTGAAAATTACAATGGTTTCTTACACCTAAAAAATCAATGAGCGAAATATGTAAAGCTTTTGTAAAGCTGTCAATGTATAATAAATTATTGGTTTCTTATAGAATTGCAATTTTCCGTTAGTTTTTGCTAACACCTTGCTTAGTATGTTTTAAATTTCTTCCTCGAAAATTTACTTATCCTTAATGTTACTATTCAAAATATTGGCCTGTTCTACCATTACACATTGACAAAGTAATTTACTTTTATGTGGGGGATGTTTGGGGTTCTTCCAGCAGGATCGCGTGTTCCCATTTACATTCCCTCAAGCGATGCCATAATTTTGAACACTGCATCGCGAGCGTCCCAACGGGACACATCTCCGTCGCGACCACCATCGCCGCTTCCTGCTGGAGCCTCTGAGTTTATGATGCCTAAAGTAAGTCAAAATTTTTGGCCATTTACTATTATTTGCGCTTTGTAATTGCAGTAATTCCGTTTTCGATTATAAATTGCTTTTGTGTTAGTTCCTACATTGCGTGTCAAAATTACTCCGAATTTGTATTTGGAATATTTCTCGAATTTAAGATAGCTTTAACAATTTCCTGAATTTGAATCTGTCTTTTATGTAAGATGAAACTAGTACACATGTTTTTCTCGGGTAATAAATTTTAATTGGATTAAAGTGCATAATAATTAATTATTTACAATTTTATGTGTACGTGATGTAATAAACGTTCGGATTATTCTACACAATTTATTATCTACGGTTTGTAATATTTTTAAATCGGGACACCAAAAATTTTAACCGTACTTTGTACGATGGATTTTTTTTTGTTATGACCAGACAGTCACATAGACTGTCGTCGATAATTGTGCAAACAAGGAAATTAGCGGATAACATTCTGAGATTATTAGCTTTGTAGTTTTTATAGTTTCATATATCATTTTGCAGTGTAACCTGCCATTTTTGCGTTAGTTCGCAAATTTATGGTGGGTTATTTGGTTATAAATGAATGGGACATATCGCCCACTATAAGTCAAGCACTATTTCTTGATATCAACATCGCAAATTACCAGTTTTGTTTGGCTTTTGGCTTTGAGGCTGCAAAAAAGTCCAGTTTGAACTAAATTTAAACTTCCAGAACACATTTTTGTTTTCAATTGCAAGTGTTTAATTATGTAAATATTTGTATTACAATTATTATAGTTATCTCTGCGATAACAAATTGTTAATAAAACTTTTACGCCTGTGAAGCCTCCAATAAGAAGCGTTTCCCCAAATATCTGTATGCTGAAACAATTTTGATACTTTCATCCATATAGATCTTGGATATTTTTTTCCATTTTAATCCAATAGATTCGCGTTCAAAACTTTATTGCACTTCTTATCGAGTGCATTTAATTTAAAAATTAAACTCGCAAATTTTTTTTATTTTGCCCAGCAACTGGTTTGGTGGACATCTCGTTGTGATTGCGTGACAATCAATCAATTTTTTTTCTCGAAAATTAAGAAGCCCATCAATTGGTATTATAATATACTACTCATGGTAACACCTATCTTTTCGGCATCAAAAATTTTTGTACTTAAGTGCGTGCAAAATTAATGGGAGATAAGTTGGATACTTACGAAAGGGCAATGAAACCGAAGGTCTAAACTATCAGTTTAATTAATTACTGATTACTCATTATTTTTTAAGTTGTCAGTCTCGGCGTATTTTCAAAAATTTTGTAAATTTTAGAATACATGAAAGAAATCGTTGAAATTCAAACGTTTGGTATTACAATTGAATTTGGGAACCTGGAAATTTTCAGTCGGTCACCAAGAGTAGCAGGAAATGTTTGCGTCCTGATTAATTTTTGAATTTCCCCTATTTCGTAGTGGGAGTGGTTTGGCTTTTAATAAATTTCCACGATCAAAAGATGAGATAACATTCTTTCGATCTAATTGTACCTTTTGAACGCTATCAAAGTTTAAAGTCTAAAAATCATTTTTTAAGTGATCATTGTAATTGATATTATATATTTATATTTTTGTTATTGTGTAATAGAACTTTAGCAGCATAGATAATTTTTAAGTTTGACGAATCAAGATTTTCATCAACGTATGATCGATTGTTCTTTTTTTTCAAAGATTAGATTCGGGGGGTGGGTCATATAAAAGAATAATTGTAGCCTGCTAATTCAGTAAATTTTTATCGACTTATCCAACTTTAAAAATATTAAAGCTTATATTATCAGCATTGTTTTTAGTTATAATAAAAAACTTTAATTTTTTAAATTCACATTGGGAAGCACCGGCCAAACAATTATTAGCTTTCATAGATTTGCTTTTAATTATTGCAATTACTAAGCAAATACTAATTTAATTCTGTAGTAATTGATCGATCATGGTACTTTAGATTGGCGCGTAGATTACAATAATTCGCCTATGCCCTGAACACATTATGTCTACGTGATATTTACCCGTCGCTTGTCAACACATTAATTATAAATTATAATAATTAAGTAATTAATTTTTGGTGATTTTCAATTTTTTGGTATGTTGTAGCTTACCAAACCCTATTATTTCAATTTTCTTGTTTAATATCAACAATTTATAAATGTAAATATTTACTTACATAATTTAATTCACCTCTATTACACATTTAATATTTAATTATTTCAGCCAGACTAACAAATATTTTTTACGAATTTATCTTATCTTGTAGGTATTTTTAGAAAAAAAAAAAATTATTTTGAAAAACCCGATTATGGAAATTCTGTTTATTGTCGGTGCTTGATTAGGTATATAGGCACTTGCAGTATCTTTTTGCAAAATAATTATTTATCTTTAATTTATTTAACAAAAACAGCCTCGAATTGTTCAAAATGCGCCTTCTCAGCTATGCGCTTCCAAAGCTCCTTCTAGATGAAGAAGCGCTCAGGAAAAAGTGACCACTACGTATTGATTAAAGGGGGCTTAATTTTTTAGCAGCTGTTACATTAATTTATTACTAATGACTGTCCATTGGTGGTCAAAGTGACTCATAAATAATGACACCTTGGTAGCATTTTAGGGTTGAATTAAAAATGCTAGCTTGGTTACCGTAAGGTTTTGAAGTGGTAACAAAAATTTTTCAATTGAGAGGAAGTAATGACCTTTGTAATAAAATAAACACTTGAAATCGTTTTTTAATTACAAATAAACAATTTTATAAAAATTGTTGATATACACGGTGACCTTCAAATTAAATATCTTATTTTCGTAAACGGCGAATACTCGGCATTATTTGATATATTAGAAATTCTCTTTTGGAATAGCTAAAAATAGTGTAGGTATACACTGCAGGACTAGCGCTATTGATTTTAAATTCTTTAAATAGTTCCTTGATGCATAATATACTATTTAAACAGAATGTTTAATTAAACAACTAATCTACTTCAATAAAAATTCTTTTCTGAAAAATTGAAAATTGACGCAGACGTAGAGTGAACTGTCAACAAAAGGTAATCTCCGAAATTACATAATTTTCTTTGCTTTTGGTCTAGAATAAAAATCTAGAGTGGACAACATTTGAGTGACATTTAGTTTTGTCTATGTATGTCATTTACAGAATTTTCCCATGGTTAGTTTTAAAGTTTCTCTTTCAATTTTTTCTAGTAATTATTTATCGTTTTAGAATCCCGAAAAATTAGAAAAATCTTTAGAATCAGGTAGCTCGACAAATATAATATACATTGATCTAGATAATCAATACAGTCCATTGAGCGATTCGTTATCATGCTGTTCCGCTACATCTGAATATCCACGGTTGATGACACCAACAAAGCATAAAAAGAACAGTTATACAAAAGAAAAGCAAACGAGTACAGTGGACATATGGAATTACGTAGAACCAGAAAGCAGAATCGAACCTCAACGAAGAAGAAGTTCATTGGAAAGAAGCGAATTTGAAAGGAGAATTGAGCCGCAAAGAAGAAGTGAGACTGAAAGAAGAAGTGAGATTGAAAGAAGAATTGAACCCGAAAGAAGTTTTGAACCCGAAAGAAGAAGTGAGATTGAAAGAAGAATTGAACCCGAAAGAAGAATTGAACCGGAAAGAAGAATTGAACCCGAAAGAAGAATTGAACCTAATGCAGGTATTGAATCACCTAGACAGATTGATCTTGACGAACCCAAAGAAGCTGATACTGAGTTTGATTTGTTTGGTAGGGTGATTGGATGCCAATTGAAGAAACTTCCTGAAGTTACTGCGTTAAAATCGATGGCACGCATTCAGTCGTACATAGTAAAACAAAGATTGACTTCATCCAGTGAAAGTAATCTTGAATGCATGCATTGTGCAGCTGTGAAGTCATATTGCAAATCTCCTAAACCAAAATGTGGCAAGAATTACGTGAAATGTCCAGAACATCGAAGTTGCCTTTGCGAGCAATCTGATACCACCAGTTCCTTGTTTTCAGATGGAAGTGATTTATCTCCAATTGTGAGCTGTTCCATTTTGGACAAAGATTAAACATTTTATAAAGTTTTTTAAATATATTACGTCTTTTTATATCAAGTTGAGTTTCATTTCAAAATGTAAAACTTGGTGAAGAGCGCTAGGTTTTTTTATTACCCACCCAAATTTTTTAATATTTCAATCATTGCGGAATGTCGTGTATTTTTTAGCCATAGAAAAGTCACAGTAACATAAATCTTGCTCGGAACTTGGCAAGTGAGAGTTTTGCTTTATTAAAATTAATCGGAGAGGCTATTGCGTGCAAAAGGTGACGTAAACGAAAATTGGAAATCACGCTGGATTTGATTATTAAAATATTAACAAAATGTGAATTCAAATTAAGTCATTCAAACGAAAAATGATTTCTAATCGATTTTTTTTTTAAATTTTTGACTATAGTGAATTTTTCGTAGGTAATAATTAATATTCATATGGACAACTACTGAAGATACTTAGTTGGTGATTTATGATGAGCTTCTTATCGAAGAAAGTGCGATAAGATGTTAATTTTTATTTAATTGTAAAATAAAGTTGAACAAATGAGAATTTGTTTTGACATTTCAAGTTATGTTATTGGTTTCTCTCTAACCAATAAAACAAGCAGGATAATATGTATTGTTGTTGATTTTATATACCATTAGATGTAGAACGTAATGTTAAATTTAGTTTTAACTTGAAATCCATATATCAGCTATTTTTCGTAATCGAGTGGTTCTAATCTACGAACTACTATTAATTCGTGGGCGTTGGTTGATATTTTAAGCCAAAACATTTGAGAAACACCTTGTATATGTCCAATTAAAAATCTTGTGAAATATTTAATTTTTGAACCAATAACCTACAGTATTATGTAGGTCAAATATGGCGGTTTCAACGATTATACCAGATTTTGATACTTTGTCCGGCTGCTCAAGGTTTGCTATGTCGCTGTTGTTGGAATTCCTGCATTTTTCATGCTTTTCGTTCATGCTACTTTATTTTGCAATACACAAAAACGTTTGTTATCTTGACTACAACTAAGGTTTACAAATTAAGGTAAAACAAACAGCGCTATCAGATAATATTTTCAGATATATACTACATAATTTTTGCGCAATTTAACCACAATGTATCTACCTAATTATTTTTTAAACTTTTAAACTTAGTTTTAACTTGTGAGTATCTCGCAAATAATAGTCACAGGTTGGCACAATCGATATTTTGCAAGGAAAAATTAGATTAGGGAGTCCCTTTTTTAAATCATGGATTCTTCCAATGCTGTCTTTGAAGTTTTAATCATTTTTATTATCCTTTTATAGGATAAACGTTTCGTGATTTTAGGCAGTCATCTCTCTTCAACATCATCACCTTGGTTGCTGCTGATACTCTTTTCGATTTGAATTTTAATCGATATTTAAAATAAAAATTTAGCGATTTGTAGATATTGAGCAAGACTAAACTTTGGATTGTGGGTGTTTGAATCCAATTATAAGTTAAATGCTTCATTTGTTGTTAAGATAGTACTTCTAGACATCTTAATTAATTGCAAAACGTTCATAAAAATTAGATAAAAAGCAAACATTGTATGGATTAATTATTAATTGAGGTTAATTAAATTACTTATACAAAGTCCTTGTTGGACTTTACTATCCGGATCTGCCCTCTTCTGCAACAATGTCTGAAACGGAATTTTTTGAACAAATTTAGATTTTTCCAGTTTCAAAGAATACAAACAAATACTTTGTATACTTGGGAAATCGATTAATTTCCAATTGATCGTTGGTTAATTCGAATCGTGAGAGTCTTACATAAAAATGTTCACAAGGAGGCTTTTAGCTTTTCTAAAAATAAACAAACTTTGTTATCATAACAATAGCTTCAAGTGTATTATAGTCTGACAGGAAAAAAATTGAAAATCATTATTACATAAATATTGCCTAATGCGTAATAATATGTCCAAACTCAAAAATTTCTCAACAAATTTAAAAAAAAGAAATTATCAATATTTCATTTTTTATGTAATTGGTGTAATATTTTTATGTGATACAATGTACCTATTTTTAATATTATGTATCTTGTTAATTTTTTTTTTCTGATAATTTTGTTCAAAATATTTTAATTAGCATTACCAAACATTTTGTAATTGATTGAACTTTGAATTTCATGTTGTACCTACTTGCGAATTAAGTTGCACTTGGGATTTATCTATATTTTTTTTAACCAATTTGAGTCTTTCTTGGTTCCTTTCAAACATGCTTTGTATTTACTGAAAGCTGTAACGCAACCTGCTAATTGGTTTATTGTAAAAATCACCAAATTGTGCATTCAATTAATAACAAATATTTATTATTATTTATTCTAGATATTTTAGTCTGGGGCAAGTTGATAATGAAGCACGATTATTTTGTACTTTGATATTTCTTCCAGGAACAGGATTATTAGTTCACTCTAGAAATTCCAATAAGTAATAATTATAATGGAAAAATTCTTAATGGGTTTCAAATTCAAAGTTCTTGGGCGTAAAAGTCCATGTTAATTACTCTTATCTATTAGTGTTACTGTGGTCATAAATTTTTTTTGGATATATTTACAATGCTACGAATGATGTGGTTCGTTAACCTCCATCGGGTCGAGATGCAGATTTTCATTCTGAAAACAAAAAAATACGCAATAGTTTACAAAGGGTGAATATGGAAAATTTGTACCTGGTGGAGACAGTTGCGTGTAGTATATTCACCCTAGCTTATGATTTACTATAACAATTGTTCCAAATCTTGACAATTTGTCCTATAACTTTGAATTTTCCTGATGTGACGAATATTATTTTGGCTGTTTACTGCCATAATAGAAAATTTAATATTAGTCGGCGATCAATTTGTATCAAAATATTTTTTTTTCTATTGGCTATTACATAAAATGGAATTTCCCGAAAATGCTAATATCGGTAGGTATTGAAATTTTACGATCGTACTGTATTAAAACAGTTATTGTATTTTTTAAATAACATTTTTATTTAATACCGAGGTGAATCCTCAGCCCCAACCTTGGTACTATTTCAGATTGCAAAGTTATGAATAGTAGGTTGGTAGCCATGGCCGAAAAAGATAGGAAGCGACTTTCTTGCAACATTTATTCCATCTTTATACAATACAGTGGGGTAGGATCTGATCGGCGCAAGCTTGTTACTGTGTAGGTTTATAATAAAAAATAAAAATATGAAAAAATATATAGCTTTTTGGCAAAAAATATGAGTTTAGTGGTATATTTTTTAAATTTTACAATAACAAAAAATTTTTTCGCTTGTTTTTAACAGTATATTACTAGGGGGCGGATTTATATCCAGTAAAAAACATTAATATAAATTGTTTATATGGGTAGAATTAGTTGACATATTATGCCGAAATATTTGTATGCTTTATTTTAATTTACAATATGCTCCGCACCGAAGTGTCACTACCAATTTTACCAGTTAAAATTTTTATTTAAATTTTCAGTTGTAAAACTATGCTGTTTATCGGTGAAAATATTTTTTAGACTTAATATGTCGTGGAAATTAATTTTTATAACAGAAGCTGCTGTTGTTATGCCGTGGTCATCAATTCAGCGCGATATTGAATATTTTGCTAGTTTCGTGTTATAAGCCTTATATTTGTTATTATTTCTAAAGGTTTCACAACTGAAGAAATTAACTACTTTTTTAATTGCAGCCACCGATAAAGAAAACCGAGCAGCCGAAATCAGGCTTGCTTGATCGTCGTCACCCCCCTTATCGTCCAAAATCAAGAAGTGACGTAAGTATTGCAAACAAATTGTATGATCGATAATAATTTTTGGACATGTTAACAGACAAATAAAATGGACACTGCACGGTTAAGAGGTGACGGAGGTGCAAGTAGTGACGACGATACTTTATCTAGGCAAAATCAGGACTTAAGACAGCGGCTTCAGGAGGAAGCTGCACTTTATAGAAAGCGACTGGATACTTATCGGCAAGCCCAACAAAATCAGGCAGCTTTAGTTAGCCGTTTACAAGCTAAGGTATACAAATTTGTATTTAGTCTGCTACTATGTCATTATCAGAGAAATGTAAATTACTTTCTTGCATTATAAATTTGATTATGCTAATTAGTAAGTTGTTCCGCATAGATCCCAGACATCCTTGATTTCATAAATCAGAGCATTGTACTTTTTAATTATTATAAAAGTTGTGGTAATTAATTTATTTTATAGAAAGTCCATGCGTCCATGTTTCTAAAGAGTGGCGATAAGGACAATTAAACTTTTAAAAAATATGTTTTAATGGTTGTCGTTATTAAATAATAATTAGCAATTACAGCTTTAATTATTAGATATCAATATAATATACTTAAGTTTTCCGATCGAAAACATTTTATAATTATTAATTGTTTCAAGGATTTAAACATCTTTTTTAAACATCCTTGTAAATCCAAAACTTCTCATATTAGGTTTATAAAATAAAAAAATATTAATTGAATAAGTTAATTAAACACAAAAAAAAATCAATATTATTTGAGCTTTTAGCGAAGGAAGGTACATGAATTTGGTCTCACAAAAAATGATTCATATCCTATTCTTATTAAATTGACCATAAAAGTTAAGTTTTAGGCTTCTATACAACGTATAGGAAGAAGCCTTATGATCTAGCTCCGTGTCCGTCTGTCCGTCCGCATAATTCAAAATAATAATTCAACGCACGTTCTTAAAACAATTTTACTTTTATATAGAATATTTTTAGATTGGTATTAATTATTCAGATTATCTACATATATATTTTTTAATCCGATATTCTTATTTTATTTTTAGAGTAGGTATTTTACGTGTTTTATAAATATTTCATTACGAATTGTGTTTTATTTGTGGTTTGTAAATTGCAAATATTTACCTATAATGGTCGAAATTAAAAAAATATATATTACAATTTCAGACGTTAGCGTTTTCCTTATATAGTAAAAAAATCTACCTAATTAAAAGATTAAGGCATTAAAAATTGGAATAAAATAAAGCCCAAATAATTTAACCTACCGAAAAAGTAGATGTATAGAAGCCTAAGAACTGTCGCAAAAGCGAGTTCCACCTTGTTTCTATAAAACATGCGTTTTACAAAGGGCGAAAGTATCATTCTTTGATATCTTGGTTATCCAATTTTTGATCGGAATTTCAAGTGAAGTATCAAAATTGATAAGATCCTTAATAATTTTTGAACGAAGTATTATGAATGTTTCTGCATGACGCATTCGAAATACTCGAATTTTTGCAAGTCTTTTTCTTGGTCATCTTTATGGTGACGAATATTTAAATTTTTCAGAAGGACTTTGGATTGCCAATGAGCGATGTAACAGTTTAAAATTTTATTTTTGGAAAATTAGGCTAAAACACTGATTTAAATAATATTGCCATAATTTAAATAACCAAAACCTGTAAATATTTTAGATTTTATGCCATGAATTTTGAAACAAATTTTGTAAACTTGGATTTCAATTTGGCAATGAATCTGGACGATGATTAAATAAATGAACGAAACCGGTCGATACAAACGCAGGTTTTTTGACAAGATGTCAAATGCCATAATGTAGATTAATAATATATATAATATTAAAGTTTCTACTTAATTTAAGTTTAATCCTTTAAAAAAATAACATCTGGGGGCTAGGATGCTCATATTTTTAAGGGCCTCATCAGAATCGAATGAAACTTTAAATCTCGTAAAATGTAGTTACTTTCAATTAAAATTGTAACTAAAGTTAACGGTGCAAAAAGAGAGCAGATGGAAGCAACAGAGAATACCAAGTCTGGTGGACAATACAGCTTAATCTTGTTATTGGGCACCAACCAAAATTAATAAAACATATTGTATGCTCTTTTATTGTTCACTTAGGGCCGGGATTATAAAGGACAGTTAAAGTAAATTTTATTCTAGCGAGTAAATTTTAACTGTCCTTTATAATCCCGGTCCTAAACCTCAGTTAATTTTTTAAATTTTGATTTAATGTTGAATTTGATATTGAGCTGACGTCGATACGCCAAACAGATAACAATTAAAGTTCAGCTCAAAAAAAATACTTGGAGTTTCACGTATTCAATCCTTAACTCATTAACTGGTAATTCCCAAAGGAAAATTGAAACAGTTATACTATCTATGCTCCCATTCTAATAAAGGTCGTTCTCGAAGTAAATTTTTTTTTTACTAATTTCTGAACGAGCAGGCGAGCTGTTTTGCCTGTCCCTCTATTCAGTGCAACTGCCTGCGAAACATCACAACTGAGTAATTTTGGAATTAACCAAAACATTTCAAAACCAAGCAGATTCAAGTCCTATAGCCCCTTAGATCGAACAAAATTTTAACAAACGTACCTGTAGTTTTTATGACTTAACATAAACTGCTCAGTTTGAAAACACAATATGTACTGCATCAGGGTCTTTAATTCCATCACAAATAAAATCTGAAGACAGACGTGCACATCAAAAATCTGACAGATGTTAAAATTTTGACTTGATGGCATCTGACGTCACCATAAGCATACTGAACACAAACAAAATAAAACAAATGAGATGGTAATTTATGGTATTTTCACTGAAAAGTTTTGTTGTTATTGTTATAATCTTTGAATCATCACTGTTTTTGTCACTTATTCAGCTACAGATATGATTGGTAAAGATAATAAATTTAGAAATTTGTAGGTTTGCATTTTATAAGCTTAACAATTTTGTTGAATTTATATAATTTCGATAAAGTTGCAATAAAACGTAATAATGTGATTAAGATTACATAAATACTAAAATTTGCATACTAATTGAAGTACCACTATTTCGCAATAATTGATTGCAATTTGCAATAAAGCTTAATTAATTTGTAATTCTTTATTAAAATAATATTTCGTCAAAAATTTTAATTATCTAAAAAAACATTAAAATTTTATTTCAAATTAAAATAGGAAATGGCATACTATTTTATTAATCAGCTAATCAAGTTTAATCCGTCATAAACAAATAGAACATTTTCTTACATTTAAATTATCAAAATATATGTTAACATTTTTCTTAATTAATCAAATAGGAGATAACCGAATAAAAATTAAGCGATAGGCGAATATTTTTTTGTTTTCTAAAATCTAATCGCAATTCTTTATATTATTAGTACATTTTGTCTTAACAACTCGACCAAAGTGTTTCGTTTCTTTTCTGATTTCAAAAATATAATTTTGTAGGTTTTACAATATAAGCAGCGATGTTCCGAACTGGAATCGCAAACCATCGAAATACCGGTCTCTCCAGAACCAACGATACCAGTCCGACCGTCATCTTTACACATTTCATCTCCATCTAGTTCAGCTTTAGAAGAAGCGCAACAGCATCTTAGGGAATTAAAAGAAGAAAGAATTTATGACCTGGAAAGTGCTCTTCAGCGATTAGATGAAGAGCGTCGAAGGTGGCTTCTTCCTTCGTAACTTAAATTAAACTTATTGTCAATCTTCCCATGTTTTAGGAACGAACGTTTAAGAGGACAATTGTTCGAGTCTCAAAGTACAAACGAAGCCTTAACAAATGATTTACAAAAATTAACAAACGATTTTGAAAACCTAAGAGAAGAAATGATAATAAAAGAAGACGAATGGAAGGACGAGGAACAAGCTTTCAATGATTACTACAGTAGCGAACACGGCCGCTTATTAAACTTATGGAAAGACGTAGTTTCGGTTAAAAGGCTCTTCAACGATGTTCAATCTACAACCGAGAAAGACTTGTTTGGTTTGAAATCGGAATTTAGTAATATTGCACATGAAATGGCTTTGGCTTGCAGTAGAATGGATAGAAACATTGCTTTCGATTCGATTCTTGGTGTAAGTTATCCCATATTCGTAAGCTGGCGATTGGATGAGTATTAGCAATTTTTAGGGCAAGGAAAAACATGAACACGAACAGGAACTTTCGGATTTACGCTCCAAAATTCACGAATTACAGATTCAACACGACAGTTTCCAAACGGAAATAAAAATGAGAGACGACCGTGTCCAACAACTTCTTCACGAAGTGCAAACTTTGGTGAGTGAATTTTCATTTTTTTAATCGGAAACCATTTATCTGACGAGAAAAAAATTCTAACTTGCAGGAAGACAGGTGTGCAGATGCAGAACAATCTGTTGGTCAAGTTATTCGCATACAAGAAAACGTAGACATTCTTCAAGGGGCATTGCGAGATATAGCGCACGCACTTATCCAAGACTCCGAAATGACCGATCTGTCAGCTTCACATTTACATTTAACTCCCTCAACACCCATACCAGAGAAGTAACCATGTCGCGTGCTATATCTATACGTTATTACTATTGCAAAATATTTCAGATCACCGAAACGAGGTTCTTCTCGTATATCTTCAACATCACCAGCTGCATTTGCAGAAAGCACAATATCTGCTGTCCAAGCCGCATTGCATAAATATCAATCGCTTATACACGAACTACAGGTTTGCAATCAAGAAATTGTAGCCATTTTATTGTTAATATTTTTTTCAAACAGGTAAAGCTCCAGTCAAATAGGGAGCAATTGTTGTTAGTTCGTAAGCAATGCGAACATTCAGAAGGAAATGTGGTAGTTTTAGAAGGGCGAGTTACTGAACTGGTGGCACAACTTGATGCTTGTCGCGCACAGTGTTCTCAATTCGCCGAAGAAAAAGACATTCTGCAAAAATCACTCGAAAGTTCTAGAGCAGATAAAAATTCTTTAGATCGCAATCGCTTAGAGTTAAACGCTATGGTAAGCCAAACAGTGATTTTCGCATTTTTTATAATTTTGTCGCTATTTTAGATGGAATCATTAAACGGTGATTACGAAAAACTCCAAAAAGAAAATTACAAATTGCAAAGAGAATCTGACACTTTGAACGACGAGAAACTCTTCTTGCAAGCCGAAGTTGATCGACTACACCAAGAAGCTAGTATTCGTGAAATTACTTTGCATGGTGAAGAAGATCGTTGCAGTCGTATGCGGGAGGAACTTTTAAGTGTTAGAGAAGAACTTAATAAATTGTACTTATCTCACGATATGCTGGAACAACAGAAATTAGAATGTGATGGTCATATTGGTGCATTGGAAAAATCTAAAGGTGCGAACATTGTGTAGCTATTATTTTTCATTTCACCTTCCAATTTATTTATATTAGGTGATTTGGAGATGCAACTTGATATGATGTCTGGTGAAAGATCAAACACGCACGAATCTTTATTGAAGAAAGAAAGTATAGCTACCAATCTAGAGCTGGATAAAAAGAAGCTACAAGATGAATTGAAAAAGGTCAGTCGCATTCCCACTTCTAATTGCTTTATAAATATTTTTATTTTATCTAAACAGACTCAAGATGAAAAAATGGTTTTACATTCCCAATGCAACGATCAACAAAACGATATACACAGTTTAAGGAAAGAATTGTTGCAAGCAGAGCAATCCAGACTTGACTTAGAAGCGGATAAACAAACGCTGAACGAAAGAATTAAGTTTTTGGAAATTGATAAAGGAAAGGTAAGCAACGACAGGTTGAAAAAATAATTTTTTTATAATGCAGTATTTAGGTTGAAATGGAATTGGGACAAATTGCAAGGGAACGAACCGATTTAAGCAATCAATTGATTGTTATTAATCGTAAAAAGGAAACCTTAAATGAAGAACTTTTGAGAACGAAACAAAGACTTGAGCAAGCAAATGAAACCAATGCCAGAATAAATCGAAATTTGGAAGAGTTAGTGAAAGAATGTGAAGACAAACAGGTACAAAACAGGAACGAAACAACGAGTAAAATCTAACCCGATGTTTTTTAGTGCCAAATTAATGCAAATAACAAAGAAATTCAACACTACCAAGAACAATTTTCGGCTTTAAGAAGCGAAAAAGAAACTTTGGAAGCTGTTCTATTTGACACCCAAACTAATTTAGAAGCGTCAGATATAAAGAAATTACAACTAGAAAAAGAACAACAAGATCTTCTTGTGAAGCAAGAAACCCTGAAAGGCCAAATTACAAGACTTAGCAAAGATTTCGAACGGTCAGAAAAAAGATGCCAAGATATTAAAACTGCCTTTGCTCAGCAATCGGGCAATAAAGAGGCAGAATTTGCGCAAACCTTGAATAAACTTAAAAACCAAAACGAAGATAACGTCAAAAAATTAACGGAAGAACGCGAGAAAATTCGAATGGCGTTAGAAAAACGCATGCAAGAGTCTCTAAATCAACTGAAACACGAAAAAGATGGAGAAATTAATAATTTACACGAACAACTCGCAAATATTCAAAATCACATAGAAAATGTTTCCCAACAGCACGAAGAATTGCTACTCAGAGCTGAAAATGACAAGCAGCAAGCTCTTTTGATTGGTTTGTCTTTTTTTGAATTAAATTGCTAGATTTAAATTTGTTTTGTTTAGCTCATCACGATCAACAAGCGTTGCAAGAACGGCTGGAAGTGACGCGAAGAAAATTGGAAGGAGAAAAAGAAGCTTTGGATAGATTGAAACGTGAAGCTAATGGAAAGTTTGATCAAGATAGAGCAACAATTAATCAACTCAAAGATGAATTAAATAAGAACAAAGCGAAATTGGACGAATGCAAGTAAGTTACACTTTTTCAAAATAATTTTGACAGTTTTGTAAATGTTTAAAAATGAATTGTTTTTAGAACAAAAGGAGAAGAGGAAAAGACAAAATTAGAAAATCGAATTGCAGAAATTCGAATAGAACGGGATGCTTCTCAAACGGAAGTCGAGAATTTGAAAGTTCAACTACATTTGGCTGACAATAAAGCAGACGACATTAATAACCAACTACACGATGCAATTAGAAAATGGAAAGAAAGTAAGTTTTTCTTTATTCACCCTAACATTATACTAATTGATTTATTTTAGCGGAAAATAATTCAGAATCGCTAAGAAAAGAGCTGACAGATGTTAGACGTCAATTAACGGATAGTAATTTTGAAAAAGAAAAATATCACGCGACTAATAAGGAATTGAGAGATCACGTCAAAAGGAATGAAACGGAAAAACGAGAACAGGTCCGTCAAATTGAAGAGGCTTTCCAGAAAATTGCCAGTAAGTTTTATTTTGCATGAGTCTGCATATTTTAGTTTGGGGCAAAAAAGTTGGATCAATATCGGTTTCATTGTGTTTTAGACTTAGAGGAAGTAAAGCAATCGTTGGACAACGAAAAACAGCGCTTACAAAATTCAATTCGTGATATGGAAAAAGAACAGGTCCATACTGCACATAAAATCGAGTCTCTTCAGGATGACATCAAAAAGATGGAATCGTCAGGTGCTCAACAACAAGCAGAAGAGAAAGAGTTACAAGGAAGGCTTCTTAATGAAACCGAGGAAAGAGAACGAACTCAACAAGAACTTCATCAACTTAAGAAACAGGTATAATTTTTTTTATTTCGAAAATTTGCGTATCAAAATCTCGATAATTTTAGATGTCAGAACTTGACGACCATTTACAACAAACTCGTCACGAACTTGGTCGTACAAGAGCCCATGGATCACAGTTGGAAGAACAATGGCATGGAAGGGAACAAGATCTTCTTGTTCACTTGGAAGATGCAAGAGGCAAAGAAAAACGACTTGAAGATCAAAAACATAATTTGGAAGTTTGCTTAGTCGATGCTACTCAGCAAATTCAAGAACTAAAGGTACATAGATTTTTAATGTACGTTTTTTGAACCGGTTAATCAAGCAATTATTTTAGGCAAGACTTGGTGGGGCTGAAGGCAGAGTGCGAGCCTTGGACGGGGAATTGACGCACTTGGAAGGATCGAAACGAGATTTGGAGCAAAAATTGAGTAGTGTTATTTCAACGCTACGTAGAATAGCTGGAATTCAATTAGACGGAACAGTTAACATGCCATACCGACTTTTAAGCCCATCAAGAAGATGGAGTCCAGCAAGATGTAAACTTGAATTATTCAGGATTATCTGTTTTATTTCTTTTTTGCTTTTAGCCCAAGAAGTGGATGGAATAGTGGACGTAGATCCAGAAATTGTGCGCAAAGGAGTTCGTAACCTCATGCAACAAGTCGCCCAAATTGAACGAGAACGAGTAAGTCGTTCCCAGCCGAAAAATTCAATATTAACTCTCTTTTTTACTAGGATGATTACAAAACACAAGTTTCGACATCGAAAAAGCAATTACAAGAAGCGCACGATTCCCAAACAAAGGGTGATAGCAAATTGCATAAAGCACTGAACAATTTGAAGGCTTTACAAGATGAAAAAGGCAGTTTGGAAGCTAAATTAGGACAAAAAGCAATAGCTTTACATGCGCAGGTAAGTCAAAGCTGTTTCCAAATATTGGAACGCTATATTTTTTGTTTTAGAATGAAGCTTTACAGAAAAAAACTGATGAGGTCCATCATATGCGAGATAAAATTACTTCTTTGGAACTCGCAGTTCATTCTGGAAATGAAGAAAAATTACAATACGAAGTAAGTGAACGCAACTTTTCTGCCAAGCAGATGTTACTGAAAATTATATTTTAAACAGGATAAAGTGGAAAAACTGAAAATCTCGTTATCGCGCCTGGAGTCTGAAAAGCATAACCTACAAGATGAACTTAACAGGACCGAAAATCGGTGTACAAAATTAGAATTACAACGTATGGCTATGGAAGGTGACTTAAAACGGCTCCAAATGATGCTTCAAGAGAAGGACGCTAATATTGAGGTGAGTACTGACGTGTAATCGCAAAAATTAATTATTTAATGTAATTTTGGAATTTAGGCACTCAAAGACAAATGTGATAGCCAAAATCGTGCAGTGGCCAGTCTGGAAGAGAGATGCGTTTCGCTAAAATCGACAATTGATCAACTTAACTTGTCGCTTGAACGATCATCAGGAAATGAGAGCGAAATGAAAATGGAGCTCAATAGATTACAGAAAGCTCTTCTGGAGACGTCGTCTACATCGCACGCAAATATCGAAAAACTGAAACAAGTAATTTTATTGCATTTATTCTTTTTTCGTATTTATTTGATTTTTTAGATGCAAAAATCTTTGTCAAACTCTGAAAACGAACGTAGAGTAATTGTCGAACGTCTAGAAGCCAGTCAACAAGGTTTAGGGGAGTTGCGACGAAATAACCAGATCTTGCAAGATCAAATTCAAAGATTAAACACCGAACTGGCTAATAATGAAGTTCAAAAAGCTGGGCTTGAATCGCAATTACGATTATCGCAATGGCCCGTGGAAAGTCCCATTAGTTCGCGAGACGATGATTTACTTCGTCAACTACATTCAACGCAACGAGAGCGCAGTGAATTGAGAGGAAAGGTCGATTCTTTAACCAATAAGGTGAGTTTTCCTAAAACATTTTATAATACTAAAATCAAAAATTGTAATATTAGTTACACCAAACTGAAACCGAAAAGCGTTCCCTTGAACGACAAGTTTCCAAGGGAATTGCGTTGCCTGTGAGTAAATCTTATGATCGTCCAGAAAAATACGAATCCGACACGGTGACGTTAGAAAGTTCGCGATTTGAAGATGAAAATAAAGAATTGCGGCTAAAAATCGCACGATTAGAAGCACAATTGGCGGACAAAGAGGCGGAATTACACCGTTTGCGTAATCAAAGACCTTCCATGGATTGCAAATACGATAGGTCGGAAGTAGAGCGCTACAGATCGGCTCAGTTACAGGCGGAACGCTTACTGGAAGCACGCGAACAAAGCCATCGTCAACAAGTTGCCCGATTAGAAAACCAAGTGCAATTATTGAGAGACCAACTTAACCAAGAAATTAAACGTCGCCAACAATATGTAATGCGATCGTCCAGAGCCGGGCGGGAAATGCAACATTTGAGGCAAGCTTTAGGCGATTCCTTGCGCACAGTATCTCAGGATCCTTCTTTAGATGCCTTGCTTTTGGAACACGAAGCTCGGAAATTGGATAATACCCTGTCGCACACGACCAGTTTACCTCCCGCTTTACCTTCATCTTCATACGATCGGCGGTCACTAACACCACAACCCAAGTAGCTTTGTTAAAGCGTTGTGGTGTTTTTAGAAATTTTAACCTCAACACAGTAGTTCACTCACTAAATCATTTCATTCATTGTTCCAAAATTTACACTGCCATTTATAATTATTTATTCGAGTATTTTTGTAACACTCAAAACAAATGTAAAAATTTCGCTGTACAAATTTTAATTGTTCCGTCCAATGTAGATACTATTAAGTTTTTTTATAACAATAAGATAAATAGGCACTTAGAAAAAAAAAATTATTATAAGCGAAAATGTAGCCACTTTGTCTAGGATAATAAATATATTTAGGAAATTATTTTGTTTTATTGCATTTTAGGTTTTTGGGAAATACAAATTACAAAATAAGGTAACTGGAAAAATGGAAAACTTTTTCTACCTATAGTTATTTAGAGTTAGGTTTACTCAAAACTTCTGATGTACTGCCCAAAATTTCTCTGAGTAAACATAACCAAAAAGAACGTTTTTCACATAATAATTAAATTTGTCTAAATATAGAGAATTTGTTTACAATTTAATTTAAGAAATCCACTAACTCCTATCTGAAAGCGATTACTTATACAAGAATTTAGAATAATAATTACACTACTAATTTACTTGAAGTTAGTTGGAATAAAAATTGGAAAATATTTTATCTAAAACAAAGTAAATCTTATGACTAGCAACAAAGGGTAACTATAATTATTTATTTTATTATAATTTCTACACTTATTAAAGTACCTAAGTACAAAAATAATTTATCTAAGTAAGTTATGCAGCAGACTGCATTCTAAAAATGGACGGACTTCCTGGATGAGGGTTACGACAATTCGATTTTTTAATAAAAATCTAATAAGTACACTTTAAATACAACTACAGATTATAAGTACACTTCATGTATCTATTACCTAAATAAAGCAGATTTTTTTGAAAAAATACATAGTAGAAAATCGACAATGAACATTTTTTTTATATGGGCAGGTAAACCACTTACAAATTTTACAAACTTACATTATTTATTATTAAATTTAGCCTTTAAATTTTAATTTTTTACTTTATTATGTATAGGTACTGTAATTTATTTAAATAAGATAAACAAGAAAATAAATAATATAAATAATAATATATATACAGAATTACGCGTACAAATGTTTCGTAGGTACCTATTTAAAAATACATGTCAAAATTTGAAAAAATCAACTTCCTAAAATTAATCAATTAATATTTGTGCGGTTTCGACTAGAAATTATTACGAGCTAAATTTATTAAATAAAAACACATTAAAAACGAGGAAACCTGTGTAAGTAATCGTGGCACGTTTAAATTTTCTCACTCGTTTGGTAATTCGTAGCATTGAAAATTTAATTCGTCGTACAAATTTCCACCAGCGATTATTTCTGCATCAGATATATTTAAACCAAGGGTTGATGGGTTTAAATCGGTGATTATGTAATCACCGCCAAGTCCACATTCTTCCACAACTTGCTCTTTAGGTACCGGAGGACAGAGGAAGTCTAGAATGCATATCGAGAAAAATTAATTACAATTTTTAAATTAGTCACGTGAGATATTTTATAGTATTTTTAAAGCAGCCATTACAGGAAAACTGTAAATAAGTAAACCGGCTTATTACTTATGATATTGTTTTCTCGCCGGAATATACATACCCAATGAAACTTAGTATCGACATAGAATAAAGCAGAATTATAGAAAGTTAGTAAAATAAATTATATTTCCTGCGGATGAATGAGAAAATAGAAAAGAATATATCACTCGAAACGTCACATTTAAAACCAAATAAATTTTCACTTCAGAGAAGTTCTAAAGTTCAAAAGTAGCCCAGGGTTTGCATAGTTTATCTACTAATACGCATAAAAGTGCAATATCGAAGCTTTTGACTTTTGTACCACGTTCCAGTTCAAGTATATAAAAATTATGGATTATTATTGCTAATTATAAATTATCGAACAAGCTCATTTATCTGATAGCTAAATAATTAAGGGCTATTTCACACTGAGCTGGTGCGGACGCTATCCTGCAGAAATTTTTAAGTCAAAATCGTGTAAATTTTACCTTGCCTGAAATTGTATTATTTTTGTAACTCAAATTAAAAATCAACCTGGCGTTTATTCTCACCATTTAAGTTTTTTTTCAATTTTGAAAAAACAAAGTCAGGTCGATTTGGCTTGGAATGCGATAGCCACGAAACACAATAAAGAAATACAAAAGAAAATTATTTATAACTTTTAAATTCCTTAAATTTGACCCATTGATAATAAATTTGGATAAACTATTAATAATATATTATTGTTTAAAATAATAATTTATTGTAATCTTTTAATTTTTTTATTAAGAAAAACAACGCAAATAACATTTAAGAAAGTCAGTCTCGGATATAGGATCTAAGATCCTTGCTGATCAGCTAATATACAGAATGTTCCATCATTTGAAATAATAGAGTACCTATATAACATTATGGAACCAATTTATTCACAAAATCATCTTCCATGTTCTAGAAGTTTGTTCAAAATTTGATTTTATTATTATATTTATTATATTTTGTTTTTCTTTTCTATCACAATGATCGATATGAAAAGTTCTTACTATTTTGACACTTTAATTGTTTTTATAGATACATAATGTTTATGAAGTTAGCAATAATTTGTACGTAATTAGGAACAATCTCTTGATAGTTCATTTGGACCTTAACGTGTGTCATCTAACCCCGCTTTCCCTATAAGCTATTATTAGATTACAAAAATTACTTAGTTATCGATTAAAGATAACAATTTTGTAAAATTAAAATATTTTCTTTTATAGTTGCTGATAATTATTAGCCCTTATTAGAAAAATACCCTTTCCTTAAGCGAGGTTTGGATTGGTAGATCATAAGAAAGATGGCTTTAGATTGGAACAGCGAGTTCAGCACCGATATCCGACGATGGGTAAATTTACCTACTTTATTCGTAAGATAAAATAAACAGTTGAGAGAGAAAAAGAGACGATTATAATATTTGTAACCACAAATTGGTTATGATAACACTTAATATTATTAAAAATTATTAAAAATAAATATCTAATCAATTTTGATAACCATACAATTGAAAATAATATAAACTTAATTTAAAAGCGCTATCTTTATATGAAGTTTTTGTAATATTCCAGAATGAATTGCATGATATCATGATATCGTGATATAATGCACAATGCGACTTATAAACTTTTGCAAGGAAATTAAATATTTATTGTACCCAAGTTGTTCTGATAATACGAGTATATAAGGAAATTACGTCTTTAAACTCGACTAATCATAATTAATTTTCTAAAATGAAGCCTGGTTTAATTAAACATTGAAAATAAAATGGATTTTTTATAATATTCAAACTAGTTTCTTGTCAAAAATATTTCTATTACTCAACGATTTTTATAGAAATCGTTACATAATAGAAAATCATGTGCACTTATTTTCTGTTATACTGTAATTTATGCAAATCGTTGTGTAAACTAAAACGTTGTATAAACAACCTGTGGGAAAAGATCACTAAACTGTTGGATTTCGCGCACACTATAATAATAAGATGTAGTACATGTAATAATATTTATGTTTATAACAATACTATTACAGACATAGAAATCTACGTATAATAAATAATTATTATTACACACATGTCACACTATGGTAAGAAAGGAAACAATAAAAAACGTCAGTTTAACAAAAATAAATTAACTTAAGTTAAATTAAATTAAATAATCAAGTTTCAATATAATATTGAAAATGAAGCATAAAATAGAGAAACTCCAATTATTGTGATGTATTCAAATATATCTCCCATATTTTAACTGGTGCGTTAGCAGCGTTCCAGAGTAAAATTTGAAAATTAAATAATGTAAATTTGAAAGATGGGGCTCCCGACAATTGTTTCAATTATTGTTTCACTAAAAAATCTTAAATTTTATCCACATCTTGAATATTTAAATTTCAATATTTCATACCTGGAATCTCTTTAATATTGTATTTTTTTCAGTTAAGTTATTTTTGTTAAATTTTTATAATTTGCATATCCTATATATAATATATAATTTGAATAAAAAATTACCTTCTAGTCCGTCTGCGACATCCACAACATTAATATACTCAAACTCGATAGGGGGCTGCAATTTTTCAGTATGTATTGAGTTTGATATATGAACTTGCCTTCTCTATAATTAAAAAAATTAATATTAAATTAGTAAATCAATATGGTACCAATAAAATTATAATAATTATCATAAATTAAGTTAACTTAAAACCATTATAAAAAACCTTCACAAAGAAGTTGAGAAAAAATCTCTCGAGAGATGAGGTCAAGATGATGGACCGCATAAAGTCAGATTGAGACATCAACCCATACCATTCCAACCGAGTACGAATGTTTCTAAAAATATCCCCACAGATTTAAAGAGTCACCAAATTTCTCGTACAGTGGAGAAGAAAATTCGGTGGAAAATGGAAAGTTTGAGTGTCAGCACTAGGGGAACTCCTAAAGCAGAAGCAAATCGACAAAAATCTTTATATAAAGACATTAAGGCTGGGATAAGTGAGACAGAAAATGCATAGTACTCTTTCGCTCGTACGCATGGGAGCGCATAGGAAACAAAAATCAACATAACGTCGTAAGAATTTGCAAAACGAAACATAATTTCTTGATTGTTTTTCAATGTTTAGAATCTTAAAGCTTCAACAACTGTTCTAAAGAAAATTTCTAGCCGATCGGATAATTACTTTTAAAAATTCGAAAGTTTTCAAAACAGCCGAAAAATAGTTGATACAATTTTACACAGATTTTATTTTTTTTAAAAGTCGTTTTAAATCAGATCGTCTTAAAAATTCCTTTAGAACAACCGCAAATATATTATCCTTCGATTAAAACTAAAACATTTAAAAAATTCGGTTTATTTTCGAAGCAACCTTCGACGTTTCGTCAAATAATTTTCTGATTTATTTCAATATTTTTATTTGCGCAAATTTGATTAAAATTTACAGATTGCGAAAATTTTAGTGGAGCTTTAGAAAAGCAGAGAGCGCTGTATTTTTAAATGACTTTTGTATAATGAATATTGTATAAGAAATAATTAATCTCCAAGATTTTTTATTATAAATAACTAAGCAATAATATTTTTGTATAATTAGGCTAATAAAAATGTTACAATTTACAATTATTATTATAGTTTAGCAAAGACGAACAATTTTTTTCTTGAAAACAAATCAAGAGACCTGCAAAAAGGTTGTTGGGATTCACGTTCAATTTTTAAAACGCAACTATCGGTTAGTAAATAAAAGGGGAGGAGCTTATGTCTCCTACTAATAAAATCACAACCTTAAACTGAGAAATGCCGGGTATGTTATTACGAGGTAGGGACATTAAAGCCGTGAGACGTCCCGTGATTCCTGGTCGTATATGGTGGCAGTAAATATTAATTATTACAGCAGTTGTTTTTCAATTTAAGATTTTGTTCTATTATTATTACCATTGCAGTACCAAGTTTACACTTGGAACTTGTGATTCTGTGAATATTTTAACAAGAGTATAATACGGTCTCTATTAAAGTGTTAGTTTTGCTAGATGCATAGCTCATAGATCAAACTTGGACTTTAGACTGCGATTTCCCGCTCCGTGGTCTGTTAGTTCAAGTTTAACACTAAACTGCCGGTTAAACTAAAATCTAAAAAGTAATATTCAATTTAGAAAACTTTTAAAGTAAGAGGAGCGATACAAAAATGACAAAAACCGGGCAAAACCGGATAATAATTCTAGTATATATAATATAAATTAGGCGTAGTAGTGGTCTAGTGGTGCAATCGGATACCACCAGATAAGCTTTTTGTTGTTTATCTACATAAAATGCATATTATTGAAAAATGTTTTTTTCGTTAATTTTATTTCAAATAAGTATAGTCGAATTAAAATTGGATAAAAGTTCAACACAGTAGAATTACTTAATTAGTAGATAGTAGTATATAACATGGGTACAAACTAACTTCTGAGCAAAACTTTCCAAATTCCGGTAATTTATTTTTTTTAATTTTATGGGTTCTACATTCTTTTGCAAGTCGGCCAAATTTGTGTAATCTATGTCAAAAAAAAGACTGGAGCAAAATATCATCGTTGAAACACTCGAATCAGAAGTCAACGAACTCCCACATTAAATCATGCAAAATTGAGAGTTTAAATTGAACGAGGAACTTGTTTTAAAATAAATTTCTATGAAAGTTTTTCGACATATCCCATGAAAATATTGCCGACGTTTACAAAACGGCCAATGCTTGACGCGGCACTGACATACCGACCATTAAACCATACAACATTGGGGCTCAACCTGTACAACATTTAAAAAATTGGCTCCACTGGTATTAGTATGCTTAGTATGTACATCTATTTGGGATTTTTAGTTTTTCCTTTTTTTAAAATAATAAATGATTATTTAAAAAATTCAGCGATATCCTTCGCTGAAAACTCAAAAGCAAATTGAATTTTGTTATTGTTCAATTTGTTTAATTTTTATAGCATTAAATTTCACAAGTTAAAAATTTTATTTGTATTATAAAAAAACACACGTTTATAACTGCAACTAACCAGTCACGGAAGCAGCGGATTGCAAAAAAAATTCAAAAATTCAGATTGAAGGTATCTTGTCGGAATCGACCTTCGTGGACGCAAAAATTGCTTAATTAAATATAGAAATAAAAAATAAGAGTCATAACGCTATTAATAAAAAAATTCACTCACTTTACAACTTACATTTACGTCGTAGGAATTTTCAATGGAATTTTCTGGAAGAATACTGGCGGTTGCTGTTTCAAGTTCAATATCACGTTGTCTGTCTTTAAAATCGTTAAAACTTGTTTGCAAAAACTGTTGCATCCGTTGCTTCTTCTTGAAATAGAAAAATTACAAAGTAATAATGAAAATTAGCTTTCAAGAAATATGTCGATCATTATTTTAAATACGAAAGAATTTTCTCGCGACACTTACAATATTCCACGTTTTTTTATCTTCACGTTGCGCAATTGTCCAAAGGTGACCCGCACCATGTACAGCCTTATTTCCTTTTCTGAAATGCGGATTTATGGACAAATTATGCCGAACTGAGTTTTTCCATCTATCATCGTTTTGCTTATAAAATGGAAAATGATCTCTGCAAGAGATGAGAAAAAATTATACTTGGAGAAACTTGGTTCATATATAGAAAGTTTATATTTCGCTCAAAATACAGAAAAATGTAGAAAAGTCAATAACACCAAGATAATGCTACAACCATTTTCGTTATCCCTTCAGATTCCATATAATTTCAGATAATATACTTTAAAAGAAATCGTACCAGGCACTGGAAACCCTTCTTTAGTCCGTGGACGAAACTTTTTCTTTTTGTCAGTAAATCATTGCTTTACTATTTGCATGCATACCTACATCTACAAATTGTATATATTATTGTTATTACTGCCGGATACTCGGGTATAAACATAAATAAATACAATGCTCAATGCACCCCAACGGAAAGATTTAAGAAAAACAATAGGAGGGTATACAATCGCGTTTTGCTATACCTCCTCCATTTACGAGTGGGTATATTATAATGTATGTACGTATAATATTAACACGGACACCTGTGTTTAACCATCCATATCTGCACCTTACACACGACGTGATAATCGACTAGCAATTATCGAAATTATTTTGGCCGGTAGAGTATTCAATGCACATTTCACGCTTACTGAAAAACTGAAGGGTTTTTATTTATGATCCAAAATGTAATTTATAAAAGGGGGATTGCTTCAACATTAATTACAATAATGACAGACACAATAAAAATTAACTTTTCCACCTTTTCCATTTAATATCTATTGGAAGGTATGGAATGGGAAACTTTGTGATATATATCGTAGGTACATACATAATAGAGAAGTTGTCCAAATTTATTAATATGTAGAATTTTCAGAAATAATAATATGTAATACTAAATCTGGAACGGTGCCAAATATGCGCATCGAACAAAAACAATTTTCTTATAATTGAAAATGATATTGGAAAATTAATTACTCAAAAAACTAACTAATGTTAAGAAACTCATTTCACAAGCATCGGTGGTTCAGTGGTAGAATGCTCGCCTGCCACGCGGGCGGCCCGGGTTCGATTCCCGGCCGATGCAGAATTTTTTGAAAACACAGTTTTGTATTTTTGCTGATAAATTTACCTTATTATTATTATTTAGAAAAGTAAATGTTTAAAAAACTAGACAATAGTTTCGTGTATGTTCAGAGAATGAAATTTATTATTATACTATAATTTATAATGTATTATGTCAACACCATTGAATAAATAGTAGGAAGGAAGGAGCATTTAGAATATTTTTGCGAGTCAAATCGAATCTGATGGCGGCTGCTTAAATGTATTTTCAGTGGCGTTACATAAAATATGAGTAAAGATGACATTCATAAATATAATTTATTGCATTATATTTTAATGCGTGTAACCACGAATATTAACGTTTTCATAATATTATTAAGCATTCTTAAACCAAAAAGGGATAAAGCTCACTTACAAGCATCTGGTGGAATCGAATCTATTTAAAATAAAATCTGATATGCACGCCATTGCACTATGCATAACCACACAATTTACTACATTTAATATTAGAAAGTTAAATTAAATTTTAGATATGTTCTTATGCCATGTAATTCCATTTTCGACATTTTGCGCGTTCCTGATGGTTCCACAAGCAACACAATTAACCATTTTAGACAATTTAAATCGCATCTCAATATGGCCGAACACCCACTCCTTTTGACTCGCAAATGTAACACGGTAAAACATACATATGCTCCTTCCTTCCTACTATTTATTCAATGGTCAACACCAATCAGTGTACAGTGTACCATAAAATTTATCAGCTTTAAATAAATTATTCTAACTACGGGTTTTTTTAAATCAAAGAAAAACGATTTTACTGTGTGCTTTCATTGTAAATATGATTTTAGGACACTTCGTTACTGGACATTTTGCACCCGGACATTTCGCACCCGGGCATTTCGCTACCAGGACATTTCGCTACCAGGATATTTCGCTCCCGGATATTTCGCTACCGGGGACATTTCGCGACCCGATTTCGCTATCACTTTTAGCATATTATTCATTATCAGGGATAATTTTAAATTTTCTCAGACCCAACCTAAGTGACGTCCCACCCTTAGCTAGTAGCACCTTTTCGAATTCTATATAGGTTAACATTTATTAAAACTAAAGATAATATGCTAAAAGTGATATTAAAATCAACAGGAGTTAGGTCCGTATTCAGTACTATTTGATTTGGTCAAGTCAAATTAAAAATAATTAATAAAAAATTAACAATTAAAATTATTTAAAATAACTAAAAATGTTTTAAATTATGAGAGATTTCCACGAAGAAAGTGAAGCTTATTTTCTGGATCATAAGTTTGAAGCAACGTTTCGATGCGTTGATGCACATCTCGGTATTTCTTCTTCTTTGGGACCACAACTCCGCGGTTATGTTGAGCAAATTTTTGCGCTACTTAAACCCACTTCTTTTTTTAAAGCTGTTATTAGAGACCACAGGTTTATGGAAACTTCCACATTGTTGTTGGTACGTGGCAATTATAGGATTATCTACTACCATTTTAATAATTTGAATCTCGTTGATTCGACATTTTGCTCAAAAAATTTCAATATATGAATAAGGAATAATAAGCTAAAAGTGGTAGCGAAATGTTTCCGGTAGCGAAATATCCTAGTAGCGAAATATCCCGGTAGCGAAACGTCCAGTTACCTGTATAAATAGTTTGCCCCGTTAAGTATTTTCTGAAAAATGTTTTTCATGAAATGAAAATAAAAATCGACTACTTATCTACTCCCTGTATGTCAAAATGGAGAAAACAATTTAAAAATATATATTAAAATTTGAGAAAATATCAATAGGGTAATGTAGTCTAAGATTGCGCACTTAAAATATTTTAACATATAATTGATTAATTTCACAAAATATGGACGTAAAAAAAATTAACAAACATGTGTAAATATATACGAGGGTGGATCAATAAGTACCCGTGTTCGAAGACAGGTGGCGTTGCTAAGGGAAGTTAGTATTTTCGTCGTGTACTACCATCTCTTACACGACACCATACTAAATTTCAGACTGTTTCATGGGTTAGTTTTTATTGGGCAGCCAATTATTTCACACGTGTTGCGTGTTTCTCGATAAAATAGAAAAAGAACAATATCGATCCGTTATTTGCATTTTATTTTTGAATGGAAAAACATGCGTAGAAATGGAAACAAAGTTGGGTGCTGTCTATGGGGACACTTCACCATCTATGATAACCACAAGATATTGGTTCAATGAATTTAAACGTGGTCGTACATCTGTTTTTGATGAGGGGTAATATGAGGAGAGCTGCGGCAGCCTGGCAGACGTGGTTTTTGGGACTCCAAGGAAATAATCCTCATGGACTCTTTACAGAAAGGAAGAGCGATCATAAGGTAGTACTACAGTAAATTATTGGACCGATTCGATACAAAATGAAGGAAACACGGCTCCATTTGGCTAAAAAAAAAATTGCTGTTTCACCACGATAAGGCACCAGCACATTTATCCAGGATTGCCGCGGCCAAGTTGCACGAACTGCACTACAAATTGCTGTCGCACCCATTCGACTTGGCTCCCTGCGGCTTATTTCTGTCCCTCAACATGAAAAAGTGGCTCGGTGGAAAAAAATTCAGCTCTAAAGCGGAGGATATCGTCGAAACAGAAGCTTATTTTGAAGAGTTTGACAAATCGTATTTTTGAAGGGCTTAAAGAAATGGCAGAAAAGTTGGAAAAAGTGTATTGCACTAAAAGGAGATTACGTTCAAAAATAGAAAAAAAAAATTGAGAAAAACTTGCTTCTTCATTCCTAACGCGGGTACTTATTGATCTACCCTCGTATAGTGATAAAAAAATATCACAAACATATAAAATTCATAAAAATAAAGAAGAAATAAAATATTTACTGATTAAAAGCAAATGCGCAATCTTGTAATACAGATTTGATAAGATTGCGCATATTTAATTATTATAAGTTTGCGCTCTTAATAATTTCACATTTAAACTACCCTGTTCCTAAATAAATAGAACAATTTTCATGGCACCAATTCTTACAAACAAATCATTGGATCCACTCTTCTGTAGGGGTTCATCACAAGCTGGGCAGAAAAATTCTGCTTATTGTGTTATTGTCGGAATTTTTTAACTTTCTATTTTTAATAATTGATCCCTTAACACTTTTCGTTTTTGATTTAGCTTCAGGAATTTAATATTATAAAAAACTTTAACCGCGCCAACTTAGAAACGGTGCAAAAACATGGAAGCATTATAGTGCGCAATCTTATAAATTAATGACTTATGTTATTCAATTGAAGAAATTCATCACGCATACTTTATTAGGTGAAATATTTTGTTTTTAAATAATTAATTCCTTTATAATTAACTTTATAAACTAGTCTTGAATCATGAATATAAAAAAATAAAGGATCAGTGGCTTATCTTCTAGACTGGGAAAATTACAAGGATTGAAGCACTTACCAATTAATTCAAATTTTTAATATAAAACGCTTATCAAAAAACATGTGCCGTATTGTAACTATATAATAACTGTTAGAGGTTTCAGGATTGCATATTTCTTATTTCAAGAATGTAACTACAGCATTAATATTGGCTCTGCGCAATCTTGCAAACTGCGCAATCTTAGATGAACTTACCCTATTATACTTTATACTACCGCATTTTGATAATTCCTGTTTAAAAAATTCTATCTATCTTAAATTTTTTTATCGTTGATCATCGCGAAGCAGAGAGTACTGTTTGTAACATTTTTTACTGTTTGTTATATTATTATATATTATATTACGCAAAATTTTTTATAAAAATAATTGTATTTTTTCGGTAAAAACATTTTCTTTATTTTCTGGTTTATTTTAAAATTTTTGTTTACAGAAAATTGGCTAAACTGTTAAATGTGTAACTGTTAATGCTGAATATCCGGTTCGACCCCGGGTAAAGTGAGAATTTCATTTTACTCGAAAAACAATCATTCAAATTATGCGCCGTAAAAATATGCACAGAAAAAACAAACAAATATACAAAACAATCAGAATCAGTATAATATGTTGACACCGGAGAAAAAAAACATACAGGAGATGCTAAACGAAAGCTTAAATTCTTTTTGGAAAATTTTAATCTTAAAAATAGAAACCATAATTATTAACACCCAGTGGTAGTATGAGTGTTGGGTGAGGTGGACGTATGCCCACCTTAAAAATTGTTTCGTTACCCTATAGCCCCACGGTAAAAAATAATACAAAATTTCAGTAATTGATCTGTTTACTTGCACGATATCGATATATTTTAATATTTTATAGTAACTGGAACTTTATTTCATTATTGTTCATTTTATCTTTTTTCTATTTCTTTTATAGGATTATCTACAAAAAATTGTTCAAATAAATTAAGTATATAAATTACTAAAAAAAACATTTTCTTTGTTTGTTTGATCAACCAACCAACTTTTTAAATAGTGCTTTTACTGCTTATTTACTTGATTTTTAAAAATTTTAGAAGAGGATTAGGCTTCTCCAATTTTTTATGCATCAAGCCTACAGCTTGTGCCTTCTGTGAACTACGGCACTGACCACTGCGAGTAATTTAGTGATTGTTCATTAACATATTTTAATGGATTTTGTTATAATTTAGTTTACTTCCGTCCATCTTTTGCTATAAAGCAGTTGCAGGGATCATGAGAATTACACCCTGCACAAACCACCAATGTCGGTCCACTCATCCGTATCAAACATTTAAACACGTTAATTGTCCAAAACGTATCATGTATGTTGGGGTGGAAATTTAAAAAAGTTTACATCCTGCGGCCAGGTGAATTACGGGGTTTCAAATTGAACGATGTTTAGTCTTGTGACCGCGATTAAATCGTGCCTGGTACGGTAATATTGACGATCTCAAGGGAAAGCTTTACAACTTGGTTTAGCCCCTGCCGTCTCTTCAAATATATTTTAATGCAGTGATTTACCACATGCAAATTTATCGACTGTTAATGTCAACAATTTTATGAGCAAATAAAGGGTCTCGATGGTTTTCACAAATTTCGTCCTGTTATACTTGGTTATGATGCCATCAACAAGCTTAAATTATTTGAATTGTTTTCGTTTAGACTTACGATATCCATTGGTAAATTCCAGACACGGTAAGCTCTCCCTTTTCGTTGAGAGCGTGCTCGATCAGTTCGGTGTATGTGAAGGGTGGTTTTCTTGGTCCTGAATATCTGTAGGCGTGTCCATGGAGTTTTACTGTATCGTCTTTTGGAAGGTTGTTCGACTCATTTTCGGGTATTAATCTACTTGCGTTCATCTGCAACAGCAAATAATTACTAACTCATAACTTTCAACAACGTTAGATTTATGCCCTACTTTAGCAGAAGTTTCTACATTAAGAAACCAATAAAGTATACATAATCTTTGTATAAAAAAAAGTAATTTAAAATAAAATCAAGTTGTGAAATTTTAGCCTTGGCCGTCTTCCGGACATACAATACAAAATTTAATGCATCATGCAAAAATAAGCAGTACAAATAATTGACATGCCCCTATTAGTTTTTTCTTTTAAATAGGACAATTTTTCTTTGCACCAATAAAATCATTTCTATACTTACACTTTCGACACGCTGCTCGTAATATTCTCTATTCGCCGGTTCCGAAACGTAAACTCCATTTATTTCATTTTCGGAAACCAGAGAAAATTTTGACGATGCTTCGATAACATTTACATCTTGTTCCAACGCTGGTGGAGTATCACAGTCTAAAATATTAAAGCAATATTTTATTTTCATTAAAACTACTTTTAAAAAATAAAACAATAAGAGGGCACTGAAATTTTCGAAAAAACTAAACCTCAAATTACTAAGTGATTGTTGACACGAGATGTTTACCTATTAACAAACAATAACCAAAAAAAAGTTGCTAGTAAACGCAAGTGCTCGAAAACGTTTTTCCCGAAAAAGTGCTGTGCAATGTATTAATAAATAATTGGAAAACAAACCTGATGGAACGGGAGTTAAATCTTGGATTTTATAATTTAATAACCACGAAAGGTTACCATCGAATGAATCTCCCTCAATTCCACTATCGGAGCCTTTTGGACTAGGTATTAAGCAGTTTGCGAAATCAGATTTTGCATCATTTTTGAAGGATGCTTCAGGTGCATTGGAGTTCCAACTGTTCTGAAGCGATTGAAGTTCTTCGATATTTACGTTGTGCATTTCGGCGACTATATTGGGAATTTTATTAGTGGTGTCCCAATTGCCGTTGAGAAGAACAACCTAAAGATGTTTTGGATTTAAAATAGGATATTGCGATTTAAGCATGTGAAAAAATACCTCGGTTTTAACGCTGCTTGGGGAATCGTTGTTCTTCATCTTGATTGCTATTTGAGGTAAGCTACTTCCATTTTGACCATTAATTCTTCTGTATTTCGTCGGGTTTTCTTTAACACTGCCGAAATCACCTTCGTTGTATCTTTTTATCGTAATTAAATTCCGAGATCTGTCTATTTGAGCAGGCACCCCAGGTCTCTCGCGAATAATTAATTGATTGTTTGTGCTGGTATTCATGTCCAAGTAGTTACTTAACACGTGATTAAAATAATAAAAATCTGTATGTCCGAAATTAACACACGCCTGACAGATAAAACAATGCACCTTAACATAACCGGAAACGTCTACTACGGTGAAATTCAAAATCAAAACTGAAATCAAAAAAATTACGTATGGATTGTCATTTCAGAAATTTTCAACAAATAACTTACTATTTTGAATTTTGAGATGGCGTCGAATGTTTTTCGATTGTTATTCGATTAAAAATGTTTTAAAAATTTAATGTACTAAAATTTGTTCAAATAAAGGAATACACTGAAGGGTTTATAGGACATTGGTTTGGTTGTTTCTCAGGGAAACTCCTTATTCGAGTTAAAACCCGCCCCTACCTAACGCAAGCGCATCCAATTTGGGAAAAACTGCAACGAAATCAAACGAGCATATTTTTACTTATGATTAGGTAAAATTCAAAATTTATTATAAAAAATATTATAATTCAATATACTGGATTTTAAGTGTTTTTGCAAAAGTGTGGTGAAAAACGAACGTTTACTACCAAAATGACTTACAATGGAGCTAATTATTAAGATGATCAACTTTACTAACAATTTTCTCATTACCTTATTATTGCTTATAAAATACCTACTTCATTGAATTTAAATGTATACAGCGAAAAAAAATTTTCAGTGTAGACCTAAAAAAACAAATATCCCGAATTCATTCTTTGCAGAACATTGCGTTTATTTAATAGTTACAGTTTTTTCAGGTACGATTTCAAAAATTCTTCTCTTTAAAATTTGACCTAATTCAATACTGATTGATTTTGTAAAAAGAAGTGACGAGTGACAATTTTTTTATAAATTAAATTGATTGAAAACATAACAATAATTGATGAACCTCAACATGCCATTGTACACTACCCCATTGAGTATTTTTTTACACTGAAAGAAATTGATGTTATTACATAACATTCTTCGTAATATTTACACTATTACATTTTCTAATTAGAAAATGAGTACTAATATTACACATTGTGTATGAAATTGTGTAATTTTACTGAATTAGTTTACAAATTTTTTTATTTGTGTTTTCTTGTGTAAAAAGTTGTATTATTTTTGAGTAATTTTAACTAAAGGAAACTCTACATTTGCTTTCTGTTTCGATTTTAGTACTAAACATTTTTTAAACTCAATTTTATAAATTAATGGTTTAAAAGCGTTCAACATTTAATTAATTAACAAAACATAGCGAGCTGCTCTAATGCTCTCGAGTATTTGGAGAGAACGTATTACTAATGCGGAAAAGTAGTACTTCTCCACACACTTTTGAATATCACAAAGTAATATTTTTCAAATTTTTTGTAATTATTATTACTATATCTGCAAATTAGTACATTTGTTTGATTTGCGAATATTTAGATACCATAGTATGTGATTTTTAAAAATATAAATATCCAAAAAAATGTTCGAAAGCACCAGAAATAAATATTTCGATTTATTATTACTTTCTGATATTATTTTATTATTTTTTCATTATATTAATTTTTCAAATTTTATAATAAATTATAATCGATTTTTATTCGTTTCGGTTAAAATATGTTGTTGTTTATACAAAATGAAGAACCCCATATGTTTTAGTTCATCCTAAAAAGAGTTTTGACGGCCGATAGCGACATTATAAGAATTCGAATTAAATAATATGCAACAATATAAACAACTTTATTTAAATAGTACCTACTTCTTCGCAGTAAAGACACCTGATGATGTACGAATTATCGCACAAAACATGTCGTGTTTTATGGATAAAATATTTTAATTTACTACTAAGAAGTACTATTTACCACAGGCCCATAGTCAGGGGGGGCACCTTTTTTTCAAAAAATTTTGAAAATGAAAATTTTGAATTCCGAAAATCAAATAGGTATCTACCTATTCTATTTTAAAGTTGGAAAAAGTTCTTTTTTCCACTTATTAGAGAAATTCTACAAGTAAAAAAAGGCTAAACGGTCTAGCGCTCATGAAGGGGCGGCACCACCCCGGGCCCTGCAAAGAAAAGGGCCCGATTTACATGAAATTATTATTAAAATTATGAGTTAAGGCCACGGGTTAAGGCTTACTAAATTCCTTTGTCGTAGCCATTGAAAGCATTTATTTGGTAAAAATTTCATTGAAATTTTGTAGCTACATTTGTATTACAATAATACCTTCAAAAATTTCTAACCTTTAAACCCTGTTGACCCTGAAAACTCAAATTTTCCCGCCTGCGGCGTTCGTGGGGGCTTCGCCCGATTCCGCCTCTATGTTTACAACATTAAAAATTCTCAGAAGGGAAGCCACCAAAAATGTTACTTTTTACAAGTGCCCCCCCCCCTAAAATGAAATCGCTACGCTATAGACGTAACTTCAATTATTAAATAATATAAAAAACAGCAATTCAAACGGTCTCACCGGGTTTTCATATGAAATTTGCACTGGCGGGCGTCTTTGTTGACATTGGTGCCTTTATTATATTGCTAGTTGCTGGAACTAAGCTTGGGCCAAATATCAAACCCCAAGCTTTACACGTTTTTTGAAAATGGGGGTTGCAACTCCAAACTTCAAAATTGTTTTCCTACAAAACTGTGATAGATTTTCCAATGAAACCAATGCGACATGAAAGCTCTTGATTAGAATTATACATTCCATATTTGTTTCATAATTTTCCAACCAATCATAAGGCAGGAAAAATATTTTGAAAAATTTGGGGGTGGTTTTTCCTGACTATTTTTCAAGGTACACCGACCAAAACAATCATGTATAATCAATAAAATATTCAATAATTATAGTGCATAGCAATTACATAGGTGTGCGATGGGTGGAACATATTATAAATAAATAAAAAATTGTAGGTAAATACCAAATCGGATATGTTCATTGCAAAAGTAATTTTCGGGACGTCTTTCTTTTCTTTTGGGTAGGCACATGGTGGGGCACTCCAAGCAACAGGGTGGGCACATGCCCGCCTTGGCCCCCCTGGCGCTGTCGCTGTTGCCACAGATATACTTTTTTACATTTTCAAAAATGGCACACTTTTTTTCACTTAAATAACATCAAGAAACAAAGATTAAGTAGTTGAATTTCAAGAAGTGCATTGATAAATTAATAAAGATGTAATGCAAAGAAAGAAAGTATCTACTGAATAATGTGAAATCTTAAACTTCGTGATGTAAATTAGTTTATTGATGCCCATATCAAAATAATTCCAACATTATGGAACATATGGACTCAATTAAGCTTTTATTTGTATTTATTATGTATTTTTATGCTTTTATTCATTGCCAATCAACACTAAATGTTTATGTAAGTATTATACCATCAGAATTAGAATTCATCGCCTGAGGCCTGATGATGCCATGGTTTGCCGAAATTTAATATTTATTTATTATGGGATTATCTTTTAGATAATCTGATAATTTATATAAAATGTCTATATAAGTATTTTAGTACATCTTCAAATAAACAACTAAAAAAGAAGAATGGAATTTAATTCAGAAGAATTTACTACCATTCTCTTAGATTTAAATGAAAGTTCTATTGAGAAAACAAAGAACTGGATGCTTCAACAAAGAAAGCACCATAAATTGCTAGTACAAGTGTGGTATGAAAACATTTTATTATCCTCTTTCGTCGATAAGATAATTTATTTGAAATTGGTAAATGCGATTATGTCAACAACAGACACAGAAATTGAAGACTTCAGAAATGATTTTAGTGATGTTCTAGGCGATGTTTTCCAACATTTGGCAAATCTCAACTGCGGAATTATATGTAAGTACAACGTTATGAAATTGATTAAGCTTTGGAAAATTAATAACGTTTTCACTGATTCTCAAATATCGATATTCAGAGAGATATTAAAGAAATCACCAGCCAAGAAGAAAGTAATTAACAGAATCCCAATGCTGCAGGAGGTATTGATTAAAAATTACAAAAATCGTTGTGAGCAGTTTTATTCTTATTTTCATTTGTAATAAATTATCACGACAAAAATAAATTAATAAATATTTAACTAATACTTATCTTCTTCGTTTATCTATAACAGGCAGGGACAGCCCAATGAAAAGGATAGGGGGGAGCTTCCCCCCAATGTTTGTGAAAATTGGGCAAAAGTTGGTAAAATCTACCCTCCTTATGAGTTGGCAAAAAGCCAAAAACGTAAAAACTAAAAAAATAAGCTAATTGAGATACCGAAACAACGAAACAAGGGTGAGCATCAAAAACTAGGCATCGACAGAGTTTTATTATTTATTATAAACCAAATAAATTTTGTAAAAGTGTGAAGAATCTCGAGGGCTGGAAAAATGTCCAGGGCGGGCCGCGGGTTGGCCACCACTGATCTAAATATAAAACTAAGTTGGGCGATGTCCGCAAAATACATTTGAGTACTTTTAGGCCATCCGAAAAGCTAAAATTTTGCATTTAGATTATTATAGGTAGAGTGCCTAAAAGTTTTAAATCCTTAATCGCATTCGAAATTTTAAAAATTTTTAAAAATGAAACCTACCCTACAGAGCACAGTAATATATAGGTTGGATAATAAAATCGACCAATCAGAACTTTTCGTTTTTTGCTTGGCAAAAGGTTATCGAGTGATTGAATGAGTGAGTTAGGGCCAATTTCATAATGAATTTTACCAATCAAAATGATCAATTTGGCTTTAAAAGCGGTTTTAAATTTAACGCTTCCTTTGAAAATTCGTTATGAAATTGGCACTTAGTTTTTTATTAATGCTTAATTAATGTTATTTTGAATGCAAAATTAAAGAATAGTTTTGTCCTCACAAATCACAATTGTGACACCTATTGACGACGTTTTCCCTTCATGCTTAAATATATTCTCTTATGCACTGTAGTTATTTTTCTATTAATTAAATTGGTGCAAAATTTAAAAACTGAATTCTTTCTACGAATTTCATTTGTCACAATTTTTTGTCACTGTTCACTGGTAGAGGGAGTTAAGCCCACATTACGGGGCGCCACTGCCTGGCATTGTACTGGATAACTGAAATAAATATAACTGGTAAATGGGCTTAATGGGTGTACTTTTGAATTCAGGCTCTGCCAATAAAATGGGCAAGCACAGAACATTATAAATAGTATAACAGAATTTTGTGCAAATAGTACAAGTGAGTCATTAAACACGTTCCAGTGTTTGTTTATTTCTTGTTTAGTGCTGCTGTCAATTGCTGTCAATTGTCATTTGACTGTCAAATTCTACAGATGATTAATCTAAATTTTTCTTGAACATTTTTCAAAATTGTGGTTTTATTATTGACGAAGTTGTTTGATTCTTCATAAATTTTATTTTACAATGTGCGTTTTGAATTAATAGTTTTATTGCGATCGAGCCAAGTGTGTTTGTTTAATTGGAAATCAACGAAAGGTCAGTGTAAAATTTGGGTTATTATCTGACATTGAGTTCGCATAATATTTACTATACTTACAACTTCAGAAACGTTTTTCGTGAGGATTTTGTAATCTAATTTATTCTAGAAATTATCAGTAGCCTTTTGTTGTTGTGCTTTAGCGAAAAAAATAAGTTTGGTTGTAGTTGAGCAATTTTTTACCGTTTTCTTTGTTTTAGAAAAAAATGGATATCAATAGTGGGCAACCTGAAGGTTCTGGAGGCGGCGACTTAGATCTGGAAGCGTCCCTTTTAAGACAATTTAGTTGTATGGGTACAACCGATAAAGATGAACTTGTTCAACAACTGCAGAAGTTGGTAGGGAATAGCTTGAATTATAATTCTGCAGTATTTTTTCTCGACATGAATAATTGGTAAGTGTTCATTATTTTGTCTAATTATGGATACTAATTTGACATAATTGATAGAGTAAGGTATATTGGAAATGATTAAAGAATTGATTAACAATTCAAACTAATATATTATTAAAATTTATTTCACATTATAATTGATAATTTTTGTTATTAAAACTTAAAACTGCTCGTCTTATGTTAAATATTCATAATGATGCAATTTTCAAGGTTATTTTCACCAGATATGGTTAATTTTAATAAATTAAAGCAGTCACTGAATGGAGTAAAAGTCTATTGTTGGGCAGACTACTCTTAAAAGTAGTTAAACGATAAACTACTTTTTATCGTGTAAAAATAGCTCGAACTACCTGTAGCTACTTTCGACTGGACGTAGTTATGCAAAAATGATCCATTCCACAAGTTCAAAAAATTAATTCAACTCGGGGTTGCATATTTCACACAAAAAGTGTTGGTAATTAAACTTCTCATAACTCAAATAATTGAGTTTAGACCGGTAAAAGATGGGTTCAACCTATTGCTTACAAGATATTGTCTTGAAAAAAACCTACACCATGAAGAACTTGTGGTATTCATGGATATAATATTAGGTACTGCAATTTCATGAACACATAACTTTCATCGGCAAGAAAATGTACAATTCATTAAGACAATTGAATTCTTTTAGAGAATTCCTCTCCTGCAATCTTAAACTAATACTTTTGGAAGCGTTAGTAATGAGCCATCACAATTATGGAGATTTGTTTACGGACATTGTAATACACACGAAAATAAAAACAAACTCCAAAAGATCCAAAACTCATATATCTAGTTTGTCACGAAGGTAAACTACAGTTTACCGAAACATGAAGTTATATAGGCCTATTAGCTTGCTTCCTAGATTGTCCAAATTATTTGAAAGGGTGTTACAAAATTGGCTTAAACTAAAGTTCATAGATTGGCTGCAGAATTTAATAAAAATTTTAATAACATAGTTTATAACTCGGCTGCTTTCATTGATATAAGTCAGGTATTTGATAGAAGTTGCCTGATAACATATTTCTCCTATTAAAATCAAAGACTGATTTGCCCACCAACAAAAATACAACCACAGCTACATTTGAAGACAGCACTGCCATATTTGCTGCGTATGCAGTCCTTGTGGTGGCCTCAGATATGTTTCAAGAAAACCTAAACAAAATGGAATTCTGGTTTAAAAAATTGAAGATTAAAGTAAATGAAAGAAAATCTGTTGAAGTGCATTCCGACGATACTAAATATTTAAGCATCCATTTGGACAGACGCTTGACTTGGCGTCAGCATATTTTCACTAAGAGAAAACAAGTTGGGTTAAAGTTAAGAAAATTATATTGGATTATTGGCAAGAATTAAAAAATTACTCTAGAAAACTAGCTATTGATTGATTCACAGGATTATTTTATGGCATCCAACTGTGGAGTTTGGAATTTAGCTCCATTGTAGAAATATTGAAGAGTGTCCAAACAAAGTAATTCTTTGAAACCTAAAATTCTCTACCGTTAGGGAAGAAAACGTTAATTTTAGGAAATCATATCATGCAAAATTGAATAACCGTCCTAATAAACTGGTTGAAAGCTGAATTCCAGAGATAACTTTAACAACCGATTAAAACGAGGAAATATTAATGATTGGTTAAATAGATTTTAGTTTTTTAAATCATAATAATTAAAGATATGATTAAATAGCTGTAAGAAACATGTTGTTGATATATTGCATATTATCTCTGGATATATTGTACTAATTATTAAATTAATATAAAGAAAAATTTTCCTAATTTTTTTAAAATTCTTTCTTTTATACTCTTGGTGCATAAACATGCTTAGCCAATTATAGTTAACGAATTAGCCCTGGTTTACATAATTCAGCTACTGCAAAGATTTCACCAAACGTCAAATTTATCATAGGATAGATGATGAGATTAAAAACATTGGCAATGTGTTGTGGTCTTATAGTATCGTCGATACTACTTGGCTACTACTGCATATACCCGTGCTTACGATAGAATAACAATAATATTAGACGAGTATGTGACAGATGTACTATCATTGTAAATCAGTGAGCATTTTTTATATATTTTATTTTTTCTGTTCCAGGAATTTACAAGCAGCTATTTGTTCGTATTTTGATATTCAAACAACTGTGCGTTTACCAGAAATGTCACTAGTCTCAGATCCCTTAGCCAATGAATGTGAAAGTATAGAACCGTCAACTAGGTAATTTTACAATTTTAAATTTGTAGGCGTTTCGACATGCTTTTTGTTTAGTTTTGTGAAGAATTGGTGTGTACTTAATAGTGGGAGGGAAGCATGGCCCTCCGATTGTTATTTAAAGTGTTCACAAGGCGATTGTATGGGCGCAGGTAATACTAAAATTATGGCATTGCCTCCTGGTGAAAAAATGTTTTTACAAATACCAATGAGAAGTCCCTCGTTACCTGGTATATATCAAGGTAAATGGAGACTGTGCACGCCTTGTGGGACGTATTTTGGAGGTAATATTGATAATCCTTCTTCTACAGATTCTTTTCTGTTAAAATTAAACTTTCAGATCCATTGTGGGCGATAATAACTGTAGTCGAGGAAGGTACAATACAATTAACTCATCAGTTATCTCATTTTAATGCTTTAGGGTCATCCTTAGGTAATAACGTAACGACGAATCCATTTTTACAATTTAAGAATAGTGAAAATGTGCAAGTAAGTTTGCAAGTCAATTCTTAATTTTTTTTTAATTCATAATTTTTCAGGACGATTCTACATTGCATTGAAGTCCTAATATGTGTTAGTTAAATTTTATATCAAAAATATTGGTGCCAATAAACTTTAACACCAGTTTTGTGATATCACGAATGCTGTTATGTTGTTTTATATTTTCAATTTGGTCTAAATATTAGTTTCATAATTTGCTTGTTTTTATAAAATAGGAACAGACTTTCATAGTTTTGCATTTATTTTTTTAGTTTGTTTTTTTTGTAATTCATAGGAATTTTTAAAAAAATTTAAGTATTAAGAACTTAATAATTTGAAGTTTGTTTTTTTTACCTATTTAATAAAAATAGGTTACCGATTGTGGACTTGCTACTGTAGTTTACCAATGTGATATTAAGTGTCATTTGCCCTATGAAAATGGTATCGGTTTAAAATTTATTTGGAAATCTGAAATGTAGAATTCTAGTGCAGCCCAAAATATTTTTTAAACTTATATTGAAAGTTATTAAATTTGAAAATTATGTTTTATAATTTAAAAAGTTACCTTGTTTATTTTTAACTATAATTACCAAATTGAAGTGGCTAAATTGCATTGATTTAATGTAAGCCAGTTTTTACAAATTTGAGAATTATGAATTGAGGCTGTCGAGGTTTATTCGAACAGCTTCTAAAAGCAAGTGCAATTTAGAATAAGTATGAAGTTTTTACCATGGTTTAAAGTTTTTTATTTATTATTGTAAGATCTTAAAGAAATTTGTTCTCGATTATAACAACAACTTAAGTTAAATGTCTTAATTTCACATTAGTTGATTATTTAAATGAGTAAGTTTCTAACGTGTTAATTTTATAATATATATGCTGATGGTGCTCAAAAAAGTACACAATACCTTTTAAATTTATGAATGTGTGTGATGGTGTGTTTGCAGATGAGATGTTTCAAATTTATTTTATATGAAAGATAACCATGTTCTGTAAAAATTATTATAAAAAATAAATACGAAATTTTAAATAAACTTCTTATTTAAACGTTTTATTATTTAAAAAGTGTTGTTACTTGTACTTGAATTTATTTTAAGCTTTTTACAGAAGTTTGGATCAAAATTTCAAATTTTGGTTATAAAAACACAACCATAAAAATTGAATAAATTTATGGTTAAAAAAATGTGTTTAATAAATGGTACGAAAAAATGAATGAAAACTTACAACTTTTTGTTTTTCTATAAATTTGTTATTTGCGTTGCTATTTCACTGTTTACACAATTTTTAAATCACTAATTTATTATAATGCCCTTAGAAACGACTACTAATTTTATATAAAAATGAGTTCAGTTGTTTCAACTGTAAAAATTTTCATGGCAAGCTATTTAAATTTGGAAAAATAACGTTTTAAACAAAATGAAAGCTTTTCTTGTATTTTTAGAAATCACATACAAAAAATAATTATTTTATTCTAAATTAGCAATTGCACAAATTTACGTTATTGGAAAATTAGAAAATAATTTATTTTTAAAATAGTTTGGTAAATCGTTCACAACGTAATTTAACAAATTTTATAATTAACACAATATAACTAATAATTTTAAAAGTAAGAACTTAACAAAAAATTTAGAAAATTTTACGCTGCTACCTTTACTTAATACTTCGTAATTTTTTCTTTTAGGTTTTTCGCGATGTGTCATTTCGTTGTATTTGTAAGCAGTTTCACCTGAAAAAAAGTTGTGGAAATATTAGAAATAGTAGTTGAACCCCCCCGAAGTATCAGAAATATTATAATAGATTGCAAATTTGTACATACTTCCACACAATGAAGGATACTCTAACGTACAACTCGTTCCTTCGTGACAAAAACTGCAAGGAGCTCCAACTTTGTAGACAGGTTGCTTTGGTATATTTCCTGAAGGACCATAATTACAAATAAAATGCTCCCTGTATTCGACCTCAAATCCTGTTGATTGTTGAAACACTGCTCTTGCACATCCTAAAATCGCACAAAATTTATTATCACAATTACCCGAAGTATAGGTAATCGGAAACTTACCAACTTGATAAGTATCAGCCCACACTAATTGCGAGTATCTCTTGGTCATATGTACATCATTCCAATAACTAAAATTAGAATTTAATCAGTTTTAGATAATTTGTTACAAGATTACTAACGGTATAAAATTATCAAGTTTCGTTTTGTTAAAGTAAGCCACTTCGTCGTACCACGACTTAATAAAAGAGAGTTCGTTATTAGTAGCAAAATTTCCGTGATCTATAATTTGGCCAATCGGAAACCTGTCTAAAATTGATTTGATAATTTAAAATTATTTCTGAATTGGCACATTCAGACCTAAATCTCGACACACGTCGTGGGCAAAAATACATTGCGATGCCCATCTTTCAGCAACAAGAGCTATTTCGTCGTTCCATTGCAGGGATCTCATATTTGCTGCACTTGGTTGCGGCCCAAAACTACCTCTACTTTCTAAACCACTTGCCACGACATTTCGCAAAGTATTATGAGCATCCAAAATGGTTTCTTTGTCTAATCTTGTAAACCCAATTTTAATCAATCCTTTACAGGCTTCACCTGGCTGTTTATTCTAAAATTTTGATATTCTAAATATATTTCAATATTTATTTACAATAAATTTACTGGATATTTGCATAATGTGTGAGCTCCACAATGTTTTCCAATAGTTTGCATGTCGATGTTAATGCAACACAAGTGACAGTAAGGATTAGTCGAATTTTCAAATCTGTTCACGATGTCTAACCAATTTTTCGAGTCATTTTTACTCACAATTGCTTTTAGTTCTCTCAATGATATTTTTTCACATAAAATTGTGTTCAAAATATGCAATAAAATGCAAACATTTAAAAATTTAGACATTTTTATTTTTGAATCAAAAGTCGGAATAAATTTTGAAATTATAAAATGAAGGTTATTAATTCAACAATGCCCACACAAAACAAATTTATTACATTTATCAAAGTTTGTGTCAAACGAAAGATATTGAACTGGCAACGCTAGGATTAAGTTTTTATTGAGTTTGGGGGAAAATGTGATTCTAGGAATTTTGTTCGATTAGAAGTTATTCGACTGCTTTTGTTCGATTTCACAGTTATTCGAACAAGCATTTGTCCGACTTGGAATTTTATTCGACACACATTTGTTCGACTTAATTTTTATTCGAATGAGCATTTATTCGACTTGGAATTTTATTCTATAAACTCCTTTTTTTTGTATTGTTTTGTTACAGACTTAAATACCTACCTGTTTAATGTGATTTAAAATACTATGTATATTTTACTCTTTTTAATTACCTAGTATGTAGAACCCCCATCTTTTTAAATATTTAGAAAAGTTTGTAAACAATGTATGGCATTATAATTTAAAATTTCATCAAACAAATAATGTGCTATGTTTATGTACTACGTTGTATAAAATTCCATGTCGAATAAATGTTGAGTCGAACAAATACAGTCGAATAACTGCTAATCGAACAAATTTCCGGATACGATAAAATGTATCAAACGTGTCAGCACTGACGGTTTTTCACCGTAAAAACAAGTGTGTATTGGCAGTTTTAGAACAATGTTAATTCCAATGCATCTACAACTGATTCTCGGTAAATGTTAGTTTTGGCGAAGAATAAGGAATATAGGTTTAGATTTAGCCTCTCACTTCAATGGGCCTCACACTACCACTGTCATACCTACCACACATGGAAAGCCCCCGAAGTAATGTTCTCATCTGGTAAATGAGATAATCAAAATTTTATTAATAAAAAAATTCATCCTGTATTTTTTTATAGTAGGAATATTTTGTATGAATGTAGTTTATTTTGATTTTAAAATAATAATAAAAACTTTTTAAATTTCCAAATATTGGTGGTCATCTTGTTTACGAAACAAAAACATGGAAACTAACCTTAACGTGCGTCAGTGTCAAATTGACAGTTGTGTGGTCACATGAACGTTATTAACCATTCAAAAACGTTGAATCATTTAAGTGAGTCGCTTTTGTTGGAGGTGATATCACCACCTTTTAACATTCCAACAGTGTTACCGTGTTTATTAAGTGTAAGTTAGATTTTCCAATTAATAATGGCCGAGTTATTGTCGATTCCGTTAAAAAAACCATCGGACGTTGATATTGTGACGCCCTTAAAAAATTTGATTCAATCTCGGTACAGTACAGCTGATCAGCCGGAAGATTACAGCGACCAAATACTCGAATTTTCAAAACTTAGGAACAACGCAATTTGGAGGGCTTTCGAGAAGTACGAAAGTTCGTTGGAGGTTATTTATAGGTAAGGTTGAATTAAAATAGCTCAATCGATAAATAAAAATTAAATATAAATCTTATAAAGTTACTACGATCAACTTGTGGCGTTGGAAAGTAAACTTCCCGCTGCAGAGGTCCAAATTCCTTTTAAATGGAAAGATGCCTTCGATAAAGGATCCATTTTTGGAGGCAGAATTAGTCTCAGTGAGTTGTTTTTGTAATAAAATTTACCAACCCATCAAACTTGTTTTATAGCCATTGCTTCTTTGGGTTACGAGAAAATTTGCGTTTTGTTTAACATTGCCGCTTTGCAAAGTTCCGTCGCAGCTGCACAAAGTATCGAAAACGATGAAGGTCTTAAATTGTCAGCTAAATTATTGCAGGTATTTATAGTAAACACTGTTTTGTTACAATTCTTAATTTTTTATTGTGTTTAGCAAGCCGCTGGTATATATGCACACATGAAATCAACTATAATGTTTTCTATTCAACAAGATCCAACTCCAGATTTAAACCCTGATACGTTAGGAGCTCTTTCATCGTTGATGTTAGCTCAGGCACAAGAAATATTTGTTCAGAAAGCAATTCATGGTAAAGAAAGTAGCATCATTAAAATAATCTGATGTTTTAAATTTCTTTTGTTTAGATAACATGAAAGACCATATTGTTGCAAAATTAGCTTCTCAGTGTGAAGATTTGTATGGAGAATGTTTGAAAGTATTTCAAAGGGATAATTTAAAACAGCTTTGGGACAAGGATTGGATTCCTACTGTAAGTTTAATTACAAAACAGTTTTAAGAGTGAACTATACCAAAATTTTCTTCTTTCTGTTTTGTTCTTTTTTCTAATTGAATTACTATCTTATAGTTCAATGTTGATAGGAAAAAAAGAGCTGATTTATTTTTGCAAATCCTTTCAATTAAAAGCAAAAATTGCAAAACAAATATGGCTGCCAAATGAAAACAAAAAATAATTATCATTTCGAACTATCAATATCGTAAGAGTTAAGGTAATTGCATAAAAAACAGATGAAATTTATTTATGATTTAAGCGTTGGATCATTTGATATGATGCATGAATTACTCTCAAATTGCACTCGAATCAATTATATGTCATATAATTTTTGAGAAGTATAAGTATAGGATATGATTCAATTGTTATCACCATATCATAATAATAATAAGATAACATATCAAATTAATTTATAGCCTTTAAAACATACAAGGTTACAATTTTACGTAAAATGTAGGTGTAATGACCTGTAAGTAGGGAGTAAACAAATACAACCTTTGTTTAAGTGGCAAATTAACATACCATCATGCTGAACACTATTCACATTTTTTTGCAGAATAACTAATTAGAAATTAGCTTTAAAAAGAAAGAAAACAACACCAATTAGTTTTTCATAGTCTCAACCTTAATTGTACTAGTAAAACATACTACTAATTTTCTTCAGTGATTCTAAACTTCACTTGGACTCAATTATTGCAGCTCCGACTAGTAGTATTTTTGTGAAAACGAAGCTGAAGTTTAACATAATTATGGACAACTGGTTATAGAAGATATTTTCTTTTTAAAACGCACTTTCGAATTATTTAGTCATTTTTAAATAATTATTTTTTCATAGACTTTCTTTCTAATAAACTTAAAAGTGATGTACATGAATAGATGATAAACAAGATTCATACAATTATAATTAATGGAAATAGCTTAAATTCGCGTTTTGGAAATTTTATAAATAAATCGACTAGATTAACTTAATATGGATTGTTTCGGACAAATTTAATGGGTTTAAAACCCTTTAAAACAGTTTTAAATATTATTAAATATTATTATAAATTTTCAATATTGCTTGAAAAGTACTCTTTCAAAATTACAATTAATTATGGTTCACTCTTATTATTTAATTATCTTATTAAAATCTAAATACAATTTAGGTGGCAGGTAAACAAGCAGGCTATCATGCCATTGCGGAATACTATCAAAGTTTGGTGTGCAAAAGTAAAAAATTAGTTGGTGAAGAAATTGCCCGACTTCAGCATTGCGATGAATTATTTAAAGCAGCTCAAGCTCGTTCAGGTAAACCTACAATGTTCCAAGATTACGCTAGCAAAGCTCAAAGAAATCTGAATGACGCCAAAAAAGACAACGATTTTATTTATCATGAACGAATACCGGAAATAAAATCGTTGGAAGTGGTAGGAAAAGCACAGCTTGCTAAAATTTTACCTTTGACTCATCCGTTAAGTCAAAATTTCAAAGGTAACTTACAAATTTTTGTTTGTCCGAAGGTAATTGAAGTGTTTTAGATTTGTTCAGCGAACTTGTACCGGTTGTTGTACATCAAGCCATGGTAGCTTACGATTTAAGAAAAACTGAAATTCAAAACACCGAAATTGCTAAATTAAGAGAGGCCACTCAGTTTTTGAACAGGTACGTTTTACCAAAATTTTATTATTTAATTTAATATGAAATTCTGTTTAGTGTTTTGGCTTCTTTGAATCTACCAGCAGCTATTGAGATAACCGATGGTGGTAACTCTTTACCACCATCTATCTTGGAAAAGGCTGAAGCTGTGCGGCAAATGGGTGGCATTGAACAGTTACAACACTTGATTTCTGAGCTACCTGAATTGTTGAAAAGGAACCAAGATATTTTAGATGAATCTGAACGATTACTAAACGAAGAGAAACAATCTGACCAAACTTTGAGAGAGCAATTTAAAGATAAATGGAATAGAACTCCATCAGAGAAGTTGACGGAAATGTTTCGATCAAATACCGAAAAGTACAGACAGATTATCAACAACGCATTACAGGTATTTATCACATTTATTGCAATTGTAGGATATTTACCAATTTTTAATTTATTGTAGGCGGATAAAACAGTTCGAGATAAATTTGAAGAACATAAATCGTGTATGGAACTTTTGAGCAAACCACCTTCAGAGTTAGAACAAGCCGTACCATCCGGTGGAGGTTGCGTATCTAATTCTTCAGCAGTTCAAACTTTGAGGTCACTTATGGAAGAGGTTTGTTTATGTTTAAAAATTAAAAACTTTTTAAATACAATTTTTATTAGGTTGAAACCGTTAAAGCTGAAAGAGATGTCATTGAATCAGAACTTAAATGCGGAACAATCGATATGAAAGACAAATTTTTAGCTTCCTTAGTCAACGATGGTGGTATAAACGAACCAGCTTTGTCTATGGAAAATTTAGCAGCAACTTTTGGTCCTTTACAGAAACAAGTGAAAGAGAGTGTCGAGAAGCAGGAATCTCTTATTGAAAGAATACAAGTAAATTTTTCATTAAATTAAAAGATGATCTATTTAAGATTACTAAATTTTGATTTTTTAGGCAACCCATTCAGAGTTTTCTTCAGAAAGTGGATCTGGAGCTAGTGGTCGTGAATCGTTGCTGTGTCAACTGGCTGCTGCTCATGATGCTTTCCGCGATATTCAAAATAACTTGCAAGAAGGAACTAAATTTTATAACGACCTCACTCAGGTAAACTATTTTTGAATTCACAATTTTTAGTTATTTACTAACTTTTCTTGCAGTTGCTGGTGGTGTTCCAAAATAAAATTTCTGATTACTGTTTTGCACGTAAAACAGAAAAAGAAGAGTTGATGAAAGATTTGACGCAAGAATCCAGTAGACAAGCACCGCTTCCCCCACCTAGTACACCTGCTTATTATAGTGGTAAGAGTATTTATTAAACCGTCAATGACGGGTTGTAACATTTATTTTTAAGATGTGAAAAAAACCGATCCTTCACCTCAATCTCCAAGTTCTGCTCCACCACAACAATCATCCCAACAAGCACCAGCGCCAGGATCTTTACCGTATCCTGTATACACACAAGGAATGCCGGTACCATTTGGAGCAACTGGTAACACACCGTATCCATCGTATGCACCACCACCGATGCCTCAGGGTTATAATCCTTATGGTGGAGCACCCTATCCAGGTATTATATTTTTCAATTATTTTAAAACACAAATTTTATTTAATTATTTTAGGGACATACAACTTCCCCGGTGGATACAATCAAGGTGCTGGTTATCAAGGAAACTTTCAGCAACAACAACCAGGTAATTTTCCACCTGGATCTTATCAACAACCTCCCGGTGGCTACCAACAACCGCCTGGCAATTATCAACAACCACCTGGTGGCTACCAACCTCCCCGTAATTGGTAGTGGAAAATCCTAAAAATTTTGGAAACTATTTTTTAATTAATTGTTATATAAGAATGTTATGGAATAATCTTAAAAATGGCTATCATGCATACTAACAGTTATTAATTATTATTGTAGAGACATTAATTTTTTAATTTTTATAGTTCTGAATTAAAAATACCATTTACTTTTTATTCTATTGAAAAAATGATGTTGAATATTGCAAAATTTGTTCTCAATTAATATTGATGAAAAATTAAGTGACTAATTTGTTTTATTTTACAAAAAATGAGCTTATCTACACTTGTTCTGAGCAAATATGATGTATAAAACATAGTGCCTATTATAAATTTTAAATTTGAAACCTTTTTATTTTTATTATTGAAATAATATAGTAATCATGATTGTGTGAAACATGGAATTGACGTAATTCTTTATATAAAATTGTGTAGTAAGTCTGGATGATATTGGAACATGTGCCTCCAATTATAGATAATTGAAAAATGGCAAAGCATATCACCGAGAAAAGGATTGGTGTCTATAACACAACATATTTAATTGGGCTAATTTCATTATTATTAGATTACATTTGGTATAGTACTATGAACAAAGATATACTTCAAAAATGTTAGTCAATTTATCTCTACACAATGCTCTGTTTGAACACATTGTTTTAATAGTAACGAATCATTGTGTTGGTAATCTGTACAAGTAAATATTAGGCGATATTACCTAAATGAAGAAACTACCTTACCTTATTTTGTTTATTTTTACAATTTCTAATAATTGCTGTAAAGATTTGATTAAATAGATTGTAAATTTTTATATTGGCATCAGGAGCAACAGCTAGCGCGATATTATATGTGGCGTAGGTACAATGTTTGAACGTTTTTACGTATTGTGTCATAAAAATGTGTTCTATTTTTATTATTAATATATTTAATAATTATTTCATGGTAAAGGGTTTACTAATGTGAGCACCTATAGTGGCTCCGGAAATAATTTACACTCCTATATTAGCAATGAATATTGTACCTAACGAAAACCTTTCTCGTCATATAAAAATCAGTTTTACATCAATACTTTTCCGATATTTCTTGTTGAAATTTTCGTTTCCTTCATTTTTGTTTAAAGATATTTTTTTTTCTATTTTGTTGCACCTGTTCTGAGCTGCAGTGACTTAAGAAAGTCGGTAAAATTTTTAATAAAGTTGGTACCATAAAAGTAATGTTAATTAAAAGCAAATTTTATGACAAAAACCAGCAGTGGTGGCTTGGTGTGATCGCTGGTTGAGTTACAGAGCGGAAATTCTGGGTTCGAATCTCGGACCTGACAGAATTTCTTAGCTCGGCCTTCCGGCGGACATCAATAACATCACTACAGCGTTAAACCTGAGGGAGCGGCGAAGCAATGTCTAACGACGGATACCACGCTCCTGTAGTTAGCCTTAAGCGGAGGGGGTTTTAGTCGGTAAGAGTCCGACACTACCACCCACGGGTGGTGTCCATGAGGATTTTCCCCTCCCCAACGTACGAATAATAAAAGAAAAATTTTTATGACAAAAACAGGTCTTCATAATAGGAACAATTTACATTGCTAACATAAGAGTGTATTAATAATTTCTGTAGCCACTGTATACTTTTATAGAGGGTTTTAAACCACTCTAGTTTTAAGTAATTTTAATGTGAAGTGTAGTCTGGTGCAGTGAATATACCCACTGAATTTGGTTAATTTTTTTAAATTTTTCATAAGCTCAGATTAAAATACAGGTACTACAGTTCTTCACGTTAGTAAGCAAGTTTTCTTAATAATTGTGAAACGTAAGTGGATTGCCTCTATAACGTTAATATTGAAATAAATTTTCCCTGCTCTCAATTTTTTTGGTCAATGGATGCGACTTGGGAGAAAATTCAATTCTTCAAAATGTGCCCGGCTATTCAAAATTTTCAGTTATAAATTTTGAAAATTCAAATTCAAAAATGGAAAAATTTTCAATTTTATGCGGCTCGTCTCGCAAATGGTCGCTTATCATAGCAAATATGCTTTCCCTCTACAATTTTTTACAGACAATTTTAATTTTCTAACCGTATTTTCTTTTAAATTCTTTTTAAGTTTTACTTCTCTTATCCAAATCAATCCAGATCCAATCCATCTTCCTTATCTCGAATGCACTTCTGCTACTCTGCAGGCTAAATTTTTCAAAGATCCAAATCTTATTATTTAACGATGAAACTTTATCCAACCAAATCGAAATTAAACTACTTTTCATAAAAAAACCTTTAATTCAAAAATTTACACTTTACCTCAAATAAAATTTTCAACTAAATCTCGGACGTCGTCCGTCCGTCCGCTTCGTTGCGAACTCGCCTCTCCACTCTCCTTCCACATTTTTAATTTTAATTTTCAAACAAAAATAAATATAATATAAAATAAAGTAAAAACATTTTATAATAAATTACACAACATTACCCCCGTTAGATTTTATTGTCTAACCAAGGTTTACAATCAAATCTACACCCGTTGTCTAATTTTATTAATTACTAATTGAAAATTTTTAAAACAAACTAAACTATTAATTAAATTAAATAGGTATAGATACTAACAATAATTTAAATATTATCTTATGATGAAATGAAATTTTTTTAGTTATTTATAAATTTTTACCTTTGAAATTTTTCAGCTGCAAAATAATTAATTTTTAAAAACTAATCAAATTTTTTCTTAAAGACAACTCAGCCAATCTCGAGTCTTCTCTTTCCATTTCCATCTGACCCGTTTCAATGAATTTATATTCTCCTTAGGATTCCACGTTTCCACAATCATTCCAATCGTTCTTCCCAATTTTACCAATACAATCGAAATATTCCTTTTATTTTTTCTTTTGTGTCCAAATTTCTTTTTCTTGTTTTTATCAAAATTTCTTTTGTGTCTAAGTTTTACATTTTCATTAGCAAATTTTAATTTTATTGTAAACGTGATTTTCTTATTTCGACCACATACTCGTTTTTATTCGTCTCGTGCACCCGTCCATGTGCTCTCTTACCGATTAGACTCTGCATTCTCTGTCCGACAATTTCTTCTTCATTAATCATTGAAGGGTAGTCTTTAAATGTTACATTTAAACTTTGATTGTTAATTTCTTTTATGTCTTCAAAGTAAATTATTTTTAATTCCATAATTTCGGTTTCTTTGTTTGTTATTTCATTATTTAGAAGATCTTAATGAAACGAATACAAATACAGAATCCAGTTCTGAAACCGAGGACCAAATAGATCTAAAAACTATTAATTCTTTTATCATTTTTATTGCCAAGTTATATGCTAATGATAGAATTAATAGATTCGTAGTGCAAAAAAAATTGGGAATACTTCTGAAATGATGAATGACATCTTTTCTACAATTAAAGTTAAATTGGAGAAAATTGCTAATGTCAAGGAAAAGCTTAATGATGTTTTAAACTTTCTTTCTGAAGATGTATTCTCCAATTATTTAACCGAATATAAACGAGTTAAATTGTTTGAAGAATCAAAATTCTTTACTCTGCCTATGCCTCATACTGTGGGTTGTTACTGTGAAAAAGAAAGCCAAGTAGAAATGCAGAGAAAAAAATCTGAAAGCCAAATTATTTCTTTAAAAACGAGCATTAAATATTTTCTGGAAGTACCTGGTGTTTTTCAGACATTAAAAAATTATATGGAACGTGAAACTTCGAATAACAATTCTCTTTACACTAGTGTCTTTAGTGAAAAGATTTGGCAAGAGGCTATGGCTTCGTTACACCAAAATTTAAATGAAATATATTTTCCGATTTACATTTATTATGACGACTACGAGACGGGCAACCCTCTAGGAAGCCACTCCGGTATTCAGAAATTTGGAGGTGTATATTATTCTCTTGGTCCAATTCCTCCAGATTTTTCTTCCAAATTAGAAAATATATTTTTGCTTCACTTTTTTACACCGGAGATAAAACTGATTTCGGTAACAAGGCTGTTTTCGGCAACAAGGCTGTTTTCGGCCCACTGTTAAGGGAATTGTTATATTTGGAAAAACACGGCATTCAAATACAAACAGAAATAGGTAAATTTACAGCGAAATTTATTTTAATGGGAGTAATAGGTCATAATTTGGGTTTAAATGGAATTCTCGGTTTCAATGAATCATTTAATTCAAATTATTTTTGTCGAATTTGTCGTAACTCAAAACATTTTACTCAAACGCAGGTTCTTGATAATATAAACAGCTATAGAAATAAAACTAATTATTCCACAGATTGTATTAACATAGATTTTGGAGTTAAAGAAAAATGTATTATTAATGTTTTATCTAATTATGACGTAACAAAAAATATATATTGTGATATTACCCATGATCTATACGAAGGCATAGCTCGATATAACATTGCAAAAAATTTAAGTTATTTTATAAATAAAAAGAAATATTTTTCTTTACATTTATTAAATGAAGGAATTAAATATTTTAATTTTAAAGAAATTGACAAAGGTAATCTACCATCCCAGATTAGTAGTCATAAAGGATATTGAAAAATTAATACTATTTTACAGTATTTTTTAATCTAAAAGAACGCAACAGATTAAAAATAATACTAATGTGTTGCGATTTTTCCGGAAAAATATTGTATTAATATTATGCGAAACATTCTTCCATCAGATATGAAATCATTTTAATTTATATATTTATATAGTTTTTGTATTTTAAATATTGTAATAATTTCTTCAGTTTTATATTTCAACAGATGTGAAATTGTCAGACCTACCACACATGGAAAACCGCCAATGAACATTCATATAAATCGTATTATTATTATTTCTTATTATTTATATTCAAATTAAGTGGCGAGTTAGTGAAGATTATTCGTTTAGCAATTATGGTGATTAATATAGTCGAAGTCAAGATAACATACTAGGAAATTATTAATGGGGTGGTTTTCCGTTGCCTTCCCCTTTAAGGTCACTGCAGCGTATCCAACGCGACCAGGATTTGAACCGCAGTATCCAAATTCTCAATCTTCCAGTGTAGACCTTAAGCCATATTTCTGGTTTTTTAATATCTCTCACTTTTTGGTTCACAAATTCGAGTTTCATATTTTGTAGGACATGGATGCCCTTGCATGCTCTAAATTTCTCTTCTGACCTGTCTTGAACTTGTAAATTTTTACACAACACGCAATTACAACCTATTTTCTTTAAAAATATATTTTTACTTTTTACCAAAAGTCATTATTTTGGATACCTAAAGGAAATAATATATTTAAGAAAGTTTAACAACCTATTTATCATTTTAAAAAAGAAGTGTTTTGAAGAGTACAATACATTTATCATTCAGAAAAGATTAAATTTTGCTTAGGTAATGTTCAGTGCATTTACACCATCAACAGTAAGAAGTGAGACTTTGTACTGCAAAATAATAGAGAGACCGGAGCATAATGCTCATTAGAGGTTCAGTGGACATTTTTCAATAACTTTTAAGTACTACCATTTTAAAATGATTGGTGACGAATGTATAGATTAAAAATGTAAACGATACTGCATTTCTCTCAGTATGATAATAGAACTAGTCACTTTTATATTTTTTAAAAATTACCTTAAAAATTAATTGTTTCAAAATATGACAACTGTGTCCGGTTTCCCCTACAATTGCAGATATTTTACTCATACGTATATTTTGCTGATGATGAAATTTCAAATAGCTGGAAAACTGTCATTGTTTTAAAGCTATTTTCTGTTATATAATGCTTTATAAGACTTACCATAACTGTGCATTGTTGTGTTCACTTTATTAAATAAAAATAAATTAGGTATTATATAGGTGAAAAATTTATAAAAGTTTTCTATAGAATTTTTTAATTTTTCAGATTGCCAATATGAAAGCTTTTCTAATAATTCCAATCCTATTTTGGATTGTTAACAAAGGAAATGCATCGGGAGAATGTTTTATGGAACTCAAAAAAACACTATATTTTGGAACCATTTGCAAAGATTTTGATCGTTTTTCGGAATCTATTCCGTTACTGGTAAACTATCCATCACAACGTGTGCAATTTGAAAATAGCACTTTCAAAATTATTCCAAACAAAACTTTTAGTAAGTACAAATTTATAACTCACCTGTATTTAAATGAGACAAAAATTGAAAATATTCAACCAAACGCGTTTTTTGGTCTCATTCATTTAGAAGAATTACATCTTCAACGAAATAACATCAACAAAATAGAAAACGTAACATTTCAACCTTTATACAAATTGAGAAAATTGGATTTATCAGAAAATAAATTGGAAATAATTGAAAATGATTTGTTTTGTAACTCATCGAAATTGAAATCATTAAATTTGTATAATAACAAATTGTACTTAATTAGAAATTATTCATTTTCCAATTTGACATATTTGGAGGATTTAGATTTAAGTTACAATTATATTAATTACCTTTCAAATTTATTATTCATAAATTTATTTAACTTGAAAGTTTTGAATTTATCTGGAAATAAAATTCAAGAAATGTATGTGGAAAATTTACCACTTAATAGTTTAATACATTTAAACTTACGCGAATGCAATATTGCCGATAATATTTTTGGATGGAATTTATTAGAAAATGTAAGCACAGTCGACGTTTCGTACAATAATTTGAGCCAAATTGAAAATTTAGCGCCTGGAATTTCAAATTTATTTTTACATTCAAATAATTTAAGATATTTAAATTCATCAATGTTTGGTTTATCTTCTGATTTAGTGTATTTGGATTTGAGCAAAAATAAAATTCAACAAATACTAAAATATACATTTCAAAATTTAATCAATTTGCAAGTATTGATATTAGCCGATAATAGATTAAGTGATTTACCGGCAGGAACTTTTAAATATTTATCTTCGTTGTGGGAACTCCGGCTTTCCAACAATAAACTGGAAAATATTAAATTTGGAAGTTTTGCGTTTTTAAATAATTTAACTAATTTATATTTAGACAACAATAACCTGCATTCACTAACGGAAAATTCATTTTATGTTCTACGCAATTTGAAGAAATTGTATTTGGAAAATAATCATCTAACAACGTTAAATGCAAATAGTTTATTGTTGCAAATTCAAAGTCTTGAATTTATAGATTTAAACAATAATAAGTGGCGGTGTAATGAATTATTTGAATCAATTCAATTATTGAAGAAAAAATCGATTGAAATTGGAATTGGGATAACTCACGATGATATTGAAAATATTGAAGGAATATCTTGCAAAAGCGAGATAACATCTAACACATTAAATACAGAATTGGCTAACGAAAATGAAATAGCAAGCAATTTACAAATGAAGAATTTACCTGATGCTTTCGGAAGAATTTTTTTGAATACTAGTTTTTACAAATTTTTTAACGGTGATTATAAAAAACTTGGGTTTTTTAAAAATTTTGAAAAAGGATTTAAGGAAACCAATTTTGTTCGATATTTCAATAAAGGTTTTCTAAAGTCAAAATTTTTTAATTTTTTTGAAAATGATTTAGAAGACACGGAAATTTATTCAAAAATTGATCAAGTTTTGAATAAACTAACCACCTTGATTGATACATTAAATAAACCTAAACTTCGTGACGAATCTTATTATAACTTTTAATGTTTTTTTTATTTGAATCTATTTTACAATAAAATTTGTATGTTGTACCTACTATTTTTATATAATATAATATTATAATGTGCTGCGATATTAAAAACAAAGAAAACTTGATACTTTTAATATACAAATTTTGTAATATAAAATGTTTTATTAAAGTACATTTTTTATAGACTACCGATTTGATTTATTTATTGATTTATTAAAACTCGTGTCTTTGTTTCGTGTGGTAAATATCCCTGAAAATTGGCGAGGAATACCAAAATTATTTTCAAGAATTACCAAAAGATTTCGAGAGTATTTTAATTACCTGCAAACAGAAGCATTTAAAAAAATTATTTATGCAAACCTGGAATTCGATTGAATACCTTAAGTGTATGATGAGACCAAATTTTTGTTTTTTGAACCCTAGAGTAAAATGAGCGCTCAATAAGTCCCATAAAAAATTTATAAGTGGTTTATACTCAATATGTTGAAAATTTTCCAAACTTCCACAAGAAAAATAAATCGCGTTTAATTGGACAAGAGTTTTAAGCACATTTTTAGCTTTTATAAATCGATTGATTTATAATATCGATTCAAATCGACAGTAATCTGTATTGTCCCAGGTGAAGTATTTTTTCCGTTCCCATTTAAGTAAACTGTACCTATAAAAGCTATATTATCCTGCACATACACGACCAAAAGTTATCTGGATAAAACAACTATGAGCTGCATAAAAGAGCATATATTATTTCATAACTAATCTTTCACATACATGATGTTTCTTAAATATAGTGCCGTAACCATGACTTTTGGCGCCTATGGCCAAGTACGAAAACTGCACCTTAAACGGTAATGGGTTTGGGAGGAGGGGGAGGTAAGTACCCGATTTTTTTTAAATTCGGTGCAAAATGGCAAATTTTGAGACTTACTTTCAGTTAAAATTTATTAAATTAAAAAATATATATATTTTTATCATAGTTTAGCCAATATAAAAAAAAAATTAGGCGCTTTCATTTAATCAGTGTATATTTTTAAATATTTTGATTTTTTAATTTAAAATTTTGATTCTTTATTTAGCAGTAGATGCTATCTGAAAAGCATGGAAAAGCTAATGGAGATGGTCATTAGATGACTGCTGATTGATTGCCACCATCAATCATTATTAAAAAGGTTACAGGTATTCCCCAACCCGATCTGTACAGCCGTGGGGTCTTTTTATTTTATATTTTAAAATTCAAATCACGGCAATTTAATTTTTTTAAAATAGAGTACAAATAATATATAGTTTTAACATTATTTTTATAATTATGAATCTTGTAATCTCTTTTAAATTAAAATTAATGGTTGTAGTTACACATACAGTGGCTCACAGAAATAAAGACACAGTCCTATGTTAGCAATGTAAATTGTACCTTTTAAAGACCCGTTTTCTCATATAAAAATCACTTTTACAGCAATACTTGCTAAGACAGTTTTTGTAGAAAATTTATTTTCCTTCATTTTTGTTTCTATACATTTTTCTATTTCGTCGCACCGTTTCCGAGATACAGCGATTTGAAAAAAAAGCTGTAAATATTTTAATAAAATTAATATTCTTCTTATGGTAATTTTAATAAAATTTTTACACTGAATATTCTTTAACAAAACTTTTTTTGGTAAGAATTATCGGTAAGAGACGTTAAAAACTATTTTTTGGTAAGTTTTTAACCATCCTTGTTTAAAAAAATAAATAAAAAAGTTTTGGTCCTTATATTTAAAGTTTAGAAAAAAGACATTTAAAAAATGTCAGAAAACTCCTTTCTTGCTCCTCATTATATGGTAAAATTTTCAACTTGATCCATTTGGTGGAACACGATAAAAAGAATAAAATCAATTTTTTTCATATTTTTTTCGAATGCTATTTACTATTTAATGTAATATATTAAAAAATGCTTTTTTTAAATTATGCCGTAGCTGAAATTTTGAGAAAAAATTTTTTTTTCAATTAAAAATCGATCAGCTATATGGATTTTAAAATATCGCTGGGGGCGCTTTTTACATGCTTATCCGCCTATACCCTTTGTAGTAAATTTTAGTAATTTTAGGTACTCTCGAGAACAGGTAAATTTTGTTATAGTGTCTTTAAGAAATTGTATAAATAAGTAGAGTAGGTATTTATTATAAAATATTTATGACAATTTTCTAGGAAAATTTTCTCCTGGATTTTTTCATTTTTAATAAATCCAAAATGGATAAAGTTCAGTTGGTCCTGGAACGCAGCTGAATAAAATGCATACGATGGTATTGGAAATGAATTTTTGAACCCAAAAATTGATTATTTATATATTTTTTTAAATAATACAGCTTTGACGATTTTATGTTATTCGTTATTGTCAGACATTCAAAACGATCGTACATTGTTTTGCAGTAAATCCAAAGTCCAGTAGTCGTGCAAGCACACCAGCAATAAACTGACCTTTGCCTGCAACATCAAGCTTAGTTTATCAGAAAAGCTACTAGGTACATTAAATTATACATTACTTTTTATTTATTATTATATTGTTAGATATTATAGACAATTTGTAAAAAATAATTGAAACTTATTGTTCCAAAATGCTTGATTCAAGAATTACTCAAATTATAGCAATTTTCATGATTTTTACCATAAACAGTTTGTTGATGTTTGGAGCATCTTGTAAAACATTTATGTAGTTCAAAAACTACTGAAAGCCAATTTCGTAAATTTTCAGGTAGCATTAAAATATAAGTTAAAAGTAACCAATAAGAACCTTCAAATTTAACTTACAATAAATTAGTAATATTCCGCTTAAATTTAAATGCAATCTTAAATTTATTTTCAAACTGATTTTTCAACAAGAAATTGTGAAATCAAAAAAATGCAGATGTAGTAACGGTCAAAATACAAATAAATAAACTTTGAACTCCTTCGCACCTGTACCTTACGTTGTGATAACAATCTGATCAGCAAATTCTTGTCATCATTTTTAAATTCGTTCGATTTCGATTCAAATTAAATTTCACTTCAATTTTTTTATAGCATGAGGAAAATCAACAACTTCACATACAGTGACTCAAGAAAGTCTCCGTACGATCCTTTCTTTCCCTATATTATCAATGTAAATTGCATCGTACGGAGACTTTTTTCCGCCATATAAAGATCGATTTTACAGCAAAACGTGTTGGACATTTTTTGTTGTAAATTTATTACTCTTCATTTTTGATTATATAAATTTTGGAATTTTGTCGGGCCGTTTCTGAGATATAGCGACTTAAAAAAATATATGTAAAAATTTTAATAAAATTAACATTGCTCATATGGGAGTTTTATTAAAATTTTTACATGGACTTCTTTAAGTCACTATATCTCAGAAACAGCGCGACAAAATTCAAAAATGTATATAAACAAAAATGAAGCCGATGAAATTTACAATAAATAATGTTTAATAAGTATTGCTGTAAAATTGAAATTTATATGGCGGAAAAAAGTCTCCGTACTATGCAATTTACATTGATAATATAGGGAAATAGCGGATCGTACGGAGACTTTTTTGAGTCACTGTACATAGAACCAGACAGTTTCATATTTGTAAAATCTGCTGAGAAAACACAATGGTCATAATATAATAGTGTATGTGACGCCAGTTTTCGCTGATGGTTGAAAATTCATACACATGCAACAGAATCTGCATTGAAGTGGTACTTTTCCAGTAGTGTTAACCTTTTTATGAATATAACGTAAGTAATTTAAAATATATTAATTATAATTAATTTATCATTAATTCCTATAATAAAATTAAATTCTCGAATTTTGCCGGTATCGTTGATACTTTCTTTATACAATAATTTAATAAACTGCGTCGCAGTCGATCATTCCAGATTTTATTTTGTAAATGTTCTGTTACAATTGAATTTGTCGTTAAAAAATTAATAACTTAAATTAGTAGAAATAATTTTCAATAAAAAGGTATCAAGGATAAAATTACAGTGGCGGCTTTAGTTGGAAGTTGGAAATAGGAAAAATTAGTAAATGTGTAATTTTTTTAAATTAAGAGATATTACTTTAATCTGTTAATAATACTAATTACGATCAATTATTATTTAGAAATTTACCTATTTAAATATTACAATAAAGGTTAACATTTTTGATAAACTTTTAGCCCTACCAGGTGCCACTAAAACTAATCTAATTTTAAATGTTTTACTATTTTATAAGCTTCATTTAGATATTATAAGGAAAACTTCAAATTTCCTCTTTTAGAAGTTTCCGCTGAAAAATCGGGTCATATCTCATTTTCTTGTCGTTTTACGAGCAAAATATTGTTGTATTAAATAATATTAAAGTGGGATAAAATTCTCATGGGTTAGTAAACAAAAGTAAAACTCCAGAATTTCTCAAAATATCAAAGACATTGTTGAATTGCTATAAAAGCATATTTCTTTATAGCAATAACTAACGGACCAATGAAAAGTGCGAAATTTACTAGCGTTTAAAATAAAAACAATTTTAGTTATATTTCCAAAATAAATTTTAACTTTTTTAAATTTTAGGTTGTTCCATTATGAAGACGTTTATGTTCATTGCGACCGTAATGGTTTGGAATTTCCCTAGAGGATTTGTCGCAGAAGAGTGCAAAAGTTTAAAGTACGAAAGTCCTTACTATTTTACATTATGTCAAAATTTTAACACGTTAATCGATAAAGAGCCGATATCAGTACAAAACATTGAAATAAAATATTTGATCTTTAAAAACAGCACTTTGAAAATCATTCCAAAAGAAGCTTTTAGTGCCATTTCGAAAATCAACGAATTGTATCTCAATAATTCCAAAGTCAAAAGTATACATCCAGATGCGTTCTACAGTTTAAACGTTTTGGAAGAATTACATTTACAACACAACGATATCAACAAAATTGAAAATGGGACATTCAATCCATTGAGACGCTTGAAAAAATTGGACTTATCGGAAAACAAGCTGGAAAATCTAGAAAGTGTTTGGTTTTTCAATTTACAGCACTTGCAAAAATTAAATCTAGCGAATAATATGCTAACCCTAATATCAAAATACGATTTTCAATATTTGGAGCAAGTTCGAACAATCGACTTGAGTAACAACAAGTTGTGGAAAATCGAAGATAAATCTTTTTCAAATTTAGATTATTTAGAATCTTTAAATCTAGCCAATAATTATTTTGATTATGTTTCAATGTCCTTATTTAACGAAATATGGAATTTGAAAGTTTTAGATTTATCAGGAAACAACATTCCGGAATTAAATTTTAAACAATTACCAAAAACTTTAATTTATTTGAATATAAGTAACAATAATTTTGAAAATAACACCATCAACTGGAGTTTATTACAAAACATTGAGACCATCGATGCTTCCGCAAATAACGTTAGCGAAATCCAAAATTTAGCGAGCGGAATTTCAAATTTGTATTTGAATATGAACGATTTGGAATTTTTAAATTCTTCAATGTTTGGTTTGTCTTATGATTTAGTAAAATTAGATTTGAGTGATAACAAAATTGCAGAAATATTTGAAAACACGTTTTATAATTTATCAAAATTAGAAGTTTTAAATTTGGCCAAAAATTTATTGACGGATATACCAGCAGGAACATTCCAGAATTTATCTTCTCTTTGGGAGCTTCGTCTTTCTCACAATAAATTAGAAAATCTCAAGTTTGGAACTTTTTCGGGTTTGGATAACCTGACCCTTCTGTATGTGGACGACAACAAATTGCATTCGATTCATGAAAGTTCATTTTATGTCTTGAGAAAATTGAGAGGGTTATATTTGACCCATAATTTCTTAACCACGTTAAACGCTAATGATTTGTCGACGCAAATTGGAAATCTTACGTTTATAGCATTAAATGGTAATAATTGGTTGTGTACTGCATTATTTAAGGTGATTCAAGTTTTGACCGACAAAAAAATTGGTTTTGCTAATGGAACCGAATATCAAGTTGAAAATATTCATGGAATATCGTGTAAAACCGACGAAAGCTACAAAATCCTTAAGGATACGACAGAAAGTATGCCGGGAAAAATGAAAGAAATTGCTTATTTACGCAGTAATCCAGAACACGCCGTGTTTCCGCGGAATTTTCCAAATGCTAAGTTGCAGGAGTATTTCGGAGAGGATTTTTTGAATTCCAGCTTTTATAAATTTTTTAAGGACGATTACAACAAACTTGGATTTTTTAACGAATTACAGAATGGTTTCAAAAACACAAAATTTGTGAGGTATTTTAATAAAGGTTTCTTGAAATCAAAATTTTTTGAATTTTTCGAAAATGGTTTTAAAAATAGTACACTGTACACGAAAATTGATAATTTAGTTGATGGCCTCGGTAAATTTTTTAATCATTCCCGTAGTAATGAAGACTTCGATGTGGAAAACTCCACAACTGAAGTATCAAGTTTTGGAAGTCCTAGTTTTGCAGCGCTATCAACCGAAAACAATTTAAATGGTCAATTTGCCAGTTTTGCAAATAAATTAACAATTTGTCTAATGATAAATATAGCTTTGTTGTCAATTTTAATATTCGCAGTTTTGTTTTTTATTTTCAGAAGACAAAATAAATATCGGTTTGTTGAAAAAGAAGAAACATTGTATATTTGAATGGGTGGTACCTACATTTTTAATTTTTTTTATTTCATGTTCATTTTTTAATGCTCCTATAAGTAGGTATTTTTTGTTTATTAATTTTAAGTTAATTTTAAAATATTTTGTTTAAATATTTTATACTTGATTGCATTTGCAAATATTTGTGTTTAATAAAGAATGCAAGAAGATCGTCTTATTATTTCGCAAAGATAAATTAAAAAAAAATAAAGGTCCTAAATTGTTGTTCAGTGTTTCGTCAAAAAGCCACAATGTGGCCACTGGTTTTACAAAATATACATACGTGCAGACCTATTATAGGTTACTATTGATTTTATATTATTTCAAGTTTCTTTACTATTGGTAATATCATTTTTAGTTTTTGTTTCAAGCTTCCATCGTTGTGAAATCGGAAACCGAATTTTTTAAAGCTAAAATAAACAAATATATTATTACTATTATTTATTAATGTCAAAAAAATATAAAACGCATTTCAATTCACAAAACTATCACAAGGGCAATTTTTTCCAATATTGAGAAAAGTAAGAATTTCCACCATCTTGATATAAATCCATAGAATTTTCGATTGATATTTCATTATCGGAAGAAGGCAAAATGATCTGAAATTAATTTTTTAAAACAAGATTTAAAACCTTTGATGTCTTCTTACCCTGAACATTAAATTAAATTCGTAAAATTCAGAAACGTGTCGCAATACCTCTCTAAAATCCATATTATTTAAATTATTTTCTTCATTTTGCAAAACAAAATTCTCCATGATGTACGGAGTTAGCTTCATGGGTGCAAAATATTTACTGCATGCAAATTCTGTAAATAGTGGAGTTTTCAGAAAATGTAAAACAAAAATTTACCCTTTACCAATTGTGTAACAGATATTTTCGCTAGGTGGTGAAGTTGCAGTCCATCGCGTGAAAATCTTGCTAAAACCATTTTGGAAACCCTCGCCATCGGCAATTTTATTTTTCTTATCGATTATTCTTATACCGTCGTTCAAACTTAAACAAAATTTTCCGAGCGGTTTCTTAAAAATTGGATGCATGTATGCCGAATTGACGCAATCAAAAAAGTTACTCCATCTCATTTGGTTACGAAAGTATTTCATTAGAACTAATAAATTACAGTTTTTAATTTCGCCACTTCCATTAAAAAATATTATTGGAGGATATTTAGCAAACTGAGTTGACAAAATTTCGTATCTAGCGTAAATTTGGCAAGAAGTCCCATTAAACGATGCTTCAATATTAAAGTTTGAGTGTAAGTAGGAATCCAATAAATCAACTAACTTTGTTCCAAATGAGATGTACAAGGAATGATCTTTCAAAATAATTGGCTCAATCACATCTTCGAAGTAATCCATAAATTTTTGGTTTAAAAATAACAAGTGAAATACTAAATTTGAGTACACTTCCGATGCGTATCCAAATCCGTTGGTTAATTTTAGTAAATTGTGCATCACGTATTTGTATTGATCCAGTATTTTTCCTCCGGTGAAACAGCAAACCCCAAAATTAATATATCGACCACAAATTGAGTACATAACTGTTATCTCTGATTTCAAGATGGAAAAAATCTTGTACGATAAGCACAATGAAGAAATTTTAGCTAAACGACTTTCAAACTTATCTTGTACACTCACGTTCTCAATTTCTTTCAACGTATTTGAAATTAAAACGTCGATCGAACTTTTCAACTTTAAGAAGCTCGAATTCAACATTTTGATGCATTGAAGGTTAAACCATTTGTTTACCAGTCGAAGATTAACTATTTCCGAAAACGATAGATTTTCAAAGATTTCTTCGACGATGTGGTCTGGCAATTTGTAAAAACTGAATAATTCCATGACTGAAAATTTATGTAATTTGTATGCAAATAAAATCACAACTTTTTAATTTTCCTTGAATTTTGACATTATTGCTCGATGTCACCCAATATTTGACGTTTGGACAAAAAGTTGCAGCATTAGGTACAAATTTATTATTGTCTGATTTAAAAAATAAAAAATAGTAGTTTATGATATCAGTTTGGAAAGTAAATCATATTGTGTTATTTTGCTCGAGACGTTGCAATTTCAAGTTTGACGACTTTTTAAACATAAAAATAAACTTTTAATTAGAAAAGAAAATGTTTCCAAATTTCGTAAGGCAGACGAGAGAAAAAGTTCCCCCAGCGCTACACAGTTCAGTTTAGTCTACCTGCAAAATTAGATATTTCCGTACGGCGGAAAACGTAAATTTATTGGGGGGACAAAAATAAAATGCAGGAAATTGTTTTTAATTCTTTATTACTAGAGTACAAGCTTACCTGTTTAAGGTACAATAATGAAAAAAATATTTTATAAATAGTCAAGGTACTATATAGACCTTTTTTATATTATATTTATTTAATTTAATTTATTAAATTCATTTTATTAATTTATAATATTTAGTTTATTACATCTTCATTTTGGTTACATATATAATTCACATTTAAAAAAATTATAAACAGCTCTGGACTATAATATACTACAGTGTTCCAAGTTTCTATCTTTTAAGCATTCCTTTAACGGACAAATGTACAACAACACCCTAATCTGGATCGTCGGTGATTGGTGGTTGTAAATAGTGTATTAAAAATTTAATATTCTATGTGAACACGGCATAAGTCTTAAAGCAAGAACTAATAGGTACAATAAATTTAATATAATTAACTTTTCTTTTACATAATGTTTTACATATTATACAATTGATTTTGTTCGTCAAGTGATTCGTGACGAATAGATTGCACTAACGCAAGGTCTGTTGTTGATTCAGAAGTGTTAGAACGATCAGATTTTTTAGTCAAAGGATTTATAAACCTTTTAACTATTGGCAAAAACAATATAATCAATAAAATCAATATTAACACTGTCATGAGAGCTATGAAAGATCCGCGTAAGTTCGCGATTTGTTCCACCACGTCATGATTTCTTTCAGAAGTGCTGGTCAGTTTAGCGTGAGAAATATTCGAACTCAGCGCTTCTTGATTTATTTGTGAAACTTGACGAAGTAATTGACCTGAGGTGTCGTTTTGAAATTTCTTTTGAATAAATTGATAAAAAGAGGTTTCCATAAAATCTTTGTCGAAATGATTTGAGATTTTATCAACTGATTTTGAAAGTTTTGCTAAATTTGAATTTAGCGGGTTCAGAATTGTTTTATTATATAAATCTAAGCTTGTAAATTTATTTTCAAAATTGGTGGTCAAATTGAATAATTCAGAATTGAGCACATTTGTTTTATTTAAATTGGCTAATTCTAAATTTAACAATTTTAAAGTCTCGGTTAGATTGCGAAAAGCTTCGTCGTTTTGGCTTGGAAAATTTATCGAAATATTTTTATTGAAGTATTTATAAAACGATGTATTTTTAAAGTCGTTGTTAAAGTAGTCGTTTAGAGAGTCAAAGTTGTTTGGGGGCTGTATGCTGCGGTTTCTGTAGTTTTCAAAAGATTGATGAAAATTGGAATTGCGAAATTCAGAGTCAAAAATTTTTTTTAAATCGCTGATTTCGTTCTTAAAAATATGATTATCTAGTTTAATCTCTCTATCGGGCTTTTCTGTTGTCATGTCGTGACATGCATGACCTAAATGATTTTTGGTGTTGCTGTTTGATCCTTCCATTATTTGAACGCGACGTTTTCTTAACGTTGCAGTAAAATTCAACAACGATTTACAGTTCCATGGATTATCGTTAAGTGTTACCACTCGTATCTTCAAACAATAATTCAAAATATCGTATGGATCCAGAGTTGTAAGATCATTGTTTGCAATATTTAACGTGTTCAAATTACTTAAACTGTGGAAAGCCTTATAATCAATACTCTTAAAAGAATTATTCGATATATCAAGCTCCAAAAGGCCAGACAAACCCGAAAATGTACCTAATTCAAACTGTCGTAAATGATTTCCCGATAAACTTAAAATTTTCAAATTTTTAAGATTTTTGAAAATTCCAATTTGAATTTCTGTTAGGTGGTTATTTTTTAGATACAGATCTGTAAGATTAAACATGTTATTAAAAACGTTAGATCCTAATTGTGTTATCAAATTTTGACTAACATCCAAGATTTTAATGTTACTACTATTTGAAAAGGAAATGTTAAGATTTTGTAAAATATTACCACTCAAATTTAAATATGTTGTACTTTCATGTGCGTAGTGAAATTCCGAAAGATGATTATTACTTAAATCTAATTCTTTTATTACATTTGAGTTTAACAAATTATTTAGCGAATCTAAGTTATTGTTGTTTAAACTAAGTCGGTTTAAATATAATTGTGAAAAATTAAAAGATTTAATTTTATTGAAAGATAAATCTAACTGCAAATTGTTAACGATATCCAGCATATCAAACCGTCCATCAGAATTATAATGATGGTAAAATTTTGTGGAAATTAATGTTAATTCAATCGTCGTAATCAAATTGTGGGATAAATCTAAAATACCAATCGAATTAAGGTTTTTATCAAATGTATCGGATGAAATAATTTGAATTTTATTGTGGCTTATATTTAACTTTTCTAAATTAGATAATCCATAAAAAGATTTGCTTTTAATTATAGACACTTGATTATTTGAAATGTCTAAAACTTTAAGAGTACTTAATATATTGAAAACTCCTTTCTCAATTATAGAAATATTATTGTTTTGCAGATAAAGTTCATTTACATCTGTAATGCGATTAAACGCGTTTACTTCTATTTCGCTAACAAAGCTATCGTTAATATAAACTTTTTTTAATAATTGTAGGTTATTTGTCAGGTGACTATCAAAAAAATTTGAATATATAATATTATATTCCCCTTTATGCCAATAACCTGTACATATACAATACGAGTATAACAGAGGAATATCACAATGACGGAATAGACTAAGATCATTTTCACAATAGAATCTTTCTGAATCTGACTGGGATTCTCTTTCGCGAACATTATATTTTCGACAGTGTACCACATCAGCATTTAGTATTGCATTATTTATTAATAATAAAAATAATGTTATCCGAAAGATCATCTGAAATAAACATATAGGGTAAATTAATCATTAAAAAACCTGAGAATGCAGTAAAAAAAATAAAAGAAAAAAAATTGAATTTTTTAAATTTATATTAAAGAAAAATTTTAAAACATACATATGAGAGAAGATAGGTATTTTTTCTAGTAATTTGCATCAGTTTAATTTTTAATGTATAATACAAAAATTTCATACCTTATTTTTGTCCGATGTACTATCTGTATAGTATTATAAATATTATTAATATTAATAAATCATGAAATTTATAGTTCCATTTTGTTACACTTTGTTATAGTCATATGAAAGAATGATACTAATTTATCATTTCAGCATAATAATACAACACCTACACAATTATTTATTGTCAACTCGAAATCATTTATTCACTTTTTATCAGTTAAATTTTTTTATTACATTATATTAGATCAGCGGTTCTCAACTTTTTGAATCTCGCGGATTACGTCAGTCGCACTTCCGAAACCCGCAAAACAAGTAGCGATCAAATTTCTCTTTGGCGCTACATAAATTTTCACTTATATTTTGAAACCCTCTATACATTATTGATAACAAATAATCAGGGCCTATTTTGTCAGTAGGCCCGATAGGCCGGTGCCTAGGGCCCCTGAGCCAGGGAGTCCCAAGCTCGATCGAACTGTAACTGTTTAATACAGAAAAGAAAAAAATATTTTAGGGAAACTTCTTGTGAGGTTTTTAAATTAAAGGGTCCATAGGCGCCGGATTAGGGGGGGGGGGGGCAAAGCAGGGCTCTTGCCCCCTCGTAGAAAATTGAATTTTTTGTTTCTACCTAGCTAGCGCTCGTAAAAGATTAGGATTTTTCTTCAAAATCATAAAGCCTAACAAAACTGAAAACTTTGCCGCCCCGCTATATTTGACTCTTCCGGCGCCACTGAAAGGATCTATCAAAATTAAATTTTCCAATAAAATAAAGCCTTCAAATTCTACGTCTCCTTATCTTCCGTCGCCATTCACCAAGTTAATACTGTTTTTTTAAAATTGTAGGTAAAAGTTCAAAGTTAATTATAGGCCACAATTTTAAAAAATCGATTTTTCAAAAACTTCAGGGTGGTCAGATCCCTTAATGCTAGAAGTAAACAATTGAAACTAACAGATAGGATAACTTTAGTAATATTAAAGCGAAGGTGGAACAAATAACCATTTCGTTCATCTGTGACATAACAATTTTGTTTTTTTCTTTAGATCTCGTATTTTGTTGGTGCAAACACTACTATAAATTAAAAAAAAAACATAAACAGTGGTGGATTTCATAACGACGATCTTATTTTAAATCATATTTTGTGATTCTTTATAAGCTACCACTGGCAGTAAAACTTCAAATCAATGATCAAACCCCCTTTGACTTAGTTTCAGATCCGCCACTGTAAACTTAATATACATAAAATAAAAAACATAAATTTTTATACATAATACCGGGCGGACCAACCTCACAACTGATCGTAGAGCAATAACATGGTAAATTGATTTTCTTATAATTCCTGCTTGCCATTATAAAAAGGAGGTTTGTAATAAGATAATAGTATTTTTTTAAATATTTAATTTAATACATTTTCACTTTTGTTCGACATAGGTAAACAATGTAAAAATCATTACATTTTCTTCATTAATGTTATTTGAAAAATAATAAACAGCTTAGAACTACATATTATACTACAGGGTGTTCTGTATTCAGATAAGGTATTGCATTTGAATTGCAAAAATGTATATAATTATTTCAGTAACCCGCACTTTCGTCATCGTCGGTGATCGGTGGTTGTAAACAAATTTAACAAGAATTTGAGACCTTTTTTTAAATTTTAACTGAAATTTTATGTGAACGCGTCTATTGATAAAAGATTTTTAAGTTTTAATGTAGCTTCATAAAGAATGCATTGCAAATACAATATACCATCTGAGTACATGGCACAAGTCTTAAACAAGTAATACAAAAATTATAATTAAAAAATAAAAATTATTACGTAAACTTTATTCAAATTTTTGGACTTATTATTTTATGGGTTTTGTTCGTCAACTGCCTCGTGACAAATAGATTGCACTAAAGCAATGTTTGTTGTTTTTCTATTCAAAGAATTTATAAATCTTTTAATTATTGGTAAAAACAACGCAATCAATAAAATCATGATTAATATTGTCATGAATGTTATGAAATAACCTCGTAAGTTTGCGATTTGATTCACCACGTCATTATGTTGGAGATTTTCCGAGGAATTTTCTGTCAGCTCCTCATAACATGCATGACCTAAATGATTTGTGGTGTTAGTATTTGATCCTTCTATTATGTGAACATGGCGTTTTTTTAGCGCCACAGTAAAATTTAACAAAGATTCACAGTTCCAAGGATTATCGTTAAGTATTATCACTTTTATATTGTCACAATAATTCAAAATATTCTTTGGGTTGAGAGTTATAAGCTCATTGTTGGCAATATTTAACGTTTTCAAATTGATTAAAATGTGGAAAGCCTTATAATCTATACTCCTAAAAGAATTTCTTGATATATCAAGTTCTGAAAGACCAGACAAACCCGAAAATGTACCAAATTCAAACTGTCGCAAGTGATTTCCAGATAAATTCAAAATTTTCAAATTTTTAAGATTTTTAAAAATACCAATTTGTAATTCGGTTAGGTCGTTACTTTTCAGATACAAATTAGAAAGTTTTAACATTTTATCGAAAACGTTAGGTTCTAATTTTGTTATTGAGTTTTGACTTACATCCAATGTTTCAATTTGCGAAAGACTTAAATCTAAGTTATTTCTTATATTTGCGTTGACCAAATCATCTAATGAGCGTAAATTATTGTTGTTTAAGTAAAGTGTGTTTAGATAATATAATTGTGAAAATTTAAAAGATTTCATCTTATTAAAAGATAAATCCAACTGTAAACTTGTAACATGTGAAATACCCAATGTTAATTCAATGGTTGATATCAAATTGTGTGATAAATCTAAAGTTCGCATCGTATTTAAGTTTTTATCAAATATATCTGAAAATATAACTTGAATTTTGTTATGGCTTATATTTAATTTTTGTAAATTGGTTAATCCATGAAAAGAGTTCTTTTCAATTACAGCAACTTGGTTGTTTGAAATATCTAAGATTGTGAGATTTTTCAATATATTAAACACTCCTTTTTCAATTGCCGCAATATTATTGTTTTGTAGGTAAAGATCAGTTAAATTTTCAAAGCGATTAAATGCGTTCACTTCTAATTCGTCAACACGACTATCGTTAATGTACAGTTTCTTAAATAATTCGTGGTGATCCTTAAGTTGATCGTCGAGAAAATTAGATGTTATTATGGTTTTTTCTTTCCAACCCCAAGAATAAAAATTTCTACATACACAATATGAGTGTAAAATGGGAACAGTGCATTTTTGGTCATCGTTCGAAAATAAATAATAAGCATTCATTCTAAAATACTGAGCATTGCCAAATTGATCTAAACTATCATCATTCCGTTCACAGATGAGTCTTTCTGAAATTGATCGATATTCTCTTACATAAGTATGATGTATTTTACACTGTAGTGTAGTGGTACTTAGTTTTACATTTACTATTAATGAAAATACTGCCATCCAAAATATCATCTGAAATAAAATAACTGAAGTTAAATTAATTAGCAAAAACATCTAGAGCCGATTTTGCAAAGAAAGTTAAGGTAAATTAAAATTTCAGCTGAAAAACTGACCACTGAGAACTAACGAGAAAAAAATTGGAGAATTACAGTAACTTTAGAAAATTGGGCATATACAGTGGCTCTCATAATTATTATTCATCCACCCTATGTTGACCTATGACCTTTTTTGTCATATAAAATTCACCTTTAGAGCAATATTTGTCTGACAATTTTTGTTGCAAATTTCATTCCCATCAATTTTGTTTATATGCATTTCTTATTTGGGCCGGCCATTTCTGAGATACAGCGATTTAAAAAAGTCTCTGTGAAAATTTTATTAAAACTCACATAAGAGTAATGTCAATTTTTTTGAAACTTTTACAGAGCTTTTTTAAGTCACTGTGTCTCAGTAACAAAAAATGTCTAAAAAGGTTTAGCTCTAAAATCAATTTTTGTATGCTAAAAAACGGCTTGAAAAGGTACAATTTTCTTCATAATAATTTGTACTTGAAGTAATTTATTTATAATATTGTGTAAATTACACTCTCAGACGAAAATACTACACACTAGACTACTGAATCTCCAATTATTATTTTAATATGTCGCTTTCTGTGCTTTTCATAATTTGATCAATTAATTTTACTTAATTCTCTGCTTAAATTTTGCTACCTTAAATTTCTTTATGATCTTAGTCCTTAAAATAGCAGCTAGAAAAGTATTGATGCAATTACAGAATTTAATATCGCGAAAATTAAATTTAAGAAATTTTTCTACGAAACAAAGTATTAAAATACAAATGCAAATTTTCAAACCTTAATTTTGTCCGATGGACCGTGTACACTGTACAATTATAAATTCGAATTTAACGTTTTATTAGACTTCAACTTCGCGATTATAATGTTTCACACAACTGCAACTTTGTTATTAAATTTGTTATCAAGTTGTTACAGTCAAAGCAAGGAACGATATAAATAATTTATCGATTCAGCATAATAAACTTGATGCAAGTTAGCAAGAGATTCTTGAAACTGAGAGCGGTTAAAGTCGTTCAAATAAATAATGGAAAACTTAGTACAATATTATGTATATTTCAGTATTTTAGAATAACCAAAAATGCACATAGTATACTTTTAAAACTAAAATTCATAGGTAAAATTTTCACAAATAATTTAGGGTAATGTGCATAATACATTTTTTAATTAGTTCCACTCAGTGGCGCCGGAAGAGTCAAATATAGAGGGGGGCAAAGTATTCAATTCTGTTAGGCTTCATGATTTCAAAGAAAAATTCTAATATTTTACGAGCGCTAGCTAGGTACAGTGACTCAAAAAAGTCTCCGTACGATCCGCTATTTCCCTATATTATCAATGTAAATTGCATAGTACGGAGACTTTTTTCCGCCATATAAATTTCAATTTTACAGCAATACTTATTAAACATTATTTATTGTAAATTTCATTGGCTTCATTTTTGTTTATATACATTTTTGAATTTTGTCGCGCTGTTTCTGAAATATAGTGACCTAAAGAAGTCCATGTAAAAATTTTAATAAAACTCCCATAAGAGCAATGTTAATTTTATTAAAATTTTTACATATATTTTTTTAAGTCGCTGTATCTCAGAAACGGCCCGACAAAATTCCAAAATTTATATAATCAAAAATGAAGAGAAATAAATTTACAACAAAAAATGTCCAACACATTTTGCTGTAAAATCGATCTTTATATGGCGGAAAAAAGTCTCCGTACGATGCAATTTACATTGATAATATAGGGAAATAAAGGATCGTACGGAGACTTTCTTGAGTCACTGTATATAATATAAGAATTAAAACCACAACAAGTTAATTAAACGAATCTATATTTATCTTAAGCTTTCGAAAGCGTATTATTTAGATTTTGAAAATGAAAGCATACGCTTTCGAAAGCTTAAGATAAATATAGATTCGTTTAATTAACTTGTTGTGGTTTTAATTCTTATATTATATAATTTCACAAGTTACAAATTTATTAGCTAGCTAGGTATAATTACAAAATTTAAGTTTCTAGGGGGGGGGGCAAGTGCACTGCTTTGCCCCCCTATTTCGGCGCCTATGTGTCCACTGGTCGTCTATTGCAGGCCCGGATTATGCCCGCGAGTTACCGAGTAAACTGCATTGTACACAAGGTCTATCCTGCTCTGTGAACAATTAAAAAATTGTTTTTCAGACTTGTGGTCTTGACATTTTTCAAGAGTAATTTTTCTGTCGGGTATAAATCAATGCTTATCTTAGGGTAAGCCCAGGAGTTATAGACCACTTTTTTCTTTTAAGCAGTACTTACTTAGTAAATTTCAGAGATATTCAAAAGTAAAAATTTATTTTTAAAAGTATCTACATTATAAGATTATAATGTCAAATAAAACTGTTTCACAAAAAAATAAAAATAAATTAATGTATCGGGTCATCTATCCTGGGTTGTCTGGGTGAGATGGGCCGCCGTAGTCCATCTAAAGACTTTAATACTTAAAGACATTTATTACACCTAGTAATGAAGGTAATTTTCTCCAAATTATAATTTTTCATTCTTTTCCTCAATGTCGAAAGTCCTTGAGGAAGCATTTACATCTAGTTCTCTTCTATTAGGAGGAGAATACCCTACTTAGTGTATTATTCTTTCGTTCATGTCAAACATCCTGAAAACGACTAGAATAATAGAAAATCCAAGAAGAAGCTCTTTGAATACTAATATAACCCTTAATCGCTAACGTCAAATAATTGTTACAGTATAACTACTGTGCGGTCTCAGTGACCGCGCTTTGTTTATTTTGTAAATCCACGTATAACTTAACTTTTTGTTTTATTTGCAACAGAGTCTTAATTGGTATTCTAGCTAGCCAGAAAAAATTAAAAAGTAATTAATTTTAAGATATTAAGTATTAACTTTTAGTTTTAATAACATCAAAAAAATTATAGGCATATAAAAACACCTTTAATTCAAACTTGATGCGGTCTGGGAGACCGCACGATAGCGATTAAGGGATAATATTGCATTTTTGATTAAAAAAATGTTAATTTTGAAGAAATGCAACATGTTTTCAGATTTAAGATGAAGAAAAATGAAAAATCAGTTTTAAAAAAAATTGTTTCCTTTAATAAAAAAAATAATATTACAGAGAGTTATAGGAGAGAGTGGTATAATATCGATCAGCAGGAAATATCGATCACTTTGATTTTTGAAAATCGGCCTTTATAACTCGATTATTAATAGATTCTGCCTCTTTTTATATTCGGGCAACTCTTATGAAATCATAACTTTTATGTGTTTGTGAATTATGGCGATACAGAACCGAAATGATTGGTTTTTAGTGTTTACTTATCCTGACTAGACATTTCTAACGCTGGAATGTGGTTCGGATCCGGTTTGCTCTAGGAAAGATCAGGTCTGGATCAGGACCACATCCGGCTGATCTACTGGAGCCAGATTATGAGATTAAGGTCCACATAAGGGACGAATCCGGCAACAATCAGGTCACTCTCCCCAATATCGAAAAAATATAATATATAATAGTTACTTAACAATAATATTATTTAGTTGTTAGATAATAATGTGTAATTAATAATTAATATAGAGTTTATGTTCACAAATCTTCTTGCATTATATCATCTATTACCCTTACTGAAAGACCAGTTGTTGATTTGCCAGTGTCAATGGATTTAGATTTCCCGGTAAAAAAATTTCCAAATTTTTTTAAGATGGGGAATAACATTGCAATCAATAAGATCATTATTAGAATAACCATGAAAGTTATAAAGCTGACACGTAAACTTGCTATTTGCTGTGCCGCAGTAGTATCTTGATTTCTATCAAGAATGCTAGCAAATTCTTCTTTGGAAAAATTCGAAGTCAGGGCTTCAGGAACTCGATTAAGAAAAACTTGATTTAAACTACCGTTTTCTAGTTTTTCTTGTAGTAATTTATAACCAGATGATTGATTTTTAAAATAATTCGAAATATTGTCCACAGATTTTGAAAATTTTTCTAAGTTAGTGTTGAGTACGTCGACCATAGATTTGTTCAAAGCATTCTTTGCATAATTTTTATTAAAAAATTTATAGAAATTACTTGATTTCAAGTTTGAATCAAAACTATCAGAAAAATTAGATAGAACTTCATGGTAGTTTTTCAAATTAACTTGGCTTGCGTTTAGCAATGCAGAATTAATTAAATTAGTTTGGCTTATTTTGGACAATTTTAAATTTAATAAATTTAGGGTGTCCGTTAAATTGTATAAACTTTCGTCATAATTTTTTGGCTTTTGCCAGGCTTTTGAAATATTTTGATTCAAATTTCGGTAAAATGAACTGTTCTCGAAACCTTCATTAAAATAATCGTCGAGGGCAGTAAAATTTTTCTGGGATTGCACGGTGAGGTTTTTATAATTTTGAAAAAAATCATAGAAAGTTGAATTTCGAAATGTGAATTCATAAAGTTTCTTGAGATCGTTGATTTCTTTTTCTAATTGATGACTATCAATTGTAACTGTTAGACTCGGATTTTCTGTGGTTTCATCTGATAGATAACATGCATGGCCTAGGTGATTTTGGACTTGACTGTTGGAACCTTCCATAACTTGTACATGGTGATTTTGAAGCACTGTAGTAAAATTTAGGAAAGACTCGCAATTCCATGGATTATTGTCGACCATAACTGTTTGTAAATTCTTGCAATAATTTAGTATATCATAAGGGTTTAGGGTTATAAGTCCATTATGTGAAATATTTAACACCGTTAACTTACTTAGAACATGAAAAGTTTTGTAATCTAAACGATTAAACAAATTTTCCGATATATCAAGTCCTAAAAGATTAGAAAGCCCCGAAAATGTACCGAATTCAAAATTTTTCAAGCGATTTCCAGATAAACTTAAAATTTGCAAATTTTTAAGATTCCTAAAAAGGCCAATCGGAAGTGCAATTAACTTATTATATTTTATATATAATTTACTAAGGGCAGTCATATTTTCAAATGTGTTTGGAAGTATGATTTCTATTAAATTGTAACTCACGTCCAATGTGTGGAGTTTTATATTCCTTGAAGAGATATTAAGATATTGTAAAATATTATTACTCAAATTTAAAAATTTTATACTTTCAGGTAAGTAACTGAAGTTTGATAAGTGGTTATTACTTAATTTTAGAATATTTATAATTTTTGAGTTTGTCAAACCATCTACCGTTTCTAAATCGTTGTTATCCAAATTTAGTTCACCTATTTCTATGTATAACTGTGAAAAATTGAAAAATTTTAATTTATTAAAAGATAAATCCAACAGTGACTTACTAATAATGAACTTGTCAGGAACTAAATCAACATAAAATAAGTTTGAAATTGCTTGTAACTCAACAGTTGATATATTATTATGAGATAAATCTAAAATATGCAAAGAACTCAAATTAGATTTAAATATGCCTTTAGAAATATTTTGAATATTATTGTGGCTTATATTTAAGTTATGCAAACGATCAAAGCCTTGAAATGATGTTTCTTCGAGTTTTCTAATTTGATTACAGGAGATATCGAGAATTGTCAAGTTCTTGAGCGAATTGAAAATTCCTTTTTTAATTTCGATAATGTCATTGTGCTCCAAAAATAGTGCTTGCAAATTTTCTAGGCCGTCAAAAGCGTTCATGTCGATATCGTTAATATGACAATGATTGAGATAAATGTCTTGTAGTGATGGATGCGTTATAAAAAAATTAGATGGTATTGTTGGTATCCTGCTGTTTTTAAATTTGATCCTTTTTAGGTTTGGACCTTCGATATTCAGACTATCATTAGTTTCTAATCTATATGCGGTACACGTAGTACTTTCTGAGAAATCAGGTATATGTAACTGGCAATTAACGAGTTGGTTATTCTTTAAACCGTAGTCGTCGTTATAGTCGTTATATTGATTATAGTTATCATTACCCAGGCACGTTTGCAATTCGTCATATGTTCGTTGTCGTAATATAGCTCGACTGTCACAATAAACATAAGCGATGCTTAGTTTTATATTTAATAAAACTACCAATATTATCCAAAATTTCATCTGAAAAAATGAACTACATTAATTAACTGTTAAATATAATCAATTTTTTTCTATGATTATGAAAATTATAGAAGACCAATCAGAGCATAAGATTATATACCTTTCTTTAAGTGGTGACAAGGATATGACGGAACTACGAAGATAACTAAACGATCAAATACATCGAGTAACATAATATATATAGAAGAATTGTTATAATGTGATTTCAATTCCTGGATATTATCATATTATCTTTAGGGCTGTTATACTAAAGAAAACATTATAGCAAAAAAACAATAGACATTCGAAATTGTAAAAGCACATTTATTTATGCCTTTTTTTAAGCGGTCCTTATAAGGAGAAGCTTATAATGACACTCTAGAATTTTACCAAAACGCAAAAAAAAATTCTGCATTAATTAATAGTTAAATATCTTAAAATTTAATATTGATATTCCAAAATATATTATAAGTATCTAATATTAAAATATATTTGTTAAATTAACAAATAAAACTAAGTAGTTTTAAAATAGTAGTAGTTTAAAATAGTATGTATAGTAGTATATAGTAGATTGGGTATGTCAATCGGGCCCAATTGCGCTTGGACTAGATGAATTCCATTATGTTATAAAACAACCACTGTCGGATCATTTTGCTTAAAAAAGCAAAAATAAATCGACAAAATTCCTGAAAAATTAAATTTTTTAACAAAACTACCCATAACCTCACAAATCACATAACATAGGATTGACATTAGATTTGACACAACCTCCTAGTCAGCTGTAAGAAAATAAGTGGAGCTTAGCGATTTAAGGAACTCTTAACAATTTTAAGTATAGGTAGTGCAAATGGGCACTACTGTTAAAATTTAGGTTTCTTAAAATTAGTAGTGTCACGTTTTTTTTTCTATTGTTGGGAATAATATTTACAGAAAGCTTAATTTTAGGAAATATTAAAGTTTAGTAAAAATTCAAATCAAAAATAATTTTGCATTAGTGTAATATAGTGTCTCCTAATGATAAAATTTTGAATTAAAAAACTAAAATAAAAATAAATTAAATTGTTATTTATAAATTACGAATATTATATTAAACTAAATAGCTCCTCACCTTAATTTTATTATGTAATGGCTATTATTAAGTGATGAAAAAAGAAAGAACGGTGCAAAACTAATATTATAATAATATGCACAACTGAAATACTATAAATAAATTATTAGTTTTACATTTAAATCTTATACGTATGATATCACAGGAACAACATAATTTATCATTTTAATAAAATAACACCCACGGAATTTTGAATTCTTAGTTGAACCTTGAACACAGTAAATCCATAAAAGTTTTAATTTGAATAAAGAAAATTAACTTAGAAATTTTATTATTTTTTTATAAGATTTCGCATAGAAAATGTTCTACGTTCTTCACACAACCGAACGAAAAGCATTATTATTTTATTTATTTGTAGTGTTTTCACAGCTTGTAAGTGATTTTCCCACGTTATACTAGTAGTAATTTTGACCATAATTTGGACTCGAAAATGACGGATCTATTGTTATATTAAAAGTATCCCTAAACTGTCTCTAACCCGAAAATTAGGGATCTAAAAAGGTGAGATTTTCGAGTCCCTTCAATTAAAAACATTCCTGAGGTAGCTAGAACTCGAAAATGTTAGATCTATAGAGAGTAAGACATGGTCTATGCTTTTAAGTTTAATTCGGCTATAATTAACAAAATCGTATTTTACATACATTTCCAATATTTTGTTAGCAGTTCCAAGGTTAACAGTCAACTGTGAACGCCCCCCTACTAAAACAAGTGTTGCACATATTTACGTCTAGAACACGCACAGTCAATAGAATGAACAATGCGCCGATTTTTATGGGAAAAATAGAAAATTTAAAATTGATTATTTTTAATTATATTTATAAACTTAATATTTTTTATATTTTTAAAATTTGTTGTGAAACTTCAATAACATATAACAATATTAAATTTATTATGATGGGATAAATTTAACAAATCAAAAGTTTTTTTGAAAATGTTGCTAAGTTTTGGCGATAAACGGCCATGTTACACAGGTGCCAAAGAAAACGTGATATACATTTTCTCTCTCTTAAATGGCATTGTTAAGGTGGCAGATGCGCGAGCGAGATGCAAGAATATTTTGATGTGTAAGAGAGAAACAAGTATGTTTTCAGTGTTTTACTGCAGTCACTGGCATGACTAGGGTTAGAAACTAAAAAATGCGTGTGTAGTATCAAACGATGCTATAAATACGAATTACATCCTGAGTATGTTCGTTTTTCTATATTTCATGAAAGAACTTTGTAATGCCTGAGTAAAAACACCTGTAAAAGCGCAAGTTTTGGCCAGCTTTACTCAGTCATTATTCAAATAATTTATAATATTTTGGTAAAAATGAAACTTTGAACATAGTTTCTAGGGTCCATAAAAAACAAAATTTCCCGATGTGACTGAAATTTCAAGTTTCAAGAAATCCCAAGTAATATTTTGTGCTGGATATCAACTGCGAGCACGGTATGTCAGCAGAAAATTCAGCTAGTAAGGTGCGTCAGCTGCTGAGTTTTAGTAACGTCAGAAACTGAATTGCTAATTTGGCGGCTGAAAACCAGCTGACATTACTCTGCTTCAGCTATTTAAAATGCCGCCGAAGATCAGCTGATTTACCGGTAAATATCGGCTACTCAGCTATGAATACCAGCTGCTTCAGAGCTGAATATCAGCTAATTTGCTGACAGCAAACAGTTGAATATTACGCTGAGACAGTTAAGTGTCAGCTTCAAATTCAGCTAATTTTCTGACGCTGAAAAACAACTGAATTTTAAACTGAGGCAGCTAAGCGTCAATTGAAAATTCAGCTAATAAAAAAAACAGCTTTGACCTAAACAATGTATAAAAGTCTCACTTTTATTAAATAAGTAGAATGAGCGCCTAAAAACTTTGTGCTTACCTGTCGGCGTGTGCCACACCACCTTCCGTCCCAGGTTGAGTTTTTTTAGACGTTTTACAAACGTAGATTATAGTAATAAGACAGTAAACTGTAATTAAGCCGTTGACAATGAAGAAGGGTCGGATCAAGTTATGGATAGCTGTGTTCGATTCCTCATGGCCGAAATATCCGTAAAACATACTTTGAACGACGCTCTACGACCATTTGCAATTTGTTAAAAATTTGTAGGTTTTTTGAAAAGAAATGGGGCTCCTGGCGAAAATAGGGGTTTAATTCGACTTTAAAAAGTGGGTTTTAATCGATTCCCCACCGCCGAAATATTTGGAAAACATACCTCGGGTGAGATTTTGCAAGCAGTTTCTGCCAAATGGGCAGCCATTTTGAAAAAGAAGCTCTAAAAACAACTTCCGTCGAAAAAAAATTCAGTCACATCGGGCAATTTTGTTTCTTATGTTCAAAGTTTCCGACTGCTAACCAAAAGTGCAGCGTATGAGTAGTTTTCGGCGTGTAGCCTATGTCTACTAAAAATGAATTTTCTTCGAATGGCATTAACTCCAGTTTTACTCTGTACGTGTCAAAAACAAGGCAAAGTATCGCCACCAAACATGAATATTAGGACGTGCCTGCGTGCACGATTAATATTAAGGTGGCTATAATCTCGCTTGTTTTTTGACGCAAGCAGAGTAAAACTGGAGTCACTGCCAAAAACGAACATACTCAGGATGTAATTGGTACTTTATAGCATCGTTTGGTACTACACACACATTTTGTAATTACTAACACTAGCCACGTCAGTGACTGCAGTAAAACACTGAAAACGTACTTGTCTCTCTCTTATATATCAAAATTATCTTGCATCTCGCTCGCGCTTACTGCCATCTTAATACTCAGATCAGATCTGTTTATAATAAATTAATAATAATAAATTTAAAGTGTATTATGTCATCGCCGATTTATCCATTACGCAAAAAAGACAGCTGCCTATGGCGGCAGCCTTTTAGGAGGCGACAAAAATGCTAATAAATTCTGATAAACATTGTAATATATATAAAAATTAAACATAAATACATTAAAATATTATTTAAAAACAAATATACTAAATTTTGTTCTCAGAGTTTATATTTTTATTTTGCTAATAAAAAAATATAAAATAATGCTGTTATAATAACTTCAATTTTAAATTATATGCGGGCGGCAAAAAAAATTTGTACTACGTACACATAGTGCAGAGAAACTCTGCATTCCCCCACTAAATTTGTCTTAAATTCCGCCTAACTTATTTAAGTTTTACTGAAATTGATTTCTGCTTTTTTATAATATATTTCTAATAAAAAAACAATAATGAATTTTGGACTCAAAAAATTAGCATTTAGTCGTAAAAAAAATTAAAAGTAATTTTATAAAAGGCAACGATTTTGTCAGCAGAAAAAGTCTGCATTAAAATTAAAATTTTGTTTTTGTTTCTTTGATGTTATCTCGGAGGCGGTCATACAGATTGGAACTCAGGCGGCCAAATACCCAGGAATGGTCCTGCTAATACGAATCATTTCGAATCTATTCGTGTTAATATTGAAAAATTTATTTAAAATTTTTTTTTTTAAATTAAAACTTTGTAATAATTATTTAAACTTTTCAATGTTAAACGTAATTACTAAGTATTATATCTTTTTATTAACCATGATAGTTTTTATAAAGTTTTGCGATAACCCATTTAACAGGATATATTAAATTATAAATAAACATTTTTTCATAATAATCATATCACTTGTGTTGTGCGTGTGTAATCGACTTGAATGTTCTAGAAAGGGGAATCCCAAAATATGTGGTGATCTCTAAATAACCCGTGCTTCCCGGAAATTATTTGATAAAATGGTGTAGCTATAATTATTCTATTTAGGAAGATAATATTATGCCAGTTTCTTGAGTTGTGAGGTTAAATTATTTTAAGTTAAAATTTTCTTTACAGTTGTAAAAACTTAAAAAATTACTTTATTTTCTAATTTATTACAAATTAAAGATTTATTATTTTTTATTTTGATTTGTAATTTTAGTTTCTTTGGGATATTGACATAATCATTTTTAACAGTTTCAGCCGAAAATGAACATTGACTCACAATACCAATTAAATTAAATTGAGCATTAAAGAGTTTATTCAAGTGTATTAAGAAATTATATAAAAGAAATTGATACAAATCTGGTAGTCTGCTTTGATTTTTGTCATTTTATTATACATGGATTATTTTCTATTTATAATAATAATTTATTTGATCGGGAGTGAATAATATTTCTTAAAATTAAGTTATACAAAGCTGCGCAAAACTAGTCACTGTATTTAATGATTAAATAGTTTGTTTTAGAATTGGTTGTAAACATTAACAAGGTTTCTTACAGTTGACCGTGTATAGCTAATTAATTGATGTTGCAAAAAAACTGATCATGTATTAAGTAATTATTTTTTTTTATAAATAATTAGTATTTGGCTATATAACAGAGAAATTACTACAAATGAGGGAAGTAAAAGTATAATTTAACATTAAAAATATTATTCGGAGTTAGCAGTAGTATTTAGAATTTTTGTATTCCGATATTTCCGTAGGTGGCGAAGTACCTGATCGCTCTCGCCGAATCCGCCGCCACTGCCTATAAGTTGTTATTTTTTAACACCGAGCGGTGATAATATTAAGTGTCCTCTCATCATAGTCATAGGAGCCCTTATCTTACAGTGCCCAGGGACTCCAATAGGTTAAAGACGGCCCTGACGGCGTGCCATCCTTTACTCAAAAATGTTTTACTTATTGGCCTAAAGTAACTGCTAGATATTGTGATGAAATACTCACCTTCTCCTTAGAAGTTCTTATATGCTATTTTTATTTTATTACAAGTTTCTATGTACTTTTCTTATGATAGCTATACGTGATTTATTTTGAAATATATTAGACAGCTCTCAAATATCTAAAAATTAAAACAAATTGTTTTTCTACAAATTTTATTTATAGTAGGTATAGGTACATAATTATTATATAGTACATAACAATATCATGTATTTAAAAGATTGCACGGCTATCAGAATAAACATTGTGATATATAGTAGATTTTTACGTATAGATTAAGAACATAATATCAGGTGCCAACCAACTAGCAATATCGGAAAATATGAAATAAAGTGAGTAATACGAAATACTCCTTATTGAAGATTGCAATATTACTATTTGATGTAAAACAGTTCATACCAATATATAAATGAATAGGTAGTGCATTACAAGCATAATTATAATATAAAAATTGCTTATTTAATTGAGTAAATAAAATATTTTTATTTTAGAAGAAATATTTCGATTGTACCAGTAGTGAACACACGAACTAATAATATATTAAAACTTATTAAATAGAAAGAAAAATCCAAAATAATTTTTCAGAATCCAATGAAGCGGTAGGCGCAGAAAATGAGTTTGTAAAGCATAAATATAGTGTAGGATGTCCATTATATCACTGCACGGTGACCATTACCGACACAGTAATCTTATTTCATATTTTCATACCAGATTTTTTCGTAGTAAAACATACTCTCGTAATAAAATATAATTTTTTATTTTTTAATTTTTATTACTAAATTTATCTTACAGTTTTACACCAGTGGAAGATCAGCTGTTGATTCAAAAGTGTTACGATTGGCAGAGTTCTTACTAAAAGGATTAGCAAACTTCTGAAGTATAGGTAACAGTATGGCAATCAATAAAAGAGTTATTAAAATGACCATAAAAGCTATAAAGCTTCCACGTAAGCCTACTAGTTGTTGTGCGATATCTTGGTTTCTTTCAGAAGCACCTGTTAACTTTGCGTATGAAACATTTGAAGTTAGTGTTTCGGGTAAAGTAGCCTTCATAAGAATCTGATCAAAACTACCATTTTCAAATTTGGTTTGAAATTGTTTATAAAACGAAGATTCTTTTTTGACAATACTAGCAATGCCATCTACCGATTTTGATAATTTTTCTAAATTACTGTTTAGTACGTCGACAGTTGGATTGTTCAACCCGTTCAGGTTTGTAAAATTTTTATCAAAAGCATTATAAAAGTTGCTCGATTTAAATTTTGATTCGAAATAATCGGAAAAATTTGAAAGAACTTGACTTAATTTATCCAAATTAATTTGGTTTGAATTTGGCAATTCCGTAGATTGATTTAAATTGGACAATTTTAGATTTAATAAATTCAAGGTGTTCGTTAGATTGTGAAAATTTTGGTCGAATGAGGTGGGTAAATTTATGGAAATATTTTTATTGAAATATTTGTAAAATGATGTATTTTTAAAGTCATTATTAAAGTATTCGTTAAAAACATCAAAGTTTGGTTGAGACCGATTTTTATAATTTTCAAAATAATGGTAAAAACTTGAATTGCGGAAATCAAATTCAAAAAATTTTGTTAGTTCCGTTACTTCGGTTTTTGTTAAATGATTCTCAGTTTTGCCAATTTTTTTGTCCGAATTTTCGGCCTTTACGTCGTCATGGCATGCATGGCCTTGGTGATTTTTAATATTCATATTTGAACCTTCCATTACCGTCACATTATTTTTGTTGAGTATCATGGTAAAATTTAGCAAAGACACACAATTCCACGGATTATCGTTAAGTATAACAATTTTCAATTTTTCACAGTGATTTAATATTTCGTATGGATTTAGAGCTACAAGGTCATTTTTGGCAATATTCAGGACTGTTAAATTTTTGAAACTATAGAAAGTTTTGTAGTTCAAGTCACTAAAAGAATTATTTGATATATCAAATTTCAAAAGACTAGATAATCCCGAAAATATACCAAATTCAAACTGTTTGAAGCGATTACCCGATAAATTGAGAATTAGTAAACGTTTAAGATTTTTGAAAATGCCGATTGGAAGATCTGCTAGTTGGTTATCGTTTAAGCATAAGTTAGTAAGACTTGACATATTATCGAAAGTGTTGCCTTCTAAACTTTTAATGTAGTTTCGCCCAAGATCCAATGATTCAATTTTGCTACTACTATTAGAAAAGGAAGTATTGAAATTTTGTAAAAGATTACCGCTTAAATTTAAATATGTTATATATTTCGGTGCGACATAAAATGTTGATAAGCGATTATTGCTTAAATCCAGATATTTTATAACGATTGATTTTTTTAAATCGCCTAAGGTTTCTAGGTTATTGTTGTTTAAATTTAATGTATCTAAATTTAAAGTTAGTTGGGAGAAATTGAAAGATTTCAATGCATTGTGTGATAAATCTATCTGCAAATTTTGTTTGGCATGGGAAAATAAAGGTAACATTTTTGTTATTGAAATCGTCGATATGAGATTGTATGATACATTTAATACTCTTAAGGAATGCAGATTGAGATCAAATATTTCGTCAGAAACGTTTAGAATTACATTGTGACTTAGATTTAATATTTCCAAATGGGTTAATCCATGAAATGATTTTTTTTCAATTATTCCAATTTGATTATTTGAAATGTCTAGGGTCACAAGATTAATTAACGAATTGAAAGTTCCTTTCCCTATTTCAGTAATGTCGTTGTTTTGCAAATACAATTCTTGTAAATCTGTAAGGCCCGTAAATGCATTTAGATCAATTTCTGATACATAACTATCATTGATATAAATTTTTTGCAATGATGATAATTTTTCAAAAAATCTAGACGGCAGTGTTTCTATAAAACTGAACTCAAAGATGATAGTTTTTGGGTCTTCGGCTTGAATATACGGAAAGTCATTGCTTTTTAACAATAAAGCATTACAGGTAGTAGTGCCTAAATACTCAGCTATTATTGAATTGCAATCCTTATTGTAGTAACGAGAATCGGTGCTATAATACCTATTATGATTATCTTGACAATCTTCCACTTCTTGGTATGTAGGTGGCCGATAATCATATCGATCATCACAGTTAATATTGGCAGTACTAGGATGCGGTAATAACATTATTAAGACTGTCCAATATATTGTCATCTAAAATAATAAATTTTCATATTTCAATATTTTCATATAAATAATCAATATAGTCAATATTAAAATCAGGGTTATGTATCGTCTTGCTTGATACGTGAAGATGGTCTGTGGAGTACAGAATCTGTCAGCTAGGAACTTTGTCTTTTTCTTCTAATACCTAGTATACTATAAACTATGTTTTCAAAGTCAGTTTTGAATATTTGCTTTCTTTTAAATTCTTAATTATTTTTCCAAATAATTTTTCTTTTGTATAATACAATTTTTGGTTATTTAACAATCAGAATGTAACGAAATCATGAAACAGCGATAATCCGAATTTTATCTTATTTACAAGTGTAATTTATTATCCTACTTCGCGAAAAAATTATCTGGCACGAAATAACTTGGAAATAAAATTTTTTGCTTAAAACTTTTTAGTTTGGTATCGGAAAAAAAGTCCTTAGTTGGAACCGGCAGATTGACAAATTTGTCCAGGAAGTTCTTAAATTTACAAACACTAACACTAAAAATGAAATATTGCGCTAGCTGATGTTAAGTTCTCTGGATACAGCCGTCCGTCCTAAGAACTGAGATTGTTTCTTGAAGTCATCATGATGACTTCGTCAAATCAGGAACCTTCCTCGGCAAATTTGGTCATAATTGAATACGAGCTTGATATAAGAGAACTTCAGCACTCTTTTCTTATGGTATAGTTTATAGTATATTATAATATGCTTTAAGAAAAAAATTGTTCTTCCCAGTTATTCATTTGTATATTATTCTAATAACTCGAGTAAAAAGTGAACTAGGAGAAAATATCCCGCTCATCAGTGTACTTGTGATGGATTAATTTTTTTATCACAAAAATATCTTCCTATACTCGTGATTATCATAAAGAAACTATAATATTACGAACCTTGCCACTATTTGGTTTACAGAATATCCAAATATTATTTTTAACACTAACAACTGTAGTGCACACTTCAACGATATCATAGAAATGATATAAATTTATCATAAATAAACTAACACTCACGCAATACCTAGATTATACATTATACGAGTATTTTTAATGCTCGACAAATTGCATGAAATGATACTCGCCTTAAAAAATGTTACTCGTCTGTATCAAAAAACTTATATTTTTCAATAATATCTTGTGGTCTAAATTCCACCTTATATAGGAAGATCTACGTGCGTCTTCCAGACGTAGGGCTGAGGAAAAATATATATTAATATCCAACTAACCTACATATTAATATACTGGTATAGAGGTAAAAATTAATTTGTTATAATTAGAGCAGGGAATTGTATGAAATTGCATGTTTTTTTTGAAGCTATGCCCAAGAATAATTCTTTGTAATCTATCCGAATTGTACAAAAAGAAGTCCAAAACCAGAATTTTATAGTGCATATATATACTAAATGCATACTATTTCGCACGTTGTTGCATATTTTTGGAAATTTTTGGATATAATGGCATATACATATGTACAATTTAACTTACATATTTGGCATATTTTCAAAATGTGGGCTATAATATTTTTAATAACACTGTTTGAGCAATTAAAATTTTTAAGTCCAGTTCCACCTACTCTGATTAAATACTTTAATGTCGGTTAATTGTAGTTAATCACGGTTAAACAAATTAGAGTGATCCACCATATTTTTAATCATGGTTAAAGTAAGTTAATCATGGTTAACCAGCTCTCAAATTAATTGACCAATTTTGGCTGATTAGATGAGTTTAATCAGGGTTAATGCCAGATTCATGCGGATTTTTTTGAAAACAAATAAAAGTAATTTTGACAGTATCAATATTTAAATGTTCGCTATTATATAAATTAAATTTGTGTTTTTTCTTGTTATAATATTTATATGCCGATTATTTATCAAGCGATTATTTGTTATCAGTCACAGTAAACATGTTTTCCAATAATATTTTATCTTCATCAGATGATGAAGATATTATGAATGTAGTTTACAGAAGACCACGAGTGATAAATCCAAGACCTGATCACTATGAAAATTACGACGATCTTGAGTTTTTTCGACGTTTTCGTCTACAAAAACCTACCGTAAAAGATCTGCTGTTAGAAATCCAGCACGAATTACACTGAGAGAAAAGAAAATATGTGGCAAATAAATGGCAATTTATTTGAATTAACTCTTACCTATATTCGGCACAAACCTAGTTTATTTGAAACACATATATCTTTATTTGATTCAACATCTACCTAATATTTCGCCAAATCCAAGTATATATTTATTTGTGCCAAATAAATTGTTTTTTCAGTGTAGGACATAATACATTAAGAAATCACGCTATTCCTCCTAAAAAGCAACTGTTATGCTTGCATTGCGATATTACGCTACAGGATCTCATCTAATTGCAATCAGTGACTTTGCAGGAGTCAGTTAAACTAGCGGACATAGAATTGTTCATCGGGTGACAAGAGCGATTGCCAGATTGCGACCAAATTACATAAAGCTTTCTTATACAGCAGAAAGAACAACTATACAAATTGATTTCTTCAAAATTGCTAGATTTCCACGAGTCATTGCAGCACTGGATTGCACACATATTAAAGTTCAGTCATTCGGAGGAAATAACGCTGAAGTCTTTAGAAATAGGAAAGGTTATTTCTCCGTTAATGTGCAAGTCACATGAGATGCTCATTTGAAAATTACAGACATTGTTGCACGATGGCCCGGAGGCACTCATGACTCGACCATATTAAACAATTCTAGGCTACAAGTGCGCTTTGAAGATAACGAATTTGGCGTTAGTTTAATCTTGGGCGATGGTGGTTATGCGGTAAAACCATACGTAATTTTTTCAGCTTTAATTTAGTATATAGGTATTTTCATAGTACACTTGATATTTTAGGAGATATTTGTGAAAAATCGATTTTAAAGCAATTTTAACCTCTTAAAAGTTAAGCACATTCGATATCACCGGGGACTTTTGGGAGAATAATCAGGACCCTAAGATATAGCAAAAACACAAACAAAATCTTTTGTTCGATTTATTCCGAATAAAGCTCAATTTTTCGCCTAACTTCTGTGGACTCTAATTCATGTAATTGGTAACCTAGTCAATTACAATATTCAAATATTTATGAACCAATCAGAATAGCTTTTGCAAGCAAAAACCGAGTATACACGAATTCGAAACAATTAACTAATCATAGATTCAAAATACTTGGGGAACGCTTTCAAGTTAATGTCGGTTAAATTCTTTTTAAATTTTTTAATCATGACTACTTAATCGACAATTTAATCAGAGTTGGTAGAACTGGCCCTAAATCTAGATAATAATATGTGCATGAGTCAAATCTGTCTGGGGAAACCTACATAACATTGATTTAGTAGAGGATAAATTTAAAAGCATTATTAATCGGTAGAAATATGTGCCAATGACATCTTGTGTTGTCGAACGATCTTTTTCTGCCTATAAAACTGTTGTCTGACAAATGGCATTCTTTTTTCACAGAAAATTTAGAAAAATATTTAGTTGTTTATTGTAATGCTTCCAATATTGCTGAATAAAATGTTGCAAATAATTAAATGAACTTGCATACTTAGTGAATTTCTAAGCATATATCCTTATTATCTTCTGTTTTTAGTGCATATAATTCCCTGCTCTAGTTATAATAATATGCAAATGAAGTAACATTTTGTTTTTAAAATTACAGTGCGAACTTTGTAATGAAGTACTTTGAAGTTGAGTGTTGGTATAACAAAATACGGATTAAGATGTACTACAGGTCATTTGGTTACAAGTTATTAGCAGAGAGCAATGAGTTCTTAATTAAGGTCTCTATACATATTAATTACTTTGACTTACCTGCGACTTATTGATTAATTAGATTGTTTTTTAATTCAAACTTATTGATTGAAACAATACAATAGGTGTAAAAATGAAAAATAAAAAAACGAATAAATGACAATAAAAATATAAATTTTTGTATTTTATGCAAGGTAATATTAATGATAATATTTAATATTTATTTGAGAATAATATTATGTTTAACCCCAAAATATTATAATAAAATAATATTTTATAAAATTAACAAATAAATTAAAAAGATAGAAATTAAATCAAATAAAAACCAAATAAACCAATTGCGTATCTCGAAAAAAACTAAATATATTTAGATGGTCAGGTAATATTAATTAATAAGCACATTTTGATATACATAAATATATTTTATTGATGTTACTTACAGGAGTTTGGTACAAAATATAGCTTACAAAATAAAAAACACGTTTAAGCATAAACATAATTTTGAAATTATGAACATTGTTAAGTCTATTAGATTTGCAACTTAGAATCTGCTACATGTGAGATGTAGAGGGAGAATTCATCGAAGTTGAACCAAAAATTGTCATTATTTTAACATTCAACGAATTAGTAAAATATTTTATTTTATAGATTATAAAGCTTATTCTACTTCCTATATTATGTATTAATTTTATGCCATTTCATTTTAGAAAATGCCATTACAGTTTGTTACACCAATGGAAGATCAGCTATAGATTCAGAAGTGTTTTGATGTGCATTACGGTTTTTGGCAAAAGAACATGCAAATTTTTTAAGTACTGGTAGCATCATGGAGATTAATAAGATAGTTATTAAAATTGTCATGAAAGCTATAAAGCTTCCTCGCAAGCTTGCAACTTGCTGTGCAACATCTCGGTTGACGTCAGAAACGCCTGCTAACCTTGCGTATGAAATATTTGAACTGAGTGTTGCTGAAAAAATTTGAGGAATTTCATTCGAAGAAGTGTTATCCGAACGGCCATTTTTCAATTTGGTTTGAAGTAGTTTATAGAAAGAAGATTCTTTTTCAACAAAATTTATCATACCAATCAATGAGTTAGAAAATTTTTCTAAATTACCGTTTAGTAAGTCGACAGATGATTTGCTTAAAGCATTTAGGTTTGTAAAATCTTTATCAGAAAACCGTTTTTCAAAATAATCAGAAAAATTTGAAAGAACTTGACTAAATTTTTTGAAATTAATTTGACTCGAATTTGGCAATGCAACAATATTGGGTTGACTTAAATTTGATAATTGTAAATTTAACTCACTCAAGATCTTTGTTAGATTATGAAAACTTTCGTCGTATGTGGTGGGAAAATTTATAGAAATATTTTTATTGAAATATTTGTAAAAGGATGTGTTTTTGAAGTCTTTATTAAAGTATTCGTTAAAAACATCAAAGTTTGGTTGAGACCGATTTTTATAATTTTCAAAATAATGGTAAAAACTTGAATTGCGGAAATCAAATTCAAAAAATTTTGTTAGATCATTTACTTCGTTTTTTATGGAAAGATTGTCAGTTCTGCCAATTCTTCCGTCCGAATTTTCGGTCAGTACGTCGCCATGACATGCATGGCCTTGGTGATTTGTAACATTCATACTTGAACCTTCAGTTACCGTCACATGATAGTATTTGTTGAGTATCATGGTAAAATTTAGCAAAGACTCGCAATTCCACGGATTATCGTTAAGTATAACCTTTTCCAATTTTTCACAGTGAATTATTATATCGTATGGATTTATAGTTACAAGGTGATTATTTGCAATATTCAGGACTGTTAAATTTTTGAAACTGTAGAACATTTTGTGATCTAAGTTACTAAAAGAATTATTTGATATATCAAATTCCAAAAGATTAGATAACCCCGAAAATATACCAAATTCAAACTGTTTGAAGCGATTACCCGATAAACTGAGAATTAGTAAATGTTTAAGATTTTTGAAAATGCCGATTGGAAGATCTGCTAGTTGGTTATCTTTTAAGCATAAATAGGTTAGACTTGACATATTATCGAAAGTGTTGCCTCTTAAGCTCTTAATGTGGTTTCGCCCAAGATCCAATGTTTCAATTGTGCTACTACTATTAGAAAAGGAAGTATTAAAATCTTGCAGAAGATTACCGCTTAAATTTAAATATATTATATTTTCCGGTGCATTATTAAATTGTGATAAGCGGTTATTACTTAAATCCAGATATTTTATAATGATTGATTGTTTAAAAATGTTTGTTAATACAATAGTCGATATAAGATTGTGTGATATGTTTAATACTTTTAAGGAATGCAGATTAAGATCAAACATATCGCCAGAAATATTTAGAATTACATTGTGACTTAGATTTAATATTTCCAAATGGGTTAATCCATGAAATGATTTTTTTTCAATCATTCCAATTTGATTATTGGAAATGTCGAGGGTTTCAAGATTAATTAATGAATTGAAAGTTCCTTTCCCTATTTCAGTAATCAGGTTGTTTTGTAAATACAGTTCCTGTAAATTTGTAAGGCCGTGCACGGAAAAAAAAAAATACTTGATTCAAATAAGTAAAGCTTGAATCAAGAAATTCTCTGTTTTGAATAGCCGCACGAAAATATTTTCTTGTAGTAAGAAAAAAATGTTCTTAATTCGGTTTCCTTAGATCAAATAGGTATATTCTTAAATTGAAGAATGGTGTTCTTACATGAAGTAGTTAAAAAAGTATTTGATTTAAATAAATTTCATTTTTGAATCAAGAGTTCTGTTTTCATTACCTGCTAATAAATGTTATCTTGATTCAAGAAAACTAATTTTACAAAAGTTTCTTAAATCATGCAAGTACATTGTTAAATTAAAACATGATTTTCTTAAATAAAGTCATGAAGAATTTACTTGGTTCAAATAAGTACCGCATTAATGAAGAAATTCTCTGTTTTAGATAGCCGCAAGTAAATAACATTTTGATTTAAGAAAAATTTATTTTTAATTAAGTACTGTTCATTCAAGTAAATATATTCTTAAATTAAAATTCCTGATTTTTTTAAAAACTAGGCACCTAACGTAAATTAAAGAAATAAAATTTCAAAATGTAAATTTTATTATTTATAATATAATATAAATTATATAACTATATAATTATGTACATATAACAAACTTAGGAGTAAAATATAATTTATATTAAAAATTAAATGACAATATTAAATTGAAACAAACATTTCATTACCTATGTTATGAATTATAGTAGGTACATTGGATAGAATATCTTTCAATAAAATAATATCTATTTGTGAAGATAATATAACTTTATATGCTCTATAATGTAAGTTAAAGTTTGTAACTTTCAGAAAATTAAAAACAAAATAACAAAGATGTGGGTTTTCCTTGTTTAACAAAATATTTTTGATTTTTCCAAATTGAGGTTCCTCGTTGTCGTAACCCACCATTATAACATCTGAAATATTATAAGTAATTCCATTTATAGAGTACCATTTGATTGCAATCGAATCATTTAAGACATTTGCATGTATCGATTGAATATCATTTTTAATAGTATCAATTTCCATAAAATTACTATATTCTATTTTACCAAAATCAATAACATCCGATAAACCAACGTTTGAAATTAATCTAGTAAGAATTTTTAATTGCATTCGAAAAGCTAAAGTATATGGTAAATTTCTACGAGTAGAAACATTATTTGCATAACTTTTAAGAACCTTATGCTTGGCTTCAAATCTTAAACACGATAATTTTATAAGAGGGCCAACTTTCAACATTATTCTTTGATAATGTAATAAAAAATGATGTTTAGGCTTTAAGTTACGTTCAAAGAGGGATATATATATCTCATGATGTTCCGTAATTAAACACTGAAGTAATTCTATTGTTTGGGCAGATATAGTATCTGATGTAAGAATATCGGTAATTTGTAAAAGTTTCAGATAAAAGTTCCATATGGAATCATCACTAGGAATCAAATCTCCAATTATAAAGCGAAAATTATTTACCAAACATAACATTTCTGAAGCAGACATAATAATGCATTCGCTGATTAAATGTTCTTTTTTAATTTTGGGTGGTTTATTTTTTTCAGAAGATTTGTATAAAAAATATTTTATTTTTGAATTCAAACATTCAAGCGAGAAATAGTCTTTTGCAATCAAATTTTTAATGATCAATGCCATGTCATACCTATGCACACCTTCAAATAAGTCGTGCATTACATCACATGCCCAGTTATCATATACATGAAAATTTTTTAAATCATGCCAAACGCAGTCTTCCTTAATTCCAAACGATAAGGTGTTTAGATGATTAATATAATTATCTTGCAATTTAATGGATTCTTCATGTTCTACGCATTGATGTTTAGTAATAATTTTAGAGGTAGTACAAAATCTGCAAAAGTATGTGGCACTAAAACTTTCAACAAATCCTAAAATGGAATGCAACCCCAAATTATCTCCTACAATTAAAATTACTTCGAAATATACTTGAACATTTTTGTTATCTAAATAAATGGTGATTCCCGACTCCTGTAAAAACTTCAACTCATTTAGTAAAGGATTAAAAATTGCTCTATTGCCAAAAACTGATCTATCTGAGCTATGGAAGAGAAGAGCCAAAAAGATATTTTCTAGTTTGCTAGAATATTCTGGAGGAATGGACGCTATAGTATAATATACTGCACCTAACTTGTGAATACCCGCATGACTCCCAAGTGGATTTCCACATTCAAAGTCATCAAAATATAAGATTATTGGAAATACAATTCTACTATCGTATTGGGCTAGAACTGACTTCCACAACGATCCTTGAAGTATATTATTTATACAGTATTGTGAAAAATTATTTTGCGAGCCCGTTTGATATTCGAGAATTTTTTCATAAACACCAGGAAGTTCTAGAAATACGCGTAAATTGTGTCTCATAGGAACATGCGTTGATGTCACATTTTTAAGAACTATGGTCATTTGATTATTACTTTTATGTTCTTCAGGGCAAGTACCAACTACATATTGCACAGGTTTAATCAACTTTTCAGATTCATGAAAAAATTTTACTCTTCGATATTCTGTGTGTAAATTACAAACAATAAAGATATTACGGACCATATTCATCATATTTTTTAAGTTTTCAAACAGAGGTTGCAATTCACCATCATTCAAATTTAATTCAATTATTTCTATTACTATATCTATTGCTTTTGAAGAAAATAATTCCGAAACTGAGTTTATAATTGTCTGAACTGAAGAACGTGGCAAGGAAATGTCATCATATAATTTTGATACAAACTGTTCTACGGACTTTTTTAAAAAACTTTCAAATAAAATAAATTTTGATTTCATGTGGTCACCTGAAGTAAACGTTTTTTTATTTTGTGGATTAGATGTTTGTAAGTTTTCTGAATCATATAAACAATTATTTTCGTAAGTAGATATTGACGGAGATGGAGAATTTGTCATTTTGTTTTTATTATCTGGAACATTAATTTTCGTCATTTTGTTAAGGTGACTATGATCTAAATGACGTTTAAAGACATCTTTCCTTTGAAAAGATCGTAAACATGTACTGATAGGACATATAAAGTTATTTGTAATTTTATGGTAATATTCGAAATGTATCAAAAGTTTTTTTGTAGTGTCAAATGTTCTTCCACAGTGACAATTCATGTTAGTACAATAATAATAATCACTAAACTCTTAAATATCAGTAAAATAAATAGGTAGTCAATTATAAAAAAATTAATACCGATTAAAATTATGTATAAAATTACACAATATTGTGAAGATTAAGTTCTAATACTAGTCCCTTAATGCCTTTAATAAGTGTGAAATATGGGGAAACTGTTTGTCTTGCTTTGTATCAATTTTAAAAAGTCCTTTTTGAATAAGTGTCCAAATGTGTTCGCTTTGTAAGGGATATTTTGCATTAAATACGTGAAATATCTTGAAAAGAATATCAAGACCCTTAATTATTGACTTAAATTGATACCTTATGGTATCCACTACTACAAACACTGATTGAATGTTTTGCAAATTTTCACCAACTACTAACAAATATGGTTGAACTGGTTGTTTTCTACAAACTCCTTTCTGTTTTTGTTTTTCAATGCTGGGTTCTACGTCACCTGCAGTCTAAAAAAGTATATTATTGTATTTATAGGGTATTTCATCTAAAAAAAAAAAAAGAACTTACATTTGCACGAATAATAATGCTTTCCATGCATTCAATAATTGAAAATTTTACGCTGTCTTGTTTTGAAATTTTAATTGTTCCCTTTGGAGGTATTATATGGCATAATAGCTGAATTTCACAAAAAACTTTTGAATCTATAAAATAAATAATTGATGTTACTGCTTAAGTGACCAATAATTCCAAATTGAAAATAATAATAATAGAGCTTTCAAGATATCTCAACTTTAGGAAAAAAAGCACTAAATAAAATAGGTTAAAATATACATAACATACCAATTAAGGAATCTTCTGAATCACAAATTACAGAATAAGTCGATAAAAGATCTTTATCTCTAATTTTTGAGATGTCAGAAATTCTCAGAACTGTGCCCATAAATTTACTCCAGTTGGTAAATAATATATGTACTGGGCATTTCCCAAAATAAAATTCAAAATCTAAATTGATCTGAAAATGTTTAATATAATGAGGTTTTAATGCCTTGATAATAAATAATACAAACCAATTGTTCGGCACGAATGTCCTTCAAAATTGGCCATTCATTAATAAATTCTTGTACTGTACGTTTTTCCGATTTTGTTCTTGATTTCGTTGTGTCTTTCCACTTACTTAGAACTTCATCCCAAGGTTCTGTATTATGTTTAAGAAATGTGATTCCCTCAGCTTGGAAGTTTTCTAAAAACAGTAAATTATTTAATAATAAAAGATAAATTTATAAATAAAATTTTAGTTGAAACAATTACCTTCTGACTCTGTTTCAGCAGATGTTGATGGCTGTTCTAAGATGCTATCGAACTTTCTTTTGGATTTATATTTTACTGTTTCGCCACATTGAAAAAGTATATTTCGTACTTTATCTACCAACCGACCTTTTGCTAGTATACCTTTAGTACCGGTTTCCCTTTTCGGTACGTACGGAATATAATACGTAGAACGGGATTCGGTTGGGAAAAGGGCCGTTATTTTGTCGCACAGAATAACATATTGATCATGTTTTAAACGACTACAATGTAAAAAAAAATTATAATTATATTCCACATTAAAAAAATATGAATTTACTGCGTGAGGATGTATTTATAAAGATGTTTGATAATTATGTCCACCAATTGTCTTCTATTAGAATCATCCAATATGGCGAATTTTTCATAATATGATACAATTTTGTTACCGTACGTAGAATTGTGTAACAACTTTCTTAAGTCAAAATTGGGAAAAACATTTCCCATACTTCGATCCACATCATTTAAACCATGAAACGATGTTTGTAAGTTCACCTCTGGAATTACAGCTAAAGATTCTGATGATGTAGTACAGGCAGCTTCCGAATCCGTTTGGCTATCCTGAAGAAATTAAGTAATTATAGTTTTTGAATACAGTAGCGCTGAAAAGTAAGTTGGCAAACAGTTTTTTCTACAAGAACTTTTTTATATTTCAACATTTTTCTTTCATTTTTGTAATATTATTCTTTAAAGGCTTTTAAATTAAAAGGTAGTTAACTATAACTTTCTATTTATAATGAAAGAGAAATGTTCAAATTTGAAAGTTTAAAAAAAAAACTGTTTGTCAACTTAATTTTGAGCGCTACTGGCGGCCTAATTATCTACTTAACTATATTTTATTCTTATTAATAAAAAAAGCCAACTATATTAATTACTTTTTTTTTAAATAGCATTTCGTTTTCAATAAGCAGGCACAAACTCAAAGAGCAAATATTGAAGAAGTACTTAAACATTTTTAATATTTCCACTTACTCGAGGTTGCTGATAAGCTTTGTATTTTGCCAAAAATTTCTTACGTAAACCTAAAATTGGTATTAATTCTTTGATGTCCTTTTCTTCTAATTGATTAAAAACATCTTCGTCGATTTGATTTTCTTTAAACAAACTAAACTTATTACATATCCATCTACGGTAGGGTGACTTAAAAATCATTCATACGCTAGGGTTCTAAATAATAAACCGGTTGAAAATTTTTTTGCAAAAAATTTACAACAAATCACTTAAAATTGAGATTTCAGATTGATACTAATTAAACAACACACCAATCACATCATGTTGTATGTTGTGATACTCGGGTTATTATAATAACATCTCAAATTTATTAGTTACATCTTTGCAAAGTCGCGATATATAAATATATTATCCAATTGAAAATTTTTATAAACAAACACCAAACAAAATTATACAAGCAAAAAAGCTTAAATAACAAATTATAGAATTATGGAATTTTACCGGCTCAGAAGTAACTACAAATTTGGTGTATAGTTTATAGCATGAAAAACGATTTTAAAGTTGTTACTCTAAGATTAGGGTAGTCAAATTAAATTTGAAAATTTTTTTAAGCGTTTAAATATTTTGAACGCTAGAGTATGAATAATTTTACAAAACACTGTACATAAATTTCAAAATATGCGACACAAAATCAAATAAATATTACGTGACTCTACGCGTTAACATAAACATTAATTTTGTTACATTGCAAATTGTTTTATTTGTAGATTAGATGCAAAGTTAATAAAATAATGCAAAATTGCAAGACCTTGAAAGTTGAAACTGGCTCCATAGTGTCGCGCGGGGAATAACACAGTTTTGTTTTTGTCAGTAAATACTAAATAATATGTTTTAACCCATTAGTTCATAAGCCCAGACAACATTTTTCGTAATATTTGTATAACTACTTAAAATGTTAAAGTTAAAAAGTTCCCCGCCCTGCGAGGTTGAATATTGCTCCAGATCCACAATAAAATAAAATTATAACGGACGCTAACCACTAATGGAATAAATACTCAAATAAAATGAAAATCATTTTACATAAATATCAAAATTAAAAACAAAAAAATAAATTAACCCAACGTTATTTATAATAATATGTTTACATACCTTCAAAAATGCTTCGTAAATTTTCTAAACCCCAATCTAACAGTTTTTCACTAACAAACTTATCCATTGTATACACTTTGTAACACATCAGGTAGCATAATGAAGTAATTTACGCAACTACAGATGCATCTTACCGGCATTATACATATATATTTTTGCGCATGCATTTAATCTAAATTTTTACGAAATTAACTTACATTGATTAAGAATATATTTATATTTATGTACCTAGAAAATAGTATTCTTCTCTCAAAAGAAATTTTCTTGAAAATAAATAATATTTTAAGTAAAAAATATTCTTCCTAGAAGAACTCGGATTTTTTTATTACAAGCATATTTTCTTTCGTAAAGAAATTATATTTTTAAATGAAATAAATAATTTCAAGAAAATATTTATTCTTCATTTAAGAAAACCTTTTTTTCCGTGTGAAATGAGTTCAAATCAATTTCTGTTACATCACTATTATTGATATAAATTTGTTGTAGCATAGAATATTCTTCAAAAAACCTAGATGGCATTATTCCTATAAAACTGTTTTGAAAGATAATAATTTTTGGACTTGAATCTTCTATATATTTTAGAGTGTCGTTATTATTTGGAAATGATGCAGTACATGTAATCGTGTCCAGATAATCAGATATTAATAAATTGCAATCTTGATGATAGTAACCATACATCTCTCGACAGTTTTCCGTTTCTTCGATTGTTCGTGGTCGTAAGTAAGTTGGATCATCACAAGTAATACTAGCAATACTTAGTTGTGGTAATAAAATCGGCAAGAGTAACCAATATAATAATATCATCTAAAATAAATGTGCACATTATAATACTATATTTTCAGATCATAACATTATGCGATAAACTTTTATCAATATAGCTGATTATAAATTTAAATTATTATTAAAGAATTTACGTGTTATTCAGTCTTACGCATAGAAAAAAATAAAATAAATAAAACTATTATTTTATAAAACTCGATTACTTCAACTTTTTTTTTTTGAATATATTCATTTTTAGCGGCTTTAAATAATTAAATTTCTCAAATTAATTTGGTATGTTAGTAAGGTTTACGGTAAAAAAAGTGAAAATAAGGCTTTCGTAGCTATCAAGACTTACAAGATTTTTAAAAGCGATTTTGTCTTGTGATAGGTTATTTTAAAGACCTTGAAAAGCTTTATTCAGAACAGGTGAAATTTACTTTCTATCTGTCATCTGTCAAAAACTACAATCTGTCAAAGTTACAACTTAAAGAGTAAATAACTCATGAAGTACTGAAGGGATCTTATCCAAATTCGGTATGTAGGACCATTGCACCCAAACGGTTTGACAGCATATAGAACCTTTCGATAAAAATATGAAAAATAAAAATTACTTTTTTTCTTGTCCCTCAGTTTTCCTCGGCATTTCTACGTCGATGGCAAACAAACTTTTTGGACGTATGTCTTGTGGGTTCTAGTGGTGAAAAGAAGGTTTTGGCTGAGAAATCTTTGCCAGGGCTACCACAATAAAAAAAATTAAAATGCCATCGTATCTCCAGGAATATTTAACTGATTCAGATAAAATTTGGTGTGCTGATGATTGGAGGTATTGCGGTAGAAGTGAAGATATTTTTTATTACGCCAAGGAAGTAGGAATATGTGAGCGCATGCAAATATCGTCTCGCGGTTTCTATTTTGAAGGTTCTTGAAGTGGTCAAAAAAAGCACGAGTAAATGACGTCCCGAACTCTAATCGGATTAGCGGTAACACCTAGCACACAAATCCTAACAATTTTATGTAAATCAAATCAAAAAATTATTTATAAAAAAAAACAATTTAGTAACAATAGATCTGTAACACCTTGTACTGTAATATGACCAAAAGTTTAAATTTAAGTTAATTATTATTAGTTAATTATTATTAATATATAATAAAAAATTAAAGTTAAGTAAAAATTTAATTATGAAAAGTTTGATAGACCGACGCGACGGCTGCCAAGAAAATATTCTAACAAATATACATTATAAAAATAAAATATAAAAATTTAGAAAAATAAGAATAATAGTTTATAAAATCGTTGAGATTCCAAACGGCATGTTTTGAAATTTAAAACTGATATCTAATAATGGCTTCAATTATCTACTAACTATTTTTATAAAGGAAAAAAAAACGAAAAAATTATTTAGGGAATCTACCTATTATTTTTGTAATGATATTGTTAATAGTATAATAGTTAAAACTATTAATAATTCCACATACCTTATTGCTGTAGTTAGTACTTTCTTTAAAAACAGGATATTACAGTTAACACTCACAACTGTGAATGCTTAGCAGTGTAACTTGCATTAAAATGCCAAGTTTATCATTATCATGGGATCTACACAAATATCTCATTTCAGCAATTAATTCTTAACGCTCACTCACATAAATTATTATCCAATAATATTTTATTTAGCAAAACTAAAGATAATAATAAAATAATAGAATATTTAACCGCAAAGTGAACAAGGAATTCATACAAGGAAAATTATTATTTGAAGAACACTAAAACGACATTAATTTTTTGATTTTTGTTAGTTAGATCTCGGGATATTTAAAATATTCCTTCCTCATCAGAACATTAGACATAATATGGTTAATTGTAAAATTCTGATTGCAATTCTTTGATAACTAACTGTTAATTTGTTCAAGAAATAAAAATTATTAAGATAAATTATTTTCATTTTTGCCACCCTCAGTAGGACGCCGCCCGGGTGCTGTGCCCTCCTTTGAACCCTCGGCACGCGACGGCCCTGTATACAGTGACTCAAGAAAGTCTCCGTACTTTTCGATTTTTCCCTATATTACCACTGTAAATTGCATCGAACGGAGACTTTTCAATTTTACAGCATTACTTATTCTACATGTTTTGTTCTAAATTTCTTTCCCTTCATTTTTGTTTATATGCAATTTTGTATTTTGTTGCATGGTTTCTGAGATAGATACAATTTAAATGTATTAACATTTTTACTTTTTTAAGTCACTATCTCAGAAACGGGGCGACTAAATCCAAAAATAAAGGGAAATAAATTTACAACAAAAAATGTCGAATAAGTTTTGCTGTCAAGTTTCATTACGATGCAATTTACACTGGTAATACAGGGAAATAAAGGATCGTATGGAGACTTTCTATATTTACTCACGGACGTATATAAGGGGGAGGTTTGGGGGGTACAAACCCCCCCCTTAGACTAAGCAACTACGCAAATTTTAGTAATAATAAAGTACGATGTATGTATAATAATATTTTTTTCAAAAATTTTACTTTTGATCTAAGCGCTGTTGACCTTGAAATATCAAAAATTTTCGCCTGCAGCGCATTTTGCCAGACCACGCAAGTCAAGGGGCCTCCGAAGAAGTTATCCCCAGGCCTCACATACCCTTAATCCGGCTCTATGTAAAGTACGGTGTTGAACCCCCCCCCATATAAAAGTTATAGCTACGTCCAAGTATTTACTGTTTATAATAATGAATGTTTATTTTTAAAACGTATTTTATTTCTATAATAAAACTTAAGAGTATTTCACAGCTTAAAAGTGAACAGAAGACTAAAATTAAAAGTGGTCTATGATGTTCGATCACTCGTTAGCTACAATGTACTTGTTATGCACATTATGATAGGGTTGTATTGAACGCTCGTACATTGAATGATTTGATAACAACTGATCTAATTCTAAAGGTTACAGTCGGATCGATGTAATTCTTATCTAAATTTAAAGGTTCGAGTCGGATGGATGTAATTATATGCATTCAAATAAAAGTGAAAAAAAAACGAACTAAAAAAAGGATAGTAATGCGTATAATGCCATATTTGACGAATATTTTTGATTTTAAGGAAAAATAAAACAAAAATAATAAGAAACAAATATTATATTCAAACGATATTATTTTGAATTTTTCTAAGGATATTAGGTTCTACGATTTATATGGTTGCTAAGGTTAAATAATCAGAAGTGTAAATACGGAACTGGGCTGGAGAAGAAGAACAAATGACAAGTCAGAACAAATACAACAGCGGTAGTAAGGGCAAATAGAATAAGATGGATGGGACACGTTGAGAGAATGACGAACGAGAGGATGCCTAAAATGGTTCTAAAGAGACAGCCAATAGAGACAAGAAGAGTCCCTAAAGACCAAACTCCAGGTGGAAGGAGGCAGTGATAAGCGAACTGAAGAGATTGAGAGTGAAAGAATGGGAGAAAATGGCAAGGAACAGAGAGGAATGGAGAAGAATCGTCAACTCAGCCCTGGGTCTACAAAGCCCGTAGCGCTTTATTTATTATTATTATTATTATTTTGAATATTTTTGAAAAAGTAATAATTAGTATCTTCCTAATAAAGAAAATATTATAAAAATAAAGATTTAAATATTACTTACGATGAACAACCAAAATATAAATTCAAAGTGATCACGCGCTTTATAATAAATTAAAGTATTATTACAAAAGTTCACGCATTTATAGGAATGCAATCAATTTCAACACGGCTGCAGTCTTCATGTAGGTTCAATCAGAGAACATCAAGACTGCTGCTGTTATAGTACAGAATTGCATAATTTATTAAGAGTTAGATCTCAAAAATCGCTAATTAAACAAATAAGATGCCAACTTCATAAAAAACATACAGAACCTCATTAGATTTAAAGTACTTGAGCATCTAGGAGTTGAATTCAGCATAGTTCTATAAATTCCGATAGATTTAAAAAATAGTCCCCCTGATTTATATTTGAAATTGCGATTTAAATCAATGAGATGCCAACTTCACACAAGACATTACAAGCATCTTATTAGATTTAAAGTATTTGATCATCAAAAAGTGGAATAAGCTCTAGTTCTATACATCATAATTTATTTTATAGATAGTTCTATTGAATTAAACAGAAAACGGAATTTAAAGGATTATTTCAGTGATATATGTTCATATCCGGCGCCAAGTTCTGAGCTTTTCCGATGTTGTAATCGGACCTTACAGCTTCGTGAGAGGTATTGTAATCGAGTGCAGCTCGAAGAGCGGCTACTTTTCTGTTCTTTATGAAAGTATAACTTCAATTATTCTACACGACAATGACAAACACAAACTTGAAGACAAAATATTACACATGATACAAAATACGTTGGGAGGGGGGGGAGTCGACGTATTAACGTAAGTTTTTTAAAATATTTTTAAAGATTTATTTACCCATAATAAGTTTTTAATATATTATTAATTCATATTTTATAAAAAGCAAGGAGTGTAGAGCGGGCGGGAGGGCGCAAAATTATTTTTTTCTAAATAATATTAAAAAAATGTTATTTAAATACGTAAGATGTGGCGAGGGGATGTTGCCACAATCTTACGTACCCTTACATGGGGGAGCAGTCAAAAATTTCAAAAATCATCCTTAAGTAATTAATAGACGCTTCCTTAGAAAAACATCAAATAGTTTTTCGATTTCATTAATTCAAATAAGATTGCCACTTATCAACAATTATCATTGTTATAAATAAATGTGAAAAAAAATCTACCTGACTTCTTTATTACATGATTTCCATATAAATTCTCGAAACATTTATTAGATACTAACCATAACCCAGGGGGGGGGGGGGGTACGAAATTTTACATTATGGAACGACATATCAAAAAATTAGAATTACTAGAAGCTATGGAAATTAACATAATATATTAAAATACTGGCCCTCTTTACTAAACAGTCAATCTGCCCTTAACAATTCTCCATTATTTAACATCTTCAATAAATAACTCGTCCTTTTTCCTATATTTAAAAAAAAATACTTCCCCTTACTTAACCTGTAGGAGTTATCGATAATGATTCATATCTTTTAATATTAATATTTTAAAGTATTAAAGTTATAAAGTAATTATAAAGGGATTAAAAGTCCCGGCGCCCAAGAATTCACAGCCTAAAAATCCGGCGCTCAAACGTCGGTTCTCAAATGGCGACGCCTAAATGTCACGTAACGGAGAAAATTTGGGGTAAAAGAAATAAAAATAACATTAACCGACTAACTCAGAAGAGTTTCTACCTCAATTTTTCTCATATTAGGTTAGAGTATTCCATCTAATAATACATTTTTAATTTTTTTAATTCTTATCTACTGTCTTCTTATCTAAGATTAAACCTTTTTCTTATAATTTCTAAAAAGACATAAAATATTAACTGTAACCTACCACCCGATCTACTTTTCTCACAGATTCCATTCCTCACATCTTTACGTAATGAATTAATTTATGTTTTGGTACAATTTTGAATATTTTTTACTTGGATATTGAGGGATTACCAACGTCATATTGTAAAAAGAAAAAATATTATATTTGATTATTAAATTGAATTTAAAAAAATATTTTAAGAACTCACTTAAGGAATACATCGGACCCCCCATCTAAGATTTCCGATACCCCCTCCACCTAAACCCTTCCCTAAGTAATGAACGATCCTTAATATTATTTTTTGAAATATTAAAAAACGTTGCCTGTAGGGTTGCATTACATGCTATTTCTGAATATATCAGGGTGAGCAGGGATTAATAGAGATATAGATATGGGCTGTAAAACCTTTTGTTTGCCAACCTAACCTAATTTTAAAATTTCCTAAATGCTAACAATTAATGCATCTACTATTATGCCCTAAAAATGCGCAATATAAAACACAAAAACATATATGCTTAATACAATGTTCATAATATCGGAAATTTTAATTGTTCGCGTCCAAACGTCCCTACGTCCAATCGTACCTGCGTTCAAACGTCCTTGCATTCAAACGGCAGCGATCAAACGGCGGCGTTCAACCGCCCGCGATTAAACGTCCTGCTTCGTTTTTTAATGTATTTATTTATTTTTTAAGTTTATAATTTATCTATAATTGGAAAAAATAAAAAACAAACGTAGTTTTAATTTAAAATAATAATTTAATTGGATATATATAATATTTAAGTGGCTTTTATTTATCACCCAGGACCGTAGTTAGACATTGGCCATGGGGAAGGGGGTTTATGGAATTACAAAAGAGGTTGGCATATGCGCCTATTTTAATATAATTCTTGTAATCAGGAAATACTAAGAAGACATTATAAATAAAATAATAATAATATAATAGAAAAAAAAATTTTAATTATAAAACCATTTTTCTTTTTTCAGACAAAACTTTTCGTTGACTTCTTTGGGTTGAACTTGAATATTGCTATGCACAGACATTAGCCCAAGTCCGTTTAAACGCTCGTTCGATATTGAATTTCTTACCCATGATTTTAGTCGTCGAAGAAATTCTCTCCGGAGTAACTGTAGATGTAGAACAGGGCAGAGTCTCTAAAATCTGTAATAAACTTTTGAACCAAGAACCTTTGGCTTCTTGGTTACAAATGACCTGCAGCTTTTGTTACTTCCTTTGTACATTGTTTCAGTTCACAGTTTAGAGATGAATTTATCAGTCGTATTAATATTAGAAACATTTCTAAAATTATATAGTATAATTATTTAGTATTACTCAACCCATGAGGGGGGGGGGTTTAAACCCCCAAAAGCACCCCCTTATATACGGCACTGTTTACACCATTGCGTTTCACTTTTTGACTTCACTAAAGCTAATTTACTAGAATCCTGCCTCTAATAGCTGTATAAGTTCAAGGTTGAGATCTGAAAATGTTGAAAATAAAAATAAATAATATAAATAATAAAAAGTCTATAATTATTAATCCTATTCTCTATCCTATTCTATTATTAATTCTATTAATCCTATTAAGTTCCTTGACTAAATATAAAAATAATTTTTTCTTAAAAGACAATCTCCTCTTGAGATTGAGAAGTTAGTAATTTACTGGCATTGAAAGAAATATTGGTAAAAACATAGTTTGTTTCCCTGCTTTTAATTTTGTATTATATAGGTAAGTAAAACTTAAATGTTCGCAATAGGACATTTTAAATTTCAATCCAAGAAAAAATTGTTTCAGGAATGTTTTAACAAAAATCACAAAATTAATTATTCTAAAAAAATTAAATCATTATTTCTTTTTATTTATAAAATTAATATAAATTAATTCACACACACAATAATTATACAAAAACAATAGTAATTACTAATAATAATTAACCATTCGCTAAAATATATGAATTTTAACAATAAGCTTGATATTTTATTAAAAATAACTTAAATGTTTCTTCGTTATTAAAAATGCATTTTTGGCAAGATCATGTCTGCAAAGATAAAAAATGTTTACGTATTAGTTGTTCAAATTTAAATGTTTTTAGCGTTTGGTGAAGTTTTTTCATACAAATTTCTAATCATAAAAAAGTTACAATAACTGAAGCTCTGCTGATTCATTTTTTATAACTATTTTTTTAAATCCGTTATACACAAACTTTTTAATAAACAAAAATAGTAGCAACGTTATTATGAACAAAAGTACAATTAGTATCGACGTAAATACAATAAAAATAATTCTTAAACTTGCTATTTCTTCTTCGGCACCCTTATTTTCGTTCTTATTTCTTTCATCACTTATTAACTTTGCATAAAAAGATTGATCGGAATTTAACTGGTTTTCGGTACTTGAAAGATCTTCAATAACAGAAACTTGATCAACATTTGCATCCATACTTTTAGAAACTAGGAGTTTATCAAACGAATTTTCAAAGTTGGTGGTCACATTTTTCATCAAATTCGTAAAATTTTTATCGAAATATTCATAAAAACTACTTTTTTTAAATCCCTTATTGAAAAAATTGGAAAATTCTATAACAGCTTGATCCAATTTTTCAATATTATTTTCTGTTTGGTTAAATTTTGAGTTTATTAAATTCAGCGTTTTGGTAAAATTACGCAAACTTACTTCATAATTATTAGAAATAGTTCTATTGAAAAACTTGTAAAATTCGGTGTTCTTAAAGTCCTTATTGAAGTAGTCGTTTAAAGGTTCCAGGTTTGCATATGGTCGTAAGTCTTGGTTTTTATAATCTTCAAAAAAATGATAGAAATTGGAATTTTTAAATGCTGTATCAATTTGTTTTTCTAATTCCTTGATTTTATTTTCTGGAGAATTGTGATGTATTACAGGATTTTCTGTCACCAAAAAGTTCTCAGATGCGTTACAAGGATGCCCAAAATGATTTCTGATATTCCAAATTTGCCCATTTCGTATCTCCACTTGATGATTTTTGAGTACACTGGATAAATTTAACAATGATTCACAAGTCCATGAATTATTGTCGATGATGACCACTTTTAAGCTTTCGCAATGATTTAAAATGTCGTAAGGATTTAAAGTTGTCAATTTATTGTCAGCAATATTTAATGTTTCTAAGTTTTTCAAAATATAAAATGTTTTGGTATCCAACGAATAAAAAGAGTTGTTTGAAATATCCAGTTCAGTGAGATTTTCCAATCCTGCAAATGTGCCATACTCAAACTGTTGTAACCCGTTACCAGACAAGTTCAAAGAAGTTAGTAAGGTAACGGTTTTGAAAACACCAATTGGAAGTACTGTTAATTTGTTGTTTGCTAGATTTAAATTTGTCAGAGTAGACATATTACAAAAGGTGTTAAGATCTAAATATTCTATCAAATTTTGGCTGACATCTAAAGTTTCAATTTCAACTTGATCGGACAACAGCGAAATATTCAGAATTTTTAAAGCATTTCCTCTCAAATTTAAATATTTTATATTTGCAGGTGCGTAATTAAATTCAGATATGTTATTATTACTTAAATCTAAGTCATTTACTGCTTTTGCATGTTGTAAATCAATTAACGTGTTCAAGTTATTATTTCTCAAATTTAGTTTACTCAAATTGCAGGTTAACTGAGAAAAATTGAAATATTTAATTGCATTATAAGACAAATCTATTTGCGGAGTTGTAGAACTTTCCGAAAACAAGTTTGAAATCATTTTTAAGTCAATATTCAATAGTAAATTATGTGATAAGTATAAGGCATGCAACGAACTCAATTCCGAGTCAAAGATGTCCAAAGAAATATTTTGAATTTGATTGTAGCTTATGTTTAAGCTTTGCAAGCTAATCAATCCATGCAACGATTTTGCTTCTATTGTGTTTATACGATTGTTTGATATGTCTAATATTTGAAGATTTTGAAGATTATTGTAAATACCTTTTCCAATATCAGAAACTTGATTGTTTTCTAAGTAAAGCTCCTTTAAATTTCTTAGATTAAAAAATGCGTTTAGATCTATTTCCTTGACGTTACTATCATTCAAGTAGATTCTTTCTAATGATGAGTAATCTTGAAAAAGTCGTGGTGGTATGGTTTCAATGTCGCTATTTTGAAAAACGATATATTTTATGTTTGTTTTTGAGAATCTCAAAACGACTCCTTTACCTAGCACTACTGTATCACATACGCCGTATGAGTATAATGGTGCTGGAGGACTAGTATCATAATAGCCGTATCTATTACGTCTATTATTATAATTTAATTCTGCAATTTTGTCAGGTACGTCATATGTACTGCAGCTTGCAGTAGTAGTAGAAGCATCGACTTTTATATTCTTGACTAAAGTAGATATAAATATCACCCAAATTATTTTCTGAAACAATACAAAAACTAATTAATAAAAAATTATAAAAATAAATATAAGTTAATCGATAAAAATTTATCGTGACACTTTTGGTGCGGAGCATTTTGTAAATTACAAATTATAAAAACGATAATTACTGCAAAGATGAATTTGTTTTTGCTATTATCGTTTTTATGTTTATATAATATTTATAGATTTTTGTTCTATTTTGTGTTGTTTTTAAGTTATTCTTATATAGAATTAAATCAAAGAGTTTCTTGACTCCCATATGCTATAGAATATTGTTATAACCAGTTTGTGGTACTTATAATTAGAATCGATATCAAATTATCAAAAAATATCAAAAAAAAGCTAAAAAGCTTTCACCATATTATGAAAGAGTGTCTCAAAACAATCTGAATCGGCAAAAAACTGAAAAATTATTTTTCGACACCTAAACCCCCTTTTGTAGACCAGGTCAGATATATTAAACAAAACCTAAATAAAATTTTAATATTTCATATTTTTCACAATTTATTTAAAATTTATTTTAAAGTGTATTTCTATTATATTATATTATATTTCTATTATATTATATTTCTATTATATTATAAAAAATAAATTATTTCACATTGAAAATTAAATTATTCGAAGATTATTTTATAATTATTATGCTAACAATAATTTAACTAAAAGTTAGTAGTAGATATGTACTTACCATGATTTCCAATATTATTTTCCTTGAAAAATTTTCAAAATGATTTTAAATAATATCTAATAAATTTGTTAAAATACTAGCCAAGTCACAACTTATCACTACAAAATGAGCACTAGCACATCCAAGTCTCATCCGCAAACTGATACGAACTATCGATAAATTTGGTACTGAAAACTGAAATAGTCCAGACTACACTAAGTAAGTTCAATTAATATTAACAGTAATAGAGTAGATATCTAAATAGATATGTAATAGTACACAATATATTATTAAGATTATATAATAAATTAGTATATATAATATAATAATATCTTAGAGCAGTGTACAATCATACCATTAAGTCAGGTAGAAATAACAATAAAATATAATTTAAAACTTAGTGATATCTTAAATTGATTCTTTATTTATTTCTTATCGCTATTTGTAATTATTGGATTAATACTATCCATTGAGATTCCACCTTTCTGTTTCTGTAATAATTTTTTAATTGTTGCTTAATTACCAATTTAACAATACCTACCAACTTAAAGAGGTTTATATGGGATCAGGACCGGATTGGAAGAATTTTCCGGTCCGGACTCGGATGATGAACCGGTTCATCATCGGAGTCCGGCTCTATCCTTATTTTCAATTAAGATAAGTATGCTCATTTTTACCAAATAAAAAGTTTTATTTTATTTTGTGTATGTAGAACCTCATCGTCATTAGGGTAAACAAATATTTTCCGGATTTTTGATTATTTTAATTATTGATATACAGCACTATGCATATGAAACGCAACAGTTTTAATTTAGATTTAAATCTATTGTATTACAAAAAGAGGATAATATTGCTTAATACCAATTTAAGGGCGAAGCCACTGTGAGAGCTGAAAAAATAATCAATTTTCGGGAATTTTTTTCACAGGATTAACCATTTATTAAGGGAATCGCATTATTGTTATTAAATTAAGTATCTATATATTAAAATAATTGTTTTATATAAGTTTTCATCAAAAAATTTCAAAAATTTATCAAGTTATGAGTCTTGACTTAAAAAAAAATTCTCCTTCCATTGTTCCAAATGATTTCTTAGTATAGGGTTGCTTGAAGAAACAATACAAGAACAAAAAATTGTCTAAATAGGTGTTGTATTTGCTTTAAATGGTTAAATTAATCTTTATAATTAGTAATCTATATAAAATCTCAGTAAACTTCACAAAATTCTATTCATAAGTTAATTATAAAAATTACTGCATATTTTGTATATTTACGTTGACAATATTAATATTATCTATTAATTATCTAATAAAAATTAATAATTAAATCTTTAATATTTTGATTGTCAAATGGTTCAGAAAATAAAATATGGCTATAAATCCATAAAATAAATTAAAGACATCAGTAGTTAAGTTATTGCAAATTTTTTTTATCTTGTAATGTAATCAAATATAATTAAAATAAATACAACAAAATTACAAAGGAGAAAATAAAAAAATAAGCGAATAAATCGAGTTAAAAGCGTAATAAAATAAAAATAAAACGGTATAAAATAAATATTTTTTTTTCAAATTATTGGTTTACGTCAGCATTTTAATTTTTTTTAAAAGTTTTGATGGTTTCCATTATCTCTCTCACATTGGACTCATACCATCAAAGCCTTAAAGTTTTGATAGTTTAATGCTTGTTTTTTATTCCATCTGTATAATATAGTACTACAGTAGAACTCCAATTATTCGAAGTTGAATTATCCGAACTCCGACTATGCGAATCTTCGATTATCCGAATCGCTTTCAGAATATTCAATTATTTCTAAGTGTAATGGATTTTAGCTGGTAACAATCACTGTCAGATCAGAAAAGCTAAAAATGCAAAAAAGTCGACAAAACTCTTTAAAAATTACTTTTTGCAATAGCGGGGGTAAAGTACTCACTTTAGACCCTGATTTGCGGGTGTAAAGTGGTACTTTTTTGCCCTAGGGCAAAAAAGAAGTTACTGCCGGGTAAAAAAGAAGTTACTGCCGGGCAAAAAAGAAGTCACCAGATTTTATTATCAATTTAATTCTCATTTTTTTGCAACATTTATATTTTTGTTAACTTGACCGTAATTTGTGATTCCAATATTAGTGCAACCTACAGTGAAATAAATTGGTAAATAAATAAAAAGCACTTATTTTAGCTACAAAAAAATTCTCACGAGGCGCCCTTTTAAAAATTTTACCACGTGGTCAGAGGTTACGACGCGCGATTTTTTCGGAACATATCCTTCGTTTTTCCGCTTCATAAAAGCGGATAACTTGTGGAAATTGCCGATGTCAATCTTATTTTCTAATTTGGTGACCGCCTTGATCATAGAATACTGCGACCACATGGTCAACGACTTCAACGATTTAGCCTTTTGACACGTCTTATTCCTTCAAAGGCACAAATGTAACTGAACCATTCTAGTACCTTTTAGTGAAAAAATTCTAGTTGGCAATAATAATATAACCAACTATGCTTCATTTACTTTGGTACTATCAACCACGTGCTTTATTGAACAAATTTTAATTAAAATTTCGTAATTATTGTCGAAGTAAGTACTTTACCTCCCGCAATTGCAAAAAACAGTATATGCACCTCGGGAATAAAGTGAATTTTTTGGCCTGAGGGTAATTTTTGCCCTCGGCTACGCCTCGTGCAAACAAACCTTTACCCTCAGGCCAAAAAAGGATCACTTTATTCCCTTGGTGCATAATGTACTATTTTTTTAACGAAACTATTCATAACCTCAACAAAACATCTGTTCGGCAGACATCTTGGAGTGGGGAATGCATAGGGGCATAAGCGCCGGATAGGGGTGGGCAAAGGCAAGGCAAAGGGCGCTTGCCGCCCCTAGAAAATTAAATTTTTTGTTTCTACCTAGCTAACGCTCGTAAAATATTAGAATTTTTCTTTAAAACCATAAAGCCTAAGAAAACTGAATACTTTGCCCCCCTCTATATTTGACTCTTCCGGCGCCACTGCATAGGGGGAATGTATAATGACTGATTATTCGAATTTTTGATTATCCGAATGGGATCCGGTCCCAATTGATTCGGATAATTGGAGTTCTACTGTATTTTGTTTTATTTGCTCTATGACAAATGTACAGGCCTATTTCATAATAATTATAAAAGGAAACTATAATAAAATATAAAAAATATACTATTTGAGCTAACCATTTCATTTCAGTTTTTATATGTAACAATCTATACCTCCAACTTGATGTTGATGAACATTTGGAGCACTTGCTAGAACAATATGTCTACTCTCAAAATACTTAACAACTTCTGTTAAATTTTCACATTTCCATGGATTATGGTACAAGTAAACCTTTTGTAAAATTGGTGTATAATTCTCGACTAATTTAGTAACATTGAAAGCTGTTACGTTATTGGAGACGAATGATAAAATTTGCAATTGTTTATTATTAAAGAATAGATTTTCTTCCAATTCTTGTATATCATTTTGTGAAAAGTCCATCATTTCTAATAACTTTGTGCGGTTTAAAAATCCTCGAGGAATACTTCGTATGTGATTGTTGTTTAGAGAAAGATATTTTAAATTAATTTGATGATTGAATAATCTAGAATCAAGATTAGTCAAAAAGTTGTAAGATAAATCAAGTAATTCCAGTGATTTCAAATTTTTAAAGGTTCCAACTTCAATGGACGATATATTGTTGTAATTTAAATAAAGATGTCTCAGTTTTTTGAGATCCGAGAATGCTGTTTTACCAATCACTTGCAGTTGATTGGCATTTAAGGATAACCATTCCAATAAAATTAAGCCAGAGAAGGTGTATTCGTGTAAGATATGAATTTTGTTATAACTTAAATCCAAATATTTTAAAACACTCAAAGAATTGAACGTTCCATTTTCGATTTCAGTCAAATTGTTATGGTATAGATCCATCATTTCAAGTTGTAAATTGTCGAAAGATCCTGGCTCAATTTTACGTACGTTGGCTGCAGTTATATAAAAAGTTTTCAAATTTTTGAATTTTGCAATCAACCCTTTTGTAATGATTGGAATGGTAGTGTTGAATTTCAAATGCATTAAACTTATTCCTTCAATTGGTTCATTGTTGGCTATGTTGACGCATTCTAAGTAGTTGGTTTCACTTTCCTTACCTTCACGGTAGTAGCAGTATTCGGATACAACCAAGAAAGGCAACAGTAATACATAAATGCTCTTTAAGAGCATAGCGATATATTTATATCTTCCTAAAAATAAATCAAAAGAAAATTTATATAATATATTAAATAGAAAATTTTACAAAGCTTACCAAGTAAATCCAATAAGCACTTCTGAGCAACTAAGAAAAATTTTTAAATTTATAGAAATCGAATTTTATTTAAAGATAATTTTCAGTAATATTGTCATTACTAAACCATTGTAGTTATTAGTATGAATATGAAAATATGTAGTTTGCTATCAAAATAACTGTATCAATAATTGAAAGTTCAAGGTTAAATGTTATATTTATTTATTAATAAACATATAATTCTTAAAAAAAATATGCGCAAGTAAAAGTTCTTTGAAATATTATTACACATAGCATTTTTTTAAATTTAAAATATTTGCACTCGTTTTCTTTCTCTTAAGAACCCAGTGCCAAAGAGGGGTTTTCTTGGCAGACACTTCGGTGTTCCTCATTGGTCGTCTATAATATTATATAAAAATTATATATGAATATTATATACATAAATATCTGTTACCTTAGTGTTGTTTTGAATCTTGTACTTGGTGATATTTCGGTATTTCTGGTAAACCAATTCTCCGCTTCTCCTAGTTGCACGAGGACGCATCACTTAAACATCAGCTAAAGCAACTAGAAAAATTTTAATGATGTCTTAAGTTTAACACCTTAAAGATTACTAGTATTCTATAAAGCAAATAAAATTCTGATAAATCAGTTACTGCAATGTTCCCCCTAATCAAATATTTTATATCTTTTTGTTTTATTAGACATCCTATGTATTTACAATCTGCTTTTTTACAAACATTGAGTAAATGATTTAACATTATTGTCATAGACGATACATATCCCTTGACATGACTTCTCTATCTGACTCAATTTTTATGAATAGTTTATAAGTTACGGAGTAGGTCGACGTTTACAACACGAAAGTGGATTTTCAAATCAGTAAACATTTGAATTCGGTTTCGTTACGTTACCATTAGGTCCCGATTTTGCAAACTCGTAATTATGAGAAATAACGAACTGGATTGTTTTGCGCATCAAAAGTATATGCTAAATATTTTTGGCATATCGGAAAATAAAAAGTTTTACTTTAAGGTTTACGAAATTATTTTTTATTTCATTTTAGCAATGTATCCTTTTCTGGTTTTACCGGAAATTATAAAAATGGCAAACGATTTTGACGAAATTGTTTTTGGCATCTTCTTTGAAATTGCATATTTTATAAGTATGTATGTCAGAGAATAGTTTTTTCAAATGATATAATATTATTAAATAAAATAGTTTAATAAAGTAGTATTGATAATATAGTTTAAACCAGTTTTAATACTTCAATCCTTACAGGAAATGCAATTTAATTATTTTAGGTATTATTAATGATTGCTACTTTTACTACAATAAGTCCAAATTAATAAAGTTATACAAATTGCTGAAATCACCAATTTTTCAAAGAAACACTGAAATGTACAAGGGTGAAAAATACTTCATAAGGAAATTATATAATTTTATATATAAACAGGTAAGAAACGGTTGTACCTACCTACTCATAAAATTTGTTAACTTTTAATTGTTGTAATTTAGAGCTATTTTGGGTCCGCAGCTCCATTATTTATTTTGTCATTGTGGATCACATTTGCAATGATTTTGTCAATAATAGAAAAAGAAATAAGACTACCTTTTGGATATGGACCTCATATTAATAATAAGATAATACAACTTTTATACCACACTCTAGCGTATTTGTTAGCTCTTTATATAGCTAATTTGCACGTATGGTTGTATTTCAACACAATGATATTTATTATCGATCATTTTAGAAATTTACAAAAATGTATTACTTGTATAAGTGAACGAAGCAGAATGGATTTTATTCAGGTAAATATTCACTAGCCACTCTATAATCTTATTTTTTTTGCTATTTATTTAATTGCTATGTTTTTGCGTAAACTTAAAAAGATTCCAAGTTTCCACAACAGATTTGAACAGGAACTGGTGTAAATTTGGAGAAAAATGCCTGACAAATGGCAAAATCTGAAATTTTCCGCTCCTGCACATTCTCTACCCAAAATACCATAAAAAAGAACAATAATTTCCAAAATTTTTTTTTACAATTTTTATCAAAACAATATTTTTACGCATTTACAAAGAATTTCATTTAACTACTAATGTTTTTGACAAAATAAGTAAAGAATTTTGAATTTCTTCTGGGTCTAGAATGTGCAGGAAACGGATTAAGATTTTGTGATTTTTGTGACCGTACATAACAAATTTGTCCTTCTTCCGATGCGAAATATAAATATAAAAATAAAATATTAAATTTATTGCAATTTAAGTTACAAAAAAATATCCTTTCGTGCATTCAAATTAGTAATTGTTTTTCGTTATTCACTCATGCATCGACAAAACATTGTCAATAATTTTGAATATTACTTTGGAAAAAAAAATATATAAAAAAGGCTATTTAATTTTATATTTTTGTGAATATCTCTATGCAATATGTAACAATATATTATGTAAATCGTTTTTTGTTATAATAAATTATTGAATATTTAAAATTATCATCTACTTAATTAAGTAGATACTATAAAATTCTAAGAAATGTCTAGTTTATTAAATTACAGAAATTAAAGTACCCTTTATACAGTAAATATAAAATTGTCTTATACGACCACATAAATCGATAATTTCTGTTGAAATTGCGCATAATTTTTAATCAAAGTTATTCGGTACTTTAATTTCAGTAATTTAAAGAACTACTCGTATCTCAAATATTTTTAAATTTAAGTAATCAATTTCAGCTTTATTTTACGGTTCCTACTCTTATTTGATATTCTTTCACTATCCTCACTCTAGTAAACCAGCTTCAAATTTTTTTTAAACTACCCCCCACCCATTCATTTCTTTTTTAATGAAAAATATTTAAACAGATTCTTTCTACTTTTCTGTCTAGCTCATCGCCTGATGAGGCCATAGTATGATGAACATTGCGAAACGTTTATATAATGACAAAAAGTGCAGTGTATTTTATAATTATTTTTACTTCTAGATTTTCTTATTCAAACTTATAATTTATTGATTTTTATATAGTTTTTTTACAAAAGAATTAATTTTAAATTAAATTAAAATAAATGAGCCATGGTACAGTATTTTTTTGTCATTGTTTTCTACTCAGAAAAGTTTCTTTTACATTTTTGGATCATACTCAAATGTGTACCCTGTATAACTACTTAAATATTTTTGTTATTATAATAATATAATATTATGATAATATTCTTCCTTAACAGCGATCCGGACTCGAATTTGGGTCAAACGCAGAAGTGGCTTTGAAGAAGAATAAACATGAAGTAGTGGCAACACCATGGAAATTTTTAAAAAATGACATTAAGAAAATTGTTAGCTATCATATTGCTATAATGGAATTATCTAACGAAGCAGAAGAAATTTTCAATATAACTAATTTTGTCATTTTCTTTGGACTAATGCTGTGTTTGTGTTTACTTACTTACCAAAGCTCACTAGTAAGTAATTTTTAAAAACAACATTATTTTCAGAAAGTAATTAAATATTTTGTTAGCTTAAACTCCAAAGCGTCTACTTCATGAGAAATATTGCATCAATAATTTATTATTTTTTTCTGTTGTTTTTATTGTCATATTTTGGAGAAAGAGTTACAACTGAGAGCCAGAAAGTTTTACAAGTATGTTACGACGTAGATTTTGTCGGTACCGACATTCGTTTTCAAAAATCCTTGCTTTTTATAATGCATAGATGTCAAAAACCATCCATTCAGACTATAGGAAAAGTTCAAATTATGTGCTTGAATGCATATCTTATGGTAAGTTCAATCAAGAGGTTTGCAGAACCAAATATTGCACAACAGTTCAAGGTGACCTTACGACCCCATTACTTTCTTTTCAAAATTACTTAAAGACAGGACTCAATAAAGTTTACAACTTTCTCATTGGTGTACTATAAACTATATGAACAAAAGTTGTCGATATAATTATATAATTAAAGATACATAATGTATAATAAACTGTTACTTATTCTAAAATAAAAAAAGATATATAACTTTTATCAGTTATCTTCTATCAGGTGTGATTTAAGAAAATCAGTTAAAAAAAGAATAATTTATCAGTTTTACTTGAGATTTACTATTCCGGCTGTAATTAGCACGAATACGATCTAATGCAACTAATTTTGTTGAGATTTAAAATGAACTAAATGAAATACATAAACAATTTAAAATTTCTTTAAGTTAACCTCCACTTTAGTAAATAATCAAACATTGTACCAAATTAATTAAAAAATAACCTAATCCAATCTAATCATCTAAGTTACCAATCAGGTGCACCATAAGGAAATTAACGCAATTATTTATAAAAATAATGTAATTAACAGAAATTATATTATTATGGGAAAAACGGAAGATTTTATCAAATTTGTTTCAGATGTAAAATGACCGGTTAGTTTTAAATTTACGAGTACAGGTTAATCCACATCAACAAATTGTTTGGTTTATTTTATTTATTTATTTTTCTTATAATATCTTATTTATACATTTTAAGTGTTCTGCAGATCATCAATAAAAAGTCGAAACAAAGATAATAATATAGCCTTTAAAATAATAAATACATATATTAATCTTAAATTAGTATCTATACTTTAATTTACATTAATTTTTTTTAGGTATGTAAATCAATCTATACGTACTACACAGCTCTGCAAAATGTAAACAAATAACTTTATTTAGGACTAATAATTGAGTAGTATTATAATAGTGTTTTCACGTTCTCTGCACATATTAATATAGTAATGTAATGTATGTAGTATAAATTATGTTGAAATATTTTATTCAATAAAATTATATTAAATTAAAAGTAATAATTTGACATTATTATAAAAGTGAACGTTTAATTTCATTTGCAAATCCTATAACACAGGGGTGGCCAACTTCTTATCGAAAATTAAACGACGTGTTTCCTAAAGCTGCATGATATTTTCAGGATGTGCGCGAGTCTCAAAATTGCTTTGAGCTTTATAGCAAAGTGAGAGGAGGCCAGGATTGTTGCAGCATCCCCGGCAGCCTGGGGATTAACAATTAATTTAATACAAATTAAAAAATATTAATTAATGCATAGTTTTCCTCAATTTTGATTTTATAGAAATAAGATTGAATAAAATATTGAATCAAAGGATCAGTTTGTGCATTCAAGAAGGAAATTCTGCTTTGATACTAGAGCCAATGTCTACTACAGGAGACCATTTGTTGTAACTTATTATTTCTGTTATTGTTATTAATTTATAATTTATTGTAAATTAAAAAAGCAAATACAATTTCTAATTATTTGCTATTAATTTGTCATTTGCAAACTGATTGTGAATACTTGAGAATAGGAAAACAACTCGAAACATGTCGAATGTATCTATCTGATACGAATAAGCTATTCTACAACATTGGCTCACAAGAAGTTCCATTTTCTATAATTTAATTACTATTGATAAACTACTTAGTGCTTGTTCACAATGAGCGTAAGACATAAGAAGTGTAAGAAATAAGAAATACAAATAAAAGCTTAATCGAGAATTGAATTATGCTTGGCAGCTTAAAATTTCAGCATTATTCGATACTTTATTACGCTTTTATTCCCGTTTAACAAGCACTTACTTGAATAATTATGAAGCAGCAGAAAGAATAATTATAGACTGGTTATATAAACGTATACTAGACTGTCTGTCTGATAACTTACTGTAACTGTTATCGATAATAATGAATGCTTCTATACTTTGTTGAATGCATTCTGACATTGATTATAGCTGTGTTTAATTTCAGTTCGCTTAGGTAGAGTAGCGCTGAAAAATTAATATCATCACCCCAGAAGTAAACTATATACCAATTAGAATGGATTCATAAATAAAGCTAATTTAAACTTTTATCAAGCTTCAATTAGTGGTGCCATTTCGGACTATAAGCAGGGCCGGATTACATCGATTTGGCGCCCTAGGCTAATACAAGTTTGGCGTCTATTTAATTTGCCTATTAATAATATAAGGGGTCTGACCACCCTGAAGTTTTTGGAAAGTCGATTTTTTAAAATTGCTTTTTTTTACCTACAATTTAAGTCGTCGCTAGTGAATTTATGAATTTCCAAAGTTACAGGTATTTTTAGACAGAAGGGCGCGATGCTGCCCGCGATGCTACAAACAAGTCGCGCAATTAGATCCTCGCAAAATAATCCCAAGATGCTAACGCAGCTACTGAAGACAATTCTGTGTTGGCAAAATTGAACTTGTTGAACTAACTAACATGTTAAAGGTATATAATTAATTTTAAAATTTATTTATTATTTTATTAATATTTATTATTATTATAATATATAAAATTTAAAATCGTTCTAAAGATTGTTAGTAGTTTCAACAATAATTTATTTTGACCAATTTTTATTACACGCGTGCAATTTGCAATAAATTTAAATTAATAATATTAGTAAATTAATTAAAATTGAATAAGTTAAGTTACAATATTAAAGAGCAATTGTTTTTAAGCTTTCCATGATTTTCACCAGCTTCATCAGAGATTATTATTTATAGTTATTGCTGAAAGCAGTAAAACTTAATTAGTTTTTAATATTGTTAATTTAACTAGTTCAATTTTAATTAATTTACTAATATATTTCACATGTCTTAATTACATTATTGAAGCGTTTTTAAATATTAATTTATATTTAAAACCTTAATTACTGTTTGTTGCATATATTGTAAAAATTATGTATTGATATGATATTTATATATTATGGTACTTTTATATTTTAAAACATTTTGCCACCCGGAAAATATTATCTTTTATAGCATGGGCTATTATTTTTTTTAGTTTTGTTCACACTTTACAATTTATTATTTCAAATCTCAAATCCAATCAGTTAATTTGCTCGACTGTGATTTTGATCTTAAATTTTTGATTCAAATATAAATTTCAATGTTAAATTTTATGCAAATTATCAAATTTTATCAAATTTATTTCCAAAATATCATACCGAATTTTCCCTTCTTGTATTAATATCACTTATCCAAATTTCTAATATCCAAATTATCTTCCTGTTCAACTACCCTTGAATTTCGGGTTTTAATTTTACTTCCACAAATCAAATTTTTACATCAACTTCCAACCTTTTCCCTTTTTCCGATATAATCAATAAAAGGCTAATTTTATTACACTTTCACTTTAATTTTAACTAATCAAATAATCCGCATAAAAATTTAACTTTAAAGGCATACAATGAAAAATTTCCAGATGTGGAAAATTCAATACCTGGCGTGGTTGATGGACTGCCACCAACAGACGACGAACTAGCCTCGGCTAAGCGTAAATTCGCTTTTACGCATACGTGCAACATTAAAATATAACAAAAGTTTTTATACACAAAAGTTTGAAACAAAATTAATTACAACTTAAAAAAAATTTTAAATTGAACAAAACAAACCTTAATTTAAAACATGACAGCATGATGTGTATGAAAAATTAATGTAAGATTTTTGATTTAACCAAATTTGATAGTAATAAATATGCCTATCTGTTAATTTAAAATTATAAAAATTATGTACGGAAACAGGTGTTCTGAGGTTCTGATTTTATTCTTTCTTAATCAATATAGGTCATTAAATCAAGGAAAACCCTAATGTAAACGATATAGGGAAAACTTGAGTTTAATAGTGTTAACCAAGCAAGGAGTTGTAAATATTGCTGAGTCCTTCAATATCAGTTTTCTTGTTCATAGCATTTCTTCCCTTTTTATATTGATCATCTCGTGCAGCAATCGATCTTCATAGTTGGTGACGGTTTTGACAATCTCAAAATTCTTAAACTCAGCAATCTGCCCATCAGTAAAAATATGCTTGGCTATTGCTGTCGCATCAGGTTTGTTGCAATTAATGCTGGATTTGGCCGATGTAGGTTTGGTTGCATGATTTTTTTCCTTCTGGGAAAAAAGTTCACTAAATTGAAAAACTACATCCCATATACATCATATAGATTTACACTTGCTTATATGTTTCAAAATTTCAGCTTTCATTGCTGCCGAGCTGGCCATTTGAAATTATTTAGTGGATCACTTCATGAATTAATATAATAAATTGCTACCTACTGATAAGTTAGTAGAAATTAAATTTAGAAAACATAATTGTGTAAAAAAAACAGTTTAATATTTTTACTCTCGAGAGACGGTAGGGGTGACCGCACGATGTAGTATATTCAACTTATTCGTAGTTTTATTTAATACATTGGTATTGCTGTATTTTATGCAACTGCATAAATAATAATACCTTGATAGGAAATTATTTTGCCGATCACTTCATGAACTAATATAATAAATTGCTACCTACTAAGAAGTTAGTTTTTTAGTAGAATTTTAAATGAAGAAAAATCATTATATACAATTATTTACTATTGAATAAATAATAATTTAATAATAAGCAGGTAGATAACTAGAAAAATGCATTCTAAAATTAATATTGCTGCATTTAATATCAGTTTGGCTCAGCGGTTAGAGTGCTTCAGGTTAAAATTTAGCAGTATGGCAGTTTCTAACGATTGTTTCTCACACCAAAAAAAAATGTTAAACTTCTTTGGATTTTCAACAAATGCCGATTTTTTTTATAGACTTTACGCAATTTGCTTGATAATAATTGTTACAGTTTATCCCTTTACTGTAATTCCTGAAATCGTCAAATTAAAAAATAATTTTGACGACTTAATTATCAGCGTAATGTTTGAAATATCATATTTTACGGGTAAGTTTGTGATTTATAATATTTAATGTTGTAAAAGCAATTATTTTACTTTACTGCCAGCGAAATGCGACATTTAATTCCATAAAAATAAAGATAATATTTAAAAAATCAGAAAATATGATTTATTTGGGAAAAAAAAAAGAATTCGTCTCTGATTTGATTTGGGATTTAATTAAATATTATTTTTGATCTTTTTATAAATTATTATTTATGTATTTAGTTTACTGAATTTTTTTTGCAAATATGCTTATACTTTAAGGTTTGTTTACTGGGATTTGTATGTATTGGAATAAATTTGCATTACACCAACTGTTTGATAATATGCAAGACCTTAGTGATTATGCAAAGTCTGTTAATAACAAGAACGGCCATCTGCTTCTACAAAAATATGAAAACTTTGTCAAAAAACAGGTACCTACATTTGGAATATTATTTTTTTTCTGTACTAGTCTTTTCACTGTGATAGCAAACAAATTTAGCTGATAGAACAAAAACTATTAGTAAACAAAAAAAAATCTTAATGCATTTGTGTTTATAATTTTATAAATATTTTTTCGCTCTTTAGGGATATGTTGGAACTATAACGGTGTTTGTTGGAGTGATAGCTTCTATATTACTAGCAGCAATACTATCAGTAAAAAATGAAGAATGGATATTGCCATTTGGAAGTGGCTCATGTTTTTTACAAAATGGTGTTATCAGTATATTTATTCAAACCTTCACACTCAGCACAGTTGCGTTTTTTCTTTATTCGGGATTATTTATTTATATCAATATGCTAATATTGGTGTCCGCCCATTGCCAATATTTGCAAAACCATATCAAATCCATAATAAAAATTACAGAACGTAGTGAAAATTCAGTAAAGGTAATAATTTATATTTTTATTTCATTTTTCTATAAATTGGAATTTAAAAAATTGCCGATGAAGTAACAACGTAGCTAACATAATAATTTAAAATATTTTTAAATTTGTTAGTAAATGTTTTTAATATAATTTTTGTAAATGGAAGATATATTATAATTATTATTAGATGCCACGCTACATTATCCAGTTGCGTTTAAAATCTGCAGATAATACATAAAACTTTAGGAGTAAAATTTTTATATTTTTAGAAAAGCGAGATTGATAATCATCAAGCTGAAAAAATCAGTTGGAAAACTTTTAAAATGGAATTAAAAAAAGTTGTTGATTATCATGTCATTATTAATGAAAGATCTAAAGAGATAGAATCAGCTTTTAGCTTCTTTATATTTATTTTTTTCGGTGGAGTAAGTTTAACATTATGCTGTCTGCTATATCATGGATCCACTGTAATTTTTTTAAAATCGTGTTTAAAAAATTGTTAATTAAGTTGTTTTAGATTCAATTGGGAGATGTTAACTTTTTTAAAGAATTAATGTTTGTGGTTTTTTGTTATACACTATTACTTATATTATCTTTTTGGGGAAACGAAGTTATAATTGAAAGTGGTAAGATAGCCAGTTCATGTTATGAAGTTGATTTTGTTGGCATTAATATAAGGATTCAAAGATCTCTATTGCTTATTCAAATGCAGAAGCCTATTCAGCTAACAATTGGAAATATTCAAATTTTATATTTACCTACAATGGTAGGGGTAAGTACACTAATAACTGTATAATATAAAGTATGTCGTTTATTATTGCGCGAATGTTTCAGGTTTTTCAATCAATATATTCCTATTATGCATTCCTTACGAATATAAAGAATATGTATTAGATTTAGGTATGTAAATTAAAGACACATTGAACGCGTTATCTATTATTTAAATGTAGATTTTGATCCGTTTTCATAAAATTTGATCTTTCTTCAAAATTTATAATTATTGATCCAACACTTTTTAATGCCAATATTATACAGTGCCGTAACTTGCCTTTGAAGTGCCCCGTGCTAGATATTTGGGCTCCCTATAAATAGCACTAGCAAAAAAATGACGGGTGAAATAATAAGCAAAAGATAATTGTTTAATTTTGACTTTCTTACGAAGAATATTGACATAATTATGTTATTTAAAAAAAATTTATTAACTAACTTAAATTATTATTAATAAATTGTTTTCAATTTAAATACTACACGATACGTTCAATGTGTCTCAAATTTAAATATATGGGGAATACTGAAAGTTACAACTAGAATTTTCAAAACTACACATTGCTGTGATGAACCGTTTCGACAATATACAATTTTGAGTAAGAAAAAGAAAGTAAAATATACACTATCATGCTAGAGTTATTGCCTCATTCCTAAGGTATGAGACATTACTTACTTTTATTCTTAGATAGTAGTATTATTCACTGTTTTTAAGTTGTGAGTTGATTTTCTGTAAATCTGTTAATTATTTCACTAACTCACTATAAAGGATGAACCATTTAAGTAAAGTACAATTTCATATAGACCGGCACTACGTTAAGAATGACTTATAATGATTAATTAAATATTTAGAAGTTTGGTATATTCTTGCATTAAATAAAACAATTATTATTGGAATGGACTAATTTTGGTAGTTACTACCATTTGGATTCCATATCATGTAAGATTATTCTAATCTCCTAATATATGGTAGGAAGAACAAGAATAAGTAAAATAGGCTCTTATATGTATATAATTAATTAATTTATAAACACAAAGCACTAGAAGGTTAAGGTTAGCTGAAAAATTTCCTGACCTTTTTATCATATTTATATTGCAGTGTTCTACTCTTAACATATTTGCTGTGAATTTTAATATTCTTCAAAGATTATAATTATTTTAAATAAAATTATTTGAGCAGTTTAAACGTTGTTTTTTTTAAATCCGATTATCTAAAGATACCACTCAAGAGAGGTAAGTTTAGCTTAGTAAGTTTAGGTAAGAATTGGCTTCAGTGGACATATTTTCAGCAAGGCCAGTGCGTGACGAAATTATAGGATCCCCTTAACGGTAGAATCGTCAGTAAGATTTGTACTAATATGAAGTTTTTTATGCTGGTAGTATTGGAAAACAACCCATTTATTGGCTGTTGTACATTCATTATGACATTATGTGCACACCATAAATTGATGTCGAAAAGGCTCTGATGAAGTGGTTGATGCGAGCTGAAGGACGAAACAAAAATAGTGTTGTTTTTTTTATTTGTTCTTATTGAAAAATTTTCATATTGGATAATTCAAAAATAAACTAATATTTTTTTAATCTTAGCGATATATTGAATGGCTATTCGGGTAGTATAAAGGTCAATGGAATATTGCTAATTTCCAATAAATATCAATAAAGTGCTTTTATTATTAATAAACCTTTACCATTAAAGTACCGCAATTTAAATTTCCAATTGTGTTGAATATAATTTGTAGTTTTATATCATTATTTTTGTTTCTTCCTAGGTTATATGCAACTGAATTAAAAACTCTACATATTCTGTATACGAGTATGTAAATCTATGGAAATAATAATTTTGATTTTGAGAAAAGAAATTAGTCTTGCGTGTGTCTTGGTTTGGTAAACTTCGAGAATCCATGAGGTGGTCCGTTCCAACATCCCTAACACTCCTATATGAGGTACCACTCGAATGGCTTGAATGGTCGGTTGATGAAGTTGAATTTCAAATAACCTTGACAGAACCACCAGAAAAGCCATTTTATGTGTCGACAGGAGATGTGAGAAAGGAGATTAATTATTATTAATGTTTAGCAACGATAAAAATTAAGTTATTCCTTCGTGTGTAATATTATATTGATATGTATTAATATAATTAATAATGTAAATAATATTACATTAATTAAACCCATTCTTTCATATTAATAGTAGCGCATTTTATTGAAGATCCATCATATTTTGAAATAATTATATTTAACATTGACTATACAAAGTTAAATTGGTTATAATAGATACATTTGTTCAATATATTTTAATATTTTATAAAGCAATTATAATCAAATTAAAGCTATTCGTTCGTACTTCGTAAATTATAAAATAAATTTAAAATGCATCGGATGAACACAATTAATCCATTTAAATATTTTATAATTTTTAAATAAGTGGAAGTTTAAAAGACGAATGCAGTTTTTCACTTCAGTAAGCATTGGAAATCGTTATCGGTACCATCATTTATTTTTCTAATAGATAATCATGATAACTAGTAAGGTGGATTGTTTTGCATATCAAAAGTTTTTGTTGAAAATGTTTGGAATATCAGAATATCAAAATTTTTACTACAAGGTGTATGCAGTTATTTTGTATACTATGTTAACAGTTTATCCTTTTCTTGTTTTACCGGAAATGATAAAGAAAGCAAATAATTTTGACGATGTTGTTTATGGTGCCTTTTTTGAAATTACCTATTTTATGAGTAAGTACTTTTATATCTTGTTATTGGAAGTCATTCAATAATAATAATATAATTTCCATTATAAAATTAGGTGCGAATTTTTAAAATACCCTGCTATATTTTTCTTATTTTTTTCCAGCAATTTTTAATAATATTTATTTTTACTGTAATAAATTTAAATTAATAACCCTATTCGAAATGCTAAAGTCGCCAATTTTTCAAAGAAATAATGAAATGTACAAAGGCGAAAAATGTTTTGTTAAAAAAATCGAAGGATTTATACGCAAGCAGGTAAAAAATGTTTCTGTGCACGTACATTATTATTATAATAGTATTTAAAAAATTTGTTCGTTTAGTGTTATTTTGGAATAGCAGCTACATTGTTAATGTTAGTGTTGTGCCTCACAGTTGCAATCGTATTGTCGATAATTGAAAATGAATTAAAGCAACCCTTTGGTTATGGACCTTACATTGATAATAGCATAATACAATTTTTATACCATACCGCAGCATATTGTTTAGGTATATGGATAATAAATTTGTATATATGGTTCTATTTGAACACATTGACATTTATTATCGGACATTTTAAAAATTTACAAAAATGTATAAGTTCTATTATTGAAAGAAGCAATTTAAATTTTATACAGGTAAACTATTCAGTACAATAATTAATATGTATGGTATAGTAGCAAAAATGTAATTTTAACATGCCGAGTGAAGTTAATACCAAGCTAGATAATATTATGATTTTTGTATTCCGTATCCCAAGTGTTATTTGTAAACGTTGTGTTAGCCCGTAAAGTTTCGTTACGGATCGTTTTGTTTCGAAAAGAAATGTTCCTGGTTTTATTTTTTAAATTAAGACCAATCAATGCAATGTGTTCGCGCCACTTTTCGTTTTGTTAGAGTTATCAATAAGTTTGTGAGCAAGCGCGAAGTTTAAAAAGAGATAATCCAACCGACTTGGAAAAAGGGTGAACCAACCAATTTTTGTGCGATACTAGTTTTGAGTATTTTTTCCGGTTCCTTTTTCAAGTGTCTTGTTAGCCAACCAACCAGCCATCACCAGCTGAATAATTGTATAAACATTTCGCGACCAACGTAGTGCAATCTGTGACTGTCCTATTGGTTTTTCCTTTCCCTTTTACCTTATGTCAATTCCTATCCGAAGGAAGATCAAGAAGATAGTTGTGGTAAGTCGCTATATATTTTTCTATACATCGTTAACACAATCACCAATACAGTCCACTTCAATTATCTCACCACAAGATTATTTGGGGTGAGATTTGGCCCCAACATTTGTTCCTTCGAGCCGAATTGGGTAGTTATTTGTTTTCTTCCCAACCCAATTCAGAGATTTACCAAGTCGATTGTGTTAACTTTTGGTCATATTCGAATTATTCAGGAAGTTGTTAGTTTTAATCCTACCGTTTTTGTTTGCTTCTGATTTTTAAATTAGATATTCCAAGGTGCTATTTTGTTATAAAATTGATTCTTCGTATTTTTGTTAAAATTTTCGATTGTAATATAGGTATCATAATCGAAACGATATTTTCTCTCACCAGCTGCGTTTATAGTTTATCGCGTCGTTTAAATATTTGTCTATTGAAGCCGAATTTATTTAAATTCAAACCAAAATTTCCTAAAACGACGAAACATGGAACGAAAGCTGGAATTGTTGTCCGCTAAACGAGAAAATCAGTTTAGAAGAATACAATTATGTTATGACGCAGCAGTCCAATTCAAGCATGATACTTCTAACCATAAATTAAAGGAAAATTTTCAAATTAGATACCATACCATCGACAAAGTAGTTTTAGACTATACCGAAACCACACAAGAAATAATAGATTTAAAGTTGGACCTAAACCCAGAGCAGAAACCTGACTACTCATTGTTTCACGGTTTTGATGATTTACATGATAATATCCAATACCTGGCATCCGAATTGTTAAAACCTGCTGCAAAGCCTTTACCCACAACACCATTAACCGGTAATGAAAACAAACCAAAAGTAAAGCTGCCGCAAATAGAATTGGTCAAGTTCGATGGTAGTGATATGTCCCTTTGGCCAATTTTTTATGCTAATTTTAAAAATGTGATTCATGATAAACCTGAATTTTCCAAAGGTGAAAAGCTTCAATATCTGCTAGGAAGTTTAATTGGTAAGGCCTTAAAAACATGTAGCGGGATAGAGCCCGTACCAGAAAATTATGATGTCGTATGGAAACTTCTGAAAGATACCTATCATGATAAAAAATTCTTATCCAACCTATATTTAGATAGAATTACCAAGTTTCGCCCATTAACAGTGCATCATCCTACAAAATTACAATTATTTTTGGAAAACTTTGACACCAGTGTCAGTAGTTTGAAGAGACTGAAAATTAATGACCTCGCTGATTACATTATCACCTATTTGGCTATGTCCAAGTTATCGCAAGAGACCATTAATGCATTTGAATTGATTAATTCCCATACCACAGATATGCCAACATATGATCAACTAATCAGTTTTGTTCGTCAGCAAAGTAAAGTCATAGTAAAACATGAAAAGCTTCCTGTTAGCGATTCCCATTTTAAGAACCCTAAAACTTTCTTTACCAATAGTACGGACACCCGTCTGAAAACCATTTTTCAAAATTGCATTTCATGCAAGAAACAACCCCATTTGTTAAAGGATTGTATTCACTTCAGGAATAGCACCCATGATCACAAGTTTGCTGTAGTAAAAGACCATAATCTTTGCTTCAATTGTTTTTCATCCAAACATTCCGCATCATCGTGTCCATCAAGATTTAGCTGCACCATTTGCAAAAAAAGACATCATACCTTATTGCATAAAACCAATCCTATTAGTAACGGAAATCCTATTTCATCTAACGAAATTTCCAATGCCGCAGATAACTCAAATACCGAAGCCGTCCACAGTTTATGCACCAACGTTTCTGTAGTTAAGAATCCTAATCCCAATTATGTATTGTTGAGCACAGCCTTAGTGAAAGTAAAGGATAAATGGAATAGAGATCATACACTTAGATTCATTATCGATAGCGGTTCCATGTCCAATTTCTTGACCTTCAATAGTTGTAACCGATTGGGATTATCGTATACCAAGTTATCTACCTGTGCCATTGCAATTGGATCAGCTACCAAACCTATTACTGGAAGAACAAGTTTAACCATCTTTTCTAATTTGAATTCCAATTTGAAATACCCAATTGAAGCGCTACTTATCGATAAAATTAGTGATGAATTGCCAAGTTATCCCGTAGATGTTCAATTCTACAATCACCTAAAATTTCTACCATTAGCTGATCCAACATTTAATATTCCTGGTCCGATTGATGGTCTTCTTGGAGCAACTATGTTTGCTGAGATTTTAGGTACTCACAAAGTACCCGGATCCTTCAATACACCTACAGCTATTCAAACCACGTTAGGATATGTAATTCTGGGCAATACTTCCCAAATGAACCCCCTTAACCGATCAACGTTCTTAACCTTAGATAATTTAGTCGAAAAAATGTTTGAGCTTGAAGATTTTAATCCTCCTACATCCACTAAGGAAGATACTATCGTCGAAGAAATATTTGTTGACAATGTCAAACGTAATGATGACGGGCGTTATACAGTATCCCTACCGTTTAAAGATGATCCCGGAAGATTAGGGGATTCCTACTTCCTTGCTGAGAAAAGGTTACTGTCATTGGAGAAACGTTTTCTAAGATCCCCAAATCTTCGACAACTCTATAATTCCGTCATCGAGGATTATTTAAGCCAGAAGCACCTGTCGTTAGTACCAGAAAGTAAATTACATTCTCCTGGATATTACATTCCTCATCATTGCATATTTAAACCGGAAAGCGTTTCAACCCCATGTCGTATAGTTTTTGATGCAAGTATGAAATCTGATACTGGAGTTTCACTGAATGATATTTTGTATACCGGCGCTAAATTGCAGAATCACTCGATACCGATTTTGTTAAATTTTCGCCTATTTCCGATTGCCTTTTCCTCAGATGTCAAACAGATGTATCGTCAGATAAACGTGATAGAATCACATAGACCGTATCAACGCATATTATGGAGATTTCATCCGGAAGATCCCATCCAGGTTTATGAATTAAATACAGTAACTTTTGGTGTCAAATCATCTCCCTTTCTAAGTTTACGAACCGTAAAGCAATTAGCGAATGATGAATTTCAATCTTATCCTCGAGCGGTAGCATATGTTAATAGAGGAGCCAAAATACATGCTTGCATTCCTCCTTTACATTGGAATTACATTCCAGGAAAATTTAACGTATCTGATTGTGCGTCTCGAGGACTCACTCCTTCAACTTTACTTCACCATCCTACATGGTTTGTTGGTCCTCTTTGGTTAACATCATCTCGTTCCGAATGGCCAATTGAACATTTTTCTGAGATTATAGTTCCTCCCGATGATGATGAAAAAGAATTAGTATTTCTTACCTTTCCGTATATAATTTCTCCATTATATTCACTGATAAACTGTTTCTCGTCTTGGACCAAGCTCCTAAATGCCCCCGTTTTTGTCCTAAGATTTATGAAGATTCTTCCGAAGCAGGCACCGATTGCCACTTTTCATTTAAGGACTACGGAAATGTTTCTTATCCGAGCCCTTCAACAACGTTACTTTCAAAACAATATTCCTTCATCGCAGTGCCCATTGGCAATTATCGAAAAATTGCATCCGGGAAAGGATGGAATTGACCGAGTAGCTACAGTTCGAACCAAATTAGGAACCTACAACCGCCCAGTGGTAAAACTTTGTCCTCTTCCTAATCAATGATATGAGTCAGTATTTTAGTTTTCCCTTTTTATGAATATGTGTTTATTTTGTTTATATTGAATTTCTTTAATTTGGTTTGGAATTCCCCTTTTTTTGTTTTCTTTGATGATATTGCCTTTTGTTTTATTTTTTTTATTGATAATATTTCCTATTGAATTAAAATTCAAGCCCGGGCCGGCAGGATGTTCGCGCCACTTTTCGTTTTGTTAGAGTTATCAATAAGTTTGTGAGCAAGCGCGAAGTTTAAAAAGAGATAATCCAACCGACTTGGAAAAAGGGTGAACCAACCAATTTTTGTGCGATACTAGTTTTGAGTATTTTTTCCGGTTCCTTTTTCAAGTGTCTTGTTAGCCAACCAACCAGCCATCACCAGCTGAATAATTGTATAAACATTTCGCGACCAACGTAGTGCAATCTGTGACTGTCCTATTGGTTTTTCCTTTCCCTTTTACCTTATGTCAATTCCTATCCGAAGGAAGATCAAGAAGATAGTTGTGGTAAGTCGCTATATATTTTTCTATACATCGTTAACACAATCACCAATACAGTCCACTTCAATTATCTCACCACAAGATTATTTGGGGTGAGATTTGGCCCCAACAGCAATGATTTGAAAAAGTGAAGGCATATGATGAATTAGGCGGTAAGACATGGGTGGAAAACCGAGGAGTTATTTGTTGAAATTTGTCTTGTTGGCAAGTTCATAATCCGATAACTGTTAAATCACATCCGTACTTCAATAATCTTCAAAAGGATTATTTTTCTCAAAAATCCTACAATCATTGTGAATTAATACAAGTTCATAAAATATTTTTAAATTCTGGCCAAAATATGAACTAGTATCTTATATATTATTTAATATGAATTGAATTTTCTAACGGCTCACTGCCAGCTATAAAAATAATATAATTTTTGCTACTTTACCAATAATTTAAAGAATAACTTTTTCTAAATTTTTTAAATATAAAAATTTATTAATGTTATACTTAGCAATCAAAGTCAAATGCAGCAGACATTGTCAAAAAGAAGAAAGACCACGAACTGGCAGTACCATGGAAATTTTTAAAAGACGAAATTAAAGAAATAGTTCAGTATCATAATGCTATCATGGAATTATCTAACGAAGTGGAAAACCTTTTTAATGTACTAAATTTTATTATTTTCGGTGGACTGATGATATGTTTATGTTTGCTTACTTATCAATGTTCATTGGTATGTTACATTTATCAACATTATTATATTCACATGTTAATATAATATTTTATTAGCGAACATTCAGAAATATCAACTTGTTAAGAAATATTGGAGCAGCACTCTACGGCTTCTTTGTGCTATTTTTGCTATCATATTTTGGAGAAATGGTTTTAACTGAAAGTCAGAAAGTTTCAAATGAATGTTACAATATAGGATTTTCCGATACCGATATTCGGTTTCAAAAATGCTTGATAATCATAATGCATAAAAGTCAAACACCATCAGTTCAAACTATTGGAAAATTTCAAATTATGTGTTTAAATACATATCTTTTGGTAAGTTTTATTAAAAGGTTTAATTGGAACGATTCATCCAGATTTGGTTTTAACATTTTATTTATATGTCAATGGGTTCGATCCCCGGCCAAGTACACCAGGCTGTTTCGGCCGTGTCTTCCTCACAAGATGCTGGTAACATCTTTGAGGTATTAACTGACTTTAAAAACCAATCATTAAATGAAATGGTCAGTCAAAACCCAATCTTATATCTAGACCATTTTGTTGGTTGTAAATTGCAAAAAAAAATTTGTAATCAAATTTTCTCATAATTCTTTTGGATTATATAATATCTACGTCAAAGTCATGGAAGGAAAATGGCAAAAAAGTTTAATTTTTATGTCTTGGGGTGTCATTCCATTAGTTGTCGTTTCCAGATAAGAAAACAATTGGCCTACGAATTCCTGATTTCCTGCAAGAATAAAAAAATTAAATTTTAGTAACCAAACTAATAACTATTAAAAATGTAATCGACAATGAATCGCACCGGGACCATAGCGAAAAAATAAATTTTAAAAATTTGTATAATGTAGAATTACTCTTTTAGGTATGTAAATCAATCTACACGTATTACACAGTTCTAGAAAATCTAAACGAATAAGAATTTACACTAAAATTGATTATTATGCAGTTTTATGGTTCTTTAAACACGAAATGCCACAATATTTTAGTAATTTTAGGATAATATAATTATTACATTAAATGGTAAATAGAACAATTGAATATAAAAATCTCTATGCTGCTAATACAATCTCATAACGTCATATATGAAGCTAATAGTTGGGGTAAGTTGGTCTACTAAATAAATGAATTATTACATTTAGTATTTTATACTGTTTCAGGATTTTCAATCAATATATTCTTAATATTTTACATAATATATTTCTTGAGAATATTCAAAATACATATTGGACCATAAAACATTTTTATTATAATCTAAATTAAAATATAAATAAAATTATAATTTAGTATTGTTCAAATGTTTTCAAAATTTTATAATTTTTTACTTTGTAATAACTTTAAAATAATATTTATCTTAATAAATAAATTTGTAACTTGTGAAACAATATAATATATGAATTCAAACTAAAACAAGTTAATTTTAATTCGTATATTATAATATTTATCTTATTAATTAAAAAATAGTTTGTTTAATAACATATTATATATTATTGTTATTCTAGTTCTTATGTATTAATTAGCACCGTATATTAAAAATCTACTTTAACACGACATGAAGTTATGTTTATTATGTGTAATTATTATTATAACCAGGGACGGACCCATTCCCCCCCTCCAATGTTTGTGAAAAATAATATAAAGTTGCTAAAATATAATAAAAAGATAACGGAGATATCGAAAAAAGGTGAGAATAAATAAATAGACATCGGCAGTTGGAAAATTAAGGACTGCTGCCCCAAGAGAAAAATTTATCTTGTAACTGTCCCTGATTATACCAAATGTATTGCTTCACTAATTGGAACAATTAATTATTTGGTCATATATCCGTGGGCGACAATATGGAACAAAGCATTAAATAAAACTTACAAAATGCATAGTAATACTCCTTCGTAAATGGAGCATTGGGGTGCACCTCAGCATTCGGAGTCAAATAGCATAGGTTTTCCGTTGAGGTAGTGAAGTAATGGTGAGCAAAGGAAAGCGGTCTGTTCTTTACAAATTGGACTACGTTTAGTTATATATGAAAAATCCGTTTTTAAAACAGGGAGTTATTTTCTTTTAAAATTTGTATTTGTAAAAGATTTATTTTGATCAATTCATTTTATAATAATTATTAAAATGTTTTTGAATAATTTTTAAAAGAAACCAGGTATGGTGAACGTTTTTAAAATGTTATTTTTGTAAATTAACATTCTCCAACAACATTTTAGAATTATATATTTTAAAAGTTTTGCAATAAATAATAATTATTATTATTGTTAGAGGTACACTGCTAATTTTTTCTAAACTTGAAAAAGACAATATTACTTATGCATTTAAAATAATGCACAACTATGTATTTTTAAAGGATTTCTTAGTTGAACATATTTTAAAATATTAAAACTTGTATGTATTTTCAATTTTGGACATTTCAATTAATAATTATAAGAAGTCAAAGAAACCCCTTCTCTAAGCCTTTTTTTATTTCTAATAAGTACCTTTTTGTATGGTATTCCCATCGTCAGCCTAACTAATTGAATAACAATGAACATAAATATACAAGCTTGCAACAGGTAAACTGAACTCGTAAGCTGCAACACGAAACGTAATTTGTTTGAACATTTAAACTCTCCAATGGTTGCAGCTTCTGAGCTTTAATTCCAAGTTGTCGAGAACCACAGGAAAGCTGGCATACTCAGGTTCTCAACATTCAATTATCAATTTCCACCATTAAAAAAATCAAATGATCTCTTGCTTCTAAAAGCAAGTTAATAACATAACCTAGCTCTCATGTATGAGTTTACGAGGAAAGATTCAAAAATTACATACTCCTTCACCTCAATGATAACAAAATTATTTTTAAGGAACTGTGCGTAATTGTTCATCGGCAGAAGCCTGTCGATGATATACTTCGCCCATCTAAATAACTTGCAGCTGTCCACGTGATCCTGGTTCTTTTTATGCATTTATCCCACGGTTAATCAATAAAATAAAATTAAAATTTAAAGCTGAAGATTTGAGTGGCTGTGTATCGGTAGTAAAAAATTTTCAGGGTAATCAAAAAGTGATAAACTATGGAGAATTCGTTCAAAAGATGTTAAAAAGCTTTAAGAATCTTGGAGCGAATAAAAATACACTTTCTCCATAGTCTTCTTGACAAATTCTACGACAACTTAGGAGATTATAGCGAGGAACAGACAGAACGCTTTCACCAAAATTTAAGAGTAATGGAGGAATGATATTAGGGTCGATGATGGCAGATTACTGCTTAGACTCTACAAAAACATGATCCCCAAAAATCTTATAAAAGAAAAACGTTTCAAAAAAAAATTTACTACGATTATGGCGCAATAAAAAAAAGTTCAACAAAAAAAAAGATGGTAAGTATGGGCAGCACAAAACACTTTTCTTATGAGTAGCTATGAGTTTTCTCAGGCGGATGTTAATTATCGTCTACAATGCAAATACCTTGAATTGAAGTAGGTTGATGATAATGGCTTGATGTCAACAGGGTAAGAGGTAAAATGAAGACCAAGTCGAGGACGAAGACTCTCGCAGATGTTGATGAGGGTCAATTGTTCCTGTATAGTAATTCCTAGGTGCAGGACAGATGGAAATTTGTCGTGATGAAAAAGAGAAGCTGAACAAAAAAAAATTCCTCCAAAGGAGATAAGCTTTATCGTTAAAACGGTAGTCGATAAACCTTAAAAGCTGAGTGCAACAATTAATCCCAAGGAAACTCGGAAGGGTTTATTACAATAATACCCAATTTCGAAGCACTTTTGCAATCCAGAAAACTTCTTTTCCAAAAAAATACCAAAAACGACGACTTTTGTCAATCACCTCCAAAATTATAGTTGAAAAATTCGAACCAGGGCATCAAACATAATTATTCTATTTTCAAAACTTCACCAATGTCAATATAGTAAACAAAACAAGAATAAATTGTTTACATTCAGAAAAAACATCAGGGTAAACCAAATAACGGAACAAACGGACTCGAGTGCTGCGCTGATGCATGAAGAGCTTATTTAATAAGTGACCTACCATACGCTACCGTGAATAGAAATTCAAGAATTGTAAACGGCGAAGATCTATAAAAATGGAAATTTACAAGGTTAGGGAAACGTCTTCTCACCAGCCCAAACCCCCAAAATCACATTTGCCCCATCATTCCACCCACCAATTGTGAACCGTTACATGGGTACAAACGAAAATAAAAAAGGTACAAACGGGTACAAACGAGGTACAAACGATTTAAACTATTTTGGATCGCAAATTCGAAATGGGGGGGCTAGCGAAATGAACCTACTACTGCAATGTCTTTAAAACAATAATTACCGGACACATTTTCAGTCAAGTGTTCTCTTTCGGTCTTCACAATTTTGTTCATACACTATGTAGATTCACTTCACTAGGGGTAAACTTATTGTCTTTCCTGTTGATGTCTTCCAATGACTCCAAAGTGGAATTTGTTCACGAGTTGGACCTTTACCGCAAAATTGAACTTCACAAAAATTATATTTTAAGTCAATTAAAGTACAATAATCTTTCCAATTTGATTTGATTGGAAAAATGGTTTATATTGAACCACTCATTGCATTCATTTTTTCAATTTTACTGATTTACTTAATCCTGTTTTAAATACAAATTTCGACTAAAACATACAGTTGCAAGTAAGTAATATGTTTATTTGTACTTAAATTTCAAATAGTTTTTGTCATAATTTAAGCGTATAAATAAGATTTATTAAACTTCTTACGATTTTGTTTTCAATAAAAAATTTAAATAATTTTTTGTAGTAAACCACTGACGACCTCTGTTGATTGTTTTCCATAAGTTTACTTACTATCGGTGTTGATCTGCGCTTGCTTTATAAACAATTTGAAAATTCAAGAATGACAACATTTTGGTAAAATTATCAATTCAGTATTGAAATGTCTTGAATAATATGTAAATTGGTATGACTAAATTTGATCTCTTTTTCTCTATTTTTATATAATAGTCGCATTTAAAATTACTTTATTTTTAAATTAATTTTAACATTTTGGTACAAGAATTAAATGTTATACATATTATGTATATCAAGCAACTTAAAATTTTGTTATTCAAAATATCCATAGCAAAAAAGAATAACACTTTGCTTTCGATAGGTATAAAATAAATTATTCTTCAAGCTTTATTTTGGAAAATTTACAGAACAAAATTTGCTTTATCCATTGTGCAGTCAGTCAGCGTCACAGTGAACGCGAATCTGAAGTTTATATCTTGTTTCGTTTTCCTCCTTACTGCTTTTGTTCGATTTGACTTGCAGTAATTTCTGTTGTGCAGCTTTGTAATAAATTATTTCCATATAAATACCATATTATCATTATAAAGGTAAGCGAGATGTATGTACATGGTACTAAACATAGGCGCCGGATAGGGAGGGGCAAAGCAGGGCACTTACCTCCTTTAGAAAATTAAATTTTTTTTTTACCTAGCTAGCGCTCGTAAAATATTAAGAATTTTCCTTTAAAGTCATAAAGCCTAACAAAAATGAATACTTTGCCCCCCTCTATATTTAACTTTGCCCCCCTCTATATTTAACTCTTCCGGCGCCACTGGTACTAAACTATTATTGGATGTGTAAAAATTGAAATAGATTGTGTAATGCAATTTTCAATTTTTTATTAGTTTCAAATAATTTACCGAAGTTGTGAAGATTAATTTTAAAGAATTTTAATTTTAATTTTTCAAATCGAACTGTTTTGAAAGCATCTCGGTTTGTATTTTATCCTATAAGTAGTTTTACAGTGGTCACCCCAAATTTCGGGGGTAATTAAAGTTAAAGCGTCATGTTACACACTGAGAAGTTAAAAATGTGGTCAAGCCGACAAAAGCACTTTGATTTCGTATATTTTAAAAATAAAGAGTGTAGTTTGAGAACCCAAGAAGAAAGGTTGATTTTTGTTACCATTTCGCTAACTACGATAGGAACATAAAAAACCATTAAATTTTGTTGTACTGTGAAAATCGCTAACTACGATTAAGACAACAAAAGAATATTCTTCAACAAGACATAAACTACCAAAAGACTAAAATAACCTGCATGAGGAACTGACCATATTCATCAGTTAAAAGGTGTGATAAGTGCGGATCTAATATTGCGGTTGACTACTTACTCAGGACACCAGTGCTTTGTATTGGGGTAATTTTAAGTTTTATTGTTTAGTAATTTGCATTTCTATTTTTAATTCCTCTATGTTAATTTTTTTGTGTTATTAGTTTAATAAACACTTTGTTTCATAAATTTATTGTATGTAATCCTTGTTTTGATCTGTTCTTTTATTAGTCAAACCACGACCTGAGTGATTTTTAGAGTTTACTTAGCCGCGGAAAATAATTTTTACTTAACGAGACAAAACAAAAAAGGGAGTTACATTACAATTGTGATAAGCACATTATTATTATTATTTTAAAAACAGACAAAAGGCGAGGAAAATCTTGTTAATTTTTTAAAATTATTTATGTACGATAATAATATCGTAGACCTACATCTTTTGGGTTGCATTGAAGTTTCTTGTTATGCAATACTATTTTTATCAATATAACTTTTCACCCAATTAAAATGTTTAGATACATCGACGTATACGATATATTCATTCAGATTACATGATTTATCGGAGCTCACTAAAGAACGAGAAACAACTCCTCTAATAATCCAGCGCCCATTTAGATACATATAAAATCCACTTCCACTGTCTCCATTACAAGGTCCTACACCATTTCTATCACCTAAAATTATTGATTAAAAAATATTGTAATTGGAATTTAAAAGTAAAATTCACCTGCACAAAATGTACGATTTGATGTAATTTTATAAAATTCACCGGCAGACCAAAGACAGACTGCATCAGCAACAATGCTAGTTTCAATTTTTTTTAAAGTTCTTGATGGAACGCCGTTTTCATTTTTTCCCCAGCCAGCAACTACTCCACGTTGGTATTGATCGTCCTTGAAGCAGTCCTGGAAATCACACAAACAAGCCGAATGTACTGCACTTGAAAACTCAACTTTTTTAGACAATTCAAAAATTGCTAAATCGGCATCCGAAGTAGAATTATTGTAATCCGGATGAAGTATGTAGTTATTAATTTTTGTAACTGCTTTATTATCGTTATAATTATCATCAATATCAGATATGCCAAACAGTATTAATAATTGTTCGATGGAAGATTCTTGAACACAATGTCCTGCTAAAATTTGCATAGGTTTGAACATAATACTATAACCTTTTTAGATTTAATTATTGTAGTACCAGTTAGCGCAAGTTTTTCTGTTATTAATGTTACCCCACATAAAACCGTAACAGTACGGGAATTATTTTTTTTAACCAGAGCACCTAGGAATGGATAATCACCAATTTCAGCACCACTTCCACCAACTATTAACAGATTAGATAAGGAAAGCGTATAACACTGGCTGCTTCCAGAAGGGTACGTGACAGGTTGACTTGTCGTTGATGTGGTGGTATCGAAATAGATATATGGCTGTTGGGTCGGCGGATTGGTTACTGGAGGTGAAGTAAATGTAGGTGTTTCGGAGTTGTTAATAATTCTTGTAGAGATCTTGATAACTACAGATTGATTTATTTCTGTAACAGATTTAAAATCTGAAATTTCAAAACAGATTAATTAAATTACTGGTGTTTTAAATTATCCAATTTAACTTACTTTTCTTATCTAAACGATCAGACGAACAAAATTTTCGATTATTAACCGTAATTTGGGTTATTATTCTTTTTACATCATTTAAATGCGTTGGCCAGAGCAATTTAAAATTTAATGGTTTCTGTTGTTCAATATCTTCTGAAGTTCCCAAAAATTGTAATTTACCGTCGAGATTCTATAAGAGGAGTTACATTATTTATCATAATTTATTTTGTATGGACGACAAAGATGTATTTGGAAGATAAGAACATTTGGAGCTGAACTTATTAAATTTAAGTAAAAGTTGATTATTGTATTAAGTTGGAAAACTAAATTTATAAATTTTTGAATATTTGAGAAGAATATGTCTGTATAATAAAAATTAATAAAAGACATTTTTCATTATTATTTTTCAAATATTTAGAGTTTAGTGAAATTTAAATTCAATTTTTTAACAGAATGATTTTCAAAGAAATTAAAATGCAATTTCGGAAAGCAATTATTGCGATAGTTTTACCTGATCAGAAACTGCAGCTCCAATCGACAATTGAATGTGAAATTTGATTGCGTTATTGTGATTGTCTGGAAAGGGAACTTGCATCATTGCGTAATAAACACCATCACTTGAAGAATAATCATAAATAGAAGGGCATTCAGTACAAGCTATATTTTTTATCATTAACACTAAAATCAAACACTCACAAATAATAAAGATCATATTACTTTAAAATAGTAATGTTGTGCCGTACAGCCAAAAGTACATTAACTGCGTTGTTAATAAAAACCGGAACTACATAGACTTTTTAAGATGCACTGTTGTGTAGTAAATATTTGGTAAGAAGGTAGCTGACAATAAAATTAAAATGGTTATTAAATTGTAAAGCATCATAAGTGAGTATCCGGGAAAATTTTTCAAAAAAGTTATTTACGTATACAAATTTATTCAGAAGAAAACCGGTTAGAAATTATTATATTGCTTTGCAAAATTCTAAAATATGTATGTAGTATACGTACCGTTTGCGTGTGGCCAATTAACAGCATCTATGATACATAGGAATTATATTCTATTTCAATATTTTCATAAGTATATCTTTTTATTAAAGTCATATATAGGATTCAAAATATTATTCATGATAAGATTTCAAGGATATAATCCTATAATCAATTCGATTTTAGTAACTTATTGCATTTATAGATTTCTAGAATTTTATCCCCATAGCTGGAATCTGTTTTTAAGTTAAATTCGGGAAATTGTTTCTCGAATTACGCGTCTAATATTAATCTTAGAACTTTAATTTTTAACACACATTGAATATAACTTACTAGATAAAAAAAAGATCAAATTCTTTTAAAAAAGGGCAAAAAGAGCATTTTAGTTTTCGAAAACCAGGGGGGTGGGCAACTTCATGCACATTTAAGATGTAACAAATTCAAATTGTATTATTATGTTTTGGTTGATTCTAATTTTTAAATATATTTTTTATTTCTATATTTTTTTTAATATTTCTAGATGTAATTTTGCTAACCAGAAATAACAAAATTGCTGGAACCCCAATAGCTCATTTTTGTACTGAAATGAAAAAAATGTTAATTTTGGAAATTTACATCAATTGGAAGGTGGGTCAACCTCCATTCTCATATCATCAAATATTACTGCTCAATAATCTATATATTTAATCTTATAAATAAAATAAGCGATTTGTTGTTTTAAGATGCACCCTTATAAATAGGGAAAATATCACAGTTCTGTAGTTTTTAAGGTGGCGATATTCTGTTTTTCGAATTTCAAAAGTTCATTTTATTTTTAATTTTAATTTCAAATATTTGTCTTTTAAGTTAGAAGTCACATTGGTATTAAAATTTTCGATAATTTTTATCAGATTATTTCAAATTTTTAATTTTTTACCAATTTTAATAATGGGGTGGTTTCCCGTTGCTTCCCCATAACCCACAGATCAATATTAGGCTTTTAGATCACAACAGTATATCCCACGTGATCTGGATTTGATCCTAAAGATTTTCAAAAATTACTATAATTCTAGTTCAAAATTATTAAATAAACAAAAATATTACAATAAAAAAAAGTAATTAAACAAAATTAATGGTTAATCAATAATTTGGCAATGTAGTGAAACAATTTAAGGTGACTGATTTCAAATAAACTTAAATAATTCCAATCATGTCGAAGTATTAATTAATCAGCAAATAAAATTTATTGTAAAAACTTCGTCAAATTATTTAATAATTCATGAACAATTAAAAATACAAATTTTAATATCAGTATTTTCTTTTTGCGCAATAATAAATAAGTGCGCATATAATAATTAATAAATTAACGATTTACCGAAATTTCGTACAATGAACTTTCATGTTTTATTTAACAATGAAATTTTTATGGTTTGGAAGTTGGGTCATTAATCAATTTATTACATTATAGCTTTACTCTACAATGTTTATTAAGCTAACAACCAAAGTTAAAGAGAGTTCTACAGGAATGAGCATTATATGGGATAAATAGCTCATAGATTCTCTATGTAAAATAAAATAATTAACCAGAACAGGGAATTTATATTAGAATAGATTTTAAAAATTAACTTATGGTTAAATAAACCATAAAAATCTAAATGTGTTTTCTTATAAGATCTTAGCAGTAGTTCTGATTTTTACTGTTTATTTAACCAGTTCATTTTAATTTTGAAATTAATTTTGACTTACTTAAAAATATAAAATCTTGAAATGCAGCCTTATAATGGAACTTGCTTCGATACCAATATATAATTTTTGAGAAAATGGAAAGAAGAAACTGTTCAAAGATGTACACAGAACAACTGGCGTTGTTTTCTATAATTTGGGAATGCATAATACTTATTATGTACTGCAGATTGCACGTTTGTATTTCATTAGACATTTTTTATTGAAATATAAATTACGTGCTTAGTGCTTAAGTTATTAATTTAATGTCTTACAATTTTGTGATGGTCGTGACTAAATGTAATTAAATTTAATTTAAGCCAATAAGGTATCTATTTTTCTATTTATACTCCAGTTGTTAATTATTGTATATTGGTTTATGCATACCTCCACATTTCAAAACTTAACTTGAACTTAGTCATCAACAGCAAATATGGCCAAACATATTTTCAACATTGACGATGATTGTTTTTGGTACCAAAAAGTTCTACTTAAAATATTTGGGCTTTCAACAAATATGGGAATACTTTACAACGTTTATTCCATGACTCTGCTTACTTTGATTACCATCTATCCGTTTCTGGAAATTATTGAGATTCCGAATAAACTAGACGATTTAAACGAACTTATTTACAGTATGCTGTTTAAAATCGGATACACTACATGTTAGTATTGCTGAGTTTACTGCAATGTTTTTAAATAAAATCAAATTTTTAGGTCTCTCAATCATATACAGTGTATCATTTAATCGCGTGAGATTAAGTAGAATATTTACAAAATGTGAGAATCTGAAACTTATGTCCAATATGCTAATGGAACATAAAAATCCGGTTTTAAAACAAAATGAAAATTTTATTAAAAAGCAGGTAAGAAAAATATAATTATATTATTAGTAACTGCTAAAAAAGTCACAGCATGTTGAACGTAGAGTAATTCAGACTATTTAAAATAAAAATAATCCCATCGAATAATTGCTTTTTGGCTTGTGGGGTCGGATCTTCAGTTTTGCTGAAGATGTTTTCTTTTTAAAAGACAAGATATCTCTTGTTATTAAAATTAAACTTGGTTTTCAATAATATCAGATGTATAAAATTCAGTGTAGGTCTTTCGTGGTACATTTATTATCATTATACATTATATGTCTCAATACATCTTTGTATCCAGTCAAGATGGGAAGGCACATCTACGTACACTACATATTGATTCAAATCACATCTTCCATCAGAGCTTCTCAAAGAACGAGAAACAATTCCTCTAATAACCCATCTTCCTTCAACGAACAAATAAAATCCACTTCCACTATCTCCGTTGCAAGGTCCTTGCCCATTTTTATCGCCTAAAATTATTAATAAAAACATATTGTAAGTCATATTCAAAAATTCAATTTACCAGCACAAAAAGTACGATTTGATGTAATAGTATTGAATAACGAAGAAGATCTAAGGCAATCTTCTTCTGTAACAATGCCAGTATAAATTTGTTTTAGATGTTTTGAATTTAGGTTGGTTTCAGTCCTTCCCCAACCAGCAACTACTCCATTTTGGTGAACAATTTTTCCGAAACAGTCTCTGAGACTACATAAACAAATCGGGTATACTGCATTTGTAAATTCTAATCTTTTAGACAATTCTAAAATTGCTATATCAGCATCTGCACTATTTTGATTGTAATCAGGATGAACTTGTTTTCCTATAATTTTCGAAAATTGCACATCCTCGTTGAATAGATCGTCGATATCATTTGTTCCAAATATTATCAATAATTGATTATCTGAATTTGGAACAACGCAATGTCCGGCTAAAATGTGCATAAGTTTGAACATAATTCAACTTTATTTAAAATTTATGGTTTAATTATCCTAGTACTTACCAGTTAACGCAAGTTTTTCTGTTATTAATGTAGCACCACATTGAAATTCAATAGCCAATTTTTTTTTTATAACCAAAGCACCTATCCATGGATACATATTATTTTTAACTAACTCCCCATTGGCTATTAAAAGATTAGATTTGGAAGAGTCAAAACAATATTTATTTTGAACTGGTTGGATAAAAGTTTGGGCTGTTATCGGCGGCCTTGTCGGTGGTCTTGTCGGTGGCCTTGTCGGCGGCCTTGTCGGTGGCCTTGTCGGCGGCCTTGTCGGTGGCCATGTCGGTGGCCTTATCGGTGGTGGTGCAGGTGTGTTCAAATCATTAAAGGGTTTAGACCATTGAGTGGGAGGTATGTTATATGAAGTGGAATCACTTGGTACTCGTATTGTGAAGGTAGTGATCGTCACCGTCACAGATAAGTTTATCGTTGTCACAGTTTTAAAATCTGGAAAGAGCAAACAGATAACATTAATTAAGTAGTGTTATTGAATTTATGAGATTAACCTACTTTTGACATTATATGGTTCTGACCAACAGAAATTATCATTATTTACTGCAATTCGGGTTATTTTTTTTTCAAAATTATTCCAACTAGACGGCAACTCCAATTTAAAGACTAAGTTTCTGTTATATATAACATCATCTGAAGATCCCATAAAAGATAATTTATTTTTAAGTTCCTGCAAGAATATAATGATTAATTTAATTTAATTTCAAGTTGTTAGGCAAATAATAAAATATGGTTGTAGGATCTGAATTAATGTGAATTTGCCAGTTTCCGATCGTTCAACAATTTTATTAATATAAAATTTATACCGGATACACATCAAAATATCTTACATTGCACCTTCACTTAATTTGTTTTAAATATGCAACTACATTTTTTAAACGTGTTTTTGAAACAATTCTGAAAAAACACTATGTGTTAGCTAGTTTTCGACTGGAATCTTTTCACTTTTCGGCTACACTTTTTAATAAAATTTAAACTTAATAATATATTAATATATTGCGTTGTCCAAATGTGTAAAATGGTGAAATTCAAGAAAACCTAATTATTTACCTTATTTTCGGAACATCCATCCCTTTTTGTTTTTAGCACGAGACTCTTTAACTGAATTACTTGTGATGTTAAATAATTAAAAGCAATAATTTGTCAATTTTAAGAATTTATAATTTTATCGAAAAGTTAAGCAAAATTTTATCTTACAAATAGTACACAGCTATATAAATTTTATGTAGCATTTAAATTTCAAATTTTGATGTTTTTGATCATCATCCGTTTACATCGGTTTACCAATAAATCAATTCCGTCTTATTGCAATTTTGGTCTTATTTAAATTTAGTAATTCTTTCAACCACCTAGACAAAGTTGCAATTTTGATGGCAATTAATACAAATTTTATAAATCAATTTTATCGTGGTTTCAAATTTTTCGAAAAATTAATCGTCCGTGCACTTAAATTGTTCTCACCAATATTTAGAAGTTTTCATTTGTTTGTTGTTGTTTTTTCCATTTACCATTTCACCTTTTGTGAGAATCTGGCGTTCATACGTCGCCTTACTTGTTCCTGTTATTGCTGACGATTATCTTTGGTCGTGAATAAGTGTAGTTTTTCTTTTCGTTGAATAGTATTGGCACAAGCACTCTTACTCTGAATTTGTAATCTTCAGGTAAGTTAAATCTTTTAATAGTATTTGTCAATTACAATTAAAATTCAAATTATTTAAACTTTTGACTCAGGGCTTTTAAATTTTCGAACTTGACGAGTTGATTTTTGTAATTTTGAAAACTTTTATTCTCCCACTTAATTTTGGTGGGAATGCAAATTCGTCACACTACGCATTGGTTGATTTTATTACACTTTTATTTTTATACACAAATTAATAATTTATTGAATTCTCATCGACTTCATTGATGATTATTTGGCATTTGTCTTTTCATTCAAAGACCTTGGACCAAAAACATCTTTTATACTCATAATAATTGAAAACTCAACTCAAAATTTCCTTAGCTGTGCTTTTCAACTTTAAACAATCATTTAATCTAAAAAGTATGAAACCGAATTATTCATCACCACGGATGTTCAGTTAAAAGAAAAATCTCATATGCTTAAAACAAATTATTTACTTGAATGTTTTTAAATTAATTTTTGTTTTTAAAGTATTATTTACAACTTAAGATGCTTATGCAAAATGAAACATGACAATATATCTTAATAATATATAATATAAAACATGTTTGTCCCATCAAAATCTCCCAAAATGAAAACTGTAACAAAGTGAAATTTTAACCGAAGGTTCTGCTATGAATTTTGAAGCAAACGCCACTATTATCACCCCCCCCCCCAAATCGTTCCTTTCATGTACTAGAAACATTGAAACATTTGGTATATTTTATCGCAAAAATCAAATTACAAATCATTCGAATTACATTGTATTGACTCGTCCCAAGGGCGCCCGGAGAGAGGGGCAAGAAAGGGCACTTGCCCACCCCCCCTGGAAATTGCTTATTTGCGAAAATATGACAATATTTTCAATATATCAGAATCTTAAATTAGCAATAATTACTTCACATTACTACAAAAACACTCGTATATAAAATTAAATTTTTAATTTTGCCGATCAACTCCCGCACTATTAGGTGTTCTTAGTTCGCTTTAGTGATCCAGCGCCCAGCGCTTAGACTACTAAAAGAAACATGCGGGCATGCCTCCGCCAGTAAATAACGCAGTAAATAAGTTTATTTTTCTTTCTTCTTGGTTACTATTTGCTCTTGGTGCTACAACATATACTACATACACAAATACACAAATATAAATATCGAAGTTAAGGAGGTTCAACTAAATTGTTTTTAATTGTTTAATAAAAACATATTTGTCTTAAATTTCTCGACGTTCACCTACATCTTTCCAAAATCCAAAACAATTTAAATGGGTCCGGAAGGTGGGTTTTTTAACGACTTTGGGGTAAAAATTGGGCGTGGAACCCCAACAATTTTCCCCGTGGTACTTATAGTATTTGCCCCCACCCCCCCCAGACAATTTTCTGTGGGGGCCCTTGATAAAGGGTGATCGCTCTTCACCCGATCATAGAGAAATGAAATTAAACCTGGTTTTATTAAATAATTATATAACTTCACAAATACAACTAAAATGAGTTGTGAAACTGGTTTTTGCGAGAAATTTAATTGTTCTGGAGAATTTAAAAATAGGAGTTATTAAGTTGTTTATCTAAACTTTTGTCCAAGGTTGGAACAGTGACAAAGAAGAACAAGAATTTGTTATAAACAAATTTGTTATTTTTTCATCGTCGTATTATAATTAGACATAATTATATTGGTTAGTTGTAATTAACGTATCTCAGGAATCAAGACACCATTGAATGATTACAATGTCAGGCGGTCTTATGGACGCCCTGATCTCGTAGTGCATAAATGATTAGAAAACTACTTTTTACGTGCGGAAATAACGATGGTATGATTCGATTAATGATTAATAAGGAACTCAACAATATAATGTGGTCCCCTTTGCCTAATGTCTTGCCTTATTCTAAATGCTAATTTCTTGTAAATTAAATTTAATGATATAAAAATAGTCATAATTTTTCTGTAATGACCCATAATTAATAGATCACTATATATTGACTTCTAATTAATTTATAACCAATATTTAAACGGACCCATTACACAAAAGTACAAGTAGTTTGATTATAATAAATTATACTGCATAATTAATAAACACCAGTTAATAAATTGTATATTTGGATTATAAATAATAATAATTATGTAGTTTACTTCTTGTCAAATTAAATATTATTTATTGCTTAAAAAACAAATAATCAAGTTATTGGTGTTGTTTAAATTTATTAATACATAACTGGCTTTTGCTATGCTACTTTATCATTTTATCGATATACAGGGTACTCTGAAAATCTAGGGATACTTTTTATAAAAACTAGGGAGTAACAAAAAAATTACTGTTACCGTAAGAGAAATATTTTATATTCCAAAATTGGGGAATATTAATCATTTTAAAACTTTCAAAAATCAGTTTTTATCAATATCTCGCTAATGTAATATTAATTCATCGTGAATTTATTGACTTGATCGAAAAAGTGTTTTTCAAAACTGTTGCCAATTCAGTTTCAAAAAAAAGCTGCTTTAATAATATTATGTATTTTTTGAAATTAAAAGAACAATTATTACTTTTAATGCCCGGAAATTTAACCCTAAGTAATTCCACTCTCGGTAATTCCATCCCTCGGTGGGAGATATTCAGGTAAATAGGTCCCCGGTAATGTGACTCCCGGTAACAAAAGTTTTTCGAGAGTAGCACGCTACTACTTCCACAAATTTAAAAATTTTCTAATGACAATATGGTAGTTGCGAGGACGTAGGAATTCAATTTAAAATAAATTTATTAAATGATGTTAGTTTAAAGCCACCCGGTAATATCATAATCGGGTGAAATAACCGGAATCAAATTAACGTGGACAAAACTATCGAAGATTAAATTATCTGGAGATAAAATTACCAGGTGACCAAATTACCGCAGGTAAAATTACCGGGGGTGAAATTTTCTGGGGGTGAAATTATCGGGGACGTAATTACTTGGTTGATACTTTTTTGCAAATATCTCGCGCGTTCGAAAATGATTTACTTTCTGCACTGCTATCTCATAAACTTTGTTATTCAATATCATAGTGTTTTTACATATTTATGATCAGAAAATTGTACTCTCTCCATACTCGTAAAAAATTAAGGGTTGCCATTTAAAAAAAATTACGGTGACGTTAGAGGATTTTCTTACAAAATTTTATCACATTTATTTCAAACTTTACAAGCCCACTGTATGAAATACTTAACTTCTGTGTGTTTGTAAGTGGCCAAGCTCGTTTGTTGGTGTTAGTTACTCGGCAGAAAAGTGACAGAATTCTTCTTAATAAAAGTTTGTTTTTGTTTTGTGACAGTTTCCTAATGAATCATTAAAGTTCATTGACTGGTCTAACAGATTATAATTTTTGCCCTAATATAATTGTACTCAAAAACACTCTGTAGGTTTATAAATTATAAAAGTGGAAGATATATTTTTACCTCTGTAATAACCTCATTTCCAACTGACAACTGAACGTAAAAAGTAATCACATTATTATGATTATTAGGAGTAGGAACTTCCATCACTGCTTGGAAAGACCCATTGCTTGGAGCATAATGAAAAGAAGGGCAACCGTATTTTTCACAACTAATGATATTTAAACTCGACACTAAAATTGTACATATACTAATATAAGTAAAAATCATAACTTTTTATTCACTTCTTAAAACGATACTACAAAGTACTGATACCGTGTCTAACACTCAAAGGTTCACTAACTGTTAAAATAATTAATAATCAACTGTATGTAATTAATTTCAAGGAGCACTTTTTTTAACAAGTTCAAATCATCGAAACCGCATAAATTTGGCAAGGTCGGGATCGACATGCCTTACAATTATAATTAATCGTATTAATGATTACTTATTAAATTGATTGTGCATTATAAATGCATATATCGTGTTTTAGCTTGAGAAAAATGTTCATAAATGTTCTTTGGTTATAATTTCAAACTTATTCACCAACAAACCGGTTACAACTTGATGCATGGGCTTCGAATATTTAATATTAGCACCGATTTCCTGATTAAAAGTAAATATGAGGTGGGGAGATCTGGGAAAATACGCGCAATTAGTTTGACGTCAAATTGTATCCAAATAATTTCTTATTGTTATATTCAAATTTGTTGATAACTATTACTACCAACTATCACTTGTGTATTGACTCTCCAATGTGGATTGGATTCCTTTGTTATTTGGATCCAGTTTAGAGGTGAAAGTTCAAGTGATAATTGACCGTTTTCAATATTAACCTCAGTCAGTAATATCACGAAATTTGGAGGTTAAGGTCAAGATCAATAATTGTGTGGATACTTTCATTTGTTTCTTCTTAGTGTGTTATGAAAATAGAAACTCGATTGGCTAGAAAGTTTCCACAATTTTCTTCTATACAAATCAATCAAATCAAAAGTATTTTAACTTAACAAATACTTCGAAATACAGAAATTACAAAATTACTGGAATTGATGGAATTGGAATTAAATGATAAACCTTAATGAATTAAAGCAAAGAAAAATTCAAAAGTTGAAAAACTAAAGAAAAGCTGGCCGAATAAATTGGGTAAAGAAAATTTACCTAGCTTGAGCAAATAAGGAGGTAGATATTATTGAAATTACTATGGAATAAATCGATGTAATTACTAGAATTACTGGAATTAATTTAGATTTGACGAAATTATTTTGAAGTTATTAGAATTTTTTGGAATTGGTTATAGGAGTTTTTCCCTGATGTCGATAACAGCTATCAAAGTTTTCTAACTACAATAACTAACATTGGACAATTTTTTACATAAACGACAGAGTTCTTATTTGGGAAAATACCATTAGATGTGGTTATTGTGAGAACACGACGCCGACGACGCTAATTAAGGGTTGAAATCGACTTTTACACATCATGCATGGCCATCTTAATGAGGAAGAGTTGTATAAATATTGCTATTAACATACGGAATCGATAGTGGAAAGGTTATTGTGTAATTATGTATATTAGAAAAAATAAAGGTCGACGAGTATTTGTAGAAATTCTTAACAAAATTACAGTATGATACATTTGTGTTTTTGAATTTTCCCGGAATATTTAAGTGACCGCTGAGTGTTTCTGAATACTCTCAACTTCCTGGGCGGTCTAGAAGTCGCCGAATAATTTTATATCTAAGTTTGGAATTTTACCTTTATTTCGGGGAATTTCAGACAGTTCTAACAGTTATTGACCTGACCATTTTTAAATTAGCCAATATTTTACACACTTTACATAATAGTAGACATAATAAACATTTCAAATTTTTAACAAAGCAAAAAAAATAATTTATTCAATTTTACTCGAATTTGATTTTAAAAAATTTGACAATAATATAAAATTATATATTAATTTAAATAAATTTCACCACATTAGTAGCTTCCTAAAATATAATAATATACCGAGTTAACTGTAAAAAGTTGAATTGAGTATCAATAAAAGGGCTTCGGGCCTAGTAGGCCCTCTTAATTATTAAAAAGCTCCGAACAAAGTACCTACACTGTTTTTTTTATTTTTTAAACTGGGCTCCCAAGGTAAATAATTGATTTTCTTTGGCAAAAATAACAACTTACGGTTTCCTTCTTCCTTAATTTTAAAACGTAGTTTGTCTTCCTCTGCTCAACATGCAAACAAATTTTTTAATCTAATTTATCAAATGCAAATTTTGCAGAGTTACTATGGGACTGTATTAATCGTAGTTTCGCTTGCAAACTTAATATCATTATCGATGATTATGTCAAGAAATAGGCAAAAATGGATTTATCCTTTTGGAAGTGCTCCAAACTTTAACAACAGCAATTTAGAGTTATTGTTTCAATCAATATTTTATTTTATAATTGGTTTCATGTTTTTATCAATAGTTGTTATTCACTTAAATTTATTAGTGCTTATTACGTGCCACTGTCAAGTTTTGCAAGTTTGCATTAAGAAAATATTGGAAAATAGCTACAAAAAAATGCTTCAGGTAAAAAAGAGTTAAATTAATATAAAGAAAACTTTCAAATGTGTTCTAGAGTGGAAAATTTACTTTAGCTTCAAAAAATAGCGTCCCATGGAGCTTTATACAACCAGAATTAGCCCGAATAGTTGAATATCATGTTGGTATCATTGAAATCGCTGCTGAAATAGAAAAAGGTTTTCATATTGTTACATTGGCAATGTTTACTGGCATGTCGGCTGATTTGTGTATCGCAATTTACCATATGCTTTCAGTAAGATGATCAAACATATTATTATTTATTAAATAAAATGTGAATTCCGATTTAACCTTATTTTCAGCTTCCTCTAAAAAACGAAAACGTTTTAAAAGATATTGTTTTAATTTTTATTACGTATTTCTCTATGACTATACCGTCCTTCCGCGGGCAACAAGTGGTGACAGAAAGTGAAAAAATAATGGAAGCCTGCTGCCAGATTGATTTTACTGGAACAGATATAAAATTTCAAAAAGCATTAATGATGATTATCAGGAATAGTCGGAAACCAATCATACAAACAATTGGGAAAACTAAAATTTTATGTTTGAGCACCATGGTTGGGGTAAGATATTGCAACTATGCTATACTATAAAGTTCTTATTCTATAATTTTAGGTTTTTCAAACTACTTATTCGTTTTACACTTTCTTAAGAAATGTTAAAAATACATGAACTTGTTTGAGGGATTTTTGCACTTTGTCAGTTTATGTGTTGATCCGTAGCATAGGCGAATGTGTCCTAAAATATTTTTATTCTATAAAATGCTGACTATTTTTTTTTGTGAATGGCAATATTTCACTTCGATAAAAAGGTGGAGGTGAAAAAATATTGTAGAATTGGCAATTCGTAACATACAAAGACAGCTCATTAAATTTGTATTATTTCAAAAATGTGTTAAAAGTACAACATGGTGTGTATTTTACCAACACGGGAGTTCTAAAATGACGCATTTTTGTATTAGCTACATTTTTATACACCAAATGAAAAATTTTTAAAAATTTGACAAATGCAGACCTTTTCTTATTTTTAGCGTATTTAATTCAAAATATTAAAAGTTAGTGGAAAAGTTTCTATAATATTGTGCTTTAAAAATACTTCATCTTTGGAGACGCTATATAGGTATTAAAAGTTTATGCATCAGCTAATCAACTTTCAAGCCTTTCCATTATTATCAATAGTTTCAGCAGCTTTTAATATTTTTGAAATATTTAAAAAGTCATTTAGAATACTACTTTCTCCGACGACATTAAATTATATAGACACTTGGTATGCACAACACATGGTATTAATATTATAAAAATATATTTTTTCTTAAACCTCAAAGAAGTTATATATGAACTTGATGTTATTTCACTTTATTTAACTTTAAGTTTTACTTTTTGGGTTTTCAGTATGCGGTATAGAATCTGGCGTCATGTTCATCTGTTGGTAATTCAATATAGAAGATTACTGCAAGAAAATATAATCAGACGTTTAAAGAGAAAATGAAAAATTAATCTAAAAAAAAACAATTAAGAAAATGGAAATCTTGTTATTATCTGCTAAACGAGAAAGGTAGCTGTATGAAAGCCTATAGGAGCTTTGGGCATTAGTTCCACCTTGTTCATAAAATCAATTTGTTTACTTTACAGCCGGCGCTTACCTTAGTGCCGGCACCCGTAAAGTAATATTATGTTTTATTCATATACTTGTACTTCCTACAACGGCCGATACCTTCTTAATCAAAAAAGATGAAGGAAGGAAGGCATTACCGGCAGTAAAGTAAAATAGTAAATTTAAAATTTTATAATTGATAAACAAGAAGTCAAGTTTGTTTTGACATTTAGGGAAGCATTATATTGTAACGATATTTAATTGTTTGCTGAATGAAGAAACCTCATGATTATGGCAATGAAGAAAATCTCAATGTCAATTGTGGTGTATTATAAACATATTATTATATTATAAAAAAAAAAAAATGTAAATTTTTGAGAAAAATTATATTGTAATGATATTACTTTAGTGATATAATGATATTCTATTTACTAGTAATTTTCACAATAAACTTTATGACAGCAATTTCAATCTCTTTATTCAGCAGTTTATATTTACAGGTTATATAACTTCTACTCCGGCTAGAAAATTGTCAAACTTGAGATTGAAATATTTTAAATCCAAATGATCAATCTCTAAAAGACCCTTTATGATTCACACATCTCTCACAACTTTTATGTACCACTATTTTTCGTATGATTCTCCTAGCTACAAAAAATAACAGTTTACAAGTTTTTACAAAAATTATATGAAATGGCGGAATTTTCATTATATATAATAAAATTAATTAGATTTAAAAAAAATTAACTAGATAATAAGATTAATTAATTAGATTTTAACGACTTTCAAATAATTCGTGAAGAATATTTTTTTAAATTCATTACCGAAAAAAATGCAAGTATTTTAAGGATTTTGCATAATTAATTATAGGTATTAATTACATTATTCAGTAAAATAATTACTTTTTAATGTTTAGTCAATAACTAACCGTGGGAAATTTCTGATAATTTTTATAGGAAGTACTGATGTATCCAAATTATAACAATGGTAAAAAATATTTATTTCAAAAATAATATGTTTCAGTAAAATTTAAAATCAATTTTTCAAAATTCAATATCTAACTATTTCAAATAAATTTTACAATACAATTGTGAAATTGTACCGTCTGGGAAACTTTATTATTTCCTCGACAATTGAACGACAAATTCGATCATATTAAGTATAATTATGATTATAAAGATGGGAAGTTTCTATTATTTAGTATAGAAAAACCCATTACTAGCAAAATGATAAAAAAAGTGAAATCGTTTACTGCACAAATTGCAATTAACAAAAACGAGGTTTATAAGAAGTTCGAACGCAATCAACTTATAGTAATAATTATAACTAATTATTTATCCATTTACCTACTTTGTAATTTCTGAAATCATTAAGTTCAAATAAACTAACTATAATTTTGTTGATTTTATTGATAGCATAATATTATGGTTTGCAATTGGATATTTTCAGGAAAGTTTGTAATTTATGATAAATATGACAGCAAAATAGAATCGAGTGGAATTAGTTACGAGTATAAATGGATTTTTTTACACAGAATATTTCAAATCTAAGATTATTTCCTCAATTTTTATTTTGATATTTTGTACAAGTTCCGACTGATTCCAGTCTTTTTCAATATGAAAATTATTAAATAAAATATAAATTTAAAATTATCCTATGAAATTAAAAACTGGTAGGTATGGGCGTGTAGCTTAAGTTTTCAGTATTTTTAGGCATCAACAGTTGGGGTCTCTTTTTCTCTAAAACTTTTAGTAGGTCTATTTTACATCCTATCCTTTATTAGTAAAATTGTATCTTTTCATTATTATCCCTGTTTCTAGTAAATGTTGAGAAACTGCCGGAAAATAATTTTTTTTTCATGATTATTTTCGATCTTCAGCCGCATGTAACTAGGAAAAATATAAAGGTGCATTTCGCCAGAGCTCTCCCCCATATCGAATTTTAGATCAAAAATAGTTTAAATCGTTTGTATTTCGTTTGTATCATCTTTATTTTCCCCCCAAAAAAAGTCCTGTCGCCTTATAGAGGCATTTGAAGATTTTGAAATAAATTATGGTATTTTAGAAAATTTGGTCGTTAGTATAATAAAAATCGCTGCCAATTCGATAATTTTGTAGCTTTCGGTTCAATTTGTGTTTTCATACGACGAATATCGTACCTACTTGATTTTTAAAATCATAAAGTATGTTTTTTTTTCTCAAAAACCCACATTTTTCCCAAATAAAACATGTTGGAAGGTGGTGGAGAAATATTTCCCTATTATGTCCTCCAAATTTCAATATCAATTTATTATTAGTATAATTATCACATAATTTATTATTAAACTGATGAAAATTTTGTTCAGATTGAAGTAGATAAGAGTTATACGTTTTGTAAAGACACATTGGCTAAGTATTCTCGTAAAACATTAAATTTTTACAAAATAAATTATGTTTTTGGAAAATAACGAATTTCAATTGTTTTTCTGAATCAATTTATTGAAATAGAAAAAATAGAAAAGGTACACACAGGTACAAATGATGTTCAGATGATAAAACTATTCTGGATCTAAAATTCAAAATAAGAGGGGGGCAGGCGAAATGCCTATTTTATATATTTGAAAATATCTGAAAAGCTAAATGGGTACAAACGAAAATAGAGAGGCAAACAGGTACAAACGAGGTATAAACGATTTAAATTATTTTGGATTCAAAATTCAACATAGAGGGGGGGCTGGTGAAATGCACCTAAGAAAAGAATATGAAATAAGAAATTATATTTAAAAAAAATTGATGTTCGCATAGTTCTTTGTGCAATGGTCTTTGTAATTTTTTACAGAAAATATGTTTAAAATTTGAAAGAATACGCGGTCACCCCTACACTTTGAGAGTTATTGGAAATTCATTATGTAAAGATGATTTCTATCATGTGTCACTTAAGTAGTCACAACTATGAGTTATTTTTTGCCATAACTACGATATAAAAACTGAACACTTACCTATTTTCCCCTGTGTTATAATAGCGGTTTTCTGAAATAAGTTAACTTGCATATATGAATCGTTATAGAATGAAATATTAGGTTATTAAAAAATAATACTCCTAGGTACAATTAATTTTTGTTAATTATCATTTTGTTTACTAATCCTTAAAAAGGACAAACTACAAAACTTTTGTATTAATTATGATTATTATAGTTAAATAGTAGTATTTAGAAATAATTTTCAGAATTATAAAAGTTTTTAAAGTAATAATTATTATTTTAATTGGTACAATAATACATTTTAAGAAATATGAAGTTTATATATTAAGGTTTCAAGTAATTATAATTAATAGGAGTCAAATGTATAAAAATTTGGTAAAAAATTATTGCGAGTTGAAAATTTGTGCTACCAACATTTTACGGTATATTGAATCCAAACATTTAAAAACGGCGATGCAAAAATATAAAGCAATCGACTGTTTTGCCCATCAAAAATTTATGTTAAAGTTATTGGGTATGTCGATACCCCAAAATGTATTTTACAAAATTTATTGCATTATTTCGTTCATAATTTTAACAATTTATCCAATTTCTGTGATACCTGAAATAATTAAGCTGTTTTATGATGTTAATAAGATTATGTACAGCTTGGTGTTTGAAATTGCGTACATCACAGGTTTGTTATCTGAATTTTATTACCGAAACGAAACAATCAAATTAGTATTAAATTACATTATTATAAAAAATAGCTTTTAAAAAATTGTAAAGCATTGTAATCTAACCGGTGCCAGTTAAAACAAGCACCAACGGAAGCGAGAGTTCTAGAAGTTTTCTAGAACTTTTGCCGGACAACTTAAATTTTTGCCGGACAACAAACAACAAACAATCACAATATATAATTATAATAAATTATTACATTTTTATTGAACATTATAGGACTTCTATGTATGTATCAAATGATATACAATAAAAAAAGAATAGTCAAAATATTTGACCAAATTAAATGTCTTGAAGTATTGGCTAATTGTGATAATCGCCACCATAATAATGTAAACCTGATAATGTACAAAAATATTATCAGAAGACAGGTAGGTTCAAATTTTCTACTCTTAGTTCCTCAATTGAAACCTGTGTAATATTTACAAATTTTAGAGCATTTTTGGTATTGCATTAGGATTATTGGCATTATTTGGAATGGTGTTGGTGTCAATGATTTTTTCGAAAACAAGAAAGAATTGGATTTTGCCATTTGGAAGTGGACCATGTATTAATAATAATAATTTTCAATTTTGGAATCAGTTCGTAGTTTATCAATACCTTGGGAATTTATTCACGCTAATTATTTTCATTTTCATCAACATGTTAACAACGCTTTGCTGCCATTGTAAAAATTTGCAACATTTGATTAAGATTACCTTACAAAGCAGTTTGGAAAACCTTGTAAAGGTAAGGTATATTATTAACTTGGGTTTTGTTTACCAATTTATGTAAATTTTAGAATTCCCGTGTTAGGAACAAAAGTAATCTATCAGAAATAATTATTCCATGGAAATTTATAGAAGTTGAATTCAAGAAATTGATTAATTATCATGTTTCTATTATTGAGTTAGCTAGTGAAATAGAGAAAGTGTTTTCCTTCATAACACTAATTGCTTTTGTTGGATTCGCAACAATGTTATGTATGGCATTGTTGGACATACTGTCTGTAAGTTTTTAGATTTGGCAAGTTCTCACACTGACAGCAGTAGGTCACCAGCAGCATGCGTGACAGCATCACCTTGCTGTCATATTGCTGGTTTTTTCTTGCCTATTGCTGTTGGTGCGACAGTTAGCTTACACCAGACAGTTTTTATAAAAACATCATAAAATTTGAATTAATAGGTTCATCATAACTTGGCTATCGTAGAATTATAGTAAAAGAATAGATCATTACAATTTATAAAGGTGTTTGATATACTTTGATAACCAAAGATCAGGGTTCTATTATTAGAATTTTTAAAACTTTTTATTATATCTGCGATGCAGAAACATAAATTACTATTGAATTTGATCAAGGTTTTTAATTTTTGAAATTAAAATTTCTTAAGTCCCGAAGCAATTACTAGAAACACCCTAATCAAAAAATCTAAGAAGAGGAACTGACTGCGCATTGCAAAAGTTGAAAATTTTTCCAACAACAGAGTATTAATTTTACAATTAAATTTATTGTAAGTTAAACATAGATTTTACTTATTTCAACATTTAAATTTAGATTAAATCTGAATTAACTAATTTAATATTGCATAGAGAGTAAAAGATTTCTTCGTATATCAATTGCGGCCATTTCAATTTATATTTTATTTAAATCAATATTCAAGTTTTGAAGTGTAAAATGTTTATTGCTCTACAGAATTCCATCCAAGATATCAACTTTGTCACAAATGTTATAATAGTTGCGGTTACCTATTTTCTAATGTGGGTTATGGCTTATCGTGGAGAGCAAGTCTTAACTGAAAGTAAAAAAATAGCTGGAGCATGCTCAGAAGTAAATTTTATTGGATCAGATATAAGAATGCAAAGATATTTGTTGATGATTATAAGACAAGGCCAAAAACCAATTTTCATGACGCTTGGTAAAATGAAAATTTTGAATTTGAATACAATAGTTGCAGTAAGTAGATCTATGTATGTACTATATCTATATCTACTATAATGCCACCTGGACGGAGTTAACTACGTAAATAGTAAGAAATTGGTACACTGCAACATATTCTACTGAATTTAAAGCGATATCACATTATATCCGTCTTGGTGGTAGACAGAGTAAAAAAAATGTTAACTTAGTTTTTGTGTTGTTTCAGGTTTTTCAATCATCCCAGGTAGCACGCAATATTGACGCAATATTGGTCGGTCATACTTTAAATATTGGTGCAATATTTAGAGCAATATAGCACAATATACTAATGAGAACATTTTGCAATGTTGCCACAATATTGCTAGCAATATTGAAGCAATATTGTCTTAAATGTTGGGGCCATATCGCGTCCAATATAGGTGCAATATCGATGTCAATATAGCGCAATATTGATGTCAATGTAGCCCAATATAGTAATGAGAACAATTTGCAATGTTGCCACAATATTGATAGCTATGTTGCACAATATTGAAGCAAAATTGCCTTCAATGCTGCGGCCATATCGCTTCCAATATTGGTACATTAAAGATGTCAATATAGCGCAATATACTAATGAGAACAATTTGCAATGTTGCCACAATATTGATAGCAATATTGAAGCAATATTGTTGCCAATATAGCTCAATATTGCAAAAAATATTGCTCAATATCGATTCCACGATCCACGCTTAACCACGATTGAAAATAAAAAAAATTTTGATAGTTATTTATATATTTTTTAAATTTATAAATTTTCTTACTTAATTTTATTTATTATATAATATTGCCTTAGTCATTTCTTCTCTATATTGTAAGTTTCTGAGCAGTATCTATAAATATGATAATTAACTGAAATATAAATTACACTTTTTTTTAACTTACCTGGGATTCGAACCTGAACCGGATTGCTCTATGAATTTGAAACCCTACCGCTCTACCGTTGGACCTACGACGCCTGCTTGTTGAAACTTGATTTCTAGATTATCATTATTAACAAGTTATTAATAATGATAATTTTAGTTAATTTTATGTTAGGTCGGTATAAATCGGTATAATTTATTATATGAATAATATAAATAAAAAATTTTATTTTATTTGCAAGAACAAAATTAAACATGAGGTAATAACTCCACCGCAACAAAGTAATCATCATATGCTGTTACCCCCTGTTACCCAACATATGGATTTTATTTCTGTTAATGATATCTCATATTCATATTAGCCTAAATTCAAAATTTTATAAATTCCAACTTGCATTGATGGAAAAGGTCTAGTAAAAAAATTAATTGTACTAGAGAACATATTGATTGTAAAAATTTTATTTTCAATTTTTGTGACTTTCGCAACCTTATTATTGTACGTTAATATGAAGCAATTTTTTTCGTCCGATTTGATTGTTTCTATAAAACTTCTGTTTAAACTTCTGTGGGAGTAAAACCGAAATTAGCACTACCTCGTTTCTGGATCCTGAATATTATTTGTTGTAACTGTTTGTTTGGAATTCTTATCAATTGCAATAACGAATCTAGTAAATTTTCAAACGGAAAACAACTTATCGCTTCTAACTTTAAATTTGAGTCGACAGTATCTGCAACTAAATGTTTTATAAAATGAACGTTGTAAACCATTTCACCAAGTCCATAAATTTTTTCAAAATTCAGGCAGAACTTTTTGATTAATTCATTAGATTCTTGCCGTTTATTCTCATTTTCATATTTTCTTGTACTTAGCATTCTGAAGACAATATTTAGGTGTAAAAAATTGATATACTCTGCAGAACATACTAAATCTTTTAAAATTAGTGGACCGCTATACAATAATAAAAAGAAGTGAAACTCGGTAGCTTTGTTCAATCAATATGGTCTTCTTAAAAAAAAAAGTTTTTACTGTAGTAGTGTGCAATAGCAATCTAGCGGTACTATACATGGGTGTCTAAAGAGGGGCGGGGGAATTTTTAACTTTAACAAAAAAAAAATCAAGACATGTTTTAATTTTTTCTTGTTCCTCATTGTTCATTGCCTAAAAATTGCCTGTTTTGATGTTATCATACCAATGTTCAATAGAAAACCTAGTTCATCGCCCGATGATGCATAGTGTGATGAAAACGTTTGCGTTTAATATATATTTTTGTATATTTGATCTGTGATAACTTCAAAACATTTCAGTTTTGGAAAGTGTGTGTATACTTTTTCGGGTTTTGCTAAAATATTGATATGTCTAATATCGAGTTACACTACTTAAACCAAAGATCAATTGATTATTATTTGCATTTAAAATTTTAAATACTAACACCCTAAGCTTTAAAAGTCCAAAAGAGGTAAATTTTGAAATAATTTAAATATTAGATTGTACCTACAATATAATAATTTGTATACAAGGATACAATAAGCTACTCACATAATAAATTGCATTCATAGGAAAACGTAAAAAGTAACAAAAGAAAATTTTTTCGTAGTAACTGAAATAGGGTACTGTTGGTTATTCGGACAATTGTTTTCAATTAAATAAAAACTACTTATAAGCTTACATAACGTTCATTTAAGCTGTTCAGATTAGTGTTAAGGTACAATCCCACGGACATAGCGGGTTTTGAATAATATTAATATTTTATTAAATTTAATATTATATTAAATTTGAACCTAAGTTGAAATTTAACCAATCAAAACCAACATTCGCTAAAAATTGCAAAACGAAAATCGAAAAACGCCAGTGCATGAATCCAACTTTAGAGTGGAGTAATCTTTTGTACAGACGAGACGTTTAAATCAAGGTTCCTTAATTTTGGGAAGTTTATTTTAGCCCCCCCCCCATGTTATGAAAATTTAAGTTTAAGGAGACTGCATTTAAACTTTTAATTGGTTAAAACGTTTATTTTACTCCCCCCTCTCCCATGTTATTTTGTATGATATAATTCACATTATATATAGAAATGTGTCCTACGGCGCTGCGACGGCACGAAAACCTATCGTTTACAGCCTATTTAATGTGGGCCATCCCGAAATCTTTTGTATCTATTTTTGATTTTTTCCTGTATTTAGGGTGTCCTTTTTCGCATGGCACTAAAATTCGCGGCTATACTCGACTCCATAGAGCTCGCCTCTTTTGGCTCAAATATTTTACCACGTGGTCAATAAATCGTAATTATTGCACGAATCGCGCTATTTTTGTAAAACAATTTGCACAAAATAACACAGAGAACGTGATCCACTTTAAGAAAATTTGATAGAATTCAAATATTATTATTTGGACAATTAACATCTATGAAAATTTATATTAATACAAAAAAATTACACATCAATAAAATGTGTACATTTTAATTTTTTATAAAACTCTAGTATTATTAATACACGTAATTTTGAATACTTTTTCCGGTTCACGGATTTGCAAAATTTTGAAAAATATACTACTTTCAGTTTCGCTCTGTATTATTATTATCGCTGAGAGTTTAACTGCATGTTTAATATAAATATGTCTTTTACATGCAAGCAAACCTACTGTTTAAGATTTTTTTTACTGAATTTGTTTAGCCAAAAATAGTCTTTTTCAAAAATTCCGTGATGGCCACACAACTACGGCAACTACGGATTAGTGCCGCGGGAAACCACGTGGTAAATATACCTATAAGAAAATATGTATATCTCATTTTCAGGAATGTTATATAATTATTATTGCTTAATATTTATGATTGATATTTTCCAAAATAAAATACAAAGATACAATCCAATAAGTAGAAATAACACATTTATAAACTTTTTTTAAATATTGTCCTAATATAGCTGCGCAATAATGCCGCAATATTGGATTGCAAGCTTGTACCAATATTGGATTTCTATAAAATATGAAAATTTTAGAAATATGGTAGCAATACATTTTCCAAATGATGACAATCACTAATAATATAACTTTAAAGTTATTTATGAAAATATTTTCAATCTTATTGGGATATTAATGCAGTTTATAAAGATTATTGTACCAACGTGGGTAAATAATATTGCCCAATATAAGTAAGCAATATTTCCCCTATATTGTTAACCATTTTTGTAGCAATATTATCCCAATATAGCTGCACAATAATGCCGCAATATTGGTTCGCTATCTTGTACCAATATTGGATTTCTATAAAACATGAAAATTTTAAAAATATTGCAGCAATGCGTTTTCCAATAATGGCAATTAATAATAATATCACTTTACAGTTATTTATGAAAATATTTTCAATCTTATTGGGATATTAATGCAGTTTATAAAGATTATTGTACCAACGTGGGTAAATAATATTGCCCAATATAAGTACGCAATATTGCCCCTATATTGTTAGCCATTTTTGCCGCAATATTGGTAATCAATAATCATCCAATATTGCTAGGCAATATTGTCCCAATATAGCTGCGCAATAATGCCGCAATATTGGTTTGCTATCTTGTACCAATATTGGATTGCTATAAAACATGAAAATTTTAGAAATATTGCAGCAATGCGTTTTCCAATAATGGCAATTAATAATAATATCACTTTACTGTTATTTATGAAAATATTTTCAATCTTATTGGGATATTAATGCAGTTTATAAAGATTATTGTACCAACGTGGGTAAATAATATTACCCAATATAAGTAAGCAATATTTCCCCTATATTGTTAGCCATTTTTGCCGCAATATTGGTTATCAATAATGCTCCAATATTGCTAGGCAATATTGTCCCAATATAGCTGCACAATAATGCCGCAATATTGGTTCGCTATCTTGTACCAATATTGGATTTCTATAAAACATGAAAATTTTAAAAATATTGCAGCAATGCGTTTTCCAATAATGGCAATTAATAATAATATCACTTTACAGTTATTTATGAAAATATTTTCAATCTTATTGGGATATTAATTCAGTTTATAAAGATTATTGTACCAACGTGGGTAAATAATATTGCCCAATATAAGTAAGCAATATTGCCCCTATATTGTTAGCCATTTTTGCCGCAATATTGGTAATCAATAATCCTCCAATATTGCTAGGCAATATTGTCCCAATATAGCTGCGCAATAATGCCGCAATATTGGTTCGCTATCATGTACCAATATTGGATTTCTATAAAACATGAAAATTTTAGAAATATTGCAGCAATGCGTTTTCCAATAATGGCAATTAATAATAATATCACTTTACAGTTATTTATGAAAATATTTTCAATCTTATTGGGATATTAATTCAGTTTATAAAGATTATTGTACCAACGTGGGTAAATAATATTGCCCAATATAAGTAAGCAATATTGCCCCTATATTGTTAGCCATTTTTGCCGCAATATTGGTAATCAATAATCCTCCAATATTGCTAGGCAATATTGTCCCAATATAGCTGCGCAATAATGCCGCAATATTGGTTCGCTATCATGTACCAATATTGGATTTCTATAAAACATGAAAATTTTTGAAATATTGTAGCAATGCATTTTCCAATAATGGCAATCAATAATAATATAACTTTACAGTTATTTAGTAAAATATTTTCAATTATTATTGGAATATGAATGCAGTTTATAATAATTATTGTACCAACGTAGGTAAATAATATTGCCCAATATAGGTAAGTAATATTGCACCTATATTGTTAGCCATTTTTGCCGCAATATTGGTTATCAATAATGCTCCAATATTGCTAGGCAATATTGTCACAATATAGCTGCACAATAATGCCGCAATATTGGTTCGCAATTTTGTACCAATATTGGATTTCTATAAAACATGAAAATTTATAAATATGGTAGCATAACATTTTCTAAATGATGACAATCATTAATAATATAACTTTAAAGTTATTCGGGACAATATTTTCAATATTATGTGGATAATAATGCAGTTTATAATAATTATTGTCCCAACGTGGATAAACAATATTGTCCCAATATAGGTAATCAATATTGCACCTATATTGTTAGCCATTATTGCCGCAACAATGGTAATCAATATTGCTCCAATATTGACTAGACGTTGCCAATATTGCGTAATTTTCCAATATTGGCACAATGATGCTCCAATATTGCGCAATATTTTGTGCTACCTGGGATGTTATTCTTATTACACATTATTGAGAAATATTAAAAATTAAGGATTGACAGATTAATTCCACTAAAAGTGATGGCCCTTAATTAATATTAGTATAATAATAATTCACAATAGTAGCAATAATAATTTGGAATTCAATGAAATCGAAAAAGTTGTTAAGAACATAGTAGTTGCAATTGCACGGAAAGAGTAGGGAAAGCAAGGTTAACTAGACTATTTTTTAAATACTTCTTAACTTAACTTCGCTTAACTTCGCTCTTACATATCATTTATGTAGTATATCAAAATTTGGAATCTAGAATATTTGCCTTAGAAAAACATCGAAGGTTATAATATAATATGTAGGTATAATAAATTGGGAAAAAAGTAGATTTAGTATGCACTGACATAATAATATAATATTATTTAAAATTATTTATTAAAATTTAAAAAAATATGAGAAACAATGACTTTTAATTTCTACCTTGATTCAATTTGAAGAAAATGTCAATTATGTGGAAAAAATTGAGTACATTTTTGGACTGTACAATTAAAAACGAAAAAAGTTGATGAAAGTTTGTCGCGACTTATTCAACCCCTCTCTCTCTCCCTACTCGGGAAAACTATTCAAGATAGAGCAAAATTTCAAATAGACATTTTGAAAGAGCATAAAATTTTCTACAAATATTCGTAGTTGGTATTTTGTATTCTACATACTATTAGCTGCATTCATATTTTATTAAAAATTTAGTTTCACTTTTGCAGGATTCAAATAAAGAGACATAATGTATGTAAACTGCCAAGTTGCTAGAAATTGGAAGTCCACTCTCCAAAAAACTAAAAACTTGAAAAAGTAAAAGGAAATGGAAATGTATATTTTCTATTACTATTTATTTGAAAAACGTTTCTAAAAAAATATATTAGAAAATTATAAGGTAGATAATATTTAATATTATCTATTGGTTTAAAGTTGAACTTACAAAAGCCTAGTTTACGATCGATCACCAACAGAGCTAAAGAGTTATCTATTTTCTTTTGTCGTATATTAGCGGTTTTCCGAAAGAGGTCAGGCTATATACATGAATCCTTTATCGTACAACATGCAATCTGATATTATAAATTAATATTTTATTAAAAGCATAACAAGTTTTCTCATTGAATAATTACTATTTTGTTTACTGATCTTTAAGAGCCCAAATTAGAAAAGTTTTGTATTAACAACTTCTAATATCGTTAAATAGGAGTATTTACAAATAATTTTCAGAATTATGGAAGTTGAAAGTTTATCAAATAACAATCATTATTTTAATACATGTAGAATATGACAATAATTTAAGAAAACATCATTGTAACTCAGAAATTTGTGTTATCAACATTTTACAAGTTATTAAACATAAAAATTATAGAAAAAGATGTTAAAAACTAAATCAATCGATTGTTTTGCACATCAAAAGTTTGTGTTACAATTATTCGGTTTGACGATACCGCAAAATTCATTTCACAAAATTTATTGCATTATTTTATTTATAATTTTAACAATTTATCCAATTTCTGTGTTACCTGAAATAATTACGCTGTTTCATGATGTTAATGAGATTATCTACAGTTCGATGTTTGAAATTGCGTATGTCACAGGTTTGTATATTTAAAATTAAAAAATAATAATTTTTAATTCACCAACATCAAAATGGATTTACTTAGTGACAAACATTTTAAATTTTATGTAGACAATTTTGAAATTGCTGTTGGAAAGTGTAATATACATCGAGTTAAGTGATGTAATGCAAATAATGTAATAGTTTTTAGTACTACATTATTAACAGTATTTAACAGTTATATGAATTAATAACATCTTAGAAGCAATATTATGTTACATTAAATATTTAAAAGCTACAATAGCACCAAATTATTTGTTCAATTTGATTAAATTAATAATATATAATGATAGTAGTTTACAAAATCAGTTCTGAAAGCAAAAAAAAACAAGTCACCATCTAATTTGCACAAATTCAAAACCTTACTGACAAAAAATTTAAAATTTATATAATACAATATTATTTTTGAAAGCAGAAGTAAGTAATTTATTTTGAAAATTAAAGTCTAGAAAAGAAAAAGTTATTGTTCCATCTTTCCAGTTGTGTTTTAGAAAACGTAAATTGTAATTCAAATTAGACATCTCCCTCACACCCAAGCAAATTGTACTTAATAAAAATTGCAGGACTTGTAATTATATACAGCATGATCTGTAACAAAAAACGAATGGTTAAAATATTTGAGCAAATACATAATCTTGGAATATTGGTTAAATGTACTAATCGACATCAATATAACGCAAGCCTAGTACTGTACGAAAATATTATTAGAAAGCAGGTATGGCTTCATTCCCTCCAATTCCGCAACTTTTACCGGTTAATTTAATTTTTTTAGAGTAAATTTGGTACCGCATTAGGAATATTATCAGTACTTGGAATTATACTGTTGTCCGTATTTTTTTCCAGAGGAAGAAAGAATTGGATTCTACCATTTGGAAGTGGTCCCAGTATTTTCAACAACAGTTTTCAATTTTTGAGTCAGATCATTATTTATTCATTTCTTGCAATTTTCTTCACACAAATTATTTTTATTATTGTAAATATGTTGACAATAGTTCGCTGTCATTGTGAAATATTACAGAATTGTATAAAGAATACTTTACAAAACAGTTTGGATAACCTTGTCAAGGTAAGTTATAAAAAATTCGGCTTTGTTTTACCAATATTGGTATAAATTTTAGAATTCTCGCGTCAGAAACCAAAATAAATTATCAGAAGTAATTATTCCATGGAAATTTATCGAACTGGAATTAAAGAAGTTGATTAATTACCACGTTTGCATTATTGAGTTAGCTAATGAAATAGAGAAAGCATTTTACTTCATAACACTGATTATTTTTCTTGGGCTCTCATCAATCTTATGTATAGCGATGTTGCAAGTAGTGTCTGTAAGTTTGTAGATTTACACTAAAACAAATGATTCTACTCTTAGAAGTTTTAAATTTAAAAAAATATTAATTAAAAAAAAAAAAATAAATACTAATAATTAATTTTAAAATTATTATAGTAGTGTATTTTGAGTATGCACAATATTTGGTTTTGATAAGGATTTCCTAAAAGATATTTGATGAGATTACCTTCAACTAGCTTAATAGAGAAAGGGGTGATCTAATGTATCGGTAACATTAAGGAAATCCTAAAGTAGAGGTGGTGAGAAAATTGCTGAAAGCAAAGTACTGGCGTTCGAAGCAAAAATAAATGACGAAGTAAAACATAATAATATATTACACCATGGCTTATTTAAATTAATTTTTTTTATTCAATCATTTTTGATAGAAAAAATGAATTTATATTGAAAATGAAATAAGATGTTCTATTTTTCAACAGAATTCCATACAAGATACAAACTTTACCAAAAATGTTTCAATAACTGTGGTAGCCTACTTTCTGATGTGCATTATGGCTTATCGTGGAGAGCAAGTTTTAACTGAGAGTAAAAAAATAGCTGAAGCATGTACAGAAATTAATTTTATTGGATCAGATATTAGATTGCAAAGATACTTGATAATGATTATAAGGCAAAGTCAGAAACCCATTTTTATAACGCTTGGCAAAATGAAAATTTTGAGTTTGACTACAGTCGTTGCAGTAAGTAGAACTATTACTCTTTTTGCCACCGAGATGGAGTTAAGCACATAAATACATAGTAGAAACCCCATTAGATCCGTCTCGGTGGTAGAGAGAGTTGAAAAAAATATATTAATTTGTTTTAAAATATAATTGTAGGTGTTTCAAACATGTTATTCGTATTACACGTTATTGAGAAATATTAAAAATTAACGATTGCTGGGTCAATATTAATTAATTATTAAAAATATTGCGTCGATTAAAGGTCGTTTCGTCAATAAGTATAAATATTTATTATATCTAAATGTTGTTCAATATTCTGCAAAACATATTTAAATTTTTTTTTGAAATGTTAAATAATTCACAATGCACTTAAAATTATTAAAAGCATTTATATACCAATAAATTGGGGAAATTAGAGTTATTTAATTTAGTGCACAACAGAAATTAAAGCACAAGACGTAATATAAGTAGTTGTAGTAAGAAGACGATAAGTGCAACAAGTGAAACAAGTAGAAATAAGCAAGGAAGTTATATAATAGAGGAAAATTTGAATGAAATGGATACGTGCTCTAGTGGGGAAATGATTGCGATGAAAAACATAGTTGAGGAGCTAGATGAAAGCACAAATAAACAAGACGAATGAATTACAAAGCTGGAGACTCAACTATAGAGAAGTATGAAAAGGATAGAAAGTTGACAAACATAATTATAACACAGGAAAAGGTAGATGAATTTTTAACCAAGAGATGCATGTCCGATTAGAGGTTATCAATAGACAACGACCTGATGGCCAAGTAGAAAAAGGAAATACAGAACATAATCTGAGCTGCCGCTAGAGTGAAAATAAGAAACGGAAACGAGGTTAAAGATGGATACCAGAAGATGTATAAACAAAAGAATATTCCATGGCCACATGGAATGCAAGAACGATGTTGCAGCCTGCAAAGATTATTATTGAAGTAGAAAAGGTACGGAAAAGAGGTCCAGCAATTCGGGAAACCACATGGAAGAAACAAGGTGATCTAAACAAGAAAAATTATGTTGTACTCTGGAGAAAAACACAAAAAGGGAGTTGGCATTTTTGCAAAAAAAAAGATGGAAGCAGGCATACTACTGGGGTAGTGTTGCTTCTACTACAATCTATACCATTTGCAATGGCTTTGTGAAGATTTGTGAAGAAACACTAAAATTTAAAAGAAAAGAAAATTTAAAAGAACCATTCAAATTTTAAACTCGTTTATCAAATTTTGGCCTCTTATCAAAATATTTTCTGAAATCGGGAAAGATGTAATTTTGGAAGCAAGCCATATGGTCAGAAAAACGTTCAACATTAATATAGCATATTGTGCAGTCTAACGTGGTTGAAGTTATACCCTTGATTTTATTATTTATATGAGACTTGCAGGTCAGGCGGCCCGTTTGCCGTCCTGACTTCTTGTACGTAAATTATTAGTACGTATAGATGTTTAAAAATACAAGAATATATTATTAAAAATTTTATTGTCAGATACTTTCGGTATTTAGTTCAAAACTGAACAAAATCAATTAGTTATTTGATTACATTTTATTTTGTGATAACAGTAAATACAGGAAGTTGTCATTTGCTTAACTAGATCTTCTGGAAGATGTATAGAAAATTAATAAATAAATCGTCTGAAATGAGAAAGTTTTAATATTTAATCAAATAAACATAAACTGTGCAAGTATTTACCTTTCAACAACGACTAATTAGTGTTATATACATTTAGTCCATTGATTTTCGATTTTCTTTTGTTTGTCAACATATCAAAATCGAAATTCAAAAATTGGTCTCTTTCCAAGTTGGTAACGTAGGAAGTATTTATTTTCGAATCGTCGCTAGCTGCGTATAAACATAAAGCTTCCCAATAATCTTTTCTTATTTTATAGAGATCTTTAAGGTTGTAAGCGTTCAAAAAAGAAGCTTTTCCAAAGTTAGAATTTTTTATTAGTAAATCGGGAACGCTAGCAGAAAATCCACCATCCAAGTTGACTTCCTGAATTATTGAATTTCTATCAATATAATAAAGTTCATCGTAACTTTTTTGATTCGAACATAACCTTTCCCAATAATTCTTGCATTCTCTAAATTTTATTCTAAAGCTGTCCGCGTCTTCACTTTCGTAAAAATCTATCGATGATTTAAAGTCAAGTTTTTCGTTATCATCTCTGAAATAATTATAATATATATCGGGAAGGCTGCGACGGTTTGTAATGGTATTGTCACTTCCATTACATAAGTAATCAATTGAACTTCTTAAACTGGAGCAACTTTCAGCTTGAGAACTTAAAACTTTCCAATATTCGTGTCGCTTTTTAAACTGAGTTTTGAAATCGACAGATTTGTTATACGTAATATCGGGATTTTCAGATTGAGAGGACGAAAATAAATTGGGAAGGCTGTTACGATGTTTACAACTTTTCGTAGTTTCCAATATATTTAAATTAATTAAACTTTCCCAATATAAAACTCTCTCTCTTAAATTAGGAAACGCTTCCAAGTATGATTTATCACCTTCATTTTGAAAGCACTTTTTCTGGTATTCATTTAAACTAATATTGGATGTAGTTAAATTTTTCAAGTGGTTTTTATTTAAATTACCGGTAGCATTTTTATCTTTCAGTTTTGAAAGGACGTTTAAAATTTCCATCGAGTTTGATTTGGAAAATATGTTTCTTTTTTTAGGTTTCGGAGTATTTCTACGTTGGTTATTAAATTTTTCATTATTATCCAAATAGGTTTTGGTTTCTCTGCAATCTTCTAACAAAGACTGAACTAATTCGTCTTGTAAACTCTCTTCCTTTGCGATAAGCTTATTGTCATTTGAAACCACATCGGGTACATTTTCTTGCCTTTGAAGTGAACATTTTTTGCTTCTTTTATGTGCTCGGGGTTCAAAAATTTTATCACTTACTTCTTTCTCAATATTATTTTCACATATTGGTGAAGTATCAAAGCTATTGTGGAAATCAGCTAGAACGTCTACTATAGCGTTACGAGAAGTAGGTCTACCTGAATTAATTTCCTCGTTATAGTTATCCTCGAATGGAACATCGTCGTAGATATTTTTATCCTCGTCATCTAAACAATGTAGTTTCTTGTAAGTAGATAATTTATTATTGTTGAAATCGCTGTTAGTAGAAGAAGAGCTACCCATTCCAATGTCATCGTGACCACTTGATTGATTAGCAATTTCGTATTCGCTATGGTTCAACTCTCTTATATTGGTTAAAACGCAAGGATTTGTTGAAGTTTTCGGTATGCTGACTTGCGCGCTTTTTGTTTCACTGCTGTAAGTAATTTTTTCATCGATAAAATCGATAATTTTAGAAATAACTCTTCGCTTTATGCTTTTACCACGGTCTTTTTTAGAATTAGTGTTTGAATCACTAAGAGTGTCATAAATTTGGCTTGTGTTATCGGCAATACTAACAGAATATGGAGAACCCAACAAATGAAACCCATTTACAATGATAGAAACTTCATAAATTCCATTATTTTTGGGTATGTACACCAATTTAACTCGATCCTTCTCACTTGTTATCCGCATTGGAATGTAATTTTCGTCGTTTTCCGGCCGTTTAGGATAAATAAAAGATCCGAAATCAACGGAAAATGACCTGAAAAACAATTTTTGGGCTTTGGTTTGATACGTCAGTCGCTTCTTATCGATTAGGTTAGTCGTGAAGGTATTTCTCGATGTGAATTTGCCCGGTATTGTTGCCGAACTTGTAGTGTTAAAAGGTCCTTTAATGGTTACAAAAACGTCGTGTTTATTTGAGGACTTGCGAGAATACGGATATATGTAAAATACGGCTTTTCTATGCTGTTCACCTACTACCAGACCCATTCCTCTTGCAACGTAATACGAAGAATATTTAAAATCCTGTGTCGACATTTTCGAAATTGCTTGTTGTATGTCTGTTAAATACTGAATAAGCAGTTTTTCGTTTTTCAGCGATAATTGGGGTTCCCCTAATTCGGTTTCCGTAAATACCTGCAAATTGAATAATTAAATTTTGTTAAATAGAGTCCTTGGAACTTACAGGTGCGATTCCCAAATATTTGTAGGCTAATAATTGACCGTGCGATGAAGGCTTCTTCCAATGGCGATGTGGATTACTGCAGGCTCCGGGAATTGCGGAATTGATTAATGTGCATAATAGTGATCCATTTGTCCAAAAATCTATTGGCGCACTTATTAGGCTGTTCGGAGCCCAAGCAGTTGTTAGACGGCTACTTGCCCATTTTAAGAGCCGTTGTTGTTTACTTATCGACGGACATATCACTGTAAGCAGCATAAGAAAAATAATATTAACTTTTAGTATAAAAATTTTGAGCGTCTTAAACTTTTATCAAAGATGGCGATTCTAACAAGTAATATATTGGAGTCTTTTTATCCTACTATAAAGAGCTTATCCGATCAACTGGCCGACCGCACAAAACAAAAGATCCGCTTTTATTGTAACTAATGTCCGGAAAGAGATCAAAAAGATATATCCTGAACTATCGAGCCGCGAAAAATGTACAGACGGTACGCAATCAACCAAATATAATTCAATACTGTGTTCGGCCAAATTTATGTACACTATATAAGTTGTGTACTGTGTTATCCTTGCTCGAAAAAGTGAAATATTGATATTATAGTAGTAAAGTTTATAAAATAAAGTAGGTTTTTTTTTGAAACGATGATGTTTTAGAACAATAAATTTGATATAACCATCCACTTTCAAAATCAAAACAAATATTAAAGTGAAATATGGAGGAATATATTTCGAGATTATACGAGGGGCGGTCGTGAAATAATTTAGAAGAGAGTGTATCGATTTTCGATGTAATACGCATCCAATTACATAGATAGCTTTATTAGGTTGCCGAATGTTCATCATACCTCGAGTTTCGTGAAGTACTATCCTGGCAGTTGATTTTAAATTTTTGTTCGGTTCTCCGATATGTAAGAAACCGCAACTCCGTAATCACTTTTCGTGGCAATTCTAAAACTTTGAAATTACATCTTACATACTAATTCGGGGGCGTAATTTATAATAAAAGTTTAAATCGTATTAAAAGGAAAGGAATAGTAACTTGGGCATTTTAACTAGGAATTGTACTTAACATTATGGCGATACGGGTCATTATTTCCGAGTCTAACAGCGCGTTTGATAAAATTTATTTTAATGCAATTGCAAGTACTTTTGTAATTTTGCTGAAACCCTGAATTTATTACTTTCAGAAATTATGCTACCTTTACCACATAAATTGTAAATACTTTGAAAAGTCAAATTTTTTAGTTTCATTTTATTACTGAAAATATATCGCAACTAAAGGTGTCAAGAATCGGAATATATTCACGTGGAGTTTTAATATCCAAAATAAAAAGCGTTGGAATAGTTCCAACTCGGTGTATAATAACAAAAAATTAGCTTACTCTTTAAAAAATTTGTTAAATTTTATTAAAACCTGTCAAAATTAGCGCCGTAGTTATTATTTAACTTTTAAATTATGACTTTATTAGCAGCTTTTACATTATTAAATTTTAGACTGATTAAAATTTAACTCCGCAGAGTATACGATTAAATTATTAAAAATTATTTACATATTATCATCATACTTAATCTTATTAAAACTTCTTACTCAAACTTTCTATGCTAGTAACTTTTGAATTTTTTTTTCGAAAATGTTTTCAGCTTGTTTCGTAACTTTTATATTCAATCAAATTTTTTACTGCTTCTTCTCACTAATAAAGTTTCCTAAATTTTGTATCACCAACATGGGCTTGTAGTTTGAAAGCTCGACTGATTCAACTATTACATGTTTTAGCTTCATTAATTTTTGACCCGCAGGTCATAGAGTACTGTAAATGATGTATTTTAATTAGTTTTGTGTGATTTGTTGAAATTAAATTCAAGTAGGTACATCGACACTCCAGAGAACCGCATTAAGCGTTTCGAGTAAGTCTCTGTATAAAACAACGTTTCTTTAATTTATTTTAACGTAATTAAAACTTAATTTTAATTTTGACGATAGTCTGCTTGTTGCTAAAAACTAGCACGGTATGTAGTGCTTACATTGTATATGAAAAAATTATAATTATTATTACAAAATTATACATAATTAATTAGAAAGCGCGAAGGAGCGAATGCATTAAGGTGTAATAAATGAACAGAACAACGTTAATTTTTTAAAATTAAATCAAACATGATAAAAAGTTACGCCAAACTTTAACGATTAACTTTTTTAGTTTTCAGCTAAAACCTACCTGTGTAGTTATTAGTTTATTTAATTGGTACAGTTTTCAGCGGAATAAGGAAATGAGAGGTTGCTATTTACCTCTACATTTCAATTTAGTTAGAAATTAATGGGCGTTGCCAGACAGAGTAGCAAATAATTTTCAAAATTAATTAGCAAAACAACTAACTATTCCTTTTTTGTTATGAAAACTCTAATTTATAATTTATTGGGAAACTAACTAAAGTGTTAAATTAATTTTCAGATTGTAATTTATTCATAATATTTGCTCACTTTTTAAACGATCTGAAATGCAGTTATAGTTCAATTTCTGGTTGTGTACTGCTGATAGCTCCCCAACTAAGAACTTTGATAATTTATCTTATATTTTAACTTTGCATTTCACTTAATCTTTAAAACATTTGTAAATAAATATACGTTGGTTAACATTAATATTGTTTTTAATTAAATTTTAAATGTCAGATTTTAAAATTATATTATAATTATAGTACTTAAATTATATTTTAGTACTATACTACATGTTGTTATGAATTCTACTCTCTAAATCTCAAGGTTCCTATTTTAAACACATTTAAATTAATTATTATTCTTTAACTGGTGTTTATTTTTGATTTACACAAAATTATTCTTCTTTAACTGTATTAAACCCTAACTTTTTTATTCAACAAACTACCTAATTTTCTGGTAACCCCATGAGTGTTTTCTTCTTTCGATTATTGTAAACACAGCTTTTTTCTTTATAATTTTTTTTATTTATAATTTACTTAATTTAAACAAAAGTTTTGTTTTATATTTATTTTGTTTTATTTCGCTATTGCAATTTTTATTATAACGGAGAGCCTTGGGAGAAAATATTTTTATCTTTCACGTCCCCTGATCCCCTGTGGATTTTACTTAAAATTCCTGGTGTTCAATGATGTTATTAATTTTAAAAATTGGCGTTGGCAACATTTAGATTACCGAGTGTCAATATTTTTAAGTTCAATCGATAAATTCAAGGTTATAGATATAATAACATTAGGTTAGCTTAAATTTTTATTAAAATTTTGACTGAAGAAATTGAACAAAGCTACAATTACAAGTTTATTTCTATTTATAACATTTATTTCTAAAAAAGAACTGGAGTTATTAATTTTCAAATTAGCGTTACCTTTATTTTTTATTAACTTTCTAGCTTATGCTTGCGTGATGAGATTCTAATCCCGTCTTTATCACTTTTTTTCATTTCAATTCTCTTAGAATTTAATTTCCACTTTCGTATTTTTGAAATAAATATTTATATTTTAATTAAAATTTGTCTGCATTTCAATTTATACTTAGGAGGTTTAATTTATATTTACATATTTATGGTACTATATTTGTTTTCTAAGTTTGCCAATTTGCAGCAGAAAGTTGTACAATAACCAATTTTAGTGAATCAAAATTATTTTCATTGTAGATACTCGTCTTGAACCACTCTCTATTGCTTCACATAGTTATACAAAGAACATTTAAATTAACCTGAAACGTCAAAAGCAAAGTTTCTATTTGAAGATTGATCAAATAGTACCATGGTACTCTTATCAACAGTATAATAAGAAATACTGAAAAGTCGATTTTGTAAACCAATAAGGTCTTGAACAAACGATTTTAAGTATATACTTCAAATCACTACATTGACTACAAAGTACATTATTTAGGTTTAGTATCATGGCTGCTACAGAGCTACAGATTTTTTAGAAAGTAAGTAAACATTATTTATAGGATACTTAAATTGTACAATAAATTCACATAATCATAAATATATAATAAACATTTGAAGTATATAGAGAACCAAAATCCCCGTTATATCTTAGAAAAATAAATACTTTCAAAATGCCGTAAATACTTAGATTGATTGATATTATAAATTATTTAAATTTTATTTGTAACAAATAGTTGCGTTTTCTTCTATATACATTCCTGATTTCTAAAGAGGCATAGAAATGTGTCGAATAAACTAAATGTTTATTTTTTTATTCTGCCTTCAAAAATCTTCAAAGTAATTTTATTCAAGAAATTACAAAGAAAGCTGTAGCTGAAGGATTTTCCGATATCAATTTCCGCTTAAAATTTAAAATAAAAGAAGTAAAACCACGCGAAAATGTGAGACGATCGTCGCCGGCAGTAAAGTAAAAAATGTAATGTAAATGGTTCAAAATTTACAATAGAAACTTATAACACAACAATGTAATTTAAATTAACCGTTAAGTGTTAATGTTTAAAAGTTTGGTATAAAATAATAATATAAAATATATTCTCACCAGAAATACACTTTTTATCAAATTGTAAAAATAGCTTTGTGAGGAATCCCTTTTTCCCCCACAATATTGCAAGTGCGGCTAAAGGTAATAACAACTGTGCAGTAAGTGTCCAAGTTTTCACGCCATTGTTGTCATCTTGTTGATCTTTTATGTTAGATTCATTCGAAAGGACACTATCTGTAATTAAAGTAATTTCATTAATACACAGAATTACTACATTTTACAGACTTACAAACAAATTTTAAACTTTAAATAACACTTGAAATTTACACAAAAACAATTAAATACACAAGAATTTCTTTGTCTCATGAAACCCGCATAATGTATTTCGAATCCTGGTATCCAGGATCCGCAGCAGCAACTCTTTGATAAATAAGCATTACAAGAATACAAGTTAAACTTTTAGTATAGCTTCAAACGCGTTCAAGAAACTTCTGCAAGAAGTTTCAATTACTTATCGTAATTCTTGTTACAAAAAATTTTAAACCTAAAAGCCAAACAGGTCAAACGTAAAAATGCCTTTTTAATGCATTTGATCCTTTCACTACCTACGTTTAGCTACATTACAATACACGCTCTGTATGATATAGTCATAAAAATAAAGAAAAAATAGTATAAAGTAAATTGAAATTATTAAAATTCTTTAAAGATTCAGTTTAGATATTTATCAAACTAACTTTTAGTACTTGTACGAACCCATGGAGCATAATGCCAAAAAAGAAAAGGGAATAAACTGAAAGTAATTAATAAATTGTTATTTTGTGAATCTATACAGAGTGGTTCAACTAAGATGACCCATCCATAAGAACTTGGAAATAGATTGCGATAACTATATCCTGTTTTTCTCCACTCCACGACCTGCAACTTTAAAATTATAAATGGCATATATTCTCTAAGGTATAACAGATAAAACCTCCTGAAAGACGTTATTCAGTCCTGACAATGAATAGATTTTTAATAAATCGTTTTACAGATAGGGCAATAAAGTAATTTAAATTTAGATCTCTTCTTACAATAAATGCTTAAATTAAACGCCATTTTCGCAATTCCTTATGAAATCCGTAGTTTATTTTTCTAATTTTACCACTGACGTGCCCACCAGGATGGTTCGGCAATTTGCTTTCCGATCTAGTAGATGCTTAATCCGTCTGATCTATTTTCAATATTATTCACGTTGTAGAGCTTGGATTCGATCCCGTTTGAAAAAAGTACTTTTCAAATTTACACTTTTAGATTTTGCCTCATTTATTATACCAAGAAGAATTTTTGAAGATACTGCCTTCAAGAAAACCACTTCACATGGTTTCTCATTTATTGCTTGTGTTTTAATGTAGTTTTAACATGTTATTAAATATATGATTTCTTACTTATATCATCTTATACTTTGCAAGACCATGTTATATAAATTATATAATATTAATAAAAAAAAATAAAGTGTGAGCCTCATCCACATGAGCTTACGGGGGAAGAGAAACATTTTTAGCCATACACGTATTAAAATAAAACTTCTAAAATATGCTTTTTTAAATGATTTAAATTAACCATCAAAACAATGGTAGAGTATTTTCGTTGCATAATATGACTGTTTTTGGTTTAATGTAGAAATAGGCTTCAGGACTTAAAAGCCCTGACTTTTTTCTAGCAGCAGAATTAATTAGTAAAAAACATATTTTTTTAGTACAATCATAATTCAACTATTTTATTCTTAGAATATAACATAGGAAGGAAGTAGCAAATGGACTATAACACATGCATCGAGTACGAGTCAAAAGTCGTGGGTAGAAACTCCGCCCATTGCACCACGTTTGTAATCGGTGACCTATATTTTTAAATTTTAAAGTTGAATTATGGTGAGTTGCAGTGTTTGTGGGACCTCTAGGATTAAAAAAACTATTTATTGTGGTATAACTTGGCACAAGTAAGTACTTAGAGTTATTTAACTAATTTTATAACAAAAACATTAATTTGTGAGGTTACTGACCATAATCTGCTTGAATCATTGGCGTACATATTACGAAGTAATCCTATATAATTATTTACATTAAACGCCGCTTTTATAATTTATATTTCCAAAAATTTAGATGAGAAAGGCTATTTAGTTGAAAAATATCAAAATTCCGGAATATTGGTCTCCAACTCGATCGTCATGCATGTGTTCAAAACACTTTAGTGACTATGCTACGCCCCTGGCAATTATATTAACCGGCCGCCATAGGATACCACGTTGACTCGGACTTGATATTCATACACTCCTTCCTCCCTATTTTATATTCTAAGATTTTATTAAATCTACATAATATTGTTGATTTAAATCAGATAAACAAAGTGAAGTTTAAAATTTCCTATCCTAATTTTGATTACCAACTTAGAAACAGTACAGAGAGCAGAAGTTCATTTTCAAAACGATCAAACGTACATCACATACTGATTTATTTTGATTATTAAATGATTAACTATGATGACTTTGAAACTTTTTTTTGTTTTATGAATTAAGAAAAGTCGATGCTCAAAACTTAAGCTAACGTTGTTGTTTAAAAAAAGTATTTTTGTAATATATAAACAGTTTAACTTAAAAAATTGCATTTTACTTTCAGTTTCGTTTATTGCATAATTTGCAATTATCGATCATGCTATTGTGAAGGTCATTTGTTAAGATTTAACACAAGAAATGATACCTGTCGTTTAGTGGCCACTGAAGCTTGACTGGTCAAGGTTTTGAGGTCGGTATCACACCGGTTTAAATATTTTAAAAGGCTTCCGTTTTTTACCGATATCAGTGAGTTCCATCGATTACACCAATCGGCAATATCGATCGAAATACAATATCTTATCTTATCGCATTTTATTATGTTTAGATGATCCCAGAGGTTCTATATAGAAGTCTGATACATCTCAAAATATAAAATTCATAATTACTTTTAAAATTATAAACATACAATATTTTTCAAAAAACATTTTAAAATTTTTAAATTAACGTAAAAGCTGCATTGGTATGAAAAGGTAATTAGACTAATTGTTAGCAATTAAACTTAAAAATTATAATTTAATTAGACTCGAAAAACAAAACTTTTAATTTAATTAAATAAGTGGAGTAAAGCTCCGCTGTAAAGTAAATATCTAGGAAAAGCTACTCGTTGCGTCTTGAACTTGTTTTCAATTAAATAGTCATTAAAATTGAGTAATGGTAATCCGGATTTAAAACTTTTCCGTAGTGGAAAACACTTTGTCGCACGGTATTTTATACAATTAAAATATTGTGCACTAATAAATATTAAAGAAGCCGAGTTTTACAAGCTTAACGAACTACTCGCCTTAATTTACATCGAAGTATCCGCGAAGTAACATTTATATTTATTTTCCATGCCCAAAATTGAAAAAATGTAAGAAAGTAAATTTCCCACTAGGTTAATTAATTACAGAACATCAAGAGCTTAACTTGTAAAAAGGCTATAAATTTGGTAAATCCCCTGTACTTGACTATTAGAATCTTTTTTTTAAATAAATAACAGCAAATTAAAATAAATAACGGTTTGCTTCGTATGTCGTTTATACCAGATGAACCAATAAAATAGGGCTTACCCGCCTCTTTTTGATTCCTTAATGCACGAAAACCAAACATTTTTTAGCTCCTACACCACTCTGCTACTAATTTTAATCAGCCCATGAAATACAACATACAAAAAATAATAACACAAATTGCACTTGAAGTTTGACACGTTCTAAACTAGCAATCACCTGCTTGGTGCGTTTTACTTTAATGAGAGATAATAGAAAATTAAGATAAGATGTTGATTACAACGATTAAATATTATGAATTTATGTAAATTGTATTGTCGAGGTGCATTGTAATAATTTTCCTGCATATTTCAAGATTTCTCACAGAGTAATAAGTACAAGAGAAAGTAATTTTCATGCTTGTACTGATGTCCATAAATTCAAATTTGAAATTGTTATGGATTCATAACGTAACGTCACGCCACTCCACCCTACTGACCTCAATTAAACATTTAAAATAATTTTGCATTAGTTAAACGTCAGATTGTCCGGTATAATCAGAACATAGATTATTATCGGATAATATTCCAAGTGTACAAAAACTAAAAATGTTTTTCAAAAATATGGTGCGATTTAATTAAACCCAAATTCATACCCCTGCTGTAATTATGACAAATATAATAGTACTTCGATATTCACTATCTACTAGAATATGAATTGCTATTCGATATCAATATCATATTAACATTTTATCTATTGGTACCCGCCGAAAAGGAAATTTCATTAAATTATTTACATTTCGCGCTGCCAATGATGTAATTTATTAGCTATCAATTACGTCTTACGTTATAGTTAAATAATTATGTATATAGGGTGAGAGGTAATACGGGAAAGTATGTTGCTAAATTTGAAATTGCTAAGATTAAAGTAACCATTAAAATTTGATAACATTTTTTACTGATAAAATAAGCAAAATAAACTCCTTGGTTTTCATTTTGTCATTTTCAAACTATCTTGATATTTACACTGCGAAAATGAATTTAGCGCTCTAATTGTAGCTAGAGCCCCAACTAAGTTCTTTGCTGTTACAACAAATTTTATGCTGTCATAACAAACTTTCTCCTGTTCAGAAAAACAATTAGTTAGTTCAACAATGTTGGAAATTTTTAAATTAATTAATTAATTCATAAAAACTTTGCTAGGACGACAAATCCTTTTTCACAGTGTCCTCCGAGCCCACTGTATAGTTGGGTACCATATAAAAATCACCACTAAGGAAGTTGCCCTACAGCCAGTTTTCAAGAAATACGTATAGTATCGTCCACATAGAGGCAAATAAAGATGTTCTCAAGATTAATTGCAAATCGTTTGTGCAGATTATGAAGAGTATTAGAGTTAACATAGAGTACTCCGTATTGATTTTCTAATTCTTCGGATAGTCTACCATTCCAGTGGACTTTAAGATATTATATGGAATGGAGTAGAAAGTCTTTGAACCCCGGTCCTCATACAGGTTAAGTACAACTTAGTAGAAAAATAATTAAAAGTTGTATTTTTAAAATTTTTGACATGTGTACATTGAAAAGGGAGATATCTGCAAGTCTCAATTAGGTTATAAGTTTGGATCCTTTCTTTGTATCATAAATATTTTCTAAAAAACGAGATATATGCGCATCACTTAAGTGATCCCTAATTTAGTTAAATGTCAGGAGCCTTTTTTTAATAAAAGATACTCCTATTATTTACAAAAGCATATCTGAGATTTTTGTCTACTCTGCTATAACTCTCGCTTCACTTCTGGTACATTATTGATACAACTTTATTTGTGCGATTCTAAACATATATATCTTTAAAATTAACTACTTACTCGACTCAAAATGTAGAGTAAGAATAAAATAAAAATCCACCAGTATTTATTTAACTTCGCTATATGTTTGTATTGTAGGCGATATTACTATAAGCATAACAAAATCTAATAAAACTAAAGGAAAATACGAGGTTTATGACTTGAAAGAAGCAATTCCAATTTATTTTAAAGGAACCAATACCCCGGCCGAACTAAATGAAAAAAGTAATGTAGGTACAAAATTATGGTCGTAAGGTTGGTTCTTCCATAAATAACTAATAACTCTAAGTTTTATCGACTTTTTAGGTAATTTATGAAGATTAAAACCTAATGTTGTAAACTACTTAATATATTAAATTCTGCAAGTTTGTCCTTCTGCATGTGTTGCAGAACGTTCTGCCGAGATTTTAATTTATTACAGCAAACATAATATAAAAAACTCTATTTGTAATCGGGCGTTGCCAGGTTTAAAAACTAGTTACAAAAAACGTTAGAATTATAATAAAAATTGGGTCAATTACATGTAAATTTGAAAATTATCAGCGGAAGTTATTGTTATGGTAAGGTAATAGGTAATTTACAATTTTGGTCTACTTGTAATACTTGTAATATGGAAATTTTATATTAATCACGAGCTAATTACAACATAAATTTTTTAATTTGCACTATGCACAATTTTACAATGTGTTAAATAGTTAAACCAATAAAGTATATTTGTTAACTATAAAATTTAATAATGTTAGTCTTGCAAATTGTTGTCGTTAATTGGTATTGCTGAAAATACACAATGCTATTACTACCGATTGTAAAACAAATGATACAATATTTGAATAATTTAACGCGTTTGGTGGACGCTTTAATGTTAAATGGTGCAGTTTAATGAAAGGATAAATTTTAATTTCCATGCTAATTTTTAAATATTTGAAGGTATTATTACAGTTTGGGGATTAGCTAAAAAAATTGTTGAACGTAAACGCCTGCATGAATATGACGTCTAAGTTCGGTGAAAAAGTTTACAAAAATATTATACATACAGTGTACGTTATTTGTGTTCTAAAAAAGTGATTTTTTTCTATATTGACAACTTTAAATGACGGGCTCACTTTATAGTTTACTAAGTTTTAGCTACGCCACTGCATGAACAATGTTGTTTAAAACTTAATTCAATTTAAAAATTTATAAACTACCAGAGGCTGCATATGTATATAATAGCAGCACTTATAATTTATGAACCTTTACAAAATAAATTCTCACGCTAAACGTGTGAGTATGATTAAAAATGTTTATCATTTTTAATAGGTACTTAATTTCTACATTACTTCAACATTCGAAATGCTAAAATGAAAATTGTAATTATAAGAACAAAGCACTTTCTTGAAATGCGATTCCGAAATGTGCAGGAATGGATTGAGCTTATCTCGTAAAACTTTACAAGTCGATGTAATATTTAACATAGGGGGTTTCTCCGACTATCTTAATCTAATGGGTTCAAATTTTGATACGTAAGGTTTCAAATATCATTTTATCGAATATTCATTTGATTTCGGTTGCTAAAATTTATAATCTACGATTAAAGCTAAAAATTTGTGGGAGCGACGTAAACCTGTAGAATATATTAAAATGTGGAGTTCCCTGGAAAACTGAAGGTATCTGACCGATTATGTTGGAAATACCTTATAATTTGAAAAAAAGAAAAATTCCATTAGAAAATGAAGCTATATGAGGACTGATTGTGAATCTATATTTAGTCGGTGACTGTAAACAATATTTAATTTTTAACGGCATTGTTGCGTCAGAAAGAAACTTTTTAAAAATTAATTATTAAAAAATGATCATTTTACTCTGCAATCTATATTTTTTATAATATATAATATATTAATATATAGGACCAAAAATCAAAAGGCAAAGTTTAAGAAGCTAATAGTACATATTATGTATAAGAAGAATTCACTATCACTAGCTCCGTCAATAATATAAAAAACTCATAAATTAAGACGTAATGCTTTTTTCACAATACGGAGTCAGGCTTCAAATTCAAAATTTATAGGGGGCGTTACCAATGAGGGCCACTTGAGAGTTTTGCACCCTAAAAGGTAAATACTTCGAAATTAAATTTACCTAGCAATTTTGATGTTAGTCTACTCAATTAGTATAAATTAGTAATTTATATAATGCAAAAGTTCAAGAACAACAAATTAGTTGAAATGGTTCCTTTATTAACAAACATCCTTTTGTAAATTAATAATACACTATTGGAAGTTAGTCTCGTTAGAGGTATAACAAGGATCAAGAAATACTGAAATATCCCTCTTACAGGAGCTAATTTAACATTTATTTACTTACATGGTATACCAATTGAAAAAGTCAAGGTAAATTGATAATAAATTAAACTAGGTGGGTAATTGATAATTATTATCCTTACCGATAAGTAGTAGGAACATCCGAAATATATTAATGGATTTGTATCACACAATTTTACACATAACCAACATACTAGCTTCTTTCACATATTCGCTATAATATATTTTTACGAATGCAACAACAAAATTATTGCTACCTTGTGTACCGTCTAAACGTCAGCGTTGTAATACAAAGCGAGTTACGAAAACACTGAAATAAACCTATAAATGTTATGCTACACTTAATGTTATTTATTTGGCTTCTTTAATTCTATGTGTTAAAATAGCGTATACGACTTTCTAGAGATTCAATGATTGATTATTTAGCACCTCTACGTTACCCCCAACTATAATTTTTTTTTTCCAAATAAAAGTACACATAATATAAGAAACTTACCCATTTTATTTTCATTCGCATAGAACTCAAAGTAAATCGCAATTTTAAATGACTCCAAGCCGTGCACAATGCACAACATGCACATAACACTTACTATAAAATTTAACAACCATTAAATAATATTAATTTTTTATTGCGCTTTTCGATAAGGAAAAACAAAAAATATTATTACCTAAACATTATCACGTCCTTAAAAAATTAATATACTCAACCCCAAAATGAAAATAATAATTGGGCAGATACCGAAAAAAGTTGTTTTTGCAAATATTATTTTATTTATTGAAGTTTAACTTGAAATTATTCATTTTACCTTGTATACGACATTGTTGGCATAAGGTTATAGTTTCACGGTCACTCTCATAATATTGTTTATTTTATAATATTAAAAATTGTACAAAATTGTACCTACTACCAACTACAAAGTTTTCTGTTAAGTATCATCATATTACGATAATATCAGTAATCAATTTGTTTATGTAATTAATATTTATATTAGAAGCAAATTCATGTTATTTTATTATGTAATAAAATGCTTTATGCGAAAATTCAAACAATTTATATAATCTTTTTGCAAAAGTACTTCAGCGCAATCGGGAAGCTAACCAGTGTTTCGTATCTGTTTTGTTGAAAGCTGTTCAATAATGTGTAAACATCTCTTATTTATTTTGTTGTTAAAACCAGTTAAAATTAATTTTGATGGAATAAGATGTCCCAATCTTGGCGTATAGCAATGGTCATACACGATAAATTTACTTACCTAATTAGATTTCACTTTCAGTACCTATTAATAAATCTACATTTATTATAATAAACACGAGTATTGTTATTTAATTTTAATTATCGTTTTCAATTAATTTAAAAAAACATTTTACTTAAAATGTGTTAGAAAGTTTAGCATTCTAATACAATTACCTTAAAAACCATTTTTCGAAAGTTAAATAAATACAGGGGGTAACATTAATGTACTTAGCTAATTGTTAGTTATTAATATATTATTAAAAATTTTAGGTTAGAAGAATAGCGGCTAGAGATTTAAGTGCAGATATTACTTTTTTACCAACCATTTGGTTTTTTATTATGTGAAAGCATACAAATGGGTATTTTATTTCTTCTAATTTAATCTTTACCTCAAGTTTGATAGTATAATTTAGCAATAACAATAATATGCTAATAGCATATTTTAGTTTTCTTTGGTTTATTATTTTTGGAAACATAATTATATTTTTCAGTAACCACTAAGTAGGAACAGCGATTTTTGTCTCGCCGCAGTTATTGTGTTTTTTTTTAATTTTTATAAAGTGTTGTTTGAGGGTCGCTGATTGTAGCGTTTGGTTGCAACTGCTTTCTAAGTCGGGTTTAATAATAATAATACAAGTTATGTGATATAATAGGTAATACGGTAATACCGACATATTAACGATCAATCTTTGTTTTGAGATGAGTAGTCTCTTATGCGAGGTCCAATTAATTAAATAATGAATTAATATGCGATAGTTGAATTATTAGTACTTATCAGTACATTAGTACTTTATTGATAACATTTGCTTAATTGAGTTAAGACAATAAGTAGCGTCGTCAGTAACTGAAAAACACGATAAAAGAAATCGTCTTTTGGAGATTTGAATTTGGGTTGCCCAATGACACGTTAGCTAGCTAAGTCACTTTTTGGCCAGCGTAAACGAACTCAAATAAAAGAAGTTATCATCTTCTTGTTATTACATTGAATTGAAATTCCACCAATTATAAAAAGTGATAATTGGTAACCGTTTCGGCTTATCAAACGATCTTGCAGTACAAATAATAATTAAAATATACTATAAATAGATGTCTATAGTTTTATTTGTGCTTTATCGTCGTCTAAAGATTGACGCAAGTCTCGATGAGTGACTCATCTATCAGATCAAGTTGGTGGTATAAATTTTTTTTGGGTTTTTCGTTCAAGTTTTTTTAATCTCAATCCATTCTAAACGGATCATCTTATCAGTCCTTTGAAAGAAAGTCCATTGAAATAAAGTCTTCTTGTGAAAGAGACAAAAGGAATAATATGGTAATAATAAATGGTAATAATATGTCAAAAAATATAGGAAAACTCCTAAAAGGCTAGAACACCATGATCCAGAACAAACGATTCTATACCATGACAAAAAAAAGCGGAATTTATAAAATTCCTAAAATGTGAGATGGTGAGCCACTCATTGACTGATGGTGGGTTTCATAAAGGTATCTTAAAATTTAAACTACGATTAAAATTATAACCATAGTTACAACAATTAGAATGCATTGTTGTTATATTGTTTGAATATTATAATCCTAGATTGAATTTTAAACCTTTTTTGTGAAACCGGGCATGAGTTCATTAACGTGAGCCGCACGTCATGTCACTCTAATGGTGGGTTTCATAAAGGTATCTTAAAATTTAAACTACGATTAAAATTATAACCATAGTTACAACAATTAAAATGCATTGTTGTTATATTGTTTGAATATTATAATCCTAGTTTGAATTTTAAACCTCTTTTATGAAACCCAGCATAACAGAAGGCGATAAAACACAAACAAAATAGTATAGTGTGTCATATTATACGTCATAATACTGCTGTGATATATCTAAATTACTTATACAAAGAGTGCAACCATAACACAAAACTCTTGATATTGAAATAGTACGAAATTTATTTATTTAATTAGGTATAATATAAAATCTTACCAGCATCAGCAATGTGAAGTAAAGCCTACACCGAGCATTTGTCGCCTGCATTCGTTTTCGCTCATTTGTTTGAAAAACCGCTAAAACTATGTTAGATAGCAATTGCTTGCTCTGTTAGATTACAATCAGAACGTGTAACCTAACTAGACGATGACTGACCAAACGAAGATTTCGATGGGAATTGAATTTTACGCTTAAATTTATTATAGTTAATTCGGAAATACAAAGGGGAAACTTAATGTTTTGTTGCAATACTACAAATTGGCGGATATCATCGTTAACACGCTTTGTTAATTGTGTTAATTTTCTAACAAATGTAGTTTAACTTCTTAATGTGATGAGTTAAGTCATATTTTACTTTTCTATGTGAAAGTATAAAGCTTTATTTGCTTTATTGTATTCTTCGCTAATTAAAGCCAGTTCAGTTTAGTTCAGTCTAAGAAAGTCGTCAATACCTGGAAAGAGGTAAAACAAATATTGAAATATTGGCTGAGCTAAGAAATTTAGTCGAATCTGTGAATGGAACCCAGAATTTCCGCTCTGTAACTCAACAAACGATCACACCAAGGCACCGCTGTGGGTTAGGCTTGAGTTAAAATATTAGAGATGTAATTTACTTAGTTATAATTCCCAAATTAATGTAATCAGTAAACTCATACATCATTTATACATAAAAATATCATAACCTAAATCTACAACGGTAAGTTGGTATTAGTGTTGCAACACTAACTTGTCGGTTACACTAAAAAGAAATAATTTTTACTGATGTGTAAATAATGTGTAATCCCAAATTTGATACAAAATCAACACCACGTGTAGCAAAGTAATAGAATAAACAATGCCGTAGATTGTATGCGGTATAATACTTACATGCAAATGTATGTTGTACGTAATTTGACAAATTAAAATCCCTCGCACGTCACCAGTAATTTTAAAATTAAACAATAATAACTTTTATAACGTGTATAATACCTTAGTAAAATTTATTATTTATAGAAGGTTGTTATAAAAATAATTAGTACTTTTACTTTGCATGTTTAAAATAAATGAAAATATTATTTAAAAATAAATATAAAAATGCGAGATGATCTGCAACGGATTTTAATTCGACACAAATTCAATCGACATCAATACTTATTAGAAAAATTCTAAGGATATCTTAATTAATATTTGTAGATTTTTAAATTAAAAATGGTAATTAAAATAATAACACATAATATTATTTTTCAGTAGATTTCTAGAGAATTTTTGTTTAAATGCCAAAGAAACCAGAATTTTTAGTTATTCAACAAATAAGATAAATAATAATTAATACTAGATTTGTACTATGATCAACACAATGAATAAGTATCTTGATATGAATATTACTTTTATAATATTAAATTAAAAATGATGATAATTATAGTTTTAAAAAACTAAAATAAATAATTTACGTAAACCACCTAAAGCGTTACTAATTGTTGTATATTGTATTCATTATAACTAACCTAAGAAATTGTAAAATTAAAATAATTAAAAATACTTTCTACGTTCAATTGCCCTATAAAGTGTTACATGTTTTTTTTTTTGAAGACTACTTACATAAAAGTTTGAGAATTTTAACTTTACTTTTCAATTAATTACAATAATTAGTTCTCTATGATTGGCTTCAATATATTACCTATTATATATAATATTATAATAACCACACAGAGGTGGCATGAATGAAATTGTTATTTTATTGATTTTAAAAATATTGTGCAAAGAAATCTATTATTTCTCGGAATTTCTTATATTGTCTCCCTAGTGACCGTAAATGCCCTGTGGCCAAATTTATACCTGGGTATACCTGGGTAATTGACTGACTAGAAGTCAAGGTCTCAAGTACGTGCAGTCGTCATTTGAAAATCATTAGGTAGATGTTGGAAGCCATCCGGAAAATAGTAGCAAAATCCTAAGTCTACTTCCTTCAGAGGTATACCGAAATTTTAGATGATTATATAATTGTGGTTGGGGGTGTTTTTTTTTAATTTTGATTGATATATTGAAAATAAATAATTTATAAAATGGAAATTACTTGAATCATCTCCCTTATAAACCAAATAATAAAAAATAAAATTATAATAAAAAAAAAATATCGAGTAAAATTCCTACGTTTACTAACGTTAAAAATTTCGTACGTCATATAGAAAAATAGTTGACACAATTAATTATAAAAGACAGTTTGTAAAAAATAATGCATAATTTATAAAATAATCGATACTAGGTATATCAAGTTATTAAAATATTTGAACATGTAAATTAATAATATTTTATGGCAAATTCGAAATAATTCAAATTATAATAATTATTAAAAAAGTAATCTATTACATAATAATTCAGTTTCTGAAAACTATAAAAATACCAGGAATATATTAACAATAACTTAAGGATCAATAAAATTTGAGTTTTTTAATAATATATTTGAATATCATAAATTTGATCATTTATTGCGAATTAATTATTGATTTAATTAGTAATGTCGGAATAACAAATTCAAATAATTATAACAACATACAATAATATTAATATACTTATTCCTTATAATAGGAAATCAGCGAGCTCATCTACTCTGCTGCTAAAAATTGATCGAGCGCAAGAGCAATACAAACGAGATGCAATCAAATGTCTAGGAAATTACTGATGCAATCATTTTTTTTGTGACTGTTACAAGTTTATTATTTTTTATTTATTTATTTCATTTTATCTTTTTATCGAGCAAATGTCCCAAACTTGTATTTACATGCACATCTGCAGCTATAGGATTATTAATTATGTATCACGCTAAGCTGTACCTATTACCGATCTCTTGGAATAGCTCACACAGTCTATGACCAGATCATGCAAACGCGACCCGATCAAGCCGTCGAAAGCTATAAACTTCGCTCGCTACGCTCGATCAATGAGCAGGTAGTATATAATAATATTTCAGCGCCATTGACTTTTAAAAACTGATTAGAAGCCGACTAATTAACATAATGGAAAATATTAAAATAATCCTATTAAATTTTCACCACTTTTGTAGCAGTTTGACAGCAATTTTAGAATTTAATGGACTATAATGGCAATTAATAATATAATATTAACAAAACTGATTGAAAGTGTCCATTTCACGCTCTGATACAGAATACATAAATTTAAAAAATTTATTAAACTACTAAATGGATACCAAAATTTAATTAACATTAAAATTAATATAAAAGCCTAAACCCTCAAAGAAAAAGAAGAAGTAATGTAAAATAAAAATGAGTTTTGATTAAGAAAAGAAGAGATTAATTAAATAACTTGAACAATGTTTTGAATTAAAATAAAATTAATTTAACTTTGATATTGGACACAAAGTGAGAATATTTAGAAGATTTAATTATCATAATTATTAAGTTACCTAATAATAATATTTGCCACCCGACACCGTAACAAATTATATTATATTTGTATTAATAATTTATTGAAAATGGAATTTGATTTATTGGACTTCTACACAACAGGGATGTGTGACAAATAATCTAAAATTAAATTATTTAAAATTTTGTCATCGTAGGAGGATCTTGGAATTCTCTTCCTTAACCATGGGATTTTTGAAATTGCAAAGATGCGTACCTTCCCATATTCGGTTTTTTTTCTAAACAAATATGTAGGAAAAAACTTCAATGTTGCGGTAGTAGATTTCAAAACCAAAAGTTTCCCCATTAGACAAGTTTAAATAGAAATATCTAGAAATAAGGTAATCAAACAATGGTGGTGAGATCGATGATCAGCCAAGAACAATAACGTAAGAATGAAGTTCTATGAAATTTACCTTTAGGAAGTTAATGAGCCTTATCAACAAAAAAAGTTTTAAAAATTCAATAGGTTATAGACGGTTTCAGATCATCTTGAAAACGAAAACAAGAGACTTCCAAGGCTCTCAAGGTTTTGACAACAAAAACCTGAAAGCTTAGTTTCTGTTAAACTTTCGAGTTTCTTATTTGTTACTGCCACAAGTCATCTAGGAATTTCATTTAGTATAATATGTAAATTCTTTATTTATTACAAACTTATTTAGTATATGGTGAAATAATTTAAATGCAATTAATTAAGGAACGGAAAATTTATATATCCGATAGCTGGACACCTGGGTGCAGGTATCGAGTTTGATTTTAACATTCCCATTTTTGAATCAATTATTTTAAAATTAAAAATAAAGTTAGACAGGTAATATTTAAAAGAATTTTTCGGACTAATCAAATTGGGAAAATTTTGGATGCTGTAAAAATACAGTACCTACAGCATAATAGATATATATTTATTATAACTTATATTATATATTTATATTTTTTATACTTTATATTATTATATAATTTCTATTATTTTGCCTGCTACCAATCACACACACAGGTATGTATGAGAAAAAATAAAATTTCTATCAAATTATTAATATAATAATTAATAAATGTATTTAAATTGCAACCGCATATAGGGTCCTTACACTTGAGGGGGCGCTTCAAGTGCTATTTTTTATTTATTTTTTATTTTAAATCAAAACGAAAAAGCTAAAAAAAAAAAGAAAAACTATTGGTGTAGCGAAAAGGGGGCCCAAATTTAATATCTATCACAGGGCACTTTACAGGCTAGTTACGGTACTGTTTTCAAGTAATCAAATTTATATCATATAGTTGCAATATATACATAATTATAGAAGCAAAAATTTACTAATCGTTGGAAAATTATACAAATTTGTCCATCTTCTTGTAAGATAAATCATTAATGGTGTGGAGCGAACAATAAATTATATAACTGGAAATAAAAGTCACATAATATTATACAAGTGTCATAACAAGCTGAGAAAACAAAACAAAACTTAATAGCAATATTTTATCATATTTGTTATTTAAATATCTACCATTCAGTGTTTATAATTTACATAATCCATCAAAAACTTAACTGCTTGTACCAAGAACATGTTGTCACTAAAATTTTCTAAACATTTTTCTATGTAAATATTATAGCAGCAATTTGAAATTTATATTGTAAGAATTAGCTCTCATAACAAAGGAGATTAGTTTTGCTTTTATTAAGCTTTGAGTGAAATTATAATAAGGTAATATTAATTAGTTTGCTTCAAACACCGTTTTGTCTTCAACAATAATAATTAAAGCCTGCAATTGGAGGCGCAAAATATACTTCTCCATGAATGTATTTGGCTTAGAATAATAAAATAGGGTAATATGTCCTAATATTTTTAATTTTATTTATTTAATATTTTAATATTTTTAATTTAGTGGTTATGTATTTAATGCACGAAAGGTTTGTCGAATGTTCTCTTCAAACTGTTTTTTTTTAATATTTTGCATTAAACAAAAGCATTACAAAATTAAACGAATTTCAGACCGCTACAATCATTTATCTGCTGTCTAATATAACAGATACATGTGAAATAGTAAAATATTAAATAAAATTCTAAGATCAATACAACTTTCAAGGGTTCTTAAATTAATCTTCATTATTGACAGGCAATCAAACTTAATAGCAATTACAAAAGGTTGTGAACACCCAATAAATAAAATTTTGTTATTTTATTAGAAAAGGAAGAAGTAATTCGGAAAGGCAAGTTTATATGTACATCAAAAGAGGGTTAAAATTGTTGACAACCCTATCAGTCAACATCTTGACCTTGTTTGATATATCTAACAGAAACATTATTCCCCAGACAAACATTAAAAAAATCTTAAAACTAAATGTAAGTCGTATAAAATTGTATTAGTTTTTTTATTTGCTATAAAAACTTTTATTGAAATTTTGTCGAATGAAAAAACAATGTTTTTACGAAAATTAATTATTTTGCTATATTTATATGACGTTTAACTTCGACGTAAATTTACATTTAGTCGATAAAAAGTTTGTAGGCATTAAGTGGATGACAGTTTAAATGAAAAAGCTTTTTAAATATTTTTCCGCAAAAGCCCGTCAATTATCATTGCGATAAAATCGCTTAGCAATATCAAGATACATTTTGTTGTTTTGTTTCTAATTTATGCTCATTAAACATTTTTTTTGTCCATTTTTCAAACCTGCCAATTTGAAACTTATGAAACAATGATAAACGGATGATCTGGGTACATCTATTAGCCACACACTGATACAGTAGATGTATCAGAAAGTGAACGATAGAAAGTGATTGATGTTCGTCAAACGATTTGCTCTTTTCTCTAAGCTTTGGCGAAATACTAAGGAAAATAAATTTTAGTCGCACTAATCTTATTTGAATCCTAGCAAACTTCGAGAAATAAATGAAAAATGTAATAAATGTTTTTTTCGTCGCGTGATTTTTTTGCGAAGTATTTTATAAAACACAGACATTATAGTCATAAAATATTAATATTAAAATTAATTTGTACCTATCTAAATTGTTGACTGCTTGAAGTATAAAATATTATCCACACGGAAGGGTTAGGCTCAGATGTCAGTGCGAATTCACTGATGTTGAAAGTGATTATCACAGAAGTTACCATCTGTATGTTTTAAATGGGGTGTAGTAAGTACTAAAGTAACTTCATTTTAAATGTTGTCATCGACAAGTTGTATATTACATTTTCCAATAAATAAAATCATAATATTTAATATTTATCACTAGCTACTGGGAATACTACTCTATAATATTGAAACTCTAACCTGACTTATTACTCTGTTTATAAACAATGCTATTTAGTCAACATTACAGCATTCGGTGGTTCTTTAGTGTTTTTATAGAAATTAAACCTGCTTAAAAAATTCATTAAAGGTTTGAATATCAACGGAATAATAATCATGCCCTACAATGAATTGTTTTTAGTTTAAAATTTACTCTTACCTGTATTATATCCAGTACCTATTGTGATCTATATGGGAATATCAGAGGAGATATAACAAAAGCAGGAGGTTTATCTCACTCAGATTTGAAACGTCATTTCGTAGTAGTAAGTATTATATGACACAAATATATGAGCTACCTAATGAATCTACATCAGAAAGCTAAACTTTGTATTATCATCTGAGGATATAATGTAAATTTAGCAATTTAACTTATGAGCTCTGCTACATAATAATTGTCATTTGAACAGTTTCACGATACATATCACATAGTTCTGTATTGTGACAAGTTAGATATACGCATTAAAAATTAAAGTACTCTGCATCACAAAGGTGATTTTAATTCCAAAATATTTGGAATTGTGATATTATTAATTAATTCTTAACCTCAAATTTATTGACAACTTCTAGCCTGGCAAGGTGGTATAATATAAATTTTCAGATAAGCATCCAAACCTGTAAGAAAAGAAAGTTCCCGATGCTTTCTTTTCAATTTTTTTTAACCTCTGTGAAATAATAAAAAAATTTGAATTGTTTAAATTAGCATAGCGAACAAAATTGCTTTATTTTCTAAATAGCTTCATATAATAATCGGATGGTTTATCAGATTAGAGATTGCCTTTAATAACAATTAAAATTTACAATGTGCACTTTTTTTTAACTAAACAATTACTAATTTACTTTTACTTACATGCATTTTATTCTGTAAATGGTACTACTGGAGTTATGCTAATACAAATATTTACATTTTAACGGTCCGGAAATTTGTTAATATCTACCTTATAATGGCACTCTTTTTTATTTATGCGGTACATTACTCATAAGAATATTTATTCATACAATAATTTGAGATTTGTTAAAGGGTTAAATTGTTATTTTAGTTGAGCTTTGCAAAGATTAAAGTGAAAGCGGAAGAAACAGTCTTAGGTCGACATTTGTTTCTTGTATTAAGTTGTTTCCTGTGCTTATCGCGGAAGTTCCCCTTTTTGTTAATAGCCTTCAGAGCTGCAATATATTAGGTAGAAAAGAAAAATATGAGGGCGTAGCTTTCTTATTAGATTAGTTGTTATCAAGTAATTTATGATACCTTTTCACATACATCAACCCCTACTTATACACACTGGCAATTTTTTAAACAGAACTCTAATAAACTATTTGATTAGCTTTATTTTTTAATTTGTCTTGCATCAAAATTTTGTCAGTTACGGTTAAGAATATTATAGTATTAATATTAGTATTGAATTCAAATATTGACTAAAAATTTTAAGTCAATATTGCTATAATATCAAAATTGATGCAATGTTGGCTGCCTATAAGTTCAACCAATTGTGGTACCATATTAACCAACAATTTTTCACCAATGATGTATATAATATTTTTTTAATACTATAAATTATAATGTTAGAAGGGGTACGATATTGTTTAGAAAAAATAATGTTGATACAATATTGTGCCCATAATATATGTAGAGTAGATGTACAGAATTATAATAATTTTAAAAGTAAAATATCAATATTACACCAATGATTATTATTCTTCCTCAGCTTCCCTATTTATTGTTGGATAAGATCATTCAACTTTAAACATCTACCTCATTCATATAGATAAAAGTGTCAGGATTTATACCCCAAGGCTACTTTAGCCGTATTAGGAAATTTATGTATAAATAAAAATTTGTATAACTTAAAAATAAGTTTCAAGCAAATTATGTATATCTATCTCCTATCCCTGTATTCATAAAAATATTTAAAGAGTGTTTTAAACCTATTTTAGTTAAAACGTTCATTCAAGTGTAAGAGAGTTCCGGCAAGGTATGAAGATTGCATACAATGTAAAATGAAATGTAAATCTAATTATCACATTGAATGCATTGGAATGACATTAGAAACGCAAAACGTTATTGACCAAAGCGGCAAAATTCTCCAAGTGCAATAAGGAAAACATAACCACAAATAAAATTATCAATGAAACTAAACAAAAATCCAATTAGTAAGTGATGTCCATAATCAACATTTGTATAAAAAAGGCAATCAATTCAATACATACATTCTAAAGTAAGGAAAATAAACCTTTTAGGGTCGTCTTAAGATACCTGCACAAATCAACAGATACGGAAGCTATTAAAACCGAACTGAAAAGATTGGGACACGAAGTAGTATATTGTGCACACAAAAACAGAATAACCACTTCCTTTATGTCACATTGCACTAAAAGCAGCTCTAAATAATGAAGAAATATACGAGATCAAGGGTCTCCTCAATACAATAGTTAAGTTCGAACCCCCTCATCCCAAACATGTGATTCCGCAATGTACAAATTGCCAACGTATGAACCACACAAAAAATTACTGCCACTGCAACCCTCGATGTGTTAAGTGCTCTGGGGACCACCATACTCGTAATTGTCATAAACCGGGAAGAATAGGAGAAATCGTTAAGAAGTGTGTCAACTACAGTAAAAATCCTGAAAATTATAGATTTCATCAAGCAACTCCAAAAACAAAAATACAATGTATCAAACATCAATCCCGGTGTATCATATGCTCAAACAGTAAGACAACCTTTAACTCCACCTGAACAAAACACTGTCTATATCCAAGATCAAAACAAAAATGCCCCAGCGCAACTGCCAAACAATTTAAATAATTTAGAAATGATTATGACAAAATTATTGGAGAGAATGGATTCAACCTTGACTCTTCTCGCCACACTCATCTGTAAAATTTAATTAATGAAACAGCTGAACATGTGCTCTGTCACTGCCTAGCCTTATCGTCAAAAACAGATTCCATGTTGGGGGACTTCTGGTCTAGCATGGCTAGAATCAGTGAAACCCCGTCCGCCAGGATTCTCGAGTTCATCATCCGGTTGGGATGGCTTGAGGAATGATGGGACGGAGTCGCTGCAACGGAGGCAGTACAATGGGTCCGATTAAGCGGCCTAAGTGCGTTCGAGGTGTAAACCTTGCCCTCCATGCCATAATCCAGAATCCAGGGTCGCTACATAATATGGGTGTCTGGAACTCGAATGGTTTATTACAACAATGCCATGAAGTACAAACATTTGTAATAAATGAAAACATCGATTTACTATTATTGGTCTCGGAATCCCATTTTACTGACAGTAGTTACTCAAGAATACCCAAGTATAATGATTATCATACGAATTATCCATGTGAAAGAGCAAGAGGACGTACAGCAATTATTGTAAAAAGCTCAATCACACATCATGAACTCGAACCCTATTCCACGAGATACTTGCAGGCAACAAGCTTGGAAGTTGAAGACTGGAATGGTAAATTAATAATAACAGCAATTTATTGCCCTCCAAATCTAAGATTTTTTTTAGAAGACTTCGAGGAGTTCTTTAGCACTCTGGGCCAGAGATTTATTGTGGATGGTAACTTCAATGCAAAACACTCCTACCCCTAGAGGCAGACAGCTATACCATACAATAACTACAAACAATTTCCATCACATATCAACTGGATAACCAACATACTGGAGAGCGTATCAACATAAAATCCCAGATTTACTTGATTTTTGTATAACGAAAGGAATCTCATCAAATTGTTTATCTATTAGGTCCTCCATGGATCTTTCCTTAGATCATATCCATATCTTGGTCACCCTTTCAACTCAAGTCAAGTATAAAACTAAGCCACCAATACTTCATTACAAAAATACCAAATGGCACTGATACGATAGAGCAGGTCCATAGAATCGGAACCAAAATAAGATCTGACTTGGAATCAAAAAGATTTTACTCTTCTGTATTCTTTTAGACATGTTCAATTATTCCACAGAGTCTGGCATGATGGACTTCTATATCATAAAATCAAAAAAATCTGCCATTTCATAGTCCTCCAATCATACCCAAGGGATTGACACTTCTTTGTAAATTAACAAGATTCTGCATCAGAATTATTTTCCATTGAATCTGGCGTGCCTCAGAGGAGTGTTTCAGGACCGATTCTGTATCTCCTTCTTACGGAGATAATAAATGGCTTATTATCATAATGGCTTCAATTCACATAGTAGAGTGGTCTCAGAAATATTATAAAATCATCTGAACAAAATCTGCAAATGGTTTGAGTTACGGAGAATTTGTGTAAACGAAGACAAGACAATTCATATTACCTTCACTCTGCAAAGAGGAACTTGTTCAATAGTTTTATTCAACAATCAAACAATACCTCAACATGAAGAGGTAAAGTATCTAGGTATTCATCTCGACCGTAGTCTAACATTAAACAACAACAACTTAAACTTAAACTATCCAAAATATTTTGGTTGATAGGCAGAAATTTAAACAAACTAAAAAAAATTTCTGTAATCTATCTAAAAAAAAGTTTCTGTGCGATGATACATATAAAAAATTGCTTTATTTAGAGGTTTATAAGGTGCTTCTGGAAAAATATTGCGACAATATAATATAATGCATATAATGATTATTATATTAAATTATTCATTTGGTTTCTTTACTTTTTTGCTTCAGTTGATGTCTTTAAAAAAAAATTAAATATGAGTAAAGAAAGTTCCATTGGAGTTCGACAACTTATTATTAATTTGAATTAATTTGCTTATCAAGAAACAAATTTTATTCTGGGCAAAATTATATTATTCAATATTTACAAATATCCAAAATTTCATTTATAATAATTGTTATCCAATTAAATAAACATTTCAATATAACTAATTTTCATAAGGCAAATTCCATTTCATTTTTATTTTTCATCAAATTTTTCTACACTTTCACAACATCACGGTTGTCCGGAAGACCTCTTATCTGTCTTTTTCCCCATTTTATTTTAAATGTTTTCGCGGCAGATACAAATTTTCTAATATAAAATACACAAGTTTCCCTTACCAAATAATTAAAATTTCAAAAATAAACATTACAAATTTCAGCACATGACAATATAATTAAAAATTATGGAAACACGGGTTTTCCTTTGTATAATAATAGACGCCTAAAGATTCTAACTGAGAAATTAAGAAAAACCCTAGAAAAAGTGCTATAAAAATTGGGCGATCAAGTTCGCAATCAAATTAAAATAAGTGTTTCTGACCAGACAATAAATTAGGATATGCTTAAGAAGAACAATTATAACTGCAGAGGAAAACTTCTAATTTCTAAAATGAATAAAAGTAAAACTAAATTTTGCAATAGAACACAGAAAGAAAAAGATGGAGTTCAAGAAGAATGAATTAATTATGAAGAATTAATTAAGAATGAATTAGAATTAACTATTATTTTTCAATAATTATTTTCTTGTATCCTACAGTGTTTGAAATTCTGTTTTTAAGCCAATTAATTCGCGTGGTATTTAGAATATTCCAATAATTCATTTAAAATTCTATCATGTCGTTACATTGTGGTTAGTAAGTTAAAACTGATAAAGGTAAAAAAGCAATAAATGTCTTGAATCTTAAATAATTTGTTATATAATTTCTGATATCGATCAATATTGGCAATTATACTGTGTATGGACAAATCGAAGAAGGTCACTGAAAAACAACCAATAGTTGAAAAACTAATATTGAAACCGTATATCTTACGTCAGAGTTTGATTAATGATGAATTTGATGTAATCTACTTAGACCCAATACAAAGAAGGGTAAAAACAAGAGCGAACTATTACATAGGTTTAGTGTTTGTTAAACCATCACACGTCGACATCTTAACATCATTTATTGTTAGACCCTTTTGCTAAGATTCGTCTGTAGCGCGAACGTGCGACCTTTTTAAAGAAACCATTTCCGAAATTGTGTTTCGTTCCATTATTATTATTATTATTATTGTTGACACATTATAAAAGAACGTTAATTTTAAATTAAATTTACGTTTTGGTGTTAAATCTATCGTTAATAATATTATAATAAAAATGATGCTTCTCATCATCACCTTTAATTAATAATCCAGTCAGTCGTGTGTCAAAAATGTGAAAATTTATGGTCCAGATAAAAATTTTGCGTAAAAATTTTTTTAAGATAAAATTTAACTGTTTTCGCTGACATTACAAATAATTTATTACTTTACCTGATATAAAAAATTTGAAAAATATCAATTAGCAAAAATTGATAAATTTTTACAGCTGCTATAATTTTGTCGATAAAACATGCAGTAATAATTTAATTTTCTGTGCTGTATTAATTTTAGCGCTGCAGGAACATTAAAATTATATTATGGTAAACGCGGAAGGTGCATTAGGTTTAATTAACCTGTAATTAACAGCATAAATAATTTGTAGCAGATCTTATTATCTGCCGCGTCTTCTTTTCATCTAATTACGAAATTACCAGTAATCAATAATTGTTACGCTTATAAAGCAACTTTTAAGTTTCCACCCGAATAAAGCCAAAATCGTGAGCGGTGATCATAATTTTAGTGGAATTTTATTTTAAGCGCCAATTAGTGATATTAGAAAATTTCTTTCGTTACGTCACCTATTAGTAATTTATTCATTGTCGTAAAAAATAATGCAGGTGTATTTATGAAAGTTTACCTCCATTAGGCTTCGAATGGCAATTGTATTAGTATATTCGACGAAACTAAAGTGGGGATTTAGTTCTAAGATAAATCCTCTAGGGTCGAATTCTATCGGTGGGTATCAACAATTTGTCTGATCGCCATTTACGTAAATCGTTTTCAAATAATGCTTAATACATGTGCATACACGTAGAAGCAAACAAAACCATTTCTCCTTTGTTATAAAAATTTCAAGTTACATAATTTTTGGCTTTACGACTACACGTAACATTAAGTTAAAGTTATGTGTAATGTAAAATAAATAAAGGGAAGCCACCATAAATCATGCGAATTTTCAATATTTTTATCAAGTAGTGTTTAGATTTAACATATTATGATACCACGTTAAGTTCAATATAATAGAGAATAACTTAATTTATATGCAAATGTTACATTAAAACTTGACAATTTTGCTACTTAGAACAATAAGTCATTCCTGAAAGATACGTGTTCTGAATTCTAATAAGTTAATACATTTATGTTGCAAATTTGATTAAATAACTTTCACACATACTATTCCGCAAGGTTTACATTAAAACAGAATTATCGTATTAACTTCCACAAAGTTTACCCAAGACTAAACATTCAAAAAAAAGGATGAGCTTATATATATTTCAGACTTTTGAGAACGATTTAAGTTATCCAAACTAGAGTAAGATATAGAGGACCGGACTTTTCCATAATCTGATTTCACATTTGTCAGAGTATTTACGCCCTGAGAATTACCGATAAGGTCCCTGCATAATGTTATTTCCACTTTCTCGAATCACCGATATTGTTCAGATCAATTTCCTGTTCTACGACGCTATATTTGGATGGAGAATCTTTCTGGCGAACTTGCAAAGTCAAGTCGTTAGAGTAATTTGATGAACCAAATAATAAGGCGACAAAATTCTCTTTGCAACTGTTCCAACAATATAACTCATATTTTCCAAACCAACGTAAAGGCGTTTGATCTAAAAACAAACATTAGCGTTTCTGAAAATAAACTGAAGCAACCACATAAATAAATTGAATAGATATGAGAAAATCAAACAAACGGAACCAGAAATGCGGATAGCACACAACAAAAACTTGAAAATTTTAATCCAAACGTGTATGAACTATAACAACAAAAGTTTGCTGAAAACAACTTTATTATGTCTCAAGTCACTAACAAATTTAATTTTCTTGTAAAAAAATCGGCGGGCGGTTTAATCAATCTTATTTTTTTACTAATTTGTTAAAATTAAAAATTATTACTACGAACTTGCGCCTATCCTTTTCGAGTTCAATTACAGTTGAATTGGGAAGGATGATGAAGAGTGTTAAAAGTTGACCTAACCTAATTGCACACGTATTTATAGTGAGGATTAGGGAGTGTTTCAAACACTGCGGCCACCAGGGAAATTAAATTTTACAAATAAAATTGATGGGCATAACGTGTTAGCTTATTTAAATTTGAGCTGTTGTTTGTTACATGCTTTATTCACAAAAATTTTCCTTCGCCAAAAATTAAATTGGTCAATTTTTAACAAACGAGGTGTCGGCCAAAAAAATTGCTGTACTTGTAATAGGAAGATAACGTGATAAACCGACGGACAAAAAATAAAATATCAAATAATTTTTAGTGTTAAGTTAACAATTTTGAAGGAAATGTAAACGCAAAGGTTCGGTCTAAACAACAGCAATTTTTTACAGGTGGTAAGCAATCTTGAAATAGTGAAATATATTATTGTGACTTTGACAGGAAAGTTGAACAATTCTGTTAGAAGTAGCAGTAGCAAAGTAATCGGAAACTGCAGGCGCGCGATTTTATTAAAAAGCATTTCTCAATACGTCGGCGGCAAGGCTTTCTGGTAGCGGCGAATGATACTTGATATATTATCCCTACCGTGGCTAGCATCCCTAATGCCTCACCTGGAACTCGCTTCGAAAAACATGAATATCAACAATTCAAAATGATATATGAAAAAGAAAAGTTTTAAACTTGCAAAATTTTTTATAGCGTGTGCGACTTAAATATATTATAATACATCATGCTATAATTTTGTTGAAAAAAACTGTGAAAGTAAGAAATATTTTCTTTTTGCATTTTTATGAAATTATGAACAATTTCAATATAAAAAAAAGCATCGTGCGGTATGTTTGTTAAAAATGTTTATTGATATACTTAATATTATTGTATTATTAAAATTAAAAAACCGCATTAATTATTTTTAATTAATCATCGCATTAATCGGCAGTGATGAATTAAAATTGATACCAATGTGTACCAGTGAAATTTCTTGTTCGAATTACTGCTAACAAACATAGCATAGCTTACATTAATTTACTTAAGCGTCGTTCTCATATAGTTGTTAATTAACGCTAGGTAAATTAATAAAAAAAATTTAATTTTTTCTTCCAAACCTCGTTTTTATCGATGTATTTGGCTTTAAATAAATTTTTTTTTAAAATTAATTTACATCAAAAAAGAAATGTTTTTGTTTTAATATAATTAACGTCTATTTTACGTAGCGTTAATTGGATGAGAATGGCACTTTAATCTAACCATATCAAGTTTTTCTTTCAGGCAAATTGGTAGGAAAAAATATTTATGTTGTTTTATTGACATTATTATTGTTATATTGTATGTATAATGTATATACCTATTTACATACATACGTTATATGTTGTAATATCAAAACTAAATAGTATTATGTAGATACATGTGAACATTTGCTTGTTTATTTGTGTATTCATTGAAATTCACGGAAATGTGGTGTAATATGTAATTGCCATAATTATTATTGTATATCTTAAAAATATTGTTATTAAAAATTATTAATATTATTAAAAATATCTAGCGTTTGCTTTATTTTTTAAAACTTACTTGAAATTTAAAGCGCTCTCTATTTACCTAATTGTAAAATGAGATGGATTTTAGTTCATGATACATATTTGTTGCACTGAAATCATATAATATATTATATTATTGTTATGTAATTTTTCTTAATTTTTAAAATTTTTCCAAAATACTTTCCATATTAAATTTTTATAAAATGGGATCGATAAATAAATTATATCTCGACATGCAGCTATGTATATCTTCTTATCACCACATTTGTCGTTCCTTTAAATTTCCAATCAAAGTTCCAATCTTTTCTATGATTTTGTAATTTTTTAATTCTTACTCTTATATTGCTTCAGTTTCAATTCGCTTTGCAAAATCATTCAGTCATCCTTCAAATCACTAACCATTTGATTGTAAATTCGATGATCTTCAATAAAACACGGAACTATTAGTACCTATATAAAAAACGGATTATAATTGTAAATGAGTAATAATTACATCAACTACTTATTAATTCATTATAGTAGAGTGCCCGATTCAAAATAAAACGCTTAAAAACGATTTCTGTGGGGGTGTCGGGGTTAAAAGCTAAAACTTGCAGGAATGAAAGGTGAGATGGCATATATTCGTAATCCGAAGGTAATCAAAAATAATCACGCGCAAAAGGGCGCTATTTAAAAAAAATGAGATAATACTATTAGCAGGAAGCCCATAAAATGACGATCATTTTGATATATAATTTGAAATCATTTCTGTACGAAATGTATTTTTTTTTAATGTTTGAAAACTGAAATTTGTTAAGTCGCTTATGGGAAATCAAATTTTAAATTGCAATTTTCTCGGTTCGAACTTGGCAAAAATTTTATAATATTTGACAATATTTATTTATATACGCTTCTATTTGCGAAACGAAAGCCTAAATCAAAGTTTTTTGTACTTGATAATAGTTGCGCATATGTTTGGAGAATCGCTTAGTTGAAAAATGATAATTTTTCGTTTAATATTAAACACGATATGAAATTATTAGTAACATTTAAAATTTTAAATTTTTAATGCGCTCACTACAAAATCACAATTTCCCACTCCAAATTTGTATTGTACAGCACCGGTCATGAAAAGTGCATCGGGAATTAGTTTTTCTGAAACATTGAAAATTTGCTATTTCAAGGTTTAGAATTAAATTTTGGCTTGGTTTCTTCTTTATTGGAACGTTTAACCTAAATGGTCACTTGCATTTGACAAATCGTGGGCTTAGTGGTAAAAGTAACCAAGTCAAAAATAAATACAATGCCATGCGAATCGATGTTGTATTTGATCACATCAAAGAAGATTTCATAAAAAATAGTACTCGTCACAAAAGGGGGTCCCCAAATATGAATTGAAGGAGTAATCGAGAGAACTGATGTTCCACTTCCACAACAATGGAATTTATTTATTCATTCAGAATTTAATAAGAAACAATTAACACATTTTCTATCTGAGCAGCTGATTAAACACTCAACAGAAAAATTAAATTTACAGTTTGCAACTAGTGGAGGTTTCACAAATATTTTAGAATAGAGAGGAAATTTCGAAGTAAATGCCGATGATTTATTGAGTTCTAATCAATAGGAAGCTGATACTAGGATTTGGTGCATATACTGTCTGCAAAAAGGTAGGTATAGTTATTCTAGATGCATAATTTAGTGCAACGATACCGATGTGCTAATACTGTAGTTTATTTCAAGAAATACTTCAATCCTTTACGTAGCAATATACGACATTAACTGGTTGTGTTACCACCAGTCAATTTTCAGGAATTGGGAAAAAATCAGCATGGAAAACAATTTTAGATCATTCTGATTGTTTAGGCGGTGCCGGAATGCATCAAATTTTGGAAGACATTCAAAAATATCCAGAAAATTGTTATTAAACCATATTCAAAAAATACTGACATTTCGTCAATTAATATTATAAGAAGACTACTGGCATCTTCTGCTTCTATTACAAAATTACTCCCAACAGAAAATTCTTTAAGGTTTCATAGCTTGAGAGCGCATTATCAAGCTAGAATAGGGCTTAATTATTTACAACCTCGTCTTCAATTACCGAGTGTTGCAGATCATGGATGGAAATTTGATAAAGCAAATAGAATAAATTGATATAATTTACCACCTTAACAACTTTACCACCTTTTTCTGTGGAATTAAAAGTTCTAGCTTCATGTGGATGTCAAGAAGGTATAATTTCCTTTAAACTTCTCCAATCAAAACAAAAAGTTATTCTTATTATCCTCTTGATTGCGGAAGTAGTCTGTACTTGCAAGAAAAATAATATGGGTTGCATTGGATCCTGTAATTGTATGGGTCAGAATGTTTGTCAAAACCGTAAAAACAAACATATACTGTAAAATCGGTTACGCCAATACTGCTCGACAAAGAAAATGTTTTTGACGAGTAGTTTTCAAATGCAATTGACCATTTAGGTTAAACGTTCCAAAAAACAAGAAACCAAGCCAAAATTTAATTCTAAACGTTGAAATTGCAAATTTTCAATGATTCAGAAAAACTAATTCCCGATGCACTTTTCATGACCGGTGCTGTACAATACAAATTTGGAGTGGGAAATTGTGATTTTGTAGTGAGAGAATTAAAAATTTAAAATTTTGAATGTTACTAATAATTTCATATCGTGTTTAATATTAAACCAAAAATTATAATTTTTCAACTAATCAATTCTCCACACATATGCGCTACTATTATCAAGTACAAAAAATTTTGATTTAGTCTTTCGTTTCGCAAATAGAAGCGTATATAAATAAATATTGTCAAATATTATAAAATTTTTGCCAAGTTCGAACCGAGATAATTGCAATTTAAAATTTGATTTCCCATAAGCGACTTAACAAATTTCAGTTTTCAAACATTAAAAAAAAATACATTTCGTACAAAAATGATTTCAAATTATATATCAAAATGATCGTCATTTTATGGGCTTCCTGCTAATAGTATTATCTCATTTTTTTTAAATAGCGCCCTTTTGCGCGTGATTATTTTTGATTACCTTCGGATTACGAATATATGCCATCTCACCTTTCATTCCTGCAAGTTTCAGCTTTTAACCCCGACACCCCCACAGAAGTGAAAATAATTTCATGATAGCCCTCTACTATTATGAACGAATGACATATTATGTTGTTGCTTAGCATAAGTCGCAAGTCTTCTATCTAACACTTCCGCTCGACATATAATGGGTCGTTCTTCTTCTATGGGTAAGCCCTAACATTTCAACACACTTTTGATGCTTTGGTCGCGGTAGAGCTTTTGTTAGCGTATCAGACACCATATTCACAGAACTCACGTGATTCAACTTCATCAATCCATTATTCAGGACTTCACGTATAAAATAGTACCTAATATCAATATGTTTGCTGCGAGCGTGAAATGTTGGATTTTCTGCTAATTTTAGTCCACTCATACTATCAGTAAAGATTTGTATTTCTTTACACGCATATTCGAAACCCAATTCTGACATGAATTTGCATAAGTATAAAGTTTCCTTGGTGATTTCAGTCTTGCCCATAAATTCGGCTTCGCTCGATGACAGAGCCACTGTTCTTTGTTTCTTCGATTACCACGATATGGGACCTCCAGATAAAATAAAAACATACCCGGTATATGATCGTCTATCATTTTGACAATTGCCCCAATCGGCATCGACATACCCCTTCAATCCTCGACCATCGGTTTTGTGATTCCCAAACCAATAGTTTCTTTCAGGTAGCGTAACACACGTTTTTCTGCCGTCCAGTGAATGTTCCTGAAACTATTGTTAAATTGTCCTAAACAACTCACCGCATAACTGATATCGGGCCTCGTGGCTATGGCCAAATATGTGAGTGCTCCAATTAATTTTCTGTAAGGTAATTTCTCTTCTTCGCTGGTGGGTGATTCCGTAGGACTTGTCATTTTTATATTTGGATCCATCGGTGTACTGACTGTTTTTGAATCCATCATTCCAAAACGATTTAATATATCTGTAATGTAACCTCGTTGGTTCAAAGTTGTACCATTCTTGCCTTGCAAAAATTCAATTCCCAGTTAATATTTGACGTTACCAATATCTTTCAGTTTAAATTTTCTCAATAGTTTCCTTTGCAGTTCTTCAATCAATTTATCACCTTTTGAAGCAATTAGAATATCGTCGACGTAAACTAGAATTATCAATAGTTCTTCCCCTTCACCCATACTATAGACGCAGGGATCGGAGTTGGTTGGTTTTGAACCTAAATCGCAAAGCGTTTTATTAAGCTTTCCATACCAAGTTCTTCCTGCTTGACGTAAACCATATAAATATTTCTTAACCCTTATGTTCCCGAATAGAGGTACCCGGGTACTTTTTAGACTTTGCAGGTGTATATCTCAGTTTGTATTTTTCACATTGTATTGAGACTTTGTGACATCTGATAAAAACTTGTTCTAAATAAATTAAAGCCATTTTGGAAGTTTTTAGAATTTTACAAATGCAATTTTTTCGCGATTATATAAGACTATAGCTATATTCCCGAATGGGGTACCCGGGTACCCCTTATTGAAAATCGCATATTATTGACCTAAAAACGGATACATTTATTTTTAATACTTAATTTATTTGATATAATGTAATTGTGAAATGAAATCTTTGAAATTTGAATTTGTTGGATATCACTGAAATTTTTTGGAAATCACTGCTATTTTAGATATTCATTGGAATTCTGTGGAAATCATTGGAATCAGAATTCATTGGAAATCATTTTAATTTATAGGAAATCTCTGGAATTACGTGGAAATCACTTGATTTCGTGGGAAATTGTTGGAATTCTTAAAAAAATATCTTCGTTATAATCGTTGAATTAATGAAGATCTTTAAAATTCCGTGGAAATCTTTGGAATTTTCTATTCACAAATTTTCCTCGGTTACATTTTATTTATGGTTACTTACCGGTTATTGGTTTATGGTTATTCCCGCAAAGAAGGTCCAATCTTCTGTGTAGTTCACAAAACAGCAGGAAGTTAGTGTAGCTGCTAATAATAACAAAATAAAATACAAGAATGTACAAATAAAAAGCAGTAAATAAATTGCAATTAATATGACTTTTTAGATATTGTAGGAAAGGGGCAACTGATCAACTGCTCAACAGATAATCGGATCAACGGATAAACGGATAATCGAATCAATCAACGGATAAACAGATTAACGGTGTATATAGGCTTGAGGTAACAAATAAAGAGTAACTATTGATTAACAGGAAACCAGCAGTTATTTTCAGAATGGAAGCCTTTTTAACCAATTTATCGTCCGATAGCGACAGCAAATCAACTATCAATTTCGATAGAAAGAGATTGCCCAAATCTGACGTACGCTTTTACCGGCATTTATCGTCGGATATTAGCGAATCTGAGGAGGAATGCAGACCCGTGAAACTTCGGCTTCCGCTTCAAGCTTCGGACTTTCCTCTCGATCTGTCCGAAGAAAGTGAAGAGGAGAACGAAGAACCACCTACCAATTGCAGTTCTTCCGTCATCGACTCCTCACCAACATGTGAACCGATCGAAAAAACTTCGGCCTTACCTTCAGATTCCTCTGAGGGCGAAAAACTGACAACGGAAGTGTTTCTTCCGGCCATCCCCACTGTAGACGCTTCAAAGTCTTCCTGCTGCCTGGAAAAGGAAGAAGGGGAGTGTTCCGATTCGGATTCAAGTGAATCGAAGCCACAGCATACTCGTCCAATATGCAGATTTTACCAGCAGGGTCGTTGCAGATATGGAGACAGATGTTACAACTGGCATCCAGAGCGACCGAGCGGAAGACAAGAACATCATCGCTATAGTAGCAAACGAAGACGCGAACGTAGCCGATCACCTGCGAGATCATACGATAGGCGCCGTGACTATTTCTCGCCGCCAAGATCTCGAGATCGCTCTGCATACAAGAAAAGAAGAGAGCCTTCAGGATTCCGATATAGGAATGAACATCTTCGCTATAGAAGCAGACGTGAAAGTAGCAGATCACACGATCGACGCCGTGACTATTCCTCACCGCCAAGATATCACGATCGCTCTGCATACCAGAAAAAAAGAGAGCCTTCTGGTTCCCGATATAGCAATGAACATCTTCGCTATAGAAACAAACGTAAACGCAGCAGATCACCAGCGAGATCATACGATCGACGCCGCGACTATTCGTCACCACCAAGATCTCGCGACGGTTGTGCATACAAGAAACGAAGAGAAAATTAGTTTCCCTGCTCTTTGTTTTCAACATTGTACATAGTATGTGGATTAGGCCTATCTGGGAAACCACACTGAAAAAAACGCACCCTGTACTTTACCTCGCAGGTGGTGTGGAAATAAGCACCAAACTCTGTGTAAATTTTTCAAAACCCCGTTCTCACTCGCTAGTTAGCGTTTGTTTCACCAAAGCGCAGGATTTACAAAATAAATCAAAATTTTTTATAATAAATTCAAAATTTTTCTGGTTGATCAAAAATTGAACCTACAATTAATTTCCCATGAACAGGACATGACAATATTATATAAGTGTACGTTACGAATTTTGTTCCAGACTTACTTTTCACCGGAATATAGTTGTTGTTCTTACAAATATAAATAAGCTATATAAATTTACATATTAGAATTAAAAGGATACAAAGTAAAAGCAACTTATTCACAAAAGGACAGCAAAATACATTAATTTTTAAATTTTAATATAACAAAAAGCAAACAATCAGTAAAACAACAAACCTCATAAACATGTATGTTTATTACTTGCATTTGGTATAAATAAAAGTTTTATATTGAATTTGGTAATTTTTGTTACAATGTTAATGAAGTGAGGAAAACTGTGACATGATAGAAATGGAGAGAACCTCTCTGTAAAGGTACCAAATCGGTTTCCTCAAAAAAATACCAATTATTATACTTTATCTTATTGTTCTACAGACTATCATATATTTTTTATGATATTTTTATGAAATTTCGTATAATTTGATTAAGCACCGGCATTACCACAGTTTTGTCGTTTTACCATCATTATAGTCAAAGTAAAAGTATGTCATAACTAATAGTTAAGTCAACTAGCAGAATATCTGGCAGTCAAGCCCTTCAACTAAAGAAACATAATTTCATTTTGATTAATTTCTCTTTAACATTTTAAATTTATTTGATTTATTTATATGACGCAAATGATAGATTTTCGGAGGCGAAAACGTTAAATCAATGAGTGTCAATCTAAACTACTTTATAGTAAAACCGGTCGAAGCTTACAACTACTAGCGCAGTTAACGTTAACTAATGGTCACTTGAACCAATAGTTTAAAACGAAATTGTAAATCCGGCCCTACGCCTTAAAATGAGAAATATTACATAATATATAAAAAATAATTTACCTGGAACCTAGATTAATGAAACATTTTTGAAATTGGATTCCCATATTCTCCTCATTCTATTGGAACGTTGAAGAAATCGCCACTGATATTTACAAATTTATAATAAATAATAAATATTGTTCTTTTTGATTTTGAATTTTGAAATTCCTATTTCAAATTTACCCTATTTACATTCCTTCAGAAGTAAATTTATTCCTCCCGTTATATTTTACAATAATATATATTTTTTAATTTACTTATAAAATTTTAAAAATAATATGGGTATTGTCGATAATTATATTCCAGACTTATTTTTTGCACGTGAAAACTTTTCTGTGAAATTACGGTAATTATGCTATATTGTATGCATAGATCTACTATGAAATTTTCAAACAATTTAATTTCACAAAATGCTCTAAAATATTTAAGTAAGTAGATAACTATTGTAGTACCTGCATAATTAGGCAATTAATAATATATAAATCGATTAATATTATTATCATTTTTATTATATTTTTATACAATTTCATGATAACACGTGAATAATTAATATAAATACTACACCTCAAGTTTTACGTGTGGAATTAGAATTCCTAAAGACCTAAAGTCTACATAGAAATTATAAAATTGAATATGATGAGATTTTTCCAAATCAAAATATTTGTTATCAATTTTACAATTTTAATGAATTTATCTCTTCTCTTCTGTTGGAGTTTGGTAATTTAACAGATATAGTATTTGTTAAATCGTTAACTCATGTCAAATAATAATTGTATTAATTTATACATTGTTCAACTAAATAAAATAAATTATTTCAGGCTTGTCGCCTATTGTGATAGATTCGACAATAATAATTAATAATGAAATTTTTAAAATAATTTAATTGTTATTAATTTTAATGTTTAAGTACTTACATTGTGTTCGACGATGGTTGTTTGAGATTTGAATTATATGTTATTATAGAAGGGTGCAGTGTATATTTTAATTAAATTATTGTGATAATATCTTTTCATGATTTTTTTTACTCGATGATATACTTTTGACTACGAGTAAAACAATTAATATAAATCGCGGGAAAATTAATCGCATGCGCCAATATTATTCCCGCGATATCTTGGGAGTGAGGCAAATGAATAAATATGGTAAATATTTGTGAACAACAAATTCAAGACAAGGAAAAAAATAAATTTGATATATTTTATCTGGTACATTATAGCTTAAAATTCCAATTAATTATAAATAAAATAAACAGCGCACTTTCAATAAGATCAATAATTGGAATAATTGGAAAATGGAGGTTATATCGGGTTTTTCAATAAGGACATAACAATTTAGTATTTTAATGCCTCATTTTTCGTGGGAGAAACTTTAGTTTTGTCGCTATCGAAAAACTCTATTGGAACTATCCACTTACCCTCCACTTCGAATTGTTGACAGCGTAGCTCATTCTATCAATAAAAATATTATAAATCATTAATTTAAATTTAAAGAGATAAAAAAACCGTAAAGCAAAATAAATTTTATTATATACAGAATAATATAATTAATGCACCCGCGCGACTTCATTACGTTAGAGTTTAGAAGTAAATTTATTCCGTCCTTATAATATAATTATTTACCAATCATTTGTTTCTAATTCATAAAATTTTAAAAATAATATGGATATTGGGGTTAATTATATTTTAAAGTTAATTTTGATATACTGAAAATTTTGTATAAAATTACAGTATTTATGCTATATTATTTTAGTTTATATTCAATATAATTTTTAAGTAGCTAATAAATTAAAAACAATTTAAATAAACAAAAAATGTAATAAAATATTCAAGTAAGTACATAATTATTAGGTAGATAATATATAAATCGATTGAATATTACTTTAATATATTATTAGACACATTTTGTATAATTTCTTGCTAACACAGGAAGAATTATTATAAGTAACTCAACTTCAGCTTTTAAGAGAAGACTTACTGGAACACCCAATGTCTAAATTAATATGATAAATATGAAGATAATGAGATCTGACTGTTTTGCTCATCAAAAGTTTTTATTAATTATTTTTGGATTTCTACCAAGTCAAAATATTTTTTATCAGTTGTACTCATTCAGCTTATTAACTGCATTAACAATTTATCCGTTTTTAGTCATTCCTGAAGTTACAAAATTGTATTATAATGATTTTAAAGAATTTATCTTTGCTCTCTTGTTTGAATTGGGAAATTTTACATGTAAGTTATTTGTGAATTAATTAAAAAACTTATTTGTCTTTGTTTTTGAAGTGTATTTTCTTATGGGTGCCTTCAAAACTTTTAAATTCTTTACATCATTACTTTATATAAAAAAAATTTTGACATTTTTAAGTTAGAGTAAGCTGTAATAAATTAAGAACACATTTTCGCAATCTTAAAAAGTTAATAAACCACATTGACGATGTTGAAAGTTCTGCGTATACAAACCCATGTCACTTAAAAAAAATTTGTAAATCGTTAACTCATATTAAATGATAATTGTTTTAATTTTTATATTATATAATAAAATATCTAAATGATTTAATTGTTACAATAAAATGCAAAAATTAAATAAAATTGAATTTTAACTTACGAAATTATTATAAAATACAATGAACGTTAGTTTATGACACTATTGTTCGATCAAGCGTGTTTCGTTCTTTGGATACTCATCAGATAAACCTTGTATAATAATTATAAAAGAGCTAACAAAATTAAAAAATCAATTGAATGAAATTGAAATGATTAAAAGTCAAATCGCTTTGACAATTTTTATATTATATTTCAAAAATTAATAAAACACATTTCAGTTTTGTCATAGACTGGTTGACCGACTTTAAACCCAATCATAGAGAAAAAATATGGGAGATTTTTTTGCACGAGGCGTAGCCGATAGCAAATATTACCAATAAAATGCATACATTTTCCATTCTTATCCGTTATAAGAAGGAGCATCAATTACTCATATTATTTTCCAAATAACATTAAATAAATTAAATTTAATGTGTAATTTTAATTACCTGCATTTATTATTATTATTAATATTATTATTATAGGTGGGTACATTATAATTACTATAATACATTTTAATTTTCAGGTGTATTTGTTATTCAATGCACATTCTGGAAACGATCTGAATTAAAAAAATTATTTGAAAACTTCCAACAACTGGAGGAACTAGCAGATTTGCAAAATACCGGAGAGGAAATTGAATTTTTAAAACCATATAAAAATATAGTTGTAAAACAGGTACGTATGTGTATTTGATTGAATCGTGTGGTTCCAGTTAAAATTGTCTATCCGCCCTAACGGCTGTTACACAATTTCGAAACTATTGTAATAACGACTGTGCCAGGGCGAAAAATACCAAAAAGTTTCGTGAAATATGAAATAGTTTAAACGTTTCACGTGGGGTAGACCTAAAAGATATTAATGAATAAAAATCATATATCTATTCCCACCTTTATTAATCTTAACCAGCACATGTATTTTGAATCTTAAGATTGTGATGTATAAATAAGAAATTTTGTAATTTGTCCAGATATCGTTTTACAGTTGGTACTGACAATATGAATAGTGAAATTATTGTACTAAATAAGAGATGCATAAAATAGAACTGGTATTTTGTTTGTAAAGTGACTGCTGTGTACTAACTATACCTCTCTCACAATACATATCCAAACAGCAACGTGAGGCTACCGCAGTAGCAAGCCTTGAACACCCATGCGGATTGTCTAACCTTTTACTGCAAATTTACTTTTTAGCTTCCGATAAAAAATATTGAGCTAGTGTTTCATCTTGGACTATGAAATATAGTAAAATCTACATGTGTGCTGCTTCTGGGACAACCTTACGTCGCTCTTTGGATATGTATTGTGGAAGGAGTATCTATCCTTTATCGAGTATCTATTACTCGATTAAATATCTACTGTTTATCTCTCTGATTTTTGCTATACATTTTAACCCCTGTATCCATAAAAATATTTAAAGAGTGTTTTAAACTTATTTTAATTGAAACGCTTTTTAAAGTTAAACAACCAATGAAAACCTTACAATATAGACTAATGAACGTTTGTGATTTGTGTTTTATGAAACATACCTTATAAAGGGTTTGTAAACCTATTTTAACTCTCGAAAATTTTTATGAATACAGGGGTCAGATATAAAAAATTCAAACTAAAATAACTGGTAGTCAGTTTTACTTCTAAGATAAAAATTATTAGTCATTACTGATGTTTACGATGGAAGTAAAGCGCACGTTAGGGTAGATGAATATGTATTAGTGTTCATAAACGAACTAGTGTGTTAGGTGTTATTAGGTTTAAGTGGTATAAAAAATGTATTTATGGACTCATCATAATTGTAACAATATTGTTTCATTTAGAGTTATGTTGGATCTTCAGCTGCAATTTTTGTACTGATTTCGTACCCATTAGCTTCAATTGCACTATCATTAAATAAAGAGAAATGGATTTTACCATTTGGAAGTGGTCCTGCTATTAATAATAATAATATACAATTTATGCTTCAAACACTACTATTTGGTACAAGCTGTGTTATTCTGTACTTGCTAGTGTTTCTATACATAAACATTTTAACAATTATTTGTGGCCATTGCAAACTATTACAGAAATATATAGTGACGTCATTTACTGGTCATGCAGGACAAATTTTCAAGGTAAATAATTTGTTTAGTAACCATAATGACAACAAACTTGTAAGTTTTGTAAAAGAATTAGACATTTTTTAAAATTTAAAAATTGCAATAGTATTTATCTTTCCAGGAATGTAATGCAAAACTTATTAAATCCAAAATTATTGATTGGGAATCATTTAAAGTACAACTAAAACATATTGTACCTTACCACACTGGAATTATTGATGCTGCAGATCAAATGGAAACTATTTTTTCCAATGGTATGCTATCTTTTTTTGGAGGAACAAGCATTTGTTTATGTTTGCTCATATATCATTCAGAGGTTAACATAACGTTTTAAATGCTATATCATATTAATTAAAACTGATTGTAGCTTAATTTAACAATCGCAGATTATGCAAAAGATATAATTGCACTAGTAATAGCCTACATAATGCTCATTTTGATATCGAATTACGGAGAGAAAACTGCTACTGAAAGTAGTAAAATAGCCAGTATATGTTATGAAATAGATTTCGAAAATTGTGATTTAAGAATTCAAAAATCGTTAATACTTATAATGGTTAGATCTCAACGTCCGATAACTCCAACAATGGGAAAAGTGAAAATTTTGAACTTGCGTACAATGTTAAGTGTTAGTATAAGTACATAAAAAAATTGGATAATTATTAAATTCTATTTTCAATATACTTTTTAGGTTTTTCAGTCAATTTACACTTACTATACATTTCTGAAAAATATGAAGAACAAATGAGTTATTTCAATTAAATACGGAATTATAATATTACTAGTAGATACACCGACTTAGTCGCAATAGCGATAAATAAAAATGTTAGTTTAAAAAATATCACTTGGATTCAAAAGTTCATTTGGATGAAATTAGTGTATTACATATTTGGCACAGCTACTATAGACTTAAATGCCATACATTCCGATTGGCTTTACTGTAGCTTTGCAGTCTCGTATGTATGTATGGTCTAATGAAATATTACCCCCTTGACCATCATGTAATAAATTTGTGAAAATTTTAATCGGTCTTAGCAGCACTCTGAATATTGAAAATAATTAAAATGTTAAAATTAAACTTGGAATTGTAAACTATTAACACAGAATTGGTATGCAATAAAACTAAAAAAATATATCTGTGTCCTTCATTTATACGATGGTCTCAAAAATTAATATTTTCTTTTATATTGTTTTTCCAATTTAGCAATCCTAATAAATTTCAGTTAGGTATGAGTTCAATATTGTAGTTCTTTTCTATGGTTTCTAGTTTGACCAATAAAATAGAATGTTCGCAAGTGAACATATCTGGAAGAGTGCGGGAGTAAGAAACTGACTTCTTAATAATTTAACGAGCAGAGGGGTTGCCAATTTTGAGATCAAATAAAACTTTGAATAAATCCTGAGTAAACAAGTGTGTTATTACATATTTTCGAGTAATTGCTGCATTTTAATTGCATCTATCGAAGATATGGAGGAATTTATTTTGAAATTCTAGCGGTATTTCGGATGATACAATTCAAAAATGGAGTGACAATCTGCTATTTAAAGCGACCATTTAATTGGTCGGTTCTTATGATGATTTGACGAATAAAGGTGCTATCCTTCCTAAGGATCTCAACTGAAGTTAAACTACCGTACAACATCTCTATAGGTATAGGAACTCACGAAAACGTGGTTGAAGATTTAGGAAAAATCTGTCTTTGAACCAAATAAGAAAACAAAAGGACTAGGCTGCTGTGCTTATACAATTCACTAAAGCTACAAAATACATTTGGTACGAGTTAAAACTCAAATATAATTCAACAAAAATTTCTATACTTCTTCGAGCATCGAACCTACGACTGTGGCAAGGCAATTTAATATAAACTTATCAGTTCATTATACCATCCAGTCACGCACACATCCGAATCACATTTGCTCTCAATATCGATTCCAATTGGTTTTATTATTCTTGCCTCGACTAATACCAGTGGAAGAAACTCTTATCTCCTCCAAGTTTTTAATAAAGCGCGAATTTGAACAAGAGGAAAATTGTTTATTTTCACAAATATAATTTCATATTTTACACTTTTGGCTAAAAATCACAAAACTTCTACTTAGCGGAAATAATAGTCCGAGAAATAAACGCTGGAAGGGTGATCTAGAGGGAAATGTCGAGATCTCAATTTTTGACTTCAGGGCTGTGTTTGGACTAATTAGTTGGAAGGTAAATATACTAATAGTTTTCAAGCTTATGAAGTGCAATAAAATAAGGGGGTACAAAGGACGTTCCGGTTTTATTTTTTGGTTATATAGCTTTACATTGAACGCAAAAATGCAGAAATATGGTTTTGAGTTAGTACATAAGAAAGGTAAGCTTAATATACGTATTAACCCGTTTTCTCTTACAAGCACACAAAAAACACTAACAATGCGTTACCTTGTCCATGTTCTACCTTTTGGCAAAAACTAGCTTTGATTCTTGCTGAGCCAGAATTGTATCAAAATTGCATCAATCCGCATTGATGAGTATGATTCTCATTCTGTGACGTCCACAAATCAGTGCTTTCATACCTTTCATCTGGTTAAATCGATCATGCGTTTTCTATATGGAAACTTTCATTATTTTAAAGAACTTTTAAGCTCCAGTTTGGATGTGTACTAGCCATTAATATCTTGAAAATCGAGTACACTCCATATTTTTTTCATTTTTTTTCATTTTAACTTTTAACTTTTGTTTTATACCAAATTTGTTACTTTAAAAATAACTGCATAATAATTTTTTTCTGAATTATAAAACTTGTTGACCTCCGCAAAGATGACCAGTTCTTTACAGAATTGGGTAAGCACATCTGGTGTATTTCCGGGGTTGATGCTGTAACCCGTAAAGGGAACACTTGCCCAGTTACCCTCGAAAGAGAAAGTTGTAAAATTGTAAATTAAGATTGTAAACAGTGAAACTTAAAAATTCTAAGCAGTTAAACTAATCGGTTAGATTAAAAGAAATAAGCAAATCCAGCTAAGATTTTTAATCGTCCTCAACAAAGCTAATATAATAGCATATTCACTAAATACTTCACTTTCATATAGGAGTAACACGCTTTATTTAGAGCGATTCTTCAGTATGCGGCATTAGTGTCAACTTTCAAATCACTTCTCCAACAAAAATACACTTCTTTTCATCTCCATCGGGTCTAACATACATATTATGTCGAACGCGAAATACGATTTCTCCTCTACACTCCGTTTTTGACATGGGATTATAATTATCTAAAACTAATTTTCTATGTCAAATAATGGGATTGTAAATAAATTAGTTAGATTTTATTTAATGGACCTGATCAATTTGATTTATTTAGGTTCAGCTGTTCAGTTGCAGGTTAAACCAAATATCTTGGGTTAACTGATCTTTCATAAAAAACAGCTTTTCAACATATTTCATTAGTTAACCCAAAACTTTTTGGTTTAACTTGCAACTGAAGAACTGGGACTACATCACGTCGATTTGGTATATTCTGAACTACGTGATAAGATTGTTCGAATCCGGGAAGAGAAGAAAAACTTTAAATTGACCGTCTCCGTGCTTCGGAGGGCACGTCAAGCCGGCTGTCCATCTGGGTTGATAATTGCCATTATCAACCATGAAAAAATAACAAGGTTACAGGCATTCTTCAACCCGGATTAAGCTGCCGTTGGATCTAAATGATAAATCCCCCCCTTGGAAAGGAGCATAGCCGACGATGGATGTTATATATAGCTGGATGATGATAATATATTTTAAACTAAATTTTGATACGTTAAAAATTTTGTATTAAATTACAGTATTTATGATATATTTTAGTCTACATTCTATGAAATTTTTAAGATAGATAATTGTAATTTTAGAAACAATTTAAATAGACAAAAAATGCAATAAAATATTTAAGTACATAATTAGGTAGATAATAATGTATAAATCAATTGAATATTACTTTCGTATATTATTTAGACACATTTTGTATAATTTCATGGTAACACAGGAAGAATTGGACTGCGTTATGCATAACTTGACCAAACGCCATTTCCTAATTTTGCCAAAACAATGCCATTTGACACATATCCGCGTTACCCATCTTACAAAATATCGGGTAATTATAGAAATAAGTATTTAATATATATTTCTATAAAGAGATATTTAATATTTTGTAAGATGGGTAACGCGGATATGTGTGAAATGGCATTGTTTTGGCAAAATTAAAAATGGCGTTTGGTCAAGTTATGCATAACGCAGTCCAATTAATATAAATAATACTACTTCAGTTTTTAAGTTAGTGATGATTTACTAGAACATCTAATATCTAAATTAATCCGACAAATATGAAGATAATGAGATCTGACTGTTTTGCTCATCAAAAGTTTTTATTAATTATTTTTGGACTTCTACCAAGTCAAAATATTTTTTATCAATTGTACTCGTTCGGCTTATTAACTGCATTAACAATTTATCCGTTTTTAGTAATTCCTGAAGTTACAAAATTGTATTATAATAATTTTAACGAATTTATCTTTGCTCTCTTGTTTGAATTGGGAAATTTTACATGTAAGTTATTTGTGAATTAATTATAAAACTTATTTGTCTTTGTTTTTGAAGTGTATTTTCTTATGGGTGCCTTCAAAACTTTTAACTTCTTTACATCATTACTTTATATAAAAAAAATTTAGACATTTTTAAGTTAGAGTAAGCTGTTATAAATTAAGAACACCTTTTCGCAATCTTAAAAAGTTAATAAACCACATTGACGATGTTGAAAGTTCTGCGTATGCAAACCCATGTCACTTAAAAAAAATTTGTAAATCGTTAACTCATATATTAAATGTTGTGTTAATTTTTATATTATATAATGAAACATCTAAATGAATTAAATATGTTACAATAAAATGCAAAAATTATATAAAATTGAATTTTAACTAACGTAATTATTATAAAATACAATGAACGATTGTTTATGACACTATTGTTCGATCAAGTGTGTTTCGTTCTTTGGATACTCATCAGATAAACCTTGTATAATAATTATAAAAGAGCTAGCAAAATTAAAAAATCAATTGAATGAAATTGAAATGATAAAAAGTCAAATCGATTTGTCATTTATTTATTTCACATGTTAAGAACTAATCCTATCAATTTTTATATTATATTTCAAAAATTAATAAAACACATTTCAGTTTTGTCATAGACGGGTTGACCGACTTTACACCCAATCATAGAGAAAAAACATGGGAGATTTTTTTGCACGAGGCGTAGCCGAGAGCAAATATTACCAATAAAATGCATACATTTTCCATTCTTATCCGTTATAAGAAGGAGCATCAATTGGTCATGTTATTTTCCTAATAACATTAAATAAATTTATTTTAATGTGTAATTTTAATTACCTGCATTCATAATTTGTATAGGTGGGTACATTATAATTACTATAATACATTTTAATTTTCAGGTGTATTTGCTATTCAATGCACATTCTGGAAACGATCTGAATTAAAAAAATTATTTGAAAACTTCCAACGACTGGAGGAACTAGCAGATTTGCAAAATACCGGAGTGGAAATTGAATTTTTAAAACCATACAAAAATATAGTTGTAAAACAGGTACGTATGTGTATTTGATTGAATCGTGTGGTTCCAGTTAAAATTGTCTATCCGCCCTAACGGCTATTACTACACAATTTTGAAACTATTGTAATAAGGACTGTGCCAGGGCGAAAAATACCAAGAAGTTTCGTGAAATATGAAATGGTTTAAACGTTTCACGTGGGGTAGACCTAAAAGATATTCATGAATAAAAATCATATGTCTATTCCCAGCTTTATTAATCTTAACCAGCACATGTCTTTTGAATCTTAAGATTGTGATGTATAAATAAGAAATTTTGTAATTTGTCTAGATATCGTTTTACAGTTGGTACTGACAATATGATAGTGTAATTATTGTACTAAATAGAACTGGTATTTTGTTTGTAAAGTGACTGCTGTGTACTAACTATACCTCTCTCACAATACATATCCAAACAGCAACAACGTGAGGCTACCGCAGTAGCAAGCCTTGAACACCCATGCGGATTGTCTAACCTTTTACTGCAAATTTACTTTTTAGCTTCCGTTAAAAAATATTGAGCTAGTGTTTCATCTTGGACTATGAAATATAGTAAAATCTTGTGGTCAATGTTATGGCTAGATCACTACACCCATCTACATGTGTGCTGCTTCTGGGACAACCTTACGTCGCTCTTTGGATATAAATTGTAGAAGGAGTATCTATCCTTTATCGATTAAATATCTACTGTTTATCTCTCTGATTTTTGCTATACATTTTAACCCCTGTATCCATAAAAATATTTAAAGAGTGTTTTCAATCTATTTTAATTGAAACGCTTTTTAAAGTTAAACAACCAATGATACCTTACAATATAGACCAGCGGTTCCCAAACTTATTTATGTCACGCCCCCCTTCTACCAAAAAAAATTATCAGCGCCCCCTTTAAAAAAAGGTAGTTTTCGCCCAAAACTTTTTTTTCAATTTTTCACGACATCAAAAAATCACACAAAAAAACAACATACTTAGGTTATTTCAATGTGACGGATGAGCTTGCATGAATTTCACAAGGTTTCCAATTCTTGGCTTAATATTAGAAATTGCACAGCGTAATTCGCTAGCAATATTAAGTTCATTTTGGTACTCTGTTTTTCACTTACAACAGCAGACCGTTTTAAAGATATAGGTGGGTATCAAATACATTAAAAAATGAAAATTTTTTCAACTACACAGGTAGGCCGCGCCCCCCTATTCAGGTCTCTACGCCCCCCATGGGGGGCGCGCCCCCCACTTTGAAAACCACTGATATAGACTAATGAACGTTTGTGATTGGTGTATTATGACACATACCTTATAAAGGGTTTGTAAACCTATTTTAACTTTCGAAAATTTTTATGAATACAGGGGTCAGATATAAAAAATTCAAACTAAAATAACTGGTAGTCAGTTTTACTTCTAAGATAAAAATTATTAGTCATTACTGATGTTTGTGATGGAAGTAAAGCGCACGTTAGGGTAGATGAATATTAGTGTTCATCAAACGAACTGGTGTGTTAGGTGTTATTAGGTTTAAGTGGTATAAAAAATGTATTTATGGACTCATCATAATTGTAACAATATTGTTTCATTTAGAGTTATGTTGGATCTTCAGCTGCAATTTTTGTACTGATTTCGTACACATTAGCTTCAATTGCACTATCATTAAATAAAGAGAAATGGATTTTACCATTTGGTAGTGGTCCTGCTATTAATAATAATAATATACAATTTATGCTTCAAATACTACTATATGGTATAAGCTGTGCTGTTCTGTACTTGCTAGTGTTTCTTTACATAAACATTTTAACAATTATTTGTGGCCATTGTAAACTATTACAGAAATATATAGTGACGACATTTACTGGTCATGCAGAACCAATTTTCAAGGTAAATAATTTGTTTAGTAACCATAATGACAACAAACTTGTAAGTTTTGTAAAAGAATTAGACATTTTTTAAAATTTAAAAATTGCAATAGTATTTATCTTTCCAGGAATGTAATGCAAAACTTATTAAATCCAAAATTATTGATTGGGAATCATTTAAAGTACAACTAGAACATATTGTACCTTACCACACTGGAATTATTGATGCGGCAGATCAAATGGAAACTATTTTTTCCAATGGTATGCTATCCTTTTTTGGAGGAACAAGCATTTGTTTATGTTTACTCATATATCATTCAGAGGTTAACATATCGTTTTAAATGCTATATCATATTAATTAAAACTGATTGTAGCTTAATTTAACAATCGCAGATTATGCAAAAGATATTATTGTACTAGTAATAGCCTACATGATGCTCATTTTAATATCGAATTATGGAGAGAAAACTGCTACTGAAAGTAGTAAAATAGCAAGTGTCTGTTATGAAATAGATTTCGAAAATTGTGATATAAGAATTCAAAAATCGTTAATACTTATAATGGTTAGATCTCAACGTCCGATAACTCCAACAATGGGAAAAGTAAAAATTTTGAACTTGCGTACAATGTTAAGTGTTAGTATACATAAAAAAATTGGAAATTATTAAATTCTATTTTCAATATACTTTTTAGGTTTTTCAGTCAATTTACACTTACTATACATTTCTGAAAAATATGAAGAACAAATGAGTTATTTCAATTAAATACGGAATTATAATCTTACTAGTAGATACACCTAGTCGCAATAGCGATAAATCTAAATTTGATTTCAAAAAATATCACTTGGATTCAAAAGTTTCACTTTTGTGCATATTTGGTGCGGTTATCCAGTTCATTTGGATGCACACTTAGTCTATCAGTGTATTACATATTTGGCACACACCAATCTTGTTCTAAAGTTTTTATTAATACTTTCTAATATTTTTGTAGTATGTAGGTATCTACTCGCATTCATCCCTATCGGGGATCGGCGGATTTAGCCCCATGAACATCATGAAATAAATTTGTGAAAATTTTTATCGGTAATTTGAATGGCGAAAATAATTAAAATGTTAAAATATAAATATTGAATTATGTAAACTATTAACGGAGAATTAGTATTCAATAAAACTAAAAAATATTATGTGTCCTTCATTTATAAAATGGTCTGAAAAATTACAGTATTTATGATATATTTCAGTCAAATGCAATAAAATATTTAAGTACATAATTAGGCAGCTAATAATATATAAATCAATTGAATATTACTTTAGTATCTACTATATTATTTAGTCACATTTTATATAATTTCTTGGTAACACAGGAAAAATTTATATAAATAATACTAATTCAGTTTTTAAGTTAGTGATGATTTACTAGAACACCTAATATCTAAATTAATCCGACAAATATGAAGATAATGAAATCTGACTGTTTTACTCATCAAAAGCTTTTATTAATTATTTTTGGATTTCTACCAGGACAAAATATTTTTTATAAATTTTACTCGTACAGCTTATTAATTGTATTAACAATTTATCCGTTCTTAGTCATTCCTGAAATTTTAAAATTATATTATGATAATTTTAACGAATTTATATTTGCACTCCTGTTCGAGTTCGGAAATTTAATAGGTAAGTTATTAATTTGTAAATATTAAATTAAAAAACGCCTTTTGTGGTTTATTTGAAAACGCGGCATTCCAAAATTTAACATAATAATTTATTGTTTGTGAGACATTATAGGTATCTAAAAATATCAATTTAGAGAGTATCAACTTGCTATTTCGTTCTTTAATTATTGTTAAAAACTCAATTCAATAATATACCTATATTATACTAGAAAACTGCAATACATTTTATTGTGTTTATTGTTATATCTTCTCATGATTTAATCTACTTCAAAGTATTATCTATTAACTACAACAATTATTATTCAGCGGGTTTTATGTCAGTCAATTTCTATATTATTAGTACACATAGGGAATATAATTATTATAATACACTTTAATTTTCAGCTGTATGTATTATGATTATCACATTCTGGAAACGAACTGAATTAACAAAATTATTTGAAAAACTCCAACGTCTGGATGAGCTAGCAGATTTACAAAATACAGGAGAAGAAATTGATTTTTTAAAACCATATAAAAATATAGTTATAAAACAGGTATGTGTAGAAAATACTTGGAATCGTGTTGTTCAAATTAAAATTTAAAAAATAATCATCTATTTGATTTTTTTAACTTATTATTTAAACCTTAATATTGTGTTGGATAGTAAGTTAACAAAATTCACCCATGGGTGTTGCTGTGCAACCCACTTGTGTTGGATCGGTATTTAACACAATCAAATTTGCCGCTTCATAGAAAGTGGTCCTTCACATACAATAACAATAAAATAATTATTACTGAATAATTTTAAACAAATTTCTAAAATGGGCTAATCCATGGCGATACCACATCGGAAAGGTATTCTGTTTGCAAAGTAGTGACTGTTGCCCATAGGTGGAACTTACGTTATGCAGATCACAACACCCCATCACATAGGGTTCTCAAGGGCGTGGTCAAGGGTACGACACCCTTCAAAAAATGCCTAGAAAGACGCAAAAATCGACAAGAGGTATATGGTTAAACCATGGGACTCGACAAAAGTCACGATGCGATACGATACGGATCACAACAGTGTAGTCGGTGGAACCAACCAATGAATCGCGGTCTCTCGCTAAGTAGCATGTCGAACCCTATACCTTATACCATACTGCTAGTTGTGATATTCAATATAAACGTTAAAACTAAAATAACTGATAGTCAGTTTTACTTCTAAGTCATCAGCCATTGCTAATGTTTGTGAGGAAAGTAAAGCTTACGCTAGAGTAGATGAATTGGTGTTCAAAGGACAAACAGGTGTGTTAGATGTGATCGGGTTTAAGTAGTGAAAAAAATTTATTAAAGAAATTGACCTGTTGACTCATCTTATATAATAACAATATTGTTTTATTTAGAGTTATGTTGGAACTTCAGCTATATCTTTTGTACTGATTTCGTACACTTTGGTCTCAGTTGTACTATCATTAAACAAAGAGAAATGGATTCTACCACTTGGAAGTGGAATTGCTATTAATAATAATAATATACAATTTATGCTTCAAATACCACTATTTGGCACAGTCTGTACTGTTCTCTACTTGATATTGTTTATTTACATAAACGTTTTAACACTAATTTGTGGCCATTGCAAGCTATTACAGAAATATACAGTAACATCATTTACTGGTCATACAGGACAAAGTTTCAAGGTAAATAAATTGTTTGGTAACCCAAATGAAAAGATTGGTACGATGATTATAAGAAATTAATATTTTTTTAATTTTAAAAATTGCAACAACATTTAACTTTCCAGAAATCTGATGAAAAAGTTATTAAAACAAAAATTATTCATTGGGAATCTTTTAAAGAACTACTTCGACATATTGTACCTTACCATATTGGAATTATTGAAGCAGCAAATCAAATGGAAACTATTTTTTCCTTTAGTATTCTAATTTTTTTTGGAGGCGCAAGTACTTGTTTGTGTTTAATCATATATCATTCACAGGTAAAAATAATGTTTTAAATGCTATATCATATTAATTAAAATTTTATTGTAGCTAAATTTGCCAAATGCAGATTTTGCAAAAGATATTATTGGACTAGTAATAGGCTACATGATACTTATTATAATATCGAATTACGGAGAGAAAATTGCTACCGAAAGTAGTAAAATAGCAAGTATATGTTATGAAATAGATTTCGCTAATTGTGATCTAAGAGTTCAAAAATCTTTAATCCTTATAATGATTAGATCTCAGAATCCAATAACTCCAACAATTGGAAAAGTAAAAGTTTTGAACTTGCGCACCATGTTAAGTGTTAGTATATACTACATATAAAAAGTAGATTAATTATTAAATTCTATTACAATACTACCCCTTTTAGATTTTCCAGTCAATTTACACTTACTACACATTTCTGAAAAATATGAAAAGCGAATGAGTTACTACTAGTACTTACCACAATCGCCATAGCGATAAATGGAAATTTCAGTTCAAAATAAATTACTTGTATTCAAAAGTTTTAGTTTTGTTAAATATGAAAAACTGAACAAGTGATGCCGTTAGTAAGATTAACTGGTTATCCAGTTCATCAGTCAGTTTAATTGGATGCACACTATCTTAGTATATCGGTGTATGCAGTACCTTTCAACCCGTTGGTAATTATATTATTTTATGCATAATATCTTCAAGCTGTTTCTAAATATTTTAACTCTACGTTCTGAAATCTTTGTTATACTATGTATTTCTAAATTAGTATTACTAGTTGTTCTACGCACTTGAATACCATAGAATACCATAGAATAAAGAATTTATAGAATGTTGTAGATTGTATGTTCTAATAACATTTTAATCGGTTTTCTTTATCTTCTATATAGTTGAATATTTCTTCAGTAAGTTTACTATCAAAATGCATTCCAATATAATTGACATCTGGATATTGAGATAATTAACAGTGGTTAGTATTTCTGGTGAGTAACAGGGTGGGCCAATTACGGGGTTCCATTTAAAAACTCAATAAAATGAACATATTATAATAATCAATAATTATCTTGATTATAATTTTTATTATAATTTAATTAATGCGGCTACCCATGTGGAATTAAATATCATTAATTTCTTTTCCAAATTACTGCGAGACAAGAGAAGATCAGAAAGGTAAGGTTTCTTTTCTGTGAAAGACATAGTATTTCAGTTATAAAAATTCAATATTAGTAAGTACTATATAAATGTTAAAACTCAAATAGGTAATAAAAAATGTTTTAGTCCACTTAAGTATTCAGCTCTAGAAGGATTTTGGTAGAAAATTCATTACATTTGAAACAACATGTAATTTGCGAAAGAGAGTCGATTAATTCGATCTTACAGTGTACGCGGTCCGTATTTCTTCAGATAAAGCTTATGTGACTCTTCCATACAATTTATTGGAGTTAACATATTTTTAGGGGAGTGATTTAGATTTTCCAATTTTTTGCTTAGGAATTACCAACTATTATTACAAGAAAAACTATCGAGTAAAACAATATGACAAAAATTTGCACATAAATTCAGTTATAAAAACATATTATTATATAATACATAATAGGCAAATATAATTAAGCCCTTTTAAACTTCTTAAAGCTGGTGGTCAACTTTTGTCTACATAATAATGTATACATAGTTAGTTTCTCTTAGAGCCTGTTGTATAAACCTGTTTTTCTGTTTACAACCGGCTCTTATCATATTATTACAAATTATAAGTGTTTGAAATAAAGACAAATTAAAACTCTCCAATTATTTGGAGATTGGAAGAAATTGAAAGAAAGCTGAAAATCTAAGATATCTTCACTTATTTTTGTTACATTTATCTGTATACCTTCAAAAGATAATAATACTGACATAAGATGTATAGATGCTGATTTATACAATGCAGTGGAGCACGATTGTTACCATTAGAAGCATTAGAAAACCGCAACATATTGGCACTATATTTCATCTAATTGTTTATTCTATGACAGATTTCAAAATGTTTTGAGGTCAGCTATAAGTATTGTAGGTAATACTTGGTATAATATCAAATCGTTTAAACTAAATTAAATTTTTCCTATATTTTCCTATCATTTATTTTTAAATTTTTAAATTTTTAATATTTAAATTTTATATAATTTCAGTTTTAAAAATAATATTAGTATTACGTATTGTACAGCACCAAATTCTGAAACCTGAAAATTTTCTTAAAGTGATTATATTATTTATGCATTGTATTATTCATTCCAGATAAGAAATACTCTTATTTCATGTTCAATAAAGTATCATTTTTATAAAATCAGATGTAGAGGAACATTTAAACTTATAATTAGTAGATACTAATTAGAAGTAAATGTTCTATTTTTTTATTAAGCTTCTTCTCAAGGGCTAGATTATGTTAGTCTTCCTATAAGAAGACATATAACATGAGTTATTTTTAAAATTCGATTTCCCCATTATAGGTCATTCCATGTCATGTAGGAAGAATTTTAGAAAAATTAACCTCGATGTCTCCGATTTAGTTATATATTTTTTTTTTCAGAACTACCCATATCCAATTGAATTTATTTTTATTTTTTTTATATCTAAATAACAAATAGATAGAATTAAAATGGAAATTTATTAAACACAAATCCGCCGTTCAATAATTTATTTAACGGCATTTATTTTTCTAGGAACTTGATGAACTCATTATAAACATAATTATTGATTGGGAATCATTTCAGGTACAACTTGGACACATTGTACTATTACATTAGTATTATTATTGATGCACCTGATTTTTGATATTCTTATTTTCTTTGGAAAAGTAAGTAGGTAAAGTAAATATAATCTTTCTAAATTATATTCACAGGTGGAGAATCCCATGATATCTGTAACAGTTTTGATCCGACTACTTCTGCAGTACTTTTTATGTCGAATAGTGCCAACATTTTCCAAAGTTTTAATTCAAGACTATATTAAAAGTTATGAATTTTTCAAAAGTGTACCAAAAAAAACTATACAGGATCTTAGACGGATTAGGAATAGAAACTTTTGAGTGTTTGAGTTTAGAAATCTGGAGGAAAACCGTAGAGCTACAGATAAGAAAGCCCAAGGTATAGAGAAGCTCTAAAACTCTAACGAGTGGGATTTGTTAAAAGAGTACAGTTACTGAAATTTGGGGGGGTTTTCGTGTTTGTGCAAATCATAAATCAAGAAGTCCAAAATGGAGAAATGCTGCAGTGCTACAAGAAAAAAAATTTCCACACATATTATGAAATGAAGCATTTGGCCAATGAACATAAGGCAACAGGCATGTCCAAAGTTTAGGCTGTATTTTATACTTCAATGACTTCTAAACCTCAGAACAGCTCAGTTTGCTGTTTCAATGTAGTGCTTATGTTTATAAATATTTTATTGAAGCTTCCTTCTAGCTTCTTCCTAGCTTTAAGTGATTTTATATAATTTTAAGTGTTAGTATTATAATTATTTTTCAAAATTATTACACCAAAAACAATTTAAGCAAACCCCGATTATCATAAGCAACAATGATTCGATCAATTACTTACAAAAGAAATAAAGTTAAGAATAAAAATTAAGACCAAGAAATTGTATCACCAGCATCTGAAAAAATTTAAATGTTGTCTAAAACATTACATAACCATTCACCCGTACTTACAACAAAATTGAATGTATACTAAGTATAAAAATTGTGTGGACTAAATTACCCCGTGATATAAATTTATTCCTCCCTTATTATTCTACTCACCTTAACTTTTATAATTCCGTATAATTTCTGTTTTAAAGTATATGGATATTGTATGATTATTGTAGTATTTAAGCCTTGTTTCATACTTTCTAGGTAATTGTTAAATTACTAACTTGTAAATAAAAATTATTTTAAATAATAAGAAAAGATATAAAATATTGATGTTTTAGTAGTTTGATAGGTCTATAGAGTACTTTAATATTATTATAATAGAACTACTGTTAAAAAAGTTTTGTATTGTTTATATTATTATATTCAATGTATAGCACGAGAAGAATTTACAAAGTGGGTATTGTATTTTTAATTCTTAAATTTGCACAATTCGATTTAATTTTGCACACTTAATTTTTTAAATATTAACACTTCTTCAGAACGATTGATGAGAATTCGAAGTCAATGTCAAAATATCAAATTACTTCCCCAAAAATACAACTTCTTACATCTTCACCGGTCCTAGGATAGCCCTGGATATCGGCTAGTAATGGTAACGGTATGGTATTTTTCTAAATAAAAATACTTTTATAGTTTTAATAATTTTCAGTCCTGAGCCAGCTTATGCAATGAAATACTCCAATATGTGTTTGTATTTAGCCGTGTTCAAGTTGACATTCTGTAACGTGTCAAAATAAGTTTTGTCCCTTTCGTTTTTTTTTCAAGCTACGCCGCTGGAATGCTTTAGTTTTTGAAAGTATTATACGAAAATTTCGTAAGGAATGGAAGTATAATCTTGGTGTTTGTTCTTTTTAGTTTTTACTTGTTTTAATTTAATTTAATTTTGTCGGATAACGGGTGAATATTATATATTCATTCAAATTAATTTGCCTAACAAATAATTTGTATAGCATCCAAGTTACTGGTGGTTCGTTTTAATTATGATTCGTTATTGGTTTCTTACCAACATTTATATTGTTTGTCGTAAAATGGAGATTTATACAGTTTGAAAACTTTTATCTTTCATTATTGCGATGACTTTATTGAAATCCGTCAACTGTGAGAAGATTTGGATTTGACGAAGTCGTTTAATCATCATTATTGAATGGATGAACCATTAAGAATGGTATATTTTACTCTTTTGGTGTGTGATTCCTGATGGTTATTGTTTTTATTCGCAAGAGGATGTTTCCTTGTGAAATGTTCATATCGGATTGGTCTCAAGTTATTTCGATTAGTAGAGCCAGACTTTGCAGATTAACCTTTTTAACACCTTTCAATCCGAGACGTGGATTTACGTTAATATTTTGGGATGTCCAACCTCAGCTTTCGAGTAGATTATTGGATTGTGAAGGTGCTCAGTAGAGATTAATTGATAAGTAGTAATACTTAAAACTGGTAGGCATGTCAATTTTTTAATTAGTATTTTGTGTTTTCTATTTTGTAAGGAATTTGAATGGTCTTGACGACGGAAATACACTTGCATGTTCTTGAAATTGGTAGTACTGCATTCAGAGTAAGTTTGATAGAAATGGTCTATGGTCTATGAAAAGAGAGCTTTGGTATCAAAAATTCATTTTTCAATTTTCTGCCGATTCAGTTTTCAGATTTTCAATTTCAGAAAATTCTGATTTTAGCTTTAAATAGTAACAGTTTTCCCGTCAATAATCTTAAGATTTTTGCGCTTTTTTATCGCCCCTACTTATTAGTCAATATATTACAGTTTTTTTAACTTTGTTTATTAACTTGTTAATTTTTGCCTAATATAAAATTTCATGTTAATTCTTCTCGAATTTAATTTATCATTTAATAATAATTATTAGATTATACTATAGGAGAGTCTTGATCACTTTATTTTGAATCATTCCTAAGGTTATCATTATTTCCTTTTTATTTCATTATAATATTGTTTTATTCACTTTATTTTCTTAGCTTTAATACATTTTACTACTATTCATTATCTATCATTTTTCTTAATTCCGCATATGATTTTAGCTTATTTTGCACCCATTTTTAAAGCAACCTATAATTTTTTAATTATTATTCTTTTGAACAGGTTAGCCTAAATTTTAAATCCAAAATGGTGATAAATTCCTAAGATTTGTGATAATTTTAAGGTTTGTATTGAATTCTGAAAGTATAACATTTAACAAGGATAAGATTTCACTAACAGAGTTTTATGGAGTGGTCAATTCACTTTTAATTTTATTATTTTAATATAAAATACTAATTAATAATAAATAATATTAAAATAGAAATAATTGATCTAATTTAAAAAAATTGTATCTATGTACTTGGTACATAAGTATTCTAGACTACAAGAAAAGTAAATTTATTCCTCCTTCATTTTACTTACCAATAATTTATTTCTAATTCAAAACATTTTTAAAATAATATGCACTGAGAAAAAAGGATTTGTCGCCCTAACAAGGCTCTTAGTAGCTATAGCCTCAACAGAATTTTTTTGCATTTTCAACAAATTTTATGCTGCCATAACAAAGTTTTAGCTGTTTAAACTAATTCAGTATTTGTTGACGAGTTGATCCAACAAATTTTAAAATTCTCAAATTATTTTAAACAAATAAAACTTTCAAAATTAAAAATGTACTTCTTCGCAAATGGTTATTATTTTTTATATAATAAAATCCACAACTAGTTTCGTACAACTGGTGTACATCATCTGGTGGCTACAGAAAAGAATAAATATTAACAATTAACATATTAAAAATATGATTATGCAAACCTTGAGTAATAAATTAAATAAATAGGTTTAAAATAATAAAATTATTAAAAAACTTATTTACTAAATTTGAAAATGAATTATTTGAGAATACGTATTAAAAATTTTTAAAATTTTTTGAAAAAACGTATTTTTTGAAGTTGTTTGTCAAAAGTAAGATGTCATTGGTAGTCAATGAAAATGAAATAAAAAAGAGGGTGTATATTAATTTAAAAAATATGTAGTGTGTTGGTGTGTTAGATAAAAGTGTTGTATAGTGGAGTGAAATTTAATTGTTCATGTTTGTTTAGCAAAAGTTCGTTATGTTTAGTCGCTTTTTGTATTTCATAGGATTCCCAAATTATTCTTTTTAAATATTTGTCTTCTTTATGTAAAATAATGGTTTTAGTGTGGTCAATTTGATGTTTTTTTAGTTTAATATGTTTAGCTACTTGTGAGATAGAGTTTGATCTTTCATGTTCATTAATTCTTGTTTCTAACCGTCGTCCCGTTTGACCAATGTAAGAGAAGTCACAGTCTTTACAAAAGAGTTTATATACGCCGTTTGAGTGTAAGATGGTAGAATTTTGTTTGAAATTACATAATATGTTTGAAAGATTACCAGTAGTTTTTTCGGAAAGTGTTATGTTAAATTGTTGAGCTATGTTTTTCATTTTAGTGTTAATATGGCCGTAGTATTTTGTAGATTTATAAATCGTAGGAGTTTTAGTATCGGTAATATTAAAATAAAGATGTTCTTTTTTAAGTTTAACTTTTTTAATAAGTTTGTCTATGGTGTATATTGGGTATCCATTATGTTGTGCAAGTTGTTTAATGATGTTAAATTCTTTAATTTTATTGTATGTAGTAAGTGGTAAGTTAGTGGCACGTTCAATTAAAGAATGAAAAGAAGCATATTTGTGTTTATAGCTGTGTTTAGATTCAAAAGGGATTAAAGTGTCAGTTAAAGTTGGTTTTCTGTAAATGCCGTATTGAATATTTTGTTGTATTATAGTAATTTGGAGGTCGAGAAAATTTAATTGGTTGTTTTTTTCAGTTTCTAAAGTAAAGTTAATATTTTTATGAATGTTATTGATATCAATTAGGAAATTGTTTAATTCAGTAAGATTACCTGTCCATAAAGTTAGAATATCATCTACGTATCTATGCCAAGTGAGGCAGTGTTTTGCTAGAGGAAGTTTGTGAATTTTTGTTTCTATGAAGTCCATAAAAAGGTTAGCTATAAAAGGTGAAATAGGTGAACCCATAGGAGTACCGTCAGTCATTTGGTAGAAATTTTTGTTAAAAGTGAAAAAATTTTGTTGTGTGGTAATTAGTAATAAGTTATATAAGGCATTTATGTCTTCGGGATCTAACCAAGTTGTTTGTAAGAAATTTTTTATCAAAATTAATGATTCGTCAATAGGTATACTTGGATAAAGGCTACAAACATCAAAAGAAACAAGTAGAACATGAGGGGGAAGAATAATATTTTCTAGTTTTTTAGTCAAATCAAAAGAATTTTTAATTGAAAATGGAGATTTATAGTCGAGATGGTGAATCATAATATGGTTTAGAGATTTTGCTCTATGATGATTCACCATCTCGACTATAAATCTCCATTTTCAATTAAAAATTCTTTTGATTTGACTAAAAAACTAGAAAATATTATTCTTCCCCCTCATGTTCTACTTGTTTCTTTTGATGTTTGTAGCCTTTATCCAAGTAACCTATTGACGAATCATTAATTTTGATAAAAAATTTCTTACAAACAACTTGGTTAGATCCCGAAGACATAAATGCCTTATATAACTTATTACTAATTACCACACAACAAAATTTTTTCACTTTTAACAAAAATTTCTACCAAATGACTGACGGTACTCCTATGGGTTCACCTATTTCACCTTTTATAGCTAACCTTTTTATGGACTTCATAGAAACAAAAATTCACAAACTTCCTCTAGCAAAACACTGCCTCACTTGGCATAGATACGTAGATGATATTCTAACTTTATGGACAGGTAATCTTACTGAATTAAACAATTTCCTAATTGATATCAATAACATTCATAAAAATATTAACTTTACTTTAGAAACTGAAAAAAACAACCAATTAAATTTTCTCGACCTCCAAATTACTATAATACAACAAAATATTCAATACGGCATTTACAGAAAACCAACTTTAACTGACACTTTAATCCCTTTTGAATCTAAACACAGCTATAAACACAAATATGCTTCTTTTCATTCTTTAATTGAACGTGCCACTAACTTACCACTTACTACATACAATAAAATTAAAGAATTTAACATCATTAAACAACTTGCACAACATAATGGATACCCAATATACACCATAGACAAACTTATTAAAAAAGTTAAACTTAAAAAAGAACATCTTTATTTTAATATTACCGATACTAAAACTCCTACGATTTATAAATCTACAAAATACTACGGCCATATTAACACTAAAATGAAAAACATAGCTCAACAATTTAACATAACACTTTCCGAAAAAACTACTGGTAATCTTTCAAACATATTATGTAATTTCAAACAAAATTCTACCATCTTACACTCAAACGGCGTATATAAACTCTTTTGTAAAGACTGTGACTTCTCTTACATTGGTCAAACGGGACGACGGTTAGAAACAAGAATTAATGAACATGAAAGATCAAACTCTATCTCACAAGTAGCTAAACATATTAAACTAAAAAAACATCAAATTGACCACACTAAAACCATTATTTTACATAAAGAAGACAAATATTTAAAAAGAATAATTTGGGAATCCTATGAAATACAAAAAGCGACTAAACATAACGAACTTTTGCTAAACAAACATGAACAATTAAATTTCACTCCACTATACAACACTTTTATCTAACACACCAACACACTACATATTTTTTAAATTAATATACACCCTCTTTTTTATTTCATTTTCATTGACTACCAATGACATCTTACTTTTGACAAACAACTTCAAAAAATACGTTTTTTCAAAAAATTTTAAAATTTTTAATACGTATTCTCAAATAATTCATTTTCAAATTTAGTAAATAAGTTTTTTAATAATTTTATTATTTTAAACCTATTTATTTAATTTATTACTCAAGGTTTGCATAATCATATTTTTAATATGTTAATTGTTAATATTTATTCTTTTCTGTAGCCACCAGATGATGTACACCAGTTGTACGAAACTAGTTGTGGATTTTATTATATAAAAAATAATAACCATTTGCGAAGAAGTACATTTTTAATTTTGAAAGTTTTATTTGTTTAAAATAATTTGAGAATTTTAAAATTTGTTGGATCAACTCGTCAACAAATACTGAATTAGTTTAAACAGCTAAAACTTTGTTATGGCAGCATAAAATTTGTTGAAAATGCAAAAAAATTCTGTTGAGGCTATAGCTACTAAGAGCCTTGTTAGGGCGACAAATCCTTTTTTCTCAGTGCATATTATTTTAAAAATGTTTTGAATTAGAAATAAATTATTGGTAAGTAAAATGAAGGAGGAATAAATTTACTTTTCTTGTAGTCTAGAATACTTATGTACCAAGTACATAGATACAATTTTTTTAAATTAGATCAATTATTTCTATTTTAATATTATTTATTATTAATTAGTATTTTATATTAAAATAATAAAATTAAAAGTGAATTGACCACTCCATAAAACTCTGTTAGTGAAATCTTATCCTTGTTAAATGTTATACTTTCAGAATTCAATACAAACCTTAAAATTATCACAAATCTTAGGAATTTATCACCATTTTGGATTTAAAATTTAGGCTAACCTGTTCAAAAGAATAATAATTAAAAAATTATAGGTTGCTTTAAAAATGGGTGCAAAATAAGCTAAAATCATATGCGGAATTAAGAAAAATGATAGATAATGAATAGTAGTAAAATGTATTAAAGCTAAGAAAATAAAGTGAATAAAACAATATTATAATGAAATAAAAAGGAAATAATGATAACCTTAGGAATGATTCAAAATAAAGTGATCAAGACTCTCCTATAGTATAATCTAATAATTATTATTAAATGATAAATTAAATTCGAGAAGAATTAACATGAAATTTTATATTAGGCAAAAATTAACAAGTTAATAAACAAAGTTAAAAAAACTGTAATATATTGACTAATAAGTAGGGGCGATAAAAAAGCGCAAAAATCTTAAGATTATTGACGGGAAAACTGTTACTATTTAAAGCTAAAATCAGAATTTTCTGAAATTGAAAATCTGAAAACTGAATCGGCAGAAAATTGAAAAATGAATTTTTGATACCAAAGCTCTCTTTTCATAGACATTTTTTAATAATTTTATTATTTTAAACCTATTTATTTAATTTATTACTCAAGGTTTGCATAATCATATTTTTAATATGTTAATTGTTAATATTTATTCTTTTCTGTAGCCACCAGATGATGTACACCAGTTGTACGAAACTAGTTGTGGATTTTATTATATAAAAAATAATAACCATTTGCGAAGAAGTACATTTTTAATTTTGATTATAATAATCTTCGCTAAACGTAACAATTTTCATTATAAATAAAACTTTGTTATGGCAGCATAAAATTTGTTGCAGACGCAAAAAAAATTCTGTTGAGGCTATAGCTACTAAGAGCTTAGTTAGGGCGACAAATCATTTTTCTCAGTGTGGATATTGTGGTTAATTCTATTTTAAAACTTAATTTTGAAAAATGGAATTTTTTTATACGATTACAGTATTTATGCTATATATAGCTCAATTTTGATAACTGAAATATTTGGTATATAATTACAGTATTTATGCTATATCGTAGTCTACCTTACATTCTATGTATATTTATTTTATGTTACTAAGAAATTAAAAGCAATTTAAATAAAAAAAAAAATCAAATAAAATATTTAAGTGTGTAATTAGGTAGATAATATTATATAAATCGATTGAGTATCGCATTGGTATATTATTTAAATACATTTTGTATAATTTTGTGGTAACATAGGAAGAATTAACAAGTATAAATAATACAAGTTCAGTTTTTAAGTGTTGATTTACTAGAACACCTAAATGTGAACAGTCTAAATTAATATGATACAATATGAAGATAATGACATCTGACTGTTTTGCTCATCAAAAGTCATTATTAAAAATTTTTGGATTTATACCAAGTCAAAATATTTTTTATCGATTGTACTCGTACATCTTATTAATTGTAATGACAATTTATCCGTTTTCGGTCATTCCTGAAAATTTAAAATTATATTATGAGAATATTAACTTATTTATCTTTGCTCTATTGTTCGAGTTGGCTAATTTAACAAGTAAGTTATTTGTGAATTATTTATGAATGTTTTCTGTGATTAATTTAAAAATGCTGTTTTTCTAAATGTAATACAAAAATTGTTTGTGAAACATAATATACAGTGATTTAATGTAGTTTATTAATTGTTTTGTTACACTTGAGCCAATCGAGTAGGTAGTTACCGCATTCAAATATTTTTAACTTTAATCTACGAATTTATAAATTGGTTTTATTGTTTTAAATAAGGCATAAATAAAATTGCAAAAAGTAAATAAGTATTATTGAGTTTGACGCGAAATTTTTTTAAAAATTAATACCTTTTTCATTCTCATCTGGTATAAAGTGAAGCAGAAATTTTAAAAAAAATCTATTTTTTCTATTATTTCTCTATAATCGGATGTAAGGTCGGTCATCTGGAAAATTTATAAATTGTGACACGTTTATACAATATTTAACATTTTTAATACTTCATAGAATATATAATAAATATATAATAGTAATAAACTTTATTCGTGTTAATTACACGAAAAATGTTTACACACGTTATAATAGAGACCATATGGCAAAACAGAAAAACAATTTATTTCTTCAAATATTATTCAAGTTATTCCTGTAAAGGGAAATCTATGTAGGCATCTTACATGAATTCTTCCAAAGTATTCGCAATTGTTTTGAACTAAGATCGGCAATCATCGCGGTATCTAATTCCAGCCAGAGCGCGAAGGCACTTTTTTTATATCCTGAAAACATACTACTCTGTATGAATGTTTCCAATTTAATATTTCCGTCTTCGACTGTTGGTTTATTAATAATCTTAGGCAAAAATGGTTATCATTAATTTACAATTTTATTAATTTAACTCTGTGAACATGGGATTGTGGAACACCAGTGTCGACGTCGAGACTTGTGGAGATGTTATTAAACCTTACACGTTGCTGCCTATGCTCCAATAAGTAACGACCTCGCCAGTGAGATGCTGTTGCTACCTAGGTTGATGCATTTCAGATTTCTTATTAATATTTCGTGATTCACACAACCGAAGGTCTTAGATAGATCGTAGAAGATAGCATCGGTAAATTTGCATTCTAGATAATTTTATAATCTCGATGAGATTATTCGTAGCTGTAGAGTTCACCTTTTGTTTCTGAAAACAAATTGGCTGGGATTGAGCAGTTGAGTTGACTCGAAATGGTCCGTGTGTTGTTGATTCAGAATAATCTCAAATATCATAGAATAGATCGGTAGTAACGAGATTAAACAATAATCGTTGGAATTTTCGGAATCATCTTTTTTAAAAATACAAGTTTATAGTTTGAAATAGTAGTATGATCGTTTTGATAATTTATTTTAGTAATTATCAATCAATATGTCTTTGCTATTGGAGTTGTTTAATTTGTTTATACCCTTTCTGACTTGTATGAGATTGCGTTGGTAAAAAGAAACGCTGGGAGCATCAACTACAGTCAAGAAAGATATGGCATCATCCTTGACGTTTGGAAGACTCTGTTTCGACGATTTCGGTCGGTATAGTAAAGAAAAATGTATTGAATGCTTGTAGATTGCTTGCTCGTGGACTCAGCATCGACTACTGTTCTTCTTAGTTCTTTTCTTTAGAAGGCGTTTGTTGCTTTCAGGGTATGATGTCTGTTTATCTCCCACGAAGTTCTGTTTATCTCCCACGAAGTTCTGTTTTTCACGTAGCTGATAGAGACATTGAAGGGAAACATATTTCCATACTCATCGAAGTTGTGTGAAGGACCAGTTTGATTTAGTATCAAAATCGATCGCGACGCAGTTTATAAAGTCCCAGTCAGCGGATTCGAGGAAATTGTAGAGGTTGAAAAGGCCTTGCTTGGTAATAGGAGTAAACGCTGCTTTTCCATTTCGCTTTCTGTCATCATAACACATCTTTAAGCTTAGCTTAAAAAGCAAACCCGCATGCTCTGAATTATTATATTGTTGAGATGAATCTTAGCTAACATTTTATTTTGTTTATTGTTATATTAGCTGCTGGTGAAAACATTTAATATTAGATAGGAAATTTACTTTAAAACACTACAATGCAATGTTAAACAATTAATACATAGTCGATCCATAAACTTATTATAAAACATTTTCATTTTCAGTTGTATTTATTATTCATTGCGTTTTCTGGAAACGATCTGAACTAACAAAATTATTTGAAAAACTCCAACACCTGAAGAAGCTAGCAGATATGCAAAATACAGGAGACGAAATTGATTTCTTAAAACCATATGAAGATATAGTTATAAAACAGGTAAATGTAGAAAATATACTGAATCGTGGGTTCAAGTAAAGCTTCCAATCAGTCTAATAGAGTTTTGAAATCATTACAAAAAATGGGTCAGGGCGAAAAATATCGAGAAAATGCGTAAAACATGAAATAGATTAAACCTCATATGTGGGGAGAACCAAAATGATATTAACGAGGTTATAAACAAAATTCATCTGTCTATTTCTAGTTTTATTAATTTGAACAGTCACGTGTGCTTTGTGAACATCTTATATGGAACTACATTGGTTTTTTAGAGCTATTTTGGAACTGCAGCTGTATTTTTTGTATTAATTTCGAATACGATAATCTCAGTTGTACTATCATTAAAATCAGAGAAATGGATTTTACCATTTGGAAGTGGACCTGCTATTAACAACAATAATATACAATTTACGCTTCAAATTCTACTATATAGTCCAAGCAGTGTTCTTATGTACTTGCTATTGTTTATTTACATAAACGTTTTAACACTGATTTGTGCTCATTTCAAGTTATTACAGAAATATATAATATTGTCATTTGCTGATCAGACAGGACAAAATTTCAAGGTAAATAATTTGTTAAAATTTTCATTTAAACATTTTTAACATTTATCTTTCCAGGAAAATAATGCAAAGCTTATTAAAACCAAAATTATTGATTGGAAATCATTTAAAGTACAACTTGAACATATTGTACCGTACCATATTGGAATTATTGATATAGCAGACCAAATAGAAACTATTTTTTCTTATGCTATTTTAGTTTTTTTTGGAGGAGCAAGCTTTTGTTTGTGTATACTCATATATCACTCAGAGGTAAACATTCTTATTTAAATGCGATGTTATATTAATTAAATTGGATTATAGTTAGATTTGCCGAAAGCAGATACTGCAAAAGATATTATTATGATAGTAGTAGCCTACACTCTACTAATTATAGTATCAAATTACGGAGAGAAAATATCTACTGAAAGTAGTAAACTAGCAAGTATATGTTATGAAATAGATTTTGCTAATTGTGATTTGAGAATTCAAAAATCTTTAATCCTTATAATGGTTAGATCTCAACGTCCAATAACTCCAACGATTGGAAAATTTAAAGTTTTGAACTTGCGTACCATGCTCGGTGTTAGTATTATACATATAAAAATTGGATAAATTATTTAATTCTATTACAATAATATAATTTTTAGGTTTTTCAGTCAATTTTCACTTACTATACATATCTGAAAAACATGAAGAACAAATGAGTTATTTTAATTAAATGCGATCATAATATGGATGCACTAACTTGGTCAATCGGTGTTTTTGAATCTCTTCTTTGTCGGATGGTACTTTATTGTCTTTGACTATTATTTGACGCATATCATCAAACTTTTGCTGAAGTTTTATTATCTTCGTTCAAATATTTGCAGTTATGTATTTCCAAATTAGAAATTAGCTTTGTAGGATGTAGTACATGTTTTAATATCTAATGACAATTAATCGATAATAAAGATCAACAATATCATTGTACGTACCTCGAGAAGTCATTAAGTATTTCTCGCTTGCAAGCCAGCACTTCCAGTCGGAACAGAGACAAAAGAAAGTAAATATAAGAACAATTTTTCATTTCAACAACCCGATAAACTTATAAATAACATTATTGAATTTCTTTACAATTACTGCAAGAAGTATGAGATTACTTTATGCAGTAATGAGGTGTAATGGTAAGAAAATCCCGACCTTAGTTTTTGAGTTATAAAATTTAATATAACCTACCTTAGTAGGTACTATATAACTCTTAAAACTCAAATAATTAAAACAAGTTTTAGTCCACTTACGTATTCAGCTTTAGAAGGGCTTTGGTGAAATATTCATTACATTTGAAAAAACATGTAATTTGCGAAAGAGAGTCATTTAATTTTTGATCTTGCAGTGTACGCAGTCCATATTTCTTTAGAGAAAGCTTATGTGAGTTATCTATACAATTTATGAGAGTTAACAGATTTTTATATTAGTGATTTAGATTTACCAATTGTTTGCTTAGGAATTACCTACTATAAGAAGAAGAACTAACGAGTAAATTTTAAAGTGGTTTATAAAAAATAGCAAATGTTAGATCAAATTATATCAATAAATTATATTAATAAATTAGTTTGTTAAATAATATACTGCGTTTTTATTACTAAATAAGTCATAATTTGACCTGCGAGTAAAATTTACTCATTCCTACCAGTAACGTACCAAAAATACTTAAGTTTAAGTGTCTCATAGAATAATTCTCATACTTACAGTTAAAGACAAATTAAAACTCTTCAATTAACAAATAATATTATTATGTTTATATTGGGAAATATCTTTCGTTTTCTATTTTTGTTTTTTACACTTTTTCATAATTTTGTTTGCTATTCAGTTGCTTTCATTTTTATACCACCACAATTACTATCGGAAAATTGATCCATCTTTCTGAATCTTGTACTAAATTATTGAGTTAGTGAATATTTTGCTAGAGGTAGGGAAATTCGTTGGATATACTTTTTTGTAGGGAGATGATATTCTTCTCCAGACATAAGAAGGCCTTATTGGGAGAGAGGGGAAAAGTTCAAATATCTATATTGTTATGAATTTTTCCTAGTCAAGATTATTATTATTTATTTTAATATTTGTTAATTGTTTGTTAATTAATTATTTGTTAATTTTCTATTTTAAAGTGTTTGCATTATTTATTATTTTGATACTTATTGAACTGTTATATAATTTTGATAAATGTTATATTATCTAATGTCTCAAATAAACATCTTATTAATTTATTTATTTATTTAATGGTTTAGACACACACCAAACAGTTGTAAACTAATTATATGTAGTGTGTATAAAAACAAATATATATAATACATATTATATAAAAAAAGGCAAGCCTAAGCATATTATGTTACAAAGAAAAAAGAAAAAACATATAGGCAAATCAGGTGTCGCGCTGGTGACAAAGGGCCGTGATTTCCCTTAGGCTCATGTGGAAGGGGTCGGCAACGTCGGCGATGGTGTTAAAGTTGCGGCAGCAGATGGAGATGGGAGACAGAACAAGATAGTTCGTCCTGCAGATCCGACAGTAGAAGAGGTTGTGCCGTCTTGAGCAACCTCTACTAGGTATATGAAAACTGATCCCATCCAACAAGAACGGACAGTCGATCACGTCTCTCAGCAGTTTGCAGATAAGCAGAACAGACGACGTAAAGCGCCTGCTCTCCAGAGACTCAAAGTCGAACCGATCTAAGAGCACACTGTGATCGAAGCCCTGTATCGGGTAAACACCATGCTGCAGGAATGCCAAGTATTTTAAAAATCTTCGCTGAACTGATTCCAGTCGCCTGATGTGGTATGCGTGCATCGGGTACCAGATCAGCGCTGCATATTCCAGCCTTGAACGTACGAAGCTAATAAACAGAAGTTTTACGCAAGAAAAGTTCCGAAGGTCGTGCATGTTACGATAGATGAAACTGTACACTTTACATTTAGGAATTTGCAGCTGCAGCCGATTACACACGCACCAGGCAGCAACAGCATTCAGATAGGCTTGGAGACGCCAACAATCGTCAAGTGTGGAAATACTTGAATAAATTTTCAGGTCGTCAGCATATAGCAATTTGTGGGATGCTATAAGACTGGGTAGATCGTTCACAAAAAGTAAAAAAAGAAGAGGAATAAGGTTGGACCCTTGAGCAACACCTGAACTAGCAGAGAAGACTGAAGACTTATGGCCACGATATTCAACGAACTGCCTGCGCTCAAATAGATTAGAGCTATTTGATGAAAGTAAGTTATATTTGCAATTATTATAATAATTATAAAAAATTAAACGTTAAACAGGTTAATAAAACAAATTTAAATAAGTTTAAATTGCAAGCTTTCGAGTACTGACGTACTCTTTTTCAAACAGTATCTATGTTTATTTATAAAAATTACATGGTAACCGATTCTATAACTATTACCATTTGGAATGATCTACTGCAGGAAAAAAGCTTTTGTTATGTAGTAGGTCATTAAATCAAGGAAAACCCTAAAGTAAACGGTATAGGGAAAACTAGAGTTTAATAGTGTTAACAAAGCAAGGAGTTGTAGATATTGCTGAGTCCATCTATATCAGTTTTGTTGTTCATAACCTTTTTTTCTCTTTTAATGCTAATCATCTCCTGCAACAGTCGATCTTTTATTTACACGTTCTATAATAACCCCAAGGTAGAAAAACGCCAGTCCTATGCAACATTGTATGCTTATCATTCTTAACACTAAGAGCTACTTAACTTTTTGAGTTTATTTGCTTAAGTTTACAATTTCACTAGAAATAAAAATCCATGCAATATTGTGTTATTACGAAAATTTGACTTTGCAATCAACACCTTCGGATTGTACAGACCATTCCACTTGATCATTTTGTTTATTTTGAAGTACAACTTTATTCAGATTGATTGAACTTCAACCTTCGCAGTCTTTGAAAATGAATCAATTTTTAAGAGCTTACAGGTAACTTCTTCTGCTTGGAACTTGGTGGTGCTCTGGGTTTTGAGCAGGATGCCAAATCCTGGCGCGGATAAAAGATTTCGTTCAGGGAGGGGAGCAATTTTAGTTTGATTTTACCTATCTTCCAGATAAATCGTTCTAACCAAATATTTGCATTTAAATAATGATGTCTTTACGACGATTTCAAAATTTTGAAATTGATCAAAATAAAGTGCTTCGGTCGTGAGTCAGAGAGGGGTAATTTCCCCCTCTGTATCCGCGCCTGACCAGATCATTCTGAAAGTTATGGATTGATGATTATAGACCTACTACTTTCAAAATGTACCCAGTATTATGATTGTTGGGTTTGCTGGATATCTCTAATTTGGTACTAGACGAACTATTGAAGCTTCAGTATAGCAAAGATTTGCTAATTGCTCAAACGTACATTAAAAAATCTGATGTGGCCAGGACATAACCTCCCGCCTATGACATATCAAAATAGTAGATAGTAATAAATTATAATTTGAGAGATATTTTTACGAGGAGTAAGTTAATATAAATTATACGAGAAGAGTGTAATTTTATATTTAACTTACCATAAATATTAGTGTTTTTTTCTCAAATTAACACTAGCAACTAAAAAACTTTAATTTCTTGTAGCGACTCAACTAAAAAGAATAGGACCTAATATGGCATTTTGTTACTGGATATGACCTCCGTATCAAAAAATTAATAATAAAAATATATGCGAGAGGTGAAATAATATATAAATTACTAAAATTTTGATGAAAAACTATTTCACTCCTACATACAGGGACTCAGCGAGAAAATAAAACGAACACTCAAACCACACAATTGCAACATAACATTTAAATCTTCTAACAACATTGGACAATTTTACACCACATTAAAAGACCCCATACCATATGACAAGAATTCCGAAGTCATCTACAGAATACAATGTAAAGATTGCTGTATGTCTTACATTGGTCAAACTAACCAATGGTTACGTAAGAGGATCGGCGGACATATTTCTACCATCCGTGTAATAAACCGGAATCCTCTGCTTTATCTAAACATGTTTTAGTGGATGGACACGACGCTGACTTTGAAAATGTGAACATATTGAAAACTGTTAGAAACTACAAAGATCGTCTCCTGCACGAAATGATTCAAATTAAGAAAGAGAAGAACTTGATCAACAGGAAGACCGATCTTGAAGGACTGAGTAACATAATATATTGTCAATTACTTTTATAAATATTGGAGTCAAGTTTTTCCCATATTGGGGTTTTTCCTTGATTCCGAAATAAGGTTTTAGAAAAGCTTTTTCTAAGATCTTAGTTCGTCAAATGACAATGTTTATATCGCGTCGCATTGTTATCAAAATTTTGTTTGTTTATTTAATCTCGAAAATGAAAGCAACCGCTTTCGAAATATCGTGTCTGATAAATAAACTTTTAAAAATACTTAAGCGTTTATTTAACTTGGTTTTAGTTTAAAATATTAATACATTTTACTACTATTCATTTTCTATCATTTTTCTTAATTCTGCGTATGATTTTAGCTTATTTTGCACCCATTTTTTAAGAAACCTATGATTTTTTAAATAATTCTGAAAGTATAACATTTAGCAATGATAATATTTCTCCAACAAAGTTTTATGGGGTGGTCAATTTACTTTTAATTTTATTATTTTGATATAAAATACTAATTAATAATACATTATATTAAAATAGAAATAATTGATCTAATTAAAAAAAAAATTGTATCTATGTATGTATATGTATTTGGTACAAAAGTGTTCTAGACTACACGAAAAGTAAATTTATTCCTCCTTCATTTTACTTACCAATAATTTATTTCTAATTCAAAACATTTTTAAAATAATATGGATATTGTGGTTAATTATATTTTAAACTTAATTTTGAAAAATTGAAATTTTTTTATACGATTACAGTATTTATGCTATATATAGATTAATTTTGATAAGTGAAAAATTTGGTATATAATTGCAGTATTTAATATGCTATATTGTAGTCTACCTTACATTCTATGTATACTTATTTTATGTTACTTGGAAATTAAAAGCAATTTAAATAAAAAAATATCGTCACTTCTGCCGCAATACCTCCAATCATCAGCACACCAAATTTTATCTGAATCGGTTATACATTCCCGGAGATATGATGTAATTTTCATTTTTTTTTATTTATTTTATTGTGGTAGTCCTGGCAAAGATTTCTCTGCCAAAACCTTATTTTCACCACTAGAGCCTACAAGACACACGTCCAAAAAGTTTGAATGCCATCGACGTAGAAATGCCGAAAAAAATCGAGGGACAAGGACTTTTTTTAAGTATTCGCAAAAAAAATTAATTATTTTTTTTCATATTAAATTCCTGATTTTTATCAAAGGGTTCCATATGCGGTGAAGTCCTTTGAGGGCAATGTTCCTACATACCAAATTTGGTTGAGATCCCTTCAGTACTTCATGGGTTATTTACTTTTGAAGTTTTAACTTTGACAGCTTGTAATTTTTGACAGATGACAGATAGAAAGTTAATTTCACCCATTCTGGATAAAGCTTTTCAAGGTCTTTAAAATAACCTATCACAAGACAAAATCGCTTTTAAAAATCTTGTATCATTTTCTTGTAGTGGCACTCCTGATTGACAGATCGCGACGAAAACCTTATTTTCACTTTTCTACCGTAAACCCTACCACTATACCAAATTTGGTCCTGATAGGTTGGATGGTTCACGAATAAATCGAGGGACAAAATCTGGCGACCGACCGACCGCCCGACCGACCGACCGCCCGACCGACCGACAGACCGACACAGAAATTTATTTTTTATTTTTTGCAGATCTTTACGTTTCTGGACACGGTGATCTCGAAAATGTAAAAAAAAAAAATTGAAATTTTTTTTCGATTACCATACCTCCAATTTTTTAATTGATTGGAGGTAAAATAAAAAATTAAATAAAATATTAGATAATATTATATAAATCGATTGAGTCTCACATTTGTATATTATTTAAATACATTTTGAATAATTTTGTGGTAACACAGAAAAAATTAATACGTATAAATAATACAAGTTCAGTTTTCAAGTGCTGGTTTACGAGAACACCTAAATGTGAATAGTCTAAATTAATATGATACAATATGAAGATAACGACATCTGACTGTTTTGCTCATCAAAAGTCATTATTAATTATTTTTGGATTTATACCAAGTCAAAATATTTTTTATCGATTGTACTCGTACATTTTATTAATTGTAATGACAATTTATCCGTTTTCGGTCATTCCTGAAAATTTAAAATTATATTATGAGAATATTAACTTATTTATCTTTGCTCTATTGTTCGAGTTGGCTAATTTAACAAGTAAGTTATTTGTGAATTATTTATGAATGTTTTCTGTGATTAATTTAAAAATGCTGTTTTTCTAAATGTAATACAAAAATTGTTTGTGAAACATAATATACAGTGATTTAATGTAGTTTATTACTTGTTTTTTTTAATCAAAAACTTTAGGGTATAATACTGGAATAAATTAAGCACATATTTTGTTTTCGGCAAATAACTAAAAAAAAATAATAAACCACATCAAAGATGTTTAACACCCGAATACACCAACAAGTACTAAGTTCTAAATAAAACTATTTTCCAATACGGTCGAATTAAATAAAATTGTCTGTCTTCGTACCCATATCACTCATATCAAATATAAATAATTGAATTAATTTTTATATTTTTCAACAACTAAATAAAATATATTTTAGCCTTTAGTATATTATACCGGCTGACTTACTTTACATCCGATCATAGGGAAATAATTAGAAAGATTGATATTTTTTAAATTTCCAATTTTCAATTATTAGGAATAAAAATAAAGAGGTAGATATATAAATAAAAAGATTGTTTTGCCGGGTCGAAAAATACTCACTTCTGAATATTTTGTTCTGTGATTATTATTATTAAAAACTCAACAATAAAATTTTGTTTGAATTTCATTTCTATTGTTTATGTTGTTCAAGTTATGTTTGTATGTTTACTACAAACTAAATTTACTTTAATATATCAAAGTAAAATAAGTATTTTACAAAGTAAAGTAACAAAGGTAATTGGATTTCAAACGAAAACAATAGCGATTAAATTCAAACAAGGGGATCAATTTTTTTTAAATGTGCTATTTTTTCATTTTATTATTGCGTTTTAGAGCAGGAAATTTAAAAAAAATCAATTTTTTACATTATTTCTCTATAATCGGATATAAGGTCGGTCATCTGGTATAAATTATGACACGGTTAGACAATATTTAACATTTTAACATTTTTAATACACATAATAAGTAAATACCGTAAAATGGTGTCAATCACAACGGGCGGGTGAATGACAACAGAAGTTCTGTACTGCAAAATTGCATCTTTGATGAATCTGTTATTCCAGAAAATGTTCTTGTGGTAATAAGCGTCTACTATCTGCTATTATTATGACGCTAGTTGCGATGAAAAATACAGAAATCGTCATTTGTTTCATTCCTCGACTTCTGTTGTCATTCACCCGCCCGTTGTGATTGACACCATTTTACGGTATAAAATAATAGTAAACTTTATTCGTGTTAAGTACACAAAAAATATTTACACGTCATGATGGAGACCATAATGGCAAAAGTATAATAGAACAAAAAAAGAAAAACAATTTATTTCTTCAAATTCTTTTCAACTCATTCCTGTCAAGGGAGATGTATGCAGGTATCTTACATATTCTTCCAAGCTGAGATATATGAGATATGCCTTTAGTGTCTGTTTAAAGTTGTTCTTTATTAATGTCTTTAATTTTTCAGGAAGTGCATTGTACATCTTCTGTTTCTTATATTCGAATCCGCCGAAAGTGATAGAATTGGATCTCTTCGTCTTCCGCTTTCCTTGTTCGGTATTTGTGAAAATTATTGTTGGTAGCTAGGGAGTTAATGTTTCGCCTAATGTATTTCTCGCAATTGTTTTGAAGCAAGCTCGGCAATCATAGCGGTAACCAATTATATCAAGAGCACAAAGTCATCTTCTTTGTATCCTGAAAACATATTCTGTGTGGGATGATGAATGTCCCCAACTCAATATGGAGCAGAACAAAGCAGAGTATAAACTGCTCTAAGATAGGTCTTCGAAAGTTGGTCAGGACATAATCCAGACAACTTTACAGGTTTATACACGGTACCTCTTCGGAAGCTAAAAATGTTTATTTGTGTTTCCTGATTTTTAGAGTTTAGTTTATTGCAAATAAACTAGTAAACCAAATAAAGCAATATCCATGATTCAGCGATCTGTGAGTTGTGTTGTAAATCACATAGGTTGAGAGCATCAACTACACTGAAAAAAATTTTATTCGGAATTCTTAATAATTTATTCGGAATTCTGGTAAAAAACGGGATTGCAGTTCTTACGAATGATTTGACAGGAAGTGGCGGCCTAATAAATATTAGGATGCTTTCCTGTCAAATTCACAGGATAATTATCAGCATTTCCTGATAAATTTTCATGACCTAACGAATGAATTGACAAGAACTCCTGATAATTTCACAATACTTACTAATATATTATTCGTTCTCATACGAATAAATTAAAAGTCTTCCTGATAATTTGGTAGTCGGTACCAATAGTTTATTCGTATTAATACGAATACTTTATCAAATCTTCCTGATAATTTGTTAGGTTATATTGAAGATAAAAATAATTTATGCGTCCCGTCTTGTTAATTACCTTCTACTTACTGATAGAATATTAATATTTTATCAATAAGTAGAAGGTAATTAACAAGACATCACGCATAAATTATTTTTATCTACAATAACCTAACAAATTATCACAGAATTATAACAAAATAATTAAATATTTTATTTTCATAATATGCAGGTAACTTCGAAATAAAACACAGAGTAAATCAAAAATTAATAATAAAAACATCATACACATTTATTGGTTACAATAATACAACTTTAAATATACAAATATTATACAATGTGGTACTTACAACTAAAAACAACAATAACTAAATTATCCTACTTTCGAGTTTTACATCATTGTCAAAGACGATTGAAAATAATCACATACCAAAAAAGATTTCTTCGTATTCCTGCATAGCCCAATTCGATAACAAATCACGAATATATTGGTACATTTATAATTCACTTTAATTCACTAAATATAATTGTAACTTCCGATCACACACTACAACCGCACCCATTTTGCCTTTCCCTTGCTGGATCTCACACAATCTGGTCTGTCATTTATTTTATTATGAAAATGACGTAATACAATATCAGCAAATATGTCACAAAAACTTAACAGTCTTGTGCGAATCATTTTGCAGGAAATCATGATAAATTATTGTTACCTTAGCGAAAAATTATCAGTCTTGTCCTATTAGAATAAAGTAGGTACATTTTGAAATATAATTATCATGACGTCATGTTAAATAAACAAATCATACTAATAATAAGGAATTATACGGACTTTTTCATAATAAGTTATTAATAATGTCCGGATAACTTATTAGTCGTAAAATTTTGTATGGATATAATATTATTATAATGTTATTTTATGAGTAACGTCATGATATATTATTATGCAGAATTGACAAAATGTCGTGAAAGTGATATTTTATTAATCAGACCTGTTAATTTATCATTACACCAAAAATTAATTTCTCTCCGTGTACGGTCAAGAAGATTCTGTTTCGACGATGTCGCTGGGTATATTGATGAAAAATTTGTTGAATGCTTGTTCGTAGACTCAGCTATGAATTGGTCATGATCATCGACTTCAGCTCTTCTTAGTTTGTTTCTGTAATCTCGGTAATGGGAGTAAACGCTGCTTTTTCATTTTGCTTTCTATCGTCGTCGTGACGCATCTTTATGCTTAGCTCAATAACCAAACCCGCTTGGTCTAAATTTATTATATTGTTGAGATGAATCTTAGCTAACATTTTATTTTGCTTCTGGTGATTTTAGCTACTCAGAGGTATATCTTTAACTAAAACATTTAATATTAGATATGAAATTAAATTTAAAAAATTACAATTCAATGTCAAACAATTACTATAATATACATCATAAATATAGTCGATACATAAACTTATTATAAAACATTTTAATTTTCAGTAGTATTTATTATTCATTGCGTATTCTGGAAACGATCTGAACTAACAAAATTATTTGAAAAACTCCAACACCTGAAGGAGCTAGCAGATATGCAAAATACAGGAGAGGAAATTGATTTCTTAAAACCATATGAAGATATAGTTATAAAACAGGTAAATGAAGAAAATATATTGAATCGTGTGGTTCAAGTAAAGCTGCCTATCCACATAGTAGAGTTTTGAAACCATTACAAAAACTGGGTCAGGGCGAAAAATATCGAGAAAATGTGTGAAACATGAAATAGATTAAACCTTACATGTGGGGTGAACCAAAAAGATATTCACGAGGTTATAAACAAAATTCATCTGTCTATTTCTAGTTTCATTAATTTTAACAGTGACGTGCGCTATGTGAACATCTTATATGGAACTATATTGTTTTTTAGAGCTATTTTGGAACTGCAGCTGTATTTTTTGTACTAATTTCGTATACGATAGTCTCAGTTGTACTATCATTAAAAACAGAGAAATGGATTTTACCATTTGGAAGTGGACCTGCTATTAACAACAATAATATACAATTTACGCTTCAAATTCTACTATATAGCCCAACCAGTGTTCTTCTGTACTTGCTATTGTTTATTTACATAAACGTTTTAACACTGATTTGTGCTCATTTCAAGTTATTACAGAAATATATAATATTATCATTTGCTGGTCACACAGGACAAAGTTTCAAGGTAAATAATTTGTTTAAATATTAATTTTTAAAATTTTACATTTATCTTTCCAGGAAAATAATGCAAAGCTTATTCAAACCAAAATTATTGATTGGAAATCATTTAGAGTACAACTTGAACATATTATACCATACCATATTGAAATTATTGATGTAGCAGATCAAATAGAAACTATTTTTTCCTATGCTATTCTAATTTTTTTTGGAGGAGCAAGTATTTGTTTGTGTTTACTCATATATCACTCAGAGGTAAACATTCCTATTTAAATGCGATATTATATTAATTTAATTGGATTATAGTTAGATTTGGCGAAAGCAGATATTGCAAAAGATATTATTATGATAGTAGTAGCCTACACTATACTAATTATAGTATCAAATTACGGAGAGAAAATTTCTACTGAAAGTAGTAAAATAGCAAGTATATGTTATGAAATAGATTTTGCTAATTGTGATTTGAGAATTCAAAAATCTTTAATCCTTATAATGGTTAGATCTCAACGTCCAATAACTCCAACGATTGGAAAATTGAAAGTTTTGAACTTGCGCACCATGCTCGGTGTTAGTATTATACATTTTAAAAGTAGGATAACTTATTTAATTCTATTACAATAATTTACTTTTTAGGTTTTTCAGTCAATTTACACTTACTATACATATCTGAAAAACATGAAGAACAAATGAGTTATTTTAATTAAATGCGATCATACCGATCAAAGCAAGTTTTAGTTCAAAACAAATAACTAGGATTGAAAAGTTTCAGTTTTGTTACATAAGAAAATCTGAACACATAACTTACTATTTAATGCGGTTAGTAACATTTGGATGCACAAACTTGGTCAATCGGTATTTTTGAATCTCTTCTTTGTCGGATGGTACTTTATTGTTTTTGGTAATTATATTATCATCAAACTTTTACTGAAGTTTTATTATCTTCTTTCGAAATTTTTGCTGTTATGTATTTCCTAGCTGTATGGATGTAGTTGATGATCTACAAAGAATTAGATATTACCATATTAGAACTCTTAACCATAATATAATAAATTTGTTAGAATTTCAATGACTCTTGTTTATTTTATTTTGGTTCGGGTTTTCTTTAATTTTTCTTTGTGTGCATCAATCCAGATAGTGAACTCTCAAGTGGCAACAAAATACCAAGGTTAACGTAAATCGATAATAAAGATCAACAATATCATGATGTAGGTACCTCGAAAAGTCATCAAGCATTTCTCGCTTGCAAGCTAGCATTTCCAGTCGGAACAGAGCCAAAATAAACTAAAATTGAGAACAATTTTCAATTGTCATTGAAGCATTTGTTCATTGGAATAATATACAAACTTATAACAGCAAATTTAAAAAAAATTTAAAGTTGAAATAAAAAATATTTAATGAACAACAGTCGCAACTGACCTTTTGTTCATTTTCAGACAAAGGAACACTGCTATAATTATATTCTAAAAAAATTTATATTATCAATTTATTTTCCAAATCGCTGAGAAATAAGAGTTTCAATCAATTTATCTTGCTTCGGTGATTCATAAATTAGATAAACTTAAAAAAAATATCGTTAATGAATTTCTTTACAATTACTGCAAGAAGTAAGAGATTACTTTGAGCAGTTTGAGGTTTAATGGTAAGAAAATCCTGACTTTAGTTTTTGAGTTATAAAATTTAATTTTACCTAGTAGGTTACTATACCGGGTGTTGACTCGAATAGCCGAACATAGGGAATTAACACGTAAAAACTTATTTATGCAAATTCCTGCTTCCCAAATTATTTTAGAGAAAAAATGAAAGACACAAAAAGAATGCAGAAATATAAACTACGTATGATAAAAGCATTAGATTTCATGTAATCTTTACTTATAGGGTCAAAAAATGCTTTTAAAATTGTTAAAATTTTCATTTATCAGACTGGCCATGTAAGTTTCCAAGGTAGTTATTTCGAAATTAAATTGAATTTATTTCATGACCAGTCTGACAAATGAAAATTTTAACAATTCTAAACGAATTTTGGACTTTTATCTTCGAATTTCATCTAGTTTCTACTAAAAGGGTCCAAAATTCTTTTAGAGTTGTTAAAATTTTCATTTTTCAGACTGGTCATGAAATTAATTCAATTTAATTTCGAAATAATTACCTTGGAAACTTGCATGGCTAGTCTGATAAATGAAAATTTTAACAATTTTAAAAGCATTTTTTGACCCTATAAGTAAAGATTACATGAAATCTAATGCTTTTATCATACGTAGTTTATATTTCTGCATTCTTTTTGTGTCTTTCATTTTTTCTCTAAAATAATTTGGGAAGCAGGAATTTGCATAAATAAGTTTTTACGTGTTAATTCCCTATGTTCGGCTATTCGAGTCAACACCCGGTATAACTGTTAAAACTCAAATAATTAAAACATGTTTTGGTCCACTTAAGTATTCAGCTTTAGAAGGGCTTTGGTGAAAAATTCATTACATTTGAAAAAACATGTAATTTGCGAAAGAGAGTCAATTAATTTGATCTTACAGTGTACGCAGTCCGTATTTCTTTAGAGAAAGCTTATGTGACTTTTCTATACAATTTATGAGAGTTAACAGATTTTTATCCGAGTGGTTCAGATTTTCCAATGTTTTGCTTAGTAATTATCTACTATAAGAAGAAGAACTATCGCATAAATTCAGTTATAAAAACATATTTTTATACAAAATTTTGCAGTGATTTATATAAAATAGAAATGTTAGATCGAATTATGAGTTCTGTGACATTTTAAACTTTAAAGCTTTTAAAACTATTTTATCGGACAACGTAGAGAAAATGATCCGTTCCGAATGACTTGTCGGGTGAGCAACCGAAGCATTATTAATAGACCCTGCAAGAAAACGCCACCCAATGGTAAAGCAGTTATTACCATCGAGGTCGCGTTTTTTACCATCGAGGTCGTTTGGTAAGGCAATGAATTCTACGCTTAATGACAGCTAGGCTCATATATAATTTTATATTTGGGAATAACTTTATTATTTATTAAATTAAACAATAAATTAGTTTGCTAAATATACTGCGTTCTTATTACTAAATAAGTCATAAATTGACCTGTGAGTAAAATTGACTCATCCCTACCGATAACGTATCAAAAATAACATTACTATTCTATGATTAATGGGTAAAAAAAATATGTAGGACTGTTTCATAAAATAATTCTCATACTTACAATTAAAGACAAGTTTAAACTCTTCAATTAACAGATATCTAATATTATGTTTATATTGGGAAATATCTTTCTTTTTCTATTTTTGTTTTTTACAATTTTTCATAAATTCGTTTGTTATTCAGTTGCTTTCATTTTTATACCACCACAATGACTATCGGAAAATTAATTCAACTTTCTTAATCTTGTACTAAATTATTGAGTTAGTAAATATTTTGCTTAACTGGAGGTAGGGAAATTCGTTGGATATACTTCTTTAGGAGTAGGAAGATGATATTCTTCTTCAGAAAAGAAAATCTTATCGGAGAAAGGGGAAAAGCTCAGATATCTATATTGTCATGGATTTTTCCTAGTCAAGATTGTTTTCATTAATTTTAATGTTTGTTAATTTGTAAATGCCCTGTGTGAATAAAAATTTTGGAGTTGGTAGTTGTAAAAAGGCCCTGCTCGAAGTCAGCGGAGTTGTAGGTCTGCAAAGTTTTGAAAATTGTTAAAATTATATTAATTATTGAGATTATGATATTAAAAATTGATTTTATAAAAGTTTTTGATGTGTTTTATTAAATTGGAGATAAAATAAAAGTAAAATAATTTGAATTGGTGGTATGAAAAATTATAACGTTGCTTGGATAAATAAAAATCGAGTTAAGTTTATGGAACAAAAAATAAATATATTTTGGAATGGAATAAACGTGCAAAAAATTAATTTTCTGAAATTTTATATTTTTACATTCTTGGATATTGCAATATCTTGGTGTTACATTTATATCTGAAGAATTTACTCTCTACAATTATTACTTACAATAATTATAGCAAACCTTCGACAGTTGTAATAATACTAACTGAAATGTATAGATGCTGATTTATACAATGCAGCGGACCACGATTTGTACCGTTAGAGGACCACAATATTTTGGTCTTATATTCCATCTATCCGTTTATTCTATTATTAATTTCAAAATATTTTCAGGTCTTTGTGACAACTGTAATAACTACTTGGTGTATATCAAATTTTCTGAACTTATTTCTTATACTTACCTATAATTTCTTTTTAATTCCATATAATTTCAATTTTATAAATAATATGGGTATTGCCAATTCTATTGGACACCTACTTTTGAAACCTGAAAATTCTAGTATTTACGCTTTGTTTTATACATTCTAGAAAACTTTAAAATTAATTAAGTTTTAAAATTAAAAATGTTATAAAATATTTAAGTTTTACTAGGTAAGTTGGTATAATAGTATATCTCTTGAAAACTATTTCATGTACTTACTTAGTAGAACAATTTTGTATAAAGTAGCACGGAATAAATTTATGGAAACACAATTGAATTTTTTTTAGTGATAAATTCGTACACCTGTAAGTCTAAAAAAATACGATCAAATATGAAGATGACAAAATCGGACTGATTTGCTCACATATATTTTTGCAAAATATTTTTGGATTGCTACCAAATCAAAATAATATGTTTTATTAATTCTCGAAGTTTTAAAAGTATGTTATGATACTATTAACGATTTCATCTTTTCTCACCCGTCGGAGTTGGCAACAGGTAAAATATTTTTAATTAATTAATTAATTAATTAAGCCATCATAGCATTAGTTACTAAATTTGGTACGTTCTATTTATATCACTTCAAGTTCAGTAAAGTAAAACTTTTATAAAATTTGATTTAAAATAAGATTTAAAGTTTATACATCTTAGGGCCGAAATATTCACCTCTCGTTAATCTTATCAGTAACTAAAGATACCTATAAACCTACCACGTGACATTGATTTGTCAAATAGCAGACGTCCATTGTAGGTTTATAGATAACTTTAGTTACTTTAAAGATTAACGAGAGGTGAATAAATCGGCCCTAAGTATAATATCTATACTACTAATTAAAATTAGTAATAAAAGTTTTATTTTGATTAAACTTCTGCACAACTTAGGATAGATTAATATATTAGTATTTCCGTAGATAGAAAACATATAGGTATTATATGTTATTTTAAAATTTTGATTTCCCCCTATGCTAAATTGTACTTAAGAGCCGATTTGTAAATATTGTTCCAAATATGAGAAAACTTAATTAATCATGTATATATTATTTCATCTAACCTACATTTTTTATTAACTCGGATTAACTAGAAGAGTTCAGCAATGTAATTTATATAAAAATATTATTCAGATCATTAATAATTAAAACAAAAATCTTTATTAATCGTATTATACCACATCCCCCTAATTTAAGTATAATTTTTGTTAAAATTTGTAATAAGTAGTATATCTCCCTTGTATCAACTTATCATTAATATAATTTGTGGAAAGGTTATTATTTCAAGTGATATTATTTATGTGTTATGACTAAAAGTAGAAGATCTGGAACTTTTTACATTTTGGGTTTCTTCGTATTGTAACCTGTCTTTTTTCAACTCGTAGTCTAATATACTATTGAAGTACGAAAATTTCAATTTATTTGCTTGATTAAGTCGAAGCTCAACTCAGATATTACTTATTACATTACGTTTTAATTTTTAGTTTTATAGTTTGTGCATTGCTTGACTCTGGAATTGATAAATACGTCAAGGTAATATTCGTTTTTTATTGTTATTAAGTAGTATCTATTATTATTCATAAAACTACAAATCCTCGAAATTTGGTCCAGTTTTGTAAAAACAAAATAAGAAAACGGAATTTTTGACAAAAAGATAACTTGGAAGTTATTGACACATGAACATAAAAGAACTTTCACTACTGTTTTTTTACAATGTTCTACCTATTACACTTTTTTAAATTAAATTGTCTTTATTTATTTTCTCGACATTTTGTTTATGGGTTTGGATGTTTTCTACACAACTACTAATTTCCAATAAATTGAAGTCTCACTTTAATTTTTTTTTTTTATTGAAAATTAAACACACTTTCATATTCAACAAATCCATTGTTCAATCATTTATTTATTATAATAAATGGAATAATCAATTATTAATTTTCAACTTTCTTGTAATTTAGCTTCTAATAAATGTTACTTTTCATTAATATTTTTTATACTATTGCTTTTTTGAAGTAATAAAGTTTTTAGCTATCAAAATATTCTTTTCCATTAGCTTCTGTTTATAATATTATATCATTTTTTTAAACCAATTTACCAATTCAACCACTAATCAATTGTATTTCGTACAATTTTTAAAATAAAATAAAAAATATAAAAACAGCTTAATTTTTGACATTCCCACACAAGTTATTTTAAAACATAAAATTTAAAATAAAATTTAAAAAATAAAATCCCCTTCAATAAAACTATCACTATAAAAAATTTATATAATTTCAAGTTAGTTAAACTTTACCTAAAAATACAAATTTTACATTTTTATCAGGCTATAGCATCAATTACACGAGGATAGTGACTTGTACAAGTTACTAAAATCCAGTACTAAAAGCTAGTGATTTAAAAGAAATAAGTTGTGTTTACATGGTAATAGCAGCTTGCTGAAGTTAGTGGTGTTTTAAACCATGAATTCGAAGTGTCAAATCACTGTTCTGTCAGGAAACACTAGAACGTCTGCTAAAACGATATGTTTACACGGGTTCAATTTCAGGAAAGTAGGAGTGGGGTAGGTACTGGCTTCAGTAAATGGGATTGCTTTCTACTCACTAAACTGGAATTGTTACTAAAACTAGCATTGGATTGTGTACTAAAATACTTGTTTACACGATTATAACACTCCCACAAGTGCACAGTCGAAACTTGCAAGTTCGATGCGAGATCTAAGCGGTGCGGTCGTCTTATCGGTCGTCTCGTGCCGCTCCTCGAGCTGCACTCTATTACAATACCTCTCACAAAAGTGTACTAAAATGCAGTGCTGGAAAAAATCCAGTGCTGGATTTTAGTAACTTGTACAAGTCACTATCCTCGTGTATGATTGGCGCTTATGTCAAAGTGACCACTTTTAGCTTTGATGATGGCGTCGAGTTGCACGCAGCATGAACGTGGGCTTGTACGATTTTCTTGACGCTTCTAAACTTTGAAGCTTCTTAGAGGACACTCTGGCCCCCCACAATGGAGAAAGCTCGCGAAATGGGATAAAGTGAATCTAAGGGCAATTTTGCGCTAAAATGAATGTAGCGGATACGGCAGAGGAAGTTAGGTAAACATAATTTTGGAAAATAAACATAAAATGGAAATTTCCAAGTCAACTCTAATTGCTTTGATTTTTTTTACTAATCGCTACTTCTCTGTTGCCTACTTTTTTTATGCCAAGTAGTGTAAAATTTTATCAAGCTTTTAATCCAAGATTATTAAAAGTTATGAATTTTCAAAAGTTTACGTAGAAAATCTTTAAGGGAACGTAGACGGAATAGGAATAGAAACTTTTGAGTGTTTTAGATTAGAAATCTGGAAGGAAGCCGTAAAGCTGTAACAGGAAAGCCCAAGGTATAGAGAAGCCCTAACGCACTAACGAGGGACGCTTGTTTATGGATCACAGTTGCATGTGCGGTGCAACTCTTAGAGGCAGGAGGCCTAAGATGGAGTACTGCTCTTTTCATGTGATCTTTGAAGAAATAAAGAAGCTGTAGTGCTCCAAGGAAAGAAACCCTCTCACATATGGTATAAAGCTTTAATCATAAAATAAAAGCAGCTTTGAAGTTCTAAGGTTTTATTAATACTTCTCTTAGAAAAAAAATCCGCGTATTTAAATTAGGCTGTTCAAGTTATAACTTATAAGTTATAAAATTATTTCATGAACTAACTTTTTGTACTCTTTGCTCAGTTTGCTATTTCAACCTCATGTTCATAAATATTATATTGAAACTTCCCGACGAGAAGGATTTATACAAATTAAAAACAGAATGAAGATTTAGAATATGAAATTTTTTTTAAATTTATCTTAACTTCAAACATATTATTTTAAATTGCGGAAAACAGGTTAGTTTTTTTGTTTTTTTGCAATCAATTTTCAAAGTCTTTTGTTGCTCATTTGTTCGACTACCACAATTTTGAAATATAATTACTCATATATGACGCATCGAAAAAATAATAAATCCTCGAAGTAGTTTTATTTTCTATCACTTTTCTTATAATGTACTTTTTGTAAGTATGATAAAGTTTACCAAATTTTATGAGTTAAATTTGAATTGTAATTTTGGTAGCTATTAGTAGCTTATTCTTAATTGATTAATTCACTGAATTGAGATCTCTTAAGTCGATTTTTGCCAAACGAAATTTAACATACAGATTTACATTATTTAATATATCAAAAAAAATTTAAATTCTGGCGAATACCTCTTTAATTATTGATAAAAATTTCAAAAAACTCAAAAGGAATCATTGTTTATTCGTTCATCAATTCATTGTTTTTTGTAGAATAAATGCTGATTATTTTGTTTTAGATGGTGCCGAGAATTTTAACTGCATTTTAAACTACTAAGGTAAAAAGGTTTTCCATTTGGAATTTGGGATCAAATGCGTTGACTGCTAAGCCAAGAAGTTCGGTTCGATTACGGGCATATTAAGAAATTCTGACGTTTTCTCTCCGAAATCGGAAGGCAATGGCAAACCACCGAAGTTTTGTCAAAAAAGACGCTTTTCGATCATTGAGAAATTTCTCAGTCACGAGGATGCGACTAGAGAGAGAGAAAGTAAAAAGGATACTAATGAAAAATATCGAAAGAAGAACTTTGGAATCCCATGCTTAAGACTTTTACGGGCGATACAAACATAACTTGGATTATAATGGACAATATTTTTATTAATTACCTACTGCATATTAGTGGCAGATGCACTATCATTAGATAGTAATTATTTATTTACGTATATGTATTAATATTAATTTATAGCCACTATAAGCTATTACATAACTACATTTTATTATCATTCACTGATCATCACCGAGGAATATTCAAGGTAATTAATATCTTTTTTCGATATTATCTAATAAAAACATTGACATTACTGTAATTTTTTCAGGACCAGAAGACAACCTATATTGAAAAAAATAATCTGGATGTGATTATTATATTAGGAAATAATTAAGTAGTAAAATTCATAAAAAGTAACAGAGGATTTTTTAATTGTGTTTTATTCTTAAAATAAAATTAATGTAAAAATTAAGAGTTTTAAATTACAATTATATATGAAATTAAATAATATAAATGCGACCTCCAGGAAAAAGTTCTGTTCACTAACATAAATACAAATTTTTAAAAAATAATAAATAAATATTGTGTCTTATTCGATTGCATTGTGTTACTAGCATTTTGATTTATTTTAGTCCGATGTATTCAAACCATCATTCATCTACGATTGAACATTTTTATAAATTACTGTTGCTATTTAGTAATTTGAAATAATTTAGATCGTTTGCGTTTTGATTTAAACATACATTATACTAGTTCAAATTTGAATTTATTATAAAAACCTAAATTAAAACAATGTACACGCGTGTCTTGTTATAATGGACCTACCTATATAGTTTTATCAAATTTCCGTTTAGAGCAAATATAAGGAGCTCTAATGTTATTTTGTTTTTTAATAATGCTGGGGACCGTCGATATTTTCTGGTTTCGAATTTAGCCGAAATTTTTGCATTAGGTGGTCTATGGTCTATATAATACATAATATAAAAAATAAAATTTGCGGAATAACCAGTCGTTTTTAGAAAATAACAGCATTCGAAAATTACAATTTCAAAGGTGATAGATCCGAGATCCGAGAAACTTCGCACTTTACACCCTTCTGGGCCCTTTTGGACAAAGTGTTAACCTCAATATTAAATTCGCCGGGGCGCGACAGAACTCATAAATTATACGAAATTCGAATTCTGCGATCCGAGATTTACCAATGTGAGGGGCAGGGAAAACCTACCTATCGCACGTCTTTCGTTTCAATGCAGGCGGCTTTGGGATGGTTTCCCAACCCCTGTGCTAAGGAAAACGATCCTGGGAGCGTAAATGCACTCCATAATGTAGGAACTCAAACGATGTTTCCTCTGAAACCGCTTGCAGTGGAATGAACACGCTCTTTCCCCACCGATAATCGGAAAAGATCGACAGTAACCTCTAACTCGTATAATAATTCTGTTATATAATTATAATTTTTAGTAATTACAAGATTATTCATAATTTATTTAAAGGAAGGGAAGTTTCTTCTTGTATTAAATAAGTTTACCTTACTTCATGTAGCGGTTAATTAGTCAATTTACGCTACATAATTTTTATTATTTTCAATCAAATAATTTAAAAAAAATTAAAACGAGGAGAGATAGGAAAAATATGGCGTTGAATATGATAAGATTGAAAGAATTTGCGTTCTAAATAAAATTGGTTTTGAATTAATTAGAAAAATCAATTATATGGATATGAAATTTGGATCGAATTAATAATTAATAAAATCTTCAGTAATCAAATGTTTTCAGAATTAATTAAAGAACTTGAGTGTTTACAAGAGAATGGAATAATAATCTTGAGTGAAAAACTTGATTTTAAAGTTGGACTTATATCAGGAGACAACGTGAGTATCCATTCCCTTCTAGGGCTTACCGAAAACTTTTCTTCTACATTTTCTTGTAGATTTTGCAAGGCACCAAAAACTCTTTGGCTTGTTATGACTGTTCAAAATGATTCACTGATAATAAATATTGAATGATTCTTAATCTGAAAGATTCGATGGAAAATCTTGGTAATTTGGGCCAAGGAACAACAAAAAAACTTTAAAAGTCCTTCTTTACTTCAACCCAGTTTCGACCTAAGTGCAGCAAAATCTATAAAGATAACAATAGACTTAATAATTAAAATTGTATAACATATCTTTCCGTTAAACATTTAAAACTCCAATATTGTTGAAAAATGTCTTGATGGTTCTGTTTTACATTTTTTCAGACTTTACATTTTGTATTTGAAATAATTATCAAAGAAAATGTAGTCGAAAGTTCTTGTTACCATTTAGAGAATGTAGATACATTTTTATATGCCATGTTTTTCTACAATATTAAATAAAATTTTATAAAAAATTTATATAAATTTAATCCACAATATTAATGAAAAAAAAGCACAATCGTGCAAATAAAACATACAAATTGTGAAAAAAAAATACACAATTGTGTCAGACTCGAACTATGTACTTTGAATTAATTTGTTAAAAATTTTCGTACAAAACATTGAATATTGCTTACACAATAAATTTTTATACACGGCCATCTATTTGGTATAAAGAAATAATCAATATTATGTTGTATGAAAAAACACTACAATTTGATTTATACCTAAGATACAAACTGTTTTGAGCTCCAATTCGTTTATTGAAGCCGTCGCCTGTATTTGGCAACCTTAATTTTAACGACACTCAAATGTATTTTAAATTATTTATTTTACAATTTATACAAGTGCCGGAGTTAGGCTTTTAAATTATTTAGATGTTTCCTAAGAGAAACTTGTTGACCAACTGATTACATTTTACATTTCCAACTTAAAATTAAACACAAAAATTGTACCTAAAACAGAAAGGGAAGGGTACAAACAGGAATATTGAACAATGAATGTACCCAAAAACGAAAATCCCAAATTACATAATTTAATACTGTCGCCAGACATAAATTAACAATGAAGGGATTAAGTTTACAATTTAAAAACGATTGTAGAAAAAAAAAGTTTTTACATAAATCGCCCCCTTTGAAAACATGCGGTTTTCAACAAAAAAAAAATACAATTATCCTTCATAAAATGAATTTATCACAATAATAACGCTAAAGAACAAAGAAATATTAAACTAAATGCAAAGAAAAAACGCAAATATATTTACAAAAATTAAATTCGTAGTTCATCAATTCGCTTGGAACTACTGATGGTTAAGTTCGCACTAACATAGTTTGTTATTATCTGTTTCACTTATCCGCATATATACAGGCATAGCACTGAACACGCTTAGGTTTTAAAGTTTACTCACTTGGCAACACGCACAATTTTATCACTGGACGCTTATATGTCCCATCGGATGTTCGGACCGTGGCGACGCGATTTACTCCATCTTTGCCGGGGTGAAGCTGGATCACTCGGCCTATGTGCCATCTAAGCGGTGGTGTGTTGTCTTCCTTGATTAATACCAACGCATCAGGTTTTAACAATCCTTCGCGAGATTGTTTCCATTTGGTGCGTACCTGCAATTCAGATACGTATTCTTTCGACCACCTAGTCCAAAAGTGTTGCAGAATTTGCTGACATCGTTGAAATCTGGCAAGCCGATTTTCTTGCACTTCAATCAAGTTTTGGTCGGGTACAGCCGCGAGAGTGTCACCAATAAGAAAGTGTGCGGGAGTTAAAGGATATAAATCGGAAGGATCGTTTGATAAAGGACATAAGGGCCTAGAATTTAAACATGCTTCTATTTGTGTCAGTATAGTTACTAATTCCTCGTATGTTAAAATCGCGTTACCCAAAACCCGCTTCAAATGATGTTTTGTCGACTTTATTCCCGCTTCCCATAGTCCTCCAAAGTGAGGTGATCTTGGCGGTATCATATGCCAATTAATATTTTCTTGATGCAACGCATCTTGAAACTCGCTGGTTTTATCATTCAAAAACTTTTTTAACTCCCGTTTAGCGCCCACAAAATTGGTACCGTTATCGGAATACAAATTTGAAGGTTTGCCGCGTCTAGCTACGAATCTTCGCAAAGCCGCTAAAAACGCTTCTGTAGACAAATCGCTCACAAGCTCGATATGGCTTGCCTTAGTAGAGAAGCATACAAATAAACAAATGTAGCATTTTGATACTTTAAATTTTCGTGATTTGCTATCGCGTATATTTATCGGACCCGCGTAATCTACACCGCAATTTAAAAATGATCGAGTGGGAGTCAATCTACTTTTCGGAAGAGCAGCCATTAAATATTCGGAATTATTTTTGTTAAATCTAAAACATGATAGACATTCGCGAATCACTTTCTTCACTAGATTTCGACCTGATATAATCCAATATTTTTCTCGTATTACGGCTAATGTAGCTTGTTGTCCGGCATGTAACGATTTGAGATGCTGATTTTTTACTATAAGTTTAGAAAGATTGCTTCGCGAATCTAAGAGCATTGGAAATTTTTTGTCATAAGAATAATCCGCGTAATTTAATCTACCACCAACTCGAAGTATACCGCTATCATCTAGAAAAGGATTTAAAGAAATAATCTTACTGTTTTTCTCGACCCCCCCTTTTCTTTTTAGATCTTTTAATTCCCTTTCGAAAAATCGTGTCTGATTAGCGCGGATCAGTTTGATTAATGTTTCGTTCAATTCAGTGACCGTAAGAGGCCCAAATTGCCTTTGGTCTTGGGATACAGATGCGTTCTTCACAAATCGGCAACAATATGCAACTACTCTTTGCAGTTTCGACAAGCTGGAATACCTATCGACCAAATCTATTGTCCCGTCCAAAACTATTAGGCATGTTTGTGGTTGTCTACGCTCTGCTGTGCATTCTACATCAAAAGTAGCTTGATTATAATTTTTATTGGGCCATTCCCTTGCATCTTTCAAGAGCCAAGGTGGTCCCGAAAACCAAAGGATTGACGTTTTAAATAAGCTTGGCTCGACGCCGCGAGTTAATAGATCCGCTGGATTTTCAGCGGTGTTTACATATTGCCATTTTTCAATATTAGTCAAATTTTGTATTTCAGCTATACGGTTTGAAACGAATACCTTCCAATCGCGCGATGAAGATCGTATCCAAGATAGCACGATAGTCGAATCGGACCAAAAATAGCAATCTTTGAAGTTCACGTCATATTTTTTCTTGACTTTATCATACAATTGCGCCAATAATAATGCTGCGCACAATTCTAAGCGCGGAATAGTTACGCTTTTCAACGGAGCCACCCTGGTTTTTGAACATAGAATTCTTACGTGAGATTTGCCTTCGTTATCTAGCGACTTAATATAAAAAACAGCGCCATATGCCGATTCGCTCGCATCTGCAAATCCATGTAATTCTATAGAAGTCGCATTTTTGCAAATAGCCTGACGTTGAAACTCTACATCATTTATGTTGAAAAGTTGATCATAAAATTTGACCCAAATAGAATGAATACCTTGTGGTATAGATTCGTCCCAAGAGATTTTGCTTTCCCATAACCGTTGCAATACAATTTTTGCAATAATTACCACTGGACTTAGCAAACCCAGCGGATCATAAATTTGCGCAATCATTGATAATATCGACCGCTTCGTGGCTTTCGCTTTGATGTTATCGCTTTTTATTGAAAACCTAAGTGTATCTGATTGCGAATTCCAATACAATCCCAAAATTTTTGAGTTATGATTGTCGCCCAAGTTTATTATTGCGTTCGGATTTAAAGAAACAATTTCCCTTAATATGCTGGGATCATTTGAAGCCCATTTGTTTAATGGAAACCCCCCTGATTTAAGAATTTCCTCTATTTGACTTTGTAACTCTTTTACTTCCGCGATATTTTTACCCCCTGTCAAAAGATCGTCCACGTAAAAATCTCTTTTTACAATACTACTGGCGATAGGGTATATTTTAGCGTAATCATTTGCCAGTTGGTGCAAACAACGGATAGCTATAAAGGACGATGTCGCCAGACCATACGTGACCGTATTAAGTTCGTAACATTGAATTTCGTCCTTAGGGTGCGAACGCCACAATATTCGTTGTAGCGGTCTCTGAGCTTTATTGACAATAATTTGGCGATACATTTTTGTGACGTCGCCCGTTAACACAATGTTATGCTTCCTAAAGCGCAGAACAATCGAGAAAAGATCGTCTTGTATATTAGCTCCAGTTAATTGAAGATCATTAACCGAGTATCCAGACGACGACTTTGCACTTCCGTCGAACACTACTCGGTAAGTCGTGCTGGTACTATCTGGTTTGTTAATGATATGATGCGGAAGATAAAAAAAATTACAATCATCATAACGTTCTAATTTGGTCATGTGACCTAATTCCACGTATTCACGCATGAATCTGCTATAATTTTCCCGTAATTCGGGATTTTTCGCGAATTTACGCTCCATTTGATAGAGCCGTTTTAGAGCTCCTAACCTAGATTCACCTAATTTAGAAATGGGATGCTTCATAGGAATATCCACAATAAACCGCCCATTTTCATCGCGTTTGCTCGTGCTTATGAAATGCTTTTCGAACGCCGTTTCTTCAACGTTCAGAGCCTTGTGGTCGGAGTGTTCCTCTATGGTCCAAAACCGTTCCAATTGTTTATGTAAAACAGTATTGTTTAAATTGCATAATACATTAGAATGCTGACCTTGCGGAATTGGACCCGTTATAACCCACCCTAATTGTGTTTTTTGAATCAAGGGCATATCCCTTCCCAATTTGATTTGACCTACGCACATTAAACCCCAAAAAACGCCAGCACCTAGCAAGATATCAATATCGCTATACGCATTAAAATTTGGATCGGCTAATTTAATGTTTTTTGGTATACATAGGTTGTCTAATGTATGTGATGGTGTAATTTCGGCAATTTTAGGCAGTATTAAACATTGAATGTTATCCTGAAATGAATTTTGATTAGAACGAATCGCCACTTCAGTTTTATGCGTGACCTTTGACGCAACATTGTTTATACCCGAAACCGAAATGTAGTTTATTTTTTCTCTGTTTAAATTCAATTTTTTTATTAATGCCTCACTAACAAAATTAGATTGTGAGCCGCAGTCTAATAATGCCTTGCATGGTCTAAAATTTCCGAGATTGTCCTTTATTTTAATTATCGCAGTTGCGAGAAGCGCGCGAGAATGAATGAAACTTGCCATTTTGGCTATTATTGGTTGAATAGCTTCACCACATTCGTTTTGCTCATTAGGACGATTATTATGTGTTCGCGAAATATTATCTTTATTGGCATTATTTTCACAATGCAGCAAGGTATTATGTCGTTTGTTGCATTTAGTGCAACCTGGTCTAGCTCTACAATTAAAAAAATTGTGTCCCGTGCGGAAACAATTAGAGCATATTTTGATTCGTTTAATTTCTTCGAATCTTGCGCTGGGATCTAAGTTTAAAAAATTTACACAATTGTACAGTGAATGATCCCCTTTACAGCTGTAACAACGAATCGGCTCGGCAGTCATGCTATTGAAAACCTTTACCTTTTCCCTTTGCCCTGTAATTTTCGAAGTAGGTTTATTACCTACTTTTTCTAAAAACTTACACCGCTCATTTAAAAACTCCGTTAATTCGCTTAACTTAGCTACCGATTTTAATTTAGAATTTTCCGCTTCCCACGCACGTCTCGTTTCGTCATCCAGTTTACCAACAATCAAGTAAACAATTAGGGTGTCCCAGCTGGATACCGGTTGTTTTAGTACCTGCAATGCTCGAAGATGTTTGGAAAAACCATCTGTTAATTGCCTTACGGCTCTATGGGATTCTTTGTAAATTGTCGGTAAACTGAATAATGCCTGGACATGATTGTTAATTATTTGTTTTTCGTCGTCATACCGGTCCTTTATTAATTTCCACGCGATTTCGTAATTCGAATCGGATATTTCCAGCGATTCTACTAATCCCCGAGCTTCACCCTTCAGAACACTTCTTAAATACTGAAATTTCTGAGAAGGTGAAATGGAGGCGTTTTGGTTAATAACAGATTCGAAAGTGTCGCGAAAGAATAAATATTTATCATATGAACCGTCAAATGTAGGAAGCTCTAGTTTCGGCAATCGAATTGAGTTTAAGGTGTTGTTGCCAGGAATGGCACTCGCAGCTTGTTCGCGATTTTCATTAGAATGGTTAATAGTGCTTTGCGAAGTTGAATGACGACTTGAATACTCTTTTATTAACGCTTTTAACCGCGATATTATATAAAAATAGGAATCTTCAAAATCCTGCCTTTCTTGTTCTTCAAGATCGCCATCTTCGCTCGCTAATTCAATTTGAATTTGTACATTTTCAAATTCAGAAATTAAAGGTTGATATGCAATCAACCGAGTTTCAATTTGCGTTACATCAATATTTTCTTTTTTAAGTTTGTCTACATAATTTTTAAGTCGCGTAAGTTGCCCTTTTATGCTGCCCCGCTTCGCTTTTAATTCGCGTAATGATTCTTCCGCCATATTTACGCAAGAAGTAAGTAATAATAATTTTTAAACACAAAATTTAAAAGCAATCTGAAGATAAGGCAAAATTTATAAAAATGAAATAGTGGCAAGTAATATTTTGCGACAATTGTAATAATTCTGACACAACTAGAAAACAATTTAAAATTCTACTAATAAGGATATAACAGGAAATAAATTATAATGGAACGCACCTTTTTTATATGAGACAATTTCCAACGGGAATCCTCAGCGACTTGATCAGAGTCCAAATATTTTGTGGAGTCGTTCTTCCTGTTCCTTTTTCTTACGAATTGATTTAATTTTGTAGTTTTCTTAATAATTGTTCACAATCCGGTTCGAAGGACCAATGTTTTGAGCTCCAATTCGTTTATTGAAGCCGTCGCCTGTATTTGGCAACCTTAATTTTAACGACACTTAAATGTATTTAAATTATTTATTTTACAATTTATACAAGTGCCGGAGTTAGGCTTTTAAATTATTTAGATGTTTCCTAAGAGAAACTTGTTGACCAACTGATTACATTTTACATTTCCAACTTAAAATTAAACACAAAAATTGTACCTAAAACAGAAAGGGAAGGGTACAAACAGGAATATTGAACAATGAATGTACCCAAAAACGAAAATCCCAAATTACATAATTTAATACTGTCGCCAGACATAAATTAACAATGAAGGGATTAAGTTTACAATTTAAAAACGATTGTAGAAAAAAAAAGTTTTTACACAAACATATTAAGTATATGTAACAAAACTGCACAATTTGGTTCTGTCACTTTTTCAAGTCCAATTTGTATTCATTTTCTTAACAATTGTGCAAAAAATATACAAACTGTTCTCTCTGCGTGTAGTAGAGGAATATTGTTGGAGAAGAGAAAATTGAAAATTGGAAGTTGGATAAAGGGAAATTAAAATCTAAAATTTTTTATTCTTCATTTTCTGATATATTTTACTTAATTTCAACACATTTGAAGCTGCAATTTGAATTGTCCTGACTTGAAAGTATTGCCAGGTAGGGCATCAAGAAATTAAAAATTAAATTTAACCCTGTGCTTCACGAGATTTTATGGATTTGCTACGGCCCTACTGCACGGAAATACATTTTTTTTATGGGAATAGGCGGTCCAAATTTTGCGTATTTTGTGGACTCATGTGCAACAACCAGCAGGAATTGGTAGTTCAAATCTCAATCCCGCATGCAGATGAAAGTTAAATGAATACGTGGTTTTCATTCGAAAATTGCAAAATGTAATGCAAATTAGAGCGCACTACGATGAAATGTATAAAACGCACCAAATAGTTCCACAAAAAAACTAATAAACATAAAATCCCGAAACTAGTTCAAAAATTCTAAAAAAGCACGAAAAATAGTTCCAGGTTAATTGCCCCTATGGACTTTATAAAATAGAGTGATATAGATCCATAGACCAATCTGGTTTAAGCAGCTGTGGGATCTAAATGCTGTAACTTTTCTTCAAGAGCAAGATCATTTGGTATAGAAACAATAAATTCGTATACCCAAAATGTGCTTAAGGAAGTTTTTACCAAAATATCAAACTTGTTGTTAACGAAATAGCAATTACACTAAATAAAAAAAATATCTATACAATCCAGTTATCGAGTTGCAAAATTCACTTGATTCTGCGCCGAAAGGAGGGGGAGAATATTATTTAATTACTAAAAATGTCAGGGCAATCGAAAGTCCGCCTAATCTTCAAGTAGGTACCAAATAATATTAATAAACGTGTAAATCCTGAGCTAAATAACGCTTCTCATTGGTTCATACTTTAGCTACCATCCCAAATTACTTTTTATGTACCTACTAAATATCGCCTACATTTCATGTTAAAAGTATTTACCAATTTATTTAGGGCGATACAAAAATATTAAAATTATAATTTTACAAGATATTCTTTACAATGAAAATTTTATTACATAAATCATAGTAATTACAATAATACTATACTATGTTGACAACTTGAATAGGCAAATTAAAACACAATTTAAATAAATAAAATATAAATATTTTTTATGATTTAGCTGTTGGTATTTAAGCTCATTTACTTTATATTTATAATATAGTGTACTTTTAACACCGTACGAGAATAATTCTCAAAGAGCGTATTTTAATTTTTTTGAATATTGAATTTGTAAACCAAAATAAATATAATGAATCATCGTGACGTGCAATCGGATTGTTTCGCTCATCAAAAGTTTCAATTAAAATATTTGGGATTACTACCGAATCAAAATATATTTTATAAGTTATACTCCTTGAGCTTAATAATAATATTAACTATTTATTCTTTTTCAATCATTCCTGAAATTGTAAAGTTATATTATATTAATTTAAATGAATTTATTACCTCTATGCTGTTCGAGACGGGACATTTCACCGGTAAGATATTTGTACACTAACAAACAACTTCTATGGTTTATTTGGCAACAACGATTATCAAAAAATTCAAAACAATAATTTTTTATCAAATATGACATTATGCAATGGTAATTCATATTATATATTTTAACTTTCAGTTGTAATTTGTATTCTTTGCGCATTCCGGAATCGATTTGAATTAAAACAATTATTTGAAAAACTTCAATTTCTAGATGAGCTTTCAAATTTTAGAAATACACAAAGTGAAAACATTTTTATAAAACAATATAAAGATATTGTTAGGAAACAGGTAACATTAAATTATATTAATATATTTATATTATTAAAAGTGTACAATTTGTTAATATGTAGGGTAGACCGGGGTCGGTTGAAACGGCGCTAATAATTTTAGCTCTGGAAGCGTTAGTTCCCAAAAATGGTTTAACCGACCCAGGTTTCCCCTCCATTTAAAAAAAATTGATCACAATGTACTGATTACATATAAGATGTTAAAACCTCAAAAATGAATTAATTATTTCTGATGAAGATACATTCTGTATCGAAATATTCAAGATCTAAAGAATTTCAATCGTTTGTTTAACTTGTTTAATTTTTGAGTTTTTAATATATTACATTCTCAGAAGTTAATAATCCTAACTTATGATTACATAAAAGCATGCCACACATCATATTGAAAGAATACCAAATTAATATAAAATATTGATGCAATACTGTGCTATTTTATGTGCTCGTAAACATATTATACTTACATAATAATATAATATTACAAATTCTTCAAAATAATATTACTATAATGATTAATATTGTACAAATATTACCTAGAACGTGGTAGCTAATATTAAATCCAGTGTCACATACAAAAATATATTGAAAAATTAAAGTCACTCTACATATTGCAAATCTATGAAATTTACAAAGCCAGACGCTGATTTCGAAAATAATTTGCAATATGTAGAAACTTAAGATTGCACATCCTGTCGACGAAATGGTCTTCACGGAAATTGAAAAAGACAAAACGATATCAAATGAAAGTTCAATTGTTGAACGGCATAAGATATCATGAAACTATGCAGACGGTGGAGGGGAAATTGGAATGAAATAATTAACGTTAGATTAAGAATGGCAAAAAAGTAAGGAGTCTCGCGAGTGCCTTGATAGAAAAAACTCAAAAAAACTTCCTAATTTGGAACATCATGAAGGGGTCATTTCCAATTCCCCTCACCGTTTCGCATTGTTACTGTCAACAAGGTAAGCCCCATGTCTGGGGATAATTTTTATATTTTGTAATATATGCCTACCGGTAAATAAATTAATATTTAAATTTTAACCCAAGTCTTTATCTTTAAAATCAAAATTAATGCGACACCAGTTGAATTTCATTACCAATAACCGCAATACTGATGAGTACGTTCCAATATTTTATAAAATAATATTACCAAAGCTGTGACTTAGCCACCATTTTATATTTTAAAGGATGCAAAAGCTAGTTAAGCTATTATTAATTCACCATGTATATTAACAATGTCATATTTTTTAGAGTTACTTTGGATCTTCATCAATAATGTTTGTACTAGTTTCGTACATATCATTGTCAATTGCATTATCATTAAATAAAGAGAAATGGATTCTACCATTTGGAAGTGGACCTGCTATTAAAAATAATAATCTGCAATTTATGGTACAAATATTGATGTTTGCTATAATTTCTATAAATATGTATTTGCAATTATTTATTTATATAAACGTATTAACACTAATTTGTGGTCATTGTAAGCAATTACAAAAGTACATAGTAATATCATTTACTGGCTATAAAGGAGACATATCTAAGGTAACTAATTGTAGTATATTATGTAAGAATAACCTATATTATACTGAAGCTCTAAGACAGAAACATACTTTCACAGTATGAACAGACATTAAAGTTAATTCTTATCCGCTATAAAGTGAAGCAGGAATTTAAAAAATATTAATTTCCCATGGTATTTTCGCATGATCGGGTGTCAGGTCGGTCACCTCGTATATACATGCTTTAACCGAGAAAAACTTTCAGCAAGACGAAGCAAAATTAATCAAAGACAAACTGATAAACTGGGAATCATTTAAGATACAACTTGGATGCATTGTGCCTTACCACATTGGTATTATTGATGCAGCAGATCAATTGGAAACCACATGCTCATCAGTAATGTTGGCTTTTTTTGTTGGAGTTAGCATTGTTTTATGTTTACTAATATTTCATGTCCAGGTAAGCCGTATCTATAAGACAACTAAATTATTCAGATACTAACCAAATAATGTCAGCTAAATATAGATTTCCCTGAAACTTTGAAAGATTTCATATTGCTGGTATCAGGCTATTCACTACTGATTATAATGTCTAGTTACGGAGAGAGAGTTACAACGGAAAGCGGTGAAATAGCAAATATATGTTATGAAATGGATTTCGCTAATAGTGATTTAAGAATTCAAAAATCTTTAATGCTTATAATGATCAGATCTCAAAAACCAATTGCTCCAACTATTGGAAAGCTTCGAGTTTTAAACTTACGGACAATGCTTAGCGTAAGTATTAATCAGCTCTATTAATAATTAGGTTCTAATTCAATTTACATTTTAGATTTTTCAATCAATTTACACTTACTATACTTTCCTTCGAAATATGAAGATCGAATGAGATTTTTCAAATATGTATTGTTAAGTAGTATCTTATCTACACGAATTACACCAAATTACAAATAATTACTGAAAATTTATAAAAATTATCACTAATTTCAATGTAATATTATTGATGTTGTAGTATACATATAATTAATAAAAAATATATTAATGCAGTGTATGTTTGATTTGATGGAATAATTAAATGAGACAAATACCTCAACTATTGCCTCTATGTATTATTATTTTTTAACGTTTATGTGCAAGGGGGAGGGTAGTCTAAAATTTGTATTTTGTTTTATTTTGTTTGAAGTACAGATTTGTACTTAATAAGGAACCAGGTAGTAGCATATATACTTGAACTACGAACTTCTTTAATAACTTTAAGTCATACGATAGTTCTTGCGGACCAACATATAACTTCAGTATTCTATTAGCTGAATTTTATCCCAATTGAAAAAAAAGAGATGGTGTTTAAAAGCTCCAGTGTAACCAATGTGAGGCGAATTACGTGGGCTAAACAGTACGGAACTTGAAAGTTGGGATTAAAGAACATAATATAAATATACCAGAAAAGTCATATTTTGAAATTCAATAATCATTCCATGGCCACTAATGGATCTAAAATCATACATAGCGCAAGCAAGAGAGGAAAAGTGCTTGATTTACTGGAGGAACTGGAGGTAGCTAAGGTCCAAGAAAATACCAAATGTTGCAACGCAGATTGGAAACACCAAACTCAAACCTATATTTTTACATTTTATTTAAAATTCACACCACACTAATTATCCTTATATTCCTCATCATGATCACAACGTTTGTTACTTATTGACGCACAAATTTTATTTTTATAGTAACCCCGGACTTTCTTCATTTTTTATTTGTCTTATCATGTCGGTTTATTTGATTCATTTATTGACACATGTCATCTGAGAAGCAATCTTCGGATTTTTAATGTAATTTAAAGTCTTCTTCTTGGTCTTCTTGACAATTTCTGTTTGGTGACATATTATTATTATCGGGAGTTCCAAATAAATTGACTTGGTCCGATAATCCTGTTTACAACATTATTCGCAAACCTTTTACATATGCGGGACACATTCGGTTGTTGTCGTCCCAAGGTACTCTTTTATCGCACAAAAATGGATCGGGGAGACTGGGGATGGTGTGGACACTGGGATACAATGACATGCTCGTATTTTAGACCTTAGTGATATTGTTGCTGTACATGACTAATGTCCGAATTAATAGTCACGGATTAATCCGAGATATTAATACGGGCATTAGTATGTTAGTACCACTGTAAACAGCTGATAGGAGAGAGTAATCGACGCTATGATATTATCGGAAGTTTTTATAGAGCATAGTGTGTTTTCAACCTCTCATTTGTAAGTTTTCATAGTGACTACGATTTTCAATTATTTAAGCTGAATTTTTTGTAATTATATTTTTATTTGTAAAGCTTGTTTTATATAAATTTTCTCGACTTTAAAATTTTTTTTCCTGTCATGGGATGCAATGGATAGTACGTCTAATATATCTCGTACCTTTTACTTGACTGCCGAAGGAGGGCTACTAATGTTTTTCGAGTTTAAAGATACTACAAATTGTAAACAAATGAAAGTGAGGGAAGGGAAAGCAAAGAAAAATTTATTTAAGGTAGAAATTAAATTATCCAGTGAGTCTGATTTTGAAATATATTGTTCAATTAAAATGTTCGTAAAATTTTTTATAGTTTAATTAATATAATATTTATTATATAATATTGTTCATAATTTAGTTTTGTAATTTTTAATAAATATTTAGTTTGTATTGTCCATCATATTACTTGCATGTACATTATCCAATGTATCTCCGGGTAATATCCACTGTATCCCAGTACCTCGGGATACTTTGGACAAAAGTAAGGTTTACTTTGCAATTAAATTTTGGAAAAACTATTGCATCTTAGTAGCCTATATTAAGGTTAATAATCTTAAACTATCTACCTTAAAGTTAAGTAAAAAAAATAATAGCCTAACTTCTTTGGAAAAAAATTTAAATAATATAACATAAAAAGTGTCCAAACCATCCCGTCTCTCCTACAAATGCTTCAAATTGGATAAACAACCTAGATATTTCTTTCTAATGGTGAAATATACATTGTAATTCCATACGAATAAGTAATTTAAAGAGTTAAAATTTTGGATTAGTAATGTGTATTGTTTTGATGAATTTCTTGTAGTTTGCGTGAATAATAAGATTTTAAAATCCCAAAACAGATTGGCTGTAATTTAAAAAATATAAAACTCAATATAATTAGTTCATGTAATTTTTAACTATATTGGTTTATATAGGAACTTAAAGATGAGTTCGGGAAGAACTCTTGATTTGTTGCATTAAAATTAAGTCAAATAGAACATTTTTTTCTATCCAGGCTGTTTCGTATTGATGTTTTAAAGAATGAGAAAAATTCTAAAACGGAGTGCTTTTTTGTTTAATTTCAAAATTTCGCTTTCGAAAAGGAACCTGAAGATATCATCACATATGGCTCAATTTCTTTTAGGCATATTTTGATCTTAAATGGCAACTATATTCCACACCCAGAAATGGGTGGTCTTCGTTGTCTTGCACGTGAGCACTTGCCGTCGTAAAAATTTTTGTGCAAATTTAAAATAAATTATTTCCAAATCGTCACCGTTTAACTTCGTGTTTCTAATTATCGCTGTTATCTAGATTGCAATCCTCCAGTTTAAAATAAATTTCAAACCTAGAAATCCAAAATCTTTATCAAAATAAATACCCAACGATTCAATTTATTTATATAAATCAAAATTATTCATTTTCATATCACTTTTATTTGCAAAAACTCACAAATTTCACTCAAAAAATACAGAAATGTCGAATTCGGTCTACAATATCGGACGTTCTTCCGGTCGCTTTGTTGCGAACTCCCCCTCCTTCTTCCTTCTTTTTATAGCTTCTGAAATCACATTCCGCACTAGTACATAAAAGTGCCTCATTATTTAACTCAAATCAGTGTAGATGTGAGCTATTATGTAACGGTAGAAGCAAAATATTTTATAATACCTATTAATAATTATATTTGTGGCACTACTGAATATTATCTATCACACCGTTGCCGATCACTTATTTATTTGGACTTTTAATGCCTTTTAATTTTATTGAGTATCTACTATTATATATTTTTTTTTTCTAGAAAACTTGAAAACTTTTTATTACTTTCTCTAAAATAAATTTAAAAACAATTCCAATTTTATGATATAGCTGGATAATTATTTGAAATATTTAAGTATTTATATTTTAAACAAATTATTATATAGGTATCAAATTTATTTGGGATAAATTACTTAGTGAAATTAATTTATTCCACCCTAGGTTATTTAGCCGTTATTCTTCATAAAATTTTGTATAATTTGAATTTTAAAAATAATGTGGATATTGAGGATAATTATATTCTACAACCAATTTTTTTTGTTAAACTGAAAATTTTCCTAAACAAATTATAGTATTTACACTAGCTGTATACATTCTAGGTAATTGTTAAATTATTTCTCAATTAAAAACCATTTAAATAAATAAATAGTAATATAAAATATTTAGTTTCAGGAATTGGGTAGTATATTGTTGGAACGTGAACGATAATATAATATAATTCAACGAAGCATAGGAAGAAGTTGTACAAAATCGCAAGTCATTTTTTTAATTTAAAATTTGTTCTATTAAAGCGGAAATATGTATGATGGAATAGGAAGGTTACCCGTCTTAATAATAATAGTTTCGCTCACCAAAGTTATTGTTATCAAATTAAAATTTTTTTGGTAAGTGTGCCTTCACAGTATGGTTAATAATAATAATTGTATTAGTAGTTTATATGTTTTGAGATATTCCTGAAGGTTAAAAAGGGTATTATTCGGATTTTAATAGATTTATCGTTTCTATATGGTATTCCGGGCTGGACGACATACTGGAAAATATTTATTAGTTTTCCAAATTTAACACAAATTTATTTTAAAATATCACATAATTTATTATATTATTACAGTGGATTTTATTTTTCAGTTATTCTAATGGGTGGTTACATACTGGAATAAATTTGAGTTAGTAAAAAATATTTCAAAAGTATGAAAGTTGGAATAGTTTATATAAAACAATATACAAATAGAATTGTTAAGTGTTGTTGGTAAGTATTATATAAATTTAATAAAACTTTTTTTATCATTGTAAATGTAGCTTCCTCTGATGCAATTCAAAAAAAAATTCAAAAAATTAGTGCACCGCCAAATTTGCTACAGTAAATTATTAAGATCACAATAATTAACTGAAATGAAAGAAAATTACAGTGACATTATTATTGCTTACATTAAAAGACATAGAAGAAGTCTTCGACACAGAACATGCATGGACAAATTTTTAAACAAAGAATACTACACTATTTCTTCTTCAATTAAAACATTCAAGTGAGAACCACAATTAATAATTCAGCACCAACACCAAAAATATTTTACTTATTGCATATTAACACCTTGACGTCCGGTCGTCTAAAAGTAGACGTTTAGCGAACTGGACGTAAACTGCCGGCCGTCTATTAATTGCGATTTGACATTTCTTACATAAAATGCCGTTAATTAAATATTAACGATTGCAAATTTAAATTGGTATGATATTGTTTATTTAGTAGAAACATTATATGATATACAGAATTTGTCAAATCACCAAAAATTTTTATCTCCCTTCGATTTTACAAACATTTACAGAAACATAGGTGTAAGCGGTGTAATTAAGCATTTATGTGAATTATTGCCGGCTGCACAGATAAGTTTTGCTATAAACTTGCCGGACGTCAAGGTGTTAAGTTAAAATTTTTGAAACCCTGTCGGCTCTGTATGCGGATGATACAGCCATATACGCTCACTCGTTATTTACTAACTACAGCAACTTTGAATTGCTGTTATGTGATTGTATATCTGCTTAATTTATCAAATAAATTTATATCTTCAAGACAAATCTCGAGGTGAAATATGGGACACCAGTGCATAAATCCCCAGCAAACCAAACTACTGATTAGCTTGATCACTCATAATAAAAAACAAAAACTATAATTATTTGCTTAAATTCAGCTTGAGCACACTGTTTGTATTTTTATTTAAAAGAAAATTATTTATTCCTATTTAAACAGGCAACTCTCTATATCTCAAAGTTATTTTTAGGTTTACGTGCGATTAGGTACCAAGTAGGTACCACTTAACCCATTTTGAATCCAAAGGCAGTCTAGATCGTTTTTAATTCATTTGCGCTTGTTTTTACAAATATTTTTTTTTTATTTCCGATATTTTTAAGCAATCGCTGGGGGCAACCGAAAACATACCAGCTTCTTCGTTTTGAATTTTTGATTTAAAATGATTTAGATCGCTTTCGCTTTGAGCAAATGTATATATTTGTTCACATTTTATTGATATGTCTTGTTATAACCTGCCTATTTGTGTCTAGCAAATTTACTTTCAGAACAAATATAAAAATCGTTAGAAAATTACTATAATATCAAAGGTAAATGCCTACCGGACTCCGGGCATGCTTCTAACAAACTTTCAATTATAGTGAACCAAATAAATCAGGTTTTTCGGGTACGTTATAACCGATCACCACTGAAAAAGTAATTAATCTAACCAGATCCAATTTAATCCTAAACAAATCCAGCTTAATCTAATTTAAACTTAGCTTAAACCAACTGAAGTTTTTCAATCCCTAGATTATTAATTTCTAACCAAAGTAATCTGCCAAGTCCGAAGCTATTTTGTTTTTACCAAAATATTATAATATATGAATAATAAAAACAACTAAATAAGGTTGACCAAAATTTTTACTTGGGAATTACAAAATCTTTTTGTGGAATACGAATACCTCTTACACATCTCAAAATATTCTTGCATGTTATTTGCGCTATATGTAAAATTGTACGAAATCCCTGGAAAATTGAACATCTTACCAACCAATATTATTCTTCTTCAATTTTTTAATTTGAATTTTTAACTACATAACGAAATATCTACTCAATTTAAAATAGATCATTTTTAGAATGCATCTTATAACAAGAAAATGTTTGTAAAATATCCTATAGTTTTTACAAGTTTATAATAAATTATTATCGAAGAAAAATTATGGATTAAAAAATTCAGCTTTATTAATTACATTAACTTGGATATTTGGGTGGTCATATCTAATATGTTTCCACAGATGCAATAAATTGATTATCATGTTCGAAACTTCTGAAAACATAAAAAAATATTATTTAGAAATGAAAAGAAATCTTGCTTAAAAATAAATATTTAGATACATACCTTTCATTTTAACTTGAAAGCCAGTGTTCGCTCGCCTTAAATAAAAGCAACTTGGCTACGTTTGCTTTTCCAATTATGGGACATAATAAATTCATGTTTTTTAAAATTAATATTGTACTTTGAATACAAAGAATGCTAGAAATTACTACCATGTAAGCAATATAATATACATAAATAAGAAATACAAATATAAAGAAAACCGTTTGTAAATTAAAAAATGTATAATTTATTTCTTAACAAAACTTGCAATCTTTATTCAGCATTCAATTTTAAAATATCTTTATTCGCAACCCTCAAATATTTCTTTATATAATTTAGCAAGAAAAAAAATTACGTGATAGCTAAAAGAACTTTCCTTAAGGAAACTTTTTATAGTGATACATAATCCACCAAAATAAGTAGGACAGGAAGAAATACATAATGTACTGTATAGTTTATGTGCAAATGCAAAATGCATGTATTCACCCTGGAGACGTTTGTTCACTGACACACAACGGTGTCACGAAATGAGCCTTTTATATTACAAGATGCTGAATGTAAACAATTTTGGTCGAGTTTTCCCAACATCCTTGCTAGTAAGAAAAGCTTTTACATTTTTAACAAAGGATTGTTTTTAGCATAATCATAAAACAAATTAATTCGTGGTGAACAAAAGTAAATGTAACATTTACCTTTGTTGTAGGTAAATACCATATTAGAAACAAAACCTTTATATTTTAATATCATGTTAACAATGAAATGTTTAAATTTATTGATATGATGAAGTTATTTTATATTTGAAAGTTTCTTTTATATCTAAACATTCAAAAATTTTAAACAAAAAGTGGAAAATGGGCAGAAACATGGATTGGTATTATGTATTTTAATGTAGTACACACAATATAATGATATATGTGTATATAAAAACAAACAAGATTCAAAAAAAAATATAGGTAATGTACTGTATATGTTTATGAGCAAATGCAAAATGTATATATTCACCCTCAAGACGCTTGCTCGGTGACATCGAGTGGTATCACTAAATGAGCTTTTTATAATACAAGATGCTGAATTTAACAAGTTTGGTCGTATTTTTCCACAATTTTCACTTCCTGAAAAACATCTTTGCTAAACAAAGTTAAGTATTAATTTTAGCAAAATAAAATTAAAAAGTCCGTCATTGCAATTTAATTAAAATTCGAATTTTCAAAGTATTGCAAGTTAATAATTAATAGTTGTTGAAATTTAAATATTTTTGAAATAAATTGTTAAGAATTCTGCGAGTAATTAAGTTCATCTTAATTAACCACCAGAAAAATCGGTTAAAATTAGAGCAGAGCATACTATTTTATCGGAAAACTTGTTCACAATTAATATTAAGATTTAAAAAAAAATATTTAATAATAAGCAGATTTAATTTTTTATAATTTTATATAAACTATACGAATACTCTCTTGAAGAGAATCTATCATAATATGTTATAAATATTAATTTTATTTTGTTCAAGAATTTGTTTGGAATTTAACTTTCTATTATTACTAATGGTTTACTTTAAACTTCGGAATAAAAATTTTGTACAATGCTAACTTATTTCTATATAAGTAGCTTACAAAGAACACTAAATACCTATGTCGTCGTTGTATAAAAAACATAATTCTTATATTTTAACAAAAACATTTATTTTCTTTATATTACGATAACAAGAAGTTATAAAAAAAATATAGGATTCGGTATGACTTGCTCTTTGGGGCATAAGAGTTTTGATTAGGCTATGATAGTTTTATGACTTATTTGTAAAAAATTTAAAAAATCAACACCATTTGAGTAGAAAGAATTTCAACATGACTGATATTCCATTAAATTTTAAATTATTACCTGTTAAAAATTCATTCCCATGTTAAATGACCGGTTAGTTTTCAGCAGATGAAGTCAATTTCTTCAATTACTTTTTGATTTTAAACTTTTCATTTAATTTTCAACAATATGTAATTTTATAAAGCAATTTCCCAAAATTCGTGGTAACGCAGTGCCTGACCATTTTCTCATTAACAGGAAAATACATTTTGCTATCATTTGAACTAATGTGAACTTTAAGTTAAATTAAATATTTTTTTTAATTTATAAAATAAAATGTGTTGAAATAAAATCTGATTTTTTCTCTGATAATTTTTATCTCTTTTCACCTTTTCTCTGCAATCAGGCGAGCAGAAAATTGCATAGTTGTGATTTTAAGTGTTAATTCGCCATGTACCTACTGCAGGATAATTTAGCGCCTGTGGTATATTATCCAAAAAGTAATTAATTCTTGCTTAATCTTCAAATTGTTTTATTAATCTTAGACCAACAACTTGTTAATCTACTACATAACATAGAAATCTCTTTAACACCTTTTAAAACTTGCAATTATTTCACCTCACTAAGTTAAAACCTTTAATTATTCTGAAACAAACACTACCACTGTAATTTTTTGACCGTTGTAATAATGTAATATGGCACATAGAAAGAAAAACTATTATTTCGGGGAAGCGAATCAAATTTAGATTTTCATTGTATAAACTAGTTCAAATTTTTCAACTCTATTTTCTCAAACAAGGCTGATCATCATAGGCGGAACAACTACTATAAAATACCATGAATGAGAATCTAATTTAAAGAATTATATTTTTATTAAGGACACAATAGGTGTGTCTCTTGGAAAATCCTGGAATTTTTATCTGGTCTTTGGGTCAGTCTGAAGGTACAAATGAATTTTCCCTATTTATTTCAGATATTAGAATTTTTTTAAACCTTCAAGATAGTACTTTATGCAGCTTATTCAGTTTATGTCGTTTTATATCAGTTATTAAATTACAAAATAGGCAATATAGCTAATATTCCCCCTCTATATTACTAATATTACTGTAAATCGATTAATGTAAATTCTGGCAAGACAGGTATGTGTGTTATTTCGAACATTACGGAAAACTGGTTTACAAATATTAGGAGTCATTGTTGATGTTAGAATATAGGTATCAAATTTCAAATTTTAGTTTGAATTAAAATGCTGTTACTAATAAGTTGGTAGTTACCATTAATTTCTTTATGGCAAAATACAAACATTCAAACTTAATTTTTAAAGTGTTGTTTTTCAATTAGTAGCATTAGTGAGTATTTTATAGTTTAATTTATAATATCTGCTGCAAACGATAAGAAACATTTCTTAGTTCTAAAAACTTGCCTTTTCATATTATATAGGTTACTAGAGCAAGATTACTGTGTCGAAGAGATGTGCAAGTGGAGCTTTTACACAGCTTTTGCGAGCTTTTCTTGCATTATTAAATGGAATTTCATTGTAAATTTAGTTGGGTTGTCATCTTATTATTATTTATAAGCGTGTATTTGGAAAAAAATTGTAAATTTACACTATGCGGTAGATCGAAATCCGTCAAAAATAACAACTTCGGTAAATATTATTTCACATCAAATTATGAAGTTAAATATTAACATTATAATATATTATTACCATTTATTTATTTAATTTCTTGCAAAATAATTTAAAAAAATTAAAGAACGTGAAAATCAAAAAGAGAATTTATAATTACTCTTAGAGCATGCTGTATGCTGATGAGCGGCATTGAAGTAAAAATAATACAGTGCCTTTCAGAAAATTAATTAATTTTAATAAATTATCATAAGTGAAATGTCACATTCTGCTATGGTAGTTTCAATTAAGAAAACTGAATAAAGTAAAAAGGACAATAAAATTCGCCAAGACGGGAGTATAATTATCAAGATTAATAGGGCTGAGCTGTTCATTACCGCTTGACTGTCGTTATTTTTAACAGAAACGGTAACGAGTTTTCCTAACTTTTCCAAGTCTACATTTTTTTATTGTTTTGAGTTTACGCGGGAAATCCTACAGGATATTTACAGTACATAATGAATTTTATAGGCGATAATAAAAATAAATCCGGACTTTGTTTTTTCAACAATAATTAGTGACCCGTTTTGAAGATTACACTAACGACTTTACACGTAATTGGTCGTAAAAAATTTAATTTAATAACTGCATTTGATTAGTACATGTTTAATTCACTTCTCTGTTAAGTTTGGAACGGAAATAGTTTGTAAATAATAAAAGAGGAACAATTTATAGAACAGAAACAAGCAGAATGAAGCTGTCATATAATAGCTTTCGTTGTGAGATGATAATCAATAAACAAAGAAATGAAAATAAAAGTAAGCTAATTAAATAGTTTTAAGTAATTTTCTTGTTAGATAACAATTTTATACCTAGCGCTACGTGCTCGAGTTTGCAAATTAATTAAGTTTCTGAATATAATTAAAACTTTAGATCTTATTAAAATAACAAAATAAAAAATATGTAAGAAAATTAAGCTATAATGTGAAAATTATATGCAAAATTAAGTAGAAAATGTTAAACTTTGGGTTATTTAAATTAATTTTCTCCGAAGAACAAACAGAATTTTCTTGTTACAATAAAAGTGCATTGTTTAAAATGGTAATTTGCAAAAACAAAAAGTTGGCAAATTATGTTGTGTATCAAAACTGAAATAGCAAGAAGTGTAAGTTGTGGCATAAATAAAGTATACAGTTTCATGAAAACAACAAACTGTAAATCAAGGGTATTGTGTAGCTATGGCAGACGTGTTGCGGTAACTCGAAATAACAGATCTGTTTTTGTTGCTTGCCATCCCACCCCACTGGCCCAACCTAAATTTTCTCAGTTTCTTTTCATTCATTTGCAATGATTTTTTTCTCTATGAGCTCGAATAGATTACGACTTTTTGCATAATGTCACGACCTTTTCTCAACAAAACTCGATTACTAAAACTTAAACTTATAAATTAGTTTGGAATGTAATTCCTGTTTTAACAAAAATTTATGTGTACAAAAAGTAATTGAAAATTTTGCATTTAAATTAAAACGAAGAACAAAAAATTCTATACGAATACATAAATGTTCTACGTTTGAAATTGCAATAAAAATTCCACTTAATATTATTGTAAAGAAATAAATAAAAATATATTTTCATTACACAATTATTGGGCAACCTAAAGGGCAGCATTCCAAAGACAAAGATTAATAACTTTCTCTATTTTGATATTCTAGTGTCTTCTATTTTTAAGAATATCGTGGTGCCGCGTCCGGATTCCAATGATATGTTAAAGTTTAAATGGAGGTAAATATTATTATAACAATTTTATTTTATGTTTTATTTTATATATTTTTTTGTCATCTAATTTAAAGCTGGAAAACTGTTCTGGCAAAAAAAACATTGTGTGTCAGTTTTATTAACACGCGTTACTACACTTCACCGAATTTGAAAGTTTACGAAGTTTTCGTCTAAAGTCAAAGTCTTTCTGAAATACCTTGTTAGTTGGGGAAAATTTTCAGTTAAAAAAATTAGCATTTTTTTGAATTTAATAATTTCTCGGCTTCGCTCTCGACATTTAAAACTGTTTTAAAAGTTTGCCAAGCATTATCATAACCATTAACTATTAAATCATACACATACATAAACTATAACAATAGCTACGTCAATTAATTCTTTATAAGATCTTAACTACATATTATGTAGTTTACTGGTATAATGTTTTTGTTCAATTCCACAAAATCCAATACATTGATGTCGAACTATCCATTTTTATCAAACACCAAAGGGCTGGCATAATTCGATATCAAAGGCTGTTTAATTTTATTCACCATAAATACATTGTTGGTTGACTACTTCCCTTCCCCTTTACTCTCTACTATGCTTGTGCTAGTACTATAATGAAATTCTTTTCCGCTCTAGTTAGGTAATGAATTCATTAAAGCACCGTTTTTATTTCAATGGAAATTTTGAGTTTGTTAATTATTTTTATGAATGTGTGAATAATTAACACTATAAAACTATATACGAATTTCACTAGATTTACTAGATTGTGCGGCCTGAAGGCCGCACTAACTTGTCACTCTCATCCCGTAACCTTCCAATTCTTTAGCTTGGTAACATAAAATAGAGGTAGATAAAACGTCATTAAAAGTTTTATTGGCATTATTTATAGCAAAAATTGCAAATTGTTTACAATCACCTTGTTTTATCATTTGTAACAACTTTGTATCCTACAAATTTAGTATCCTCGGCAGATATTATGCAAATTAGGTGTAAATAGACACAATACCGTTTGTATTGTGTACAATAATTAAATTATTTTGCATTTCATACTACGTTATCTAAAATGAAATCAAATTAAGTGTTAGTATATATATGCTGTGCCCAAAATTTGTTTTCATTTTTATGTCTATAAATGACAAAATTATATTGTTCAAGGAGTATAAAATATAAAATGACTATTGTTCCCGCTTTGACGCACATAATTTAAATTTTCTAGTTATTGTTGTGTAATAATTCGTCATCGTGAACAATGAAAATTCAATCAACTAGATCATTACGGTACAGCTTTAAGCTGCCTAAAACCCAAGCTTAATGAATCACTTCCACTTGATTATGAAATCAGACAGTTTATAACATAAAAGATGGTTATACTTCTGTTTTGGGATTAAATGCTTTGCGTAGAATTTCTTTGTATCATTTACTTCACAAAAATTTGTAATTATACTATATTTTTTTGATAAATAAAACAGGATTAAAAAACGCCATAAATGGTGGATGCTCCTCCAGAAACGATGCTAATTTATTTACAATTGTGTCGCTGAAAGCACCCGCATTGAAAGTCACTTGATATTTCAGTCACATTCCTCTTATGTCGCCATTGTAGTGCGAATTTTAGCTCTTTCCCTTACGCTTTTTTCAATTCTTCCGGGCACTTAAAAATAAATTAAAAATTAATCGCATTTGACAAACTTTTATCAATTTTTTTAACATTATTTACGGCTTCAATTTTAACTTAATTTTAGAAATTTAAAAATAAGCTAGTTAAAAATGTATCCTGCAGAAAATATTTTTCAATTGAATATTGTAGCTGTTGTCAAAGGATCTCTTTTATAAATATAATCTTATGATATCACCTTACATAACGCCTTGGTACTCCTGTTTCTACGGTAACTGTTTTCTGATAGCATTTTCCTCCGATTTGGCAGTTTCCATCATCACATTTCCGCTTTCAATAAGTTTATCTAATGCCGCTACCCTCTGAGATATCTTTTTGTTATAATATACGCAGCCTGGTGTGAGCGATTTTAGTCTCCGTCTGCTTGGCTCGAAAATATTATTTGTAAACTAAGCATCTTCGAAAAGCTCACGAACCAATTCTTCGAGTTGACAAAAATATTTCGCACAAAATCTAAAAATGTTTCGTTCCTAAATTGCCACTGTCAATATTAAAATGAAATTTTTGTAGGGTTTCGCTTTTGAGTTCATATAAAAAAATTATTTACCTTGATGTTGCGTATAAAACGCTTTATAAAACGGACGAACAAAAGGGAAGCCACAACTGCTGCTAAATTCAGATATATGCGTTTTACAAATTAAACGACGTACCTATAGGGCTTTGCAAAACAAATAGCTGGCTTTTTAGTCTCTTTAGCGAGAACAATAAGGGTGCAAGTTGTTTAAAATTTGCCACGCTCAAACATATATTATAATCATCAGGGTGCCAGTTTATTTTTTGTATGTATCTAAGCATTCAAAAACCACCACAATTTTTTATGAATATTACGGAAAAATGCCCTTTTTCGATTTTAGGTTATTTGAATCCAGTAATGAAAGAATTGCACTCTTTGCATGGTTATTTCATTTTAAAGCAGATGTGAGAGTTTTGCTAAGCAGAGCAGGTAAGTGTTGATAAATTTCAAATTGTTTGTTTGATATCCAGTAAGTTTATAATTTGACTTTCTTGTATGGTAACAATTATTAGCCAAGTTATGGCTATATGATGGAAAATTTATTTATTCATTTTTTAATTAACATTTTTACCTTTCACGCAAAGATATAAAATACATACAAGCAAAATTGCTAAAAAAAAGCTCATCTCTTTGAGCAAGGTCTGTATAATAGCATTATGTGGAGTAATTCTCATTCAAGAATTAATGCCATGGTAACAATAATTCTTACAGGAATATTATTTCTATAGGAATTACCTTTTCGTTAGAAATAAACGAAGATACATAAATTGGCCATTACGGAAGTTAAACATCCGGATAAAAAGAGCACATCTTACAGGCAAGAATAAAAAGTGCTTTTTATATTATTCAAAGTGATATTTGGTATATTCCGCAGGCCGACCCCCTAGTTTCTTAGTTACGCTACTGAACTTATCTCTTTTTTTCTTTACATCTGTAAAAAGAATTACGCTCACAAGCGGTCTATTATATAATATGTCCCTATAAAAACCTATACAAATAAAAATAATTGTGTTATCTACCCAAATACAATATCTTTTGTACTATGAATAAACATGTTACGTTTTTGTTTATTAGATATTATTTTTCGTTTTATACGAAGATTGCTTTCGAAAAAATTACTTTGTTCAGAACATTAAACAAGATGATGATCTAAAAGCAATAGGTGTAAGTAATTGATAGCGAAGACGAGTATAGGTTTGCGTGCCCCTGCGACCTTTTACGTATAGGGGTGGACTTGACGCCGCTCCCTCGCTAGAGCAGTAGTAACTCGTTAACACACCTTGATGATCACTAGATTATCACGATACCCTGTGGGTGTGTTGATTATGTTGTGCATGTGTACCTTATAAGCAATACCCAATATTAAACTATTTCCTGTTAGGTTTGACAGTAAAACATTATTACTAACGAAGGCACGAAACATTAGAAGTTAAGTCGCTGGAATAATAGCTTCATTAATATGCCAAATGCTTCCTAGCAATTAAAATTTTGTAGTAATATGGCGTCTTCCACATAAACTAGAGATTAACCTGCAATGTTAATTGACCGTTGTCGTCGTGGTGCCGGAACCACGCCGGAAAATATTTTTATTTTTGTAACATCATCTCCGTTATTTATTTCAAAAGCTTTTACTGATATACTAAAGAAATTAGAGCACAACAACACCCACATTATAACTTTTGTGTAGGTAATGCAACATTAAACCATTGTATTCACCACCTCATTTAAATTAACTTAAATGTTGTTAGTTTCTTTGCAAAAATACTTTCAACACAAAAACGCAAAGGATTCCCAAGTTATTTATGTATTTAAAATGCACAAAATAGGAAGCTTTAATGCCGTAGCTTTCTATATCATGACGGAGATTGATTGGCAGCATATAAACTGTAAATAGAATGAATAGCTGATCTGTCAGGTTTTTCTGTGATAAAACTCATATCTATCTTTTAGATTTATTAAATAAAATAATCTTATGTTAGTTTTATTTATTTAAGTCTACATTAAATAGGTTGCAAGTATAACTTTGTATTTGAAAGATAATTTAAGTCAAACATTTCTTTTAGTCTTGATCAAGATGAATGGTTGCATGATTTATATATTTTTTTATATTCCTTCTATTATAGCACGTAATGCATAGAATGTGAGGTATGTTTACGTTCAATTTATTACAGTAACTGCTTTATCATTTTCTACAGGGCGTATTAATGTGATGCACCAGAAAACCAATATTAAAATAAAAAGTTTCCTATATTGATGTACCCTAACTCTATTCAAATAGATTATATTATCTCATGTTGTTCATATCAAAATGTTTTCATAAATATTACATTTTAAACAAATCCTTAGGAACTAAAAGGTCAAACAAATATGAGCTTGAACAGTAAAGTTTTCAATATATTGACAAAATATAAATTATTATCATGATAAAAATAAAAACCTACAATATTTAAATTCACTATTCTTACAATGTACATTGTAGGAGGTACTACATTGATTATACTAGGTTATTCCAATATTTCTAATACATTGGGGCAATATTGAACTTCAATGTTGGTATAATATAGTTTCCATATTGACTATTTTTGTCAATATATTTGTACAATATAGTTCAATATTGAAAGATCTATTAATTTTTAGGTAATTATGTAATTTTATATTCAGTATAATTCGCTTTATCTGTACTATATACATATATCTCTCTCACATCTGCCGGAAAAGTATTTGGAAAGAAGAACATTCGAAGATGAAGAATTTGGTGGTTCAGTATATTCAAGTTGCACTGTGTTTATTAGTCGCTCGTGCTATAATTACAAAATTTAAATTGGAAAATTACTTTTGGTTGAAAAAGTCCTGTTTCGATAAAAATGTTTTAGACAAACAAATCATCTCACACTTCATTTATTTGATAATCCATTCATATAAATTACAAAACTCAATCTAGCTAAGCTTAGCGAACGACACCAATCTGAAACCTTTTTTTAATAAAAGCGGATCAAGTATAAAAAGCAAATAGATTTAATTTATTTGAAGCGAGATTGAAGCCCGTATCGACGTTCATCTAATTTTCTCGGTTTTTATTCAGTGTTTGCTCTTGTCTACGTCAAGCTGACAATTTTCTAAAACTAGTGCTTTCTTTTCTTTTTGATAATTTTGATAATAATCGAACAGCGATAGAAGTTTATCGTGTGAACGAAATTTTTAAATAAATTCAAATAAATTTAGGCGTTTCATTTTGCTAATGGTTAAAATGAGTCTGGCATTTTACTTTTATTACGTATTAGGTAATAAAGTTTTTACATCTTCTATGAAATTTGATTTTCAAGTGTCTACACCATATATTTATTTTTGTGGTGGGTTTTCAGCCAACATTTTAATTAATAATTAAATTATTGCAAACATCAGATTAGGTTGCTTTTGGTTCTTTGGTTTCCTCCTAGAGTAATTTTCAGGTCTTTCTTGCTATTAAAAATTAATTAATATTCTCAAAGAGTTTGCCATCTGACATAAAATTATGCTGCATGACCACCACCACAGTAATAACAATAAACCCATATAAGCACTTAGTAAGTTATGAATAATTCCCAGTCGGAATATATAGTTTCTCGAATATTAAGAGGACTGCAATTATGATATTAATAACATACGATCGCAATTGCTCAATTTGACAGGCTACTAAGTGAAATTTCCAATTACTCTTAATAAGCTTGCAATATGAGATCCACAATTTCAGGTCGATAATAATATATAGCGAAGACCTTACATAACTGGATCACTAGTTAATTTATTCTGAAATAATTAAGTTGGAAAATTATTTATATGTTGAACATATCAACTTCAGAATAAAAGTTCAAATTTGCTTTAAATATAGGCCGATTAAACAAAAAATACTTAATGCCAATTTTAGCAATCATGAATGAGCTAATTTAGTAGGATGGCATCTCCGTTAAGGCGGAGGTAAGAGAAGGTGATGCATCATAGCAATATATTATACGTATAGTTAAGAACCAAAATATGACCAAACCGATAAAAATTAAACGTTAAACAAAAAACCAATTACACTATAACAGAAAATAATCTCAGTTCTTATACAAGAGAATATTACTCTGTCTGCTACGGTTCGGTTCTAATGTTTTGTAATTTAGTAAAACAGTTTTAATATTACACAAGCCGTATATGCAAAATATGAACATGTAAAATAACGGTTTGATTAAATTACTCGAGCTATGTATTAACTTTTAGGTAATAATTTAGCTATACTAATAATTAAATAACAACAAAATTGAATAACTAATTATAAGCTAATGTTTTGAATGCACATAATTAACACTACGAATGAATTTTAATGTTCCGAAAATGAGAGTAGCATGTTTTTAAATACCAAGAAGAAGTTAAATTTTCGTTAACTCTATTGCCTATAAATTTTGAAACATATTATAGATACAATTTTCATCTCATTTGTAGAATTCCTACACAAAATTGTACGCACATAAGCAAGATAACGCTTTTGTCACAATAATTACTGGCATAATTTGTACTTTGTTGGAGGAATATTGCGATGGCGTTTATTAGGGATGTTTCTGACTATCCATAATTATTTACGCCGCAGTTTAAGTTGGTATTTAACATCAAAAACCATTTCAAAACAATTTGAGTTCAAATATAAATTTTAAAATTCTTGCAGTTCCAATCTTGAAGTTTCTATTTTTCAGCTAAGAAGGATTCTTAAATGAATAGTAAAGAATGTAAAAAGGAATTGCACTGATAAATCACCCTGTAAGTTGCAAATACAAATGGCATGTTAATTGAAATTCTAAATTAAATTCATTAATTACGTGTTCAACTTTTCTCGTTTCAACTAACTTACCACGTAACTATTCTGTAATTTACTGAAATAAAACCGAAGTGCACTTCAATTATTTATGCTTGTGTGCCACTATGACCATAAGTGTGGAATATTCGATTCATTATTATCATTCATCGAGTTTTTCGCAGCCGCTTTCATTTGGATAAATCATATTTTAATACCGGCTAGACGCTTTTTCTATAATAATTAAATTAGATACGAAGCTACCGGCTACAAACTATAGGCAATAATTTATAACAAATTTACCCTGGAGTGTACATAAATTCTCAATTATGTCGATGGAAATTTAATATTCCCTATTTAATATCTGTTCGATGGACACCAACATTACAAATGGCGTTTAGATACATACAAGTATTATCAGAGGGATTACAGAAAAAATTAAAATAAACTCTTGTATATTCAAACAACTTTTATACAAACATAATTAATGGTTCACTTCTTCAATTCACCCGTAATGGGTTTGAAAAATAAATTTGTAATTCATTAATTAGCATTGATAGCAAAAATGCTTGAAAGCATTTTGAATAATAATTGTTATTAATTGGTAAACCATTCGTGATATCGCACTAAAGCAAGTGTAAAATTGATCAAAAATTAAATAAAGCGTTAATTAAACTGCATAAAAATTTTCAACTGTCTAATACAGACACTGCAGCATTTGAAAATTAAAACAAACGCCATTTTCACTGTCGGTTAATTTTTTGTGGGTTGTATAAAATTTACAGTCGGGTGGGTACTGTCGAATATTTAACATCGAAAGATCGAACACGCATACGAAAAAAGTTTAAAAAAAGAATAACTGATTGACAATTAGCAGAATAGTATAAACTGCTGTTAATGATCACCTCCAACACTTGTCATGTGCAATTGGCTTTCTATACCTACTAAATTAAATCGTTAGCTCTCATTTGTCGATATTAGCTTTTAACGGTTACCAAAATTTACTGGTGAAGATATTTGCATGAAAAAAATATATAATTTGTAGATTCACATTAAGATAGCGATTATTTCGATTTTTCTGTTGTTCGAATTGTTGAATATCTCTTAACACAAGAACTTTTAACAAAAAGCACAAAAGCTCGGCGGAACACGAGATAGATATCTTTAAATTGAAAATCGCATAAAAGTTTACCTATTTATTTTTTAATGTCAAATGCAACGCAACTTTAAAACAAATTACTTTCAAGCAAGTATAAAAAGATAATAAAGCCGCAATACTAATATTTTCTTTCAGTCTCAAGTATTCAGTCTTGCAATTATTTATACTATAATAATTTGTAAAATGGTAATATATTGCATTGTGCAGGAGTTGGACATTTTAATAACAAAATTATCAAACTCCCGAACCCGAATACTGCAACCGTTTGAGCATGAGACTCTAATCAAACAATTATTTTTTGGGTTACTTTCAAAACAAATCGTAAAATGTAATTCTTCTTATTTTACAAATTTTTCCCCTTATCCAAATTTCTAGTTTACTTCTTACAATATTCAGCTACTGTTCCGAGACCAAACTTCAAAAACCAACTCTTATAATCAAAAATTGAAAATAATCTAAACCACCTATCGTCAAACACTTCTAATTTCGCAAAATTCACAAATTTTATCTGAAAATTAAACACGTACAAAATAACAAAATTATGAAAATTAAATAGCCACCTTATAAAATTAATTAGGGACAGGACAATATACACATAGTAAAAATATATTTAGGATCACAAAAAATTAACATAATTTATTTTCAGTTCAGTTATCCTACATAATATGGATATTCCAGTACCCAGGTGCATTTTGAACACAAACCATTAACATTATTTTGGAATCAAAATTTGAAATTAAGGGGGGGGGGTGAAATTCCCATTTAAGATATTTTAAAATACCTGAAAAACTAAATGGGTGCAAACGAAAATAGAGACGGTACAAACGGGTATAAACGAGTTACAAACGAATTAAACTATTTTGGATCCAAAATTTGAAATGGAAGGGACTGGCGAAATGCACCTAAAGTAGCCACTACAAATTCCATAAATTGGAATTTCCATTTACTGGATATTCTTCCAGTAAATCTCGGGATCTGCTAAGAAATATCGGTGTTAACGCAAATATACAGAAATAGTATCCTCTATTAATCCTAAATTAATTTTATGTTTCAGGTTCAAATTTTTGAAGATAGTATATCAAAAATACAAAAACAACTGAAGAATAAAGGAAAGAAGTGTAATAATTCAATTTACGCTTATGGTTGACAAAATTTATGAATATTTAAAAAATAGAACAGCATGCGAATTGGAAAGGGTATGGTTGAGAAGATTTGCTATTAATATTAAATTTTGATTTAAGAATTTCTATTTAAATTATTTATTAAATAATAAATAAAATGTCTATACCTATCGGGAGGCAGCTCAAAGAGCATTCTCACTTTGGGATTCGAGTTAGTACCGGATAGCGCGGGAAACCATGCAATTTTTTTTAACTACCATGATGTATTTTTGCTCTAAGACTTTTCACAGTTCTACAATGGTAAAGAACCGCCATATCATAGTACAATTTTTTTCTAAACAATTAATGACTTTTTCTTTATTATGTAGCAATAACAAAGTTTTAAAATTGCCTTGTTTTGTCCCATTTTATGGCACTTACCTTATTTTTAAAAAGTAGTTCTGCGAAATATGCCGAATAGATAAATTGCACTTTTCTATTCAATATGAAGTTTACAGAAATCATAAAATTGTATTATAAATCTTAAACAGTAAAGTTGGTTTTATTGAGGAAGTCTCGAGGTTAACCTAACAAACAAAAACGTCAATACGGGCTAGCCAGACTTTGGTGACCATTTCTACCGCAATAGTTAAGAATTGCTTAATATAATTGCTAAAAAATATTCACCAAGAAATTTCAAAACAAGATGTAAAATTTAAATACACTGTATAATGCAAATAATAAATTCACTTTTTGATGTCTTACAGATATTAATTGTTTGTTAAATTTTCAAGATACACATTTGCTGTAATTAAAAGCAACTCTAAACAAAAATTTAAAAAATTGAAAACTAAATTTACGACGGCGAAATGGCGACGGCAAAATGTCCCATCTCCAGAAAGTTATCCTCTTCATCTGTGCATGAATCTGCTCACAAAGCACAAATCATCTTAAAAATCTACAAACTCATTTTACAGCCGAACATTCTTGGGGTTATGTTTCAGATAAAGATCTTTTCTGAAATGGAGTTTCTAAGATTACTCATTTGTTTGATCTTAACTCTCCGTTTCATACAATTAAAATTTGTACTAAGAAATCTGGATGGCTAACAGAAGCCACTTTAAATATAAACAGATAAAAAATTCATATAAATATAACCTGAATATCAAGGACAGAAAATAACAACTTGAATACACATGGACCGAAAGTAAAATTTTCTGTACATGTTATTCAGGTTACATATCAGGTATATAGGCAATATATTTGACAGAAAACCTAAACAGTTTTATCCGAACATTCGTTCACATGAATGATTTAAAAAGCAATATATTTTTTCGATAGCTTCTATCTTTTAAAATTTATCGAGGTGAATAATTATTAATACAAGTTACTAAATTACTTAATTAAAATTTTATTAATAAGCAGCCTAATAAATTGCCTACCTACATTAAAGCTATTACAAAGTTAATCCAGTTTTTAAATTCTTCCTTATATCTCCATTATTAGTCCCGCCTGAAGCGTGAGCTTTTGTGTAATACTTATAATCAAAAAGTGGTTAAACTAAAACGTGTAAGTTCTAAAAGTGAAACTTCATTGCAGTTATTAAGTAAATTGCCTTAAAGCAAGCTTAAAAGTAGAAATTAAATAAAATTGCTGTAGCTAACGCCGGCAAATTTGTTGTTTTAAATTTTACTTATTATTTACCAAGCAGTTTTTGCAAATTAAAATCAAACAAATGTTAACGTGTCCCGTGTTCTCCTTTACCTTTGTTCTAGTTTCTATATGGAACTTCAAAAGCCGGCGCACTCGCAGAAAATCCTTGTTATGGTCCAGCGTCGCGACGTTTAACACCGTAGTTACAAGCGACGCTCGAGTTCGATCGCATCTCGTGTCGGAATTTCATCTCTTACAAAATACCGATTATTTATCAATTTGAATACAATAAGCGGTTTTAATTTTTATAGTATTTGTGCACCGTCTGAAGACGTCTCTACTTTTCTTTTATGTGAGTTTTTTAATTTAAATATAACATTCCTTCTAATTACAATTTATAATCAAAATGTTGGTTAATTACAATCATTGTTTATTATTTCTCATTTTTCTGCTGTGAAAAAGTTTTAATTGGAATTCCGAATCGAAATTAACTTTTAAGGTTTTGGAAAATTAACATCTCTATATAACGAAAATATTTAATAAAACGCACTTCGTTACTAACTTTTGTATTTTATATTACAGCAATGTTTAATTAACTGCAGGTATAGTGAGCAAAACTTGGTGAACTTATCAAGCTGAATAATAACTTTCCTATTTACATATTTTTTTGTCACTAAACTTTCTTCTTCTTAGCGATGTTGGCGCCTTTAGTTTATTATTTCTGTGAATTTTTAAATTGTCGCGAATATTGAGCTAATTTTGCAGCATAAGAAATCTATTTTTCCTTTTGGTATATTGTATAAGGCTTTTGAAATGTATTGTGTTGCATGAACATGTTGTGTATATTATGCCAATGGTGTAGTGTAAGTGCTTATCTTGGATGTTTACTTCAATATGAAATGTAATACATGCAAGCAACAATAATACCATAAGCCCACTTGTAACGTAAAACTTAATGCAAATATTTGCCACAAAATTTGGTTTACCTACCTCAGGTTTCTAAATTAAAAAATATTTGACAAAATATAGAAGTTGTTGTATGCTTTAAGTGTGTTTATAAGCATACTAATTTTACTTTTTGCGCAACAGTCTTTTGAAATTGTTCTTTCAATTTTGTTACAGAAACTGCAAAAATCTGCATAGTAATCTCGAGGGAATATCTCCCTGCCAACTCTTTCATTTTTCTTTGTCCGGATAGTGCATTTCAGATTTTTGCTTTGCTTTAAATTCACCAAAGTAGTTAAAATGCTTATACCGTTACGTAAAAAAAGTGGACGGATAATGCAGCAACGAAATGAAATACTTCTAAATCAGTTTAATTAGAGCAGATACTTCAGAAAGTTCGTTTTGAAAACATCGTGGCCGAATGTATTGGATATAAAGACTTTTTTTATTTTACTGTTGGCATCAAGTTAGTAGAACCAAGTTGTACTTAATTGAAATTTAAAAAATTCATTTCAAAGTATGTTTGACTGGAACATTAGTAATCGTGCATTAAATTTTAATTTAAACTCCATCGGAGAGCAGATAACAAAATTTAAGTTTAATACTTATCCTGATTATTTTATTTCATGCTTATAATTCAATCGATCTTTTTTTATACTCTAAAATATTTTATATTACATTCACACGTTTTCATTCATTCATTTGGCGAATGAAAATTAGTTTTAACAAATGAAATCCTCGAAGTTTAATTAGTTAAAGCGGCAATTCGCGTACTGTTTAATGTTTAACCGATCCTGCTATACCTATAATAATGTGACCATACAAACTTTGTTTAAGAAGACATCTTTTGACTGCAATTAAATATTTACTGTCATCAAAATTTTACAATTGCTTTTACAAATGTTTTGTTATGCCAACCATACAATTGTTTCTTTCCAAGACAGCTTAGTAAAATGTCAGAAACTAGGAATTTAAATTGATTGAGGAAATGAAATTAAAATACAACTTGAAAGTTATTTAGTCTCGAGAAATATTTTTTATTTATGTAGATAGTAGGGCACAGACACAAATTTAGGCAATTAATCTTCATTATTTTACTTGAACCTTAAAATTCTTGCACTGATTCAAATAAATGCTTAAGGATGATAAATATTTAAACAGCGGAGCCACAATTAAAAACACCCTCCCGTGAGGTAGAAGGAAACTTCGATTCGATTGGAAGAAACCAACATTCTTTTTTTAATAGGATTTACGTATTGATGAGTAACATGTTTTATCACTATAAGCACATTAAAAGCGAATCTATGGAAACTGATATAATATATTATTTAAGTTGTTCCGGCAGATTCCATTTGCAGACTACAAATACACATACAAACTATTATACTTTGCCAGAATTTTAAAATGATACTCGTAAACTTTCATTTCGACAAATCAAAACATTGAAAATCAAATAGCAACTGTTATTACGAATAGTATGGAATCCAATCCATAATATCATAAAATAGTAATTTGTGTATCTAATGCAAAATGTAGATATAATAAATATTTAAATGTAGTGTAAATATGTTTATTTTGCTGCAATACATATTAATTTCTAATTGTAACTGAGAGTGGGAAATAATATATAACAACTTAATATTAATATTGGTGCAATATTACTAAAATACTGTTTACAATACAATACAATCAATATTGGTATACTATTAATCTAAAAAAAAAATTTATCGATGAAATTCTGAAATCGTAAACTTGTAAAATATTGCCAAAGTTTTCTTGCTAAGACAATTAAATTAAATATTAACTGACTCCTATGTATTAAATTATATTTATGTTGTGCACGTTTCTGCAAAGAGGGTTGCATAATCTGCAATCGTGCAAAGACATAGAATTTTAATGACGATTGCGGCTAACTTCACTAATGATTTATAAAAACCGTTTTTCTACAAATACAAGTAATTAAAAGTGCGCATTTCTATAATAAATATGTGAAGTTACTGTCTGTGTTCAGATAGTATATACATACTATGTGTAGTATATATGAAATTGCGAGTGTAGTTGTCAAAACTAGTTCTACTCAACATAATGTTCAGATATCTTTCATAGCGATTGTGAAATAATATATGATATACCAATCCGTATACGTGGATAATATAAAATTGGAGTTTTCACACATACCTCGATATACTATTACTTAAAAAAAAATCGAGTTTTTCATCGTTAATTTCTTTGCTTAAACGTGACGCTGTTGTAGCAAATTTCAAAACTAATTTAAAGTTCAACTTACTTTGACTTCCCAAGTTTTTATAGAACGTAGTTTGTTTAGGACTATTAATTTTTACAAATATTAATTTGTGGAATTACTTAAATAACATAATATACAATAACTAATACTTGCCACGAGTGTGCCTTCTTAGCTAAACAAAGGGTGGGGGAAGGTTATCGATATGCATTTTTCATAAATTAAAAATATTACGAGACGGCATAGTTTCTCAAATAAAGCAATATATTGCTGTGTTTCATCCCATATATCTGGGGGATATTTTTGAAATTTTCAAATTTGTTTTATTTAAATTGGAATTCTTTCTTATAATGTTTTCTATAGCAGATGATGTTAAAAAAAAGAATATAAGAAAACCCAATTAAATAATTTTTTGACAGGGTAAATCAAATACATTTTGCAATCTCAATAGTAATTTCAGTAAAAATAAAGTACTTTATCTACACTTGCAGTTAAAGTGCAACTTTATCTACCTTGTGGTTAAAGTTTCATTTATTCCACTATATAAAAAATAATTTTTTAATTGTAAAAATTATGAGATGCTCAATTTAATAAGTTAACCTTCTATTTCAACAACAAAATTGTGAATTGACCTATATATTTTCTGTGAACTTCAACAAATAAGCACTACTGATGGCTTATCATTATCAAGGGGTAGTTTCACAACACAAGAGCTTCGCCAAAAGTATATGGGTTACTTGAAAACAGTACTATTACCGGAAGTTTAAATATTTGAAAATGCAGCTTTATTTTAAGAATATCTGGTTACATTGTTGATTTCAAAACATGATCTCTGAGCGATTAGTATGCTCTCGTGATACCTTCCAGAAGACGTATTATGCCGTTTAGATTTCAGAGCACTTGGGATATAAAGTTTAGAAAATACTATCCGATTCCTATTTTCCAATAATTTGAGTTTGTGAAAGTTTTCCACTTTTGCAACAACTAAATATTTACTCGCGTTGTATTCGATTTTTCTTCAATACTATACTTAATTAGTTTACCTACATTATTTCAGCATCAGAGCTTATTCAGTTAAAAAGTTTTCATACATTTCTTGTAACAATAATCTTTTTTGAAGAGCTTTGAAATGATGGTAGGTAGAATGTCAGCTTCTCCATTATTTCCCTTTGTTATAAAATATGAGGTTTTACAGCTTGAGGTTATAGAACAAAGATATCTTGGCAATTCAATGACGAAATATTTAATGTTAATTAGTTCATATATCAGAATTAACCAGAAGATGTTTTAACAGAAGTGAAAACCTAATTCTAATCATAATTTTACATTTTATGAAGTTTAATAAAGATTCGAGAAAATTACAAAAATTGTGCATTAGGGAACAATTTGCGGATTATTATAATATCGGTTTAATGTAAGCTCATGCTTGTTAAGATAATTTGAGTAGTTAGGTAACCTTTCGTTTGTATAATAGAGTTTGCATACCTACTCGTTGTTCAAACTTCAGTAATTGTATATTTACCCAGATTATTTAAAATTAAGAATCCAAGAATAACAGGAGAAAATTTTTTTCCAAAATTAATTTCGACAGAAATAATGGCAAAAAAAAAGTAATTACGTAACGTAACTGTTGTCATGCATAATTATTAATAAAATAATTGGGTATGTATAATGTATATTAGCAAATATTAGGTACACAAGGGTCTATGGATGTTAAATGAAAATTAATCACCGCAGGATGTGGAATTCTAGCTAACCTATCCCTAATAGTAATTAACTCAAACGCTAAGAAATCATCAAATTAGGCAGAAGATTATAACTTTTCGTGATATTTATAGTTCCATTAGTGTTAATTACTTGATCTTTACCGATAACACGTAGAAAAAGAAAAAATATCAATTACATTATGAAAAGTTCATTTCCTTAAATTAATTGTTGTTTTAGTTTAGTTAAGTTGAATACCTCGAAATTTTATTGCTTGCTTATTCGGGAAACTTCCAAAGACCATTATTTTATTATTAAAGAAAATTTTAATAAATAAGATACACAATTTAGTACCCATGGGTTTAGTTTTGGTCTTTATATTACGATAAGAACTGTTTTACGAACTAATGGTACTACGATGTACTACACCGGAGACCTATCAAATAGAACAGCATTTTAGTTCTTCTCGAGGGAAATAATTTTAATAGTATATTCTAGGTATATGCGTGCTATACCTAGAATATGAACCTGTTATAGTTATAACTCTTAATACAGGTAAAATTTTAAGATCGCAAATATACAATGTAGCCTTCAGGACAATATATAAAACTAATTGATTTTTCTAACTAAATAATAATAATAATGAATTAAAATGATGTTGATGTAGGTTCTACTAGTTTAACTATAGAAATTTAAAAATATGATATTTATTTACATATTTCAGTAATCCCTGAAAAACAGAAAGATGAAAAAATCATCAGTTATGTGCCGATGAACGAAACTGATCATATTGATGAAAATTTCGTAGTATTTATAAAAAATATTATTGTATTTTATGAATTTGTTCATCAATATGATTAATTTTGTTCATCGGCTCAAAATTAATGAATATTTCATCAAAGTGATGAACCAGTTTTTCCAGTGACGAAAACAGATTTGCGACATTTATTAGAAATTATATATATAACATATAATTTTACTAAATATTTAGATATTCTATCCCTCGGCATTTTTGCGCATACCGTGACCTCGAACTGGTTTGGTTGATCTCTGCGCTAATATTGAGGAAGGTGGATAAATCTATAAAGCACTGAAAGGAAAACAATCGAAAAGTGGAAAACATATTGCATTATGGACAATTAAGGAGTGCTGTAACAGATATGTATCATGTAACCGTATAACAGCAAACATAAATTAATAAACATGTTACTATACAAGCGTTACGTTTCGCGTTACGTTCTCCCTTAATATGCAATATAAATAGTCACGAACAGGTTCTTCTTAATTAAGCCAAAACTTAATGATAAGCTTAACGATGCAAGTTGTTTGGTATTAGTTATTATTTTAGTAGAATAGCACCTAGAAATACGGGGATCGTTCAAGCAAACATTGCAACAAAGCAAAAATACTTTATTGGCAACTTATACCGCAAAATGCATAAGCACTTTTCAATAGTTCCTTTTTATTTTTCCAAACACGTTGCGAATACAAAATCAAAGCACGAATTTCGTCGTTGAATTTTCTTATTTACTTTATTAAAAATGAAAATCAGCTCGAAACTACTTGTCCCTACGAGAAATAAGAGAAATTTTAAGTGCTAATAGGCAGAGCAACTTGGACCTTAACTTGGCAGAAAAGTTTATTTAAAAAGAAATTATCTATTACGTTAATTGATAAATGAGCTTGATTAAAATTCAAAAATCTTTTTACCCACCTTTTAATTATTAAAGGGTAAAGGGAACCTACAAAAATGGCAAGATAAAATTTTTTGTTATAAAAAATGAAAAGCAATCAAAAGTGCTTTTAATACGAAGCTTTACTTTTTTAATTAAAAATTAAAAACAGATTTAAAATTTTACTGAACTTTCTTAATTTTCTCTCCGTTTTATGCGAAAAAATTTTATTTCAAGAGAAAACTAAAATTTGATTTGGATTTAAATCAAGTTGAGGATGGAACGAAATAAATTATTTTAAAACTGGGGAATATGCGTGAACATTATACAAGATTAATGTCTACGATTGCTTCTATACAAGTTTCTTAAGCGTTATTACTTTTTTGGTTAATTCCACTATATAATATCTATGTATACATTTTTTATATTTTACGAAAAAAACATTTCAAATTTAATTTGAATGGAACGCTAAAATATATTTCAATTAAAGATTAATTACGCGCGTGGTTCATTGTTCATAAATGGACATTAAAGTTAATTGCGGCAGTAAATGGATTTTTAAAAATTTTACCTACTACAAAATTGCCTACGCATGCAAATTGGAATTTATTATTTAAAAAACTAATTACGTCGAAGGTAACGCAATTTTAATTTTAATTGCTAAAATGTAATTTAAGAGATGAAAAAATTAAAGACCGTAAAAATAAATCAAACATTTCAAATTATACAGAGTGTAATCAAAAGCTTCTGCTTACAGTGGAAAAAGATGGTCTGCATGAAGGTTAAAACGATTGAATTTAGCTGTCATTTAGACCGCTACGTAAAGTTAGAATATGGTTCGCTTTATGCTTAGCTTGATTATTCGGTACTATTTTTGTTCTTATCTGTTCCTTTGCTTTTCTTTGTTTCATTTCTGGATGTGAACGAATTATATTTTCCATTGTTTCACAAAGCTATATGCAGTAAGTATTACGGAGAATTGTTTCTGTTTGCTAATACAGATAGCTGATCGTCGGCAAATAATGGGCCGTATGAATAAAAATGAAGCAAATGCTTTAAAGGAAAAGGTCGAAGTATAAGCAAATGCTTTAAATAAAACCAAAAAGTAAAAGCATTTCCTTTGTTTGTCATGAATAATGATTACCTTATACTTATAAGCAAATGCTTTAAATAATAAGTAAAAGGTACAGAATGTACAAGTTGAAACATGTTTAAATTTGATGTGTTCTGTCATCTAATGTCAGTTTAAGTTGATCTTTCACTTGTCAAGATTGACTTTCTGCTTTTTAATAGATTATCTTCAATATTCTACAGCATGTACAAAAATTATTGAACCAAATTTGTTATAAAATTATTTTCAAAATAGGTTTTGAAGATATTTAACAGGAAACAATTTAAATTCCTTATTTTTGCTTTCATGAAATCCACTATTTCTGCCATTGCAAAACGATAGAGTCGAAATTAAAACAGATTTCTAGTCGATGAGTCTACTACTGACCAGATGCATATATTTTGAAGGATATGCTTATACTTTAAAGTATAAGCACTCTTTTATTCATACGAAATACTTGTAGTTTGAGCAAAACATTTGCTTTAAAAGCATTTGCTTCAATTTTTATCGCATACTTATAAGTATAAGGTTTTACTTCTATTTTTATTCATACTGCTTGAAGGATTTGCTTCATATTTTGCAAGTATAAGGTTATGCTTTCTTTTATTCATACGGCCCATTATGCCGAATACAAAGTCTCGGTTATTTAGATTTGTAGAATCCTCCGCTATTTGTACTTGTACTTTCAATCTACAAGTATGGCATCACCAACATATGAATTAAATAAAGTCGGCAGCATATCACAACCCTGTAGAACATCTGTGTGGAAGATATTTCTTTTTTTAGTTTCGTTTAAATCGGGGTGTCGCTACACACCTTTCTTATAACCGCTATTAATGCTATGGTATTCCTTTTTGTTGCAATATGTCTCACATTTTGCATTGTGTTACTTTTATATAATCTACGTTAGGTTATATGGGTATCACGATTAAATTTCCGGTGTTTCTCTGTAATCTGGTTTATCCTGAATAATATGTCGTATGCACACGATCTGTTCTTGTTAATCCGGCTTGCTCTTTTAGTATTATTTCTTCTATGATATTCTTCAATCTTTTAATAATAATCCATGACTAATTTTATAATATCGATACTGTTTTGAAGTTATTTTTCTGTAACTTCTGTATTTTTTATATATTATTATATTATATATTTTGCCTAACCTCTCCATACACGATTGTTTATGAGGTTGTCTAACTCGTTTTCGGTTGAAAGTAAACTGGAAGTACTGGAACGAAATTACGTGAATACTTCAAGTGGTTTGGATTCCACGTTATGCAAACGGCGTCAACGTCAGACAAAACCAGTGCGAGTAGATGAAATTTGATAACTAGAGAGAACTTTGAGAGAATTACAAGAATAATGTTCAGAGTATTTTCCATTGCGAGTAATTTTTTTTTTTGATATAGGAGACTTAAGTAATTAACGTCGAGATTAATTTTATTGTATTAAGAGCTTGCAAGAAGCAATCAAATAAAAGTATATTATAAATAATGTACTTTACTTAAATTCAAATTTAATTTTATTGGTCCTTGCAAACACTTAAAATACAATAAAACTAATCTCTAGATTTCCTTAGTCTTTATAATTATCGTTTTAATTTTATTTGTAGACGACAAAGATGTATTCAGCATTGTATGTGCTATTCTTGTAAATATAACAAGGTAAAATCCTAATCTGAACTATTGTACAGTTGGATTAATCCTATAATTTATTCATTTTACACGATTTTCATTTTTAAAATTTGAAAATCTAGTCTAAAGTGCCATTTTCATCCAATTAACACTACGTAAATTAGACGTAAATTAACAAAATTTTAAATCTTGCAAAAACAATTACAAAATTGATAAAATAAATTAGAAAATGAACATTTTTGTAAAGAAAACTTTCACTCCAAATTAGAGGGTTAAAACATAACAATATATATAATTTTTTAATTACGTGTTTGGTAATAACCAATTCTATACAAATTGAGTTACCTAATTACTTTACCCTAAATAAATAACCTAATTTAAAATTTAAATTAGCGAATACGAAACAAAGTAAATAATTATAAATATATACCAAAATTAACTGTAGGTCCAATATGACCTGCTCAAATAAATATAAAATTAATTGTTGTGTACGTTAAAAGAGTATTTACTCAGATTAGTTTTACAGATCAATAAATTTTTGTTACAAATTACCAAAGGGGATTTGCGTTTGTTAATTTAAATTCCATGTTGATCCTTTAAAATCTCTAATCAAATTAGTACTTTTGAGCAACACAAATTTCCTAACTGATACATATGGCTCTTAAGAGCTTTAAAACCTATTAAATCACAATTAGCAGTAGTATTCTCTAATACTAGAAAACTTTGTTGGAAATTTCCAGCTTGCTTGAAACCTTAGTAAATAATTTCACTAATTTTAGAGATTATTATATGGAAATGATTTTTAAACGCGCATATGGTAGAAACAGATTTGCGTAAAGGGTTTTGCAATTAACTTAATTGATGGCAATTTAAATAACGTAACTATGTATATGCTCATGTGATGATTTTTAATTTGAATTCGTGTAATTTCAGTTTCATTACCAACACTTGCTAAAATTTTTATTTGGATGGGTTTAATATCCAGGCAGTTACCTAAACATTTCAAACTCGCTAAACTCAATTTAGGCCATATTATCTCTAAGGGATATACTCACGTACTGAGCTTTCCTGAACGTAAGACTTTGAATCACATTAGCTATTAGAACTTCTAGTTGGGCACGCAGGGGCTAAACCTTTCTAATTCTGAAACTAACAAGCCCGTAAGCAAAATTTCCTAACCGTATAGTGGTTCAATTGTAAATTAATGAACTATTTTAGAAAATTAACAGACCTTCATGACTTAGCTAACAATGTATATTATAGTCAATGCCAGCAGTTAATCTATTTGCCGTTATCTCACGCAATTTTCAACTAAAAAATGGTAAAGTTCTTTCCTAAATTAACAAAAAGTTTCTCGGATAATATGTATTTTAACAGCAGAAATAATGTGTAGTTATTAACATTCATCATTGGTAAGTTGACAACATTCAAAATGGACAACATAAATTACACTTATTGATCTAAAAAACCATCAAAGGGAATCTCTAGCTCCTGTATTGCTTAATTTTCTGTAAGTAGTTTAATTGCACTTAGTAATTAATACGCATACCGTGATACGTATTATAGGAAAAAATATAATTACAGGACAAAGTCCTAAATTGCAAGGAACAAGGAGAATATAACAAGACAACATCTTTGTTTAGGTAATGGACGGTTGTAAACAAATACGGATTGTTGCTTAGGAAGACACGAGAGACAACAATAAATAATTATTTTTCTTTAAAAGCTAGAATTACCAGACAAAAAACGTGACGCTACTTGATATTACAGTAATTTTAAAATTACAAAGAAAATTATGTTTTTGAGGATAATGCTTTATTTACCTAAAATTATTATTATAATTATTACGTTTTAATAAACAAAACTTAATTTTAAAATAGGTGGATTAGATCTCACCAAAGTTTATGATTTAAACGTCACATCATAATTAAAATAAAATTTAATACATACATAGTACATAATTTTGTCCACATTAAACCCTCATGTTTGTTGCTCTTTGAGGAATATTTCAGCAACCAGCAAACAAACTAAACGTAACATAATTGCGAAATCAACAAGATTGAAGAACATTTGTTAGAATATTTTAATTACTGTTGACAATATCATTTAGAAAGTGTTCTCAATTTTAACTTGTTTTCTTCTCCAAAATTTTACTGGTCTGACATCGTTGGAGTTGAATAGTTGGTGTACCTTATCTTGGTTCATAAGTACATGGAGGAATCGGAGGCAGATTTGTGTATAAGATGTATTATTTAATTAGTGAATCGAACAGTGTAAATATACGGATTGCGATAATAGGATCCTAAATAATTATAGTCGCCAATATTAAAATATAACACAAGTCTTGTGTAGTAGGGATCTGCACCGAATCCGTCGCGTCAAATCAGTTTATTTTAAATTGGTTTTTTAGTTTCCCTCTGTTTTAATTCAGAATATACTCAAATTATTTTCTAAAACCCTCAAACGAGCTAAGCACGCATTTTTTTCAAATTATAAATTTATGATTTATTAGCAAAAGTTATTATAATATATGTGCATAATAAGGAAATGAATTATTAATTTTTAACTCGTTTGTTTTATCCCTAATATATAAATTTTCTAAAAGCTATTATGCGTAAATCCTGTATATAAAGACAATTTTATTTTTTATGTACGGTCATTTATCTTTCACAAAATTGACCCATTTCTGTCAATTACGTATTCAACTCGGAGAGGTGACAAAAACTCGATAACTTTTAAGGAAAATTTTCGAATTATTTTTAAATATATGATGACGTATTAGGGTAACGTGCATAATCTTTAATAAGAAAATGTAGTTTAATGGAACATAAGTAAACTTAGTTTAGACAAGGTTTGAGAATTGATGCGGGCCGGTTAGTTTCTGATAGCTTTAACAGATTTTGAACATTGCTGCCTAATTCTCGGTTACGGTCTAAAATTTTGAGCATTAAATACACTGTGGTTAACTTGAATTAGATGTAATTACTATATATATTAATACGGAAAACTTGGTTAGCAATTTACTTCACAAATTACTAAAGTTATCACACATCACCTAAGTTTCGATTATAACTTTTGTAATTGAATCGAAGTAACCAAATAGTAGGGTTTATTTGTAAGGCTAGAAGAAAATTCTTCATCTTGGAAGGATTTACAAATCTTGTTACGGTTTTAGGTTTACGTTGAAAATTACACCGGAAGACGTTTAGTACCGTGAGTGGAAAATCTGGTATTTAAAATTAAATTACTAGGAAATTTCAGAAGGCTCTTTAACATCTTTTAATTCAAATAATATGGAGAGTACGAATATATTATATTTGGAAACCTTCCCAATCAGTGAGTTTTGAAACAAAAAATGTTTGAAATTCTAAGCTGAATAATTTTGGTACCTACATAAAATTCGAACTTACAGCCGTCGCCTTTAATATTGGTTCTTATATAACATAAACCGCGCAGCTCCTCGTTTGATTATTATGGGCACCTCATAGTCAGGAATATTATATCTAAATCTAGCTATAAAATACCCATAACTTGGAAAATGATAACTTTATCACACATCGCCAGCTCACACAGACATTATGAACGTGGATTATTAAGCAATGTCAGAAAATTGCTGATTTAATCTTATGGTCCGTCGAGTATTCAAGTTGCAAAACTGGACACAAGTTTTGTAGATAATTGGTTTATCAAAAGACGGCGGTTAGGTTAGCAAAGTGTATTTCGCGTTCAAAGGAAGTGTTAGGAATTAACGGGTCTTGCCGGTAACCAAACCTAATGGCAGAGTTGATTGCAAGCAATGCTCTGTTTATATAACAGGCCTGCGGTTTACGATCAGTATTAAATGATAATGGAGTACGTGTGATGTAGCAACATTCCTAAAATCAATTTATCTCATGATAAGCGATGCTGAAAATTACATCTCCGTAATTGTAATAATTAGACACTTCAAATAATAAGAGTAAATCAGAATTCAGCGCATCGTTTCCTATATTTTTTAAATTTAAATTACTGAATGTTATATAGCGTTTTTACAATTGTTTTATTGCTAATCAAAGGCTTCTTCATCGCAAACCTTCACTTATAGTACCTTCACTTCACTAGTACTAAACAGTACTACGTATATTTCATATGGTGATTCCCCTATACTTAACATTAAAGAAAATGTATTTCAGTTTACTCGAGATATATTTCTATTTATATTATCGTTGAACATTTTAAATGATAATTTTAAAATATTAATTCAATATTCATTTGCACAGGCATTTTTATTTGAACATCCCTCGTATAGTAAACTATTTAATTTTTCTGCCATTGAAGTCGTCAGTACACAATTTAATTAGTCTAAATTTGTAGGTATATAATTTGCCATAGTAACATTAATTTAATCTTATGCGGTAGTGGTTTAATAGAATCAAATTCTCTCATAACATGAGGGTCCACTATCAAGTTATGTTTTCGATGTAAACAAACCCATCCAACTGAATGAACTTATTCAATTCACTGATATACCAAAAATGATGTGTAATGAACTCACTCTCAACTTATGTAACTTTAAAACTAAATTATATATCTAACACACTAAATAAATATTTCGTTCCCTAAATAAATATATCAATTTAACAATTTTCATTTTATATCACTTTTTGTTTCCAAACAGGTTTTTTATCGAAAATAAACGAAAACATCGATTAAAATATAGAAAGTTCAAGTATAAGAAGTATTAAAATATAAAAAGTTGTAGATGTAAACTTAAACTTGCCAAAAAATCCAGAGACGTAGTTAAAATTTAATGTATTTTCATTCGTTTAAAACTTCATCCTCATCTTATTGTTTATTGATCGACAATTTTTATTGCTTTGTTTAACCTGTTTAAGGATACAAATTTAATTCTATGGATTAGTTGGTCGAAGTACTTTCCAAATATAAAACTTTTAATTAAATTATATTGTTGAAGAATTCTATCAAAATAAAATTTCCTAACAGTCCCCTTACTTGAAGAGGAATTTCTCAGATTTATCTCTACGACTATCTCAATTCATGTTCAACTAAACTAAACTAGGGAGGGAATAATCAATATAAAGTAATTTTAATCAATAACAAGATGGAAATACATAAATGGCGGTAATTGTAAGATTTATAATTGAATTGCATTGCAAAATTCTTACAAAATAAAATGCCTACCACAATTTGATTTATCGCATTAAACAACGCTTTTTTACACATTTGCTATAAATGTACTGTTTTTAATAAAACAAAACAGAACAAAAATTGATTTGTTATAGCAAATTAAAAGTAATTGAAAATAAATAAATTAACATGATACTCAGCCTATTATTTTCCAAACAAAATGAGAAAAAGTATGAAAAGCCATAATTTTATTTTCAAATTATTGTTTACCATATTACAAATTGCAGCTTTGTAAATCACAAAATCAAAACGTCAATAAAAGGTGACTTTTTATAGTAATAAAAATACAGTTTTTTTAAAGTAAGTAATAATTTTAAATTCGATCAAAAACATAAAACAGAACGGTTATTGCGCATTACGCATTCTAGCTGAATTTGTGTATCTTATTTGTATATTTTCACAAGACAAATTTATTTTATTTTATTTTTTATTCCGAGTATTTGTTGTGGGATTTACAGACAAAGAGATATTTGAAGAGAACTAATTTATTGCACATATGTTGGACGCCGTATTTACATTATGTCAACATTGACTTTCAGGGAACTTTATTTATTATTTAAATCATAAAATAAGACGAAATACAAAAAAAAACAAAAATTGTCGTTGAAAGTAGCTAGACTATAATAATTAATTCCAACCTTTGTCTAAATAGTCTCATCAAAATTGAACAGAAATTTATACGTTTCAGGCAACTTTAAATCGAGTTAACAGCAAAACTAAACAAAAGCTTCTAGGAGTTTTCTAAAACACATAAACGACTCTTACAAGAACTTTTAAAATAAGTTTACAGCTATAAAAGTTTTTAAATTATTTTTGTTCTTAAATGCAATTAATAAATAAATTCAACAGCCAAATGTTTACTTTTTGATTTTTCAATTTAGCCGGCGCATACTTAATTTATTACAGTCAATTGGGAAGCAAATATTTAGTCGGATTTCAATTTAGGAGAAATAAATTAGAAAGAAATTGTATGGAATGTGTGTGATACGTGTGTGAATTGAGCCATCTACCAACTGAACAAGATGATTTAAATTGTATTTCAGTTCAACTGAACTTGTTTGCACTGCGTTAAAATGACGACACGACGGTTTTTATTAACTCGTTTTAGTAAACATTGTAGATACAGGAAAATTTTGTTTGTGTAAATATTGCAGGAAAAAAAATTCAGTATTTTTTCGATTACATACAAAATATTGTAGGCATATGAATTGCACAAACCGCGTGTTTGGAACGAGGATTCCAACCGATGATGCGATCAAATACGTGTACTAGGCAGCTTAACCAATTTTAAAATAATTAAAAATCTATTGTTTCATGCAGTCTTCAACAAGAGAAGTAATTTTAAACCCTGTTTGTTTTCAATTACCTCAAACCATGTCTTGCAAAATACGAATTACAAATTCTAGTATTTTAAGAAAACGACCCTTTCACGAGCTCCCCTGCACCTTGGAAGTAATTGTGAAGTAATGTGAATTAAAACGAAAGCTCTTCTACTTATTGAACAATTAAAATCGTAAAACAAAATTTATTTTAAATATTAGATAATGCTAAAATTCCAAATGTATTAAAAATTTTCTTTTTCTCTCTCCTTTATTAAACTAATGCTCTAATTTACCCTTAAAATGTTAATGGAACACAGAAAAATTTTATTGTTGATTTACGTCAAGTAAAGTTTTAACATTTTGAAAATTTCCAAATATATTTTTAATTATAGTAATGAACCTAAATAAATATTTAACGAAGAATTAACTGTTTTAATTTTGGTTGGTATAACTTTTAAGTAAATTAATTAAATGGGCATCTAACTGTTTACTAAAGGATTACAACAACCTATATTAGTTTACTTTAGGTCATAATGGAATAATTACATTTTTATGACAATACTTTGTTTACTTTAACACCAGGTGCACTTAACTGTCATATAAAACCTTCGTTATAATTTTTAATTGAATTATATTTTGACCTACTACTTTCTCGTCCCTTCGTTATGTAAAATAGGTTATTTTGGTACCTTATTATTTAAATTTAAAGATATTGCTCAATTACACAATTAGTTATTTAATGAAATCGCTCGTATAATTTTCAGTAAAACTTAATTTTCCGGGCTTGATAAAAATGATGCATCCGGTAAATAATATAATTGCTGTGGTATTTTACTTTGTTTCGCATTTATATTTCGTTTTTGTTATGTTTCGTTAGTGACAGATACGAAATTAAAATTGTTAGATAATTGAAATTTTAAATTAGCTTTGAAATATTCAACGACTTATATTTGAAATTTGTGGAAAATTTAAAATGATGGAATTGCTTTCTTTACCACTCTTTAAAGGTGAAATTTGAATTTAAAGAAGTAAGCGCTTCATTCTCTAATTAAACGATAAAATTATAAAAATTGCAGAATAAATAAAAAACAATTTTAAATGGAAATGCTTTAACGAGCATTGAAAGGAACATTAGCAGTATATCAATCGGTAAATAGGGGAGAGCTGAATAGAAAAATAAAATAGCTTGTGAGAGACAACTTAATGGAGGAAGCAATATTATTTTATTTCTACAAAATAGCAAAAAGCATGGTTTTTGGTCATTTATGTTACAGATTAAGCAAAGAAAAGTCAGGAATTGTCACCGAGCAGGAATTTTATGGAGCCAAAGAAGAAGAAAACTGTCGGTAAACAAGGAAATTTGGGTTATACTTTTAAACTAAGAAATTTGTTATAATAAATGTAAGGACCAACCGGATATGGATTATCGCGATGCACAAACCAAAAATGGTATACTAAAATTTTTAAATAATTGTATTGATGAAAATCTAGACAAGGGTATAATTTATCAGTAATTAGTACGATTAATGCGTGGTGCTTAATCCAATCTATAATTAACTTAAGTTTTTCGAATATAATATGCATAAAGAACTGATATTCTATGGGTTAACTTGAATTAAAAGTTTGTAATAATGAAATTTTTTTTACCGATTTATTGCAGCATCCATATTTTATTGGATTACTCGTACATTCGTAATAAACAAACATTGGTATATCCAAACCAAATCATTAGAGTTTACGTTCATCGTAAAAGCGCTGATTGCAAATTGTATTTGCCTAAGCTACACATAAATAGCTAATACATTCATCACTAACCAACTCAAATTTCAGTGTTATATATTTAATTTTGATTTTTGTGCATCGCTAGTAATAATGATAAATGAGAACAACTTTAAAAACTAAATAAATTTTATACATTTGCCATATGACATAATGCGTAATTTACAGTATCATTGTAATTAAGTCTCCATTATGTAATGTATTTTCTACCGCATAAGAATTAAACATAAATTTAAATTAGTACAATTACCTTCTATTATTTATGTATGTGATATCATATAATATAAAAGTAAAATTTATTCGAACATCTAAACTATAGGAAAATTATAGTGACAATTAGAATATATTTTTGCTCTTGCTGTTTTATAGGTAGTGCGCGCGCCTGCCTGCCCTTTAAAACAAACCGGGTCTTGAAATGGAAGTTTTCAGCCAGCGTTCACATAAATCCATTACTATTATTTAATTTTTAAATGCACAATTAAATATCCCATTTAATCTTTTCTCACTTCCTTTTGTCACACGATTGACTTACTATATATGTGCGATTTCAGCTGTTATGAATTTTTATAGAACTAAGGTTATATTTTACAAATAGAATACTGAAACATAAAAATGAAATGAAAAAAGGGTAATCCATTACATCAATCGATGTGAATTTATTTTAGAAATATCCTATGTTTGTTTAAAACTTGAGAGAAAAATAGAGCACATTGCGAATTTATAACAGTAGGACACCAAAAAAATCAAATCCCAGAAAATATAATCAAATGCTTTCGTAGATATCGATGTCTGCATAAACTTTTGCAATTGAAAACTTTAATTTAATTGCTAGAATAAATTAATAATTTAGGTCTCCTGGTAGTTCGTGTTACTGTCACGCTATAATTTAGAAAATAATTAACTTCACTGAAATAATAATTAACAAAAGTGCAACAAGAAGCAGATTTCGTAAAATGTTTGTCAGCATAAATAATATCAAAATTCTATTAAGGCAACAGAATTTACTGCATCCAAAAAGCACGAAACAATATAGCAATTTTATATTATATTGCAGTTTATAATAAACTTTTAAAGTAAAAAATATAATATGCAATTTTTTAGAAATTTTAGAAAAACTATAACAAGCTTTGAAAATTTTCCAATAAGAGTAGCTATATTTACAAAATAATGCCTGTGTTCGATAGTATGTGGGCTGTACTGATGTATGTAGCTAACAGGCAATTTAGAACACTTTTATACCTATCGGTTACACAATGTAACAAAGGGAATTAAATTTTAACAAGAATAGGTACACAGGAATCCAGCATATACTACACACAAAGAATATATGTATTTATTCAGAACAGCCGCGTTGCCAAGTGCTGAACTGGTTGGATGGCTCACCTAAAACTTTGGATGAACATAATTTAATTTAAAAATAATGAATCAATGAATGAAGCACCCAGTTGTTCGATGCTAACCGATGTTCGGTGCATTCTATTGACAGTGGGTGTGCTCGACGTTAATAGTTAAGTCAAAGTTTCTTAGGGGGATGAGCCGACCGCAGTTGTGCATTAGGTGTGCAACTGTTAGCATAACATATAAATTTATTTTAATTTGGATTTTCCTGACACTCTAGGTCTTATCTTTTCGATTGCGAGCAGTCCCCAGGAATATTTTAGGAAGTCCGTAGATTTGCAAGCGGCCATCAGGGTTGTCTTTACCAAGCTATCTATAAAATTTAAAGCTTGTATTTGTAATTTAGACCATCAACTCCCATAATTTTATTTGAAAATTTTTTGCAATTCGTGGGCCAGGTTATCGTACTATTCCTCTCTGTTCATTTATGTAAGTATAAGAACATATAACAAAGTCACAAATTAGCCACATTCAATTATAGTTTAATTAATTTAAAATGTTCTAATAAATAAACGCAAGTGCGTACTTGAAAATAGTTAAAAGTCTTAAACAGTAATTTATATAATCGTTCTTGATGAATACAGCTTTTTATGTAACTGAAAATGTTCATTATTATAGAAGTGCTGGTGCTTAACACTCTTAATAAGAAGAGAAGCTTAATTATTAATGCAGTTAGTTTAAAATACTTGATCTAATTTTTACTTTATGCATCAATTAGGAGACACATTTATTAAAATGTGATAAAACTAGCGTGCATTCTACATTCATAAAAATGTATGCGTGTAATATTTTGAAGCCAATATTTGTTTCATCAAGACGTGCTAATTGATTTACCAGTTCATAGAACTCAAAATTTGCTGAAGTTTACTAGAAATCTAAATTTCATTATCCTAAATTATTGATTTCTTGCTTATCTCATATATGGAATTTCCAGGTCGACGATGCCAGTGCGTCGCGGTCTTATAAGAGTGAACCCAGTCATAAATATAAAAAGTTTAAAAGTTGCTCACTACTACTTAACATATTTGGTAATTGGGAATGCTGAAACCAAGATTCTGAAAATTTTAATATTCCTAATAAAGAATAATATTACCTATTGTGAATTAATGTTTAAAAATAATTCTTGAAATTAATTTTACACAAGCTTGAATATGATCGTGGTGAAATTCTTGGTATTAAAAGATTCAATTATTTTAAAGACATAGAACACTTACGTATATTGAAAGGTCAGCTTGGATTTAAACTACAAACGCCAGGGCATTCCATAGAATAAATTGAGTAAGCTGGGATAATCCCTTGGAATTGATGCAAAGATTAATGATTCTACATGCATTTAAACAAGCTGGCAAATTCTGTTGTTGTATATCATGATATATAATAATTTTTATAATTATTACACACCAAAATATATAAATGATTCAAATCATCAGCAATCTTTCAATCTTTCTTTTACATTACATAGAAAAATGGAATTTTGTTACCACTTTGGTAAAATTTATGAATACTTTGTTAATAAAATACTCCCGCGTTGTGATTAATTAAAAAATTGCCCAAACACATTCTACAAAAGGCTGTCTTCTGTAATAAGCTATAAGTATTGATTTTAATTTTTAATTAATTTTTGTCAACATTTCATTTCATTAGGTTTTCGATTAAACAAGCTTTTGATTGAAAATTTATATGAACAAGGAACTTGTTCAAAAAATGATATAAATTGTCCCAGTTAGATCTTAAAATATTTTACGATGCTTTTATGTTGGTTTTACTATACTATATGGATGCTAGAGAATGCCTAGACAGAGGAAACTGTATTTCCATAAAAAGCTCTATTTCGAATCGAATACATTCCGTTTTAAACTAATTCATTAAAATAATCCAATATTCCCGACTAGCAATTTTTGCTAAAGTAACGAATTTGAGAAAGTTAACAAACGAAGTCGGTTTCTTATACACGACACACAAAGTTTCTTTTAAATTAAGCACGTTTTCGAAAAAAACCTTGCCAAACTTTTAAAATTACGCAAGATCTGGAGTTTGTAAAATCTTTCTTGCTAGCTCCGAATTATACGTGACTAGAACTGTAACTAACGGGTACCGTAATCTAACAAATTTACAGCTACTCGTAAAAAAAGATGTCGAGATAAAGTCCGCCTAAATTGGAAAATTAATTGTTGCAGTAATTTAATAGAAATTGGATAAGTGCTGTAGTTTTTTGTGGCCCATCTAATGGTTAGATCGCAATAGAATGCAAACTGTGGAATAGAAAGAAAATAAATCAAATATGAGCAAACAGAAAGGAAGAAGAAAGACTCAAAAATTAATGTATGCAGCTTGATCGTCGATCAAAAGGAAAGTGTAGGAAAAGGGAGACTTCAAAAGAGAAAATTTCAATTAGAATGGATTATGTTTCTCCGTTAGTTTTTATTAGATAAACTTCAACAATTGCTACGAATTGATGATGTTTTTTTAAGAGCATACGAAATAGAAAATCTTAATTACTTTTCTATTTGCACCAATCTATTTTCCAATAAGAAGGGATCTAAGACATTTGGGGAGAAATTACGGCACACATTACAGTCAGAAGTAGGTGCATAAATTATTAGCTAAAATCGATATCTTTATCGTGTAAAGCAAACGCATGGATTTGAAAAATTTGCCATTTTGCCACATTTGGTGTAATAGCAATGTACAGAAAACGAAATTATTTTTAAAAATTGAGGAAACGAATTAATATTTTAATAAAGAGAAATGTAATTTGAGATTATCTTGTTAATGTTTATTACAACTTAATCAAACTTTGAAAAGCTTTACTGAAATTGTGCTTTATTTTAGCAAAATAAATAAAAGAAACTTTTAGTCGTTGACATTGCGATTCCTTTACTCGTATGAAATGGAAATCGAGTCGTAAAGTTTAAATGGTATAATAAATAGGTTAGGATATTAAGTGCGAGTTTCATTATTTCATAAAATATGACTTTATTTAACTTTCCTTGTTTAAATTATAAACTAAATATTAACACAATTTCCTTGTTGTAGTCCACTGAAATTGTGGCTTTTAAAACAGTAGCTACAGAAAATTATTAGACCGGAAATGCTTATTATGTACCTAATGTAACTTTCAGTGTACAAAAAGTTGCGAACCATCTAAAAGTGAGGAAGTGAGCCATCCAATCATTGCCGTCTAAATATTATGTTGTGTCAGTTGATTTTTAAAATTACAATTACAACTTTGAAATTCGCTTCCCAAAAAGAATATTTTATGAAATCATTATAGCAGACGCGTGTGATCGATTGGAGAACAAATTCTTGAAAAAGAAGGTGAAAAGTTTCATAATACCTATTATATTGTGTTTTAGTGCCTCTCATCTTGAGAAATATTTCAACAACATTGAAAAGGTGTAAACAAAATTGACCCTCGCTAGTCAGTTGCACTTGACGTGATTAATCGTTTCTCTCAATTTCAAGTAGCTTGTTAGTGAAACTAATAATCGATTATGAATTTTCTGACTAATTTAAACACAAAACTGACAAAAAAGTATTCGAAATTTATAAATCGTGCAAATTGAATTTTAGATTAAATTTAAATGATTTGCTAAGCTATATTTTACATAACTTTGTCAAAACCGTAGCTGCTTTCAATTTGACTTCATCGGGTTTATTTTTTTAATTTAAAATTAACCAGCCAGCGCTTCTAAGGATTTTAATTAAAGTTTTTAAAATGCTTTCTAATTGATCGGAAAGACGAAACACAACGTTCCTGGGAACTTGAGTTATTTTTTTATAACTTCAAAACCAATGGAATTTGATTCTAAATTTTTGACGTGGTTTTCAGTAAAACTTAAACTTTTTCGAAAAAATTAATACTGCATAGGTTTAATATTATTGCGAGTACAGAAAACCATAAATATTTCATTTATTTTTGTATCTTTTTTACTATTATTATTGACTATTGCTCGGTATATTTTATTTCGAGTTCACTCGAAATTTAAATTCAATAAATATGGAAATTGAAATTACAATTGCATTCGTACAATGCATTATTGCTTTATATTTTTGTTTCTTATTTATATTTCGAAAAAATCTATTTAGAAGATGCAAACTGCGGGATAACTACTAGGTACTTACCTAGTTTTTGTGTTACGAACAATAGCTCACGTTTATTTTACTGAAAAACCAACCGCTGCTGGTTCTTATATTTATAATAAGAAGCAATGTGCGAATATTGTATAGTAGACACTGCGACATCTGCATTTACAATAATGTAAATCGATTTCAGATAGTTGAACATTGGAACGATATTCTTGAATAAACAATGTATTTATTTAATTGTTCTCAACATCTCAAGAGAATTCAATCTTCTTTTATTAATAAACGAAAGGTCTAGCAACTGGCTTGTCACCTTGTCGTGCCAATTCAACTCAAAATAATTAGTATGGGTTCAAACATGCAGAAAGAAAAAAAAGTTTAGTCAAAGGGAATTGTGAAAATAAAATTCCTAATGAATACTGACTTAGCGTAAAATAAAAGCTCGTTTTCAATTTTTTATATTGTACCCTGTATATTTGAAATTCATTCAAATTGCATTTCCAAAAACACGAAGTGGTAGCTACTACAGGTTTCAAGTACATATTTTTCCTTTTTGGCACAAAAGAATTATCAGAAGTGTAGTAGTAGTAGTTGGCACATCATTAACTATATTACAGCGAAGGATAAAGGGTGTAAAATCCTAACCATAATATGTGACCGTAAATAAATCCACTTCATAGTGTCATCTTCAAAACTTAACAAGTAAACAATTAGATCCTTCAATAAAAAAGAAATACATCAAATTATAAAAGCGGCTCTTCTGTAAATTTGAAAAATACTCGAGTGGTAATCGATTAAAAATTAATTAATCAAAGTTTTTCAGAAACTTTTAAATATAAACGAGGGCATTGAAATTAAATACAATATCATTTAATTAAAAATTTTAATTATCTTGAAAGCTTGAGAACCTAATTTATTTTTTAAGTAAATGTTGGTAGCAGAAGTACTTTTTCCAAATCCCGAGTAAAATGTACTTTTGCTTGAATTAAAAATATTTTTCAATAACGAAAACTAATAAAAAACTAACAACTTAGATTAAAATGTAACGCCAGCTCATTACTTAGAAGTTCGAACCCAAGATATCTTTCGTTTTTTTCTATGTGGCTTCAGATTTCGAATCAATATATCTCATTACTTACAAGTTTGTTTAACACAAAACAAGTACATATAAAATATACATATTTTATTATAGAACTTAATTTTCTATTATACCGGATTACCCACTTTACATGCCAATGTAACGAACTTTGTGTAGATACGAAAAACGTGATGGTGATTTTTTTCCACACAACTTCATTAATGTTAAAAATTGATAAGTAAAACTTTGAGTTAGTAAGTCAGAGTCACCGCAAGCCAGTCGTAAGAATTAAGACTGCACAGACTTTCAAAAATATGTTTCTTTATAAAAACTCAGTTATTTACAAATAATGTTAAGTTCAACAATATTTTTATTAAATATGAATATTATGATCATATGATTAGGCTAATATTATAAAAAACTATTATTTAATAAATTAAAAATTACTTCAGGGCATTACGACATTTTTCTAAATAAAAGATTTGCGTAGTTTAATTTTGTTGCGGTAATGTTAAAAACGTTTTTCGTAAAACTATATATTATTATGTAATAGTATTCTTTGCATATAAAAACGTCAAACTAAATGGAAAGCGACGTTATTTTGTGCAACTGTAAAATTCAACTTAGAGGATAAACGACCCTGGCCTAGAAACTCATAATCAGGTTACTGAAAAAAACGGAAAAACGTAGAGCTTTGTCGGCTTTTCCGGATATCCTAAGGGAAAGGAAAAACTGCTGGAAAGGTTTTCCTTCAATAGATATTAAAAAATAAAGTGCGATCGTGTAATGATGAGACTGCCAATAGAAGAAAATACTTTTTTCAATAAACACCCTTTCTATTGATCAATAAATGAATACGTTGGAGGTAAATAAATTTTGTGTTTAAACAAAATACAAAATACCTTAGATTATTTTTATATGAATTATGAACAATTTTCCTACCCATTGAATATTATTAGCTGGGGTAAGAGAAAGGACGCCAATCTTAGCTGTGTAACATAATAGGATAAGAATAATGTTGGTATGAAGAACATGTATGTATTTCTGCATATTTGCTAGGGTTAACGTGCGAGGAAAGCGTTCAGTAAGTAGTTCCGATCCTAAAGTGCTTTTTTTGAAGGGTTCACATACGACCTTTATAGCAAGTCTTGTTGAATATATATGCCTCATAGATATCAATAACGAAAAGTCAAGAGATAAGCATGAGTGGTTTTTCTTTTATAGTGCTTGATATTTTTAAAACTTGACTCTATCAATTTTATCTTTAGTAAAGAAAAACACATAAATAAAGAAAATGTAACATCTACATTTAACGACATTTTGCACATTTTCATTTTAAATTCTATTCTAAAAGGAGTGGTTTTGCTTGAAATGCGATTGCTATGCACAAGAGGGTTTGCATAGACGAAAGCTTTTGTTTCTGATGTTGAATGGTCAATCAATAAACCGAAATGACTTATAAGTGTAACTAATGGCGTTGCATTTGTCTGTTACAGATGAAAGCAATGCAGCGAGACTGACAGAATAATGGAGTTTCCTGGTATATTGCTAGCTCTCCTGTTGAGTAAAATCACGCTACTTCAGGCTGAAGACTGCATCACGTAAGTACATACATATATATATTACCAAAATTAACATTACATGCATTTAGCTTTCTTTGTGTGCAAATTAAAACTTATATAAATTTTCTTATTAATAAATTAAACGAACGAAAGATAAATCCCAGATAATTAAGCAAAAATAAAGTAGATGTTTATTTTGTCAAAACATAGCCCGAATCGAGGGTATCGTTTCTTCAAAGAGAACTCGTAATGTATTATTTTCTGAATTACTAAACTTAAAAAACTACAGACCAACCCACCTTGTAAAAAAGCTTCAAAGAAAGTAAATTACGAATTTTTAACAAAAACTCTGAAATCACTATTAAAATCCTTTTAGTCAAATTAAAGTCTATAAATATGGCCCTTCCATTGTTTGTTTTTTAAAATTTTAAGAGTACTTAAAATTTTTATTTCTATAATGCACTGGTTTTAGAAGAATTTATATTGTTTTTTTTATTTCGCAAAGGCTTGGTTAAGTGGTTTGTTAGCTTTTACATTAAATTTTTTATAATGAAGTCTGGCAATTGCTTCTTAAGTGCTGCTTAAAATTAAGCAAACGCTTTATACAAAAATTATACGTTAAGTAATTCGTTTGTGTATTAATTTCGCAAAATTGAGATACTCTTAAATATACAAACGCATTTATTATTATCTTGCAGATCCCTTAAGGTAATGTAAATTGACAATATTTTATCATTATGAAACTATAGCTTTTTTATAGATTCCTAAGATGGTGACTTCCTGCACTTTGAGTTGCTTTTCCTTTTTCCTGCAAAATATTGCTGACAAAGATGCGGAAGCCATGCAATAAAATACTGAAAACTTCCTTTTTGATTTACGGTACTTGATAGTAGTCTGCATTATTTACCTTACCTCTAATAAAAAAACTAAGTGCAGGTTAAAACTAAAACTTTAAATTGGGACTTTAAATATTTAATTTTATGGAGGAACTAAGAAGAATGGGGATATGAGCGCTCACAGAGACTCTTTCTTTTATTAAATTTCAAGTTCTTATGTAAATCATCTCGTTCAAAGTGAAAAACTAATACATACTTAAAATTCTCGTACATTATTCAAGAAAATTTGCTTTCTGCATCAATAATTTAAGTTTTTGGTCGCGTTTCTATGAAGTCCAGCTTAACTAAATTATGAGAGCAGTGCGCGCTTTATTTGCGGCGTTCCTTAACGATGAGTTCATGTTTTATGTAACACTCGACGGTTGCAGTCCAAACTCTCTTTAACAAGTACCCTAGAGTCTTTAAATCACCGATTTCAATTTCTATTGGTATATTCGTTAAGGTTGGCAAGATGAACTTTTTTAATTCTTGTTCTTCAGGTGGTTCACCTGAATAATTTAACTTTGAATTTATTAACTTTTAATCTGCAGATCGCAAAAGCCTAAGTAAGTACACTTATTAATAATAAAATACTCTCTTAGTTTAAACGAAGAAAATCCTTAAAAAAGGGCATTATTAATTCTTTTTGTAGAAAATTAAACCAACTCGCGAGTAGTATGTACCTACCCGTGTTTTAAGGAAAGTCGATTTTGCATACCCCATTACTATTCATGCAACGATGTACAGATTTCGTCCATTTTACTGCTTTGCGGTATTATTATGTATGAATTCTGTATTTTATTTCATGAATATTAACAAATCATTAAAAGTAGAATTGGGTTTATTAAACCATGCAATAAAATATTTACTCTTTAAAATGCATTTGATTCAATATGAAGTTGCTGCGAAGCTGGAGGTTGAAATTTATAATAAGAAAATAATTTTTACCGACTTGAATAAAAAACGAGAATGAAAAACCTCAAATAATATAATGAACTCAATTTAACAGTGTCTCTGGTTTGTTGTTTATTCAGCAACACAGGAAAAAGCAGACGACAGGAAATTAGAATTTGAATTATCTATCCTTGGTTTTATACAGCCAAGGCAATATAAATTATTCTGGATTTTAATAACTTTAATACAACATTTTTCTGGTGGGGTAACTTTTAAAAACTTGGGCGAAAATAAAAGTTTAGTTTTTCGTTTGGATGTGCAATTATGCAACGGAGAACGACAGCATCGATATCGATATCACCAACTGCCAGGTACAGGATGCAGATGAAGAATCTAAAGAATTTCTAATATGGAAATCAATCTTGGAAATCGCAAACATGATTGTAGCAGTTTTCTCTGAAGTGTTCTTACGGTAAAATTCAATAAAGTAAATGGTTAGAAGCATCTGTGGAACGAAAACTTTAAGTTTTCTGCTGATGCACCTAGCAAATCATTCTTAAGTTTTAAGTACTAACCTATATCAAATTTAATGTTTTCTTAAATTTTATATTAAAAATATAAGGTTCGAGATGCAATTTATAATATCTTTCCTTTTAAATTTCTTATTTCAGATGTGAATAAAACCTTTCCTGCACAATAAATCGCACTAGGTCAAGAAAGTTACCTAGATTGTATTATGCAAACTAAAAAAAATATATAAATTATCAACCAGTTTGTTGGATATTATAAAATTAAAATTTAAAAATTAACAAGACTAAATAGTAATGAATAACGAAATTTAATTTACTTCTATAAATAAGTGATAAAAATTATGTATGTTTTGTATTTAAATTTAAATGTTTTTCTATACAAATGAAATTTAAACAAATAAAGTTCTATTGTGTTTAAACAAACATTTTTACTGTATAATATAAACATAATATTTGTAAAAACATTATTGCCATTCAATATGAAACAATAAAATACCGCTAATAAATTCAACTTTATTTGAATGAAACTAAAACTTTTAAGGGATTGTAAATTTTGGCAATTAATATTTTTCAAAATTCATTATCAATTTGAATATCCACATAAAATTTAAATATTGAAACTGTTTATCTAGAAAGTTTATTCAGAAAATTTATTTTCACATCACTAATACGATGTTACAGTACATTATGTTTTAAATATGTAAACGTACAATACATTATTATATCACATGTTTGAATAATGGTTTTATATTTGAAAAAGTGTATTAATGAAATATCTAAGCATTGAAACCTAAAATAAATAATATGATTATAATAATCTTCAAGCCTTTTGTGTTGTTTTATTATAGTAGAAATGTCGTTAATCCATTCTAGCGCTTCAGCATCAGATAGGTTTATCTTACAAGCAAGCATTAATGATACAATAAAAATAAAAGAAGTGCCAACATTATTATACAAACACTTGTATTTGAATTTATCTATTGTATTATTTTGTATGGTATACTCAAAATGATGGGAGTAAATGCACCTGAATTACATTATACTGCTGAATATAATACTACTAAATTTTTTTGTCTTTAGTAATGAAGTCGTAAACAAAGACAATTAATTAAATTCAAATTTATCAACAACCCAGCAAAAGATATAACAATTTTCTATATTAAATTTTTATGTTTGTGAATCAAAATATTTGCGATTAAAAGATGACTTACCAGTAATTACTGTTCGTATCAAATAATATTAAAAATACTAATGAAATAAGTACAGGAACAATTAAATTGTTAACAAAAATTATTTGAAACCAAAACTGCACAATATCAAAACTTTTATATGCAGCTAAACGCCCTAATTGCTCTACAATTAAACTGAGCAGTACTTCAAGAATGCAGGTTATATACCAAGGAAAATTATAAATTTCAAATGCGATTTCATCGGATCAAATTGGTTTTCAATGTTCAGAAAGATAATTTTATACATATTGCAGTTTTCGCACAACTATTATAATTTACAATGTAAGTAATATGTAATATGAAAGTTGTAATAGGGTAATAATTAAAAAATAAATTAAAAGTTTTATTTGATCAATTATATTTCTCTATTTAAATTCTTTATAAAAAACTAGGTATATTAATTAATATATTTAATATTTCTTTAAGATTATTAATTTTTGAAATAGGTACCTAATTGAAAAAAAATAATTTTTTAATGTTATATTTAAAAATTAAAGAAAATATATTATATTCACAATTTGACAGGGTAGGACTGAAAAATAAGCTTGATGTCCGCCGCCACCACTCAAATGGCTGTAATTCCCGAACAGCAAGAGCAACAAATTCGCGATTGCGGCAACTAATTAGCTACAAATTCTCCATATATTTTTTTTAGATTTTGCAAAAGTGGCGGCGCTAGCATGATGCGGGTACATTAATTAACAATAATTATATTAGATACTTGAGGCTAGTGTGTTTCATTTTGTGTAGTAACAGTGAGCGTAAGAATTATTATAACCTAAAAACTAATTTTAATGTAATATAATTATGTAATAATATAATACATTACACTTACCAACGTATTGCACTTACAGTCCAAATTCAATAGTGTAAATATTATGTTGCAGTGATTTATCAAATTGAATATCTAATGACATCATAAGACAATATTTTAAATAACCTATTGGTTACTTACATTTGCCAGGACCGTGTAATAGGTGTACATTGCTCTAAATACCTACAAATTAATTCATTACCTTTTTTACTTCTACTTTTTTTTAAAAAACTTACCGCAAGCATTGTATTTAAATTCAAAAATTTTAATCTTCCAATCGTCGGAGTTATTGGTTTCTGAGCTCTGGTCATTATAAGTAAGTAATAGCGATTTTTGAATTCTTACATCAGCGCCAATAAAATCTATATCGTAACATAATTTTGATATATTGCCACTTTCAGTTATAACTTGCTCTCCCCGAAACGACAATACAATTACTACAACACTGTCCGTTGATATTAGAGTAAAATCTTTTATTATTAAAAGATAATCTAAATTAACCTACAATATTAATTAAGATTATTATTGATATTGCTGTATTTTGGGAAAAAAAGAGAGCAGATTATTTGTTTTCAGGCAGTAATGTTTTGGTGTTCCCAATATATACTATGTCAAAAGGTCCCTACATTATTGTTACTAAGTGTAATTTTTGGGAGCACATCAAAGTGACAAAATTGTGCTTCAAATTGATTTTCCTTAAATATACCAAATCATTTTCTACCTCTCTTGTTTCCACTTCTACTCAATATCACTACTTACAGCTGAAATATGGAATAGCAGAAACAACCGATCAGTCCTCCAAAAGTAACCAGAATTATATATGTAAATGTATTCTCAATTTGATGTGCTGCATTAATTATAGCAATGTGATAGGGTACAATCATTCTTAATTTTACTTGAAATGTATTCCAATCAATAATTTTCGTTTTCACGTAATTTTGCGTTTTAAGATTAACAGTTTGGTTTTCTTTAGCTTTCTGAAATAATATACATCGTGTTTTACGAAAATTGTCGAAAAAAACGTAGGAATTTACTTATTAAAAACTTCGCTTACAACTTACCTTCGTGGCATTTTCGTCATTATTATCCATGATCGTAATAAGGCATTTTTGTAACAATTTACAGTGATAGGATATAAGTGTTAACATATTAGCGTAAATTAACACTTGCAAAGCACCTGAGAACACAATTGCAGTAAACTGTATAATTTGAGCTACGAAGTTTACGTTATTGTTTATTAGGTGCACCGCCAAATGGTAGCAACCATTCTTCTTTATTTAACGATAACACAATTGCTACCAAAATTTGACTGAAATCCATGATACACCATACCAAAAATCCAATAACGCTCTACAAAATTTGTAAATATTATTATAACTAACTTGATCAAAACTTGAATGGAAAAGTGCATTTCTATAATTGAATATTTTTTTTATATGGGATGACGCCAAAAATTAATATCTTATACAAAAATTCAAAAAATTGTTTCACATGGAAAGAAAAAAAAAGATTCATATGGTAATCGGATAAAACAATGAAAACATTTTATTTTCAATTTCTTTTTTTTTAGAATTGGTAGCAAACAGAAGGGGATAATTTTAATTGTTTGCGTTCAAACGTTCAAGACCTTAAAAACTAACATTCAAATTCAGTGATTAATATTTTATTTTTAACTTATTTTTCAGGTTTTGCGCAAAAATAAATAAAAAATATTGATATTGTCACCGGTCCACCAAAAAATAAATTATTATTTTCGGCAGTTTCAGTATTTACCATTTTCGGGCAGCTTAAAAACGGCCATTGGCAATTAAAGCATCTACTTAGATGCAAAGGTGTACAAGCGACAATTTTACAAAAATTGACTGTAAAGTCTGGTGTAAGCAATGAATTCAATAAAACCTTGAAAATTTTTACTATAATTGGAGTTTATTCCCATTCAATAATACGCGCTTTTGTGTGTCACTTTATATCCCTTAGCTTCTAAGCTCTATGATATTTATACTTGGCAAGAGAATATTCAATATTATTCTCGTTATTATTTCCACCATGTAAAAATTAAATCTAACATTCTAAACAGAAGAACTGAAGAGTAGAATGTAATTGAAAGAAGTGATTTAAAGTAAATAAAGAATTTATTAAAAGTACCTATCAGTATGGTGTATGTATTATAAATAATATTTACAAATAATACGGATACATACCTGTATTTTAATAGAATGTTCATATCTTTGTAAAAATAAAATATTATTCTTATCATTGCTACAATATAAAAAGTTCTTAAGGATTTCAATTGCTTCGAATAATTTTTCTAGTTCGTATCGATTCCAATATGTAATATATGCACCTAATAAACCTGCAAATAAATAAAATCGCTATTTACAGGAGAGCAACCGAAACACATCTTTTACATTTAATTTAAAAAAATTTTATTTTCATCTCTACATATCGAAGGACTCCATATTTTGAATTTTTAGCTTTCTTGGCGTAGCACCGCATCTCTATATATCGAAATTTTTATTAGTTTACTTTTTATTTAAATCACCTCGATATAGCGAAATCCTCGAAAATTCGAATTTTTATCGTTTCCGTTAGGTTTGATATATCGAAGTTCCACTGTACACTCGTTCACTAACTCATCAAAAAATCATGATAGATTGATTCTTTATTTACCACCTCAAAACAATTCATTCAATGTAATTTAAATGTTGCAAATATAGAGATGTTAGGTTAGACCTCTAAGGGCCGAAATATTCACCTCTCGTTAATCTTATCAGTAACTAAAGTTACCTATAAACCTACCACATGTCATTGATTCGTCAAATAGCAGACGTCCATTGTTGGTTTATAGATAACTTTAGTTACTTAAAAGATTAACGGGAGGTGAATAAATCGGCCCTAAATATAATATTTTTGAATAGTCGAATAATCTGAATAACTGTCTAATTAAGTACTTGGGAAATCTGTAAAATATTGTAAAAATCACTTATTTTTGGATCCCGAACTCTTGATAATAAATTATATTTATTTTTCACACAAGTGAAAAATTTTCATTTTCAGTTTGAAAAAGAACGATAGTTTAGTATCCGAACGAAACACGATTTTCAGTTTCTCTTCTAGTTTCGGCGGAAACCGTAACATAAACTTATTCGTAGTAAGTGAAGGTTCAGTTAAGTTTTCATTATACTCTAAAATCTAGTGTTTTTCCTAGCTTAGTAATAGATTTTTCGATTAGATTAAAAAATAGACTTTTTTGATTTTCTGTAAAATTTATTTGGGATTAAATAATTTTGATGTCTACTTTTACTTTGACACTATGATATTATATGAAAATATTTAATTTGATTATAACAGTATTATATAAATTCCTAATTTCTATATTTTTTGTTTTCTTGTAAGAATTAAATTTTAAAATTGAATAAGTATAGTTAAATTATTAATATTTCTTACCTGTTAGTTTTTGCCAACTCGAAGAATATAATATTGGTCAATTCTATGAAATCTTTCTCAGTGTTGAACAATCCGGAAATTGTAGCAAGCATGTAAATAGTCGAAAACACCCACAATGTAATCGAATACATTTTATAAAAAATATTTTGATTAGTCGAAAAACCAATTAATTTTAATGATAATTTTTGATAGGCAAAACAATCATCATGTGAAATATTTTCATTACTCATTTCTTTTTCAATTTTAACACAAATTTCAAAACCAAACTCAACTATTTTGTAGGCACTACAAAATACGCTACGACTATACTGAACAGTATGAAGAGATCGCACTTTATATAGCCACAAAAATTATAAATATTAAATGAAATTTTATCGTTTCAAATTGTTCGACAGTTCACAAATGCATTTTAAATCACTGTGTATCAAATTATTACAACCGATACATATTGTGTATTTTGTACAGCACTGAGTAAAAGTCTGCGGCCACTTAATTAATTGTTATTTAATTAATCTCCACTTTATGGAAATTAATTATATTGAAATAAATCAAATAGGATTTTGTATAAGTATTTAACAAAAGCAATTTTTTTCATTTGTTTTTTTTGTTTGAACCATAAATTTTGAAGGGAACCAAATTTTATGGCGTTGGCATAATGGCGAATGCATTACACAAAAAGTAACATGGGGCATCTGCAGAAGTACATGGCACCCTTGAGCAAACTGTTTTGGTTGTAAACTCAAAACATTTCTAACTTGAACATTGCTTTCATTTTAAGGCTTAGTGGTTGTTCATAATGTGCACGTAAGACGTACATAAAATTTAAAAATATAAATACAAATAAAAGCTTTATGGAGAATCGAATAATATTAAAATCTTAAACTACACGACGTAGAATGTTCTTCTACATATAACCAAAGAACACCAGTAATATTATTCATCATTCGATTAAGGTCTTATTTGTATTTGTAATTATTACATTTTATGTATTTCTTACGTCTTATGTATTGTGAACAAGCACTTAGCGGTGCTTATGATAACAAAATAATTGTATGTTATGTAGGTTAGTACATGCAATGGTAAATACCTGTAAAAAAAGACGTTTGTTAATCTCATACATGCATTCCAAGAGGGCATGGGGTGTAGATCCAGTTCCGAATCTTTTATTGGCATACATTGGTTTACCTAATGAAGAGAAATCTCTTTGGAGTAATTTCAAAACCGTTGGTAGTGCAATACAAACTTGCGGTCCACACGATGGCTACACCATCTGCATATATGTTTTTGACTGGGAGTTCTGCTTCTGCGATAGCCCCATAGCCCCATCATTATAGAGCAGAAATTTACACTTACAATATTTTTACTGTATGCTATTTGTGAAAATTTGGTGCATTTTATCAGATGAAGTAAGAACTATGATTTCTATTATTTAATGTGCGATGTAGGAATCACATTTCAGTAAAAACTTACTATATATTTTATATGGGAGAGCACGAGACAACAAAATTAATATTAAATAATATATTATATATTTATGTTCATGTGTTAAAATCTAAATACTTTAAATTAAAATTTGTATAATAATTATCTACTTATTTAATAATAATATATAATAAAAAATAGAGTTACTTTTAATTATTATTAAATGAAAAACATATTTTTCAAAACTTATTTTTCATTTAAACAAATTTTATACTAATAAGTTATAAATGTTGATATTATAATATTATAATATTGTAAATTTACAACCAAAATATAAACGCGATTTTAAGTTTGAAATAATTCAAAACACAAAATTTAATTATTTATTGTACAATGGTATATATAGATACTAATTTATAGTAATAATTTAGTTCGTGCTGTGCATTAGTTTACTATTAGATAAACTTTTCTATGTAGCTTGGGGAGTAATTTATTATTTATCAACAAGGTCTTTGCTAATTGAATACTTTATATTATAAAATGTTGCTGTACTTTCGAAATTTTAAAGTTGTTCTTACTATAATAATATATACCTGTAAACTGTATATTATGTATTTTAGTTTATATCTAACAGTTATTAACTGCACGCGCAACAAAGCGTCCACGATGCAGTTTTTGAAGTATATGAATTAATTATTAAGCAGTGAATTTAAAATTAGGCGAATGGCGAATCACAACAAAAATATTTGTACATTTGCTTTTTACGAGGTTATCGAAGAATTTTCTCGAGTTTTTTATGGATTGCAGTATGTTTTCCCTTCAAAAAAGCTGAAAAAGTAAATTCATGTTATTTTATTTATGTTAAATTGTAAAATCACTAACAAATCTAAATCTATTAAATATGTTAAAATCTACATGAAAATATAATAATTATGATACCTCCTACGCCAGACGCCTTCTCCAACTCCTCCAAGCAAAATTTCTAAATGAGTAATACCATATTTTTTATTAAGTCCCTTTTATCAATTGTATTAAATTCTACAGCTAGTAGAACTGTTCCAAAGCAAAATAGCTATTCGCGAAAGAACATTTTTCCATCATTACAGGCGATTTATTTAAAAATCTATTGACTTGACAAAAAAAGTTTTATACACCAAATTGCTAATTTAATTTCCAATATAAAGGCATTTTCAACTAATATTGAGATATTTTAAAATAAGCCGCTATTTACAATAATATTATGATACATTCAGTATCAAGTAGTCTAAACGGGTTTGAACATTTTAAAAACAATTAATTTTTTCCTAACATTTTAGTAGTTCAGAATGATAATTATTAAAATTGTATATGGTAATTGTAACAAGATCTTTCAATGTATTTCATTATATTTCGCCAATAGTTTATTTCATCTCGACTAATCCGATGATGTATTTGAATTTCGTAATTTGTTTAGCTTATTGAACAAAAGCTATTTAAAAAAATTAAAAACATACAGCAATAAATAATTATAATCTATCTAAATCTAAAATCCTGCAAATTTAAATTGCAATTTAAAAGTTTATTATTTATAAAAAATTTCAAAGTTTAAAATAAAACTTTAAAAAAAGCTGCGATCTGTTGTGTTATTGTGGGCCAAATTATCCCAACATTGAAAACACAACATATAATCCTAAACAGGTAGGATTTGTTCCAATTGTAAAAATTTTAATATTTGCCGTGTAGCAAAACAACAGCTTACGCAAGCGAGCTTTTTAAAGCTGTATCTACCCCGCGTAATGTGAAATGACTTTTGACCACTTCGGGGGGCCGGCAGAAAACCACCACGTGTGTTACTGCCCTTGTATTATACCATTTATAGACAAATCAATGTGAGATATACTTAAAATAAATAAAATATTACATTTATATGGTAAACTAAAATTATATTAATATCAGAACTTACATTGTCTGATCAGAACTGTTTAATTGAATGATTATAATAGTTTGTTACAATGTGAACGATTGATATGATATGATCAACTACACTGAGAAAAAAGTTATATAAATTACACTACAATTATTATCAAAATAATCGCTACAAATTGTATTACAATATGAACTAGGAACAACTTATGTTATTATTTTATAAAGTTTATGAACTTTTCTCATATTTATCGTAAATAGTTACGCATTTATATAATTTACTTCTACAAATTTTTTACTACAAAATTGTATTAGTTCATTTTTCTCAGTGTATAGTGTTTAAAAAACTTTATTTGTGAAATTTCGCGAATTATTCGGATTATTATTACCCCCAAAGGTGGTGCTCATCATAGTGCACGAAACCGTAGGCTTCATTCATAAAATTATTCTGCAGAAGAGTACTAATGCTTAATTTTCACTATTTATAAATACTTAATTCAGACTTAATGGACAAATTAAACCTGTTAATAAATAATAATCTTATTTTTATTTCTGTAAAAATTTATAATACCTACATATTTTTTACACGATGTAACCAAGTTATAGACAACCGTGACTTAAAATTTACGAGTTTTGTAATTTTGATGTATCGTAATTATTGCTCTAATTATTGTTCAATAATTGAACACTAACATACCAAATAATTATTTAAAAATACCTTAAATTTACAGAACTGCTTTTGTTAAATTTTCTAAAATCATCTGCTTCGGAAGATTTTTCAACATAATTCAAAATATGTTAAAAACATATCTTATTTTACGGCTTAGTCTTCTAATAAACTGTAAAAATATGTAAAATTTGAAAATATAATGTTATTTTTTTATAAATTTTTCACTGCAATGAAATATAAAATTCGTTCAATACCAAACAAAACCACCGTTTGATTTTTACTTTACGCTTTTGCTCTTTGCTTTACTCTTTTGTCGAATAATTTTTACAGAATTGTTTACTAAATTATTCATAAATTATCGAGACCATTGTTTTGTAGTAAAATGGTTATTATAAAATATATACCAGATTGATAGTACTTCGAAATTATAAACTCTTTACTAGGAAAATGTTTTAAATTTCCTGAAATTCAAAAGAGCAATAATTAATGTAATTTAAACTAAAAAAAAATTGTGGAATATACTTTAGTAAATAAATCAAATGCAAACTTAACAAAATTTACCATAACACCATACATAACAATACATTAATGTTAGATTAATTAATTCGGAAAATTATGATAAATGCAAGAATAATTTTTATTTTAGAACTAAGCATGCGCAAATACTGTACAAACGCCCATCAATAACCAATGGTAAAAGGTGATTAGAGGATAGTACAGTTTTATTATACTCATGCGCAGATTGGTTTTAAATTACGTTAAATTAACTTAATTTTCTTGCGTAAACGCAACATTAATTTAAAAATTTAATTTTTCCGAAATCTTCCCAAAAAATTTAGAATACCTGCTACGTCTCGAAAACAAGTAAATTTTGATAAAATGAAGAATAATATAAAATAATAAGGTCAATCCATATTGGAATAATAATATATTTATTTTAAAATCAATAGTTTAAAATAGTATGAATAATGATACAAACAGGCCATACAAAATTATATATGTCGATTTTGGGTAAAAGAATATTAATTGGAGAGCGATTTCCTAAATTTAGTTTCAAATAGTTGATCTGTAGGAAACTGATGGAGTCTGCTGCTATTTGAATCCAGAATGTTTATGTAAATTATATACCGACGCTTCTTTCCAGGTCATGGTTGAAACGATTTAACTAAATACTTTCAGAGCTGCTCTATTTGGCTCATGTAATTTTGTGATTTTTTGTATTTTGATTTTACTATATCAAAATTTTGAGGATATAATTTCTACATAATATTTGAAAGTTTGATTTTAATTATTTTATTATTAAACATTATTGTATATTTTTTATTATCCTTAGTTGGGGTAGTACTCATTGTTTATAAAAATTATTTCTTGTTCGCTATCACAAAATTGTATAAATTACAAAATAAGCTGTAAGTTTGCTCTGTTGTTTAATTTTCCCAATGAAGACATTGAAAGAACATGTGGCTTAAACTCTTGTAAACTTTTTTCGTTTTCATCTATTTATTCAAAAAATATACAACAGTTTTTCCCACAAAATTAACATTTTCTTCAGATTGGCACTGGAAGCCCAATTTTCAATTATAAATGAGGACGAAAAACTGTTCTCAATTTTTATTATTAAGCTTACAGTGTTATTTAAAAAAATCGTATTTAACACGAAAGTATTTTAAAAAAATTATTAGAATCGAAAATATTTTTAATTTAATTCCAAGGAAAGTCTTTTACTACAGATTGAATTAATTCAGAATATTCAGACGATTCAGAATACTAGCGGAATTATGCTCAGCTTATTTTGATTTTTTGAGTTGTTAATAATTATTTAACATAATTAATGCTATTCATTAGATTACTGATTGAAAAATTATGATATATATCACAATTATGTGATATATACAATCAGCTATGTAATGTTAGTTCATGTAAATTTAATGGTTATGAGCTGCACACGCAACAGCATAGACGATGCAGTTTTGAAAATTATCTGTATATAAATTAATTTTGGAGCAATTAAATTCAAATTAGGGGAAATTTGTAAATCTACTATAGATCTAATTATCTTAACTAGCCAATTATTATAATTAAATCATCTTAATTGCTCTGCTACTAAGCTGAGCAAAAATATTAAAGATAACCCAGTTTATACACTCACAAATAATAATATTTATAAAAATATATATTTATATTATATCCCAATTTCCCATTTTTCTCGCCTTCTTGGAGATTTCTAGATTTCATCTCCTCGTCAACTTCATCTAGGTCGTCCTTTCTTCCTCTTCTCAGGCCAATCCATTCCAAAATATTTCTAGGCAATCTATCTTTGTCCATTCTTTTTGTGTGTCCGAATCACACTATCTATCTTCTCTTAATTTTATATATTTAATGAAATTCTAATCGGTTCCAATTGTTTTTCAATATTCGCAAGTTTACTGTAAATCATATTAATCTGATACTATATATTATGCTGTATAATTCTAAGATATATAACTTGACTGAATCTTCGCATGAATGAAACAAGAAAGATTTTATAAAAGGAAGTTCTCCCTAATACCACGATTAAATATGCTTGCAATAATTTTTGACGGATGTTTTAACGATCTTGTGTTCCAAAACGAGAAAAGAAAAAAACATTGATCTGCAAAACTGAAAATAAAAGGATTTTTTCAAGAAAATATATTTTAGACTAAGCTTGCTTTAATTCCTTTTGTTTTCATTTTAGTAGTTTTCTAACTTGCATCATAAACTATAGATCCTACAAAAATATTTCAATTATTAAATCTACTCAATTGACAAGGTCTTCGTGTTGTCGATATTGCTCAATATTTCACTAATGCACAGGCGTGCATTCGGAACACGAAGATCACGTGTCTTAATTATTTGAATCTAAATCGCCTGCATAACAATAAATTCATACTAGATTAATAATTCAGACTAATACACGAAGGAGTCAGAAATAAAGGGTTTGGTTAAAAATTTGGTGGAATACATTACGAGTAAAGCACGATTTTTAAGGTACATAAGTTTAGAGATTTGTTGATTTTCTTATTTTTAAATTTTCATTACTTAATTCTACTTAAGATTAGTTAACCTGTACTTGAATTCTTTTACTTCTGATGCCCTGAATTATGAAAAATTTAAATCAAACCAAAATTTTATATTAAATTTTACTTTGCAAAATCTAGAAGAAAATAGATTTTCTTAAAAGTCGAGATAATTTAAATTAAGTCAATCGAAATTTTAATAGTAAATTAGTTACGTTAAAATCAATAATTTAAAAAATTACTAACGTCTTCGGTGCTAGGGTCGATGTCTTTCCATCTTACTGGATGATTTCATGTTGATATTATAACTTGTTGTTTCTTTTATTGTTATTGATTTATAATTGAACTGTAAAACGTACTATGTTGTTTATAATAAATGTTGATTAACTTGAATAATTAATTTTTTAATTTCAAATGCCTACAATGAAAATGTATTTAATTACAATTTTTGTATTAGTTCGCGAATATAGGTAGTATATACAGAACTACTACATGTTTTAATTCATAAATGCATAACAAATAAATAATTTTTTGTTCTTTACAATAAAATTAAAATTAAAATTTATTACATACCTACATATATAAAATTTTCCTACTTGTTTTTATTGTTAAAACTTGAAGAATCACAAAAAGTATGTAGATAATTAACATCACCAACAAAGCAATGGAAAAACTTTTATAACAAAATATATTACAAAAATAAATATATTTTATTATAAAGATTTATCAGAAAGCCTAAAAATACCACTTTTTTTTTTAAATCAAATTTATAAACAAACTCTAGTTGGTAGGTACCGTAATTGCACCACAAATGTACTGAGTAATATTAAAGAGGTGGCGGTTTATATTACCCACAAAAGTTATAAATATTAAATGCAATTTTACAGGATTTTAGCCCTTCCTCAATATTGTCATCAGTTTATTACACAAACAATGCGGTTTCAGAAAGGACATTGTTTGTTTTCAACAGAAATTAACTTTATTTTGTGATTTTTTATTGAGAAACTAAGCAGTAAATGAATTTTTAATATTGGATGTATTTACTATAATAATGACGAGGTGCGGAGTCTCTTGCTCGCTGGTACTCCCAATTTCTCCCCTTCAGATGATTAAAACTGTGTTCGTCTGAACCACCAGAAATAAAAAATAATGAAAATTTTTCTGAAAAAATTCCTTGTTTTATGCTGTGAAAGCAAAACAACTTTACCTATCGCTATTTTGGTAGTTACGAAAATAAAAAGATGTTTTTTCTGTTTTATGACAGAACGATGACGTGAAGATGTGATGAAAGGTGACAGAAGCTATTATTGATTTATTGTCATAAAAGTCAAGCTCGTTAGGATGGGTAATTTAGAATTAACATTAGAATTAACATTGCAATTCAAAATAATTTCCATTGCCAGGTTTGGCATAAAGCCAAGTCTGCAAACGTAATTAATTAATTTCCTTTCCTAATTTCCTTTAATTTAATTTAAATATAACTCCAAAACTGGGAAAAATTTGGATATAGTATATAATTTCCTAATAATAAAGTAGTACTAACTTTCAAGTTAGTTAATTAATTAAAGTATCACAGACTCAATAATAGAATAATACATTTTTACGCTTTTACAGCGACAATACACAGAAACATTTCATGGACAGTTTCAGTTATCACAGGGTGCTTTTAAAAGTGAATTAAGAATTTTCAATTTGTAACTCCCCAGCTATGTAGATTTTGGACTGAATTATATACAGAAAAAGTCAAAATATTAATTTTTGGAATGCAAAACAATCATTGCCCGATGTGTTATCATTATTTATTTTTGCTTCAGTTTTAACAAAAATATAAATATAAAGCTCAACTCTTATAATAAGCAGTTAGGCACTTTAATTTATTGCTCTACAGCTACACTATGACTAATATTGACGAGGTTGCAGTTTATATACCCACGAAAATTTATAAATATTGAATGCAATTTTATTGATTTAAATTGGTTTCCAATGTTCAATAAATTCTATTTAACTTCTATATTATATTGTACTTTATATATAGACATTTTACATAAGAACTCCCTAAAGTAAAACTTAAATAGTACTAACAATAAAATAATTGAAAATGTTTATGAACTTAAAATATTTCGATTTTACAATACAAAATAATAAAAGAAGAAAGCAAAATTCAAAGTTTTGTAAAGTTTCAAGTTCCGGCGAATTGGTCGATGTGACCACGAGTAAACGAAGAATGTGAGAGTTTTGACCCCAAAATGGCGAAGGAGCCAGAAATCTGAATTTTGCGAGTCTGTGTTTTTGAATTAAAATTTTGCAAAGGAATTTGGAATCAAATTGCAATTTTATAGGGAATCGTTTATTTTAATATATTAAAATATTAATAGTAATAACAAGATTAATTGGATAATATACTGACAATATACAAAATATACATATACATACTGTCCGGCAAGTAAAGAAAGAATTTACAAAAATATTTCAAAATTTTAAAATAATATAATATAAAAAATATTATTTATATTTATATGAAATAGATCAGGCGCATAACTTGCAACACTCATTTTTTATTTTCAAGTGAAAATTGCGCTTACTTAATAGGAAATTATTTTTTGCTATATTGCTTGATTTAATTAAATGGTATACTGAATACATTAATAATTTAAAAAAATATGTGATTTTTCATTACTATCTACCTAATAAATAAGTGATAGTGGTTAGGTACATATTAAATGTGTGCAGATGACAAAAAACCTACAACCAAATTTTATTGAAATTTAACACATGAAGGCTTCGTACGAACCCCAAAGCGAGGGGTGGACCACAGGCCAAAATCTTGTAAACCAATTTCTAGTTTGGTACCTAATGCTTGCAATTCTTGTAATTAATCACTTGCAATTCCCAGATGTTGTACACCAAAATTTCTCTGTGGTTTACCCCTTACCCAAACTGTTGATAAAACCAATCTATTTGTTTATATTTCTAAGGAATGTGTAATAAGAGTAGATTGTTTGAAATACCTAAAATTTACTTTCTCATTACTCTTCATATTTTATTCTTGTTTTGTTACTCTTACACTCAACATTGTGTTCAAATTCAAAACTTTTAATTTTCCTATTGTTGGAGTTACTGATTTTTGGGCTCTTCTCATTATAAGCAAAAGCGATTTTTGAAATCTTAAGTCAGCACCAATAAAATCTACATCGTAACATATTTTTAATACCTTATCACTCTCGGTTATAATTTGCTCTCCCCAAACCGATACCAAAATCAATAACAAATATCCCATTATGATTAATGTAAAATCTTTTATCGATGATAAACTTCCAACAGTAACCTAAAATATATCATTAATCTTTAATGATTGTGATAAGCTCAACATAAACATCTTACAGATGTACCATGGTATATCAATAAGCATAAACCAATGATAGCTCCACCAAAAATGATCAGAATAAATAATGAAAATACACTTTCTATTTGATCGGCCACATCAATAATGCCAGAGTGGTAGGATACAATCTTTCCTAATTTTATATTTAGTCTATCCCAATCAACTATTGTAATTGCGATGTTGTTTTTCTTAATTTTCTGTAATATTGATTCCCGTTGTTAAAAAAACAAACATAAAAAAACTTACCTTGATTGAATTTTCATCTTTATAGGTCATAGTCGTGATAATGGTTAAGTATTTTTGTAGCTGCTTGAAATGCCCAGATATAAATGTTAACATATTAATGTAGGTAAATAATTCCACAACAATGAAAGCTTGCAGCAAAGTAAACATTATAACTTGAATTGCAAATTTTAAATTATAGTTAATATCAGGTCCACTGCCAAATGGTAGAAGCCATTCCTCTCTATTTATTGATAGCAAAAGTGATATCGAAACTTGACTTATTACTATAGCAGCCAATAGCAGAGATGCTATGTAGCTCTAAAACAATTCAGTAAATTTATATATTATATAATTTTACTAAAGAAAAATAAAAACGAAGTATTACGTTAGTCTGCGAGATTCTTAAAATTTGAAATATTCGATAACTAATTATGTACAACCGAGAATCAAACCTATGAGTCTACTTTTCACAACCAAATTCCCTATACATTACTAAAAGTAAAACATAATAAATAACACTAAACTTATAGTCCCCACTGAACATAATGTGCAATAAAAAATAAAAAAATGGATATTTTCATACCTGGTTTTTAATAGAATTTTCACATCCTTCTATAAATAATTTGTCGTTTTTATCATTTGTACAATTTGATAGATCCCTAAGGATTCCGGTTATTGCAAATAACTTTTGGAGTTTATAGCGATTCCAATATAAGCAATGTGTAGAAAGTATAGCTGCAATTTTATACTAATTATCATATTATTATTTTAATTTAAAGTGTGATAATAGTACATATTGCAGTAATGTAAAGTCAAGATACACACGTTAATACATAATTTTAAAAAAAGCATGCATAAATATACATTTTTTTATTATATTAAACAATTAATAATATTTCACTTGCATTTAACCAAATAATTTGAAGGCAAATGGAAAAAAATGGAAAAAATTAAATGTATTTTGTTATGCACTGTTATAAATTCAGTATTTTTAAATGTGACTCTTTTTACTTAATTAAAAATTGTATAAAACATGATATTTCATTCATTTAGATATTAATCAAAAATTAAATTATTACGTCAAGTTAAAAATTACATACCAGTTACTTGCGATGTTTCGAAGAATAAACTATAAGTTAATTCATCAAAATCGTTCTCAATTTTGAAAATTTCGGGAATTATTGCAAGGACGTAAATTGTTGAAATCGTTAAGAAAGTAACGGAATAAATTTTGTAAAAATAGTTTTCATTTGCCGATAAACCAAATAATTTTAATAGTAATTTTTGATGAGCAAAACAATCATCGTAAGAGATGTCTTTACTATCCATCTTCACTACCAGCCCTAACACTCCGACTGTACTCTTCAAGTATTATTAAAATTTATTTGAAACAGAAGCCGCACAGTAGCTGAACTGTAATGCAGTTAAGCACCCTAATTGTAGTTCTGCTACCAAACTAAGCATTATCGAAAAGATCGTACTTTATATCCATTAAATTTATAAATATTAAATGAAATTTTATTGGATCGAATTCGTTACTCGGAACACTTAATTTGAACATATTGCATTTTTCTCATAGAAATTATTGCATTTAGATAGTATAAAATATTTAATTTTATAATTAAATGGTTTAAAACCAGGGTCACTCTTGAGACCTGAAAAATGACAATGGACCCCCTCAATTTAAATACATATGATATACATCATTGGCCGTGTAAGTCGCGACATTCGTATCACAAGTGTGATACCTGCAATGCCTGCAATCATTTCGATACTACACTTAAACTACACACAACTGTAAATAAAAAACCTAGCAGTTAGTTTTTTTGAAACTTCCGCGTTGCAAAAAGCTTTTACTTTTTTGTAGCATTTTAAAAATTGGTTTTTATAAATTGCCATTTTGGCGACCCAAAACCGAAACAAAGCAAATAAAGCAACAAAAACGTGTGTAGAATTTGTCGTTTGAAATTGGAAACAATTGGCTAGACCATCTGGAAATCGTGTGTATAAGGGGGACTGGAATACAGACGCAGACACTAAAAAAGCTAAAAGCTTATTATATGCGTGTAGAAGAGGGTTGAATGAATGAAAAGTGTATTACAAGTCGGAAAAGTAAATTTAGCAAAATAACTTTCCATTCAACCTGCATTCCATAAAATATTTTGAAAATAATATCAAACAAAATGATATTTAAAAAAATTTGTTATTGAAAGATAAGGGGTTTTTAGTACGTCGACCATCTATTTGATTCAAACTTATTATCAATTCAGAAAGATGAACAATAAAAGATGCAAATTTCTTGATTGCATCGTATCAGGCGCTTCCCTTCTCGTATATTAATTGGAAATTACGAATAACAAGTAGGTTATTCAAATAATCGATGCCTCTTGAACTGGATGGAATTACCGTCACAATTTGTTTGCATTCTGGTAACTATTAAAGTTTATTTTCATGCATGATATCTGATTTTTAATTAATCGCAATAAATACTGTTTGCTCATCAATAAATTAATGATTCTCCGATAAAATTGTCCAAACATAACTACTGCCGTTTGTTATGGCAAATGAAAAGTCACAAATATTAGCAAAGCAAACGCAATTTAATTTTACAACTGAATTAACAAATTTGAAATAATAACGATTAAATAAACCTGATCAATGGAGACGCCTTTAAATTTCTAAAAGGTTCATTTATGGTGCATGTTACGGAAATTTTCTTTTACGGTCCGCTATCAACATAATGCGTAGAATTACCGTTTGAATGGTTTGCCAATAAGGGGCCACTGTACAGCAATACATTCTAGACACTTCTATCAAATAGAGCTAAGAAGAGTTATTGACTTTTTTTGAATTCAATTCGCTCCGGAAACTACATGTATCAGATATTCTATGCACGACCCGTTATTTCTAAATAAAATTTTCTCTAAATTATGATCAAGATATTTTACTTCTATTTACGACGGAAATAACTATCCGCTTGTTTCTTGAAAATGTAAATTGTGGCTTAAAACACCTATAAAGAAGTGAGCTATTGCGGCCATTTATGAATATAAAAATGTAAATGTTCCTTGAAAAACCAATTTATAGTTACCTTCGAGCAATGAGTCAAATAATCTTAATTTAAAATGCCCATTAAAGTAATAAATAGTATATCCACCTAAACCATATGACAGTCAAGTTGTTGGTAAAATTAAAAATTGTATTTTTGTTTATTATTAATCATTGAAAGATATATTGTGAATTAACTGTGAAGAGATTAGAATGATTTTGAAAAAATAAGAAGTTAGACAGAAAGAAACAAAGAAGTTAGAAGATGTGAAAGTATGAGAAAGACATCAGGATTTTGATAAAATTATAAATGAAAGTAAGAGAATTAACTAATTAAAATTGTAAACTAATTACAGTGCGCATCATAAACAGAAAAACACTAATTAAGAATATTTTTAGAAATTTTAATAAGAAAATATTTTCAGATAAATTTACGTAGGTGCGTATTATTAAAATAAATTAATCATTATTTTTATTAACACATAATTCGATGAAGCGGCACATAAACTGGAAAATTTTTCGTACGTAACTTAAGTCAAAGTTCCACGTAAAATTATTTCGGCAAAATTAAGCATCGCTGAGGTAGTGGAAAAAATAAATATTTTGCTATACACTCCAGCAATGTATGCGTATTTAGCCTTTAAACCTGATGAAACATTTGTGAACACAAATTTATTATATTTACATACATAAATGAATTTATATTATGAATTATTTTCGAATTTAATTTGTAACTTAAAATTGCTAGCTTAGCTAAAAATCTTTTTATAAATTTGAGAATATAAAGTGCACATTACCTAAGATGACAAACGACACGTCTATTCTTGTAACTCGACGAAACGAACTTGAGTGAGTGTTGAAGAAATAACTTCTGACTGATACCTTTTCTGGTAAACTTTCAGAGAACGTCGCCCGACTGAAGAATAAGTCTAATTAATGACTTTGTTTTGCTTCTTTATTTGTACTTACGGATTGGATTATTCTTTCGGGTATATCGCAAAGCTACTTTTATTATGTTTAAGATCGCTGCACATTATACCTGATGAAATTGATTATTCGACATTGAAACATCTTGAGAGCGTAGTTTGAGTTCTCAGGTTATTTATTAACTTGTCAATCACTGTTATTTAGCTATACGCAAACAAACTAAGAAGTGTAATTACCAAAGTTTTGTTTTGCTACCTATTTTCATTAAAATCACAAATTGAGTTATTAATAACAAGTATTGGTTGTTATACCATACTACATAATTTTAATGCCATCCTACAACTTAGCAATTCTCTTTGTTTTAAAAACCACCCGCAATAAATTTAATTTATTAACTAAATGAAAGTAAGCTATTTTAGTACCACTTTCAGACATGAAAGTTGTTGTTTTCCCGTCCTAGGATGGAAAAGTAGGTCACAAATTTTGGTATTCACGTTTCTTAAAATTAATCGATACAAAACATTGGCATAACCTATAAATTCAAAAAAATTCTTGTCATTCCCAAGTTTTCAGCAAGCTGATTTTCAGTAGATAGCTTAACTAGCCATTTTAATGGTTTTTACTTATTTGCCATTTTAGCTTCGCTTCAAGTATGGGGCTGCTAGCCAAATGCTTAGTTTATAGCACCGTTTGTTCCATCCGACATTGTCCTGTTTTTAACAACATTTAATATTCACTGGTAGTTTATGTTATCAATATTTTCAGCGGTCTCGTATAGTTTTGTACATTATTCAACCGAATAAATTGAACGGAGAGTATACATCATCATTGTTTGGAGAAACGAAAGTGAGAAAAATTTGGATAATCATATAAGCTTTTACTCGTCATTTTGCCTTCCGAATTTCAATAAAAAATGTGGCTAATTTTTTATATACGGAACGCATACGATGAAAGGCAAATACGTCACAAATTGGTTATTACTTTTTGTTGCTTTGATTGATACTCCGGTAATGTGTTTTATGTTTTTCAAAATATTCTTTGAAATTCTCGGTAGGCTTTTACCCATTCGACGCATTATAGATATTTCATGTTTTTGTCAATTCAATAAAATGAAAATATTGTTTGAAAGCATTTCGTATGGAAATTTACATAAAAATTTACCTGAGAAACACAAACAAGCCCAATGAATGTCATAGGAATGTGTTGTCTGGAAGCAAAACAAGAAGGAATTTAGTTCAAACGTAGTGAAATTTCAATTAGCATGAACCTAATTATCACAAAGCATATTCTTTATAAACAAAATTTCTAAAATAAGCTTTAACTTCATTGTTGCGATTTAAAAAGTTTTATTGACGTTTTCAATATTTGACGCGTGGAAACGGAATGGAATTGCAGTTTATTAATTGACATGCAATTAGCACATCTTCAACTTTAATTAAACATTTAAATTTTGCACGCCATATTTAGCATTTCCTCTTGGAAAACTTAGCACCTACATAAAACATCCACTTTAATTAAGAAATCTCGTTTGTGTAAACAGCAGTTTTAATCTGCTGTATTTCAGAGGCACTTTTGCATATTTTTTACATACATAAACCTGGAAGATTACACGGAACGATTAAGTTATTCATACGTGCTCGTTTGGAGTTTGACTTGCTTTGGTAAAGAGTCATTCAGGCTTACTTATCTAAATTACTATCGTCAATGTGTTTGCAAACTCTATGCATTTTGATGCAACGGATGAATAGAATGATAGATCAGCGGTTATCCAACAACGTTATAACTAAACGGGTAGTGAACTGTGCAGAAATTTGTTTTACACATGCAAAACATGTTCCTAGTTATTTCAAAATTATGGTTATGACAGGTACACTAAAATTGAATTAAACACAAGCGCAGAAGTTCATTATTTAAATAATTATATTTCAGAAGTTTCCTGCACTAAGACAAGCCGGCTGTACAAGTTAACTTTCTCTGCATTACAAATAAAAATTGTTGTAACTATGTTATTTTGCTAAAGTGTGGCTTTAAGCACAACTTAATTAAATTAAACTTTGACTTCGTTTCGTAAGTTTTACCCCCGGAGTCCAATGGCAAAAAACTTTTGAATTTAGTTTAGCTGACATAATTTTGTTTTAAACAATTTCCAGTGGAAAATTACTACTACATATTTTTATTTTCGTGGTTTTTTATAACCATAAAACCGCTTTGGCACATTTACTATGTGAATATAGCCCATTTGATGGTATCGTTACACAGAAAATTAGGTCTAAAAAGTTTATGGCCACCACAAAAAACAAATAAATTTAGAATGGGCTATACTATAATTCATTAGGTCAATAAAGAGTAGAAAATTTGAGAAGGAAGTAGGATTTTCTTGCTGGCAATCTTCACGGATATAGTATCACCAACATCTGTATTAGACATGGTGTGAATTTGTGTCGAATAATTTAAGGAGGCCGACTATTACCACTATTAAATTTTATAGCCAACACCGAATTGTGTTATCAAATGTATTGTGAACTTAAAGAAATGTTGACTGGGTCATGAAAAATTTGATGAAGTGATGTTTGGATATAATTTGCATATAAAGACACTTGAATGGGTTTAAACAATTGCATTAATCTATGTTGGTTGTGTAATACAAATTCGTAACTAAAGTGAACGTGATCCGTTATAGTAAATTGAAATTAAACTAGAATTTGTTTGTTAATGTTGAATGGCGATGCATTTGCTGTTAATTCAAAAACTAACAATGCACAGTTAAATGTATGTATGTATCATTAAATTTTAAAATAATAAAGATGCAAATGCAGTTTTCGTTACACGTAAAAGATATACAAAGTCTGTCGTTAATAGCTTTCCGTAATTGGAAAATATATTTTAATAGTTAAATTTCCCATCACAATCTATTTGAATATTTTAATAGTTTCACGACTACGTGCTTGCAGTTAAGCCTTCAGTAATAAAATAATTCCTTCAGTATTTTAGAGATTAAAGTAATTTTAAATAAGGGTTGCTATTTGGAGATTGCTCCAAATGTTAATCTATTAATCCTTTTTTATATATTAATATTAAGGATAATAAGAAAACAACTCGCAGATATGCAACACCATTAACGTTCGTGTATGATGGTTACATTATTTGTTTACGTCAGGGATTTTCTACTTCTGCATTAATTTATTTCAAGTAGCGGAATATTGTAGTGGAAAGCACCCCCATTCATTTGAACAAAGTTTTTAGCGATTTATAATTTGAAATAGTTTCAATGGTGGCAGTAAAAGTTGAAACTGATTAAAATTCTTTCAAAGTATTACCAAAAGCTCCCGGAGTTTCCTCATCGACCAAATTTGTAAAATTTTTATTTTTCAGAAAAGTTGGATACGTGGATTAAATATACATTTCGGGATATACGTAAACCCAATGTGTCACGTTAGTAAATTTTGTGCTTTCAGGAATTGTTAAAATATTCAAAATGTAATTTAATTTTTATTCTTTCAAAACAAGCTCAGTATACAGACGAATGTCAGTTTCATAAATAACTTTTCTAAATTATTAGTTTGTGCCAATTGATATCCGGTTAAAAATGCGGGCGCATATAACGCTACTGGTGCGACGCCGTCGAAAATATTAATTTGAATCTAAAATTGAAAATTTAAAATTCAATTTGGGATTTTAAAAACGGATAGAATATTTTATAAACTTTAATGAGTTACTACCCTACCTCTCACTGGAAAGTGCGGTTTATCTAATCAACCGAGTAAACTATTTCCCAAATTTATTATTGCTTTCCTGCATTGAAAAGTATGTGTAATTTATTTTTGTGAATTTCCACAAGGTTTCTCCTTGCTTGCACTTCGTTATCTTTGGTTTTGAAAATTACATATGTAGCAATTTTGATGAACCAATCACGTAACATTATGTAAATGCTTGTTTACACACACATAGAGCAATAAAGTGTATTCGTTACGAAATTGGAACAATAGCAAAATGTGATAAAAAAACCAAAAGTGTTCTTTGTGAAAGAAACGAATTTAAATTGGAAAACAGAATATTAAATTCTATAGACAGCTTAAATTGCAAATCGGTGTCGATATAAGAGGGCGTCATGTTTTTCGGATTCATTTTCATGGAATATAACTCTTAATTACGTACTTGAACATTTTATTAGTACAAAATTAGTAAAATATGAACCTCTAGAAAAAGAAATGTTATCATTGAATACAAAATTTGCGTCCTTGTCATTTCTTCTAAGGCGCATTTGCAAAAAAATCAGCATATTCTTAAAGCCTAATTTACATCTTTATTAGAAGTTAAAGGGGAAACTTTGACTCAACATTTTCAAATAAGGAATATTCTATAAAATACTTGATGAATTACAAAGTTGAAAGTACCCACCGTATAAAATTACTATTGTTGATTTTTCTATTTATCTTTATAAGAGTTATAAATTTTTCCTCTCGACTCTTTTTAAAAAGATTTAATTTAATGAAGGATTCGTGGTAATTAACTGGAAAAGTGTTTTGAACAAAATTAATTAAAGTGATACCTAACGGTGAACATGTTAGTAATATACGTGAACGCACTTGAAAATATAAAAGCAACGAAATCACAATTTATCCACAAATAGGAACTTTTATTGAATTTCTCATAAAATTGCTTCCTAACAACGCTTTATATTTTTTCATTCTTCACAGTTTATTGAGAAGTAGAATGTTTATATGAAATAAAATTTGTTTATTAGAAAGTCAAGTGTAGGTACGTACGATAAGAAAATCAGAAGTTATGAAAATTTTTTTATACTACCTACTTATACATTTCTCTACGTCTAGCTTTACATTTTTTGACTAAGGCCATGTTATACCCAGTTGAAATATTTACTACTTGAAACTATAAATCCGTTTAAGCTGTATAAAATATGTAAAAGTTTCAACAAAATATAATAATACATCCTGAAAAACACTTACAACAATAAATCAAAGCGATGCCTTCACTTTTTTCGTTTTATTTGAATATTTTTCTTGCTACAAAAAGTCCCATTTAATTCAGAAAAACTGTATAATAAGGATTTATCCTTTGTAATTTCAATTACAAGGAAATGAAGTTTAATCTTCCTGCTTCTTTATCGTAAATCCGCGGATTTAAGCGGAATATGTTCCGGAAAAGACTAACCATAACCGCAAAATCCTGTCGGGAGACGCCCCCTACAAGTCACGCTAATTAGTAAAGGAAGTTGCTCAGATTCTGGTTAGGTTAGAGTGACAAGTGATGTTAGATTGCAACTTCAAAGGGTATGTTTGGGGTGCACGGCAGCGTGTGATACGTTCGTTCTATTAGTAGTAATAAAACCCTTTATGATTATTGTATTCCGATAATAAATGGAACTTCTAATTACACATTTGAACAAACCTATCTATGAAATTGGAAATTCAATTAAAAGCTATCAATTTTATAAATGAATGCGTTTTAATTGTTAACGCCAGTTTTTGCATGTAATCAATGCTATAATGCATCATCCAAGTTGAATGCTTCCGAGTAACTTCATTTAAATTTTTTCTTCTAAATCTTTACTTTCAGTAAAATGTACCTCCCGCAAAGCATTTGCAAAATTCTACCCTTGGTTGTTCTGTTTATAAATGAATTTTATCCTCCAGAGAACATAAGTTTCTATTAGGTTGTCACTTTTATCTTCACCTTACATATCATTTCACACCACCTTGCTGATGTCACGTTTCCCTTTCTTTTTACTTAATTTCATTTTAACCGTGGTGGTTTTAGTCTATTCAAACGGATTGTCGATATGCTTCCACGAGGTGGACCAATCGAACAAATGGGAATTTAGAAATATGACAAACGCAAAATAGGAAAAAAATCATGTCAAGATGGTAATGCTTATTATAATTATCTTGGCTGTGTTTGAAATCTGAAGAATTCTTCCCATTAACGAAATTACTACCTCTGACTGTTTACAGCATCCCCAACCTGGCAGTTTCTCATTATTTATAATATTTTAACAAAGATAATAAATAAAAATAATAAACTATTTTACAAATCAAAACTGGAGAAGCCGTACAATTTATCAGAAATTTATTCTACATTATTTAATATTAAATTTTGAATAAATATTATATTAACATAATTATCTCGCTAGTTTACATTTTCGTAAATAAACCATATTTTGGAATATTTATAAATATATTAGGTATTTGTAAAGATGTTAATGTCGTATTTACTTTTATTTTCAATTTTATTTGCAATAAATTATAAATTAATAACAATAACAGAATTAACAAATTATAATATGAACATCAAATTTTGGAAAGTAAATAAAAATTAATATTGCTTTAAGATTTATAATAACAATGTTAAATAATAAATATCTCGTACGAAACAATATAATAAAAGTGAAAAATGTTATTCAAATTAGAAATTTGAATATAGCTGAATTTAGCACAGGTTTGTAAATTATAGAAAATCAACAATAATAGCACAACACAGGATTGAAGTTTAAATACATGCAAATATAAGCAAAACTACAATTAGAGACGTTCTAAAAAAAGAACATACAAATAAATATTTTATGATGGTAGAGCGCAATTTGTTTGATATTTTTTCGTAAATATTTTTTTAACAACATATTAACAATATTTTAACATAACATCAGACAGTGCTGCTTTGATATCCGAAGCCTAAGTATCATCTATGGCCTACGCATCTAGCAAGGTTAGCACCTTGGTTAGATATTTTCTTCACTAGGACGAAGTCCTAAAATTTTGTAATGTAATTGTCAATTTGCACAAAATATCTCAATATTTTCCTCACGACAATTTGGATATAGTTTTACGTTTGTAGAAAAATTATAGTCTAAAACTGAATTGTATATTTGAATTTTACAATCTGTTCTGCAGAATCGGCATTTTCAAAATAAATTTTGCAAATTACTATATTGTAATACTTTTTCATTACAAAATAAGAGTAAGTACAATATACATTGTATAGTATGTAAGCTTAATATGCGATTACTTATATAATAATCAAATAAAGCCGGAATTTTATATTAAAATTTTTTCAGTAATTTAAAAAAGAGGAGCGCCGTTGTTGATTATATCATGATAATGTTTTTGTGTTTGTAAACTTTAAGTGCTATGCATTATCCATCATAAAAGCAAAATCTTGAATCCCTACATTCAAACAAATGTTTTCTTTTTTGTTCTAATGAAAAACCGTAATAAAGGGTTTTGGCTACAATTTCTCCAAGACTAAGCAATTTATAAAATCTTTTTTGTGTGGATCTGTGACTTAATCAAACAACGTCACTGTTACTCGAAAATCAGTTAAAATGTCGACAAAGACGAACTTATATACAGGAATATTAACGAATACGTAATTAAATTATTCTCATATCACATACACAAAAGTTTTAACATTGAGAGGTAGTAAAAGCTCAACTGGAGAAGTGAGAAGCTTGCGAATTACGTATAAAGAGGCAGCCGGCGGTAGTATGATACCCTTACCAAAAGTCCATTTGCAAATGCAATTTCTAAAATAGGTGAATTATAAATCCACTTTGTTATTTTCAAATTTAACGAAATTGATTTTCTTTGCTAGTGAATGTCTGTAACCCTCCATTACATTTCATATTGTATTATTTGATTGCTGGTAATAAATCGGCAAAACAGCTATTGCACATTGTCTTGTCTTTTGAGTGCTGTCACCCGCATAAAATTGCAATTTTTGAACATATTCCGTAATGGCTTTACTACAATTCATGTAAATAAATTAAGTCGATTCGGTATTTTCCTTTATAAACAGAATTTTGCAATTGAGATTTAACATTCAGTGGAATGCATCGCATGGGCAACGTCATCCACTTATAGCTTTTAAAATTTTATTATTTTTCATCGATTTTATAAAAAACCAAAAGTGTAATTTCTCAAATTGAAAACTAAATTTACTGTAAAGTACAAATTTGATTATAAATCGACACATAAAACGTTATAGACCGAAAAGCTATAATAGACTGCTGCGGATATATTTGTTTAAACCCCAATAAAAGAATTATCCATTTCGAGCATAACAAACAAAAATAAAATTTTAATTCCGCTATTTTTCTTCTACCCGTAATTAATTTCTAATTTACTATTTCAGCTGTACAATAATAATTTTCAGTTCACAAAATATAAAAATAAAATGGCTGAATATGGTCTAAAATGGCATAGTCTGATCCAGCTGTTTTGTAATAGGTACAATTTGTACACGCAAAATATACAACAACAATTGATTAATCAACATATGCTAGTACCAACATGAGTTGGTTTTAGATACAAATTCCCTGCATTTAAAACAACAATGACAGTAGTGCAAAATACTTACTCTATAATAATTATTTGAATTCGTTTAGTTTCAATAAACTGCAATAGAATAAATATATATAAATTTGAATTTATTGCAAAATTACTGATTTATGTAATAAAATACATAATAATGTAAACTGAGCTCGTAAAATAATAACATTTTAAACAAATAAATTGTATAAATATACTACATCATTTTCGGCTTAACGATTTAAGGCAAATCTGTGAACTTCATACATTAATCATAATGACAAAATCACAAAAGAGTAAATCAAAACAAAGCAACGAAAAATTTTCTAAAAGCACATATTATATTCAGAACAACAACAATGATCGGAACGTACATTTAAAAGTGAAAACTTGTTTGTTTTATTATCAGGCTTTATAATTTGGGAATGATTAATATATGACCTTTTTCATTAGCTTTCAGAAAATGTACCTATGTCATTTTAAGCAGCACAAAAGTTAAGTTGTAAGAATATGGCATATTTTCAAAATTAAATAATTTTTTATTGACGATCTCTTTGTTCCTAAAGCTACATACACGAAAGCTAATTATATCCCTGACAGCAGTTTTAGAATTTCCCACTAGAACTCAGCAGGGTGGTTAACGAGCTGTGATATGAGAGCTTCGTGTTTTTATTTTGTATACGTGGTTTCCTAGCGTGTGCCTTTTCTCACATTTTTGTATAGTTTTAATGGCTCCATTGCAACTAATTCAATTCAGATGTAGCAAAACAATTTTTCTAATTGCCGCATCCACGGTGAATATAATTAAAATAGTAATAATTTATTAATTACCATCAAACAGCACATTGTATTCATTACGGAATAATAAATATACTAAAATTTACATAATTGTAACGTAAAACTAATGGAGGCTAGGTAGGTAACCTTTAAAGGGGGTGCAATAATTAAATTATCTAATGTATTAAATTTTCATGCGGTATTTGGCGAACCGGTCGGTGCTTGTTAAGGGAAATATTTTGCTGAATACGTTCTTTATTATAAAGCGTAACGAGAATACGAACGAAAAATTAAGTTCATTTGTCGTTATTAATTTCTCTTTGATCAATTTGCATACTTTACTTTACAAGTTAACAATGACAGCAAAATTTAAACAGACTGAATATTTTAAAGTTTGCACTATTGTTCTACGTTTATTCCGGTGACTTTATTAACGATTCAAATTTTTAAAGTAGACCATCGAACAACAAATTTAAAAATTACACTTTAAATAAGCAGAGCGCTGAAGTAAACGGATTTTCAAATTAATTTTCTTTATGAATTCGACTAACCAGTTTGTAAGTACGTTAACTGTCTCCCAGGCTAACTTTTAATTCGAGATCCTTCCGTGCTTTGCTTAGATGAAATTTGATCTGGCCCATACAATTATTATTAAAAACCCACGACCTACTGCTATCTTAACCGGCAACCGTTAAATTGAAATAAATAAACACCAGTCAGGCAGTGATACATATGAGTACTATTTACAGTAAACTCGCGAACTAGTGTTACTCGAAATAGAAGCATCAGTACCACGTGACTACCACTATAGTAGCATGTAGAAATGTCTCGCTCCAGATTTATTATATAAACATAGTATCTTTTTCACTCGTAATCATAGTTATTTATCTAAGCGTTTATATTTCACTCGACGCCGAATCTGCAAGTTGCACATATTCTTGCATTTAATTTAAAAATTAATACGTTAAATTTAAAATTAAACTATAGGGTCCAAGAAAGTTGATTTTATGTAAAAGTTTTATTTGATTGATACATTATTGTAAATGTGGCGCTGCACGTTTAACATTTTATTAGTGGTTTTTCGTATTTTCGTGAATTTTTTGAGTATTTTTATGTTAATATAAAACTAAACTTTAAATGTGACATGAGTTTCTTGGTTTTTTTTTAATTACTATATAAAAATGTTGTATGATTACTATCAAGTTGTCGGCTTCTATTTTACATCCGTGGCTGCTTAGTTTATAAAACAGGCATATCTGTTACCTCTCGAAATAGAAGAAAACCGCGAAACAGTGTAATGTTTACATTCCCGACCGTGCTTCTACAACGAGAGTTTACTGTATTATGAAAATTAATGCAATATTTTTAATGTAAATAAAATATATCGCATGTTTAGATCAAACATTTGGTGTAAACTCCAGGGAGCACGAAACTGGAAACTACCCAATTAATTAGTATTTCCTCGGGTGAAATTATCTCAACTTTGATCAGGTTGAACATTCTAAAAACGAATACGATACTAGCAGAAATTCTATGAACATTCTTAACAACATTTTACTAAGTGGCACTGGTATTACAAGCCACAGCTGGCGCCAGGCAAGACTTTGGCGATCCTTAAAGTGTTTTTACTGACTTAATATGAAAATCCCACACAAAGAATACTGTAAATAAAATCTTCATGAAATTTTATCATCATTGACGTCTTATGAATATTTAAATACATTTTTTCTTCTATTTGAATACACAAAAGGGTTAATTTCTATAGAAGACCCAGAAAAGTCAAGAAAATGGATAACAAAGTTGAAGTGACTCTAGAGAAATTTGTGTAAACAAAGACGGATGTGTTCGAGTTGTTAATTTAAGTTTACATGAAGCTCCTAAACCTTTGTTCCCAGCTTTTTCTGCAATATAAATAAAAATTTAAGACACAGATAAGCTTCGAGTTGTTATTTACGTTTTCTCTTTAATCGTATCACAGAAAGCGTATCAAATTATTAAATCGCAGGATTTTATCCCGAGTTAAGAATTTATTACTAATAAAGGCTACCTAAAATTTAAATAAGATGCTAAAAATCTTATTAAAAGGCTCTCTTATGGAGTTCTAAAATAATTTACAATCTAAATAACCAAGTTTAAGTTTTTAATAGCATAACATTAAAAAGTTTCGAAATTTGTTTGAATTATTAATTCAAGTTTGCAAACAAAACAACACAATAGGTTTTTCATCATTTTCATGATAAAAAATTTTGTTGCAGAGGATTTTCGGTTGTGGCACCAGAATTAGCAGTCCCCGGAAAAACGACAGCCGTTTTAATAACCCTGCATGGACCGACAAGCTTACGTCCCCTCAATGTTACTTTAAAACTTACTCCTGATGCAAACAATGAGAACGACAATCAGCGATCCATAGAAATTACGCAAGAAATAAAAGGTAGGAAAGTTTTTTGTATTAAATTTTCTCGTAGCGTAAAGACTCACTCTTGCAGACTAAAAATGGAAAATAAAGATCAAATGTTAAATTATTGAAGTGTTAACCAATTCGATTAGTTGAATTTATACACCGGTGATTGCTTTAAAAGATGGCTTTGAAATTAATCTAGTGGAGCAGATAATCTGTCGTTTTACTAAAATTCTGGAACCGTCAAAACGACTAAAGAGTTTTACACAAGGATTACGTTTAAAAAATTGTAGCTCAAAGTTCTTTCATCCTAAAAAAAAGTGAATTTATTGCAAGTTTTAAAAGCAAACGACCATGTCAGACTGCGGTGACAATTTTTAATAAGAAAGAGTGACTTCAAATACTTACTTTAAGTTTCTTAAATCTTCTTACTATTTTTAATTACTAATAAATGTAAATTTGGTCTCTTATCAGTTAAATTAAACGCTATGCAAATTTTAAAGTTACAGCGGTAATTTTCTACCTATTTTTTTACATAATTTATCACCTTTAATTTTGTGGTAGCTCATAACGAATTTGAGTGCTGTTTGCTGAAATCGCCAGGTCTATTAAAAATTCCTTAACGTAGATACTCTCTCTGCATAGACGACTTTTACCGGTTCATTCATACTGAAAATTTTCGTTCCAGTGTAATTTGGTTCGTAGCGACATTAAATTTTTTCTGTTGGTTGTCCCTGTTTAATCGAGTGATTCATAAAACTTAAAATATTCCGAGGGTAGCGCTAGTTCCATAAATTTTCAATTGACCTACGTGTATACAGTTGTAATCATTAAACTTGGGACTTGGGTCAAAAGAGTAATAATTCTATATTTTTATCAAATCAACTTAGCCCAAGCTGATTTGACTTAAATTTACTAAGAAATGCAAAATTACTAGGGTGGTTTCCTGTTACCTTAGGATCAAATACACAGCGATAAACACCGTTTTCCGTAAAGGCGTGACGCAATGGAATCGCCGATCTGTTAGTTCCAAATTGCATTTCTTTTACAGGGTTAGCTCGGAGTTAGCTATGACGAAGCACTACTTACGGGATTATCCGGCTGTGAGCTTGCTCTAAAAGTACGGCTTCTACAGACCTGACAAATCAGTTATCGCTTCTCTTGAAAGTAAGTGAGAGTGCTCCTCTGACAGTATCCTGGCCTTTGACAGTTGTCGAAAGGACTTGTAAACTACCTTTGAATTTCAGCAAAAGCTCACCTTTGAGTTCCCAAATGAAGGACCACCACTTTGTAGTAACTAATACCTTACAGGATGTACCCAACTTGTGAACTAAAATTGCTCTATTTATAACAAATCTGTAAATTCTTCTATTCTTTAAAATATAAATCAAATAATTCAGCTTATCGCTTGCGTAATGTCTGATTTGGCTGGGTTGAGGATACTCAACGGCCGCAATTCAAAAAAACTAATTCGTTGAATTGCAAGACGGAAATTAACAGTTGGTAATGCCTACTCTTCGTGGGCTGTGAGCCGGATGATGGGGAAATTTTTTTTAAACATTGCATTATATTTATTAGGATTTTAACAGTAATCATACTTAACATTTAAAAAAAACAGGAATTCGGTTTTTCCCCTCCCTCGTATAGTTAAATGGATATCGTAATCAAGTAAAGCTAGTACTAAGTCGAAAACTTCAGCACTGGTAGACAAAAATAAAACAACAAAGCTTACATTTCTTTCAGAATGCGCGATTAACACTCCGTGCATCTGCAATAAAATTTCAGCTAGCTTTAAACGATCATCAGAGTCAACGCAAAAAAATTTAATTCAAAGTATTTGCCCCGCTCTTATTGAGACAGTTAGCAATTTTTCTTTCAATTTTAAATGTGATATTTAGTAATCTCGACTTTATTTTAATGAATTTCAGTTGATGCTAAATAAAGTTTTACAAATAGGAACTACATGCAAAAAACAGATTTTAAATTGCTTTTCATAAAAAAAACATTTTCCGAAGCCATTAACTTTTTTAATTAACGGCATTCTATGCAGATGCAAGTTGAAATCGAGACTAATGAATGTAAAATGTATAAAAAAATATCAGATTCTTTTTTCACCGTTGCGTTACAATGTAGTTATTAGTAATCGCGCATTCAAATCACTTTTTAACCCTTTTCAAAAATTGAAATTACAATGCTGCTTCTTACATACTAAAAATTTCTAAATTAATACCCATTTCGACTTCTAGTATTATTATTTACTATTTATTTCTTTTTTAGATTATTAATACGGCTCATTTATATTGTAACGTATGAGGCACAATAACCGTTTATGGCTCTTTCAGGCACCGATGCAACAGACCATTTATTTCCAAGTTACATGGTGCAGTGTATTACTTGCTTGTGGCTTTAGCACCTTACAAACTACTTTTCTTTACTTTTATAACTTACAAGAATTTATTTTACTTTGAATGTCTTCTATTTTTATAATTTGAGTGTTTTGCCTTTGTAGCAATTAACCTTATTCGCAAGAGGTTAAGCTGTATTCCATTACATTCTAAGAGCTTGCTGAAACCAATAAAATTAAAGTATCTGTTCTGTCTCTCTCTCCCTCTTATGTTTTCGATGATTGGTTCATGCAAACTCTTACAATGCATAACAAGTAATGTTCAAAGATTGTTTTTCTTTTTTGCAATATTTTTCACAACAAACTGCTGCGACGAAATATGTAGATATGTAGTATGTCGCGTGAAGTTTTTAGGATTGCACATTCCGTTCTGATTTTAATTGATTGAATACTTTGTATTGGTTTACAATTTCTAATCAAGTGGTTTCCTTTGGCTTAGTTTGCGGATTGCCAACGATTAAATTTAATTGGACGGTCAAATACCTTCTCATCATTTCGCCAATCTGATGAATTGCAAAATAAATAATTTCAGATTAATTAAATTGTTGAGCTGGAAAAACAAAAACGACTGGGGTCAACTCCTAAGGGAGTAAAATATTACCATCACAGCACCGCGGCACCGGACAAACGTGAATATTATGCGTCAGTAACAAATAATCAAAGTAAATTTTTTTCCTTTGAAATTCTAACAGATTGAGTTTTTCAATATTATTTGTTCACATGTAACCGTGCTGAAGAGGTTTTCTCGAGTTGAGAAAATACTAAGTTTTCTCATTACACGCTCAACTTCCGTTTAAGTAACTTTAATTAAAAACATTCCAGCACTTGTTTACGTACTCGTGTGTCCTTTATGAAGGTGAGAAAACAAGGTATTGATGAAGTAAAAACCGCTTCAAAAGCACATACTCTCTGGGGAACTACCGGCAAATTAAATCTTGCTCGATTAGAAGGCAGTCAACTGAGGGTGGATTGCAGTACGTCTCGTTTCACGACCTGCTGGTTCGAAATGTAGTCGATTTGGGTGTTGCCATAGGGTTTATAATAATATAATATTTCTTTTTTACATGGATAAAAAATATTGATGCGAAATTAAGTCCAATATTTGTGTGCAAGCCCGATTAAACTATTATGTCTTAATTATGTTAAATTTTCATAAAACAACATGTCAGCAAACCATTTTCGATATTTACGGAAATGTAATATGAAAATTTAATGTATACTTCAAAATAATGCTTAACCATCTCGTAAGCGAACGCCTTCAGTTAATTTCCTTGGGGCTGTGTTCTTACGCTCTTTGCACTAGCAGCATTATTGTAATTTCCTGATCGTTAAGCTAGGGAGGCAAGTCAGCTTCGTTTTCTCCATTAATTCCTTTAATACACGTTTGCAATTCTCTTTTGCAATAATTGTAAAGGAATCGATGTTCGATTGTTTTCGGAATAAAAAATTTAAAAGTGTTCTATAAGCACTTCTTCCATAATCGTCGAGAAGTAATTCAAATTTTTCCAATTCACGCGCAGTGAAAAATTATTAAGTTAAATTGAAAACGTGTAAAAGCCAAATACTGAAATGCAAAAACCAGTTTCTTTGTATGATTTTCTCATTTTTTCTAAATTGGCTTTTAAAAAAGCGTTACACATATTGAAATAAAATTGTAATGGAAAGAGATTTTAAAGATTTATATAAAGTAGAATTCAATAAATATGTAAAGTGCAAGATATTGCTACGTTTATGGACACGTAGGCATCCTTTTGTCTCCAAAATTGAACAAACGGAAGCGCTTTTACATAAATCTGAGTTTTGACGGCGATTTTGAAATTTCATGCCGGAAATGGGTCACTCAAATCTTCTTCATTCGGGAAGTCGATGAGAACTCTCTCGGTCAGAACGTTATAGTTTAATAAAAAATACTTATTCAGACATTTATAGTTTCGTTCGTTTTTTATTGGGGAAGTTTTTCTGTTAGCATCGTACGATGATACACTTTGTCAAATTGATTACATTAGATGGAGATAAAATCAAATTTTTCTAGTAGTACTACGTGAAATGAAAACTAAACACTTAAAAATAAAAGCAATCAGCGATAGCGAAAAGGGATGAAACGAAAACCTTGCACCCGGAAACAGAGTACCCCCGAGGTAGTAGTAAAACTCCAAATATACGCCGGAGAACTTACGATTCTCGTGCTTAATCCTCTGTAAATTGTGGTTCATTATACTGATCACCTTTTTATTTCCACTAGGAAAACCACCAGACCAAATCATCAGAAAATATAGCTTTGGTTAATTTTTACAAAAACGGCAGGAAGGTCGAAGGTCGAAAGTGTTATAAACTTATAATGCTTTGTCTCAATTAAACTTGGCCCCAACTTCTCCAATCATCAATTAGTATTATTTAGTTAACAATTGGGCTATTGTTAATTGAATCGCAAACCTCTGGAGAAGCAACACTTGAGCCATTAAGATTCGTTGTATATGTTGGAAGGGTTTCGCGATAAATACCAATTGACTTTGTGTGGTAACGACTTTCGAATGTCATGTAAACCATTAAACATGCCATTGTCGTTCAGAACGAAGCTGCTGGGTGTTGGAAGTCAGAAGTTCTAAAATTTAATCATTGATAAACTTGCTATTCGTTAAACTAAAAATTGGATGTTATTTTTGCAATCTTCAATATTGACATAACACGAAAGCTATCGACACCAATTTTTAAAATACGTGACTTTATAACTCTAATAAATTTATCTATGGCCTTTATCTGAAACAGGAAAGCCAATACTGAAGTTTCCAAATCCCTTGGTTCTTTCCACAAACTATCTCGCAATAATAACTACATATAACTTCACAAACTAATTTAATACTTTAGTTATGAAATTTGTTAATTAGTTTAGTTTTACAATTCTGTAGTAATCCATCCACATTTAAATTTGCTAAATTGCTTTCCCATGTTGAACTTTTGTTGCATTTTATTTGAACTGAACCTTCAATGGTCTCTTTTTGATGCTTCATCCACTCGAGTATGGTAGTAATTATTATCGCAATAGGTGTTCACTTTCTTATTTTTCAATAAAGCAGGAAATCGATAGGACGTACAGAACATAATATTTGTCTTTGTATATTTAAGTCGCTTTGTGTTCCTTTTTTGCATTATCAGCTAAAGAACACTAGAAACCCTGACTTCTTTTAATATGCTGAAAGATCTTCTCACTTTCCCTTTCGAGTTAAAAAATGTTGAGTCTTTATATATTTATTCTGCATAAGATACAGATGAATAATACAAAAATGTTTGAAAGTGAAAATAAACATCATTTATATTATTTTTTTATATTTGCTTTGTAAATTTTTTTATCGAAAATACAAAAAAAAATATTTTTACGGTCAGGTAAATATTTGTTATTAAATTACATTTTCAGGTTTTTGACTTTATAAAAATTTTACCTTCGAGCGATATTCGTCCAAGTAATTAAAATTGCTCACACTAAATCAAGCACCTGGAAAAATTGCGGCATGCGAAAATAGTAAAAATGGCAAAATCAAACACACGCACAGGGATCAAATGGTTTGTTTACGGTAACACGAAGAGTAGGCGACTAATTTTTTTTATATTTTTAACAGTGGAACTGAAAGTTAAATACGCAATATCTCAAAAAAGGAGATGTTATACTTTAATATCAACGGGTTAATTAACGACGAATGGTAACCTACTGAATAATTTAAGTAGGGTAGATCGGGGCTAGTTGACTACAGCGATAAGTTGTTGCAAGCAACTTAAGTGAATTTTCAAAATTACAATTTGATAAGAGTCTCATTCTCGAATGGTGCAGTATTCGGAATAAATTGCATTTAATATTTATTTATTTTCATTTTAAAATTGAAACAAAATCTGAATTTAAATAAATTCACTTTATGGGTGCTGTCATGGGGTAGTTTGACATTGTTTTTCTCATGTTTAAAAGTTTTACCGAGCTTTATCTGATCGACCAAATTAACCTTGATACGGAAAATTAAATATTTTTTATTTGAACAAACTCTGTAAACAACTAGATATCAAGGACCGCTGTAAAGGACGAAAAACTCAAATTCCAACAAACATTTAACCGAAATCTGAAAAACATTCAGAAAATGAATAAGTTAAATGCTACAAGTTGACATATTTTAAATACCTCAAGTGCCTCCGCGCTTTACTATATTTTACAAAAAGACTTTAAAGTAAAACCAAAACAACTCACATTTGAACAGATTGGTGCTACGTAGCGTTCGGTGAGCGAAATTAAATCTAATTATTTTACAAATTAAAACAGTTTAATAAAGTTTTATGAATTTACAACTTCTTAATTTATATTATATAGATACCTGAAATCGTTTTCAGTACATAGCACTCTTTCGAAGTATTTTCAGATTGAACAATAAGATTTTCTGAAAATGCAAACTCGAAAATATTCCGATGTATTTTCCTTAACAAGCAAACTTTTTAACAATATTTTTAAATCTCAACCTTCAGACAATTTACAATTTTTATGAATGTGTATAAGTAACAAAAGGGCTGTGTGTTTCGAGTGACATCATTCCTTTCGATGTTCCCTGTTTGACCGCATGAATAATGTAAAATCAAAAGGAGAATCTATTTGACCCGTTTCCGAACTCAAGTCCTGTAAATCCGAAGATCTGTGCGTGACCTTTTAGGTAGTTTCGATAACCGGATGTTCAACATCCTGCGTGTACTGGAAAAAAAATTGGTTCAATTTTTAAAGTGGTTTGTGCGGCATACAAATTTTGGTTTCATACTTCGTGAAACTTAATCAACACAAAAGTAATAAAGCATTTCTGTACAGTGAAATTTTCGGATTAAGCTTTTGATTAGCATAACGAGATTTGTATGTCACGATTTGAGAATTATCGTGATATAAATTTAAATAGGTTTTGTTATTGATTTTGATACTTGGCGAACTGGGTAGAATGACTTATAAAATTGAGTTCCATTGGCATTCGAATTGTAAACTTCTTTACTTACATGCGAAAACGAATTTTTGAATATTCTAAGCATTCAATCGAAAAAGGGATAAATTCGGTGAACTGTATGTAAATATCGAATGATGAATGTGCTTTCAACCGGACCCAGTCCGAGATCAAACGTAAGCGATACCGTTATGAAGCATTATGAATATTATCATTTGATATTCATATCTCAATTTGTATTAGTGGTAACTCTGTAACCAACGAAAATGTAAACAGTGCGGGAAAGCAAATTTTAACGAAAACAGAATTTACGTTTCAAATATACACAAACCAGTTAACTGAACGAAAACAATAACAAATTACATTTTTACCAACAATATACGTTGGTAATTACAAGAACATTTTTGGGCTATTTTTAATGTTTAAAAAATATGAAAGGTATAATTAATATTCGCATCTATTGCATTTCATTTCAATTAATTAACCCACATAGCAATATGTATATTAAATTAAATTTAAAAATATCAATCAAATTTTTAAAATTTCAATAGATTTTTTATTTGATCAGGGTTCCTATCTTCAACTTTGCAGCTTCACATTAAGATACACCAAGTTTAACATTTAACATTTTCTTAAAGTTAATCAATACCCATATAAAAGGTTTTACTTCCTTAAAATTGCTTTCTTTGAAGTGGATTCGTGATTAAATCTCAAAATACTTTACCTTGCTACTTCATTTAATTTTCTTAATTTAATTACATTTTGTTTCTGCATGTTTTTTAATTTATGGATTATTGGCTTCCTTTTTCAAATAAAACCATCTTCAGATGTTCGAGAGTTTTATTGCTTCATAATACAAAGAGAAAATTTACGATAATATAAGGTGACATGATCACCTTCCATTTTATGTTTAGGCATCTATAAGTATAAAATTTTAGAGTATTAAAATTTTATATTTGTACATAAAATGAGAAGCAGTTTTGCATCTGTAATCAAAATTGATAATATTATGGAAAATGGAAATTTTGCGAAACATTAAATAAATATTAGGTTGATGAGCTTCCTCGGTGAAATCTTTCTAAATTACCTTTATTGCGGTATTGTGACAAGCGTGATAAAATAAACAGTTTAATTTTTTTATTGCTTTTACATTTAAATTGGTTTAAATATGTCTGAACTATGATATTAAACTGCACTTACCTACTTCAATATTTGTACGATATTTGTACCTACCACATTCAGCAGAATTATACCAATTATTCATGATAAAGTAGCAAAGTCTAATTGAAGTTACTTTACTCTAATGACTAAATTACCAGTGCCGACAACGTAGATATTATGGATTTAAGTGAACAGCAAAATTCCTCTACAAATATTCCAATGTTTATTCGAAGTCTACTCTGCATACAAATAACCAATCAAGAAATTCTGTTATTTATTTTATGAACAAATTCAAATTGATAATCCAGTTCCGAAAAACAATATGTAAATAATGCTCTGAGGTTTTTCAATTTACAATTTAAGATTTAAATTTTCTATGTAGTAATGTATTTTCCCAAATTAGTTACCAAGTTTAATTAGAAACAAAGTTTACATTTCTGTTATTTACGTCTTTTTTAACTCTTATTTGTATACATAAGCAACCGCTAGCTTTGAAATTTAAATTAAATTATTAACAAACATAAATAAGTACCATTGAAGCTTTTTAACATAATAAAACATCAGAAAACAGCGTTTTTGTGTTCGGTTTATTCCAAAAGCCCCTTGTTGGTAACATCTGCATCAAACTGCTGTAGAGTAAAAGTTTCGACAACTTCTTAATAGAAAATTGTGGTTTCCTGAAGTTGAACTTTCCTATATTATGTAATATGTTAATTATTGCTTTATAATAATCACTGCACATAAAGGCAATATCAGTCAAGCAAAAATTCACAATTAGGAATTATTACAAATGCAAATAATATTAAATCTGGAAATTTTAAATTTCCTTCATAGTCGACGAAGTTAGTTTCGTAACTTTGTTTAATGAATTTTAAATTTGCCAAATATTACGGATTTTAAGGTAGGTAGAAACTACCAAGCCAAGAAGCGAAGTTTAAAAAGTCAAATTACAAAAATTTTAATTATCATATTTTTCATTTATTCCTTCGGCGAAAACTCGAGGTATGAATTTCATAATCAAATTACAAGATAAATTTAAATTGCTGATTAAAAGCTGCGTTTAAATTAATACCGTCCCCGAAAAAACTTAATTCTGAAATCTACTTTGACAATTGAGAATGACTTCTGCATTCGACCATATGGGTGAAACAGTACAGGAAAAAATATGTCATATGCAGTCCATGCAAAAAAAGCAATGATTATTTTTCATTTCAAAACCTTAAATTTTGTATTTTTAAGACCATTTACTTCCACATTTGTGTAAATTTTTATTGTGCCTGTGGTTCATATTAGCTTAAGGTACTCGAAAAATTAAATAAAAAGAAGTTCACTGTGCTACATTTTTCCGAAATTTTCTAGTTGAATTTGGAAATGTTTTTCATATTTTACATACAGATATGCGTTTCCATGATAACGTCGCCCAAATTGTTAGAAAATTTACTATAATATGATTTTATTGCTACCTAATGTAACTTGACAGTGACATTCTTCTTTATCTTGACTAAATTATATTTTCTGGATAGCTTTTACCTATACGCTTCGACCCAAAAAACACAAAACATGTATTTAATGTGTTATCAAAACACGGTTATAATTATTTCCACCGAAGCAGCCCTTAGAATACTATATATTGGATATAAAATTTTCAATTTACAAACCAATTTTCGTTAACATATAAATTTCGCGATATATATAGCATATAACATGAAATAAGGTGCCTCATTTTCCAATTCTTACCCACGCTTTTAAATTTTTCATAAAGTAGGAACGTGTATGATACATTGCACTGCTATTTTATTTAAAAACTTGCTCGCAACTCACTTTTATTTCAATTTAGTTAAATTGTTTATCCAAAAAATAAACCTTCGGCTTTGAAAATGTTGTATTTAAATTTTTTCAACGAACGGATCTAATAATCTCAAAATAAACGTTCATAAAACGTAAACATACAAAAAGAAAAGTTTTTAATGCCACGCTTTATGAAACCTTAAGAAAGTGGTAAATCTCGGCACATTTAATAAAAATGAAGAGCTATGATGAAAATTTTCTTTAACTGCCATCGACAAATAAGATATAAAATAAATCAATAAAAAAGCTGTTCTTTCACTTAAAAAAAAATCGCATTATTGTTTCTCATTCTCCCTTTTTTTACATTGTTTCCGAAATACTTAACAATTTTGTAAAAGTAGTTCAACCAAATTAAAGCGATGTTTTATTCATTTTCAGGACATGGTATCTTACCGCTCGAAATTCCTGCCGAGTCCAGCGGAAATTTTATACTTCAAACATTGGTAAACTGCACTGCATCTGACGTTTGTGCACTACAAAGTTCTTCACAAATGAGACTTGTCGGACCTGTACGTGATGTTATTATTCGTCCTGCAAGACACGCTTATAAACCAGGAGAAAGAGGTTAGACATCCTTGTTTATCTATTTTTGTATTTTATAATTTAATTTTCACTCTGTGAAATAGCAAACTTTGCCTTCAGTTTCCTTAGAAGCGAAAATACTAATGAATAAACTTTTCTCCTTGGCTGCTCCTTTGAAAAGTTATTCCGTTTTATGGATTCCTAACTATAAAATAATACTTTCAGTTTTTCCAACTACAATTGAAAAGGATTGTAATAAACCTTTCGTAAAAGAATTAAACATTTTGATGATGAAAAAGTTTTTTATTTAATGAACTGGACTTTACGGTTTGAATTAACAAAATTATATTTTTAGTGTCATTTTGGGTTCTGGCGTTGGATCACGATCTGCAAATTTCATCTGATGCTATTGCAACTATTAGTATAAAAGATCCAGCTGGAACGAAAGTTGCGTTATGGTATCAAGTCGCACTGGACGAGGGTATAAATTTATTACGCTAGTGGTGAAACCAAAAAAGTAAATTATGTGTTATTTAGGTATTAAAGCATTTAGTCTCCCATTATCTGAATATGCACGCTTAGGAAGGTGGCTTATTCATGTGGAAGTGGAATCCACGGAATTTTCAGCTCCTATTGAAGTAGCGCCGGGAGCTGGTGGCGGTTTACCGGATGTTGCGGCCGCCGAAGAACATTACGTTGAATTGAGATTTGGAAGAGAAATGCGAAGACGATACAAACCTGGATTACCTTTCGTCGGGAAGGTAAAATAAAGTTTAGCATTTTTTAATAATTTCGATTTACCAAAATACATTTTTCAAGTTGTGAATGATAAATCTTTTCAGGTAGAAGCGATGAGCACCGAGAAATCTGTACGCGTTCGTGTAAAAGTTTACGACAACTCCACTTCTATTTATAGTCAAGATATTGAAATTTCAGCAGGAGAAGGCACCTTTGTAGTTCCTGCTATTATGGCTGATAGCCACGTTATTGCCTTACAAGTTAGTATTTTTTATATTAAACTTCTTTTTAATGTATTTGAAAAATGATTTTAACGTTTATCTTTGATTTACATTGCATTTTATACAACGTGTATAATTTATCCTTAAAAGCGAACGGATTCATAGTAATTTGAAAAGTTTCTGCTCGCCTTATTAGCAATAATCTCTCTGGAGATTGTCTAGTAATATTTTCAAATTTACAAGTTTTAATATCACACTCATAATGAATACGAGATGGTCATTAATAGTAAGCGTAATCAACTGCTAATACCAAGGTTCCGGGTTCGAGTCCGGGGAGAATTAACTTTTTATTACCTTCTCGGTTACATACATCCAGAATATGGAGTGACCAAGCCCGTACGGGGGAAAAGGCAAAAACAAACAGAGTAAATCTATGTGAATTTAATTCTCGTTGAATTTTTGGTGACGCAATAAATTGCTCGAACGCATCTACACTCGCTCAGTGACAGATTCCTTAAGAAAGTTCTCTTCTTACCAACTTGAAATTACGCCGAAGATTATAATTAAAGAGACAATCACATTTTTAACAGACGAATATTATCACATCCATAGGGCTGTTGCTTACAAACCGAGTCTCTGGGCACTCCTGTATTTTGAGCATTCGAATAAGATTGGCTCTTCGCTGATGAGTGAAGTCAGAATAATTATGGGTATATAAATATTTATCAACTGCAATAACGTGCATAGGAATCACTGTGTACTTTAATTACTTACCGTGTAAAAATTCTTCTTCTCTTAATGCGTAGTGCCATCTAGGGATTTTTTATGGCCGAAGGAAGACTTTCCTCCCTAATCAAATTACCTGTACCACGGTTCCGTCTCCGTTTTTCGTAATTAAAGCACACTTGAATGCTGGTTGTCATGAAATGTAATGTATATTCATCATACTAATCTTCTACCCTTAACAATTAACATTATTTAGGGTGTCTCTAGTAAAGGCACCAGAAATAGTGCTAGAAGTTAAAAGAATTTATTTTACTTTAACTTTTAATTTTAATCGATCCACCTCCTCTATAGAGATTGATTACTGATTATACCCGTTGTGTCCCGAAATATAACCTTGCCTACCATTATTGTAACCTACTGGCCTTAAGAGCTTTTAATTTATAATTGCTTGCAAATGAGGCAAAAGGACTTAAATTACAGAGTAGATTATCTAAAAGCAAAATTTAAAAGTTTTCTTCGAGATGCTTCTTTCAGTAAATATAAATTATTTTATGTAAAAATAAATTATTTACTAGAATTACAGTTGAAAATTAGTTCAAAAGCTTTGAAATAATTCCTTAATTAATAAAAGTATTATTAATTTATAAATGAATGAAATTTAATTATTATCTACTATTAAATTTGGTAATTGGTCAGGTTTACAATGAAAATAGATTAACACTAAATTCCACACCAAAAAACCTGAGCACTGACGGGCAGCATTTAGGGTAGTCAACTCTTTCATGCTGAAGTAAGCACATTTAATATTTTTTCCTACCATTTTCAAATTAAATCTTACTCGGTAACTTATCTGTGTTCCCCAGACTACAGCAAGGTATATAATATATGCAAGAGTAAAATAATTTCAAGGTAGCAATTTCAATTGTCGACGAAGTCTATTACTACTTTTACGAAGGACAATAACCGAGGCAAATCTTATATTTGAATAAGCTCATTAGGATTTAAAGCCAAGATATAGTTTGCTTTGTTCGCGACCAGCGAACATGGCAAATCAGATTATAAAAAGCATTTAATTTAGCACCACACCAATAGCTATAAATGCGGAAAAAGTCAATTTAAAATCAATCGCAATATAAAGCAAGTAAGTCACGAACACCGTAAAAGGAAATAGTACGTTTACACACAAAATACTACTCGGAAAAGTTTTATAATGAAAACCTTTTTCATAATAAAGTTAAAATTAATTCTTTATTTTAGATAGACGTAGAACCACTCCTACAAAAGTCAACATGGATAACTTTGAAAATTAAAATTTTAAAAATAATTTTAGTTTTTCGTTCCTGTGGCTGTGGTCAGAGCTTTGAAGTTCTAAAAGTTTTAAAATAAATTTGAAAGTGCTTTGTATTTTGCGAATATAAATACGTCAACTGGTAAATTTAAATAACTTTTGGGCATAAAAAGTTTAGATTAACTTTAATCAAAAACTCGGGCGTTAGAAGCTTATACAAGATTTCTGAAAAGTTAAAGAGCAGAAGAAATTGATTACATCTGTGAATATATTTATCGATTATCAAAGTCATTCAAATACGATAAAACATTTTACTAGAAATTTTCAACGACTTGGATACAATTTTATTTCGCGCATTAAATCCGCCGCACCGCGTAACTACCAATATTGTCGTTAAACAAATAATTTTGTAAAGCCAAGCCCGGGATATTGCCCCGTGAACTGCTGTATTTTATAATCTTAATAAGGGATCGTTATAAAAATTAATGTCGGGTTATTAGAAATAGGTGGCCGTTTATTAGTGGCTCGGTTAGCTACTAAAATTTTATTATTTTTTGTAACGCCTTTATATTTGATTGTACTACACCTAATTCAAAATTTAATGGTCGTCATCTTTTCTACTACTCTCTATACCCACAATAAGATTTATTTTATTCCGTGTTGTTGCGCAGAATAGATTACCAGTTTATCACCTCTAAAATAACATTTTATGAAGATATTTGGACGTATTTAGAAGTTTACTATATTAACTTGTTATGACTACTACCATATAAAATTGGTTTAATGTTCCTTCTACTTATAGTACATATATCCAAATAGATGAATAAAGGAACAAAAAGTTTTTAGTTCTAATAGTTCGGTTAATTATAGTACTAGATCGACCGATGTATATCTATATAGATCCCCTTCTGCCTAAGTGCCTGTGTTCCTGTTGTATTCCCGACGATGAGAATCATCATCGGATTTATGATTCTGTTAAATCACTGAGACGATCCTAAGAAAGTTAGTCTCATCCCAAAGAGACAAGTTTTTAATCTTCCTAGAACAAAACGTGCAAATGATTAAAAGGATGTCAACTCAAACAGCCAGGTACTTCAATCGAGATATCAACTAAGAACTGACTTCACAAGACTGGTAAATTGCAATAACTAAAATACAAATTTACTTAGAATATGGAAGTTATAATAGTTCATGTTATAAATTGCAAGTGGTATAAAGTTCACTGAGACAAAAATAATACGTGGAAATGTTCATCCAGGCGATAAGAACGTTAAAATTAACAATCTACCACAAGGCATAGTTGACCGTACCAGTTTTATTCATACAATTTTTGTTTTTATATCTTGATATATTTTTGGTGAATAAAATTTACGATTTAATCAAATTAATGTTAGATTCCTAAGTTTACATTCGCTTTAATGCACAAATTTAAATATGATAAATAAACGTGTTAGTTTGTTCAACATACAACAACGAAAATTTTACCGCAACTACCACCAGCCTTAACGTAGTTAACATAATTACGTTAACTAGCTGGAAATGTAACTGTTCGATTTTTATATATTTTTGGCTATATTTGAAAGAGAAAAACCAATGTAAGAAAATGTGATATTTGGTAGCAGCGGTGGGATTTCATTTAAAAGGTGGAGGTTTACTTTCAGGTATAGATTCCAATTATGTTCATTTAATTTCATTTAAGTTCATGTAAATGCACCCACTCCTAAATGAAAGTATTAAATGAACAAATTCAAATTGCTGTTGCGATATAAAACAAGTTAAAATACAAATTGATTACATACCAAGCAAGACGGTTTGGAAAAAATAACAAAATATTTCTGTAAGTAGTTGTTGTTGTAGCGACAACGATATCTCAGTCTCGGACTTAAAATTATGCCGTTTAATTAAATTTTAAATACAATAATGGCGGCTTTAATCGGTTAACAATATACAAAATTTTGGAAACCAAAATGTATATTTTAAATAAAATCTCTTTTATATGTGACTGCTTGAAAAAAGCAAAAAACGGATTTGAGGTATTCGAGCGTCGGCTATTATTTATTTTCAAGTTTTCTTGAAAACTAAATGTTTTCTTACAAGGAAAGCAGCAAAGTCACGAAAATATTTATAATAAGGAAGCTACAAATTATGAATAAAAGAATAAACATAATGAAGTAAAAATTTTGTAATGGTAGTATAAATGGAAAACACCTTTTTCCGGTTTTGACAGCTTTCGGTGGAGTTTAGGATTATGCAATCTCCAAAATTTAACTTGATACATCAAGTTTAATAAAAATATATCTTTTAATTCCTTGAATGTCAAGTTTTCCAAGTTTATCCATTGACCGCTGAAAATTCTAAGAAGATCATACAGAAAATCGATGAAAAGTTTTATATCGGGATAATTCGAGCTTACCTTTCAACTTTTATCCAAATAGACAGTTTTTGTTATATTCGGTTATAGAATTTGATAAAAAAATTTATATTGTAAAATTTTTATTCCTTGTTTACAAAATGGAATTCAAAGATAAATATAAACGTGGAAAAATTCGTGTCAATTCTTTCTTGACATTATAAGAATTGTCGAGGAAATGAAATCGTTTTCACATTAATAATCGAAAGACTCAGGAAGTCTCTACTAATTCGATAATAAGAAAAATTGGCAATGGTTACTGCTATGTTTCGTCATCAAAAAAGAAAATCCTGTTCGAAAGCAAACACTAGAAACAAGTGGACTAAAGGTTAAATTAATTTAATCCTATTAATGGGTTTTGATTTGTGTCATTTTTTAATAATGTAAACCAATAAAAAAGTTAAAGCTGCTGTTGGATTATAAGAGAATTGAATTATTAATTTGAAATTACTCGAGCTATCGCTTTCAAGACTTGTCTGACAAAGTTTACATATTCCGGTAAAAGCAAAGCAAAAACTTTAGGCAACGTAGAGCTTTGAAGTTCTTAAAATTCAAATTTTAAAATAAATTTTACATCAGGGTTAGTTTAAATTTATCAAACTGTTGTTTACATTGTTTTATCTCAACATCCATTTATCAATCAACGCTCTAAGTGCAAGAACGTGTACGTCAGGTAATGTTGAGAAACTTTTGACAAAATAATAATAGCAATTCTTGATATTCCGTGTTTTAGGTTCCAGATTAAGCTGTCTCCGAATAATTGTAGTTAAAACTTTTGATTTATTAAAAATTTTATTGCAGGCTGAATTGGTGTCAGTTGAAGGAAAAGAAATAGAGAGCCATTACGTTCTTGCTAGAGAGCCAATCTACAAGTGGAATTCATCGTCAGATTGCTACCTCTTGATTGAAGGAGTTGAGCATACGCTTCAGGTGAAATTTTAAAATTTATCGGTTGATTTAAGATATATTTTTATTTTCTTTTTTATAAAGCCCGAAGAAGAAGCTCACGTCGTCATTTTATCGACTTGCCCTTGCGAACGCGACTTACACTATGTCATAACAACTGATGGACGAGTTACAGATTGGGCTCAAAGACGTTACGAGGATCCCGTTCCTTCCACGACATCCGCTTCCGTGGGAGCAATCTGTCGTTTAAACTTCAGGTTAGTTTTTGTAACTTTCACGATTACTAAAACATGACGCTAACATAGCCTAGTCATTTTCAAGTTTTATAGTGCAGGTGCCACCAGCAATTAAATTAACGCTCAACTTTCTGAGTTGATACGTTGCTTGAAATCCTTTTTGAAAAAATAATGATTAATTTGAAATAGGTGACCGACAGAAGGATATTTTATTTTCTTTCTTGTCTTATTTCGCTTGTTTTATCCGTTGATGTCACTAATTTGATTCCTTCTTCGTGTCCTAGTTCATAAATTGTTGTCTTAAATTTCGGAAATCCTAAAAAATAAATTCTTTTGGTCTGGGTTGTAATTAGGAGTTATTTTGATTAGGTGTAGTTTGATTTCGTTACTAGTCCTGAATTTTGGCCGGCAAGCATAACATGGAATTAACATTTGAGAAATTATAATATTCAGAGGTATGGAACTCAATCGATTTGTGAATAAAATGCGGATTTTCTGTTTTTATTATCTATGAGCTGGTTTTGGACCAAGCTATTTATTGATTCATTCAAATATGCAGTTATATAATAGGTATAAATCAAATTAAATCTATAAATTATATCTTGAAATAATTTAATTTTAAACTTAAAATACCATATTTTTTTAAATCTGCCGAAATGATATCATTGGGTAGTGAATAAGAACGGGAAAATAATTTACTCGCGCCCAACGTGGGACCTAATAAACATTTATGGCCGAAAAAATAGTTGCATACGAGGTGTAACCAATAAATTAAAAAAAATTGAGTGATAGATGGAATATCTTTAGCTTTTCATTGAGATAATTTTATCTACGTGAATTTATAATATTGAGGAGCAAGCGTTCTGCTAAAAATATGCTTTTTGCTTATTTTAATTTGAAATATTGTTTGGGAGTTTATTGGAGCGGATAATATTTAATTTTATAGCTTTAATTGCATGCAAATTTATTTGTACCTATTATAATCATTCGCTTTTGCTTCCTTTGTGCAAATGTGCGTATATATTTAAATAATGGTGTTCCGCTTTACTTAGCTTTCACGATTTCGGACTAATTGTAGAAAATTTGTAATTTTGCAATGTTTTTTTGATAAAGCATTGGACTGCTTTAGAATTTGAAAAATAGTGCAGTTTATGAATATATAAAATCATAACATCTATGTATGGCGGCCAACGTGGGGCATTAATTTTGCAATGTTCACTGCCTCAACGTTGCATAGAAGATTTTCGATTCGACTACCAACCAAAGTGGTTGCTTCTTTTATTTTCACTAATGAAAAATCAAACATTGCCAACATTTAATAAAAATAAATATGAAATACTGCAACTCCTTAATACTTTTCACCGCGCAGCTGGGTTTTTCGACGTTGTGTCACTTTTCCGAATACATTTTTTAGTAACTTGAAATTACTTTCGTAAATACATAATTTTAAAATCAAATTTTTTTGTCTACGCTACCTCGAAATAAGCTTCATTTTTTCAATGTAATAATATATTAAAAATTAATTTCAAACGACGTTAATTCGTCAAAATGAAAATATCATTTCATTACAGGTTCGGAAATTTTATTTGGTAAAATCTTTTCCAGAAAAACTGAAAACCAACATGTCAGTTCTGTATGCGTGCATATACATTGAAAAGTCACATTATAATAATACCTACTTATAGTTTCTGTCGGTTACATTTATTGTGCCAGTAAATTTTTTACTAAAATTCAATTTTATCAACCCGCTAAAAAATCGAATATTACACCTTCTCAAAACAATAAAGTGCCACAAGAAAAGTGCTATAATGTAAGCTGTTTTTCATATCATTTTTCTGTATTAAATTTTAAAATCCAAGAACAGAAATATTACCCCCTTACCCCCCCCCCCTTTACTATGTTTGATCACTTTAACACGGAAGTTGATGCAAATATAAAAAATAATTTGCGGTCTTACTTTTTTTGGCTTTGGAGTATTCAATTATCCAGCCTTATTTTATTTCTGATTTATAATTTAAATACTATCGTAATAAACATAAAAATCACTCTATACATAATTTTACAAAAATATTTATATCAAATGTATTCACAACCAATGAGATGAAATCACAATATAATGCATAACAAATTTCAAACATCTAAGTGTAATCCCACCAACAACCGATTTATATCACGATACACCTCTTCATCTTCGCTTCTTAGCAATTCGATTAACGATTCATTCGGCACATTGCATCCACCTGACGCTCTTATCACACTTCTCACATTTTTCTTTAATTCACAAAATAGTAAAATATATTCTATAGTGCCGTCCGCACCACAATCACATACTGGACATTCAGCTCATGACTAAATTTATCCTCAACGAAAACACAAACGTCGTCTGGAAATTGGAGTAGACGTAAATCTGTGAAAATTCCTATTGTAGATCTGTTACATATTGATAAATAGAAATGGACTTCAAATATTCTCCTCGGGTAAGCCTAGTGTTTTTGTTTTAAAAAAGTTCTGGAAATATTACCATGAAAAAATTATAAAACTTAAAGTACTATGTGCAACGTTTCCGTTACCACTATATACCCTTTAAAGAACTTAAATGGCTCTTCTGTAACTTTTAAATAGTAGAAAAACTATTAGTGTTATAAGTAAATACATACATAAAAAAGGTAACTGCTAACAGGTGACGTCAGATCAAATGACCGAAAGCTAACATAAGTATGATTTTATTTTAAGAACATCTTCTATAAGTTGTTTCATATGCTTTTATTAAAGTTTAAGTAAACCACTATATTGTACTCTTTGCTACATCGTATTAAAATTGTTTATGTAATAAATTTTCAGTTTCAAAATTTTTTATCTGGAACAAAAAGTGCTTTTATTGCATTTTCACGTTTATTTGACTAACTATAAGTTGTAGAAATTCGTTTTCCTTTTATATAGACGTCTATATTTTTTGTCGTGAATTAAATGAAACCTAACAAAAATTTATATTTGCAGATATTTATCAAAACACGAAACGTATAAATTCAAAAATGGTAATATATTGCATCAATTCAAAAATGTTTTACATAGTAACGGTTACATTTATTGTATTACTTAAAGCTGTTATAGGAGGAATTTATTTCTGTGCAAAAAGCTTTTATGCTTGAACTTGTTTTGTTCCAACACTATTGTAGAAATATAATTGTCTAGAGAACAAAACCTTGCCAAATTTGTTACAAATGCGCTAGACACGCAACAATACAAACACTAAAAGAAATTCACAAATTGCAATTGAACTTTATTGTCCCTTATGGTATTTTAGCAAAAAAAAATTCGCCTACTCTCAAAATTAAATATCAGCCACGACTTCTTTCTTATTATCTCTTAATTTCATTAGTTTTGCAAACAAGAGAACTCATTTTCTTCTGCAAATCTGCAAAGTATCTTATTTACTCTTATAATGGAATTATTCTCAAATAATCTTTTAAATGTCTAAATAGAATTGAATGAACTTGGGAATATTCGTTTAATTTATTTAATTTAAAATGTCCCCAGCGACTGCAATAAAGAAATTATTACAGCTTTTTTGGATTAAGCAAGAAATACAAAATTTACTATTCTATAATTCAATTTTTACCCTTCACTTTTGCGAGCAATCCGACAAATACATTCACTCTCCAGATTTTTACTGTGTCTGAGTGTAGTAAAATATTAAAATTTACATTAGCTCGATAATTTATTACATTGTCGCTATAATTTAAGTATTAAATTATTAAACTTTATATTTCGACATAATTTCCATAATTGAACAAAAGTTAAACCACGCGTATAAAGTAATGAAAACAAAACCTATTTTGCCATTTTCACGCCCTCCATCCAGCTCTCCCTTTTATTAATGAATATGTAAATATGTCGATCACGTTTGTATTTCACAGAAATTATGAAATAACTACTAATTAGAAACCGAGAAGCTTTTAATTGTAGTTCATGTAACTGGCTTGATATTCTATCTGAACACAAATAAATGTATTGTCAAAGAGAACGGTAATATCAAACAAACGTCATCAAATTGTAGCTGTAAATGGTAACTTTATATTTTCTTAAATTACAATAATTAACCATAAAATTAATTGCTTTCCCAGACTTGTCTGAAAATTAAGATCGATGTTAAGAAAATGCGTAGCGTCACACCCTCTTACTGTTAACGCAAGAGATGTCATGTATATAATCCAGTGCAATTAATAAAGAAACTGTTAGTTTCATGTTCCTTGGGGTATTACTTCTTTCTATTACTATCAAGGCGTTGTGGCTAGAGAAGGATTTAAAGTCTCTTAAGTCATTGAAAAGTCTTTTCATAGACCGTGTTTAATGAAGTTCAAGTTGCATCGGGCTGTGAAATTGACTCCTGTCTCGGAGGGTTTAGTGGAGTTGAGAGACATTCATTTTATAGTGGATAATTTGTCTTGTCTTGTAGAAATCTGTATTATTAAGCTGATTATAATTTTCTTTTGTTTTGCTTCGGGTTCTAATTAAACACGAATCTGATACCTCCGTAAGATTTTGTTTGTTTTTTTTAATTCCGTTCGTTGTCTGCTTTTAAATCCATCACCGGAGAGAGACAATTTTGACAGAATTTTTTAGGACAGCTAAATTTTATAAATGCATTTTTAATTATATGAAGCTTAACCTGGGTGAATGTAAATTACATTATGATTATTATGCGATTAAAATGGCAATAAGTTAGCTTTTAATGCCATAAAATTCCAATTAGTAGTAAAGCATAATCACTGTCATTTATCATCCAAGTGTAATTAAAAATCTTTATTAAATATAATTTTTAAAGCGCTGCTGATGCATTAACTGCTTTTGAATTCTTCCATATTCTGTACACAATGGAAGCGTATGCAAAATTTTTTAACGAGCGCTTACAAATAATGCCTAATGAAAATTTGATACGCTTTGATCGTGACTGTTAAAAAAATGTTATTGGCCATTATACTTTTTAATGAAAGAGAAAAATTGCTGCCAAAGATGATGTAAAGACCTTCTGAAAATCTACGTCTAACAGAAGAACAAACAGTTAATCCAATAGAACTGTCACGGGTATAATTTATCTTCTCTGGAAAGTTTTAGGACAATTTTTTAAGTCACTGCCACAGGTGATGCATATTTGTCAAAGCAGCCTCCTTACCTATATCAATGTTTATTAACCTTAGATCATTCTGGTATGGTGCACTCTGCATTATTGCAACTGAAAAGCTTTCCTTTTGAAGCTGAATAATTAATGTATACAAATATTGAGTCTTTGCTATTGTTTCAGTTTTACAGTCAAGTCTGTGATGGCACCAGTTAGTGAATTATTGGTATACTATGTCACTCCACAGGGAGAACCCATAAGCGATGTCATTAGCTTTGATGTGAAACTTCTACATCGACAAGTAAGTTTCATGATAAAATTTTCAATTTTAAAACTGAACAGTATGGTAAATTAGAATTAAGAATATAATCAAACACAAGTTGTGACTTGCTCGAGTTTTCACAACTCAATTTGAAAATTAGATTTTTTTGTATTATTTGAAAACTTAGTAATTAACCAAACAGTTACCAAACGTAGGTACGGAAAAATAGAGCATATTTATTCAATCTAGTGCTAAGTTGAAGACTTAATTAAGCATTAGTAAATAGAAGAAAACCTTAAATTTTTCTGAACAGAACGTAACAATAAAATAAAAATGGATTTCATTTTATAATTTATTACATTTGACAGAATAGAACAAAGAATATTTGAAAAAAAAAAGAAAAACTAGTATTAAGGTACGTTATAAAAAGTAGATTAAATTCAAAAATTTAAATTTATTAAATTATTTAAACATTCCGTTTAATATTATTGTATTTAATGTAATATTCTGCTAAGGGAAGACGGCACCTCATCACTCTGCCCGTACTAGCTCCAGCTGTTCAAATACATTATTTTTATCATGCAATGCTAAATGGAGCTCGAAGTGCCTGGATGTGAATGATGTAGATTTTGATTCCAGTTTTGAATTCTTGGACTCTAAAAATTCTCGGATCCCACACTGCGTGGACTTCGCTCCATATGAAACAATATACTATTTAGGCGATAAAACTTACAAAAATGTTAACAAATTTAATATTGCTGAAAACTCAGAGTACAAATGAAAATGTATTTTTCCCTTGGAACAACTAGGGAGGTGACTACGCTTCGCTCCGTCTTAAAGAGAACATTACAGTTTTAATCTAAAACTTAGTTTCGATTCAAAGGCATATAGATTGTTGAGCAATTATCGAACTTAGTGGCAAGTGGAAAATGACCACTAATGGATTATTCGATCATTAAAAATTTACGTCTTCTCGGTTGGCGTAACAAATAGTTTCATTATTTTAAAAGTGAGTTAATCAAATTTTAAATGGGATAATAAATTTTAAAATACCCCACTTTTTATCAACCTACGTGACATTAAAAAATTTTGCAATTTATACTTTCCAACTTTTTTCGGCTTCAAAATACATCTTGAAATTAATTTTGCCACTGATGAAAATTACAGTGAAAGTGATTTTGATATTTAAACTTATTAATTACTAACAGTTATAAAAGTTAATGGGAAATGATTACTCTAAGCAATCTAAAGCTTCAGCAATGTAATTAACTACTTAATTTAAAAGGAAAATAATTTTTACAATGCGTAGGTCAAGTGAAATTATGTTCATTGTGGGAGAATTTTCGCATAACAATAATGGATTAAATTTTATAAGTAACGAAATTTATAAAACCACGAAGTATGAATAAGAGTAATGCTAGTAACTGGCAGGCTTTACAATTTCACATAATGAAATATTCAAAGTACAACAAAGAATTGAGCTGCTAAACAAATATAATTATTCCAACAGAATGTACTCAAAACTTCGTTGCGTAATTGTTAATAATTTAAAACCGAGGTAAAACTTTTGATGTGTCTATTATCAAAATGAAACTTACTTTTATTGTTATTACTCGGCGCTCCAAACTTTTCTTACACAAAAGACAACAAAATTTGATACTGTTAGTTTGCACTTTTTGACGACTACTTACACAAAACTTTTCAAGGTCTATGTCAACTTAGAGGAAAAGGAATGGTGGCTTCCGGGTCAAAGTTTAGATTTGGAAGTTATTGCCGAACCTTCATCGTTGGTTTGTCTCCTTGGAGGACGTTCCCGAGGGAGTTCCGATATAAAGTTTGACCCACGTATAAGGTTACAAATTTTCGCAAACTTTTAGATTAGCTATTTTACTTTAAAATTTACAGCGAAGAAAGAACGACGACGAGCATCACAGGTGAAGTCGACTTTTTAGAAGCCGGAGTTTCGTTTTTTCAACGCCAATGCGTAAAACGCGGCGATTCCGGTGTTTCAGCCGTTTCGTATAGACAAAGGGGTTCCGGAGCTGGACCTTCTAATCGACGAAGACCTCCTGAAAGTTTAGTCGGTGGAGCACCGTTCGATCAATTATGGCTTTGGAAATGCTTTAATTATACGTGAGTATTTCATATTATTCGAAATAACACTTAATAAAAAAACTAACGTTTTGGTCCATCTTATCGCAGTAATTTACAACAATTACTGTGTTAATTACATTTTGAAATGAAAATGAGAATGGGAAAACGTATATTTAACATTTTAAGCGCTATAAAACGCTCCCCATCTGCTCGACTAGAGCAGTAAATGGTGTGAATTGTAATTTATATAACCACATCCATCTATTGTGCATACCAATAATTTTTCCACTGACAGTGCTTTAAATTTACAGTCTTCTTGGCCAGTTTTGTTTGTGGCTCGTTAATTTGGTGTGGCTACGAAGGAAATTCATTCCAAAATTTATGTTCCGTCGCGGTATATTATATGTGTGCTAGTCACTGTTACAAATGATGAATGATTTTAGTTTCTTAGTTCAAAATATTCCGAATTCCTGATTAAAATTTAATATTACATTCTAGTATAAAAGCATCCACGTATTCTTTGCTGAAAATTGAAAAATCACTTAAAAATTTATAGCAAGTTTTCAAATATAATTAATAGCTTACCCGTTTTTTGCTTCGAAAACTCAGGTGTGTACAGAAATATTCGATTAGTATCCGAAATCTACTAATTCTCGTATTCCAATAATAGATAGGTATTTTTATTATTATTGATTGTGTTAAAGTTACCTTTTTTTCATTTATCACATACATTTTTCACATTGATGTTATTTAATAATTGAACTTCTTAATTTTTAATACTAAAACAGTAACACCGCATTGGGGTGGGTTAAATATGCAGTGGCCCACCAAAAATGAATACATTGCTATAGCGTGAATGCGATGCTAATTTATATTATATTGAATGTATAATTCAGCCATGATAAAAGTCAATTCGATTATTAGAGATTGGAGGTATGTCATTTACTTTCAAATTTCTCGGCGTGCTACACCCGTCGCCCTCCCCGTACCAGCCGGCACTGACAGTTATATTGTAATCTTTTTGATTTTTAATGAATCATAGAATTCTTTTCTTAAATAGTTATTTTAAAATTTTGGGAAAATGTTCAATCTCAAATCGAGAAAGCTCCTTTTGTTCCCAAAAGAAAAACAAAATTGTAGAACTTTGAAAGAAACAGTGCATAATATACTAATGTTCGAAATCCCCCTACCCAGCGCAAGTGGAAAAATCATTTTTCATTTATTGGAATATTATCAGAAAATGTGGAGAGCTGTTTTTGGTATTCGACAATGTTTAAGTTTATAATACTTGGGAGATTTCGAAAACCTTCGGGTAATTTAATTGGAGAGATATCAAGAAAATCTAAATTGCCTCATAATACTACCGAAACTATTTCTAGACCTAACTTGACTTACGTCAAGTCTTAATAAATAATGAGGGTTTGGAGATGAAACATGTCGAATGTTTAATAAGGTATAATATAGGCAAAACGCCTGCCGATGATGTATTGTGTCTTTTAAATAAAGCATTCTGTAACAAAGCATTTCCTTTATATTCATATTAATATGTTTTTCTATCTACGTCTCATCAATTATTATTATATCGAAATTTAGATAAGCCATCATTATGGATAGCTTCCGTAATAGAATATCTGCAATGATCAGATATAAAGCACCGTCATCTGTACTACTGTCCAAGCTCAGAATACAACAGTTTATTATACGAGAAAAACTTATATTGTAAATAAAAGCAAATATTTTTAATTATTCATTATAATTCTGCTGATAATGTTTTCAATTTCATTTAGGGTTGTTTTGAACTTTACTAGTTAAATCATTAATTTTATGATGCGAACTCGACTGTTAACTCTGGAATAATTTCAATTTACATTATTTACATTAGAATGATATCAAATTTAATCTAATAATGAGATACCTTATTATTAATATTGCGTAATGTAGGATTTTTAATTTAATTTTCCATTTTGCATTCAGTGGAGTAAGAATTTTCATTGTTTCCCAAAATTTCACATCACATTAGATTGTTTTAAATGTTAACAAAAACTTAACAAAATCCTGAAATATTTGAATTTTAATGAAAATTGTTTTAAAATAAACATATGCATAGAAATATGTTATAAAATCTTACCCTGAAAATAATTACTGCATAACCGTTATTTTAAAGTCCGGAATGCACAGTGTCCCGAAATCAGATTATCTTTTAAAAAATCCAAGTCTTCGTTTTTCAACCAATGAAAAATACAAAATACCTTAAAAATAATGATTATCATAAACAAAAATTTCAGAAATTGTTGAAATACCTTTTCGCGATATTTTGTACACTTTGTAAATGTAACTTGTAATTCTAACTTAAGTATTTCGAAATTTAATTTTCTCTTTTATGTAGGTCTGAAATTGCATCGACGGGTCTAGTCATACCCGCTCCACAGGAAGGCGGAAAATGGTCACTATGGGCTCTAACGGTCGGCAGCGGAGGTTTACGATTTTCTTCTCCGGTTTCAATCAAAGTTTTCCGTCCTTTGCAGGCAGAATTTCATTTACCTCCAAGTTTGCGTGTTGGAGAGACAGTGGAAGTCGATATTAAAATTGCAAACAACATTAATTATTGCATGGACGTAAGTATTTTCTCAAAATGAAAATGAAAGTAAATTTAACAAAACACGAACCTTATTGATTTTTATTGGACTCCTTTAAACAACATAGGCTTTCGTGTATTAAAACAGGTCTATTCCGAAAGTTAACTATACAAAGCTTTCAAAAAGTTACGAAAGTTTTTTTCTAAATGGATCGGCACGACAGCATTCAACAATTTGATATCGAGTCACTTAAGTTACAAATTTACATAGTTTCAAAGTTTTCTAGCCTTGAAATTTTGTTATAGGTAACGGCACTTTTAGCCCTAAGTGAGGGTGCTCAATTTTTGAGTAATGGATTGCTTTACGTTACTGAGAGACTGCGACTCGGACCGCAAGGAGCTACTTCTTTGGTTGTGCGAATGTTGGTTAGCACACCCGGTGTTAAAAATATGACAGGTAGGAATACCGCAACTCTAAATTTTGTTTTGAAAATATATCATTTCAGTTGAAGTTAACGGCTACAGCAGTCCATCGTGCGAAGGATCTCAAGCTCTCAATCAAAACTCAACATTAGCGGGAGCTGTGATGAGATCCGCCACCGTTACAGTTTATCCCGAAGGGCTTGTAAAATCAGACACGGAGAGTGCATACTTCTGTGCAAATGGTAGTTACTACCTTTTATTTTTAATCAACAAAAATTTTAAATTAAAATTTCAGAAAACATGGTAATTTCGACGAGCGATAATTTTAAGTACGAATGGATTGGCGCGCCACGCAATAGAGCGGGAATAGTTCTTGAAATTAAAGCCGGAAGCTCCGGAGTTGTGGTTCCAGTACATATTGCACTATCAGAAAGTCGATTGATATCTGATAAAATGTATAGACTAACTCTAGGAGACACCGAAAATACTATTACGTGGTTAGGCAGAGGAAAACATGGTAACTCGCCCTAATATTTTATACTTTTTTATTAAGTTACATATTCGTTGAAAAACTTTTTTTATTAACTTAAAACTTTTTCTTGAATTTTCTAGAATATGGAGTTCACTTAACAAATGTCGACACTCCTAACATTTTGTCCGCCGATCAATGGCGTACGTTTTGGTTAACGTGGGAGAAAAACACAATCATGTTTGGATCTGGCCCAATTTCTCATAACGCTACATTATTGAAATGGAAAATGGAAAAGAAAATTAAAATTCAACAAATTGGTTTTGCATCGGCTTGGGGAAGCGTAGCCGAGTTTAGGTACGAATTTTAAATTAATCAATTTTTCATTACCTACTTTTATTTTCAACTTTTCAATTTTTAGAATATGGAACTTCAACGACGAATCCGGATTTTCTCAAGTATTACATTTGGATACGCCGAAATCGTTAGTACCCGGATCTGAATCTGGAGAATTGCTAATTTCAGGAGGTTTGGCGCTGCCTGGAATAATAAAGAAACACGAAGGCGACGGATTAGGAAAAACATTAGCGTCGTTAGCACCGATTTTAAAGTTAAAACATTTGGGTGTGAAAGCTAATTCGAGTGAAAAGGAAAAGCTGCTGCAAAGCTTGCCTAAACATGTAAGTTAAACGTGATTTTACAGGAAACATAATAAAATATAAACAACATTATAGATCCAAACAATCCTCTCTTATCGTAAAGCCGATAACTCATTTAGTGAACATCAAATGGTGGGAAGTCATAAATCGACGGTATCTATTTTAAAGGCCTTAATGGAAACTCAGTCTTACTTCAGCGTGGATCCAGAAATTATTCAAAGCGCTATTCGGTGGATCCAACTTCGACAAGAAGACGACGGAAGTTTTACTCCTTTACCTGCAGATTTAAAAATTTCCAGTGTATCGCTCGACAAGACAGAACTCGAACAAAATATTAGTAAAAATACTTCTTTACTCGAACAGGTCGCATGCATAACTGCAGAAACGTTGATTACATTTTATGAGTACCCAGTAGAAAATTTAGAAGAAGTTTATAACTTTGGAAAAGCCACCAGCTTTTTAGAAACGGTTCTGCCGACACTTCAAAGTTCAGAAGCATTATCTGCAATCACGTTAGCTTTGGTATTATACAAGAACAAAAAGGCAAATTGGGCCATAGAAAAACTGAAGAACGTTTCCATCTCTGAGGACGGTGAATTTGGGTGGCCTCATGCTACACCCAAACGTGACGCTGCCGACTGGTTGTACGAATCGGAGGAAGGAAGAAGTTTGAAGGAACCTCTAATAGGTACGCCAAGTTAATAATTTTTCCAAAAACTAATAATTTTTTTTCCAGCTACCGTTGAAGATTACAAAGCTTCGATTTACACTCTCTGGATATTCTGCCAAATTGGTGATCTAAAAAATGCCGAATCTGTAGCACAATACTTATTTTATCGCTCTCATATGTTAGATAAACATCCAGAATTGTTGTACCCGGCTGTAAAAGTATTTGCACACTTTGATACGTTGGTAAATGACAAACACAGATCGCTTACCGTATCTTTGGCAACTTCCGGCATGGAACTCACCGACACGATTGAACTAACAAACAAAAAACCATCTCAAATTTTACATCTTCCAAGTTTACCAACTAAAGTTTTTGTTTACGCAACCGGTGCTGGCTGTGCTACAATTCAGGGTAAAATTAACTATTCTACGTATTCAGTTTCAAACGTCACACCTTTAGTCGAACTTTGGTCAGGAATAGTTCAGGAAATTTTACCAGATAGAAGTTCGGTGGAAGAAATTGAAGGAAAACTGCCAATGCTAAAAATTAAGCACTGTTTTAAGTAAGTGATTACAATTTCTATACGAATTTTGTTTGTTAATTTTTTTCGTTTAGGTGGAAAGGATCTCTACCGTCAGGCGTTTTACGATTGGAAGTGTCTTTATTTTCGGGTTTTGAGTTAGCATCGATCACACAAATTATGGTTAATTCGACCGACAACATGGCGGAAATGCAGCACGGTTATTATGCTAACAATTTGTGGTTTGTGTTTGCCAATATTTCAACTTCGTGTCCGATCTGCATTCAATATATCGTTAGGAGCAATTTTATAGTATCATCTCTTAGACCGGCATTTGCCCGGATTTATCCTGCTTCTCGTGAAGACTTAGCTGCCGAAATATTTTTCCATACTCATATGGGCAGCAAATTAATGATGGGTATTACAGATGATGACTTTATAACGTGGTTTGGAAAAAATGTATCACAAGTGAGTGATCAGAAGTTTATTGAGTATGAGAAAGATTGCAATAGAGAAAAAGTCAATAACTCAGTTAACATTGAATTAAGTACTGAAGCAGCAGTGGAAATGAAACTTTTGTCGAATAAATCTGAAAATATGAGCTATACAACGTATACAATTAATGTGGACAGCAATTCAACAGACGTTCTCAGCAAAGGTGACTTAATTGTTCCAACTGCAACAGTTGTGGTAGAAAACAACACCGAATCCAATATTTCGACTACTGCTAATCCATCAAATATCTCGGTGATTACAGATAACATAATTATTCAAGACAGAGTGCTGAAAGAAATTCCGATTATTGATAAACGGGACAGATTAGAAAATAATTTTACGGAACCTGAAGTCGAAGAAGAGGACGAAAACGATGACGAAGAAGAATTAAATAAAAGCATTCCAAAATTAGAAGAAGCTGTTAGAAACACTATTAAAGCTGTTGCGAATAACAAAACATATTTTGAAGAAACCCACAAGAAGATCATGAAAAATCTTACTGCAAATTTAAAGAATCCGAAGCTGAATGCAACTGTAGTACCAATCAATTTCACAAATGGAAATGAAAATACTACAATGTCGACAATTGGGGTAAAACAGCAAGAGATTCACACTTTCACACCCAAACATGTAAATACAAAAAAAAATGTTGTTCCTCTAAAATACTTGCAAAGCAAAAAGGAATCGGACGATGAATCTGCTGAACTATTTGCTCCGGAAATAAAAAATGACAAATATTTACTTTTGGACAAAAAAGAACTTTGGGGAATGTTAAAGGAAGCGGTTAGTGATGAAATTAGTAAAAAGGAACAAGAAACAATTATGAATAATAATCAACAGAAAAACCTTAAATTGGAGTAAATAAACAATTTTTATAGTGACTCTTGTGATGTAATAATAAATTGTAAGCCAAATTTAAATGTTGCCAAAAATAACGAATTTTGACTAAATAGAGGTATTTTGGAGGTGGAGCACTTAATTTATTTAATAAATAAACGACATCTTGTTGCAAAGTTCGTAGATTTGTTTCTAGTTAAAAAACGGTCTGATGAGTTTTAAGTGACAGGAAGCAAAAATAGTACCTAATTGTTTGAATTAACTGTGTTAATCAAAATTCTTTTTAAAAAAAAGAAATTTTTAAAAATATAATTACCCCTTCCACATCATTTCCATAATGTAACTGAAAAATGTAATATAGTTAACTAGGAAATCATCGTGGAACATCCAATCATGCGCAAAAATTTGTAATTCTTTGTTACAATGCAGAATTTTATTTTTAAAATTTATGTAAAGGGTGAACCTTGACTTTTACATATTATGAAATGTTCATATTTTTATCTTAAGATAAAAACCAGTTATAAAATGTTATTTTTTATATAAAAGCCTAAAATTACTTTTAATCTGATATTACATAGTCTCGGTGTTTCTAAAGATAACTTTGTCTCTGTTATTATTGAACAAACTTTCACAATTTGTAAATACAGTTTTTCGCATCACTCATAATGTGGAATATTTTTAAAAATAACCCTTATCACTACTATAACGTACTAAATAAAAAAAGTTGATCCCCGTCACCCTCTGCACATTCCAGTTTACATTATTATTTATTTTGACCCAATAAAGAATGCCAATTAAATACATCAATTTTTAAATTTTCACTACCGCGTTTTGGTGTAATGTAAATATAAAATCAGTGTAAAGTATCCGCCCATTAATGTTAGCATTAAGCATTACTTATTTTTTAGATTTAATTACAAGAATTTTTGCTGCGTTAAATGTGCCAATCTATGAGAATAATTCAAATGAAAATAGCAAAAATGTTTCTAAATCTTAATTTTACGTTCAAAAATTTGGTGTCAATTCTGCTGTTTTTATTTGAAATATCTCCTAAATATTTATTAAGGATATTATGAAATAATGCAGTATTACTTGGTTTAAAATTTGATTAGTCGAAAAAACTAGAATTAGGAAGTAAACATAATGGCAGTTAAAGCACATAAAATGAAGTAGTAGCAAAAGATCATAAAAGATTATTTTATAAATCTCAAGTCACTTCTGTATAATACTTAATATTTAATCAGTTTATTTGATTAGAATAAATTTATTCTTTAGATCGCAAAATATGTATATAAAAGCGATAATTTACTAAACCCAAGCACCCACTATCTAAATACTAGAACTCGGTCGCGCTAAACCACTGCACCCAGACGCTCACGTTATACGGCGTCGATTAATCATAGGTTTTATTTCAATTTTTAAGCGGTAGAAATTTAATTCGATTATTATAGAAACCGACATCGAAGTTTAAAATAAAAAAATTAATCTCTCTCTATCTCTCTAAATCTTATGCGTCTTTATGTACATAGATTCTAAAGCCCTTTTTCCGTCAGCTATTAATAAAATATATTTTGTGTATAAGTACCACAGATTTGATGTTTCTATAAAAAAAATATGAATAAATTGTTAATTATTAATATGTATTTGTTGTAAATTTTAATTATTATTCACACACTGCTCAATGTAATTAAAAATTATAAAATAATCTGTTATTAGGTTATCACAACATCGTAGCATTCATTTTTGAATTTTTCATAATAATTTAAGAAAAACTAACTGAATTTATGTATAGATAATTTGAAAATTGTAATCCCATTTCTGATCTTAGATTAAAAATTACGTTACGTTAATATTTTTTACACAAACGCCGATTGAAGAGGATGGTGAACTCAATCATTTACAATCTGATCCACCTCATCAGTTTGAAAAAATTATATGCTTTTACCATACTTAGCATTGTACAGCTAAATTAATATTATTTATTCGTTTTTTTCTACATTGCAGCTTTATTTTCCCATAACTTTTAAATATATCATTACGATTATGTATCATATCAATGTTGGATTTATTCAAAATTGTAAAATAAAGAATTTTGTATAGACTACTGACGTTTTATTATAATAATTGAATACCTGGCTAGGTTTTAAACAAGAACCAGAAATATTAAACACTTATATAAAAATATAAGAAATTTACACTATAGTATATACAATATACAATATACATATATACATACCGTAATGTCCCGGGGTTGGTTTTAAATAATTTTAAAAATTAAACTCTTTAACCCAGAAACATCCATCCTTTGTAACATAATAAGTCTCTCATTATTTTAATTTCAGGTTTACTATCATCAATCAAATTTTACGGTCTTGGTCCCCATAATGTCACGTTATTTTGAGTCAAAATTTTATCTAATACAAATTTTAATTAAATTTTTCTCACCACTTTATTTTTAACAAAATTTTCCAAATACAACTTTATCAAAACCAAATTTTATTCTATTTTAATCAGAATGCCAAATTTTATGCTTTACTCAAAATCATCAGACGGGCGAAATTTCACGTTTGATTTAAATCCCCATTTTCGGCAAAAAGCAAGGCGATTTACTTCAAAAATACCAAATTCGAAATAATTTGAAGTTGGCGCTATCATTCAAATTTCAAACATAAAATTAACATTTTTATAAACAAATATTTACAAATTTAACAAAAGTTTCAAACTAAACAAAACCCACGTTATTAATTAAGGAACATGACAATACATACAATTTGGTATTTTTGGTATTTAAAAAATACCAGAAAAATTATTTAAGATTATCCAAAACTTTTGCCAGGCACTATTATAGGTCAGTATATTTTTGGTAATATTTGTGATTTACCAAACAACTTCATTTCTATATCTTCCTTTCTTTTCTATCCAAACTCATATTCTGGAGTTTAATCTAGAATATACTTTCTAGTTATGTTACTGTCGTTAACAGTCTATTATTGTGTTGATCATCTGATCTATTAATATTAATAATACATATTGCACTGAAGATCTTCAACAATCCATACTTACTTTACTCTTTATGCAATGAATGCGCAACTAATCGAACCTCAGCTTCCAGATCAATGTGGAACGAATGAATATAATTGTGCAATCTTTAATTTTCAAAGAATTTTATTAAATTTTTGAATGAATGTTTGGTTTTATTTTAAATTAAATAAACAATTAAATTACAAATTTGAATGACTTAACATTTATTGCCATTTGCGCTCTGTTTTCCCGATCCGTTTTATTTGCCGCAAGAACCGCGTTAGCACTTAGAATGGTAATTATGCAAACTTGTCTTTTTCTTCTTTTTTGGTTCGACCCAACGGGTCCACTTTAAATGGGTGTAAATCTCTTCCTGCGTTCATGTTACGTGGAACTGCTTCAAGCTAATTCCTAATTGATTCTCTTCCACTTCTTCAAAATACTTTTGCCCAAAATTACGCCTCGTTCTCTTTCCAAATTGAATTTATTATTATGGTTTCTAAATATTTTATTTTGTTATACTTGCTGGTCAATCTCATTTTTCTGAGCCCAGACTGCCTCATTGAGGTTCTATCATCAACTCCTTTCTTCTCGTTATTATCTTATCGACCTGTTGTCTAGGCAATTCAATTTTTTTTAAATTCAATTTTATTTTTTAATTTTAGATGATGCGATTCGTTATCGTTATTGCATCCGCATGTACGCGCTTTGCTGACAATATTATGTTACAACACCTGAAGTTTTTCAACTTTTGAATGTTTACTTAACCAATAAATTCTCTTTAGATTAATTTTTATTTTAAACTTCAAATGCTAAGTTTCTTTGAATTAATATTTTGATTTTAAATAAATCATCGAATGAATAAATTTAACAACTGCCTTATGCTCGATTGCTTGCATTTTTAAACATTGCAATATATTCTAAAATTTGTGTTTGTTTTATTTTCGTTAATTCTCCGAAAAGCATACCAGAAATGGTCTGGTTGACATTTCTTGCGATGACTTCACTGATTAAAATTTTCTTGTGGAAAGTTTCCAACCCATCTGAATCATAACAGTGATCAGTTAAATAGGGAACACGTTGTCATTGCACAATAATTTTTAACTTTCTCTTAGCAGAGTGTCAATTAAAGTGGTTTTTGCCGGTATGGCCCCTTCAACTTTCATAATAATTTGAAGTTTTCGTTCCACCACTTTGCAAACTTTTCTTAAACTAATTGATGGCAACAATAATCCACCATGAGATTTTCTGACGATCAGCTTTAACGAATTGTCACACTCATCTGCATCAGAAAATCTTAAGGCTTCACGGCACGACGGATATTTCACCTTTCTTTCTACCATTCGAATCACAAAGCCAGCGATGTATGCTATTACATTTTCTGCGAATTCATTTAAATGAACTGGTAAAAATAATTAAATTTTTTCTTCAAGGATTTATATTTTTTGATTTTCGACTATTCGATCTAAATGAATGTCCGTTATTTCTAGTTTTTTCTTGGTACTAGAGACCGTCAAAATATTAGTTTGGTCTTGAGCAATGCAATTCCCAGTGTCCTTTTTAATGGTTTGATGTAACAATAATCTTTTGTACGTCCTCAGGAACTGCAAACTGTTGGGGTTATTGTTCCAGCCATTTCTTGACCTACAACAAGCAATTAATGTAGAAATATGTGGTTTTTTATGATATTCTGGGCTGTAACTAAAACAAAGATACAACTATAGTCATTTTCAATAATTTCAGTTTACATGACTGCTCTCAAAGTTCCACATAATAAACAAATTATTTATGCCAGTGGATAAAAAAATAATTCTTGTTTACCTGTATGTATGAAATGTCTTGACCATTCGCTTTTTGGTACCAACACTAGATGAAGACTGTGATCTTTTTCCCTGACGATGGGACCACTACTAGTTTCGGTCGTTTCCTTGGAGGAATTATCGATATAGAGGTTTTTGCAGATGTGTCACGTCATATAGGCGCCGCTTTGATGACATCACAAAAGTGGAAAGTCCTGGTCTATAAGAATTTTAGAACATATTATACCAAATAAGTTACTTACAAACACATAGGTAACTATTATTCGTAAATATTATACGTAAACTAATATTCACATTAGGTATACATAAGCTATACTTACTGCGATTCAGAGTCAGATGAAACAAATGAAGCTGAAGTCTCATCATGCAATCGAATCATTTCCGATTCATTTGGAAGAGATTGCAGGTAGTCTCTAACAGCAACAACAGTTTCTTCCTTTGAGGCAACAATTATTGAAGAGGATGCAGTTTGATCGCTTAACTTGGCTTAATGTTACTTACCTGACTTGTTGAAGCTTTTGTAGGCAAATTAACGGATGGAATTACCATCGGTTTTAGTTTTCTGAGCAAACCAATTCGCCCGCAGTCTTCATCCAAAAAATGATCTGAACAAACACGCTGCTGAATAATAAATGTTTAATCGCTTGGAGTCATTCCACTTAAAATAATTTCGGAAACCTAAAATAATCTTGTTGAACAAAGAATGTAATATTGAGATATAAACATCGAACTTACGCATGAAAACTAATGCCAGGTTTTTTTAATTGCAATATGCACTATTCGCAGATAATAACAGAAAATAATAATTTTCTTTTACAACACTTAACCTAAAACACTCAACACGTTTAAGCTAAGAGAGGCACTGGTAACAATTTAAATTCAAATATATATACTACACTATTCGTAGCTTGGACAACTGTAAGGCATTAAAGTTACTAAAATTTAGCACAGTATAGCGACCAAGAAGCGTAGGGAATACATTGTGGTGGGGGTATATGGTGATTGGCAATCCATACTATTCATAAATCCGTGGCAAGTACCCAAGAAAAGGAATAGCACGTTAACCGGGTTCCAGATTTAAAAAAAAATTTAACGACATTACAAACCGACCCTACTCCGTTCCAGGTCGTTTTGACAATGTCAGAACTTCGTGGGACCCGGTTATCGGGCTACACCCGAAAATAAATTAATATATTTTAAATATTTATATAATTTTATAATTATTATATATTATATTTAATGATTATCCAAAACTTTTGCCAGGCACTATAGGTCGGTATATTCTTAAAAATGTTTGCGATACACCAACAACTTCATTTTTATATCTTCCTTCTAATACCAATTTGAATCTACCAGTTGGCATAAAAGGTGGCAGTTTAGACCCGTCCAATAAACAATTGCATATAAAATAATGGATATTCTGAAAATAATAAGGTTTATTTAGTATCTACCTAGTGATGGTATAATATGACTTTAATAAACATTGTGTACCTTTTTCAACGGACAACTCATATTTCCGCATTTTTCTGAACAAGTTTTGACTCCGGAAAAGTTGTGCTGGAAACCTTTACAGAAGTTATATTCGAAGTGCATCGGAAAAATTCGGTACTCGTTACTTAAAAATTTATAAGCTTGTACGACAATCTAAAGATTAGTTAGAGAAAAGTATTAAGTTTTTTGACTGCACAATTTAAATAAATTGATAGTAATATAAAATTCAATATTATTATAAACTTTCAGCGAAGGATATTAAAACTTTTACTTCGATTATTGATTTGGAAGTTTGAACTAACAATCAGTGATCAGTGAACTAAACTATGAAATTTTAAAATCTCTGAAGATATCATTGACTGTGAAGTCAAAAACTTGTGATTGGATGGTAAATAAAAGAATTCGCTTAATTTAGTGTTATTAGGCACTGTATACAATTAAACTAAAATAATTAAAATTTTAACACAATTAAAAATAATTGTTGTGAAATTGAATGCTTAGTTTTAAAAATTATAATAAATCAATATAATGGCACAATTTCTGAACTAAACTTAGTTTACATTGAAATAAATTTATTACCAATTCTATCAACTGCACAACTGAAGTATTAAAGTGGCTTCTTCTTCATATAATACCTATCACCAGGAACCAAATGTTATTTGTTTTGAGTACAACCTACTTTAACAGTAGTATACATATTGTCGCATCCACTAATTTTTATATATTCCTGGTTTCACATCAACAAATGTCGTGTCGCATTATTTTTTCTTTAATTAATTAATATTATTAATTCCGTTTCCTAGTTTTTTATTTTTTGTTATGACATTATAATTTCTGATGAAGGCACAATCAGTGCCGAAATCTTAAAGATTTAATAATTTAATCTATTGTGGTTTATTTAACTCGTTTTATTTTAATTTAATTTTATATATTTTTCTTTATTTTTATAACTTCCATCAGCATGCACCAATTAAAACCAAATCTTCAAAACACAACTTCACTTTTTATTTTTTAAATATTTTTATCAATCAAACCGCCCATCTTAGCTTATTGTGGCATCAAACAGCAAATTCTACATTTAAAAATTTAAAAATATTACTAAAATACTAACTCCCTACACAATTTATACCAAAAGAATTTGACATGTGACAATATGTATATTTTTATGTATTCAAATTTTTTTCCTCGACATGAAAATCTTCTTTAAATTTCAATAATCAATTGATTTTGAAGAAACGTATACCATAATTTACGACAGAGGAAATAATATTTATTTAGTTACTTACTTCTAAATCATAGTTCATATCTTTCAACAAAAACACGGTTGTATTTGTCACAAAATGGCTGCGATTATATTTAAACGTCCTCATAGATAAATCGCCATAATTTTCATTTTTGTAAAGAACTTCTTCTCTTTCAAAATCCACTTTATAATCAGTTTGAGAAAACTAAAACAAAATGAACATCACTGCACATACATATTATTATTGCGAAACAACATTGATTTTATTTCAGTTTGTTTCACTTTCTCCATACGCGTATACGTATTGTCACGGATTTTTCCTGTTTAGAATTGTTTTTATTCATTTAATGTGTGTATAAAATTTGTAAATGCCTTGTGTTGTCAAAAATTTGTAAATTTCTGTTGGTAATTAGGTATGGGGAACTTGCGCGAAAGCAAGAAAATAACGAAGTTTTTTGCCAATTCTGCTCCGGCAGTGGATCGATTATACCGATCTGAGAAGTTTTATGAAAATCTATATTGATTTTATTGATGTTTAAATATAAAAAGTATTTTGCAAAAGTGTTCTATTAATTTGGATATAATTTTGAAGTTTAGTTTTGGATAAAATAAATTGAAATGGCTTCTGGTTATAATTTGGAATTTGAATCGTACAAAAATAATTTTCATGTTAGTTGGTGGTAAAAAGTGGTAAGAGGGAATAAATTTGCTATTTGGTATTAGAAGGTCAATTGTGTTACGTAAGAGTCCGTGCTCAAAAAAAATGAATGTCGCCGGAAGAAGAAGTTAATTTAGAAAAATATTAATAATACTTCGGGGCCATCGCAGTATGTATAAGAAAGTATTGTAATCCACTCAAAAATCCAAAATCGAAATTTTGGTACTAAAATGTATAATATCATGCTCTTTTGTGATAAATTTTAGTAACATGTTCGTCTGTATGTCAGTATGTGATTGTTGGGGTATGAATAGAAATAGTATCAATCGCACAGGTTGAACCTCGTAATCAAATAAAATTCGGCATAAAGTGCATCAGAGTTAAACTTAAAAGCCAGTTGAGAATGGTGAAAATCCGTTACAATTTGAGGAAATAAACAAAATAAAAAAAGTTTTAAGTGTCAATCACTTTTAGACCACCATTTTGTTACTGTTTTATTATTTTACTGTCAATTTGTTTAACATAACCGACATCTAAGGGGAAAGTTAACGCGATATCTCAGCCGATTTTTTATAACTTCATTACTGATAAATTAAAAACTCTCGTCTAATACTTTCACGTCGGTTTATTAATTCTCAACCTCACTCCCTTTTTCATTAATGCGCCCACCCGTAAAATCAACATCCTCGAGTGGATATTAACAATATTTAATTAAAAATTAACATAACAAAATTTCAAATTACAAAAAATAAAAACGAATTTTCAAAATAAATACTCTCAAAATTATTTACACAAAAAAATCACGACATAAACCCCCTGTTTTGAACATCTAACACACAGTAGTTAATGTTCAAAATATCTCGTCATTTGACATATGTGTATATTATAATCACATAATGTATGTGATTTATCAAATTGATAATACAATTTTTAATTTTATAAAATTCTAGATATTCTAAATTTCCCTATAATTTCAAATTTTAAAACCACAATAACTTTTTAAAACAAAATAATCAAAATTTACAATTTTCATAGAAAAATTATCAAATTTTACAATATGCTGTTTGAAAAAGAAAAGGCATTTTTCGACTCCTTTTTCAATAATTTTAAAAATTTTAAAATAGTAAAACATTAATTTTGATACAAAAATGGTAGGGTTGATAGAGATTATACCTAATTACACATTTAGATTACAATCGGATCTTGATCGAATGGTGGTTTGGTGCAGCATTAACAAACTCGGTCTTAACATCAAGAAATGTAAACACATTCGTTTCCAGCGCCATCAGTGCGACGCTCCCGGTAGCTACATGATTAAGGACACTCTGCTGGAATCTGTTTTTAGCATCAAGGATTTGGGCGTCATATTTGACGCAAGGCTAACTTTCAAAGAACATATCGCGGCATCGTGCGGTGCGGCCTTAAAAGCCCTCGGTTTTATTAAGAGAAATACTGGCGATTTCTGCGATCTTATTGCATTAAAAAGCTTATACGTCTCTTATGTTAGATCTCGACTGGAATACGCCTCATGTGTTTGGTCGCCTTACTACCAATCCGAAATCGATAGATTGGAGAGGGTGCAGAAAAGATTTCTTAGGTACATTGCCTTTAAGTTGGGTGTCTCACACCGCGAGGTCGGGTACGATAACTTGTTGCAGAAGCTTGGCCTCTCTACACTGACTCAAAGAAGAAAGTTAACCGATGCTAGGTTTATGTTTGGACTGGTCGGCGGCTCTGTGGACTGCTCCGAGTTGTTGTCCAGAGTAAATTTCTACGTTCCTCCAAGAGCACTTAGAAGTTCACCGACTTTTTATATTGAGCCCTCTTCAAGGCTGTACTTGATTTACGCGGCAGTCAACAGAATGGCTCGTAATGCCAACGAATTCGATACTTTGTTTTTTTCCACATGACCAATACAGAATGTTAATTTTTTATGTATGTATATACTGTTAGACTTATTTTGATTTCGAGATTAGAATTTGGGTGAGCTTTTTCTCAGCGTGAGTTTTTTCTGCACACCCACTTTACTTACTGTTTTAATTGTATTGGATTCATCATGTAAGTGACTGTTAATGTCGTTTGATGTAACTAAATAAATAAAAAAAAAAAAAATAAATAAATGTTGGCACAAAATTTGAAGTAAATCGTTGTTAAATAGAACTAGATATCATATTATGTCAACCGTGTTGAAAAATGTAGTTTCGAGATCCTTCCTATCTTAATTTTTAAAATTAAAAATTTATTTATTTTAATAAAAATTTATATATGCTACGACCTCGACGGTGGAATTATTCAAAATTTTTGTTCATCTCAAATAAAAGAATTTATATGGATGAACGTATTTAATTAACAAGAATTAAAAACCGGAATAAAAAAATATAAACCTTTTAACAATTTAACCGAATTAACGTGTTGGAGTCGGTATAGGGTGTAGCGCGTGTACTTAAAAGCTAACTCTAAACTACACAACAACACAAATAGAAAAATTAACATAAAATAAATAAGTTTGAGTTTTAAAATAAAAATTTGTTGTACGACCTTTGTTTTTCTAATAATTCTCGGCACAATCTTCACGATATATCCGAACACTTGGAAATCTTATCCGAAATTTATTGGTTCGCAATCGAATTATTTTTCTCCATTGCCATCGATATGGACCGTCGAGCCATCCTTAATTATTTAAATTTTATTAATTGAAAATAATTTATGAATCTCTCAGCTTTGATCAAGTTAAATCTTTTGATACCGATTCCATGGAGGCTTGGTTTCTACTCATGGTGGTTTGACGGTAGAATTTTGGGTGGTAAAAATATTCCTCCAGGACACTTGCCTGTTCTGCAGTCACCGCTCATAAATAGTAATAGAGGTCGTGTTTTTGGCCACAACTTCCTTCAAAAATCTTCCCCAATTTTGGTGGATCTTCCACAACTTCTTGAATTATAACTTTGAATCGTGTTCGAATTTTGTAAAATTTAAATAAAGTTTATCTTGTGTAATTTAAAACTCAGAAAAAATAATTTTGATCGTTAAAAACTTAAAATTTGGAACATGCTAACTTAAACTATTTACTTAGGTATTAAATCATGTGAAGTTAACGCCGGTAAAGTGTCTTTCGACCTCCAGGACCCTCTGCACAACTTGCAGGATCGTGGAGTTCCTTCTCACCAAGAAACCTTCCTCCTTGACCCCGGGTATCATCGCAATATATTATAAAATTTTTCTATTTTTAATTATTAAATATATTTTAAATTATTATATAAAATTTATATATTAAAATAAATATATAAAATATATTTAATTCAAGTATATTTATGATGAAGCAGACGAATAGTCTGCGAAATATTAAAACTACATAATCGTTTTATTTGTTAATTTAACTAGTATATTTTTATAATACTTAATATATTTTCACAATATAATATTTCATATTTATTATCGTTAAATTTAATTCGTTTTCATTTTTAATTTAATTTTATATAGTTTCACGAGTTAATTTTAATTTATTATATATAATATAATTTTATATATATTATTTGTTAAACTATTCCCCACTATTCTATAGAATTTATTAAATTTACTTTAAAATTTATTTGAAATATAACTATTAATTTGCAATGATTTAAAATCATTTCTACTTTGTACCTATATTGTATAATTTTATATAAATGTAAAAAATAGTAACTTGTACTTACTTTTTTATATAAGTCATCGTTGGAAATTATCAAATTCAACTTAATAAAATACAATATCAAATAGAACCAAACATTGATCGTTGCCATACTGCCCTGATCAAGGAACTTGGTTCTACTAGTATAAATAATAATAACAAACCGTATTTTTCAACTGTTGGAAATAAAAATAACCCCACTCGATAGTATGCAACTTTTTTACTTACAGAGTTGCATACAATTTGAGCATGTGTGTGAATCAAAATATCACCTGTTGGTAAAAATCAAATCGGAAAATTCAAATTTGAAGCTCACAGAAGGTAATAAGTAATTTTCTAACAAAAAACACGGTTATTAGTTTAGGTAATTATAACAAAATATACAACACTCCCAACGTTATCTGATGTTTTTATCTTCGTGTCATCTCTCTTATCATATTGATCTATGGTTTTTACCTGGCTGGTTTTGGTTCCGGCTAATAATTTTTAGCAAGTACTTACGTCAATAGATTTATCATCACTGATCTTGTCACCACAACCACAGCAGTTTGCTTGATTACTTCTGTATGCTTCAGTGTTCATAACATTACTCCAAATATGTAGTATTCGTCAAATAATCTTTGCCAATTTGCTGATAGACCCTTATGGTATTTATTTATTTATTTATCTACCGTTAAATCATTTTACATATGTACAAATTTACAACAATAGGAATTTACAATATTTAGTGTTCTTGCATTAAATTCATTATCCACATCATGTTGGTCTTGAATTTCATGAAGGATTGAGTCTATAAGTCGAAGAATTCATTACTATTTAGTTTGTTGACAAGACGGATCATTCTGTTTATGGGATTATTAAGGCCATAATTGGTGGCATACTGGCTAGTCATATATAAGTATTCTTGTGCTAGTATCATAATTAAGCGCGTACGGTTGGAAACATTTCAACAGCCTGACAATTTATTATGACATTGATCAGCCGGTAGGTAAAGCATAGATCGGCAACTCTGCGCCGATATTCTAAAGACCTGCAGTTGCACGATAAGAGGCAATCGGTGCTTGAGTATTCTTTAGTTAGACCCATTTTAAAATGGAAAAACTTAAGAAACTTATGTTCCACTGCTTTTAGTCTGCCAATATGAGCCAATATTCTAATTGGGATCTAACAAGCAAGAAGTAGAACAATTTGACTGTATTGACAGAAAAATGCTTGCTTTGTCTTCGAATAAAACCCAACGTACGCAGTGCCTTGCTACAGATCTTTGTAATGTGACTTTTGTAGTTTAGACCCGAGTCCAAACAAACACCCAAATCGTCAATCTCATCGACTCGTTTAAGTCTATTACCATTGATATGGTAATGGAATTTATTGAAGTCATGTTTGGAGTATGTATCACCACACACTTCTCAAAATTTAAATATAAATTGTTATGCTGGCACCATAGATGAAGATTATCGAGGTCATCTTGCAATAAATAGCTATCATTAATAATAGATTTGATTGATTTGTATATCTTAAAGTCATCCGCAAATAGCAGGAATCGACTGCTTTTGATATACTGACCAATATCGTTGATAAACAGCAGGAATAGAATGGGATCGCAATGAGATCCCTGCGGAATACCGGACAACACTGAGATAATCTTTGAAAGGAAATTCTTGATACGTACTCTCTGCTCTCTGTCTAATAGATAACTTCGAAACCACGTGATTACTAATGGTCCAAACCCAAGAGACGCAATTTTCGCTAGAAGAATATCTTGAGGAACACGATCAAATGCCTTTGCAATATCCGTCTAAACAGCATCTACATGCATGCAATTTTCAAATGACTCCACAACATCTGTAACAAACGACAACAAGTTAGTAGTCGTGGAACGTCTCGGAAGGAAACCATGTTGTTCGGCTACAATGTTGTTCATACTTGCGGAGAGCAGTTGGTTGGCAACCAATTTATCCAATAATTTAGAAATAGTAGTATGGAAATACATTACCTCTATAATTGCTGATATCACTACGATTTCCTTTCTTAAAAATAGGCGTTATGAAGCTCATTTTCCAAACACTGGGGAACTGCCCGGTAGATAGTGATAGTGAGAATAATTTGTAGATAGGCATTGATAAAGAGTATTGGCATCTTTTTATAAAGAAGGGAGCAATACCATCGGGTCCCGAACCGAAACTCTCAGGCAGATTTCCAATTGCATCAAATACTTCATTAATGGTTACATTTAGGTTGCTACAGGTGATACCATTGCCTGCATCACAATGAACGGCACCAGACTTGGTGTTACAGTATATAGTAGAAAAGTGCTTGGCAAACAAATTGACGCTTTCTTGACCTTAGTTGGAGAATTCACCTGCGAGGAACATATTCAAGATGGATAATTCTTTATACTCTTGCAGATATCTATGTATTTCCAAAATGCTTTAGGATCTTTGGAAATTGCTTCTTCCGTTCTGACTACATATTCGCGATGGAGTATAGAAGTTAGGTATTTAGCTTTATCACGTAGTTCGTAGAACATATAATAGTCAATTAAACTACGAGTCCTCTTGAATTGTTTATGCATTAACTTCTTTTTTATGATCATCTGAATTAGTTTTTTAGAGAACCAAGTTGGGTATTCGAAAGCGAGTACTTTTTTATAAGGTACGAGTGCATTAATAATGCTCCACAATATATGATAGAATTTATTGATTATTGAATTAATGTCGTCGCCATTAAGGATAACTGACCAGTCCACTAGCAATAAATACTCATTAATTAATTCTAAATTAGCAGAATTATAATCGAGGGTTAGATCGTCAAAGTACAATGATGAATTTGTGGTAGCCGATGGAATATTGATAATGTAAACAATGTGATGTAGAGAAGTGTTGGACAAGAGATCATCTAAAACAGAGACTGGAGAATTATCAATGTTGGTGAACATTACATCTAGAAGATCACCACGATTATTTGGAATTAAGTTACGCTGAGCAAGGTTGTGCAGCGTCTATAAACATATAATCGGCGATTAATTGCGTTTTGGTACAAGCATTGATTGAGTTATAGGTAGCAAAACCTTCGTTGGTCCACGTTCCCCGCGGCAGGTTAAAATCACCACAAATAACCAACTTAAATAAGGGATAATGATTAGTGATATTATCAATAATATCACAAAAATCATTGTACGCATGAATATTAGAGTCGGGTGGTAGATAAACAGCCCCAAGGATTATGTCACAGTTATTAAGACACTTTCGCACTGCTATTAACACCCCTCCTCCTTTGGATTTGTGGCTAGAGTTTACTGACCTATCACGACGAAAGATATTATTATTATTAAACTGGAGTTCGCTTGAAGAAACGCTTTCGTCTAAGAAGGTTTCGTTTATCGAAGGTAATTACTAGTTGTACTATTACAGTTTTCATTGTTACCAACACTAAAAATCAAAACAAAAATGTCGTAATAGTTTAAGGTTGTTAATGATTGTCCAAACAGACGATTTCATGACGGTTTAATGGAACTACGCAATTTTGGTATACAAATACTTCAAATTGGATAAACAACCTAGATATTTCTTTCTAATGATGACATATACATTGTAATTCCATACGAATACATAATTAAATAAGGTTGTCTGCATATTTTTGGTTTTTATATTTTCTGATTGCACAAATTTTTGTGTAAACAAAAATTATAACGGTAGACTTTTTTCGCCATTTATTGCGTTTTATCTTAAAAAGCAATGATTTTGAAGGAAAAGTTAAGAAACAAAAATGATTACTTTGGTCCGATTAAAGCTTACATAATTTTTTAAATTTTTTTTTCGAAATACAGATTTATGAAACATACTATTAAACGACCGCATAAAAATTAATAAGGTGAATAATATTATAGAAGTTTTTTCTCAGGATATAATAAAGAAATCGAATAAAATCGTTTCCAGCCACTAGAATGCTGATTAGTCGGTTAGTGAACTAAAAATAGGGGTAAATCGCTCGCCTATAGAATAAAAGAAAAGAGAAACAAACATTAGAAGATAAAATGGACAAAATTTACAATATGTTACAAATTTAGTTCCACTAGTATTAGCTACTCAAGCAATTCCATCTTTTCTCGAGTGAAATTTTTCAATATTAGCCAATGGCCACTTCAATGGTGGAACATTGTTTATTTTTAACCGCCTATAGCCCTATAGGTTCTATATTCGAAGCGTATGTTTTTTTATGGATATGTTGACCGATTTCTCGGAAACAACAGAACCAATTTGAATAGTTTAAACTGTATTTCGTTAAGCTAGATTCTGAGGTGGTCCCATATATTTTTCTACCATGTAGCACATAATACCGTTTTTAGAAAATCGGAAAAACCAGTGGACAGTAAAATAGCTTTCTTACCCGACAATCGCTATACTGTCATCCCTTCACTAAAAAGTGATAAATTTCAAAATTTTCTAGAATATTTTTGGAATCAAGGCTAAGCAATTATCAATTCAAAAGGTGTTATGAAATCTGAAACCTAATTACACATATACTTACCAAAAGAAACCAAGAAGATATAATTTTCAATATCAAGAGAAGACTTGATTTAGATTAGAATGGCCAGCTAATATGCGACATTCGGAAGTAGAACATAAGATTTATTAGTTTAGGTACTTACCAATATTAATGTAATAGAAATCAAAAATAAATATTATATTTTGTAAATTAGAATATATTTAAAAGAAAAACATATTATCTACAAGAGAATATTTACAAACATGGATCTAAATCCGTTTATTTCTGAATTTGAAAACATTATCTATGAAAGGAAAATGACACAAATAGACTAAATTACAACAAAAATGTTCTGTCATTACCCGTCATTTCAATATATACACTTTACTGCACATTGAATATCAGATTAATTTGGAAATAGATATTTTCGATACAAGTTAGGAAAACTAACATTTTTCCATTCAAGGCGAAGTTTTACGATCGAGGCCGAGATCGTAAACCGAAGCCGAGAATGGAAATAGATAGCTTTCCACGAGTATCGAACAATATTTTTTCTACTTATGTTTTAGAAAGAACTACATAATAATATATTATATATTATTAATTTATACCTAAATTAAAATAAATTTCCTAAAATATACTTTAAGAAAATAGATGACGGTTGGCTGCCAATTGGTTACCAACCGTATTACTGACTAGTGCCTACCAGCCTTACTTTCAATTATTATTAAGGGAACAGTTTTTGTGTTTTTAGTTATAATGTCAGATATTTCTCTAATTATCAAGCTCTAATTCCACAAAAATCCAGAGGCAAATATGAAAAGGTATATCTAAAATTTAACACGTGGTGGAAAGAATGGCGAGTGAAAAACGTAAATTAATGTTTATCCACTCCGATGTACTTTTTTTTTAATAAAGGTAATAAAATTTTACTATTTTGCTGATTTTACAAGATTGTTTCAGGTGGTCGTGATAATTGGTATCAACGGTGCGTGTCGCAGAGAAGAACTTACTTGGAATAATTGTACGAATTTAACCTTAACTGTATATTTCAAATAAAGTAGATTTGTGTTTCTGAACTTTTCCTCTTTCCCGCATACTTTTACAAGTGCGCGGAAAAGTAGTACATTTCCACACACTTTTGAATATCACAAAGTAAGACTTTTTCAAACATAATTATAGAAAAAAACATTTTTTCGAACACTATTTTTATTCAACCGAGGTAAAACAACATATTTTTTATTACATTCTAAATTAAATGCTGTGACGTCACATAATGGTGATTCTTAAATTAATACTATAGGAGAAGGCTACCTAAAATGGGATACTTAACGTTTGAGATTCTCTAGTTCGCAAGATATAAAACTAAATGAGCTAAAACCGGTGGACATTGCTCTTTGATCAATGTCTGTGAAATGTAAATCTAGGCTTTTATTCCTTTTGAAAATAAGTGAAAAAAAAATTATTTTCTGAAAAGCGGAAAATTTTCGAAATGGGAAAAAGTAATGGGTAAAATGGGAGAGAAATTTAGCATAGAAAAATATAACAAACAACATTTAATTTATTAGAAAATATACAAATAATACAAAAATACAAACAGAAACACGATCGACGATTGAATTTTCTTATGTGCAAGGCATCTTAAAACAAATAACATTACCTTTCAAAAAATATGGGTGACTTTTGAAGCAATTTTTATATATCACTGATTTCACTAAATTCGCTAAATAGTAGAAAATTAATTGACAGTTCAAAATTAAAACTGATTTTATCACAGGAGCTTACAAAACTGTTATTAATAAAAAATTACAATAACACATCACAAAATTAATTTTACTATTTTTTGTGTTTTAATAATTCATGGTTTGCATTTTTACATATATTGTCGTGAAACCCATGGCAGATTAGAGCGTTAGTTCGCGTTTCATTTTAATTTGTCCAGTGAATGCAAATTAGTTTAATTATTTAAGGAGGAAACAACAGGCAAATTTATAAAACTTAAAACACAATACTAAAACACAAAAATTAACATTAATTTAATTGAAGTGAGATGAACCGGATATAATTTGAAGTATAAAATTTTGATAGTACGGGTATAAAATAACTTACCTTTAAAAATTTAATTTTTGAAAGTTGGAGGAGTGATAAGAAGAACGCGCAAGGCCGGGTTGATAAGAGCGCAGGTTTTGCTAAGCTGCATAGAAAATTTTAATAAAAGTGCTTTTTTTTGCGTTTATTCACTTCGAATAAGAGTGGATGCTGTATTTTGGATTGATTGGAAAAATTTTATGTTGGAAAACATCATCGCCAAGTTTTAATTTGAATATTTGAAAATTTGACGAGGTCACGAACCGATAAGCTGAAATTGATAAGCCGCCATTACGCTTTGTTAAAATTTTATTTTACTTTGGGTAAAACTTACCTCGGTATTAACAATTTGCGATTTCGAGACAGGATGGATATAACGCTGGATAAATTAAATTTGCAGAGGAAATTTTGGATACACTTTCAAAAATTTATTACCACCAGGAGCAAACGAGAAACTAACAGTTGCAGAACAAAAGACGGCTTCCAGGGTAGTGAACGAGGCTGCAGATTCGCAACACGAGGACATTGTCGTTACATTGGGGTGCGAAGCACATTAGCGTAGGAGTGGTAAATAAAATTAAACTTTATAAATAATATCTAACAAAATTTGTTCAACATTATTTATTTGGTAACAATTACACCAACGCAGTAGGAAACATTACAACTAAGGTAGTCAAAATTGCGGAGACAGTAAATGCAATTGTGGGTTTTACCTGACTGCACACATAACACACTTTACAGCCTGCAAAAGAGGTTGTTCTTCAGAGTTTCCTTTTTAAATTAAACATTTATTATTCGCCTAAATAAGGAATTTTTATTGTCCGATCATTGCGATCATCGGTCATTGGTTTCACAAAAAGGCCCCACTACTGAGATTCTTGTGCTCGACCGGCTGGTCAAAGCAAACCGGAACCTTCATAAAATATATCGTCACAATATACTGGTAACTGGAATGTTCACATACATTGCATCAGAAGAAATACAGGGCTTCACCAGTTCTATTAGAGGAAGAAACCCATTTCCCATTTTACGCGCCTGTTCCATTTTAGGTAACCTTCCCTACATGATTGTAGTACTTTTTTGGGTACAAGTACCCAAGAAGGGGAATAGCACGTTAACCGGTTCCCGGATTTTAAAATGATTTTAACGACATTAAGTTAGTTGTTCCAGTAAATCATAAATACATATAATACGTAAATATGCGGTCAAAAACTGGAAGCAACTCTTCGATCGAATTTATTCACTTTACTTGGCGCCACCCATCCGAAAGGTTACTTCCATAATTTATATGGGTCGTTTTCGATGTTAGTTACTGACAGTTCACGTCTTGCAATTGCGATTAATGGGTTAAACCTTTAGATTTGTACTTATTAGGTTCCAAAATATATTAAATTGGGATTTACTATTTTGTAGTACTCAAACATGATGAATCCGAGAATTTCTGTGGTTACGCTGGTCAAAACCGACCCTACTCCGTTCCAGGTCGTTTTGACAATGTCAGAACTTCGTGGGACCCGGTTATCGGGCTACACCCAAAAATAAATTAATATATTTTAAATATTTATATAATTTTATAATTATTATATTGTCACACTCAAAAAATAATCTTACAATTTTATAAAAATATTTTATAATCATAAATCAAGAATGTAAAAGTTCAAGTTAAATTGTAATAACGATTGCAAGGAAGTATAGAATTTCCATATTCGGTACATTCCATAAGGGCAGTGACTAGTGACATATCCGCTAACGGCACAAGGCGGGTCAATTTGATAAGAAGGTGATGACCCCAAACGATCGATATCGGAAAATGTCGATCAACGGGGTCGATCGAGATAAGAGTAGGGGTGTGGAAAGATTGATGAAAGTAATTGGAAAAATAATTAGTTAGTCTCGCAAGAGTCTCGAAAGGAGTCTCGCAAGAGTCTCGAAAGGACTCTCGCAAGAGTCTCGTAGGAGTCTCGCGAGTGAACCACTTTGGAACACCTCGCAACAGCCTCAGCTCCCAAGATGGTCAATCTTTCCATCCCTGAGATGATACTTGTAATTTTAGGATAAGTGCTAGTTTAAGTTTGTACAGTTTATCATATTTTATTTTAATATAGTTATTTTTATAAAGTCTATTGGTTTTTATTATGAGCTACACCACCAACTGAGTTACCCCCAAGTGTGGTTTAGGGTAAACAACCCCCTCCACGCGACAATATATTATATTTAATGATTATCCAAAACTTTTGCCAGGCACTATAGGTCGGTATATTCTTAAAAATGTTTGCGATACACCAACAACTTCATTTTTATATCTTCCTTCTAATACCAATTTGAATCTACCAGTTGGCATAAAAGGTGGCAGTTTAGACCCGTCCAATAAACAATTGCATATAAAATAATGGATATTCTGAAAATAATAAGGTTAATTTAGTATCTACCTAGTGATGGTATAATATGACTTTAATAAACATTGTGTACCTTTTTCAACGGACAACTCATATTTCCGCATTTTTCTGAACAAGTTTTGACTCCGGAAAAGTTGTGCTGGAAAGCTTTACAGAAGTTATATTCGAAGTGCATCGGAAAAATTCGGTACTCGTTACTTAAAAATTTATAAGCTTGTACGACAACCTAAAGATTAGTTAGAGAAAAGTATTAAGTTTTTTGACTGCACAATTTAAATAAATTGATAGTAATATAAAATTCAATATTATTATGAACTTTCAGCGAAGGATATTAAAACTTTTATTTTAATTTTAATAAACACAACTTCTACAGAATGAACCAAAACATTTACACATTTAAAAACATAACTAAAATACCAACTCCCTACACAATTTATACAAAAAGGATTTGACATGTGACAATATGTAGGTATATTTTTATGTATTCAAATTTTTTTTCTCAACATGAGAAACTTCTTTAAATTTCAATAAACAATTGATTTTCAAGAATCGTATACCATAATTTACGACAGAGGAAATACTATTTATCTATATATAGTTACTTCTAAATCATATTCCATATCTTTCAACAAAAACACTGTTGAATTTGTCACAAAATGGGTACGATTATATTTAAATGTCCTTATAGATATATCGCCATAATTTTCATTTTTATAGACAACTTCTTCTCTTTCAAAATCCACTTTATAATCAGTTTGAGAAAACTAAAACAAAATGAACACCACTGCACATAGGTACATATTATTATTATTAGTATTGCGAAAACACATTAATTTTATTACAGTTTTTTACTTTCCCCATACGTATACGTATGTATAAGGGAAAGTATTGTAATCCACTCAAAAATCCAAAATCGAAATTTTGGTATTAAAATGTTTCTTATCATGCTCTGATACGATTGTGATGAATTTTAGTAACATATTCGTCTGTATGTCAGTATGTTGTCGTTGGGGTATGAATAGAAATAGTATCATTCGCACAGGTTGAAACGCACAATCAAATGTCATGAAATTCGGCATAAAGTGCATCAAAGTTAAACTTAAAGGCCAGCTGAAAATGATGAAAATCCGTTGAAAATTGCGGAAATAATAAACATAATAAAAAAAGTTTAAGTGTCAATTACTTTTAGATCACCATTTTGTTGCTGTTTTATTATTTTACTGGCAATTTGTTTAGCATAACCACATCTAAGGGGAAAGTCATGCGATGTCTACACAGCCGATTTTTTATAACTTCACTACTGATAAATTAGAAAATCTCGTCTTATACTTTCACGTCGTTATATTAATTCTCAATTTCACTCCCCTTTTTATCAATGCGCCCACCCGTCGTACCAACTGCCTCGCGCGTATATTTTCAAAATTTAATTAAAAATTAGCAAAACAAAATTTCCAATTACAAAAAATAAAAACGAATTTTCAAAATAAATATTCTCAAAATTATTTACACAAAAAAATCACGACATAAACTCCCTCTTTTGAACATCTAACACACAATAGATAATGTTCAAAATATCTCATCATGTGATTTATCAAATTGATAATGCAATTTTTAATTTTTTTAATTTTTAATAAAATATTCTAAATTCCCCTACAATTTCAAATTTTTAAACCAAAATAATTTTTTTAAACAAAATAATCGAAATTTACAATTTTCAAAGAAAAATTATCAAATTTTACAAATTACAGATATACTTACATAATACATAATAATCGAGTTTGCTTGCGCTGTTTTCATCTTAATTTTTAAAATTAAAAATTTATTTGAATTAACATCATATTTGTTAAACTATTCCGCACTATTATATAGAATTTGTTGAATTTACTTCAAAATTTATTTGAAATATATAACTATTAATTTCCAATGATTTAAAATCATTTGTACTTTGTGTATTGTAGTGACTTACTACCTTAACTATAATTTTATATAAATGTAAAAATAGTAGGTTGCACTTACTTTTTTATAGAAGTCATCGTTGCAAATTATCAAATTCAACTTAATAAAATACAATATCAAATAGAACCAAACTTTGACCGTTGTCTCCATACTGCCCTGTTCAAAGAACTTGGATTTACTAGTATACATAATTTATCAATCCTTATTTTTATAATAATTTTTACAAAACACGCATTAGGCTGGGACGGCTAAAAATTATTGATGTTATCAACATTGTTTGTTGTCATGGCCGTACAGTTGAATCCCGTCCGTAGGGGAATTTGATAAACATGCATTAATTTTATTAATTTATTTTAAAAATAAAAATTTTATATTAATTTATTTATTAAAAAAATTAATTTATTAATTTTATTTTTACTCTTAGAAAATAAAGATAAACATCAGTGTAGGGCTATTAATTTTATTTAATATTTTCAATTAATATTTACACTAACTGAGGGATACTAGTGGCATGTTGATTTATATTTTTTGCCATTCTGATATATTATGTACAATGTACATACATTGCAGTAAACAAAACCCCTTAGCAGATGGGGATGTTCTGTGTTGATAGAATCACGGGAGCAAAAATTCCCGAAAGGTATATAAGCCATAAAAATAAAACTTTTTACCAAAACAGTTGAAGCTTGCTATATATCCATCACAATAAGTTCCCCGATATATTCTATTCTAATATTTTATTTTATAATTTTTATATTATATTTATTTTACTTTATTTAAGCGCTGTATTACGAATAATTGATTTCTGTAACTAAAAATATTTTAAAGAAAATAAAATCCATAGTCACGCCTGTGAATGTTTTATTTGAGTATGCATTTCTAGAAAATAATTTGAATTATAGTAAATAATTTACTTTGTAGACTAATATAAACTAAAAAGTAGTAAAAATAAAAACTTTTTATTTTAGTAAAAGAGAAAGGCGATATATTTTAAAAATATGTACAATATCGATTCTGCTTGTTTTACAGTAATAGCGTATTTTCGGACCATTGAAAGGGACATAAAGTATATGGTAGTGATAGCTTTTCAATAGCCACCACATTCTAAACTTAAAGTTTTCTAACTTTTTGGACCATTTTTAAGCAAACAAAATATGTTATGATTTTTCTTCGCACAACTTCAAACAAATGTATTAATTACAGTAGAGTGGGATTTTTAAGTAAATTTTTAAAATATTTCGCTTCAAAGTTCTCAGTTTTCTTCCAAGTTTTCGATATAACTGTCCTAATTTCATTAATTATGATAAGGGAGATTTATTTTATAGTATTTATATTTTATAATTTAAAAAATATTAAACACAAGTAGTTAAGTACAAAAAATCGAAGTCTCTTGCTCCACGATGGACAGTCCGGAATAATTTTTTAAGAGGTAATAGATGCTAGAACAAAATCTTTCAACTTATTTCCGTTTTGTATTAAGTATTCGAAAAGAAGGTTATCAGTTTAGATAGTTACAACAAAAAATATAATACTCTCATTGTTTTAAATTTTTTTTATCTTCGTGTCATCTCTATAGCCATATTATGGCTTTGGTTCCGGCTTGTAGTTTTAGGCAAGTACTTAGGTCAACAGATCTATCGACATTATGATGTCACCAAAACCACCGCATTTTGCTAAAATATTTCTTTATGCTTCAGTGTTCACAGCATTGTTCCAAATCCACTATTTGTTAAATAATCTTTGCCTACTTCCTCATAGCCTTTTAACAGTTTTGGCTTCTATACCTACTATACCTTCTTGGGGTATTTATTGAAAACAATTTGCATATGGAAGGTTATCCATAATACATATTACGCAATACACTCATAATAATGGAACACGCACAGTTTATTTTAAATAAAACTATGTTTAAATAATTGATAGGATTAATTCATAACATGTGAAATTATATAATGAAATATCTAAATGATGTACATGTTAATTAAACTGCAAAAATTGAATAATAATAATACCTCAAAGATGTTGCTAGCATCTTGTGAGGGAGCACGGCCGAAATATCCTGGTGTACTTGTCCGGGATCGAACCTACCACTGCGGCATAGCAATCGAGCATTCACACATCTCGCCTACGTTTTTTATATTATATAATGAAAAGTTTATATAGTATATAGTTTAATATATTTTATTAAAAACTAAATGTAAGTGGATTATACTATAATACAGATAGATACTCCTCTCATATTACACTATCCAAAGATTAACGCAGAAATTAATTTCGACTTACATAATATATCTTTTAATTATCAAATACGGTCGTCTGATATGTTAAAGCAGCGGTTCCCAAACTTATTTATGTCACGCCTCCCTTCTACCAAAAAAAATTATCAGCGCCCCCTTTAAAAAAAAGGTAGTTTCCATCAAAAATTTTTTTTTCAATTTTTCAAAACATCAAAAAATCTTCAAAAAACGAAACAACGTACTACTTAGGTTATTTCAATGCAACGGATGAGCTTGCATAGATTTCACAAGGTTTCCAATTCTTGGCTTAATATTAGAAATTGCACAGCGTAAATCGCTAGCAATATTAAGTTCATTTCGGTACTTCGTCTTTATACTTACAACAGCAGACCGTGTTAAAAATATAGGTGGGTATCAAAAACATAAAAATTTCTAAATGAAATTTTTTTTAACTACACAGGTAGCCCGCGCCCATTTTTGCAGGTCCATACGCCCCCCACTTTGAAAACCACTGTGTTAAAGTCTGAATTTTTCTAACTTTAACATTTTGTGTTTAATATATTTTATATTAGTTACACCAACAACTCTTCTAAAAATGGATGTAAAATATATAAATTTATAATTACAAGCTTTCTAAACTTTAACAGACACCACATTAATTCATTCATATTAAATTGTTAATTCGGATTAATTATAATAAATACTGGAAAGTTTATTGGGGAAATGTAAGAAATTTAATTTTATTTCGCAACTGGGCATGTGAAAAATTCTGTAAAAAAGCCCATCGGTTGCCAATGGTAAAAAGGTTCTGACATCTTGACATGAGCAAATTGATTTTAAATCACGTTAAATTCTTGCTTAAATCTAACCTTAGCTTAAAAATTGAAATTTTTTTATGAATTCGAATTAACATAGGTATCTTTTAAATTTTAAATTTAATTTTTTTAATTTTCTAAAATAATTTAAAATATAGCTTTTTCCGCCAAATCTCGAAAACAAGTAAATTTTTGATAATATAAATAAGGTCAATCAATATTGCATTAATAATTTAGTTACTTTAAAATCAATAGTTTAAAAAACTAATAATAATGATAACACAAACCATACAATTTATTCCTTTCGCGATGCAAGTAAATTTTTCAACTTCTATATTTACTTAAGTTGGCCTATAAGAAACTGTTCGAGTTTACCAATACCAATTTTTTTTTAATTTTCAATATTATTAATTGTATTAATTGAATATGAGTATTTATTAAATGTAGACAACATTTTTATCATTGAAAATGGTAAAGGGGGTTATAATTAACGTGAAAACAAATAATGCAAGCCCGGGGGTGGTACAGGGTTATTTGGGGGGGTTGATAGGGTGTGCAAAGTATATTATTACGTTTTTCGGCTAAACTTGACGTTCTATTAAAATATGTTCTACAGAAAAGTTGTAGATCATATAAAAATCTACAACTTTTTTGGAAATAATTTTTTACTATGACCTCAAGATTTCCGTGAAAAATGTGAAAAGTGCGAGAAAAATAATTTTTTGTTTTTTCTTTTTCATTTTTGCAAAAATAATTCAATTTTCAGAAAATTTTGTAAAAACATGCTTCCTTATATCTTAAATAAACACAATTTTTTTTACATTAAAAAAACTAAAAGGTTTTGAGATATTCAGTTTCTCAGTCAAAAACTGTTTTAATTTAAAAATAATTTCTGTGGTGAAAAATCATCGTACAGGGTTTTTTGTTTTGATGCAATAATACAAAATAGTAGTTCCTTCTTAACAACATGTTCAAAATTTGAAAAAACTTTAAAATGACTTTTGCAACAATGAATTTTTTAGTAATTCTTCATAACTGGTTTGAATTTTTAAGAAAATTAAAAAACTGATTCCAGCATTCAATTATACGGAAAAATATACAAAAGAAACTGTCTTTCATTGTTTGACCAGAAACTTAATTATTTTACAGTAATGCTAATCATTAAATTAAAATAATAAAGCTTCACATAAGTAAGCAAAATAATCTTTTTTTGTCTTTTGAGAGTTACTTTTATTTTAAAACTGTGAATAGTTAATATTTCTTCTTACAGTACCTACATTATCACAAATTGTACCTATAGATATTTTTAAAGCTAATGAAGGTAACTAATACCTTAAATCAGTTTTCAGGTGGAATCTTCATGTTACTTTACAATATTTAGAACTAAATAATAGATCATCTTTTTTTTATTATTATTATCGTAATTAATATGCACAGATGCAAAATTCTACAATTTCCGGTGTACATACCTATGTAGTGCCGCGGAGCTAGTACGCTCAGATGATCATCACATGCTCAAAAATTGTCAATACTAATATTGCTGATGATGAAAATCACTAAATTTATAGGGAATTCTGTCGTATTCAGGAACACTAACACCCAGGCACGGTCTGGCCCGAGTGGCTACCTGGAATTTGCCAGCGACCCAGGGTTTAAAATTAAAAAGTAAATAGTAAACTATAAAACTATGAAAGTAATATTTTGATCCTGTTAATTTTTTTGTCAAATAATACATGAAAATGTGATTTTTCTACTTAAAATTAAAAAGTATTTTCCGTACTCCCTGGAAAGCCCCGAGATAACCAATTCCCAGCGGCCCCGAGCCTTGCCAGACCGGGACTGGCAACGGCACAGTTGTTGATTCTTGAAAATTTAATTTGACTCTTAAATGTTTTATTTTTCCCAAGTGAAGCTAAACAGATAATTACATTAAAAATGTCAGCTGCTCGATTTAAAATTGCCAAGTAATCTAGTTCAAGTAAAACATTACCAAAATTGCATGTTGTAAATATAAACAAACGCATAATTTATTATCAAATTGCCAATGCCGGTGAGGCTAACCAGTTGATTCACAATGTAAGATTAAAATGCTGTCTTAATAATACCATGGAGCAAAAAAAAAGTGCTTAAATGCAAAACAGTAAAATTGCATGTTTGAAAGACAATATTAGTAACTGAAAATTAATAATGAGCTAGATCACGTGAAGTGGACACCCCATTTTCCACTTGGTCATGGAATTTAAGTTCATATATTTTAATTACAAGTAATCTTATTTCAAAAGGTCAGTTTGTGCATTCAAAGAGGAAATTCTGCTTCGGTGCTAGGGTCGATGCCTACAGGGGCGTGCATGGACGAATTTTTCAATCTTGATTAAGTTAATTTTTATATGATAATGTGTTAATAAGTTAATTCTGTTATTGTTATTTATAATTCATAATTTATTGTAATAGTCAAAAATTATTGTTAGTAATCACTATAAATAAATCATTCCCTAAAAGAGTTTTTCAAAATTTTCATTTTAACAGCAATTTTTTTTGCAATAAAGATTTTCGGGACTTGAAATTGCGAAGAAACCGTTAGAGATATCTTAATGAAATGTTCAGGACTTATTATTTAATGTTTATATTTTGGTAAAGAATTAAAAAAAAGTTTGTTTATTTGTTGTAATATTTTTAATTAACTTTTAAATAAACAAATGAAAATTTTAAAGCCCTCTCGGGAACGTAATTAAATTTTTTTTCAGTTGTAGGCATAAAACATTTAATTTTAAGATTCCAAAACAAAATTTCACTGCTCTTCATTAGTTTAAAGTTTAAACTATATAAATTTTAATATCGCATAGCGGCACGCGGTATCCGTAACAGTTAACTTGCCTTGAACTCCAGTCAGTCGGCATTTACAAAAACATATTTTATAATTAAAAATAGTTTTATTAAACTTAAATTATTTTAAACCTTTTTAACATAATATTTTCAAGAAATAGATAAAAAAAATAATTTAATAATAATCAAAGCCAACAAGAATAAAATGAGGCTGTAAATGCTGGTTTTACGGTTACGTGCTACCGTTTTTCTTTGTTGTTTTTTGAAAATCTTATTGGTAATAGTTTTTTCATCTTATGAAAAAAATTTGAATTTTACTAGACCAAGTGGAAAATGGGATGTCCACTTGACGTGATCTGGCTCAATTTGTAACGGTTAGACAAATTACCCAATGATTTAAAATTCACTTGTAAATAATGAAAATCTATTTAAACCGATAAAATTGCATTTAATATTTATAATGTCTGTAGATATATAAATTGCGATTTCTTCATTGTTGCTCAGTTCAGTCGTAGCGCAAGTACGGTTAATATATCAAATAGAAAGTTATTCTTACTGTTGTCATTGTATTGCTTTTGTATTCGACTCATAAACTGAATAATATTTAATTAATTGTAACATAACACATTAATAATTCGAACAGTAATTATTTGATCCAGACAATACGACTTGACAAGAGACATTTAACTTGTGATAGTGTAACAGCAGGGTGCACTTACAACGCCAACGTGGCGCGGAATACAAATTTGTAAAAGTTAACCGGAAATAATATAATGATATCTAAAATTTTAGCATCTGATTTTTTTGCAACTGAATGGTTTTTATTAAATATTTTTGGATTATTGCCAAATCAAAATTTTTTTTATAAAGTGTACTCGATTAGCTTATTAATTGTATTAACAATTTATCCGTTTTCAGTCATACCTGAAATTTTAAAATTATATCATGTTAATTTTAACGAATTTATCTTTTCTATGATCTTCGAGGCAGGATATTTTACATGTAAGAATTTTGTAAGCTGCTTCACTCCTTGTATTAAATTATAAATTTCTGTATTGGAGATGGTTATATGTGAGACAATTCTATCCCGGACATTTAACTATACAAGAGTATTTTGCTACCAATTAATTAAGAAATATTACCTAGTTGAAAAATAATAATAAATAAATTATATTATTAGCTAATACTTCAAATTTTTCATTTCGTTAGGGAAATGTCCAATGGTAGCGAAATATTCAGTCACCTTCTTGGTTCAATTTACAATGAGTTTTATATTCTCAGGTTTATTTTCTATCCTGATCACATATTGGAATCGATTTCTATTGGTAACATTATATGAAAAATTATATCTTCTGGATGAACTGTCAAATTTTAAAACTACAGAAGCTGAACACGTTTATATAAAACACTACAAAAATATAATTAAGAAACAGGTAAGTCTTAGTTTATAACCTTTACATTTTATTTCTACCACCTCCTCAATATTTAAATTATTATTTCTTTAATTTGTTTTTTGTTTTATATTTTAATAGTATGTTTGCTTTGTACTTTGTAAGCTGCAAAAATCAGCTATTCGGTTGCGAAAAAATTTATAAAAATTCTGTACAGCGATTCCTTCATTTAGTGTAATCAATGTTATTCTCTTTATTCCTCTATTATTCTATCTATTCCAGCTTACTCAGAGGATGCCGTAATATATTCCACTGTATTCCACTTACGCTATAACAAAGTCTCTAAATTTCATCACTTTCTTCATTATTTCTCTAAACCCATTAAGAGTACACTTCTGGTGTACTAATTTTAAGTTTTATTTTGATGTAATCCAAAAGGATTTGGAATATGCCTGCTAATTTTTAAAATAACTTCAATAACTTTTTCATTCAACTATACAAGCTCCCAAAATTATCATCACTGGCTCTTTCGACATGTTGGTAAGAAGCCCAATCTCCTCCGATAGTCGGCATCCAGTTAACCAACTAGCGGGAAATACAATAATTATAATTTCAACAAAAATAAAAATTACAGAATTTTAAAACAAAACAAAATTTTTTGGAGGTTTGAAAATACGACAATATAATAACCATAAAATAATTTTGTAGAGCTGAACTTACAAAATGATTTTTAATTTTTAGAGTTACATTGGATATTCAACAATAACACTTGTGATAGTTGTATACACATCAGTGGCAGTCGTGCTATCATTAAATAAAGATAAATGGATTCTTCCATTTGGAACTGGACCAGCGAATATGAATAATAACCTCCAATTCATAATTCAAACATTAATGTTTAGTGTAGCGACTGTTATACAGTTTTTGGTACTAGTTATTTATATAAACGCATTAACACTGCTTTGCGTACATTGTCAGGTATTACAAAAATGCATAGTAAAAATATTTACTCATGATTATAACGAAGAACAATTGAAGGTTTCTAACAACCAGCTGGTAAGTTTGATCATTTAATTTGAAAAATCTTATTTTATTCAATAGCAGATAATATGAAAGCGCGCAATGGTAGTCTTATTTTAATTATAGCATCAATCACAATGTGTTTTTATTTGGGTAAATAAGTTGAATCAATTGGAATTTGAAAATTTGATGAAGAAGGAAGCTGGAATTAATCCAGCGTAAAAAGACCGCGATAAGAATTTTGACGAGAAAATATTAAATGGTGCCCTGCTTTACCCCCCTATTCCGGCGCCTATGCCTACAATCAGTATATTATATGTAGAAATATTTCGACTGTTTTTGCCTGAATATGGGAGTCTTCCAAAACTAGTAGCAAAAATAAATCTTGTTTTATTGCTAAGAAGTATTTCACTTGTCTAGAATTTCATCGTCTTGTATAAAAAAATAACTATTATTTTCAATTTTTGTAATTTTTTAAAATTTGTTTACGTTTTCAAAGTATAAAAAGTTACAAGAGCATTATTTTCAGAAATGTGAGATACAACCTGTTAACAATAAAATTATTGATTGGGAATCATTTAAAATAGAACTTCGAAACATTGTACCTTACCATCTTGGTATCATAAATGCAGCAGATCAACTCGAGACCACTTTCTCATTCATAATGCTTACCTCTTTTGGAGGAGGAAGCGTTTCTTTGTGTTTACTCATATATCACGCAGAGGTAAGCAAAATATTTTGAAGACGTCTGAATTATATATCGTACCCGCACTCACTTACAGTAATTTATTGTGAAGTTCACGAAACGCACATTCGGTTTAGTAACTGGTTCATAAAATGGATAATGCAAATCTATCACTTTATAAAATTTTCTAAAATTGCATAATCTATCAACGAGAAGCATTGACTTTATAAACTATGAAGCTTTTTAGGTGAGCTCTTGGCTCACCAATTTGCTGAGATGCAGCCTGTGGTTGCTAAAAAAATGTAAAGACATAATTCAACAGCATAACTTCAGAATTGTCTTAAGGTATAGGATATTGTCAAGTGTAACAATCCAACAAGTAATTTTTTCATAGATTGGATTCCTAAATACACAGAGAAACTGTCGTTAAACTGTATTTATATTTTCATAAAATTCAATTGAGTAATATTTTGATGTAAGTGTGTAGGGTGTTTTTAATGCACAAGCTTCCCTACAATGCCAATGTTGTCGTTCATACAGTGAATGGTTCTCATGTAAAGATCGTGTATTGTATTTGTGTTAAATGTGAATTCTCCATTTCATGAACTGAGCAGAAAAATACTAAAAAACTAATAGTAACGAAATGGTATTTTAGAAATCTACTGAAATTCTGGCAACTGCAGCAGACGTGTTTACAATATTAGCAGGCTATTTGCTAATGATTGTAATATCTAGCTACGGAGAGAAAATTACAACCGAAAGTGATAAAATGGCAAATGTATTTTATGAAATTGATTTCGTCGATTGTGATGTACGAATTAAAAAATCTCTAATACTTATGATGCTTAGATCTCAACGACTATTAACTCCAACAATTGGAAAATTAAGAGCTTTGGGTTTACGCACTATGCTTAGTGTTAGTATATAAAATGGTATCGATTAAATTTATTTTAATATAATCATTTTTCAGATTTTTCAATCAATTTACTCTTATTATACGATTCTTAAAAATGTGAAGAACGAATAAGTTATTTCAATTATTATTAATATTATAATACAATAAGCACCAATTTATTATTCACCAATCGTAACTTAAAATTTATTCTAAAAAAAAATATTGTTATATATTTTCGGAATTTAACGTAAAACACAAAATCACAAAATAGAGGAGAAGTTGATGTTTAATTAGTTGAGCTATAATAATTATAATAATAATAATGTTTGTTAGATCATGTATGTATGGGAAAAACAATTTATTATTATTATTGCTTTTTGAGTCAATACAGAAATTATTTACATTTGATTTAACTTCGTTTTAATTAATTTGGAAGTAAAGAGAACGAAGAAAAACAAATATATAGTCCACTCTTGACGAAGAAAGAAGTAGGCACCATGTATGCTTCAACAGTTGAAGTTGACTACACACTGAAAAAAATTTTATTCGGAATTCTTAATAATTTATTCGGAATTCTGGTAAAAAACGGGATTGCAGTTCTTACGAATGATTTGACAGGAAGTGGCGGCCTAATAAATATTAGGATGCTTTCCTGTCAAATTCACAGGATAATTATCAGCATTTCCTGATAAATTTTCATGATCTAACGAATGAATTGACAAGAACTCCTGATAATTTCACAATACTTACTAATATATTATTCGTTCTCATACGAATAAATTAAAAGTCTTCCTGATAATTTGGTAGTCGGTACCAATAGTTTATTCGTATTAATACGAATACTTTATCAAATCTTCCTGATAATTTGTTAGGTTATATTGAAGATAAAAATAATTTATGCGTCCCGTCTTGTTAATTACCTTCTACTTACTGATAGAATATTAATATTTTATCAATAAGTAGAAGGTAATTAACAAGACATCACGCATAAATTATTTTTATCTACAATAACCTAACAAATTATCACAGAAATATAACAAAATAATTAAATTTTTTATTTTCATAATATGCAGGTAACTTCGAAATAAAACACAGAGTAAATCAAAAATTAATAATAAAAACATCATACACATTTATTGGTTACAATAATACAACTTTAAATATACAAATATTATACAATGTGGTACTTACAACTAAAAACAACAATAACTAAATTATCCTACTTTCGAGTTTTACATTAACTCATTGTCAAGGACGATTGAAAATAATCACATACCAAAAAAGATTTCTTCGTATTCCTGCATAGCCCAATTCGATAACAAATCACGAATATATTGGTACATTTATAATTCACTTTAATTCACAAAATATAATTGTAACTTCCGATCACACACAACAACCGCACCCATTTTGCCTGTCCCTTGCTGGATTCCCACACAATCTGGTCTGTCATTTATTTTATTATGAAAATGACGTAATACAATATCAGCAAATATGTCACTAAAACTTAACAGTCTTGTACGAATCATTTTGCAGGAAATCATGATAAATTATTGTTACCTTAGCGAAAAATTATCAGTCTTGTCCTATTAGAATAAAGTAGGTACATTTTGAAATATAATTATCATGACGTCATGTTAAATAAACAAATCATACTAATAATAAGGAATTATACGGACTTTTTCATAATAAGTTATTAATAATGTCCGGATAACTTATTAGTCGTAAAATTTTGTATGGATATAATATTATTATAATGTTATTTTATGAGTAACGTCATGATATATTATTATGCAGAATTGACAAAATGTCGTGAAAGTGATATTTTATTAATCAGACCTGTTAATTTATCATTACACCAAAAATTAATTTCTCTCCGTGCAGTTGATTTCAGTAGTTAAAAATTTTCGGCGAATTAATTATTGGTTCATTGTTTAAAAAGTTTATATTTTATTAATAATTTTATAATTACGTTTATAAACAGCACCAACTTAAACCAAATTAAAAGAACTGTTTGTTCGATTTGAATGGAGAAATATTAAAATATTATAATATGTATTTATTATTGAGAGTAGTACAAATTATTGCATCTATTTACGTCGAGGGCACAAATCGTCAAAGAATCAGTAATTCACCGACTTCTACGTGAAAAATCGAAAATATAAAATCAATTATTTCCTCAATTTTTTTAATGTTATCTTTCACATGCCGTTGAATTTTTTCAATATCTATAAAATCCTTTGGTAAAGGTTAAAACATTTTGAAAGTCACTTTGCACATAGAAAATCACCTTCCGGCAAATACATAACATATTTTGTATAACAATAAATTAATAATTCATCATTCAAAGCTTTTATTTTATTTTAAAAAGATTACCTTTTCAACCTGCAGTACTCTAAAGTGGTTTTCAAATACTAGCTAAATTAATGTTTAATATTGTTCAAAATTGACTTCGGTACAGCAAATACATTGAATACAATATTATTCAAAGAGGACTCATTATATCACAATATCTGTGAAAATTAGGTAAAGTTGATAAAATCTACCTATGAGTTGGAAAATCCAGTATGAGTTGGCAAAATCAAAAGAAAAAGTTTTTTTTTTAATAAAGGCATACAAGCTAAAATTAAAAGTCATTGGTATACCAAACAAGAGTAAGGATGAATAAAAAAACCTAGGCAGTTGGCAAATTAAACATCCACAGTTAGCAAATTGAGCATTGTTCTCTACCGAAAAATTTCCTTTGGAGTTGTCCTTGCCCATTATTGAAAACATACGTGATTTGTTAGGATATATTGTCGTTTGTGTCATTTTAGAAAAATATGGTAATGAATAAGAAAGGTCAAATATTATGGTTTATACAAAAGTAGTAAATCTTGGTATTAGAGTTCATCTAGTACATAGGTTGATCGTTTTACCACAAAGCCTTAAGAGTGTATATAGCGTTTGAAGGATAATGGAATAAGAATTTCTCAAGCGCGATCTAGTACATCCAGACAACGAAACGTAACAATTCGATATGAACTATTGGCGTAGAGATACAATCTAATAGTCGATTACACCGCGAATGTATCGGTTGACTTTGGAATAATGAGCACTGTCTGTCAACATTGCAATGTTCTCATGTTTCGACACGAACCGCCAGGATTATGTTGTGCGATAGAATTCATATTACATGTAAAATTTCTCATTGGTTAAGATTCGGTGGAGGGAGTTAATTTAGATGAGATTTCAAAATATGATGATAAATTGTAGTGACCTACTCCTTTAACTGTAATTTTATATATAAATGTAAAAAATAGTGGGTTGCACTTACTGTTTTATATAATATGTAAGTCATCGTTGGAAATTATCAAATTCAAATTTATAAAATTTAATATCAAATCGAACCAAACTTTGACCGTTGCCATACTGCCCTATCCAAAGAACTTTGGTTTAGTAGTACATAATATAAATTCGTACTTTTATAATCACTTTTAGAAAACACTCATTAGGCTGCGACGGCCAAAAATTATTATTGCTATCGAAATTCTTTGTTGTCATGGGCGTTCATAGCATCCTTTCCATAGGGGAATTTGATAAAAGTACATTAACTTTATTAATGTATTTATTAATTAATTCTGATATACATTGCAGTAAACAAAACGTCTTAGCAGATCGCGTGTTTTGTGCTGATAAAATAACAGGATCAAAAATTCCTGAATGGTAAGCCATAAAAATAAAAGTTTCTACCAAAACAGTTGAAGATTGCTATGTCCATCACATATTCTATTTTAGCATTTTTATATTATATATGTAGTATGTAACTAAAAATATTTTAAAAAATATTAAAGTTGAGTGGGATTTTCAAAGATTTTTATGTAAATTTTTAAAATTTCTTTAGTTACAATAATAAACGACTATTATTTACTTAAGAGTTGTGCTTTATAAGTTTTGTAGTATTTACCACCAGAAAAAAATCAAACTCTAGTGCTCCACGAAGAACAGTGCGGAATAATTTGTTTCACCAAGGTTTTAACAGCTGCTGGAAGAATATGTTTCGAATTTCGAATTCTCATCAGACAAACTTAGAATTACATATTTGATGAGAATCCGAAATTTGAAACGCAGGTGTTCAAACATATTATTGTAATAAACTATAATCATTTAATTAAATAGTTTTGATCTACACTTTACATATTTATATATTTTATTATTTAAGTATTTATATTGATATGTTTTTTTATTTAACTTCCAATTAAATTTAATAAAATAAACAACTTAACTTTTTCTTTTATTTAATTTTCCAAAACTATCAAATTTTATAATTTTCACCTGCTTCAAAATCTGTCGACCTTCATTTCCTATCACTATCTTCCCTACCAACACCAACCTTACTTTCCCGCGCAAAGAACAAAATTTATAATAAAATAAAAATACAAAATTCTACCTTTACAAACAAAAATAGCGGTTTTATACAAACTAAATATTTAAAATTACTACACTGAGAGAAAAGAAAATTTGTGGCAAATAAATGGCAATTTATTTGACCAATTTATTTGAATTAACTCTTACCTATATTCGGCACCAACCTATAGTTCTTCAATTGTTATATCGTCAATATCTCTATATATTTGTGGCGATTTGCTGTTTTCCAATTTTGATTCGTCAAACCATAACTTTTTGTAGTGTGTTATCCATTTTTCATCTTCAATAGCTTCTGTAGGTACTGTCACTCTTTCTGTTCGGTTCAGTGTTTTCATAACTTTGTATGCAATATTTTGACGATCATGCACATCATGTTTAGTAGTGGTCAGAATAAATGTCGAATCATCTATGTGCGCGGGTGTCAGTTACTTGTGTCGATAGTCTTTTATTAACTATTACGTAGTCTATTAGTGATCCTTCTGGCTGCCCACGTAAATTTGTGATTGTCTTTTTTTGCGATAAAACGTGTTTGTAAATTTTAATTCATTAAATGTTGCGAATTCTCAATAATGCTCATATAATACATAACAAGAAACTGAATAATACAAGAAAACACGACAAATGTAAACTCACGCAATGATTTCTAACATTTACAACAAAATGTACTTGAAAAATAACTCGACATCCAAATTTTTTTCAAATTAGTTGGCATATTTTCCGGGTCCTTTCTAACATAAGTTTGGTAGAGCTGTAGTTCATAGAGTACTTTACAAATAATATAAACATGAAAATGTATGGGTCATTCAAAAATTCAAGTGTAAAAGATCCAAAAACCGTATAAAATTAAAAGCAGCTACTGTACACAATAATATATTCATATTAAATTATGAATTCGGATTAATTTTGATAAATACTAGAAAGCTTTTGGGTTATGGGTGAAATTCAAGAAATTTAATTTAATTTCAGCACTGGTCATGCGCAACACTCGGCACAAACGCCCATCAGATGCCAATGGTAAAAGATTCTGACATCATTCTCATGCGCAAATTAATTTTAAATTACATTGATTTTCTTGCCTAAATCCTACTTTATCTTAAAAGTGAGATTTTTTAATGTATTTCGAATTAACATATCTTCCAAAATCTTCTAAACTAATTTAAAATACAGTTTTTTTCCGCCAAACCTAAAAAACAAGTAAATTTTTAGTTTTTTATATAAGGTAATTTTAAATAAGGTCAATCAATATTGGAATAATAATTTATTTACTTTAAAATCAATAGTTTATAAAACTAATAATATTGTACAAACTATACTTTATGCGTTATATTTTATCTGTCATTTGAATTTATGTTAGTTTAATGTTATTATTACATTTTTTGACAAAACTTTAATACTTTATAATTTGTATCTTATGATGTAACCTTTGTAGATTCTGATGAAGACCAATAATATAGGTTGAAACCGGTCAACAAATATATCACAGTTTTTAATTTTATTTAAATAATAGGACCTGAGAAACCCACTAAATGATATCCATCTTGAAATATTGATGTCAAACCATACAATTCCTTTCGCGATTGAAGTAAATTTTTAAATTTCTATATTTACTTTAATATGGTTGGTCTATAAGAAACTGCTGGAGTCTATCATTTACATCCAAGTCAATGCTGAGGTTAGCTTTATTATCTTAACAATCAATCAAGTGCGATCGCATTACAACTTATAATTTGCAATTCATTTTGTAATTATTAAATTTAGCCTATAAACAGTGATTTTGTGATAATTAGTGGTATGATAAAATAAACTCTCGAGGGATATCGCAAGCCTTTTCTTTCAAAAAATTTGTGATTTTGAAATATTTATAACAACTACAATTACTCCGGAAATTATTAGAACGCTCCTATGTTGGCAATGTAAATTGTATACTATTTGGAGACCTTTTTGTCATATAAAATTTTTTGTTTATATTCATTTTTCTGTTTGGTCGCTTCGCTTCTGAGCTTAGTGACTTTAAAACGACTCTGTAAAATTTTTAATGGAATCCCCCTAACTTCGCTAGAGTTACTTTAATTTGGAAACACCAAATAGGTAATATTTCTTCTTACCTTATATTATCACAGCCATATGAGCATGAAAGGATTATCTGTTTGAACGGCTAGTTTCTTAGCAACTCACTTTTCTTTGAGAATTTTTTTTTTAATTTATAAAATTTACAGTGATTTGTGGGCTTATTTGAAAAGAGTGAATTTGCGATAAAAAAATGTAGCTATATATAAGTAGTAGCATTAAACTAAATTAATTTTCAGGTGGAATCTTCAAGTCACTTTACAATATATATTTAAAACTAAATAGTAGATCAGAATTTATTTTAACTATTATCGTAATTAATATGCAAGGATCCGAAATTGATTTCGGTTGAGTAATGCTCAAAATTTATTAATGCTCAAATATTGTCAATATGCTAATTAATGAATTATTTAACGTAAGCGAAGTTTTTATAATAAATATTAGGAAAGTAGTACTTCTTCGCAAAGTTATATGATTTTATTCTGATGAAATTACCACGACATGTTTCGTACAACTAATGTGTACATCTTCAGGTGGCTACAGAAAATGGTTAAAAATTAGTGATGTTAACAAAATAAGTAAAATATGCATACCTTAGAAATAAATTTAGCGAAAAGATTAAAATAATTAAAACTAATAAAAACCGAACCTATTTAAATAGAAAATATAAATATTCAGAATAGTATATTTTTTGAAGTTGTTTGTCAAAGTTAGATGTCATTGAGTTTAAATGAAATACAAAAGTTGGTGTATGTTAAATTAAAAAAAATAATATGTAGTGTGTTTGTGTATTAAATGAATGTGCTGTACAGTGGAGTAAAATTTAATAGTTTATGTTTGTTAAGTAATAGTTCGTTTAGTTTAGTAGCTTTTTGAATTTCGTAGGATTCCCAAATGATTCTTTTTAAATACTTATCTTCTTTATGTAAGATTATTGTTTTAGTATGATCAATATGATGTTTTTTGAGTTTAAGATGTTTTGCATCGTGTGGGATAGAGTTAGTTCTTTCGTGTTCGTTTATTCTTGTTTCTAACTGTCATCCCGTTTGTCCAATGTAAGTATAGTCACAGTCTTTACAAAAAAAAATATATACGCCGTTTGATTGTAAAATATTTGAATTTTGTTTAAAGTTGCATAATGGCGCGGTTGATTAAAGAACGAAAAGAACCATGTTTGTGTTTATAGCTGTGTTTAGATTCAAATAGTATTAAGGTGTCAGTTAATGTTGGTTTGAATATTTTGTTGTAAAATAGTAAGTTGAAAGAAAATTTAATTGGTGATTCTGTTCAATTTCTAAAGTAAAGTTTATATTTTTATGAATGTTATTTATATCAGTTAAAAAGTTGTTTAGTTCTGTCTGATTACCTTCAGTCCATAAAGTTAAAATATCGTCAACATATCTGTAGGTACCATGTGAGGCAATATCGTGCTAATGGAAGTTTGTGAATTTTAGTTTCAATAAAGTCCATAAATAAGTTAGCAATAAAAGGTGAAATAGGTGAACCCATGGGAGTACCATCTATCATGTGGTAAAAATTTTTGTTAAGTGTAAAAAAATTTTGTTATGTTGTTAAGAGTAGTAAGTTAAATTAGGCGTCAATATCTTCCGGATCTAACCAAGTTGTTTGAAAAAAATAATTTAAAAATAATTGAAGTTTACTTTTTAAGGAAAAATTATATTTAAAATTTAAAACCATAACTTACGTCATATAATTATGATCAAACCTATTGAATGCATATTATTATAGTTTGCAATTCATTTTTTCGAACAATAGTGTTTCGAATTTAACCCTTTCAGACCCAGCGTACTCTATAGTGTACATACGTTTTATTAATTTTTTTACAATTTTCATTTAAATTAATGTATTATTATAGTTTATGTTGCTCATAGAGCATTCTTAATATTTTTATTGGATTCCTCGTGTTTCTTTAACTGAATAATAATTGATATTTAACATATCAATTTGTCACCAACTTCAAAATAAACTAATAAAATGTATGTACACTATAGTGTACGCTGGGTCTGAAAGGGTTAAGATGATTCTCATCATATTTCTAGAGTCCATATGTTTTAAAAAACATATCTCGGCGTTTTTAAAAAGATTGTACATTTCAACGGTTGGATGTGTTAAAAATCCGCTAGTTCTTACATTTGTTAATTCTGTAAGCGGCATATTTCCAAAAGTTATATTACTTGATATTCCTTTCTGGCAGGTTTGACAGATACTAGTCTTTTTGATTTTGCAAATTAAAAATCCTCCTACATAGTAGAGAACATCATCGTCAATTTCGTCACTGTAAATTATAATTGATCAACTGCTTCCTCTTGGTTTTCTTATGATAATGCAGTTGACATTCCTTGTAATTTTAATTCGAGATCCACGACATGATTAATTTTTTTCGATTAAAAAATTATTTTGAAATTTTCAAAGTTATCCTGAACTTTGTAAAAAAGATTTGGATGAGATTAATCTTTTTAATTGCTGATATTCTATTACTTTATACTAGCCTTGTAAAATCGGCTACGCCGATTTTACCGGCTAGCTCTGCGAGGCACGAAGCCTTCGGCTTCGTACTTGTCGCCCTTCGGGCTCTGCGGCGGCCTACGGCCGCAATTTCGAACTTAAGGGCGGGACTGGACTCGCGCGACTAAAGGATCGTTACCGAAGTGAGGGTGCAAAATGTTTCGTTCGATAATTGACATTTTCGACTTGCTTCAACTTTTTCTCTTTTACCGGCGGTCGTACGGTTCGGCATTAGATAATTGGCACACGGTAAATTTTATAAATGGTTAGAAAATTCATACCGGCGAGAAACCATTTGCAAGGTTTGTTTTTACAAATTCTCATTCGAAGAACAATTGTTTGCGTTAGGAGCAAGTTTGAACCGACGAAAATTTATTTGTTTGCAACGTACATGCTGTAGCGGATTAAGGGGGGCGCCCAGGGGCTCATGGCCCCGGGCCCTGCAAGAAAATGGACCAGAGTTACATGACATTAATATTAAAATTGTGAGTTACAGCTTATTTAATTCCGTTTTTCTAGCCATTGAAAACATTTAATAACTGATAAATAAATAATACCTTCAAAAATTTTAAGGTTTAAACTCTGTTGATCTTGAGAACTCAAATTTTTCCGCCTGCGGCGCGGCGCTCGTGGGAGTATCGCCCCACTGAACCCCTTTAAGTTGCCTAAAAATAACTTAGGGCCCCGCGCCCCAGAGTGTCTTAATCCGCTACTGCATACATTAGCCGAGTTTTACAATTTACAAATCGCATAAAGCACGGTTTGAAGGACACACGATAATTCATAGCGGCGAGAAACCATTTCGTCGTATAAATTTTGTCTCCATAAATTGGCACATAAGGGGTGCTCATATTTTAAGTCAGACGAACCCCGGTAAGTTGGAGAATTCGCGAAAAGTTCTTTTTATAGTTTGGTGTTGTTCTTATAATATCACAAGATTTTATTGACTTTTTTATCACACCTTTAGCGAGTACCTAACAAAACCTAACAAAATAAAATTATTTTTATAAAAGAGAGAAATCGTTTATTAGTAAAATTTGATAATAATTATTGGTATTGGAAGAAGGATAAGGTTGGTAGCATAGCGTGAAAGTGACAGGTAATTATTGAAGGTTAGGTTTTGTCAGTGGCGTGTTCTAAATACTTTATCCGGAGGCTTATTATTTCATATTGTTAAAAATGTTTAGTTAATTAATTATCGTAACTTGTGAAATATAATAATAAATTCAAACTATAAAACTATTAATAACAAGTTAATAAAACATTCAATAATATATATTGTTAGCTTTCATATACGCAAGTAAATGTTTAGCAAATACTCAATTCAATCTGACAAAATAAAAAAGTTATATAAAACAGGGAAATTATTTATTAGTAAAAGTTTGCTAATAAGGGTGGTAAGTCTGCATCACAGTGACAGGAGATTATTGGAGCTTATGTCGTATCAGTGGCGTGTTTTGATTATTTTATCAAAAGGCTTATTATTAAAAATCATGGACAATTTGAATCAATAATAATAACACATCTAGGCTTTTCAAAATAATTATTGAATATTGTAAACCTACTTGAATAAGTAAAATTTTTGTCAATAAATAGTTAATATTATTAATTTGATATTGAATATTTGCCTTAATTTACTCTTTATACATTTTCAAGAGTTAACAATTTTAAATAATTTTTAAAACCAAATCTTCTAAACTCACACTTTTTCTTATAAACTCGTCCGCCCGCTTTGGCTACTGACCACCAAAATGCCATTTTACATTTAAACAAATATCAACATAAATAATTTAAAATAAACACAATTTATACAGAATGCAACATAAAACATTTTACAAACATAATTAAAATAAATAACCCCCTACTCCTACATAATATTATAATTTTTATAAAAAAAGAAACATGACAATAGGTTGGTAGCTATGCATTAAGGTGACAGATGATTATTGAAGGTTATGTTGTATCAGTGGCGTGTTGTGAAGATTTTATCAAAAGGCTTATTATTTCTTACTATTAAAAATCACGGATCTTCACGAAAATTTATGGTTTTAGATCTAGGTTTATCAAAATAATTAATTTAACAGCTGCCTCGTGAATTTAAAATAATTCAAATACGGGTTCATTACCGGCGCCGCGCCGTCAAAATTTTAAATGTACACTCCGATGAAAAAGTTTCTCGGTGCGAATATTTAAAATCCATAAATTATTTTGTTATTAATTTAGTCAATCAATTTATGAAGATTTTTCGTTCGTTTGAATCTAAAGACGAATTTCTCCCCGGCATTGCTTATAACCTATATTTTGTTAATTTTATTTTAAAACAAATCAATAATTAAGTAATGTAGGGACCGTCAACAATGGTCAACTACAATCATCAACCCTCTTATCTATCTCTCTTCTATCTATCTCTTATCTATGCATCAACCCCTAAGTGGGCAGTGTACGTAATATACATTTCGAACGACGCGCGTGTACCACAAAATTGTATGATTTCATTTCTTTGCATATGCGATTGAATGTTTGAACGCACCCTTTAAAAAAATTTATAATAATATATAGGTTGGTAGTTTTACATCAAAGTGACAGCAGATTATTAAAGGTTATGTATGTATCAGTGGCGTGTTCTGAATATTTTATCAACAGGCTTATAATTTTTATTTGTTAATAATTGAAGGACCTCTTACTTAAAAACAATGAAAACCTCTTCTTTTATTATTTTTATTATTATTAATGACAGGAGAGGCTATTAAAGGTTCTGTTATCAGTGGCGGGTTGTGAATACTTTATCCGGAGGTTTATTATTTCTTTTAAAAAATTATATACCACTCAAATCATTAAAAATAATTAAAATATAATTTTTTTTAAATTTATTGTTTTAGATCTTAAATAGAAATTAGAATTTCTACTTTTACGTTTATTAAGATAATTAAATTTTAAAAATTTTAAACAAATTTAGAGAAATCTATAGGAAAAAGTGATGTTCTTACAAAATCGCATTATTTTACTGAAATTATGAATATTTAATATATGTTATTAAATATGTTGCGAGTGACTGTACCCTCAATTAAACCTGACAAAATAAAATAAATTTTAAAACAGGGAAATTATATATTTTTTTAATTTGATAATTTTCATAAGTATTGGAAGAATGATAAGGTTGGTAGCTAAGCATGAAAGTGACAGGTGATTATTGAAGGTTATGTTTTGTCAGTGGCGTGTTGTGAATATTTTATCTGGAGGCTTATTATTTCTTATTATAAATAATCATGGACCCCTCGAATCATTAAAAATATGATATTTTAAAAACTCAAATATTAAACAAGTTAAACAAATGATTAAAATTCTTAAGATCTTTAATATTTCGATACAGAATTTATTTTCATCAGAAATATTTCTTACACTGTTTACTATTTTAACAGTCGTATAGAAAGTATAGTCTGGAACAAGTTTGGAATGGCTATTCTGCACTCGTGGACCGTCACCCTCGCCTATCGGCTCGGGTGACAAACTTTCCCCTCGTACAGAATATGCCGAATTCCGAACTTGTTACAAAAAACACTATTCTTTGATATACGTTTCATTCTTATCTGGTATAATGGAAACCAGGAATCTAGAAAAAATTAATTCCCCATGTAAATTCCTTTAGTTGATGCTTGTAAGTGAGCTTTATCCCTTTTTGGTTTAAGAATGCTTAATAATATTATGAAAACGTTAATATTCGTGGTTACACGCATGAAAATATAATGCAATAAATTATATTTTTATGAATGTCATATTTAGTCATATTTTATGCATTGCATTTAAGCAACCGCCATCAGACTCGATTTGTCTCGTAACATTATTCTAATTGCTCCTTTCTCCCTACTTTTTATTCAATGGTTGTGGGCTTGTGGCTGATATAGGTTGGTAGCTTTGCTTCAAACTGACAGGAGATTATTGAAGGTTATGTGATATCAGTGGCGTGTTGTGAATATTTTATCCTCGGGCTTATTATTTTTTATTATTGTTTATTTATTTATAATTAGTTTGTATATATATACAAAAATGAAAGGAAAAGTATCTACATAACATTGTATAATCACATATAATTATTATCATCATGGACCTTTCCAATTATTAAAATTAAAAAATATATAAAATTGTTAAAATTTCGTGTTTTGGATCTAGAATATCCAATGTTATTATTTTAACAGCTGACTCGTAATTGAAGTTAACGATCGACGGTATTCGACGATTTTTTTGCCTCTTTTCTACATAACAATATTGTCACTGACCATGTGGGTGCGAACTTTCATCGATCTCAAACTTTTTTAATTTTATATTTTGTCTCTTTAAAAATTGTATGATTGAATTTAATTGCTCATGCGTTTTAATGTTTAAACGCACCTTTTAAAAAAAATTTAAAAAGTTCATGTTTGAACGCGACAACGCTGTCTCGGTGTGATTAATTTAGGTTGGTAGCTCTGCATCAAAGCGACAGGAGGTGAGGTTATGCTTGAAAATCTTTTTGGAATTTTTCCAATTTAGGTTGGTAGCGTTGCATCAAAGTGACAGGAAATTATTAAAGGTTATGTGTGTATCAGTGGCGTGTTGTGAAGATTTTATGGAAAGGCTTATTATTTTTATTTAAGGATAAAGACTTCTTAAATTATTAAAATAAATAAAACACTGTTGTAATTCTTCGGAAAAACCTGTCATTAAGTGTAGTAATTTTTTTCGTTAAAACTGTTCTCGACTGCATCGACTATATCGTGACTTGATTTCGTCGAAATCTGCAAAGCCGTTTTCGCAAAAATTGAGCGAGTTTCGAAAAATCGTCTATCTGACGCCCTACTATTATCTCCCCTTTTTTGGTGCAACTTTCGTAATACGTAGATACCGAGCAATCGATTTTAGTCACCGACTATTTTTCCATGATAGCAAAGGCGGTCTCCCCCAACCCCTGGAAGTCTGCTAAACTTTAAAAATATTCTACATACTAATTTTAACTTTTAACTTTGGAAATTTTCAGCACACTATACCGATTAGCATCTTTCTACGCAAAATTTAGCGGGAAAGTCTTGCAATGATCCCATAAGTTTGGTACCCTTAAGAGTGGAACAAATGGAGGAATCCATTTGGAGCACCATCGATGCTCAAAAATCGCTCTCCGCGCGACCGCGGGCGTCCCGACGTTCGCAACCGTCGAAATATTTGCACGGCTTATTATATAATAACAAAATTTGGACGTAAAAGTTATCAGTGGTCTTGCAAATTTCGTACGGACGGAATCCTCACGTTCCGAAGAAGCCGACCGGATTTCCTTGGACGTTCAAAAATCGCTCCGCGCCGGACCCGTAACGACCCGACGTCCGCCACCGTCGAAATATTTGCTCGGCTTCCAACCGATCTTCCCTTTCCTGAACAAAATTTGACCGTAAAAGTAAACAGTGGCCTTGCAAATCTGGTACGGATGGATTCCTCACGTGCCGAAGAAGCCGACCGGCTCCATCCGGACGTTCAAAAATCGCTCCCCGCGCGACCACGGGCGTCCCGACGTGCGCCACCGTCGAAATATTTGCACAGCTTCCTACCGATTTACACCTGTGTTCACAAATTTCAAGTGAAATATTTTATATATACCCTACAAGTGACCTACCATTAGATTCCCAATTCACCAACGGACACGAAGTACTTCTCCTCGACGCTCAAATAGTGCAGTTGAACCGACACGTTGCGTCAAAGTTGAAATTTAATTGAAAATTTCTTAAACGTCAAACGTGTCAATTAATTTTAGAAATTTTTCGAATCGATCGCGACGCGACCCATCTTCCGTCTCCCCCGTTTCGCGTGCATCAGAGAGAGTCGCGAGATTGAACAAACGAAATATTTTCATAAAAGTCACGTTTGTTCTCGAAAATTCCTCAATAAAGCGACGTATAGGCGCTAAATTTCATACGTTTTCATTCTTCCTCGGTACCAAAATTTCACTCCGCAGAAGAATATTTTCATTTTTTCTTGGCAAATTACGTAATATTTCGTCGTCGGCTGTTGTGCGTAGAATAAAGTTCAAAATCTTAACATCCAAAATTATTTTAAGGGTAAATTTTCCTAAATACTCGTTTAACAGCACGGTGCGAAGAAATGGATTTTTTCAACTTTAACTATTTTCTGTTTTTAATTTTTAAATGGATAAAAAACGCCAAAATAATGAGAAAAGTTAATATAAGCTTTTGGCAAACAAATTTCCTCCACTGCTAAAATCGACATTATTCGACTACCCCAAAAAGAGCTAGGTTTTGAATCGAGATTTTTCTCGTTCCCGCATATCGTGCATTACCTTCTTTATTTGACGTTTTTTGACAAAATGTGTAATACAAAAAAATACGCACATCGTCAAACGCCATCGGATGGCAGCAAAACATTTTCAATTATATAAATAGTCGCAGCGCTACGGCCCTAAGAAAGCCAAAATTTTGAAAATTCTTTTATCGCTCGTAGCGGCCTTATTTACCGACCGATTTTTAACTTTGACGTCGCTACCGAAGCGCACGGCGATTTTCCACAATTTTGTTATAGTTCGTTTTGGCTCCAAGTTCAAAGCTAAAGTGGGGATTCGGCATTGAAAATTCAAAAAAAAATTTCCAATGCTACTGCCTTGAAAATCATTTTGGAAATTTTTATTCCAAAATTTTTGAAATTTAACGGCGGAATCGTGTGCGCCAGATAATTTTAAGCATCATCGAGCGAAATTTTTCTATAAAATAAAGCTTCCTTCTGGGAAAAATTTAACTTCAAAGAAGTAGCTTTTCACTAAATCCGCGCAAAGGCTATCGTTTCTCGTCACCCGACCTTAGGAAATGGACTAAAATTTAAATTTATGGTGTTATAATCCTCGACGACCATCGACTGTACGCCTAAACGGAGGTTAATTTTCTTAAAGCCGTTTTTAAGCGTGGCGCACACTCCGAAGCGTCACGTTTTTTTTTAAATTTCAAAAATTGAAATATTTTAATTTTTTTATAAATTCTTTTGGTGGAAATATGTGGAAAAGATTAATTACACTTTTTCGAAAAATTGCTTTTTCACGCTCAAAAATAATATTTTTGGTACACGTCGAAAAGGGCCAGGATTTGGAAGCGAAATTTTCGAGTCGTGGGATTTGGTCGATTTTCTCCTTTATTTGACGTTTTTCGTCGAAAGGTGTAATAAACTAAATTATGCACATGGCAAAACGCCACCAGTTGTCGGCAAAACATTTTCAAATATTTGTCAAGTTTGCGCTCTACGGCCGTAATAAAGTCAAAATTTTGAAAATTCTTTTTTTGCTCGTAGCGGCCTTATTTACCGGCCGATTTTTAATTTCGACAATTCTACGGAAGCGCACGGCGATTTTCCACAATTTCGGACCAGTTCATTTTTGCTCCTCGTGCAAAGCTAAAGCGGAGATTTGGCATTGAAAATTCCAAAAAAAATTTCCAATGCTACTGCCTTGAAAATCTTTTTGGAAATTTTTGTTCCGAAATTTTGGAAATTTTACGCCGGATTCGTGTGCGCCCGATAATTATAAGCATTTCCGATCAAAATTCTTCTATATAATTACGTTTCCTTCTTGGAAAAATTTAACTTCAAAGAATTAGCTTTTCATAAAATTCGCATAATGGCTATCGTTTCTTGTCACCCGACTTTAGGAAAAGGACTAAAATTTAAATTTGTGGCTTTACAATCCTTGCCGATCATGGACCGTCGGCCTAAACAGACGTAAATTTTCGCAAAGTCATTTTTAAGCGTGGAGCACACCCCGAAGCGTCACGATTTTTTTCAAATTTCAATAATTGAGATATTTTAATTTTTTAATAAATTCATTTAGTGGAAATATGGGGAAAAGATTAATTACACTTTTTCGAAAAATCGCTTTTTAATGGTTAAAAATAATATTTTTGGTACACGTCGAAAAGGGCCACGATTTGGAAGGGAAATTTTCGAGTCGTGGGATTTGGTCGACTTTCACCATTATTTGACGTTTTTCGTCGAAAGGTGTAATAAATTAAATTATGCACATGGCAAAACGCCACCAGTTGTCAGCAAAACATTTTCAAATATTTGTCAAATTTGCGTTCTACGGCCGTAATAAAGTCAAAATTTTGAAAATTCTTTTATCGCTCGTAGCGGCCTTATTTACCGGCCCTTTTTAACTTTGACGTCGCTATCAAAGCGCACGGCGATTTTCCACAATTTCGGTCCGGTTCATTTTTGCTCCACGTGCAAAGCTAAAGCGGAGATTTGGCATTGAAAATTCAAAAAAAAATTTCCAATGCTACTGCCTTGAAAATCTTTTTGGAAATTTTTGTTCCGAAATTTTGGAAATTTTACACCGGATTCGTGTGCGCCCGATAATTATAAGCATTTCCGACCAAAATTTTTCTATATAATTACGTTCCATTCTTGGAAAAATTTTCCTTTTGCGAATTAAATTTGCAATAATTGCACCAAACGCCGACCACCGTTGTAATTCTTCGGAAATCCTGTCATTAAGGGTGGTAATTTTTTTCGTTACAACTGTTCTCAACGACATCGACTATATTGTGACCTGATTTCGTCGAAATCTGCAAAGCCGTTTTCGCACAAATGAGAGAGTTTCGAAAAATCGACTATCTGACGTCCTACTTTTATCTCCCCTTTTTGGCGCATTTTTCGTATAACGGAGATATCGAGAAATCGATTTTAGTCAGCGACTATTTTTCCATGTTCGCAAAGGCGGTCTCCCCCCAAACCATGGAGGTCTGCAAAATTTTAAAAAGATTCTACATACTAATTTTAACTTTTAACTCTGGAAACTTTCAGCACTCTATACCGATTTGCATCTTTCTACGCAAAATTTAGCGGAAAAGTATTGCGATGACCCACAAGTTTGGTACCCATGAGAGTGGAACAAACGGAGGAATCCATTTGGGGCACCATCGATGCTCAAAAATCTCTCTCCGCGAAACCGGGGGCGTCCCGACGTCCGCAACCGTCGAAATATTTGCACGGCTTCCTACCGATTTTCCCTTTCTTTAACAAAATTTGGACGTAAAAGTTATTAGTGTTCCTGAAAATTTGGTACGGTTTGATTCCTCACGTCCCGAAAAAGCCAACAGGATCCTCCCGGACGTTCAAAAATTGCTCCACGCCGGACCCGGAACATGCCGACGTCCGCAACCGTCGAAATATTTGCACGGCTTCCTACCGATTTTTGCTTTCTTTAACAAAATTTGGCGGTAAAAGTTAATAGTGGTCTTGCAAACATGGTACGGATGGATTCCTCGCGTCCCGAAGAAGCCGACCGGCTTCCACCGGACGTTCAAAATTCGCTCCATCGCCGGACCCGGAACGCCCGAACGGCCGCCACCTGCGAAACCTTTGCACTCGCTCCTACCGATTCGCACCGTTACGCACAAAATTAAAGCGTAAAATTTGGTATTCACCCAACAAATTACCTACCCATAAACGCCCAACGCACCAAGGAACACGTCGCAATTCCTCCCGACGCTCAAAAATCTCTCTCCGCTCTACACTCTCGCAAAACGTCGAAAAATGATGTAAAATTTCTTAAACGTCAAAATGTCAAAATAATTAATTTAATTTCCGAACAAATTCGAATCGAGTTGCGACGTCCGCCCGACCGTTTCGCGTGCGTTAGAAAGAGACGGGACGTTACGATTTAAAAAAAGGCACGTGTATTATCGAAAATTGACGATAAAAAAGCGAATGCGTTCGAGAGAGACCTAGCAATGCTCGACCAGTCGCACCCATTGCGAATTTTTTTTCGAATGTTAAAGTTCAACTTTGCACATTCGCCACGCCTCGGTGGCATTTTTGCGACGTTTCTGCAATCGGTTCTGCACGATGCGGAACCTTGGTGCGTCGAACGACACCTCGCACGGCCAATCCTGTAGGGCCAGTATGGCTGTGGTTCTTCCCGCGGAATCGACCGTTCAAAAAACCACTCTTTGCGCTCTGGCCGCCGCCTCCGGCGGCGGTTAGCTTCGCTCGTCCGGCCCGAGGCTCGGCTTCGCCTCGCCCGTTCTTCGAAACCGTCCCCGAGCGAAATCGGTCCACGGCCGGCCGCTGCGCGGCCGGTTCTTTGTCAAAAAAATAAACCGGGCCTTATTTAGTATAAGATTTTATTATATAGACTAGCCTTGTAAAATCGGCTACGCCGATTTTACCGGCTAGCTCTGCGAGGCACGAAGCCTTCGGCTTCGTACTTGTCGCCCTTCGGGCTCTGCGGCGGCCTACGGCCGCAATTTCGAACTTAGGGGCGGGACTGGAGTCGCGCCACTAAAGGATCGTTACCGAAGTGAAGGTGCAAAATGTTTCGATCGATAATTGACATTTGCGACTTGCTTCAACTTTTTCTCTTTTACCGGCGGTCGTACGGTTCGGCATTAGATAATTGGCACACGGCATATTTTATAAATGGTGAGAAAATTCATACCGGCGAGAAACCATTTGCAAGGTTTGCTTTTACAAATTCTCATTCGAAGAACAATTGTTTGCGTCAGGAGCAAGTTTGAACAGACGAAAATTTGTTTGTATGCACCAAGTACATGAGCCGAGTTTTACTATTTAAAAATCGCATAAAGCAAGGTTTGAAGGACATACGATAATTCATAGCAGCGAGAAACCATTTAGTCGTTAAGTTTGACGCCAAAATTTGATAATAATAATTGGTATTGGAAGAAGGATAAGGTTGGTAGCATTGAATGAAAGTGACAGATTATTATTGTTGGTTAGGTTTTGTCAGTGGCGTGTTGTGAAGATTTTATCAAAAGGCTTGTATTAAAAAGCATGGACCTTTTGAATCAATAATAATAACAAATCTAGGCTTTTTAAAATAATTATTGAATAATATTGTAAACCTATTTGAATAAGTAAAAATATTTACAATAAATAGTTAATATTTATAATTTGATATTGAATATTTGCCTTCTAAGTTTTTTAATATATTTAAATGCCATAAATTATAAACAAATTTCTAAAAATATATAGGGAAAATGTTTTTCTTTTAAAATCGCAATATTTTTCTGTAATTAATTAATTACTTTTTTCAATATTAAAGAATTATTAATCTGTTATCGTTTATTTGATTCGTTTTAATTTTTAATTTACTCTTTATACATTTTCACGAGTTAACAATTTTAAATAATTTTTAAAACCAAATCTTCTAAACTCACACTTTCTATTATAAACTCGTCGGACCTTTTTGGCTACTGACCACCAAAATGCCATTTTACATTTAAACAAATACCTACATAAACAATTTAAAATAAACTGAATTTATACAGAATGCAACATAAAACATTTTACAAACAAAATTAAAATAATATTATAATTTTTATTAAAAAAAAAAAACATGACAATAGGTTGGTAGCTATGCATTAAAGTGACAGATGATTATTGAAGGTTATGCTGTATCAGTGGCGTGTTGTGAAGATTTTATGAAAAGGCTCATTATTTCTTACTATTAAAAATCACGGATCTTCCCGAAAATTTATGGTTTTAGATCTAGGTTTATCAAAATAATTATTTTAACAGCTGCCTCGTAAATTTAAAATAATTCAACTACGGGTTCATGACCGGCGCCGTCAAAATTTTAAATGTACACTCCGATGAAAAAGTTTCTCGGCGCGAATATTTAAAATCCATAAATTATTTTGTTATTAATTTAGTCAATGAATTTATGAAGAATTTTCGTTCGTTTGAATCTCAAGACGAATTTCTCCCCGGCATTGCTTATAACCTATATTTTGTTAATTTTATTTTAAAGCAAATCAATAATTATTAAGTAATGTAAGGAACGTCAACAATGATCAACTACAATCATCAACCCCTAAGTGGGCAGTGTACGACGAATGCTCAAGAGTGTAAGAAGAACGCTCGAAGGGAAGATACATTAGGAACGACGCGTGTGTTAAATATTATTAGTTTATCTTTATCTTGTATTGTTCGACATTTTTTCTTCTTTTCTACATTAAGTAAGTCGTTTGACAATGTGGTTACCAATTTTTATCGATTTCAGACTTGTCTTTAATATTATATTTTGTCACTTTAAAAATTGTATGATTTCATTTCTTTTCTCATGCGATTGAATGTTTGAACGCACCCCTTAAAAAAATTTATAATAATAATATATAGGTTGGTAGTTTTACATCAAAGTGACAGCAGATTATTAAAGGTTATGTATGTATCAGTGGCGTGTTCTGAATATTTTATCAACAGGCTTATTATTTTTATTTGTTAATAATAATTGAAGGACTTCTTACTTAAAATAAATAAAAATCTTTTTTTTTTAATTATTTTTATTATTATTAAGATGGATAAGGTTAGTAACATTGCATAGAAGTGACAGGAGGTTATTAAAGGTTCTGTTATCAGTGGCGGGTTGTGAAAAGTTTATCCGGAGGTTTATTATTTCTTTTTGAAAATTCTTTACCTCTCAGGAATCATTAAAAATAATATAAATATAATTTATTTTAAATTTATTGTTTTAGATCTAGGTGTTTCAAATTTATTATTGAATAGTAATAAATTCGTTTCTACTTTTACGTTTATTAAGATAATTAAATGTTATAAATTTTAAACAAATTTAGAGAAATCTTTAGGAAAAAGTGATTTTCTTTCAAAATCGCATTATTTTACTGAAATTATGAGTATTTAATTTGTATTATTAAATATGTTGCGAGTGACTGTACCCTCAATTAAACATGACAAAATAAAAAAAAATTATAAAACAGGGAAGCTTTTTTTTAAATTTAATAATTTTTATAAATATTGGAAGAATGATAAGGTTGGTAGTTAAGCATGAAAGTGACAGGTGATTATTGAAGGTTATGTTTTGTCAGTGGCGTGTTGTCAATATTTTATCAAAAGGCTTACTATTGAAAATCATGGACCTCTCGAATCATTGAAAGTAATAAAAATATAAAATTGTTAAGATTTGTGGTTTTAGATCTAGGCTTTTCAAAATAATTTCTGAATATTTTTCTACCAAGTTTTTCAAGATATTTAATTGCCATAAATTATAAATAAATTTGAAAAATTTAATGGAAGAGGATTTTTGTTTTAAAAACGCAATATTTTATGTAATTATGAATATTTACTTTATTTTATCAAATATATTGCAAATGACTGTACCCTCAATTCAACCGGACACAATAAAAAAATTTTATAAAACAGGGAAATTATTTATTAGTAAAGTTTGATAATTATTATTGGTATTGATAGAATGATAAGGTTGGTAGCTAAGCATGAAAGTGACAGGAGATTATTTAAGGTTATGTTTTGTCAGTGGCGTGTTATAAATATTTTATCTGGAGGCTTATTATTTCTTATTAGTAATAATCATGGACCCCTAGATTCATTAAAAATATGATATTTTAAAAACTCAATTATTAAACCAGTTAAACTAACGATTAAAATTCTTAAGAATTTTAATATTTCGATACAGAATTTATTTTCATCAGCAATATTTCTTACTCTGTTTACTATTTTAACAATCGTATAGAAAGGATATAGTCTGGAACACGTTTGGAATGGCTATTCTGCACTCGTGGACCGTCACCCTCGCCTATCGGCTCGGGTGACAAACTTTCCCCTCGTGCAGAATATGCCGAATTCCGAACTTGTTACTAAAAATACTATTCTTTGATATACATTTCATTCTTATCTGGTATATAATGGAAACCAGGAATCTAGAAAAAATTTATTCCCCAGGTAAATTTAGTTCAAAAATCGAACGGTCACCTGGTTAGGGCTTTTCGATTAATCCCTTTCGTGTGAATCTCAACTTGGAAGACGAATTTATTTCGGGATACATAATATGATTATTCTACCTTTTAGGGTCAAGTTCATAATGCATTTTAATGGAAGCCTTAAATTTAAGTTTGAATTAGACCACACTGTATCGGTTGTGGCCAATTTAGGTTGGTAGCTTTGCATCAAAGTGACAGGAAATTATTAAAGGTTATGTGTGTATCAGTGGCGTGTTGTGAATATTTTATGGAAAGGCTTATAATTTTTATTTAAGGATAAAGACCTCTTAAATTATTAAAATTAATAAAACTCTGTTGAAATTCTGCGGAAATCCTGTCATTAAATTTGGTAATTTTTTTCGTTACAACTGTTCTCGACTGCATCGAATATATCGTGACTTGATTTCGTCGAAATCTGCAAAGCCGTTTTCGCACTAATGAGCGAGTTTCCAAAAATCGTCTATCTGACGCCCTACTTTTATCTCAAAAAAGGCGCAACTTTCTTAAAACGTAGATACCGAGCAATCGATTTTAGTCACCGACTATTTTTCCATGATAGCAAAGGCGGTCTCCCCCAACCCCTGGAAGTCTGCTAAACTTTAAAAATATTCTACATACTAATTTTAACTTTTAACTTTGGAAATTTTCAGCACACTCTACCGATTAGCATCTTTCTACGCAAAATTTAGCGGGAAAGTATTGCAATGATCCTATAAGTTTGGTACCCTTAAGAGTGGAACAAATGGAGGAATCCATTTGGAGCACCATCGATGCTCAAAAATCGCTCTCCGCGCGACCGCGGGCGTCTCGACGTCCGCAACCGTCGAAATATTTGCACGGCTTCCTATACCGATTTTCCGCTTCTTTAACAAAATTTGGACGTAAAAGTTATCAGTGGTCTTGCAAATTTCGTACGGATGGAATCCTCACGTTCCGAAGAAGCCGTCCGGATCCCCTTGGACGTTCAAAAATCGATCCGCGCCGGACCCGTAACGTCCCGACGTCCGCCACCGTCGAAATATTTGCTCGGCTTCCTACCGATTTTCTCTATTTTTAACAAAATTTGGTTGTAAGGGTTAACAGTGGCCTTGAAAATTTGATACGGATGGATTCCTCACGTGCCGAAGAAGCCAACCGGATTCATCCGGACGTTCAAAAATCGCTCCCCACGCGACCACGGGCGTCCCGACGTGCGCCACCGTCGAAATATTTGCACAGCTTCCTACCGATTTACACCTGTGTTCACAAATTTCAAGTGAAATATTTTATATATACCCTACAAGTGACCTACCATTAGATTCCCAATTCACGAACGGACACGAAGTACTCCTTCTCGACGCTCAAATAGTGCAGTTGAACCGACACGTTGCGTCAAAGTTGAAATTTAATTGAAAATTTCTTAAACGTCAAACGTGTCAATTAATTTTCGAAATTTTTCGAATCGATCGCGACGCGACCCATCTTCCGTCTCCCCCGTTTCGCGTGCATCAGAGAGAGTCGCGAGATTGAACAAACGAAATATTTTCATAAAAGTCACGTTTGTTCTCGAAAATTCCTCAATAAAGCGACGTATAGGCGCTAAATTTCATACGTTTTCATTCTTCCTCGGTACCAAAATTTCACTCCGAAGAAGAATATTTTTATTTTTTCTTGGCAAATTACGTAATATTTCCTCGTCGGCTGTTGTGCGTAGAATAAAGTTCAAAATCTTAACATCCAAAATTATTTTAAGGGTAAATTTCCCTAAATACTCGTTTAACAGCACGGTGCGAAGAAATGGATTTTTTCAACTTGAACAATTTTCTGTTTTTAATTTTTAAATGGATAAAAAACGCCAAAATAATGAGAAAAGTTAATATAAGCTTTTGGCAAATAAATTTCCTCCACTGCTAAAATCGACATTTTTCGACTACCCCAAAAAGAGCTAGGATTTGAATCGAGATTTTTCTCGTTCCCGCATATCGTGCATTTCCTCCTTTATTTGACGTTTTTCGACAAAATGTGTAATACAAAAAAATACGCACATCGTCAAACACCATCGGATGGCAGCAAAACATTTTCAATTATATAAATAGTCGCAGCGCTACGGCCCTAAGAAAGCCAAAATTTTGAAAATTCTTTTATCGCTCGTAGCGGCCTTATTTACCGACCGATTTTTAACTTTGACGTCGCTACCGAAGCGCACGACGATTTTCCACAATTTTGTTATAGTTCGTTTTGGCTCCAAGTTCAAAGCTAAAGTGGGGATTCGGCATTGAAATTTCAAAAAAAATTTTCCAATGCTACTGCCTTGAAAACCTTTTTGAAAATTTTTATTCCAAAATTTTTTAAATTTAACGGCGGAATCGTGTGCGTACGATAATTTTAAGCATCACCGAGCAAAATTTTTCCATAAAATATAGCTTCCTTGTAGGAAAAATTTAACATCAAAGAATTAGCTTTTTAAAAAATTCGCACAATGGCTATCGTTCCTCGTCACCCGACCTTAGGAGGAGGACTAAATTTAAATTTATGGCGTTATAATCCTCGATGACCATCGACTGTACGTCTAAACGGAGGTTAATTTTCTTAAAGCCGTTTTTAAGCGTGGCGCAAACTCCGAAGCGTCACGTTTTTTTTAAATTTCTAAAATTGAAATATTTTAATTTTTTTATAAATTCGTTTGGTGGAAATATGTGGAAAAGATTAATTACACTTTTTCGAAAAATCGCTTTTTCACGCTCAAAAATAATATTTTTGGTACACGTCGAAAAGGGCCAGGATTTGGTAGCGAAATTTTCGAGTCATAGGATTTGGTCGATTTGCTCCTTTATTTGACGTTTTTCGATAAAATGTGTAATAAACCAAATTATGCACACGGAAAAACGCCACCAGGTGTCGGTAAAACATTTTCTAATATTTGCAGAGTTTGCGCGCCACGGCCATAACAAAGTCAAAATTTTGAAAATTCTTTTATCGTTCCTAGCGGCCTTATTTACCGGCCGATTTTTAAATTCGACAATTCCTCGGAAGCGCACGGCGAATTTCCACAATTTCGGACCAGTTCATTTTTGCTCCAAGTGCAAAGCTAAAGCGGTGATTACGCATTGAAAATTCAAAAAAAAATTTCCAATGCTACTGCCTTGAAAATCTTTTTGGAAATTTTTATTTCGAAATTTTGGAAATTTTACGCCGGATTCGTGTGCGCACGATAATTATAAGCATTTCCGACCAAAATTTTTCTATTTAATTACGTTTCCTTCTTGGAAAAATTTAACTTCAAAGAATTAGCTTTTCATAAAATCCGCGCAAAGGCTATTGTTTCTCGTCACCCGACCTTAGAAAAAGGACTAAAATTTAAATTTATGGTTTTACAATGCTTGCCGATCATGTACTGTCCGCCTAAACAGACGTTAATTTTTGTAAAGTCATTTTTAAGCGTGGAGCACACCCCGAAGCGTCACGATTTTTTTCAAATTTCAAAAATTGAAATATTTTAATTTTTTAATACATTCATTTAGTGGAAATATGGGGAAAAGATTAATTACACTTTTTCGAAAAATCGCTTTTTAATGGCTAAAAATAATATTTTTGGTACACGTCGAAAAGAGCCAGGATTTGGAAGCGAAATTTTCGAGTCATCGGATTTGGTCGATTTGCTCCTTTATTTGACGTTTTTCGACAAAATGTGTAATAAAGCAAATTATGCACACGGCAAAACGCCACCAGGTGTCCGCAAAACATTTTCAAATATTTGCAGAGTTTGCGCTCTACGGCCGTAACAAAGTCAAAAATTTGAAAATTCTTTTATCGTTCATAGCCGCTTTATTTACCGGCCGATTTTTAATTTCGACAATTCTACAAAAGCGCACGGCGATTTGCCGCAATATCGGTCTGGTTCATTTTTGCTCCACGTGCAAAGCTAAAGCGGCGATTTGGCATTGAAAATTAAAAAAAAAATTTCCAATGCTACTGCCTTGAAAATTTTTTTGGAAACTTTTATTTCGAAATTTTGAAAATTTTACGCCGGATTCGTGTGCGCCCGATAATTTTAAGCATTACCTACCAAAAATTTTCTATATAATTACGTTTCATTCTTGGAAAAATTTTCCTTTTGCGAATTAAATTTGAAAAAATTGCACCAAACGCCGACCACCGTTGTAATTCTTCGGAAATCCTGTCATTAAGGGTGGTAATTTTTTTCGTTACAACTGTTCTCGACGGTATCGACTACATTGTGACTTGATTTCGTCGAAATCTGCCAAGCCGTTTTCGCACAAATGAGAGAGTTTCGAAAAATCGTCTACTTGACGCCCTATTTTTATCTCCCCTTTCTTGGCGAAACTTTCATAACACGAAGATATCGAGCATACGATTTTAGTCATCGTCAATCTTTCCATCATTGCAAAGGCGGTCTCTCCCCAACCCCTACAAGTCTGCAAAATTTTAAAAAGATTCTACATGTAAATTTTAACTTTTAACTCTGGAAACTCTCATCACTCTACACCGATCTGCATCTTTCTACGCAAAATTTAGCGGGAAAGTATTGCTATGACCCATAAGTTTGGTACCCATAAGGGTGGAACAAATGGAGGAATCCATTTGGAGCACCATCGATGCTCAAAAATGGCGTCCCGACGTCCGCAACCGTCGTAATATTTGCACGGCTTCCTACCGATTTTCCCTTTCTTTAACAAAATTTGGACGTAAAAGTTATTAGTGTTCCTGCAAATTTGATACGGTTTGATTCCTCACGTCCCGAAAAAGCCAACAGGATCCTCCCTGACGTTCAAAAATCGCTCCCCGCCGGACCCGGATCATCCCGACGTCCGCTGCCGTCGAAATATTTGCACGGCTTCCTACCGATTTTCGCTTTCTTTAACAAAATTTGGCGGTAAAAGTTAATAGTGGTCTTGCAAATTTGATAAGGATGGATTCCTCACGTCCCGAAGAAGCCAATCGGATCCCCCCGGACCATCAAAAGTCGCTCCCCGCGCGACCACGGCCGTCCCGAGGTACGCCACCGTCGAAATATTTGCTCGGCTTCCTACCGATTTTCCTCTTCCTCAACAAAATTTGGCGGTAAAAGTTAACAGTGGTCTTGCAAATCTGGTACGGATGGATTCCTCGCGTCCCGGAGAAGGCGACCGGCTTCCTCCGGTCGTTCAAAATTCGCTCCTCGCCCGACCCGGAACGTCCGAACGGCCGCCACCTGCGAAACCTTTGCACTCGCTCCCACCGATTCGCACCGTTACGCACAAAATTAAAGCGTAAAATTTGGTATTCACCCAACAAATTACCTACCAATAAACGCCCACCGCCCCGAGGAACACGTCGCAATCCCTCCCGACGCTCAAAAATCGCTCTCCGCTCTACTCTCTCGCAACACGTCGAAAAATGATGTAAAATTTTCGTAAACGTCAAAACGTCAAAATAATTAATTTAATTTCCGAACAAATTCGAATCGAGTTGCGACGTACGCCCGACCCGTTTCGCGTGCGCCAGATAGAGACGATTTCAAAAAAGGCACGTTAATTATCAAAAATTGACGATTAAAAAACGAATGCGTTCGAGAGAGACCTAGCAATGCTCGACCCCTCCCACTCACAGAGAATTTTTTTCGAATGTTGAACTCCAACTTTGCATATTCGCCACGCGTCGGAGGCATTTTTTAGACGTTTGTCAAATCGGTTGTGCAAGATGCGGAACCTTCGGGCGTCGAACGACACCTCGCGCGGCCAATCCTGTAGGGCCAGTATGGCTGTGGTTCTTCCCGCGGAATCGACCGTTCAAAAAACCACTCTTTGCGCTCTGGCCGCCGCCTCCGGCGGCGGTTTGCTTCGCTCGACCGACCCGGGGCTCGGCTTCGCCTCGCCCGTTCTTCGAAACCGTCCCCGAGCAAAATCGGCCCACGGGCGGCCGCTGCGCGGCCAATCTCGTCCAAAATTCCTTAACTTTTATAAGATTTTATTATAAGATACTAGCCTTGTAAAATCGGCTACGCCGATTTTACCGGCTAGCTCTGCGAGGCACGAAGCCTTCGGCTTCGTACTTGTCGCCCTTCGGGCTCTGCGGCGGCCTACGGCCGCAATTTCGAACTTAAGGGCGGGACTGGACTCGCGCGACTAAAGGATCGTTACCGAAGTGAGGGTGCAAAATGTTTCGTTCGATAATTGACATTTTCGACTTGCTTCAACTTTTTCTCTTTTACCGGCGGTCGTACGGTTCGGCATTAGATAATTGGCACACGGTAAATTTTATAAATGGTTAGAAAATTCATACCGGCGAGAAACCATTTGCAAGGTTTGTTTTTACAAATTCTCATTCGAAGAACAATTGTTTGCGTTAGGAGCAAGTTTGAACCGACGAAAATTTATTTGTTTGCAACGTACATGCTGTAGCGGATTAAGGGGGGCGCCCAGGGGCTCATGGCCCCGGGCCCTGCAAGAAAATGGACCAGAGTTACATGACATTAATATTAAAATTGTGAGTTACAGCTTATTTAATTCCGTTTTTCTAGCCATTGAAAACATTTAATAACTGATAAATAAATAATACCTTCAAAAATTTTAAGGTTTAAACTCTGTTGATCTTGAGAACTCAAATTTTTCCGCCTGCGGCGCGGCGCTCGTGGGAGTATCGCCCCACTGAACCCCTTTAAGTTGCCTAAAAATAACTTAGGGCCCCGCGCCCCAGAGTGTCTTAATCCGCTACTGCATACATTAGCCGAGTTTTACAATTTACAAATCGCATAAAGCACGGTTTGAAGGACACACGATAATTCATAGCGGCGAGAAACCATTTCGTCGTATAAATTTTGTCTCCATAAATTGGCACATAAGGGGTGCTCATATTTTAAGTCAGACGAACCCCGGTAAGTTGGAGAATTCGCGAAAAGTTCTTTTTATAGTTTGGTGTTGTTCTTATAATATCACAAGATTTTATTGACTTTTTTATCACACCTTTAGCGAGTACCTAACAAAACCTAACAAAATAAAATTATTTTTATAAAAGAGAGAAATCGTTTATTAGTAAAATTTGATAATAATTATTGGTATTGGAAGAAGGATAAGGTTGGTAGCATAGCGTGAAAGTGACAGGTAATTATTGAAGGTTAGGTTTTGTCAGTGGCGTGTTCTAAATACTTTATCCGGAGGCTTATTATTTCATATTGTTAAAAATGTTTAGTTAATTAATTATCGTAACTTGTGAAATATAATAATAAATTCAAACTATAAAACTATTAATAACAAGTTAATAAAACATTCAATAATATATATTGTTAGCTTTCATATACGCAAGTAAATGTTTAGCAAATACTCAATTCAATCTGACAAAATAAAAAAGTTATATAAAACAGGGAAATTATTTATTAGTAAAAGTTTGCTAATAAGGGTGGTAAGTCTGCATCACAGTGACAGGAGATTATTGGAGCTTATGTCGTATCAGTGGCGTGTTTTGATTATTTTATCAAAAGGCTTATTATTAAAAATCATGGACAATTTGAATCAATAATAATAACACATCTAGGCTTTTCAAAATAATTATTGAATATTGTAAACCTACTTGAATAAGTAAAATTTTTGTCAATAAATAGTTAATATTATTAATTTGATATTGAATATTTGCCTTAATTTACTCTTTATACATTTTCAAGAGTTAACAATTTTAAATAATTTTTAAAACCAAATCTTCTAAACTCACACTTTTTCTTATAAACTCGTCCGCCCGCTTTGGCTACTGACCACCAAAATGCCATTTTACATTTAAACAAATATCAACATAAATAATTTAAAATAAACACAATTTATACAGAATGCAACATAAAACATTTTACAAACATAATTAAAATAAATAACCCCCTACTCCTACATAATATTATAATTTTTATAAAAAAAGAAACATGACAATAGGTTGGTAGCTATGCATTAAGGTGACAGATGATTATTGAAGGTTATGTTGTATCAGTGGCGTGTTGTGAAGATTTTATCAAAAGGCTTATTATTTCTTACTATTAAAAATCACGGATCTTCACGAAAATTTATGGTTTTAGATCTAGGTTTATCAAAATAATTAATTTAACAGCTGCCTCGTGAATTTAAAATAATTCAAATACGGGTTCATTACCGGCGCCGCGCCGTCAAAATTTTAAATGTACACTCCGATGAAAAAGTTTCTCGGTGCGAATATTTAAAATCCATAAATTATTTTGTTATTAATTTAGTCAATCAATTTATGAAGATTTTTCGTTCGTTTGAATCTAAAGACGAATTTCTCCCCGGCATTGCTTATAACCTATATTTTGTTAATTTTATTTTAAAACAAATCAATAATTAAGTAATGTAGGGACCGTCAACAATGGTCAACTACAATCATCAACCCTCTTATCTATCTCTCTTCTATCTATCTCTTATCTATGCATCAACCCCTAAGTGGGCAGTGTACGTAATATACATTTCGAACGACGCGCGTGTACCACAAAATTGTATGATTTCATTTCTTTGCATATGCGATTGAATGTTTGAACGCACCCTTTAAAAAAATTTATAATAATATATAGGTTGGTAGTTTTACATCAAAGTGACAGCAGATTATTAAAGGTTATGTATGTATCAGTGGCGTGTTCTGAATATTTTATCAACAGGCTTATAATTTTTATTTGTTAATAATTGAAGGACCTCTTACTTAAAAACAATGAAAACCTCTTCTTTTATTATTTTTATTATTATTAATGACAGGAGAGGCTATTAAAGGTTCTGTTATCAGTGGCGGGTTGTGAATACTTTATCCGGAGGTTTATTATTTCTTTTAAAAAATTATATACCACTCAAATCATTAAAAATAATTAAAATATAATTTTTTTTAAATTTATTGTTTTAGATCTTAAATAGAAATTAGAATTTCTACTTTTACGTTTATTAAGATAATTAAATTTTAAAAATTTTAAACAAATTTAGAGAAATCTATAGGAAAAAGTGATGTTCTTACAAAATCGCATTATTTTACTGAAATTATGAATATTTAATATATGTTATTAAATATGTTGCGAGTGACTGTACCCTCAATTAAACCTGACAAAATAAAATAAATTTTAAAACAGGGAAATTATATATTTTTTTAATTTGATAATTTTCATAAGTATTGGAAGAATGATAAGGTTGGTAGCTAAGCATGAAAGTGACAGGTGATTATTGAAGGTTATGTTTTGTCAGTGGCGTGTTGTGAATATTTTATCTGGAGGCTTATTATTTCTTATTATAAATAATCATGGACCCCTCGAATCATTAAAAATATGATATTTTAAAAACTCAAATATTAAACAAGTTAAACAAATGATTAAAATTCTTAAGATCTTTAATATTTCGATACAGAATTTATTTTCATCAGAAATATTTCTTACACTGTTTACTATTTTAACAGTCGTATAGAAAGTATAGTCTGGAACAAGTTTGGAATGGCTATTCTGCACTCGTGGACCGTCACCCTCGCCTATCGGCTCGGGTGACAAACTTTCCCCTCGTACAGAATATGCCGAATTCCGAACTTGTTACAAAAAACACTATTCTTTGATATACGTTTCATTCTTATCTGGTATAATGGAAACCAGGAATCTAGAAAAAATTAATTCCCCATGTAAATTCCTTTAGTTGATGCTTGTAAGTGAGCTTTATCCCTTTTTGGTTTAAGAATGCTTAATAATATTATGAAAACGTTAATATTCGTGGTTACACGCATGAAAATATAATGCAATAAATTATATTTTTATGAATGTCATATTTAGTCATATTTTATGCATTGCATTTAAGCAACCGCCATCAGACTCGATTTGTCTCGTAACATTATTCTAATTGCTCCTTTCTCCCTACTTTTTATTCAATGGTTGTGGGCTTGTGGCTGATATAGGTTGGTAGCTTTGCTTCAAACTGACAGGAGATTATTGAAGGTTATGTGATATCAGTGGCGTGTTGTGAATATTTTATCCTCGGGCTTATTATTTTTTATTATTGTTTATTTATTTATAATTAGTTTGTATATATATACAAAAATGAAAGGAAAAGTATCTACATAACATTGTATAATCACATATAATTATTATCATCATGGACCTTTCCAATTATTAAAATTAAAAAATATATAAAATTGTTAAAATTTCGTGTTTTGGATCTAGAATATCCAATGTTATTATTTTAACAGCTGACTCGTAATTGAAGTTAACGATCGACGGTATTCGACGATTTTTTTGCCTCTTTTCTACATAACAATATTGTCACTGACCATGTGGGTGCGAACTTTCATCGATCTCAAACTTTTTTAATTTTATATTTTGTCTCTTTAAAAATTGTATGATTGAATTTAATTGCTCATGCGTTTTAATGTTTAAACGCACCTTTTAAAAAAAATTTAAAAAGTTCATGTTTGAACGCGACAACGCTGTCTCGGTGTGATTAATTTAGGTTGGTAGCTCTGCATCAAAGCGACAGGAGGTGAGGTTATGCTTGAAAATCTTTTTGGAATTTTTCCAATTTAGGTTGGTAGCGTTGCATCAAAGTGACAGGAAATTATTAAAGGTTATGTGTGTATCAGTGGCGTGTTGTGAAGATTTTATGGAAAGGCTTATTATTTTTATTTAAGGATAAAGACTTCTTAAATTATTAAAATAAATAAAACACTGTTGTAATTCTTCGGAAAAACCTGTCATTAAGTGTAGTAATTTTTTTCGTTAAAACTGTTCTCGACTGCATCGACTATATCGTGACTTGATTTCGTCGAAATCTGCAAAGCCGTTTTCGCAAAAATTGAGCGAGTTTCGAAAAATCGTCTATCTGACGCCCTACTATTATCTCCCCTTTTTTGGTGCAACTTTCGTAATACGTAGATACCGAGCAATCGATTTTAGTCACCGACTATTTTTCCATGATAGCAAAGGCGGTCTCCCCCAACCCCTGGAAGTCTGCTAAACTTTAAAAATATTCTACATACTAATTTTAACTTTTAACTTTGGAAATTTTCAGCACACTATACCGATTAGCATCTTTCTACGCAAAATTTAGCGGGAAAGTCTTGCAATGATCCCATAAGTTTGGTACCCTTAAGAGTGGAACAAATGGAGGAATCCATTTGGAGCACCATCGATGCTCAAAAATCGCTCTCCGCGCGACCGCGGGCGTCCCGACGTTCGCAACCGTCGAAATATTTGCACGGCTTATTATATAATAACAAAATTTGGACGTAAAAGTTATCAGTGGTCTTGCAAATTTCGTACGGACGGAATCCTCACGTTCCGAAGAAGCCGACCGGATTTCCTTGGACGTTCAAAAATCGCTCCGCGCCGGACCCGTAACGACCCGACGTCCGCCACCGTCGAAATATTTGCTCGGCTTCCAACCGATCTTCCCTTTCCTGAACAAAATTTGACCGTAAAAGTAAACAGTGGCCTTGCAAATCTGGTACGGATGGATTCCTCACGTGCCGAAGAAGCCGACCGGCTCCATCCGGACGTTCAAAAATCGCTCCCCGCGCGACCACGGGCGTCCCGACGTGCGCCACCGTCGAAATATTTGCACAGCTTCCTACCGATTTACACCTGTGTTCACAAATTTCAAGTGAAATATTTTATATATACCCTACAAGTGACCTACCATTAGATTCCCAATTCACCAACGGACACGAAGTACTTCTCCTCGACGCTCAAATAGTGCAGTTGAACCGACACGTTGCGTCAAAGTTGAAATTTAATTGAAAATTTCTTAAACGTCAAACGTGTCAATTAATTTTAGAAATTTTTCGAATCGATCGCGACGCGACCCATCTTCCGTCTCCCCCGTTTCGCGTGCATCAGAGAGAGTCGCGAGATTGAACAAACGAAATATTTTCATAAAAGTCACGTTTGTTCTCGAAAATTCCTCAATAAAGCGACGTATAGGCGCTAAATTTCATACGTTTTCATTCTTCCTCGGTACCAAAATTTCACTCCGCAGAAGAATATTTTCATTTTTTCTTGGCAAATTACGTAATATTTCGTCGTCGGCTGTTGTGCGTAGAATAAAGTTCAAAATCTTAACATCCAAAATTATTTTAAGGGTAAATTTTCCTAAATACTCGTTTAACAGCACGGTGCGAAGAAATGGATTTTTTCAACTTTAACTATTTTCTGTTTTTAATTTTTAAATGGATAAAAAACGCCAAAATAATGAGAAAAGTTAATATAAGCTTTTGGCAAACAAATTTCCTCCACTGCTAAAATCGACATTATTCGACTACCCCAAAAAGAGCTAGGTTTTGAATCGAGATTTTTCTCGTTCCCGCATATCGTGCATTACCTTCTTTATTTGACGTTTTTTGACAAAATGTGTAATACAAAAAAATACGCACATCGTCAAACGCCATCGGATGGCAGCAAAACATTTTCAATTATATAAATAGTCGCAGCGCTACGGCCCTAAGAAAGCCAAAATTTTGAAAATTCTTTTATCGCTCGTAGCGGCCTTATTTACCGACCGATTTTTAACTTTGACGTCGCTACCGAAGCGCACGGCGATTTTCCACAATTTTGTTATAGTTCGTTTTGGCTCCAAGTTCAAAGCTAAAGTGGGGATTCGGCATTGAAAATTCAAAAAAAAATTTCCAATGCTACTGCCTTGAAAATCATTTTGGAAATTTTTATTCCAAAATTTTTGAAATTTAACGGCGGAATCGTGTGCGCCAGATAATTTTAAGCATCATCGAGCGAAATTTTTCTATAAAATAAAGCTTCCTTCTGGGAAAAATTTAACTTCAAAGAAGTAGCTTTTCACTAAATCCGCGCAAAGGCTATCGTTTCTCGTCACCCGACCTTAGGAAATGGACTAAAATTTAAATTTATGGTGTTATAATCCTCGACGACCATCGACTGTACGCCTAAACGGAGGTTAATTTTCTTAAAGCCGTTTTTAAGCGTGGCGCACACTCCGAAGCGTCACGTTTTTTTTTAAATTTCAAAAATTGAAATATTTTAATTTTTTTATAAATTCTTTTGGTGGAAATATGTGGAAAAGATTAATTACACTTTTTCGAAAAATTGCTTTTTCACGCTCAAAAATAATATTTTTGGTACACGTCGAAAAGGGCCAGGATTTGGAAGCGAAATTTTCGAGTCGTGGGATTTGGTCGATTTTCTCCTTTATTTGACGTTTTTCGTCGAAAGGTGTAATAAACTAAATTATGCACATGGCAAAACGCCACCAGTTGTCGGCAAAACATTTTCAAATATTTGTCAAGTTTGCGCTCTACGGCCGTAATAAAGTCAAAATTTTGAAAATTCTTTTTTTGCTCGTAGCGGCCTTATTTACCGGCCGATTTTTAATTTCGACAATTCTACGGAAGCGCACGGCGATTTTCCACAATTTCGGACCAGTTCATTTTTGCTCCTCGTGCAAAGCTAAAGCGGAGATTTGGCATTGAAAATTCCAAAAAAAATTTCCAATGCTACTGCCTTGAAAATCTTTTTGGAAATTTTTGTTCCGAAATTTTGGAAATTTTACGCCGGATTCGTGTGCGCCCGATAATTATAAGCATTTCCGATCAAAATTCTTCTATATAATTACGTTTCCTTCTTGGAAAAATTTAACTTCAAAGAATTAGCTTTTCATAAAATTCGCATAATGGCTATCGTTTCTTGTCACCCGACTTTAGGAAAAGGACTAAAATTTAAATTTGTGGCTTTACAATCCTTGCCGATCATGGACCGTCGGCCTAAACAGACGTAAATTTTCGCAAAGTCATTTTTAAGCGTGGAGCACACCCCGAAGCGTCACGATTTTTTTCAAATTTCAATAATTGAGATATTTTAATTTTTTAATAAATTCATTTAGTGGAAATATGGGGAAAAGATTAATTACACTTTTTCGAAAAATCGCTTTTTAATGGTTAAAAATAATATTTTTGGTACACGTCGAAAAGGGCCACGATTTGGAAGGGAAATTTTCGAGTCGTGGGATTTGGTCGACTTTCACCATTATTTGACGTTTTTCGTCGAAAGGTGTAATAAATTAAATTATGCACATGGCAAAACGCCACCAGTTGTCAGCAAAACATTTTCAAATATTTGTCAAATTTGCGTTCTACGGCCGTAATAAAGTCAAAATTTTGAAAATTCTTTTATCGCTCGTAGCGGCCTTATTTACCGGCCCTTTTTAACTTTGACGTCGCTATCAAAGCGCACGGCGATTTTCCACAATTTCGGTCCGGTTCATTTTTGCTCCACGTGCAAAGCTAAAGCGGAGATTTGGCATTGAAAATTCAAAAAAAAATTTCCAATGCTACTGCCTTGAAAATCTTTTTGGAAATTTTTGTTCCGAAATTTTGGAAATTTTACACCGGATTCGTGTGCGCCCGATAATTATAAGCATTTCCGACCAAAATTTTTCTATATAATTACGTTCCATTCTTGGAAAAATTTTCCTTTTGCGAATTAAATTTGCAATAATTGCACCAAACGCCGACCACCGTTGTAATTCTTCGGAAATCCTGTCATTAAGGGTGGTAATTTTTTTCGTTACAACTGTTCTCAACGACATCGACTATATTGTGACCTGATTTCGTCGAAATCTGCAAAGCCGTTTTCGCACAAATGAGAGAGTTTCGAAAAATCGACTATCTGACGTCCTACTTTTATCTCCCCTTTTTGGCGCATTTTTCGTATAACGGAGATATCGAGAAATCGATTTTAGTCAGCGACTATTTTTCCATGTTCGCAAAGGCGGTCTCCCCCCAAACCATGGAGGTCTGCAAAATTTTAAAAAGATTCTACATACTAATTTTAACTTTTAACTCTGGAAACTTTCAGCACTCTATACCGATTTGCATCTTTCTACGCAAAATTTAGCGGAAAAGTATTGCGATGACCCACAAGTTTGGTACCCATGAGAGTGGAACAAACGGAGGAATCCATTTGGGGCACCATCGATGCTCAAAAATCTCTCTCCGCGAAACCGGGGGCGTCCCGACGTCCGCAACCGTCGAAATATTTGCACGGCTTCCTACCGATTTTCCCTTTCTTTAACAAAATTTGGACGTAAAAGTTATTAGTGTTCCTGAAAATTTGGTACGGTTTGATTCCTCACGTCCCGAAAAAGCCAACAGGATCCTCCCGGACGTTCAAAAATTGCTCCACGCCGGACCCGGAACATGCCGACGTCCGCAACCGTCGAAATATTTGCACGGCTTCCTACCGATTTTTGCTTTCTTTAACAAAATTTGGCGGTAAAAGTTAATAGTGGTCTTGCAAACATGGTACGGATGGATTCCTCGCGTCCCGAAGAAGCCGACCGGCTTCCACCGGACGTTCAAAATTCGCTCCATCGCCGGACCCGGAACGCCCGAACGGCCGCCACCTGCGAAACCTTTGCACTCGCTCCTACCGATTCGCACCGTTACGCACAAAATTAAAGCGTAAAATTTGGTATTCACCCAACAAATTACCTACCCATAAACGCCCAACGCACCAAGGAACACGTCGCAATTCCTCCCGACGCTCAAAAATCTCTCTCCGCTCTACACTCTCGCAAAACGTCGAAAAATGATGTAAAATTTCTTAAACGTCAAAATGTCAAAATAATTAATTTAATTTCCGAACAAATTCGAATCGAGTTGCGACGTCCGCCCGACCGTTTCGCGTGCGTTAGAAAGAGACGGGACGTTACGATTTAAAAAAAGGCACGTGTATTATCGAAAATTGACGATAAAAAAGCGAATGCGTTCGAGAGAGACCTAGCAATGCTCGACCAGTCGCACCCATTGCGAATTTTTTTTCGAATGTTAAAGTTCAACTTTGCACATTCGCCACGCCTCGGTGGCATTTTTGCGACGTTTCTGCAATCGGTTCTGCACGATGCGGAACCTTGGTGCGTCGAACGACACCTCGCACGGCCAATCCTGTAGGGCCAGTATGGCTGTGGTTCTTCCCGCGGAATCGACCGTTCAAAAAACCACTCTTTGCGCTCTGGCCGCCGCCTCCGGCGGCGGTTAGCTTCGCTCGTCCGGCCCGAGGCTCGGCTTCGCCTCGCCCGTTCTTCGAAACCGTCCCCGAGCGAAATCGGTCCACGGCCGGCCGCTGCGCGGCCGGTTCTTTGTCAAAAAAATAAACCGGGCCTTATTTAGTATAAGATTTTATTATATAGATAGATAATACCAAATATACATAATAGGTATGCTTAAATAACTTATTTTTTTATGTTTTTTAATGTAATATGTTATGATTTTAAATTCAAAATGTTAGAACTCGATGTTGGCGGCATTTTCAAATGCAGTGTCGATCCGCAACTGTATACGTAATAAATACAGGATGCTAAAAAACAATGAGTGTTGACAGTGATTCTAACGATGTCACTCACAATGTGAATATTAGATTTGTTATGTTATAGTTTGATTGTATATTAACCGTAATAAATATTACCACTGCGCATCTTTAAGCTAATAGGTTACGGGCCCAGTTAGCGACGAAAGTAAAAAGAAATAATTAAAGTTTGTCTGAAATACGTGCGTGTCATAAAATTTATTTTTCGCTGAAACCAGTCAGAACGATAGTACGACGATATGGGAACTATAACCAGAATAGAAGCGTTAAATAAAGAGAATTACGACACATGGAAAATTCAGATGGAAGCAGTCCTGGTAAGAAGCGATTTATGGTTATACGCTAACGGAAACATTGGAAAGCCAACAGTAATCGAAGGTGAAAATGACTCAAAAACGGAACTCCAAAAATGGTTGAAAGCAGATGGCAAAGCAAAGGCTGAAATAATTCTGTCAATTAACCCGATAGAATTAAAACAAGTCAAGGGGTGTACCACCTCGAACGAAGTCTGGGTCAAGTTAGAAAATATCTATCAATCGAAAAGACCAGCAAGGAAGGCCACATTATTGAAACAATTAATGTTACAACGAATGGAAGAAGGTAATGACGTACGAACACACATGAACAATTTCTTCGACGCAGTGGATAAATTGGAAGACATGGAAGTGAAAATAAACGCCGATTTACTAGCCATCATGTTGCTATACAGCTTGCCTCCGAGTTTAGAAAATTTTCGATGTGCGATCGAATCTAGGGACGAACTACCCACTCCGGAAGTATTGCGAATTAAGATCACAGAAGAATGTGATGCCCGAAAGAATGAAACCCGCGATGTCGAACAGAACGCTATGTATGTGTACAAGAATTCGAAACAGATGCGTTCAAAGAATATGAATTCAAACAAGACGGTGGATAGTTTTTTTAATTATCGTTGCCATAAGTGCAGAAAATTTGGGCACAAGGCAGCGGACTGCAGGAGTAAGAAAAATAACAATGGAACGTTACTTGCTTCAGAAGCACGTCAAATCGGATCAAACAGTTTACCATCAACCTGGTGCTTGGATAGTGGTGCAACAGCACACATGTGCATGAATGCAAACAATTTCACAAAAATTGACACATCCAAACATGAAAACTTAAATTTAGCAAACAGTGCATCGACGGAAATATTGGGTCAAGGCAACGTAATGTTAACTACAAAAGTGCGTGGTAAAGTTAAAAATATAACTCTAGGTAACGCTCTACATGTACCAGACTTACGCACGAACTTAATATCGGTGAGCAAGATAACAAGCAAGGGCTACGAAGTGTTGTTCAAAAAACACAAAGCGCTAGTTACTCGTCCCGATGGAACTGTTATAATAGTTGCTGATCGCGCTGGTGATTTGTATTACGCTCGGACAAAAAACCGTGTGGAAAACGCTGCAAATAAGATAGAACGTAATAATATCTTATCGAAAACATCGTTAGAAAGTGCAATGTCATGGCACCGTCGCATGGGACACTTAAATTTTAAAGATCTTTTAGAAAGTGCTAAACGGGGTACGATTAAAGGAATAAACATTAATTTTAATTTAAAAGACGATAACCTCGAATGTAGTGAATGTTTTAAGGGAAAAATGACGAGAAACGCCTTTCCGAAAAAGTCGGAACGGAAAAGCGATCTTCTCGAAATAATACACACGGATGTATGTGGACCTATGAGGATCGAATCGAAAGGAAAGTCAAGGTATTATGTTGAATTTATAGACGATAATTCTCGATGGTGCGAGGTTCGATTTTTAAAATCAAAGAGTGATGTTCTCGCAGTAACGAAGCAGTACATCAATATGGTGGAAAAACAAAAAGGAAAATCGGTGAAGTGCATTCAGTCCGACAATGGCACGGAGTATACAAACAATGAATTTGAAAAGTTGTTGAAAGACCGTGGAATCATTAGACGATTGACTGTTCCGTATAATCCGGAACAAAATGGAATTGCAGAGAGGAAAAACCGTACTCTTGTTAGCACAGCTCGTTGCTTATTAATGCAATCCAATTTACCTTCATCTTTTTGGGCAGAGGCAGTTAACACTGCAAATTACATTCGTAATCGTTGTCCGACGAAGAGCCTGAATGGGAAAACCCCGTACGAAATCTGGAATGGGAAGCCTCCCGACGTCAGCAATTTTAAAGAATTTGGTAATAAAGTTTATTGCTTGAACAAAGAGCCAAAAAAGGGAAAATTTGACGATAGATCGAAGGAAGGCATATTTCTGGGTTATTCGGAAGAATCCAAAGGCTATAGGGTATGGTTAACTAAGCAAAGGAGAGTAGAAGTGACACGAGATGTTAAATTTTTGGAAAGTAACAATACTGACAAACAAGAATTTGGAAAATCTCTCCTGGAAGCCGAAGATGTAAACGAAATTGTTCAAGAGTTCGAAACCGAACCCGAAGTTGAAATCATTCAAGAAGTCGCAACCAATGATGTGGATGAAATCATTCAAGAAGTCGCAACCGAAGAAGTGGATGAAATCATTGAAGAAGTCGAAGCCGAAGATATAGATGGAACAATGCAGGAAGTTGAAGCCGAAGACGTAGATGGAACCAACCATGACGTTGAAGCCGAAACTATAGGTGAAGAAGAAATCACCACCCATCGAATACATGAATCACGTAGTCGCGGTAGACCTTCAATAATGAGGACTGGTTGCAGGGGAAGACCGAAAAAGGTGTACAAAACGATTAATCCTGAAGCAAATCAAATCCAGACAGAAATTCAAGAAGCATTCATTTCAGAAGTTACGATGAAGCAAGCAATTACTGGACCTGATTCTTCAGATTGGTACAAAGCAATGGCGAGCGAAATGACATCAATTATAAAAAATAACACATGGTTATTGGTGGATCGTCCTACCAACCAAAACGTAGTAGGTAGTCGAATGGTTTTAAGGAACAAATACAAAGCCGACGGTACTCTAGAACGAAGAAAAGCTCGACTTGTAGCACAAGGTTTTAGCCAACAACCAGGAATACATATCAATCAAACATTTGCTCCTGTTGCTCGACTCAGCTCAATGAGATTAGTAGTTGCTCTAGCAGTTCAACATAGTATGAAGATACATCAAATCGATGTGGCTTGCGCCTACCTAAATGGCGAAATAGAAGAAACAATATACATGAAATTACCAAAACAAGCATCAGAAATTATTAGAATTATTTCTCACCAAGACAATCCTACTATTGTTAAAAAGGCAGAAGAAATGTTAAAAGCTATGCAAGACGGAAACAAAGTATGTCTACTTAAGAAGGCTCTATATGGTCTCCGTCAAGCTGGAAGAAGCTGGTACCATAAGCTTGATAAATTCTTGCGCAAGCTAGGTGCCAAACCCACCAATGCTGATCCATGCTTGTATCGTATTGGTGGAGGGGAAGATGTTGTACTAGTATTGGTATATGTGGATGATATTTTAATAGCTTCGAAGGATTCCAAAGCAATCCACAATCTGAAGAAAATGTTCTCGGATGAATTTGAAATAAAGGATATGGGTGATGCTAGTTATTGTCTTGGAATCGAATTTTCTCGAAATAGAAATAACATAGGTTTGCATCAGCAAGGGTACGTAATTGATTTATTAAATCGTTATGGAATGATCGACTCAAATCCAGTGAGCACGCCGATGGATCCGAATGTGAAGCTACTAAAATTAACAGAACCTGCAACAAGTGAAGAAGAAAAATTACCTTATAGGGAATTAGTTGGTGCCCTAACGTACTTGGCCGTAGCTACTCGACCCGACATTAGCCACGCGGTAAGTTGTTTAGGTCAATTTAACAACTGTTACAGAAAGTTACACTGGAATGCAGCGAAACGTGTCCTACGTTACCTGAAGGGTACTACTGGTTTAGGAATTTTATATAAGCCGGATAATCAAGGTCTTAGAGGATACGTGGATGCCGATTGGGGAAATTGTCCAATCGACAGGCGCTCTTACACAGGATACACATTTATAATTTCAGGTGGTCCAATTTCATGGGAATCAAAGAAGCAGAAAACTGTGGCTCTTTCGTCTACCGAAGCCGAATACATGGGAATGACAGAGGTAGCAAAAGAATCCATATACCTGCATAAATTTATGAAAGAACTTGAATATGAAAATTTACCGAATATTAGGATATTTACTGATAGTATGAGCGCATTAAAGTTGACTGAGAACCCTATGTTCCACGCTCGAAGTAAACATATCGACATAAGATATCATTTCATACGTGAAACAATTAACAGTGAATTATTAAAGTTATTACACGTGAGGACTGAAGAAATGATTGCGGACGTATTAACGAAAGCTTTAAATAGACAGAAACATACATCTTGCGTTGAGATGATGGGTCTTGGATTAGCAGCAAGTTTTGGTCGGTCGCGTCTCGAGGGGAAGTGTTAGAACTCGATGTTGGCGGCATTTTCAAATGCAGTGTCGATCCGCAACTGTATACGTAATAAATACAGGATGCTAAAAAACAATGAGTGTTGACAGTGATTCTAACGATGTCACTCACAATGTGAATATTAGATTTGTTATATTATAGTTTGATTGTATATTAACCGTAATAAATATTACCACTGCGCATCTTTAAGCTAATACAAAATACGTATAATTTTTTCCTTTTAATATGTACACAAGAGTAAACTTCAATTAAATTTATTTTAGTGATTGGTATCCAAATTTCTGTTATTTCTAATTCCTATTTAATTAAATATTAATACTTTTGGTTTTTTATAGTAGCTATCTAATACCTGATAGTTTATGAATAATATCAATAGAAAAAAAAAAATAACATAAAACGTTCTAGGTGCCTAGTTTAATTGTGGAAAATGTTTTAAATCCTTTAAACTACGTGGTTTGATCTAGGACGAGTTCTCCGTCTCGTGCAGTCGTCTCTCTCTCCAAAGCTTGCGTTATATGAACACTGGTAGGTAACCTACCGAGTGCACTCTCCTAACTTATACATGCTTATATACATTGTATTACTCCGTGATCCACACAATACGACTTGATAGAGACATTTAACTTGTGATAGTGTAATAGAGTGCACTTGCAACGTGGCGCGACGGAGTTCAAATTTGCAAAAGTTAACCGGAAATAATATAATGAAATCTAAAAGTTTATCATCTGATGTTTTTCCAACTGAACGATTTTTATTAAATATTTTTGGATTATTACCAAGTCAAAATTCTTTTTATAAAGTGTACTACTCGACGAGCGTTTTAATTGCATTAACAATTTATCCGTTTTCAGTCATACCTGAAATTATAAAATTATATCATGTTAATTTTAACGAATTTATCTTTTCTGTGATCTTCGAGGTAGCATATTTTACAAGTAAGAATTTTGTAAGCTGCTTCACACCTTGTATTAAATTACAAATTTCTGTATAAGAGATGGTTTTGGTTATACAATGTGAGACAATTCTCTCCCGGACATTTATCTATACAAGAGTATTTCGCTACCACTTCTGCTTTGTTACTAAGAAATGCTTCGAAAAAAAAAATCTATTGACAAGCGGAGAATTAATTAAGAAATATTATCTAATTGAAAAAAATTTTATTTTTCAATTTTTAATTTTAAATTTTTCATAATATTTTCATTTCGTTAGCGAAATGTCCAGTGTTAGCGAAATGTCCAGTGGTAGCGAAATATCCGGTCATCTTATTGGTTGTATTTTTATAATGCATTTTTATATTCTCAGGTTTACTTTGTCTCCTGTTCATATATTGGAATCGATTTCTATTGGTAACATTATATGAAAAATTATATCTTCTGGATGAACTGTCAAATTTTAAAAGTACAGAAGTTGAACGCGTTTATATAAAACACTGTAAAAGTATTATTAAGAAACAGGTAAGTCTTAGTTTATACCTTTACATTTATTTCTACCATCTCCTTCAATAGTTAAATTGTTATTTCTTCAGTTTGTCTTTTTATTTGTTTTTTTTTTTGAATACTTTTAATAGTATAACATATTCTCTAAACTGCATTACTACTGCAGGTGTACTAATTTGAAGTTTTATCTTCATCTACTCCACAAATATTAGGAATATGCCTGCTAATATGAGAAGTCAAAACTTAAATTTAATAACTTTTATGGCTGTTCGGTAGGTTTAGATTTTGTGCAAAAAAAATTGTAATACTATGACAAGAAATAATTTTTATTTTGATTTTTACTTTGAATTACTTTGAAAATATGAATTTTTAAATACTTATTCAAAACGGAACGTTATTAATAGTACTTATAACTAAAGGATTCTTAAATGTAAAGTTACTAAACGTATTAACAAAAATGTCGTTACCAATTATTATCTTACTATTATTTTTTGATGAAATCAAAACGTTGTCTGATATTTCATAATTATAAACATTGTTTATGCACACTTCAGCAAGGTATAAGTGAATCTTACACGATGCTAAAATTTTCCCGTCTTGGAGTTAAGTATAAAGTTTTTAGTCGTTATTGGCTATAGCAATCGTGCAATTTTGGATGTTTGTAAACGAACACTCAATAACTCGCGGTTTTTCGAAACACACAATTTGATTTTCAATTACTTTGCACTTTTCGTTGGTCCAGAACTCGCTTCTTGTGCCTCGTAGATGATATTTTTCTGGTGGTATCAGCACATTGTTTTGTTTGTCAGGGATTGGGTAAATTCTGGTGTATTGGAAAGGAGAGGAATCAAGGATAGGTAATTTTAACCCTTGCAGACCCGACTTGTTTTGGCTGAAAAAAAAATTATTATTTTTCAAATTTCGTGTTAGTGTTTCCAGCGAGTTTCATAATTTTCTGATAATTATACACGAAAATACAGGTATGTACACTATATAGTGTACACTGGGTTTTCGTGACTGGATTTTATGACTTGCCTTACCAATTACTTTTATTAATAAAATATTTTATTTATTTTATGCATACAGCAATAATGTTATTTTGATTTTTATACAATGAGTCTAAATTATTATTAATTTCGATCAGGTCATTATTGTCCGGATTGCCGGTAACGAATTTAATCGAATTTAATAAATTTAATCCTCGAATAAAACGCAATTAGTTTATTATTTTGTGACAATACTCCACCAATCGCAAAATTAGATGAATCCGTGGTGATACGAAAGGTCTTATTAGAATCTGGGTACGCTAATATAGGGGCGTTTGTCATCAATTCCTTGCAATTATAAAATGCTTGCAAATAGTCGACATTATTTTCGTCGATTTTTGCACCTTTCTTAAGACACTTAGTAAAGAGTTGAACGACTTTAGCAAAATTTTGAATGAATCTCCGATAATATCCGATTCGTCCTAAAAATGCTCTAATTTCTTTAACCGATTTAGGAAGGGGGTATGCATGAATAGCTTTTATTTTGTCTGAGTTTGGTTTAATACCGCTTGGGATAATAACGTGTCCAAGAAACGCTACCTCTTTGCACAAAAATTCGGACTTGTCGATTTGAACTTTTAAATTATATTCTCTAAATTTGTCAAAAATTTTGTTTAGGTGAATTAAATGCTCATGAAGGGATTTTGAAAATATGACGACATCGTCCATGTATACAAAACAGAATTTGTATAGATATTCCCGTAGGACATTGTCCATCACACGCTGAAATGTGGACGGGGCATTCTTCAGACCAAAAGGCATTCTCACGTATTCCCAATGCCCGTTATCTACAGTTAATGCAGTCTTTTCTATTAGTTACATCAGGGTGTAACTCTATCTGATGGAAACCTTGCGCCAAATCCAGAGTCGAAAAATACATACACTTTCCCAAATTATCAAGGATTTCCTCGATTCGGGGGAGGGGGTACTTGTCCTCTATGGTCTTATCATTTAATTTTCGATAATCGATCACGAGTCTCCATTTGCGTTTTCCACTTGCATCTATCTGTTTTTGGAACAATCCAAACAGGTGAACTAAAAGGGGATATACTAGGACGAATTATTTTATTATCTAATAGCTTTCGAATTTGATTTTGGATTTCCGATTTTAAATGATGTGGGTACCTAAATGATTTTCGGTAAACTGGATCGTTAGCTATCGTCCTAATTTTGTGTTTCACGGCATTGGTGAAACTCAAGTCGCAATTTTCGTTATAAAATATATATTGCTGTTTGATCAGCAATATGAGAACGGTAAGGTTCTAATAACCCGGCCTTAAAAGTATTTAACGCGGTCTGTGTGTGAGCCAAATTTTCATCAGTTTCCCTTATCGAAACATGTTCTAGCAATTGTTGCAATTTACCTTTAATTTTTTCAAAGTATACATCGTAAGTTTCATTGTGATTTTGAAAACAAGTAGTTAAATCGTTTAATAATAATGTTTCGTTCCGCGGATCTCCAAATCTATTTAATAAAGCATTCTTTACTTGACCCCAGTTACGGCAATTAGAAACTACTAACGTGTCTCTAGCAGCGTTAGTTAATTTTGAAAAACAAAGTTCGAATAAAAGTTTATTTAGCGTACAATTTTCTTCTCCTTCAGTGGAATTTTGATAAGCAATCATAAATTTTTCACATTGCATTATAAAATATGAAAGATTTTTACTTCCTCCTTCGTATTTCGGAATCATTTCTTTAGCTAAATTTATTTCGGTATAATTTGTGGTAGCCATTGTCGATTGATTTAATTGATCAAAATTAGTTTCCTCAATATTTTCTAAACTATTTGAATGGGGTAGTCCCGCGTAGGCGCAAATTTAGTTTTTACCTATGAAAATGGATTGCCTACAGTAAAATACTTGTAAGGGCTACAAAGATATGATTTAAAAATATTGGACTAATTATATAAATTGATAATTTTAAAAGTATACATTTGAAAAGTCGCCATTTAGTGACGTAGCACTGATGGGCCCAATAAACTTCATGTACTATATTGTCACTTTTATATTAACTTAAAAATTCAATTTTTTAAGTTTACCATTGCCATGTATTTTAGTATGTTATAAATATGTAAATTCAAATACATTTTCATATTTGACATCCCTGTGCTATTATTGTTATGAAATGTCAAACTTGCTAACAAAGGTGGTTTGAAGGTTATATTTTACAAATTTTACAATGGTTACCAACCTACAAATAACAAAATTTGTAATAAAGGAAGTGACGAAAAGCTATCATTTTTGTTATTGGCTAAGACACTACTACGTCACAATTTACCGCGTTTTAAACTTTTAAAAATATTTCACTTTTTGATTTTCAATATGATGACTAAAAATTAATCAAAAAAATTTTTTTTAAAGAAAGGGTCATTATTTATACCTAAATATTCGATTTCAATGATAAAAAAAATTTATGGGACTACCCCATTGTCAACTAATCTACTTAAAGGAGATCTATCACGAATGATACTCAGAAGATGATATTATCAAGTACTTTAAAAATCATAAAAAGAATAGGAAATTTCAATAATGGAAAATAAGGTTTACTTACAAAACTAATGTTGCCAATAGCATTCTATCGTTGTTGCCTAGCAAATTGGTAGGTGTAGTTTCCTTGCGTTCTACAGTTGAGCACCGCCAGGAAGTTGAAGTCACTCAGTAGACCAAAATGAATCTTGCACCAAATTTTAAGTTCGGTTTTCCAATAAGGATTTAAAAATCTGGAAGTTTGGAATCCTGTTCGCAGCGCCAATTATGTTCTTAGATATCGAACAATTATTTTTTTTAAATTTATTTTTTAACTTGAATTACAATTACAAAGATTACAAGCGAGACCTCACTAACTTGAAGTCAATATGAACTCTGATAAAATGAACTTATTTAATATAAAAAATGATTATGTGTTACAATTGCATACAAAAAGTATGTAATTCCAATACCTAAGGTTAATATCCTTTAGATACACCGAACATAACTATATGTAGTTCTACAAGAATATTATAGTAAATACACTGTATTACAATATTTTTTGCACAAAATCTAAACCTACCGAACAGCCTTAAATAATTTTTTCATTCGAACTTTTCAAGCTTCCAAAATTATCATCACTAGCTCTTTCGACATGTTGGTAAGAAACCCAACCTCCTCCGGTAGTCGGCACAAAGTTAACCAACCTGCGGGATATACAAAAATTATAATTTTATCAAAAATATAACTTTTTCAAAATTTAAAAATTATAAAACTAAACTAATTTTTGGGAGTTTCAAATATGACAATTACTTACAAGCAAAATTGTTTGATTATTAAAGAATATATTTAAAAAAAAAAGTTTGTAAAACAGAAGTTACAAATTGATTTTTAATTTTTAGAGTATCATTGGATATTCAGCGATAACACTTGTGTTAATTGCGGACATATCATTGGCAGTTGTACTATCATTAAATAAAGATAAATGGATTCTTCCATTTGGAAGTGGACCAACGAATATTAATAATAACTTCCAAGTTATAATTCAAACAATAATGTTTAGTATGTCTGCTGTTATACTTTTTTTTGTACTAATTATTTATATAAACGCATTAACACTACTTTGTGTACATTGTGAGTTATTACAAAAATATATATTAAAAATATTTACTGATGATTACAACGGAGGAAAATTGAAGGTATCTAATAACGCGCTGGTAAGTTTGATACATTTATTTTAAAAAATCCTATTTTTTTAAATAGCATAGATATAGCATCAATCTAATGTGTTTTCATTTGGGTAAATAAGGAAGCAGGAATTAATCAAGCGTAAATAGACGGTGATTGGAATTTTGACGAAAAAATTTTAAAATGGTTTAAAATTTAAATTTAAAAGAAAAAGCGGTGAAATTGATTGAGAAGAACGCAATTTACGCGTTTTATCCACAGTTAATTATCGTTCACAGTTAATTTAAAATTATCAGTGAAGAAAATAAAATTATTTTGAATATTTTACGATTTGAATTTTGTTTTTTTTTATATATTGCTATGCCCCGGATCTCAAAATTTACAATTCAATTTTTTAATCCTCCTCTCGGGTAACATTCACTTTTGTATGAACATGGACTCTGTTTTTTTTATCCAAAATAAATTTATATCCAATGTTCCCTGATTTCCAATATTTTAAATTTAAATCACAAATTTTCTCACCTTAGTCATAATTTTTACTAATTAATTTTTTTGTACTTAATAAAAATCATTTATTCAAATCATATCCAAATCATATCAAAATTTCATCAACTTCCTGTTTTTCAATTTTTATATGCAGAAAACCATTTCAGTATCAAAATACGTACAATTCATATACAATTTTTATCTTTTAATTTTACGCATTGCAATCCAGTGGCATATAGCTATCATAGGGCAGTTCGGTGCGGCGCACAGGGGCCCAGACAGTTTGAGGGCCCCACAGGAGCCCCTAACAAAAAATAATTCACAACGCTAGAAAGTTTTCGCCTCGCTCAAGCGCAAACACGGCAAATCTCGAATCCAGGATTTTGTTAACTTTGGATAAAGTACTGGACTATCCGCAAATTTTTTATTATTTATATCTACTGTATAGACCATTACCTAGCACCCAGTGCAAAAATTTCAGTAAAATTGGAACTCTTAAAACTTAGACCGCTCCCTTTATTTTAGAACAGGGGGCGGCCTCCTCATATATTTTGCACCGGGGCCCCAACAACATTCGCTACGCCTCTGTTGAAATCTCGGCAATTTTATACCAACCTTTAAATTTAATTTTCCGCTCAATTTCAAAACTTGAATTTTAGAAATACATGACAATATATATTTAAAATATATAACACCACTTGGTAAACACAGGTCGTTCATCTCAAATAAGAAGAAGAAAAAGAAGAAGATTATATTATGTTAAAGCCATGTTTGAGTAGTAAATATTGGGATAAAGTACTTCTTCACAATATAACAAAAAAAGTTTTTGCTACTAGTTTCTTAGTACCCCTACATTCAATATGTAGAAATATGTTGACTGTTTTTGCCTAAAGATGGGAGTCTCACAAATCTAATAGCAAAATAATTAAATCTTGTTTTATTGCTAAGTAGTACGTTATCTTAACATTTTATTTACAACTTTCACTTGTCTAAAATTTCATCGTCTTATATAAAAAATAACTATAATTTTCAATTTTTCTAATTTTTTAAAATTATTTTACGTGTTGAAAGTTTAAACAGTTACAAGAGCATTTTTTTCAGAAAAGTGAGGTAAAACCTGTTGGAAATAAAATTATTGATTGGGAATCATTTAAACTAGAACTTCGACACATTGTCCCTTACCATATTGCTATCATTAATGCAGCAGATCAACTGGAGACCACTTTCTCATTCGTAATGTTTACTTTTTTTGGTGGAGCAAGCGTTTGTTTATGTTTACTCATATATCACGCAGAGGTAAGCATAATATTTTGAAGACGTCTGAATTGTATGTCGCACACACTTACTTACAGTAATTTTGAAGTTCGCGAAATGGACATTCAGTTTAGTAACTTGAACCAACTTGTGTAATTTTAGTGTTTTCCACAATTTGAACACTTTTTCAGCCCAATTCATAAAATGGATAATGCAAATCTACCACTTTATAAATTTCTCTAAAATTACATAATCCGTCAGTGAGAAGCATTGACTTGTTATACCATGATGCTTTTTACATTATTCAACAATTTGGAAATTTTGTTGTCAATTTCACGCAGCAGTTGCGTCATTTCTCCTTATCACCAGTACGATTGGTGAAATAGGATATTATATAATAAATTTTGTCTTGGGTTCTCCGCTGCACTTTCTGATGGAGATGCTTACAGGGGGTCCGCTCCGTTTCTCGTGTTTTGGGTTAGTGCGGAGTCCTCCATAATTGAAGGTAAAATGAAGGACTCCTAGTGCAAGGTTGATAATATTATCGATGAAAAAGGTCTATCCTTGCAATAAAACAAATCTTTTTATCAACCGCTTTCGATCGTTTATTTGATCATTATCAGATATCAAATAATAATAAAATCGTTCATAAAGTGAATAATAATAATAATAATAATATCGTTTATTTAGCCAAGTTGGCTATACATACATTTCATTTTACAAAAAAAAAGATAATATTATATACAAAATTATACAATTACACTTAATTACACAATAAACATAATTACAAAACATCACATTTTAATCTCCTCTTTCTTTCAAATGCCTCTTCAGTTTATATTTGAAACTTTCGATTCTACATCTTTTCAGATTAGCTGGCAGTGCATTGTAGGCAGCTGCCCCTTTTATAAATATAGTGTTGTGAGCAAAACTCGATTTTGTATCTTTTAGAACAATGTTACTCTTGTTTCTAGTATCATAATTATGAATTTCCTCAAATGTTGAAATTGAGGAAATAAGATATTCTGGCATCAAATTCAATACTACCTTATGTATGAATATTAGTACCCAATATTCTGCCATCGATTCTATATCCAGCCAATCAAGGTCCCTCAGCATGCTTCTTGTTCTGGTATACCTATCTTTTTTTAATATTATTCGCATTGCTCTATTTTGCAGCACTTGCAATCTGTCGATGTCTTCTTTGTTTGCCATATAAAGGACTGTCCCAACATACGTTAAGTGAGGTAAAACTATAGCATTATATATAGTCAGTCGTGCCTTTCTGGATACGAATTGACCGCATCTACTTATTACTCCCAGCTTACTAGCAATTTTTTTACATATATGGTCCACATGCTTTGTAAATTTCAATTTTCGGTCCACTACTAACCCCAAATATTTTATTTCGTTTACCATCTCTATTGCTACACCATCCATTGTTAATTTCAGGTTTTGCTCTTCCCACTGCTCTTCGTGATCTCTTTTTCCAAACATCATCGCCTTTGTTTTATTCAGGTTTAATTTCATTTTGTTCCCACATAACCAGTTTTCCAATCTCAGTAGTTCCTGGTTTAATTCTTCAACTACCATTTTGCAATTCTTGCCTGTCACATATACTACCGTATCATCTGCAAACAAGTGAAATTTGGCCTTTTTAAATACTCTGCTTATATCGTTTATATACATCACAAATAACATGGGACCCAAAACACTTCCTTGCGGAACTCCATGATCTACTCTTCTTTTACTTGATGTTTCATTACCATACACAACTTCTTGGTATCTATCGTACATGTAACTTTCTAACCATTTGATTACAGTTCCTTGAAGTCCAAAATGTTTTTTAAATTTCTCAATTAAGACTTTTCGATTTATAGTCTCAAATGCTCTTTTTAAGTCTAAAAAAACTACAAACGTCACCATTCCATCATCAATACACCTCTTCCAGTCATGTACGAGTACTTGGATTGCTGTCTCGCAGCTATGTCCTTCTCTAAATCCTGATTGGAATTGCGTTAGTAGCTTATTTTTCTTCACATACTCCTTAAGCTGCGCACATACAACTCGTTCCAATAGTTTGCTTATGTCATTTAACATATTTATTGGCCTAAACTCTTCTGATTTCACAGTACTTCGCACTTTCCTTATAGGACTTACGGTTGAAATTTTTACAATATCTGGAACCACTCCCGTTTCTAATGAACTATTTATTAAATTTAGCATCGGATTACTTAATTCGTCCCAACATAGCAACATCAATGTTGAGTCTATACCGTCTGGACTAGTTTTCCTATTCATTCCTTTCATAACTTCTTCCAGTTGACCCATTGTCAATAACTGAAACTCCTGTAACCTCGCTACTGAGTAATCGATAGATATAATATAGTCCATGGGTGTTATGGTTCTCATGTATAGATCGTGTATTTTATTTGTGTTACATGTGCATTATCCATTTCATGAATTGGGCAGAAAAATACTTAAAAACTAATACTCTAGTACTAACAAAATGGTATTTTAGAAAACTTCTGAAATTCTGAAAACTGCATCAGACGTGATTACAGTATTAACAGGCTATTTGCTAATGATTGTAATATCTAGCTACGGAGAGAAAATTACAACCGAAAGTAATAAAATAGCAAATATATGTTACGAAGTTGATTTCGTCGATTGTGATATAAGAATTAAAAAATCTTTAATACTTATGATGCTTAGATCTCAGCGACCATTAACTCCAACAATTGGAAAATTAAGAACTTTGGGTTTACGCACTATGCTTAGTGTTAGTATATAAAATGGTATCGATTAAATTTATTTTAATATAATCACTTTTCAGATTTTTCAATCAATTTACTCTTATTATACGATTCTTAAAAATGTGAGCAACGAATAAGTTATTTCAATTATTATTAATATTGTAATACAATAATTAAGCACCAATTTATTATTCACCAATCGTAACTTACAATTTATTCTAAATAAAATATTGTTATATATTTTCAGAATTTAACGTTAATCACAAAATCACAAAATAAAGGAGAAGTTGATGTTTAGTTGAGCAATAATTATAATATTATGTATAATTTTAGTTAAATCATGTAGTATGTATGGGAAAAACAATTTACTATTATTAATTATTATTTTTTGAGTCAAACAGAAATTATTTACATTTGATTTAACTTCGTTATAATTAATTTGAGAGTAAAGAGAACGAAGAAAACCAAATATGCAGTCCACTCTAGACGAAGAAAGAAGAAGTTACCAAGTGCTTCGGCAGTTCAAGTTGACTATAGTTGCTTTCACCAGTAAAAATTATTCGGCGAATACATTGGTTCAATTTTTAAAAAGTTTATATTTTATTAATAATTTTATAATTATTATATAAAATGCACCAACTTATACCAAATTAAAAGAATTGTTGGTTTAATTTGAATAAAGAAATATTAAAATATTATATTTATTATTGGGAGTAGTACTAACTATTCGCCGAATGAGCAATTCACCGACTTTTACGTGAAAAATCAAAAATTTTAAAATCAATAATTTCCTAAATTTTTTATATTTTCAATATCTATAATATTTTCTGGTAAAGGTTAAAACATTTTGAAAGTCACTTTCCACATATAAAATCACCTTCCGGCAAATACATAACATATTTTGTATAACAATAAATTATTACTTCATCAAAGCTTTTATTTTATTTGAAAAGATTACCTTTTCAACCTCCAATACTCTAAAGTGGTTTCCAATTAGCTAAATTAATGTTTAATATTGTCCAAGAGAGGGGAGCTTCTTTCCAATGATTGTGAAAATTAGGTAAAGTTGGTAAAATTCACTGGAGTTGGCAAAATCCAAAAAAAAATTGTTTTTTTAAAACGTAAAAGCTAGAAAGAAAAGTCATTGGTATACCGAACAAGGGTGAGCATCAAAAAAAAATCTCGGCAGTTGGCAAATTAAACATCAACAGTTAAAAAATCAACAGTTAAAAAGTTCTTTTGGAACAGTCCTTGCTCATGTTTGAAAACATACGTGATTTGTGTCATTTTATAAAAATAAGGTAAGGAATAAGAAAGATCAGATATTATGGTTTATACAAAATTAGTAAATCTTGGTACCTACTATTACAGTCCATCTGCTTAGGTTGATCGCTTTATCACAATGGCGTAGAAGCCGATTATTTGATTAAATTTTTGTGAGCTATTCCTTGACATCGACATAATCCTATAGTCAATATTTGAATAAAAGGCAGAAATTATTATTTCTAATTTATTATTGATTCAAATTATTAAAAAAAGTGCGTCGGTTTGTCAGTAGAAGATACAGGTGATTTCCAGTACCTTGATGGATGTTAGACGAGGCAATGTATTTAGTTTTCTAAGAATTTTCTACTGAAAATTAAGTTTTCTATTGTTGCTTTTGCTTGATGATTAATCTCAAATACCAAATTGTAAAGTTGATTGATCAACAAGATGTTGATTTTAACATAAGTTTAGAGAGTTTTAAAAAAAGTTAAATATTGCATTAGTTTAAAGCAAAAGCTACCATATTTTATTTAAATTTCGTAGTAATATAATTTTATGACTGATAACTAATGAAACTAGTTGATTATATAGGATATTTTTCATTTTATAGCAAATCTCCCTTAGCTAGGCCTTAATACCCGCAGGTACCTTACATCTTCATCAACAAAGCTAAAATTAACAAAATGAATAAAAGATTATTTTTTTCAACTTCTAACGAAATTTCTAAATTGTATGGACTGTTAGAACACATTCGTCCAGTAGAGAGTTAAGCAACCTATGCTGTTTTTTAAATAATATTTATGTAAAGCTGCTTAATTTGCTTTTGTGTTTGCTAGTTCATTTATTGAAAAATTTATAGATATTTTTTAAAAACACTAAATGTAACGTTGTTTCAGGTTTTAATGTTTCAGAGAAGCCAAAAATATGATTATTCCATTTATTCTATTTGTTATACAACTTCATTATTCCGTTAAAAATAATTAAGTACGTCTCTGTATCCTGATTTAGATACTGAAAAAGCATTGTACATTTATAAAAATAAATACGTAAATTCAGCAACATTGCAGTCTTGGAATTATTAGTTCATTTTTGCGTCATACTGTCGGGGCTTCCCACGCTTGCAATACCGAAAAACCCTGACTTTGCTAAATTAATAACCCAACAGTTGAGGTATAAAACCCCTGACCATAGGCAACCCATAATTCCCCTTTCTCGTTAGCCAATAGAAACATTTGTCGTTACATTTGAAATTTATCCTGAAATTGTGCAATCGGGAATCTTCAGATTTGTACCAGCCTTACAACCTGTAGGTTGATTTTTTTACATATCTCCACGCCTGACGGCGGATATTAAAGTAAATTTGTAATCACAAATTCAGTTAAACTCATATTTTGTATTCCGGTTGAATCGATAGTGACGATCGTTTAAAAATACGGCAATCAATAAAAATTCAAGTTGAATGCGGGAAAAATAAAATTGTGATTCAAGAATCGAGTTGTTTATCGAGTGGACAAGTATTTTGTTAGTAACGTTTCGTTTTACGAATAAACTCCTAAAAATATTAAGAGGAGGATTTTAACGCCCACTACGAGAAGGATCGACAACCGATCAATTCTGTATGAATTCCACTCCCTCGGGAGGATATTTTACACAAGAATTTCGAGCATTCATGATCAGGACCAGTTGCCAACTTCGTCATCAAAAGATTCCATCAATTTGGAAATACTACGCTTTGAACTCTCATACAGCAGTCCCCGGATTACAACCGTGAGTAAATTGTACAGTTTTATTTACCATTGGTATTTTTGTGTTATACGGTGTGCAGTTTAATCTTAAACATTGCGTGCTATTATTATTTTTTTGACCCGACGGAAAAACTATTTCATTTATATATATTTTTGTATTTGGCGGAATTAAATAGTCAATTCATTTTGCTGCATGGACATTATTTATGTAATTTTTCTTTTGTAAATTAATTTTAAGAATTTAAACTTGACTATCAGTCATATTATATATATTTTTATATTCACGGAATTCCGGTAGAATCTCAATTAGCTTATTTTAGTGTACCTATTTTGTTGACAAAAGTTTATCACCCGATTTGGATAACTGTAAAGTAATTTATTCTTTTCCTGTATTATATGGTTTCCTTATATACACTTGTGTTTTTCTTTGTTGTTAACGATTGTTTTCAGACACGGAATCCGATTTGTGAGGGACTGGTGTGTGAGGTGTTCTCAGCGAACGAATATTGTCCCATTTCCAAGCGCGGTAATAAAATAAGTAGTGTTCCACTACGCACCCCTTATTGACCGTACTTGTGGATCCCGATTTGTAGTGGTGGCGCCCAGAAACTTGTCTATTTACTTATTTGGACGACCCCCAAAATCACAGTTGACCCACCCCTCCCGTTGAACTAGCCAGGGCAACTTTCTGTTCACCCAGGGGGGTCGTAGCGACGAAACAACGTGTAACATAAAGTCAAATTTAGTTTTGATTTAGAGATTTTGAGAATCATAATTTTATGATTTTGAGGCATTTGATGATGAGGCAAATACTATTAGGTATTTTTTCTTTTGTTGCGTTTCTCGTCTTGCTTTCATTTATCACTCTGGATACATACACTACCGCTCAAAAGTTTGGAAACAAAAAATAACATTAAATTAATTTTAATATTTTTGATATTATTACATAATATTTTATTTATATTATATATAGCTGGATACCCGGCTTCGCCCGGGGTCTCTTTAAAAATAAAATACTTTGCATTAGTCTACGTACTCGAACGTTTTCCAATCTTGCTTTCCGTTACTCGTTTGTTTCATACGAACGGACTTCAGCAATGTGTACACACAACAAAACAGTAATTTTGGTTTTTCTTTTGTCTATCTATATATAGTTATGGATACCCGGCTTCACTCGGGGTGTTATTGTTATAAATGCACACGCATGTTTGTCGAGAGCGTAATTTTTTCAACTTGGTTCCATAAATACGATGCTTTTAAGCAAGCGTTCAGTTCATCAGCAGGCGTTGATCGAGGTATAATGGGCAAAGTTTGGCGAAAATCGCCCGCAAGAAGTATCAGAGCGCCTCCCATAGCTTGGTTTTTTCCTCGGAAATCGCGCAGAGTCCGGTCCAGCGCTTCGAGCGATTTTTTATGGGCCATAGTGCATTCGTCCCAAATGATAATTTTGCACGTTTTAAGGATTGTGGACATACCAGAATTTTTGCTGATGTTACATGTTGGTGTTTCGGTCTGGTTGAAATTCAACGGAAGCTTGAGTGCTGAATGTGGTGTACGTCCACCGTGGAGTAGCGTTGATGCAATTCCCGATGATGCCACTGCGAGTGCGATTCCATTCTGCATTCGAACCGACGCCAATATCAAATTGATAAGAAATGTTTTGCCTGTACCTCCCGGAGCATTAAGAAAAAAAATTCCGCCATTTGCGTCGGTTAGACCTTGCATGATTTTGTCGTAGGCATTTTTTTGATCAGAAACTAAAAGTCTTGTTTGCGTTTCCACAAAATGTTGTTGCTGGGCTACGTCGAAGTGCTGTTCTCGCACCAGGTCTCTGTCTTGCACATCATTTCTGTCTCGTATGAATACATACATCCATTTTTATATTATATAGATTTGGAGTTGCATTTAATATGTCGTCCGAATGCTCCTGATTTGGATCAATAAATTTTGAAAAATACAAATACAGGGTTTGCTACAATTTCGGTTTTTGAAATTTTGCTATTGTCGAGCAACCTGCGGACGCGACGGTACTGTTTGTGTTAGAATCTCGTTAATCTATTCATGGGCGTCAAATAATCCCACATATTTTATTAAAGTTTGTTGAAAGCCGTTCTAAAGTAGCCTATCTTCTTCGCAGCATCGTAATTAGCTTATACACCAGATTTCATAAAGATTGGTCAAGCGGTCTAGGAGTCTATAAGGAACATACATACCTACATACATACATCCATTTTTATATATATAGATAGATATTATATTATATAGATATATAATTTGATGTTTTTTCGCCATTATAAAATAAAATTACACTCAGAAGGAACTCGAAACAAAATGAATGATTTAAATTTTTGAATTCAACTTATTTCATATTGCAACTTGAAAAGGGGTCGTAAAACAAATATATCTGCAGTTTTGGGTATTTACTATCATAAAATTAAAATTAAAACTTTAAGTGGTCAAATTAGTTCAAAGTTCGCCGATCCCGTCCGGCACGTCAAAATCCCAACATTTGTTTAAATCCTTCTATTCAATTTTAAGAAAATGTGTAGGCGGATTTTCCGTAAATTTTTATATTTATAACTCAAAACTGATGTTGTGTGAAAATTATTTCAAATTTAAATCGTATATTGTAGTAAAATTATTAATATTATAACAAAAATTTAAGTGTTTCCAAACTTTTGAGCGGTAGTGTACATAGTATATGCAACAGGTTTATTGTTTGAAACTTTTCCTTTAGGTACAACAACTGCTTCTACTGCTTAACTACTAGCACCTGTTGTCAATACGAATGATTTAAAGAAATCCGAATATTGTAAAATTGGTGAATTAATAAGAAGGGTGTTAACCCTTTATCATCATAATAATAATAAATGTTAAATTTGCTTAATTGTAAATAGATATATAGGTAGTTTAACAAGTAAATAATACAGTCGACCTTTTTTATTAATCTGAATAAAAATCAGTTAAGATTTATAGAAAGAATTTAAACGTCCGACGTTTCGGGTTGTTTTGTTTACCTATTTTCAAGGCATATTACAATTAAAATTTTACACATTAAATTTAAAATTAATATAAATTTTAAAATTCTTGTAATAAATTTGACAATTAAAATATTAATTTTCAATATACCCCATGTCAATATCTCAATTGTCATTAAATAAACATGAATTTTAAAATTTATAATAATTTTTGTTTGTTTTTTTTAATTTTCGTTTGTTAAGCATGGTGCAACTTGAAAAAACAGTACAAACGAAAATATTTTAGGTCTGATCAGATTTGATTCTAAAATTTTATTTTTTGAAGACACAAAAGTTAATATAGCTTCAGCAGAATATCGACAATTTTCTATTTTAAAATGTTGTTTAAAAATTTATTTATTTATAACTTTGGAGTGCATTTTAAGCAAGAAAACTTTTGTAAAACTCACTAGCTATTAATTATTATCAAGTTATAATAAATTAAACAACTAATAATAGAGTGAGATTATACGAGTATTTAAAGTACAAAGTACCTGGGTCATTTGAAAAGTTTATAATACAATACACCTGCATGATGAAACTAAACATGCGAATATTAACTATCTATCAGTTCACTATCTACTAGCTACACCTAACATTGTAATGATACATAACGTCTACACTCATTCGTAGTTGCTGTCTTATTGAAAAAGCTCTTCTTACGGGTTCACAGAAAGAAAAGATTGGTGATTTCAACTAATCTTTAGTTAAAGTCATTTAATGAAATTGATTGGATTTTAGCCTTCTAATTCAATTAAACAATTCATATAATTTAAATTAGTTGATTTTAAGATTTAAAGAATGAACAAATCATTGAAAGAATTAGATAAACTTTTGAATTTGTTTCAATGATTTGATGAATTACTATATATATTTTATTTAATCTTGGTAGATAATTTACATACAAAAATTAACAGAATACTTAAATGTTTTAGTTGAATTATTTAATATAATTAGATATTTTAATGAATTAGTTTAAATGATATATTTACTATAATTTAATGATATATCTACTGAAATTTGCTGACTTATTTACTTTCATTTACTAATTTATATATTGTTTTTTTTAAATTAGTAAATATTTTGTTTACTTATTACTTTAGATGATCTATTCACTTTTATAAATAATTTTGTTGGTTAGCTGTTTGCTTGTAGGTTCTTCTATTACTTGAAATATACCATTTTACAAGTATTTAAGTAAATGATCCTGTCTCAGGTGATCCGGTGATATCTAAAAAATTAATAAGGAGCAAAAAACAGAATTTAATATTTAACATTTTAATTTAGTTGTCAAGAAATTGCAAATACATAATAATAGTAAAATAATATAATCTAGGTACATCAATACACAATACACATGCAATACACAATAAATATTACTTATTTAAATCACTTTAGGTTTTAACAAGTTTAATAAACAAAGTATTTTAGACGCCTGATATTTATAAAAATTATACCACTAAAAATTGAAATTTGTTTTTCCACGCATCGTATAGATTTACCACTAGTTGTCATACAGATCACTATTATTGTTAATTTTCACTATATAGCACAAAATATTTATCATGTTTAAGTAAAACTGGCACTGCACACACATAAGTTAATTAAGTAATGGAAGATGGAAGCATAGATGGAAGGATGGCTGAACGATTATAATGTATGTAGAATGTACAGTATCAGCATTTTGTTAAATCTTAAAATGATTAGATGTTTTAATGAATTTGATTGTTTGATTCATATAAAAAGAATTAATGAATTATATAAACAATAGTAAGAATACAATTAAATAAATTTACCAATGATGCACATCAAAATCATCAAATCTTTCTATGTATTTCACCCAAAGAAATTAGATGAAACATTTAGTTTAATTATATAATTCGATGAAATTAAATCTTTCATAATCAGAAAATTTTATTGAAAGAATGAAAGATTATGATTTAATGAAATGGCTACTCTTTGTAAACGATTCAACAAATGTTTAAATGATTCAACTAACAGAAATCATCTATTTTAAATTAGATATTTTTACTAAACTGATTATTTGAAAGAGTTAAATACTCTAATAGAATTATAGTAAACTTTAAATAAAATATATAATTTCAAATCTTCTAATTTACATTAAATGAAAACACGAATTTATTTCTTTCTGTGTTGTTAATATACAAAAAACAATATTATTTTAAAATCATGTCTTTTTACTGACTTCATTGTTCTACCTTTTTAATTAATCATAACCCTAGTAGTTCTTACAGGCAAAAATTGATTCACACATTATTAATTCACACAGCAATTATTTGATCCAGAGAAAATAACTTGTAAAGTGACATTTAATTTAATGAGTGCAACTTGTAACGTAGCGCGGAATTCAAATAAGGCTGCCGTCCCGCCTATGTTAAATGTATGCACGATATGGTGTCATTGTATTTGCTTAGGAAGAAAAAGTAGGAACTTTTAGAGCCCAATTTTGTAATCTTTTAAAAGCTAAAACTTGGCTCTTGGACCCTATATACTTTTTATTACAATTAGAGAATCGCAAATATTCAAAATTTCGCTGTCAAATTTACAATTTTTTAAATAGCAAAAGTAGCCATTTAATAATTTTTATAAACATTACTTTAATAAATAGAAGTATAAAAAGTATTTCACATCCAGCACAAATGTTGCACCTAACTTGTAAAAAAATTTGGTAGCATTATATGCATTTTTGTGGAAACTAGAGCAAATATAAATTGAAAGTACAATTTTTCTTGTTCTGGCGAATTTACTTGAAATAGTTGATAGAAATCTGCCACATTAAAAAAAATATATGCAATTTTGTCGTAAAATAGTTTGTCTATTTGTTCAGCAACGGCGCTGTAGTAAAATGCTACCGATGGTTTCAAACTTTGCTAAGTGCATAATAAATGTGATAATAATATTATTATCAAGGTATAACATTACATACGTGTGGATAGCAGGGTCTGCACCAGTGGGTACGTAATGGAAGGTCAACGTTATACTTTTTTTTTTATAATGATAAATACGCTACGCTATTATAGGCTGCACTAATTAACAAAAATGGGAAATCAAAATAGTTAGTAGTGCAAATAAAAAACCTATTTATTTTAAAACTAACTTATTTCATGAAATTGATTAGCTATTAGTTACTACAATAATTTCAAGGAATATTAAAGTAAAGCACACTGCAATTTGATAATTTACTGCGGATGCTCAGGAACTACAAAATGGTTAAAAATAAAAATAATAGACTAGAGTAAGGGAATTAATATTTCGAAAAATGTTTGTACACGGAATTCGAAATTCCAACGATTTTTATGGAATTCGAAAGATTTCCAAAACAATCAGGGTTTTTCAAGAAATTGCAGGGATTATCTCTCAAGGATACTATCTGAGAAAATATCCCTAAAGCGACTACCAAGGATAATCTAAGGAAATTCAAAACAATTAATGTAACAATCCAAACAAAATATTATTAAATAATATGTACAATCTACAATTAATAATAACTTTGAACTTTTAACAATTTCAATTATTATTTTCTTAGTAAACACTTTCCTTATTACGTTGTTGCTGTGTGCGCTTTTATTTTACTTCTTTTTATTGGAATATTTTAGTGCTTGTGCTTCAACTATCGAAGGAGGATCTCTACATTTTAAATTCTTTTCTATTCTATTTAAAATTATTTCAGGAGCTAAACGTTCTTTATAAAATTTAATTAATTTTGGTAGCATATCTAACCAAATTCCTTCATCAAAATATATTTCTTCAATAAATAAATCATTATGATCTCCCGAGTACACAATAAAGTAACATTTCTTCTTTTTAGCGATTGCGAGCTGCCCCTGAATTTGGAAGAAATAATCGTGGGATCTAATTAATGCGATTTTGCCGGTCTCATCTATTTTTAAACAAGGGACTTTTTTGTTTTCCACGGCCTCTCGTAAAGCAAGTTTTAAAGATGCTACTTTATAGAGACATTTCACTTCCACTATTTCATCAGCATTTATTATTCCATCAGGAGAAGCCCCCAAGAAACCCGTCTCTTCGTGTATGTGTAAACCTGTACGACTCACTTTGCAGCCTACCTGTTCTTCAAATTTCTTTATGACTACCGGTTCCTTATTTTTCCCATATCTAGTAGCATCTGTGTTTACCGAATTACAATTTAAAATTGATCTAACTAATGAATTACATGAAGTAGCTGGTCTTCGTTTTATTACTGCTCCAAATTTAGAAGCTGTTAGTCGGTTCTTTCTAGCTTGGATGAATTCTATCGAGTGGAACTGTTTTTTTGTTTTTTTATGGATTTCCTCAATTTCTGACGATGTAATCTTCAAACGAAGTATTAACGCATTTATTTCAATTTCTAAAGCTTTTTCATCTATGAAGACTTCTGCTATGTTACTACCAAAATCTAGGTTTTCCTTATTCGATTTAAATTTTTTACTAGCTTTTCGTCGATCTGTAGGATTTCGTTTTCATTTACAAGCACTATCTCTTTGCTTCATAAATTTATTTAAGATTTTACCGGGCCTGCCAACAAAGATTTTATTCCAGGATTCGTTATGGTATAAATGACCGCCGTTAAACTTCAAACCCGCTAGATAAGCTCGAATTTGAAAAGAATCTCTTTGAACTAAATTAAGACGCTTGCCAATATTAAATCTTGCTGCAAAACTCATGTACAATAATTCGGCTTTATTACTTGTTTCTTTATCAATTAGTAGGTGCGCTTTAGTGATCAATGAATTTCATGTTCCATAGATGTGGTGATGAGCTCCACTATTCTTTAAATCTGATGTGCGATCTAATCTTCGAACACCAACATTTTCACATATAGAAGATTTACAATGCTCGTGATTACCAAATACGTGGTTCACAGAATTTCTCAAATCTTCTTTTAAAGCTTCCACGTCTCCGTGAGCATTGGCATAAATGGCATCTTGTGCAGCATCTTGAAGATTTGTTAAATTTTCTGTTGTCAACATTCTTCTACAACCAAAGAAACACTTTTTGTATCGTTTTTAATTTTGTATAATTGCTTTCCATAATTCTTTATGCAATGGTTTGTACATTCTATTTTAACCACCTCATTACCATATACAGTGACTCACATAAGAACTCGGGCAGTCCTATGTTAACAATGTAAATTGACCATTTTGAATCCTTTTTTTGTCATATTAAAATCGATTTTACAACAAAATATTTTAGACATTTTTTGTAGGAAATTTCATTGCCTTCAATTTTGTTTCTATACATTTTTCCATTTTGTCGCGCCGTTTCTGACTGAGAACGACTTAAACACGACTCTGTAAAATGCAAAAAATATTGTCGTCTATATCTCGGAAACGGTGCAACAAAATAAAAAAATGAATAGGTATTTCTTTCTTGTAAATTTGATTCTCTACATTTTTGTTCATATACATTTTTGTATATGACATGAGTATTATTGACATAGAGAGCACAAAAGCAGAAGTAGTGAAATGCAGAGTGCCTAAAAAGACAGACTGGTGCCTCTATAAAGAGACACTAAGGACTGAGCTAGAAGGCCTCCAATACGAAGTAGCTACTACAGAGGACTTAGAAACAGCCTACAATCATATAAGTCAGTGTATAACAAAATCCTACGAGACCAGTTGTCCACTGAAAAAGAAAACTATCTCTCGAGACGTGCCTTGGTGGAATGCAGAACTGGAAAGACTAAAGGTCACAGCCAGAAAAGCATTCAATAAAGCCAAAAGAACTGGACTATGGGAAGAATATAAAAAATCCCTAACAAGGTACAACATAGAATTGAGGAAATCTAAAAGACAGTCATGGATGCGTTTCTGCGAGGGGATAGATAAAACGGCCCCGGCAGCGCGCATTCAAAAGGCACTGTCCAAAGATCACTCAAATACCATTGGACTCATAAAACAACCCAATGGGGCATATACCGAGAATATCGGAGAAAGTCTAAATGTGTTGTTAAAAACACACTTCCCGGGATCTACGGTAATAGCGACAACAAACCAGACGCAAGAAATGTCCCCATATAATGGAGAATTACACTCCAACAGGGATAGCAGAAGGTTCGCAGGAAAAATCTTTACTTTAGAAAAAGTAAAATGGGCTATAAACAGTTTTCAGCCCTACAAATCACCTGGGTGGGACGGAATCTTTCCGGCCCTACTTCAAAAAGGAATAGATTTGATAGCCCCGTGTATAACGGCAATCTTTAAAGCCAGCTATGCGCTAGGATATATACCTACAGCATGGAGGAAGGTGAAAGTGGTATTTATACCAAAAGCGGGCCGGAGGCCTCCAGAAGAGGCCAAATCATACCGCCCGATCAGCCTATCCTCTTTTCTCCTCAAATCAATGGAGAAAATCATTGATAATTATATCAGAAGTGAATCTCTCAAAAAGATACCACTTCATACCAAACAATTTGCCTACCAACCAGGCAAAAGTACGGTGGATGCACTTCACCACCTCGTACGAGAAATTGAAAAATCTCTCGTAGAAAAAGAAATCGCGATTGGAATATTTATAGATATAGAGGGTGCCTTTGATAACACCTCAAACAAATCTATAAAAATAGCCGCCGCGAGACATAACATTGAGCTACCCACGATAACTTGGATAGACTCAATGCTAAAAAGCAGAATAGTAACTGCTTCTTTAGGAGGGGAAGAGATCTCGATGATCACGGCGAGAGGATGCCCACAAGGTGGGGTGTTGTCGCCTCTCCTGTGGTCCATCGTGGTGGATGACCTACTGAAAAAACTAACTGACGAAGGATTCTGCATAGCAGGATATGCGGACGACATCGTCATTATAATCAAGGGCAAGCATGAAGGCACATTATCAAACCTAATGCAAACGGCCCTAAACAAAATAAAAGAATGGTGTGAAAAGGAAGAACTTACAGTGAATCCTTCAAAAACCATCATAGTTCCATTCACTAAGCGTAGAAAGATGGACCTAAAAGCTCCACAGCTCCAGGGTCTATCAATACCTTTTTCTGGGGACGTAAAGTACCTAGGGGTAACCCTGGATGCCAAACTTACCTGGAAACTACATATGGACAAAACTCTCTCCAAGGCAACGGGAGCCCTATGGGCCTGCCGTAAACTCTTTGGAAGGACTTGGGGACTGATGCCAAAAATGATCTACTGGTCATATACAGCAATAATAAGACCCATTGTCACATACGCATCGCTTGTATGGTGGACAAAAACTAACGAAATCACGACACAAAGCAAATTGCAAAAACTGCAAAGACTGGCGTGTCTGAGTATAACAGGGGCTATGTGTACAACCCCAACTGCGGCTATGGAGGTACTTTTAGACCTGCCACCGCTTCACCTAAGGGTGAAAAGGGAGGCCCTAAAAGCCGCAATAAAAATTGCCCACATAAAAAAATTCAAGTCGGGAGACAGAACAGGTCACCTAAAGATACTGGACCTTATACAGCCAGATCTACTTGAAAAACCTCTGGATATCATTCCAAGAACTTTTGACTTCGAAACACCATTTGAGGTTGTTATTCAGGACCGCAACATGGCTAGAAGTCAAACAATACTATCGGACACAAAAACCTCCAACTGGTATACAGATGGATCTAAAACTGAACAGGGAACAGGTATAGGCGTATATGGCCCAAGATATGAGGCATCCATAGCCTTAGGTACCTATCCCACAATTATGCAAGCTGAAATACTTGCAATTAATTTATGTGCCCATGAATGCCTGCAAAGAAAGGTAAAGGGCAAACAGATTAATATCATGTCTGACAGCCAAGCTGCGATAAAAGCACTCAAGGCTAATAGCTTTGAGTCTTTATCCACATGGGAATGTAGACAATCTCTCAAAAAACTGGCAAAGGGCAACAAAATTGCCCTTCATTGGGTGCCAGGTCACGAGGGAATTGAGGGTAATGAAATAGCTGATAAACTAGCTAGATCTGGCTCGAACGCTAAACCTGCTGAGCCAGAACCATTCTGTGGGCTGTCAAAGACACACAGGGAGCTGGAAATACAGCAATGGGAAGCGGAAAGCAAAAAAACTCTCTGGAAAAACACAACAGGACAAAGACAGGCGAAGAAATTTATAAAGTACTCGACTGCAGAAGCTAAAAAGCTTCTTCTTTTATCAAAGAAAGAAATTAAGCTCATTACGGGGTTGTTCACCGGGCACTGCCAGGTGAAATATCACCTCAAATTAATGGGACTAGAAGAAGACGACCGCTGCAGACTATGTGAATCGGAAACGGAGACAGCCGAGCACATTCTCTGCAACTGCCCTGCCCTAAATCGGGACAGACATAAATACTTGGGACAAATACAAATGACACCAAACGAGACGAAAAGTAAATCTCTCAGGAGCATTTTGGGTTTTGCAAGCAAAATCGAACTTCTGAACACATAATTAGTAGGGTCATAAACAAAAGATCAAACCTGGTCGATGTTTCTGAAAGGCTTCTGCAGCCAAGCGACCCCTAAGTACAAATACAAATACAAAAAATACAATGCTATTATTAAATCCCTCTACCAGTATTGCGGGCTCCATAGCAGAAGACGAATTTGCCCAGTTTTTAAAACAATCATGCTCTTTAATGGCTTCATTTTTATTTTCTGATGCTCTTGTACAAACAGAGCAATATTTATTTTTTACCCCTAAATACAACAATTTTCCAGTTTCTATACCAATTATAACAGCAACACCTGATAGAGCATTATATGTATGGCCAAAACTTCTTTTTGACCATCCACCATCCACTATTACAGTTACATTTGCAATATTGTTCTCGTCTATGTTACCCTTAGCAACAGCTATATCATACTCTTCAGCCCCAGCGGCTATCATTGATTCCTTCAAAGAATCATGAAATATACTTCCCAGGTTACGTTGAATTTTAAAAAACTTATTTTTACTATAATTTGGTATTTCCATAAGGCTAAGTAATTCGGCTGTATGTTCAAATGTACTACCCGTTGCTAGAGTCCCCCATACAGAAGATCGGTTTAAAAACTCGTTCTTGTTTTCGCTCTTTTTCGCACAAATTGCATTTATATATCAATGTACTTGTTAACCCCTTTGGTATTTCTTTTTTAAATTGTAGCAATCCATACTCGTGCATTGTTTTGAATGATCAAATTGCAACCTAATTGATTGATTCATTAAAAATTGAATATCCACTATGCGATATCCTTCCAAATTCTCTGAGGTTTTCTCTGCTTCAATTTGTAATATTTCTGCCATTATTTCATCATCGTCTTGAGAATTCCAACAATTTTCTTCATTGGGTTCATTGTTTTCACAATCAACTAAAATTTCATCGATGCCGACAGTGTTGTTTTCTTCTAACAAATTATTAGGTTGTTTTTGGACTAACCCATTACCATTGTCAAATTGCATAAAATTTGCTTCAACATTATCTACTATTTCTTCAACAATAGACTGGATAAATATTTTATCGTGCTGTTTAATTGCTCTGCTCTTGCAGGCATTTGCTCGCTTCGTATTATGTTTTTTATGATCTGCAATTCTTGTACGCCCCATTTTATTAAATTTGATATGTATTTATATGTACCCTAAATTTTTTAACACACAACAATAACAAATAATATTTTACATAATATTTCTAGTCAACACAAATAATAGAAATTACACAAACAAAGTCTTTTGAATTTTAGTAAAATCACTGTATGCAAGGCAATAAGCCTTTTAAGTTTTTTAAATTTTTCACCACACTCTTTGGTACACTTGTATTATTTTATTTTTATAACACAAAATAAACCACTCGCAATTGAAAAAATATATCTGCACCTTGACCATAGACAACCACTGCTTATGCTATTGTCAGTTAATTATAATAGTGTAGGTGGATTGTAATGCATTACATCACAGGATATATGATCTTGGCGGGATTTTCTTATTATGTTGCGCAGGTCAGTATTCATACCGTGATAAAAAAATACATAATATGACTTTATGCCGATATAAATTTCTGTTAAATTTACCAACTTAAAAGTTATTTAATCAATGATAATACCCATGGTCAAGTTGGTTATAATTTATTTCTAAAAAAGATTTTTATATAAAATATATTATTCAAACTATAATAATATGAATTAAAAATTTATTATACACTGCTATAAACTTGTAATATAATCGCTGCAGTAAGCTCATGGTATTTTGCATTTCTATTCTAAGAAACGAGATAAAAACTAGTCGAGATTCAATTTATTCTTTCAAGTAACTTTCAGGTAGCAAAGAATAATAGTTCAGCTTTTATATACAGCCGTTTTCAGTCATTTCTGAAATTTTAAAATTATATCATGCTATATCAGATGTTTGTAATTAAAATGGCTAAGTCTATGCGTAGCCCATTTTTTATATTTTGAGAATTACTATATTTCTAAGCTGCTTGAATACAAAAAAATAAGCTTAAAAAGTGAAAAAAAATTCAATCAGTCGGCATTTCGTGAAAAATTAAAAAAGAAAGAAATTGATATGCACAACAAAAAAAAATAAAAAAAAAATAAAACAAAAAAAAATTTGTTTTGTTTTTTCAGACAACCCTACACTTCGAAACCATTGGGACAATGGAGGGAGAATTTTTTTTAAATCTTTAAGTAAAGGCTCATAACTTGGTAAATCTTTGAAATGTTTTGATGAAAATTTATATAAAACATGCTTATTATTATTCAGCTAATACATTCTCAAAAGAATATCGCTATCTAATTCGAAATTTACATATCCCTTTATTGGGGTGGATTAATCCCCGTATTACACGATATTAAGTACTACATCACTTTCGTCCGTTTCTTCCCCAGTCCGGTCTTGCCCTCATATCCTCACAGTCTCGAATGATTCTCGGCCATCCTCACAACATTCCTCCATTCCTGCCTATCTAAGACCCTTTCGCCCAGTCGTTAATCCCCATCTCTCTCAAATCACGCTTTACCTGGTCCAACCATCTAATCCTTGTTCTTCCCCGCGGTCTACTATCTCCAGGTTTCCATAGAGTAATCACTTTTATCGCCGCTGCGTTCTCTGATTTCATGATGTGTCCCAACCATCTAAGGCATTGTGATTTCACATATTTGACAATGTCTCCTCCATCACTCAAACTTGTGATTTTGTGGTTCATCAAGGCCCTTTGTTCTCCGTCGCTCTCCTTCTTTGGTCCTAGTATATTTCTCATTACCCGTCGTTCGAAGATTCGGAGTTTTTCTTCTTCGACCGCGGACATTCACATTGTCTCCGACCCGTACGTGACCGCTGGCCTTACCAAGGTCTGATAGATTTTCATCTTTATTATTTTTGTTAGTTGTTTACTTGTCAATGTGTTCTTGTTTGCGTAATAGGCTCTGTTTCCGATATTTATTGTTTTTTTATTTCTTCATATCTTTCGCCTTTTCTGTTTATTAGTACTCCAAGGTAGATGAGACTTTCTACTTTCTTCAAATTCGTACTTACCTATCTTAAATTTACGTCCTATGTGGTATTCACTTCTATCACACTTCATGTACTTGTTTTTTTTCACTCACCACCAGCCCCAACGTATACGCTTCTCTCTCTATTGCTTCAAACATTTCCCTACTCTTTCTTTGTGATCTTGCGATCATCACTACATCATCTGCATATATCAGCATTTGTCCTTCTTTGGTTATTATCAGACCTTTGGAGTTAACCTTTTTAATAATTTTTCCAATAAATATGTTAAATAGGGTTGGTGAGAGTGCATCGCCCTGCCTTACTCCGCTATTGTATTCAAATTCCTCAGTCACTCCTGTTTCTGTTCTAATGTAGGCAGTAGTTTTCTTCAACGTCATCTTAATGAAACGGATCAGCTTCGCAGACACACCACCCTCCACCAGAGCCTTAATCAATTCACGGCTGTCCACTCTGTCAAAAGCCTGCTGAAAGTCTACAAACAACAGATGCATAGCTGTATTGTGTTCATAGAATTTCTCTATTGTTTGTTTAATAACATGTATTGCGTCTACTGTAGAGTTTCCTGTTACAAATCCGTATTGGCATTCTTCTAATAGCGCTTTTGTGTGTTCAATTAATCGGCTATGTATCAGTGTTGTTAATATCTTATACGCTGTATTAAGTAACGTAATGCCTCTTAGTAGTTTCCGCATTCTTCTGGGTTGCCCTTCTTCATCAATGTTACTATTATTACTCCATTCCTTGGGCATCGCCTCCTCGTTCCGAACCTGTTTTATAAGCTCGTTGATTCTATCACGTAACTTGCCGCTCTCGTACTTGACCAATTCCGCACAGACACCATCCGTTCCTGGGGCCGTTCCGTTTGTCACTGCGTCTATTGCCTTCGTGATTTTGAGGTGGGTTGGGTTTGCTATTTCCTGTTTGCTTTCGGTCGCCTGTATTGCACTGGTATTATCCATTTCGCATTCCTTATTTAACAGCTTTTGAAAATGCCTCACCCATATTTGTCCAATTTTCTCTGTATTGTATTCCACTACTCCATTTTCATTTGTCATGTCTCTTGGGCGTATCTTGTGAGTCTTTTTCTGGAGTTTCGTGAGCTGATAAAACATTCTTGATTTGTTTCTATTGTTGCATGTTTCTATCTCTTTCATCTTCTCTTGCATCCAGTTGTCTTTCCTTTTCCTATACAATTTGCTCGCTTCTTTCATGTTTCTTTTGTGAACATCGAGGTCTTCTTGTTATCCGGTTTTCAACCATTTTTGTGTCGAGATTGCTTTTCTTTCGTTAGATTTCATGCAATCATTATCGAACCATTCCTTGCTTTTCTTTATTGTCTGACAATACCCAATTTCTGCTTCTGCACCCTCTCCGCGACACTCTCCGGTATGTTGTTCCATTCTTAAAACAAGCTTAATATATAGTAATGCCAGTCGCTAAACTGAAGAAGTTAACCAACTTCACCAAATCCGCTAGTGGACACTCACCAATTAGCAATCTTGACTCTTTAAATAAATTGATGTTCCCAGCATTGCTCCTTTCAATTTATAATAATTTCAGTTTTAAGAAATACAAAAAAATTTATTTTTATCAAAATTTTTACTCTACAAAAATTTTTATCATAGGAAATCATCAGTTCAAACTTTACCAATTTAGTTTTAATTCAAATTTTTATGTTCTTAATCTTAGCCTGCAGTTGGCTACTGTTTCAATCACTTAGTTACCTAATTCAGACCTTCAACTCACATTTGTTTGCTAAATTTGCGTATAGATTTTGAAAATCTGATTATCGTTAAAATTTCAATTATTACAAATACGCAAATTGTACGTTTTCGGCACAAGTTTAAAATATTCACAAATGTTATTAACGTTAATTTATCTCACCCCCTGTAGTTTTCTTTTAGTAGTTTTTGTTTTAATTTTTTATCAATGTTACTTCTGGATTTCATCACCGTCCGGTAGTTTCCTTTGTATCTGCTTGTAAATTTTATTTTATTTTTCTCCTGGATTTCTCATCCAGAAATCTTCTTCTATGGAAAATTTAATTTTTTCTCCAAAATTTCATTTTATACTTAGTGCCCAATTTTCTTTAATATTATCTAAAATAAAGCACCAACACTACTTAAGCTAGGTAACTATCGAACTTTTATATAATTTTTAATGTATCAAGATTTCGCAACCTGATTTTTCATTCTAGGCTTCACGAAGGTCTTTACTATGCAGCACCTCTGCCTAGAATGAATTTTGATTCCACATTTTGTTAAACCTTTCCACTTTCCTGGAGGGGACGTTTTATCAGCACAAATTCAAATTTTATCTGTCGCACTTTAATTTTTAAATTTTTAAACGCACAGCAATAAAACTACAAATTTTACAATTTAATACCATAGGTGTGACATCGCATCGTTTTGAAAAGTGTTTTCTCTCATTCGAGAATCGTGATTAAGAACATTCCTTTTTATCTCAAACAATCCTGACACAAAATATTGGTAAGTTATAAACTGATTTATTTAATTTAAAATTAATTTCTTTCTTTCCACAGGCTTTATCAAATCTGGATGGGAATTTCCAAAATAATCAAGATCACTTATGAATTTCCACCAGCAGCATAGAAAATAAATGAATATTGTAAAATTACATTACTTAAATAAAAATTTATTATTCACAAATTTCATGACAATATACTTAATTAACTAATAACAATACGATTCCTTTAATAATTAGTTAATCCTGTGAAGAAAATTCTTGAACATTAACTATTTTTCCCCTTAAGGTTGTTAAGAAGAGGGCCGGGGACTCTGCCCTATGCTAAATACATAAATAGGATAATGTATCCACTGCCAACTTCAAATAAACAAAAATTTTTAATTAAAATTAATGAAAATAATTATGTTTTTTTTTAGTAAAATACTATCTACCTAGTTTTTAATAATTTATAATATATTTATATTAAATTATTAATTCGGATTCATTTTGATAAATACTGGAAAGCTTTTGGGTTATGGGGGAATGCAAGAAATTTTATTTAATTTCAGCACTGGTCATGCGCAAAACTCGGTACAAACGCCCATCAGTTGCCAATGGTAAAACGATTCTGACATCATTCTCATGCGCAAATTAATTTTAAATTACATTGAATTAAATTGATTTTCTTGCCTAAATCTAACTTTATCTAAAAATTGAAATTTTTTAATGTATTTCGAATTAACATATCTTCCAAAATCTTCTAAATTAATTTAAAATACAGTTTTTTCCGCCAAATCTAGAAAACAAGTAAATTTTTGATAACATAAATAAGGTCAATCAATATTGGAACAATAATTTATTTACTTTAAAATCAATCAATAGTTTAAAAAACTAATAATATTGATAAGACAAACTATAAAATTCCTTTCGCGATTGAAGTAAATTTTTAATTTTCTATATTTACTTTAATATGGTTGGTCTATAAGAAACTGCTGGAGTCTATCTTTTGCATCTGAGGTTAGCTTTATTATCTTAAAAATCAACCAAGTGATCGCATTGCAACTTATAATTTGCATTTCATATTGTAATTATGGAATTTAGCCCATAAATAGTGGTTTTGTGGTAGTTAGTGGTATGATAAAATAAACTCTCGAGGGATAGCGCGAGCCTTTTCTTTCAAAAAATTAGTGATTTTGAAATATTTATAACAACTATATAAAATACAGTTTTGCAGTTTAAACGTTGTTTTAAAATTATCCCTAAACTCCCAATAAAAAAATCTTTATAACTACCTACTGATTATCCCATTTTTTTATATTAATTTATATAAAGCTGTTCTTATCAGCTTATGAAGCTGATTTCGAAAACATCAGGTTTTGCTTTATCTACATAGATACATTTTTACTATAAAATGCTTTCTCGATTCTGTTAGTTTAGCGTCAAGTCGTTTTGTGATTTTTTTTTATTTTGATAATTACTATTTATTTCTGCCTTTTTAAATGTAATTTGAGAATTCTTTAGAATTAATTTAGTGAATTGCCTTTAGACTTATTCGCGATCGAGCGATTGCATTGTGTAGACATGCGAACCTGAGCTCCAGTTATCGATAGACCATAAACTCTTCGAATCGATAATAGTTTTGCTGTTTATTTAGCAGGGTCAAGACGCATCCCCTTGACGATGTTAAATGCTGCTACATAATATAATAATATCTATTGTAGATAAAATCAAAACATTTTTCCTGAACCACATCATTTTATTATATTTATAATATTATGACGTCCATTACTTTTTCCCGGCTTTTCACAAAAACTGGTAAATTTTAAAATTAAAGTTTCAAATTTTTCTGATTATTATACTCGAAAATACAGGCAAGGACACCTTGGGGTACCCGGGCTCTCATGGACTGAATTTTATTAATTGACTTTTCCCATACTTTTATTAATAAAATTTTGATTTTAAGCAAACATATTAAATTCAAATTTAACATGTTCATTAATATCAATTAAAACAACAAATTAATTGAACAAAACTGTAGTTATACTATTCTGTACCAGAATTTTCTTTTACTTTTTATCTAAATTAATTTATTTTCTTAGGTTGTGTTTCTCTTGGAACATTTTTTATATTTTTATTGAATTCCTTATGTTTTTTTATTGAAAAGTGATGACTCGTTAGCACAAATATAACCTTATCACTAGCTTCAAAATAATTTAATTAAAAATGTGTACACGATCGTGTACGCAAGGTCTCAAAGAGTTAAAATTACTTTCCAAGAGTCTTTTCCACGATTAGCTTCAAGGGAGGGGTCTCTTATCTTCATACGGCAATAATTGCCCTAGTTATATAATATGGCAATTTGTTTTTAATGTAATTTAAACTGCATTCTGAAGAAAAAAAGTTTTTATAGATTTTGAAAATATAAATCAAACAATTAATTGGAATTATTAACTCGTGAGACTATGTAAAATTAAATTTTACAATTTTATATAAATTTTATATAAAAATGAGATTTCTCAACATAAAATTAAAAAGTTTCTTCCATACTCCCTGGGAAGCCCCGAGGTAGTTAATTCCCAGAGCTCCTAAGCCTGAAGTATCAACTGACAATGTTTTTTGAAAATTTAATTTAACACTTCAATGTTTTATTTTTTTCCAGTTGGGTTAAACCAGGTAATTACCTTAAAAATGTCTGCTGTTTGTTTTAAAATTTTCAGCTAGTTCAAGTAAAACATTAGCAAAAGTGCATGTTGTGATAATTATAAACATACAAATAAATTATTATCAAACTGCCGGCCATGCCGGTGAGGCTAATCAGTTGATTTACGACGTAAAATTAAAATGTTGCCTTATTAATACCATGGAGTATAAAATGAAAGAAAAGTACCTACTTGAATTCAAAACAGGAAAATTGCATGTTTGAAATACAATATTAGAAACAGTGATGACAAATTACACAATGATTTAAAATTCACTTGTGAATAATGAAAAACTATTTAAACCGATAAAATTTCATTTAATATTTATAATGTTGGTGGATATATAAATCGCTATCTCTTCATTGAAAGCTCAGTGCAGTCGTATAGCGCAAGTAGTGCAAGTACGATTAATATACCAAATTGAAAGTTATTGTTACTGTTGCCATTGTATTACCTTTGTATTCGACTCATAACAGAATAATATTTCATTAATTATAACATAACACATTAATAATTCGAACAGTAATTATTTGATCCAGACAATACGACTTGACAAGAGACATTCAATTTGTGATAGTGTAATAGAGTGCACTTGCAACGTGGCGCGGCGGAGTTTAAATTTGCAAAAGTTAACCGGAAATAAAATAATGAAATCTAAAAGTTTACCATCTGATTTTTTTGCAACTGAACGGTTTTTATTAAATATTTTTGGATTATTACCAAATCAAAATTTTTTTTATAAAGTGTACTCGATGAGCTTTTTAATTGTATTAACAATTTATCCGTTTTCAGTCATACCTGAAATTTTAAAATTATATCATGTTAATTTTAACGAATTTATCTTTTCTATGACCTTCGAGGTAGCATATTTTACGTGTAAGAATTTTGTAATTTTTAAAATGTTGTAAGCTGCTTCACACCTCTTGTATTAAATTGCAAACTTCTGTATGGGAGAAGGATTATGTAACACAATTCTCTCCCTGATATTTAACTATACAAGAGTATTTCGCTACCACTTCTGCTTTGTTACTAAAAAATGCTTTGAAAAAAACTAGTGACAAGCGAAAAATTAATTAAGAAATATTACCTAATTTAAAAAAAAATAAATTAATTAAATTTTTACTTGTTTAAAGGTTTTCATAAATTTGTCCAGTGGTAGCGAAATATCCGGTCATCTTATTGGTTATATTTATAATGCATTTTTATATTCTCAGGTTTACTTTGTATCCTGATCACATATTGGAATCGATTTCTATTAGTAACATTATGTGAAAAATTATATCTTCTGGATGAACTGTCAAATTTTAAAAGTACAGAAGCTGAACGCGTTTATATAAAACACTATAAAAGTATTATTAAGAAACAGGTAAGTGTTAATTTATACCTTTACATTTATTTCTACCATCTCCTTCAATATTTAATCATTATTTCTTCAGTTTTTTTTTACTTGTTTGTTTTGAATACTTTTAATAGTATAACATATTCTCTAAACTCCATTACTACTGCTGTGTACAAATTTGAAGTTTTATTTTCATCTACTCGACAAATATTAGGAATATGCCTGCTAATATGAGGAGTCAAAACTTAAATTTAATAACATTTTAAATTATTTAAATAGCTTTTTCATTCAACTTTTCAAGCTTCAAAAATTATCCTCACTGGCTCTTTCGCCATGTTTGTTAGAAGCCCAATCTCCTCCGCTAGTCGGCACAAAGTTAACCAACCAGCGGGATATACAAAAATTATAATTTCAACAAAAATATAATCTTCAAAATTACAAAATTTTAAAAATAAACTAAATTTTAGAGGTTTCAAATATGACAATATACTTAGTACAAGTAAAATTGTTTGATTATTCAAGAATATATTAAAAAAATTAGTTTGTAAAACTGAAGTTACAAAATGATTTTAAATTTTTAGAGTTACATTGGATATTCAACAATAACACTTGTGTTAATTGCGAACATATCAGCGGCAGTTGTACTATCATTAAATAAAGATAAATGGATCGTACCATTTGGAAGTGGACCAACAAATATTAATGATAACTTCCAAGTTATAATTCAAACAATAATGTTTAGTGTTACCGCTGTTATATTTTTTTTGATACTAGTTATTTATATAAACGCATTAACACTACTTTGCGTACATTGTGAGTTATTACAAAAATACATATTAAAAATATTTACTGATGATTACAACGGAGAAAAATTGAAGGTATCTAACAACGCGCTGGTAAGTTTGATACATTTAATTTAAAAATTCCTATTTTTGTCAACAGCAGATACGAAAGCACGCAATGGTAGCTTTATTATTTTAATTATAGTATCAATCAAATGTGTATTTTCATTTGGGTAAATAAGTTGAATCTATTGGAATTTGAAAATTTGATGAAGGAGGAAGCTGGAATTAATCAAGCGTAAAAAGACCGTGATTGGAATTTTTACGAGAAAATATTAAATAATTTTAAATTTAAATGTAAAAGAAAAAGCGGTGTGATTGATTGAAAGAAACGCGATTTACGCGTTTTATCTACAGCTGGGGAACAAGGCATACTAGGTGACCGTCCGATTTTTGAATATAGGGAATTTACATGGGAAATTTATTTTTTCTAAATTCCTGCTTCCCATTGTAACAGATAAGAATAAAAAGTATATCAAATTAAAGAAATTTTTATTCCGCATCTAAGGATATTTAACATTTAATATTTTGTTTTTCGATTATTGTTAAAAGCTCGATAGTAAAATTAAGAAATACTAGCGCTTTTTAAAAAATATTAGCAGGCTTGGTCGACAAGTTCCTTTGACAAATTAAAATTAATTTGGTTAACAATGGCAATGGGGCAACTAAAACGTAAATGAGATAATATTAAAAAAAAAAACAAGTTCTTAATATTATTCTATCGAGTTTTTAACAATAATTAAAAAACAAAATTTCAAGTGTTAAATTACTTTAGACGCGGAATAAAAATCTCTTTAATTTGATGTACTCTTTATTCTTATCCGTTATAATGGGAAGCAGGAATTTAGAGAATATCAATTTCCCATGTAAATTCCCTATATGTTCAAAAATCGGACGGTCAACCGGTATAATATATACAAAATTTATCGTTCTCAGTTATTTTAAAATTATCAGTGAATTGGAAAAATATGCTAGCCAAGAAAATAAAATTATTTTGAATATTTTACTATTTGAATTTTTTTTTTTTATATATTGCTATGCCCGGATGTCAAAATTTACTATTTAATTTTTTAATCCTCCTTTCGGGTAACATTCACTTTTGTATGAGCATCGACTCTTGTTGTTTTTATCCCAAATAAATTTATATCCAATGTTCCCTGCTTCCAATATTTTAAATTTAAATCACAAATTTTCTCAGCTTAGTCTTAATTTTTACTAATTAATTTTTTTGTACTTAAGGTCCTAGATCAAAAGGAATAGTTCATGAAAAATTGAAGATGTCACTAGTTGCTTTAGATATTTTATTTTATTCAAGATGCATACCTTTTCAAACAGGTATAATATTGCAATGGAATTTACACAAAATTAGATAGTATGTACAGCATTATAGGGACCGTGTGTATTTGCAACTAGCGCCAATAGCGGTGATAATTTGCAATTATGAGGGGAGGCTTAGTAATCTTTGCATTTACTTTAGTAAGTTTACGTACAAAATTATTTTAAAAAAACCATCGTTTTCAACAATGAATGTCAATAAACGTAATGGCAATAATAATTGCTGTGTTGTTGGTTGTAGAAATTGTAATTCCAACACCGATAAATTCGTAAAATTTTATCGTTTTCCGGGTAAACCGTATGAGAAAAAGCTACGTGAACAATAGACACAGAATGTTCGTAGACAAAATAATCTTCTATATTTTAGAAACGATTAGAAACTCAATGATATTCCTACTATTTTTTTAGTGATAGATATTTATGGCAACTGACAAAATGGTCTCAAATTTTGTAGTCAACACTTCTTCGGAAATGAAAAATTAAATCACCCTGAAAACCCATCATAATATGTACCAAGCATATTTCCTAAAGTAAATTTTTATAACAATAATTTTTATTGAAGTTACCAACAGTAAAACAATTTTACCGCATCCGGAATTTTGTTCGATTAGCAGTTATTTATTCGACTCCTTTTGTTTGACGTAACAGTTATTCGAACAAGCAAAATAATACAAAGAAAAGGAGTTTATAAAATAAAATTCCCTGTCGAATAAAACTTAAGTCGAACAAATGTGTATCGAATAAAATTCCAAGCCAAATAAATACTCATGCGAATAAACATTAAGTCGAACAAATGTGTGTCAAATAAAATTCAAAGTCGTCAAATAAATGCTCAATCGAATAAATATTAAGTCGCATAAATGTGTGTCGAATAAAATTCAAAGTCAATGTATGTCGAATAAATGCTCATTCGAATAAATATTAAGTCGAATAAATGTGTGTCGAATAAAATTCAAAGTCGAACAAATGTTCATTCGCATAACTGAAGTCAAAAAAAAGCAGTCGAGTAACTGCTAATCGAGCAAATGTTATCGAATAAAATTCCTAGAATCCAATTTTACATTAGGAATATAAGAAATAGCGAAATACCGACTGACCTGGCCGTGTAAGTTTCCAAGGGAATTCATTTTAAAATTAAATTGAATTTATTTCTTGGCCAGTATGATAAAAATTAAATTATAAAAGAATTTTGGACCTTTAAAAGACTAGATAAAATCTAATGCTCTTATCATATAAATTTAGTTTATACTTCTGCATTATTTTTGTGTCTTTCATTTTTTCTCTAAAATAATTAGGGAAGCAGGAATTTGTATAAATGCGTTCAGCGCCGTACGACGGCGTTGCATTCTGTTTCACCCTTTGCGTCAACATTGAGTGGTGACCTTTTTTTGAAAATGCTTGAACTGCACGTATTCTTCTGATTGCTTAATGCAATGGCACCAATTTTAAATTTCATGAAGATTGCTTGAATGCTAGTGTCAAGTTTACAAGCCAAACTAAGAAAAATAATCTTTTTTTTTCAGTTAATCAGTATGGTAGATTTTGTTTTACACATCTCATTTTATATTTATAACTAGAGACCGGATTTCCTTCCATTATGCTTATGGTTAATATTTAAGGCAGCAATACATTATCTTAAAATGTGCACGATTTATAAAGAATGTGATCATTTGATACAAAGTTTTTTATGCCTTTTTTGCCTTTTTGAGCATTTCGTGCCTATTTTCAATTTTGTGCTTATTTGAAGCTTTGTTTCTCTGAATTTCAACTGCTGGATCTATTTAAAAACTGGTCGTCGACAAGATTTAATTATATTTAAAAAAAACGCCAAAGAAATGTATACTATAGATAAGGTAAATGAAACTTGTCGTAACGCATTTCGCTTCGTAAGCCTATAATTATTAGATTAAACGAACTTACCTTAAGTGAAGTTCTGATCATAATTGTATGATATCCTTCTTCCGAATATTTCAATTTGTAGTATCTGTATTTGAGGCGTCGTAGACCACACTTCAAAGTTAAATAAGGAAAATCTGACTCGGTCACCCTATCCATCCTTGTCCTAGTGGTTTCGGTTCCTCATTCTTGTTTGAAGCTTAACCGTAATCAATTTAGGGTATATACATAATATGTATGTATGTAAGCATGGGTAGGGTGGGATTGAAATATTCGGAAGAAGGATATCATACAATTATGATCAGAACTTCACTTAAGGTAAGTTCGTTTAATCTAATAATTGTATTTCTATCCTTCTTCCTTCAATTTCAATTTGTAGATGTTTAAAGTAGATTACGGTTAAAAAAGAAAAAAAAAATAGATAAATAATAATAATATGATTTAATATAGGAATGTTAAAGAAATAACAAAATATCAGCAATTCGAACATTTAGCCTAAGGAAACAAAATTTAAAATTAAGTGCATAAAGGTAAACATTAAGGTATACCTTTTATTTAATTATTTTACGTATAGCTTTAGATGTAATGTTACAAAATCATGTATTAATTGTTACAATTTGATAATTGCTTTTGCAAAGGAATCTTTACTCACTAATTGCAGGTTATAAAATTTGGAAAATGTTTCCGAATTTTTAGACCATCCTGCAGTTTTGCGGATTGTCTCCACATTTACACCTGCGCGATTTGCTGCCGATGTACTAGCATGTCTGGTACTGTGAGCTTTAAATATGTTTGTATCCACACCACTCTTTTTTAAAATTAATTTAATCCATCTTCCCAGGGTTTGACAACCTACAGGTTCGAATGGTTTTTTAAAAGATAGAAATAGTAAGTCTGTATCGCTCCTAAGATCTGTAGTTCTCCTTAGATAATATTCTAGTGTGTGAGCTGGACACACTGATTTATCTTTAAAAAAGGGTAGTATTAGCGTAGGTTGTACTTTATTTACACCAGAAGTCTTGATACGATCTGAAATTTTTATTTCGAGTCTATCTTCGTAACGTTTGATATTTGAAAGTTTAATTAAACTTAACGTCTGTATTCTGTGTGCTGTAGTTAAAGCAACGAGAGTAATTAGTTTTAGTGACAAATCTTTCAATGAGATATCCGTACTATGCATAGATGATAAAAATTGTAGAACCCGATGTGGGTCCCAAGTTGCTTCGTATCGTGGCATTGGTGGACGACATTTAGCTATGCCTCGAAAGAAGCGTTTCATTCTGAAGTCTTCACCCACATCTGGCCCTATTAAAAGGGCAATTGCGGATCTCATACAGTTTAAGTTGCTATATGAAGCTCCAGAATTATATTCAGCAGTTAAAAAACTTAATATGGAATGAATTTGAGATTTGTAAAAATTAAGTTTATTTTTGTAGCAATACTTCCACCATTTCCTCAATGCACTGGTGTACTGTCTTTGAGAAGATTGCGATAAGGAGTCGGTAGATATGTCAATCGACTCATCAGGAATATTTTTTAAGGTAAAAGCTTCCCTGATAACCTCGCGGAAACCAGGGAAATGCTCTTCCATAATGGGTGTGGGTCTCCCCTAGAAGAGGTTAATAAATTTATATTTGGTTCAAAGACAATTGGGTCATCTACCCATAATGATGTAAATAAGGGCCACCATGGTTGAGTGGGCCAGTTGGGAACCACAAGAATTCCCTCCGATTCCTCATCAATTACTTTCCTTAAAACTCGCAAAATAATAGAAAATGGTGGGAAAGCATAGTAAAAATAGTGTGTCCATTTAATGGTAAAAGAATCCACTGCCAAAGCATCTGGATCTTTTTGTCACGAAACGTATTTCTTACATTTAGTATTAGATCTACTGGCAAATAAGTCGATCTGAGGAGAAGTAAACTTCTTAACAATTTCCCTAAATGCAAAATCCGATAGTTCATATTCAGTTTCTCCTTCTATTTTTCTTGATTCAAAATCTGCCTCGTTATTATCTTCAGAAGATATAAAGGATGCAAATATAAAAATCTGTTTACTTTCACACCATTCCCAAATATCTCTAGAAATTCTATTTAATTCGTCAAATTTTGTACCCCCAAATTTATTAATATAAGCTATCGCTGTAGTATTGTCTATTCTTAATAATATTTCGCAATTTTGAATTGATTTTGCAAAACATTTTAATCCGAAAAAATCTGCCAACAATTCAAGACTATTGATATGAAAATTTTGCTCGTCCTTGTTCCAAAAACCGTGTACATATTCACCATTGCAATGAGCTCTCCAACCTGTTTTTGAGGCATCTGAAAATATTACCAATTTGTAGGCAAATGTCCTAATCGGGTTGGGAATCTCTAAATTGTGTGTCCACCACATTAATTCATTCTTAAGGCTATGTGGAATAAACATGTAACTGTCAAAATTTCCGTTATTAAGTTTAAATTCTCTATATTTCAATATCTCAAATGGCCTTAAATGAATCCAGCCAAAACGTACAGCTGGACAACATGATACAATTTTTCCCGTTAAACAAGCGAATCCTCTTATTTTAATACGTTTTCCAATCTCAAAAGATTTAATAAAAGACTTAATCTTGTATTTTTTATCATTTGGAATTCCTAAAAGTAATTTTTCAGAATTGAACATAAATCCTAAAAATTTGCATTCTTTTGAAGGTGACATAACACTTTTCTTTTTATTTATTATAAACCCTAAATCCTCTAAGAGATTCTTAGTTACATCTATATTAATTTTACAAGATTGAAAGTTATGTCCAAATAATAAGAAATCGTCTAAGTAAGTGATGGAAATAAACCCTCTTTGTCGCAAATAACAAAAAACGGGTTTTAGCAATTTGGTGAATATGTACGGCGCCGTGCTTAATCCAAAGGGCAAGCAAGTGAATTCAAAAAGTTTATGCTGAAATACAAAACGTAAATATTTCCTAGATGACTTGTGAATAGGTACAAAATAATAAGCATCCTGAAGGTCAATTGAACCCATATATGAATTTCTTCCCATTAAGTTTACTACAGATCTCCAATCTTCCATTTTAAAATGAACTTTCTTAACCCATTTATTAAAATTTTTTAAATTTAGAATAAACCTATGAGTGCCGTCTGGTTTTGGCACTAAAAATATACTAGAAATAAATTCGCCCGCTTCGTGTTTACAAGGGACAATAGCTCCCATATAGATAAGATTTTGAACCTGTTCCAAGCAAGATTCACTTTCTAAGTGAGACCATGATCTTTCTTGTGGAATATAATTTTGATAAATATTTCCCATAATTGGAATTTTATATCCTTTTAAACAAGAAATGATGAAGGAATCGGAGGTAATTTCTTCCCATTTATTTATAAAATTACTTAATCTGCCAGCTATAGGACTTACTTGCGTTAATGTCGTCGGTATGATTGGGGGTTGGTGCGATTGTAAGGGATGGAATTTTTCTTGGCAATTTTCTGGTTGTATTGTACTGGTGGACGGCGAGTCTGCCCGCCTACATATTGTCTTCGATATCTCTGTCGCAATGTAGACGGGGTCTTGAAGTTTTTTGGTTTTTGTTTTTGTATGACATTTTTCCCCTTTTGTTCCCTGGCAAGATCTTTAGAAGCTCTTTCTATAGTTTTTGCAGTTTTTATTTTTTCGTCAAAATCTTCGCCGAACAAATATTCATCAATAACTGAGGCATCTAAAGTATTTCTTAAATTTTCGTTAATATTCGGTTTTAATAGACTTCTTCTGATTTTGCTCTGCTGATTTTGTATTTCCGCTAACATACGTACAGAGTCGTTTAATTTTTCAATAATACTTAAATTATTTATTTCTTCCCCGCTTTCTTTTTTAATTATATCTGTTAATGCCTTGCTTGATGCTGCTAAGGCAGCTCTAATCTTTTGTTGATTAGTACCAATGTTTGGTCACGCTGTAAAATAGCCTCTGACAAACAACCTTTTATTGTTAGGTTTAGCTGCGGCGGGTTAAACATAACACAGTTGATTGGTGTTGGATATTTTTTTTAAAAATAGAACTAATATCTTCGGATTTCAAACCATTTTTTAACACGTAGTCCAAATTTAAACTTAATTGCTTTTGAATAGCAGGCCCTAAATCTTGTTTTATGACTACGTCATCGCCAAGAAGTGACAAAATTTCACTGTTTACCGATTGGTCCGCGGATAATTCTTCATTTAAGATTACATTTTGTGAATTTGTTATTTTGTCCGATTTATTACATCCAATAGTAGTAGAATCGTTAAGAAATGATACAGGTGGTGGTGTTGAATTTCTGACCGGCTGGAAACCCCGATGGTCCTTCCGTATGAGATCTTTACGGTAATAATCGTAAGGCGGAGAGGGCGTGCTAGCATATCGAATGTTATCGTGGGTTGGGGTCGTTATTTATATAAGTCTGCATTTCTTTGTTTTTTAAATGCGACAATAATAAATTAGAACATAGTCTAATTTTAGAAGTATTTATGATTTCCTTCGATATGCACATAGTCGTGAAAAAAATAAAAGTTTCAATGTAACGCAAAAAAGCGGAATATGCAATCCTATGCATAACAATTAAAGTTGGATGGATTCAAGTACATATTATCATTGATATTATATAGACTTGTTTCATAAAAAGTATGAATTTTTTAATTCATTGATAAATCACGCAAAAATGCATGACATTTTAGCAACTATGCCACTTCATGATTAGACAACGTCCAATTCATGGATAATTCAAGTTATAATACATGAATTTTTAGCAAATATGCTACTTCATGATTAGACAGCGTCTATTTCATGGATAATTCAAGTTACAATACATGAATTTTTAGCAATTATGCTACTTCATGATTAGACAGCGTCTATTTCATGGATAATTCAAGTTACAATACATGAATTTTTAGCAAATATGCTACTTCATGATTAGACAGCGTCTATTTCATGGATGATTCCAGTAACAATATATGAATTTTTAGCGTCTAGGCTACTTCATGATTAGACAACAATCTAATTCATGGTAATTCCAACTGTAATGTATTAAGTCATTATTAATAGAATTACTTACTTGAAGATGATGAACTGCTGTTGTGATGAGAGCTCTTAATTTCTCTCTTAAGCTTTTTGATCTCCTTTTCTAGTCGGGATATTGCTGAAGAATGCTTTCGTTTATGCGATTTTCCCATTTTCACAAATTCACTAACTTATAATTCACACTTGCGTGGGATGCGTGTAGTCAGGACGCGCACAAAAACAAGAATGAGGAACCGAAACCACTAGGACAAGGATGGATAGGGTGACCGAGTCAGATTTTCCTTATTTAACTTTGAAGTGTGGTCTACGACGCCTCAAATACAGATACTACAAATTGAAATTGAAGGAAGAAGGATAGAAATACAATTGTTGCATAACTAGGCGAAATTAAAAGTAATATTTAGTTAGGTTGTCGACCAGCGTTCAAACCAAAACAGTCGAACTGTTTACCGTATTCAAACCTAGTTTGTGAATTGAGTGCTTATACAGTAATTATTTAGAAGTAAATAATTGACTACAAATCAAAAATGCCGAAAGTGAAACCCACTGTAGAAGAATATATTAAGGATTATCCCGAATTACGTTATGAAAAAAATAAATTATTTTGTCAAGCATGCATAAAAACGGTAAGTTTTATTAAGTTTCTAACTAGTACATATTGTTTCATTTTATTCATTTTAAAGGTTCAATGCGATAAAAAATACCACATTATCCAGCACGTGAAAACAATGCTACATAAAGAACGTTTAAAAAAGCACAATAAAACATCAAAAAAACAACAAACAATTACGCAGTCCTTAGCTTCATCTTCGTCCTGTGATGAACAAAAAGAGTTTCATTTCGATTTGTGTAAAGCGCTACTAAAATCGAATATACCATTAAACAAATTACAAAGCAATTCTTTTAAAACGTTCCTGGAAAAATATTGTAATCGCCGCGTTCCTGACGAAAGTACCTTACGAAAAAATTATGTTGATCTTGTGTACAAAGAAACCATTCAGGATATTAGAAACATTATAGGTAGCAATCACGTTTGGTTTAGTGTTGATGAAACAACTGACACTTGTGGACGGTACATATCAAATTTAATTATAGGACCCCTAAATGAAGAGGTTTCGAGCAAAGGGTTTTTAATTAGCACCAAGGAGCTAAACAAAACTAACAGTAACACTATATCAAAATTCATTTTCGATGGACTAACCAACTTTTTTTTGCCGGAGGCAGTACCAACTGATAAAATTTTGTTAATGCTATCAGATGCAGCACCTTACATGATCAAAGCTGCTTCTAACATAAAAATATTTTACGAAAACCTTATTCATTGCACATGTTTAGCTCATGGACTGAACCGAATAGCAGAAACAATCAGAATGAGTTTTCCGTTAGTGAATGATTTGATAAAAACAGGGAAAAAAGTGTTTTTAAAGGCGCCTGTGCGAATACAAATATTCAAGGAAAGATTGCCTAATGTTCCACTACCGCCTGAACCAGTGTTAACAAGATGGGGAACTTGGTTAAACGCGGCGATATATTATGCCAATAATTTCGAAAATTTTAAAAGTGTTGTGAACCAATTTCCCGAGACAGCAAGCAAATCAATATTGGATTGCCAAACAGTGTTAAGGAAACACGAGCTACCAAATAATTTGGCATTCTTAAAATTACATTATGAATTTGTAAGCGTGTTTATAAAATCCTTAGAAAAGAGAGAAATGTCATTGCTGGAGTCCGTAAACTTAATCAATGATTTTAAGAACTTAATTACCAAAGTACCGGGACCCAATGGCCAAGAAGTAAAACTCAAATGCGACCATGTATTTTCCAAAAACGACGGTTTCAAAACATTAAATAAAATAAGCATTATATTGAGTGGTGGTAATGTTCCTGGTTTTGAAATGGATCCGTCAATAATAGTGAAATTTAAAAATGCACCCGTAACAAGTGTGGATGTGGAAAGAAGCTTCTCTGTTTTCAAAAATATTTTAAGCGACAAGAGGCAAAATTTTACTGTTGAAAATTTAGAGCGGCACTTAGTAGTAAACTGTTTTTTGGATTAATGTTTTGTTAGTGTGTAAATAAAAAAAATTTTTTGTGCTTATTTAATGCCTTTTTAATTATTATTTACTTTTTTTAGAGATTTTTTTCGTGTTTTTTTGAGCTTTTTTAGGCGCCTTTTTGGACTTTTTTAAAGCCTTTTTATCCGGTCTCTTTATAACTAAAGTGTATTTTATTGAAAATTTGAGAACTTTTTTTTAAATTATTAAATTTTTTTTAATGAAAAATACCAGATATTAAGTAATATCATATTTTTCGTATGTTCTGAAAATTTCAACTCGCTACGATAATTGGTTTTTGAATTGAACTTGACACTAGCTCAGCGCCTATTGATCTAGCACCTTAATAAAAATCATATCCAAATCATATCAAAATTTCATCAACTTCCTGTTTTCCAATTTTTATATGCAGAAAACCATATCAATATCAAAATACCATTTATATACAATTTTTATCTTTTGATTTTAATCACTTTATATTATTTAAATTTTTACTTATATTTTCAATTAAACTACTTTTATGCGTTTTCACATTGCAATCCAGTGGCATAGCTATCATAGGGAAGTTCGGCGCACAGGAGCCCCTAGCAAAAAATAATTCACAACGCTAGAAAGTTTTGCTTGCTTGTTGTTACTGTCGATCTTTTATGAGATTTTACTTCAAAAGTAGGAAAGAATTTCTTTAAATATTCTGAAAGAGCAAAATTTAAGATTTCTTGTTTCTTATGTGATGAGGATAAATAAAATCGGCCCAATGGTTACGTCACCATTTAATTTTGAAAATCGACATTTTGATTGGCAAATCTCGGATCCCAGAATTATAATTTCATAATTTTCGAATTCTATTGCGTCCCGGGGGATTTTTTTATTGAGTCTAGCTCTTGTCAAAACGGCTCGGATCCACCTCGCTCAAGCGTTGCGAGCCGTTTCGACAAGAGCAACCACGGCAAATCTCGGATCCAGGATTTTGTTAATTACGGATAAACTACTGGACTATCCGAAAATGTTATTATTTATATCTAACATACTATATATACCTTTACCTACCACCCAGTGCAAAAATTTCAGTGAATTTGGAACTCTTGAAACTTCGACCGACCCTCTTTATTTTAGGATAGGTGGGCCTCCTCATATTTTTTGCACCGGGGCCACAACAACATTCGCTACGCTTCTGTTGAAATCTTGGCAATTTTATGCCAACCTTTAAAATTTAATTTGCCGCTTAATTCCAAAACTTGAATTCAAGAATTACATGACAATACATATTAAAAATATAAAACCACTTGGTAAACACAGGTCGTTGACCTCACGTAAGAAGAAGAAGAAGAAAATTATATGTTAAAGCGATGTTTGAGTAGTAACTATTAGGATAAAGTACTTCTTCACAATATACTATATAATTCACATTTACCTTTGCTACTAGTTTCGTAGTTCCCCTACAATCAATAAGTAGAAATATTTTGACTGTTTTTGCCTGAAGAAGGGAGGTTCGCATATCTTATTTTATTGCTAAGAAGTACGATATCTTAACATTTTATTCGCATTTTCACTTTTCTAGAATTTCATCTTCTTGTATAAAAAATAACTATTATTTTCAATTTTTCTAATTTTTTAAAATTAGTTTAAGTTTCAAAGTTTAAAAAGTTACAAGAATATTTTTTCAGAAATGTGATGTAAAATCTGTTGAAAATAAAATTATTGATTGGGAATCATTTCAAGTAGAACTTCGACACATTGTACCTTACCATATTGCTATCATTAATGCAGCAGATCAACTGGAGACCAGTTTCTCATTCGTAATGTTTAACTTTTTTGGTGGAGCAAGCGTTTGTTTATGTTTACTCATATATCACGCAGAGGTAAGCACAATATTTTGCAGACGTTTGAATTGTATGTCGCACACACTTACTTAGAGTAATTTTGAAGTTCACGAAATGGACATTCAGTTTAGTAACTAGAACCAAATTGCGTAATTTTAGTATTTTCCACAATTTGAACACTTTTTCTGCCCAATTCATAAACTTGATAATGCAAATCTACCACTTTTTAAATTTCTCTAAAATTACATAATCTGTCAATGAGAAGCATTGACTTTTTATACTATGAAGCTTTTTACATTTTTACATTTTTCCACAATTTGGAAATTTTGGTGTCAATTTCACGCAGCAGTTGCGTCATTTCTCCTTATCACCAGTACGATTTGTGGAATAGGATTTTATATAATAAATTTTGTCTTGGAGACGGAGCCGTGTCGTGTTTTGGGTTAGCGCGGAGTCTTCCATAATTGAAGGTATGATGAAGGACTCCTAGTACAAGGTTGATAATATTATTATAGATGTAAAAGGTATATCCTTGCAATAAAACAAATCTTTTTATCAACCGGGTTAGATCGTTATTTGATCATCATCAGACGTCAAATAATAATAAAATCGTTCATAAAGTGAATGGTTCTCATGTATAGATCGTGTATTTTATTTGTGTTACATGTGCATTCTCCATTTCATGAATTGGGCAGAAAAATACTTAAAAACTAATACTAACAAAATTGTATTTTAGAAAACTACTGAAATTCTGAAAACTGCAGCAGACGTGATTACAATATTAGCAGGTTATTCGCTAATGATTGTAATATCTAGCTACGGAGAGAAAATTACAACCGAAAGTAATAAAATAGCAAATGTATGTTACGAAGTTGATTTCGTCGATTGTGATATAAGAATTAAAAAATCTTTAATACTCATGATGCTTAGATCTCAGCGATCATTAACTCCAACAATTGGAAAATTAAGAGCTTTGGGTTTACGCACTATGCTTAGTGTTAGTATATAAAATGGTATATCGATTAAATTTATTTTACTATAATCATTTTTCAGATTTTTCAATCAATTTATTCTTATTATACGATTCTTAAAAATGTGAACAACGAATAAGTTATTTCAATTATTATTAATATTATAAAACAATAATTAAGCACCAATTTATTATTCACCAATCTTAACATAAAATTTATTCTAAAATAAATATTGTTATACATTTTCAGAATTTAACGTTAAACACAAAATCACAAAATAAAGGAGAAGTTGATGTTTAGTTGAGCAATAATTATAATATTATTATGTATAATTTTAGTTAAATCATGTGGGAAAAACAATTTATTATTATTAATTATTATTTTTTGAGTCAAACAAAAATTATTTACATTTGATTTAACTTCGTTTTAATCAATTTGAGAGTAAAGAGAACGAAGAAAAATAAATATGCAGTCCACTCTAGACGAAGAAAGAAGAAGGTACCACGTGCTTCGGCAGTTCAAGTTGACTAATAGTTGCTTTCACCAGTAAAAATTATTCGGCGAATACATTGGTTCAATTTTTAAAAAGTTTATATTTTATTAATAATTTTATAATTAAGTTATTAATTAAATTAAAAGAATTGTTTGTTCAATTTGAATGAAGAAATATTAAAATATTATATTTATTCTTGGGAGTAGTACAACTATTCGTCGAATGAGCAATTCACCGACTTTTATGTGAAAAATCGAAAATATAAAATCCATTAATTCCTAAATTTTAATAAAGTTATCTATCACATGCCGTTATATTTTTTTCAATATCTATAATATCTTCTTGTAAAGGTTAAAACATTTTGAAAGTAACTTTCCACATATAAAATCACCTTCCGGCAAATAAATAAATTATTACGTCATGAAAGCTTTTATTTTATTTAAAAAGATTATACTCTAAAGTGGTTTCCAATTAGCTAAATTAATGTTTGCCCAAGAAAGGGGAGCTTCCTCTCAATGTTTCTACGAAAGTTGTAGGGAATATAGTCCTCTACAACTTTGTTGTTTGAATGTGTCACTTACTTTTAATAAAAATGGTCTAAAAGTTGAAAAAATTGAGCCAATCTCCTATTTTTTCGCACTTTTTGCATATTATTAGCAATAAATAAATATTTTACAATAAAATTGTCCACATAAAAAAGGAAGAGAATTTAATTCTCTATAAATTAGGTTGTTCCCATTTTTAGCGATAACTGCAAAATAAGCCTGCAAATCGACAAAACACAAAATCCAAAATTTTGGGCACACGCCATATACAATTTTCGTCTAAAACTGTGATTTCCTATGCTACTCCACCATTGGAACCTAAATTCAAAAACAGCGAACGAAATAAATCATTATATTCGCCCCCATTGAGGACATTTTATATATTTAAAAAATTTACACTTTCCTCAATTATATTTATATTTAATTTATATTACTTACCCAAGTAACATTTTGTGCTGAAAATCTTTGTCAGCAAATTTTAAGCTGAAGCTTAGCAGTGTCAGCTTAAAATTCAGCTGTGTTTCAGCGTCAGCAAATTTCAACCTGACGCTTAGCTGCCTCAGCTTATAATTCAGCTGTTTTTCAGTGTCAGCAAATTAGTTAAATTTTCAGCTGACACTTAGCTGCCTCAGCTTAAAATTCAGATGTTTTTCAGCGTCGGATAAATAGTTGAATGAATTAACTGACCCTTAGCTGTCTCAGCTAAAAATTCAGCTATTTATGAGCTTAAGCAAATTAACTGAATTTTCAGCTAATAGAAGCTGATTTAGAACTGAATATCAGCTGATTCAGGAACTGAATTGCTACTGAATCATATGAATCAGCTAATATTCAGCATTTTCAAGAGCTGAAGTAGAGTAATTTCAGCTGGTTTTCAGCCGCTAAATTAGCAATTCAGCAGCACTTCACCTCCTTAATCAGCTGTTTTCCAGCAGCTGACTCAGCTCAATAGCTGCATTTTCAGCTGACACAGCGTGCTCGCAGATGATATTCAGCACAAAATGTTACTTGTATATTATGTTGTAATTTTTTAGATTTTAGTTGAAAAATATATGAAATAAATCATGGCTTAGAAACGATGTAACGATCGATGACCAATCATTTGAAGAAGTAATTAGCTTTGTGTACTTATGAGTACAAATAGAAATGTAACTTCTTTCTATATTTTTTCAGACTCGTATTAGCATGACTAATTTATTAACAATTTCAAAAATTGGTAAATTTTTTCAATAAGGTAATACAAAAATAATAACAATATTTTAGTTCTCGGATTCTTCAAGTCGGACCAAATTCATCATAATAAATATATTTAGATGTATTTTAATCATATTGAAATGTTTGTCCCATAGGATGGATTTATAAATCAACCACAAGGAAATTAAATTTGAAGTTGATACGGGGGCGTGCAAAACAATCATACCATTTAGTCTGTTTTACGAAAAGTTTTCAAATCTGAAGCTACTGCGTGTGTCCTAAAGCGTTGGGAGAATGTACAGTTCAAGTCATGAAATAAAATCAAACGTATGAGTTGTCGTTAGTCGTGGTTGAAACGCAATATAGGTTTTTACCATTGTTAAGAAGAACTTGGTTGGATATTTTGTTTCGAGGTTGGCAAGTCAACTTTAAAGTGGCAGTGATGTCGACGTCAGTGGATAAGCTAAAAGAAAAGTTCAGATCAGTGTTCAAAGGGAGCTTTGAGCTTTGAATGGAACAGTGGTGGTAGTTCAGAAGTATTATTGTTAGTATTATATTGACTTAATTGTGTCATATTAAATACATTGTAATATTTTTAAAGATTATCCGAAACTTTTCCCCGGCACTATAGGTCGGTATACTTTTAGTAACATATTTGATGTACCAACAACTACATTTTTATATCTTCCTTCTAAAACCAATTTGAATCTACCAGTTGGCATAAATGGTGGCAGTCTAGACTCGTCCAATAAACAATTACATACATAATAATGGATATTCTGAAAATAAGATTTATTTAGTAGTGATAGTATATGACTTTATTAAACGTGTGTACCTTTTTCATCGGACAACTTAGATATCCGCATTTTTCTGCACAAGTTTTGAATCCAGCAATGTTGTACTTGAAAGCTTTACAAAAGTTATATTCAAAGTGCAAGGGAGCAATTCGGTACTCGTTACTTAAAAATTTATAAGCTTGTACTATAATCTAAAAATTAATATAATAAAATAAAGTTTTATGACTGAACAACTTAAAGAAACACGTTAATAAAATTCAATATCATTATGAACTTTCAGCGAAGGATAAAAATTTTGAAAGGTCTTTTTTAAGAGCTTTTTAAAGGTAAATTTTGATTTGAAGACTGATCGTAAACAGATGCTGGCGTTTTGGGTAAGAAATAACAACAATAATTGAATATTAGAAATAAAACGGTGAGAAAATTAACGTTATTTTGTTTTAAATTAAAAAAAAATTAATAATTGAAAATTATTTTCTGAAAATTCATATTCATCCCGTTTTTCGCGCTGAACTAACTATTCTACCAACTAGCGTAATAAAGTGATTTCTTCCTCATATAATAATGGTATTTATGTAGTTTACTTACCTCTAAATCATAATCGAGATCTGTAAATAAAAAAGCTGTTGTATTTGTAGCAAAATGGGTGCGATTATATTTAAATGTTCTCGCATACAGTTCACCATAACTTTTATTATAGTTGTTATTTTCTTCTCTTTCAAACTCCACTTTATAATCAGTTTGATAAAACTAAAACAAAATTACATAATACAAATTTTTTCTACATTTACTCTAGTATTATTAAGAAAATTACTACATTGATTTTAAGTACTATAGAGTTTTTCCACTTTAATAGTCGCAGTGCTGCGACTAATTTTAAAAACATAAAAATAAAGCCTCCTCTACAGAACACAGCATTATGTTAAAAATTGCCACTGATTGCCGAATACCCTCGAATTATTATGCGTCTAATTAATTAATTATTTAGTAGGAACATTGGACATACACCCATGATATCTATAGCTTGCACTGTTGCAATAAATAAATATTTAAATTTAAAATATTTCATTTTACCTCCAATCAACGAATAAAAATAATCGAAAAAAATTTTTCATTTTTTTACATTGTCGAGATCGCCACATTCAGAAACGTCAAGTTCTTGAAATAATAAAAAAACAAACGACTATGTCGGTCTATCTGTCTATGTGTAGTCAGATTTTGTCTTTCGATTTATTCTTGAACCATCCAACCAATCACGACCAAATTTGGTATGGTTGTAGGATTTACGGTAGACAGGTGAAAATATAAGATTTTAGTCGCGATCTGTCAATTAGGAGTGCCACTACAAGAAAATAATATATGATTTTTAAAAACGATTTTGTCTTGTGATTATTTATCCAGAATAGGTGAAATTAACTTTCTATCTGTCATCTGTCAAGAATTACAAGCTGTCGAAGTTATAACTTCAAGAGTGAATAATACTCATGAAGTACCTACTGAAGGGATCTCAACCAAATTTAGTATGGCAGCATAGGAAATTTTTCGATAAATCAGGAGAGCAAATATTAATTTTATTTGCTAAATCTTGAAAGTAGTCCTTGTCTCTCGATTTTCTTCGGCATTTCTGCGTTGATGGCAATCAAACTTTTTAGGCTTATGCCTTGTGGACGCTAGTGGTGAAAATAAGATTTTGGCAGAAAAATCTTTTCCAGAGCTTCCACAATAAAATAAATTGAAAAAATTAAAATATTATCGTATCTCCGGAAATGTTTAACGGATTCAAATAAAATTTGGTGTGCTGATGATTGAAGATATCGCGGCAGAGGTGCCGATAATTGTTAAATTTTGTGTATTTTGTTTCGAATTTAATTATAATGTTACTTCAAAATTTTGCAAATTATTTGTTTTAAATCACTTATTTCCCCTGAATTCATAAAAATATTTAAAAAGTGTTTTAAACCTATTTTAGTTAAAACGCTCATTAAAGTTCAACGGCCAATGAAAACCTTACAATATTGACTAATGAACGTTTGTGATTGGTGTTTTATGACACATGCGTTTTAAAGAGTTTGAAAACCTATTGTAGCTTTCTAAAGTTGTTATGAATACAGGGGTTTAAATCTATCCCCTGAATTCCAATTGTACGATAGTGATGTCGATGAAAATAAATATTTACTCAAAATTAATTAAATTACGGAAAATTAATTTTTCTCGCAATTGGCTTGATCGATTGATCTTAAAATTTAGTAGGTTTTTATGGCTCATAACAGCCATTAGAACACGGAGAAAAAGATTATTTTTTCTGAAATTATTAGATTTAAGTATGTTACGCAATTTTAGAACCCTAAAACATATTATATTTTTTTCAGATTTTCTGAAAATGTACGCCTAAGTTAATAAAAATAAACAATATTTAAACTTTCTTTTTTAATACATCCAATGATGCTATATATCTAAGTATTATTTTCTTTCAGTTGTTATTTTTTTCTTCTAAAACTACTTGAGATAGAGGTCTCAAATTTACAGGATTTTACAGCCATATTCATAGACAAGGCCTTACTGATACTTAATACTTAGCTTTTTAAATTGACCCTTATGTACCGAGTAAATAAAGTTGCATCAAAAACAAATTCGACGCGAAATGCCTTACTTAGAACTTATTACTTGTCTATGAATCTGGGCGTTAATCATTTAGAAGTATCTTCGTATCTCTAAAATATGATTGAATTATCTTCCAAAAAGCTAATATATCAATTTACTTACATGATTGTTAACTTTTTATTAATTTTTTACAAATCATTTTTATTGTAATTGTTTTCATGTTTGCAAAATAATTTAATGGTATCTTGGGCATATAAAGCACTTATAAGTTACTAAAATTCTGAAAATTTGAGACATGTATTTCAAGTAGTTTTGGAAAAAAAGTAACTGAAAATTTTGAATATTTTATTTCTCAAGTTTGGCTGAATCGATTTAATTAAAAATTTAATATGTTTTTATAAATGAAGATTAGTAACTTTTGATATATTATAATTGTATAATTATCGCTGAATATTGTTACCGACCATTATGGTTGATGCTCTCGTTCCCACTTCATATGGATGCATAATACCCTCGCGCTCCCACTCACAGCGGAACTATTTTTATCATTATATTGCCAGAAATAAAATTAGATTATGCTTGTTTGTAATTTGGGATACGAGTTAAAATTTTGAATTTATTGTAAATTATTCTAAAGGAGATTTTTAAAATTTTGATAATGTTGGAAGGCAGATTTGCCTGAAATTTGAAAAAAGTTGAAAATTATTGTAAACTCTTGTAATTTGTTATTTAAAATAATTTGAATTTGATTTTGTGTGTAAATAATGTGAATGCTTATTGACTTATGATTTATTTGGAAAGTTGGATATTTTGTTTTTGAATTTAAATTTTTATTCTTGTGTAATTATTGCAATGTTTTGTAAAAAAAAAAATATTTTAAAAAGTTTCACCAAATTTGTGGGTGCGTGAGATAGAATTTTCTTGCCATCACTAGACTGGAAGAAAATGCTCACCTCACCGGACCAGGCCGATCCAGTGTTTTAAATCGCACCACATTATTGGCGAATTTGGAAAATTGTAAAATAAAATTGAATTGAAATTTAAGTGTTTTTCTTTTTAAGAAGTAAAAGTGCGTCTACTAAATAAAGAAAATAGATCGCAGCCGATAAGCGTATTTTTACTCGAAATTTTATATGGAAATTTTACGTTACGATTTATGATTTGTTTGTTTCATTTGAAAGCAAGGGCTCTACACCTTTTTGGCACCGCAACGGTTGAACTTTCTCCTGAGAGTCTCACCTCCGACGAAATTTGAGCTGGACCGGAGCAAAAATAAAGAGCTAGAAAAGGCAGTTGCCACAAGCAACGTTCCACTACAATATACTTTTGCACGTTAGCCACCAAATTCAGAAGTATTTCCGCCTGTGATGATAACGACTGGTTTTATCCGCTCCATGAATATTATTATGTTGACAGTTTCATGAAACCGACCTTCTGGAAATCAATTTTTTTAAATACTTAATACCTTTCACGTTTTTCCGTTTTGTATTAGATATTCGATAAGACGGTTATCAGTTTAGGTAATTACAACATAATATACAATACTCCAATTTTTTCTGTTGTTTTTATCTTCATGTCATCTCTTTTGTCATATTATACTATGGTTTTTACCTCTCTGGTTTTGGTTCCGGCTAATAATTTTTAGCAAGAGTAGTTACTTACTTACGTCAATAGATTTATCACCCTTATCTTGTCACCACAACCACCGTATTTTGCTAGAATACGTCTTCTGTATGCTTCAGTGTTCATAGCATTGCTCCAAATTTTTGTCAAATAATCCCTGCCTATTTGATCTTAGTCATTTAACAGTTTTGTCAAGTCACTACCTTCTTGAGGTATTTATTGAAATCCATTCGCTTATGGAAGGTTATCCGTAGTTGTATTATTTATACAGTTTTCACTACTACCTACTAACATACAAATGTATGTATGAATGTACATACAAAAACGTATACTTTCTGATGCAAAAATCGATATTACAAATTTTATTATTTCGAAATTTCAAGGAAAGATTTATGTGGATCTTAATTTTTTAATGTTAATTTTTATTTTAAGAACAGTTATGAGCTTTAAAACCCTAATAAATTTTTAGATCAATCGATCAAGTCAATCCTGGGAAAACTTAATTTTCATTAAAAATAAATTTAAAATTTTAATTTTAAAAAATTTTAAAAATAAATATTATTAAATAAAATAAAATTAAAATATCTTTTTGGGGCCGATTCACTATTGTTATCGTTCTATGACTAATAAAAATTTTATTTGTAAGTAAATAGAAATAAATAAAATTGTATAGTATTGAAATCCATAAATATTTAAATTTAAAATATATTAATTAGAATATTATATATTTAATTAAATAATTATTATATAAATAATAATATAAACAAAAATATAATAATAACTTATAGATATCAATTCAAATTATACAATTCATATCAGAATCAAAAAAAAATAATCGTTTGAATTAACATCTCATTAATTTGTTAAATTTTACTTCAAAATTTATTTGCAACTTCTAGTAGATAGCACAATTAAATAAAAAATATTATTTATTTCAAAATTTACTTGAAATATTACTATTAATTTCCAATGATTTAAAATCATTCGTACTTTGTAAATTTCAGTAACCTCTACCTTAACTATAAATTAATATAAAAAATGTGAAAAAAAGTAGGTTGCACTTACTTTTTTATATAAGTCATCGTTAGAAATTATCAAATTTATCTTAATAAAATGCAATATCAAATAACACCAAACTTTGAGCGTTGCCATACTGCCCTGTTCAAAGAACTTGAGTTTACTAGTAGGTATACATTATATCATTCCGTACTTTTATAATAATTTTTACAAAACGCTCATTATAGCCTAGGACGGCTAAAAGTTTGTGCTGTTAACGACATTGTTTGTTGCCATGGGAGTACATAGAACCCCTTCCGTAGAGGAATTATTTATTGTATTTATTGAATTCCTAAGCAAAGGAAAAAACTTGCATTAATTTCATTAATTTATTTTTTAAATTATTAATTTTTTTTACAATTTATTCTCATATAGTACACTGCAGTAAACAAAGTGTTTGAGCAGATGGGGTGTTCTGTGTTGATAGAATCTCCGGATCAAAATATCCCGAAAGATGAGCCATTAAAATAAAAGTTTCAGAAATCAACTGTTCCACATCTCAAATATATTTGTATCTCACTTTTGTTTATCGTTAATTTAAATGTTTCAGAACCTAATGTATAATTTTAGAAATAATTCAGGATTGGTAGCCAAATGTCCGATATAGAAATGTCAATATTATGAACGAAATATTCGATCACCATGGAGCAGAGTGCAGCAGGAATGATTTTTATCGGAAAACTCTTGTCTACACAGTAAAAAATATAGAGTAAAATTTTTATACTAAAATACACTAGCTTGTGTTCATATAGGTCCACTCAATTTAGTGTAAATTTTTACACTAACAATTTTAATTAAGTGTAGCGTAATGAGTTCACTAAAGTTTGTTAAAATGTTAACCTTATTTAGAGTACACTGAACAAAATTTAGTGTTAAATAAAATTAAAAATAGAAATTAATTTACACTATTTTACGTATACTTCAGATTAATTTCCTGGTTAAAATACACTAAATATAGGTTAAAAAAAACTTAATGTAGTGTGAAAATTTCTATATTTATAGTAGTAAAATTTACATTGCTATTTACAAAAAATATTTTAATATTTAAATTTTGAAAATGAAAGCATACGCTTTCGAAAGCTTAAAATAAATATAGAATCGTTTAATTAACTTGTTTTGGTTTTAATTCTTATATTATATACCTAAAATAGTGTAAATTAATTTATATTTTTAATTTTATTTAACACTAAATTTTGTTCAGTGTACTCTAAATAAGGTTAACATTTTAACAAACTTTAGTGAACTCATTACATTACACTTAATTAAAATTGTTAGTGTAAAAATTTACACTAAATTGAGTGGACGTATATGAACACAAGCTAGTGTATTTTAGTGTAAAAATTTTACTCTATATTTTTTACTGTGTGCACGAAGCAACCAACACTGAATACTTACGCGACCATATAAGACCAGCGGTTCCTAAACTTATTTACGTCACGCCTTCCTTCTACCAAAAAAAAATGATCAGCGCCCCCTTTAAAAAAAGGTAGGTAGTCAAAAATCATACAAAAAAAATAAAGTAAAAAACAAGTTTTATAAAAAAAGCTTTATTGAATGAAGACAAATGAAAATTCTTTCTTCTATGTGTGCTCTTGCTTGGAAATGAATAGAATATAAGTTTCTTGTAACATAATTTTCTTTTCAAACTTTAAAGCTTTGGTGGTGCTTCACATATTATACGATAACTTTCGCGGAAGTTGACATATACTAAGTATACGTTTTTCTTGCTTATAGAACAGTCTATGAAATGGCAAATTTAACAACAATTATTAAATTCACGCGTAAAAATGCCTTAACCAAGTATTTTGTAGTGAATTCAAGCTTGTTGTTAGAGCAGCAGGTTTCCAATTTCTTATTTTCATGCAGCACTACGCCAAATGTAACAACAGGAATGTCTCCAAATGATATGATTTTTACATTTAAACCAAGAACAAGGTTACATATGCTGAGACAAAGAAGTGGTAAGTTAAATACAAGGAAACCCGAAGATATGTGTCTCCGAAATTGTTTGTAGTTGGTGAAGAAATATTGGTGTTATCACTAGGTCCTAACACAAGAACTAAATGGGAAAAGAGAGTGATCATCAAAGTGAGAAGTAGAGTAACCTATCTCGTCAAGGTCCAAGAGAAGATATTATATAAACATGCAAATAGTCTGCGTAAGTCGTTGTTGGAAGACATGGATAAAGCAATCACAACAGAAAATATGGAATCGCCACACGCACTTGGTATTTATTGAAACGACAGTCAAGGATAGCAGCATAATACCAAACGAAACGGGCAACGAAGTGGAAAGGCTTCCCGATGTAGAACAGGCTAGCGAAGTATTAAATGACAACACAATAGTGGAGACCCAAAGAAATGAACCAGCAAGAGAGTTACCTTCTCTACGCCGAAGCGTCCGGGTTATAAAGCCTCCTGAAAGGTTAACTTATTAAAACAAAGAGAGAAGATATGGTATTTTGGGGTCGTCCAGTACATCGGTAAGTTAGAAGGGTTTTGAAGTTGGTACCTGTATCCATGACAGAGTTTTGTTATATATATATAAAACTGAGAAGCATGGAATGGAACAGTGGTGGCAGTTCATAAGTATTATTATTAGTTTTGTAAACTGAGTTAATTGTGTCATATTTAAATAAATACATTGTAATATATTTAAAGATTATCCAAAACTTTTCCCCGGCACTATAGGTCGGTATATTTTTAGTAATACTTGTGAAGTACCAACAACATTATTTTTATATCTTCCTTCTAATTCCAATTTGAATCTACCAGTTGGCATAAATGGTGGCAGTCTAGACTCGTCCAATAAACAATGACATACAAAATAATGGATATTCTGAAAATAAGGATTATTTAGTAGTGATAGTATATGACTTTATTAAACGTGTGTACCTTTTTCATCGGACAACTTATATTTCCGCATTTTTCTGCACAAGTTTTGAATCCAGCAAAGTTGTACTTGAGAGCTTTACAAAAGTTATACTCAAAGTGTAACGGAAAAATTCGGTACTCGTTACTTAAAAATTTATAAGCTTGTACTATCATCTAAAAATTAATATAATAAAAAAAAGTTTTATGACTGAACAATTTAAATAAACACATTAATAAAATTCAATATCACTATGAACATTCAGCGAAGGATAATTTTGAAAGCTCTTTTTAAGAGCTTTTAAAGCGTAAATTTTGATTTGAAGATTGATCGTAAACAGATGCTGGAATATTGTTGGAAAATAAGATGAAATTTTAGGTAAGAAATAACAATAATAATTAAAAATTAGAAATAACACGGTGAGAAGATTAATATAATTTTGTTTGAAATCAAAAAAAAAAAATTAATAATTGAAAATTAGAAGTTCCGTAATAAAGTGATTTCTTCCTCACATATAATAATGGTATTTATGCAGCGTTACTTACCTCTAAATCATAGTCCATATCGATCGATAAAAAAGCTGTTGTATTTGTCACAAAATGGGTGCGATTATATTTAAACGTCTTCAAAGACAGTTCACCATAACTTTTATTCATGTAGCTATTTTCTTCTCTTTCAAACTCCACTTTATAATCAGTTTGATAAAACTAAAACAAAATTACCACTGCAAATTTTTACTGCATTACTCTAGTATTATTAAGAAAATTATTGATTTTAAGTCTTAGTCTGGATTCACAATGAACATAAACATAAGAAATACATACCAAGAGTATCAGATTAAAAATAAAAATAACGGATAAAAAACAATAATCCGATAATTGGTAATATAATTTTACTATACCAGGTGCTGAATCGAATTGCCGAACATAGGGAATTATGCAAATTCCTGCTTCCCAAATTATTTATTTTTTTTTATTTTATTTTTATTATTGTTATTAATTATTATTATTAGTTATTTATTATTTTATTAAATTGTCTTTTGATGTACCCAGCTTTAATCCTCTCAATTTTTAATAAATTCAGTTTTAAGAAATACAAAAATATTTATTTAATCAAAACTTTTACTTTAAAAAAATTTATTATCAAAAATCATCAGTTCAAACTTTACCAATTTGTTTAAATCAAATTTTAATGTTCTTAATCTTAAGCCTGCAGTTGGCTACTGTTTCAACTACTAGTCATTCCTATAGTCAGATTTTTAATTCACATTTATCAGCAAATGTTTCTAGATATTGAAAAGTTGACTATGGTTAAATTTTTAAATTTTACAAATAACACAAAAAATTGTAAGTTTTCGGCGCAAGTTTAAATTTTTCACAGATAATGTTATTAACGTTAATTCGTCTCACCCTCTGTAGTTTTCGTTGGTAGTAGATTGGTTCAAATTTCATCTGGTTTGCTCCTGGATTTCTCCTTCAATTGTGGATTTGATTTTAATTTTTCATCGTATAACTTAGTGCTAATTTTCTTCTAATTCTATCTAAAAGAAAAGCACCAACACTTCTTAAACTAGATAAGTATCTAATAACTTTTATATAATTTTTAATGTATCAAGATTTCGCAACTTGATTTTTGATTCTAGGCTCGCAGTAAATTTTGGTCTTAACTGTGCCAATATTCCACCTAGAATGAATTTTTATTCTACATTTTGTTAAACCTTTCCGCTTTTCTGGAGGGGACGTTTTATCAGCAAAAATTCAAATTTTGTCCGGCGCATTTCAATTTTTAAACGCACAACAATAAATACAAATTTTACAATTTAATACCATTAGGTGACATCGTTTTGAATAGTGTTTTCTCTCATTCGAGAATCGTGATTAAGAACATCCTTTTTATCTCAATAATTCTGATACAAATATTGGTAAGTTATAAACTGATTTATTTATTTTATTAAAAATTAACTTATTTCTTTCCACAGTTTTGTCAAAAATTGGATGGGAATCTCCAAAATAATCAAGATTACTGATGAATTTCCACCAGCGTAGAAAATAAAATGAATTGTAAAATTACATAACTTAAATAAAATTTATTATTCAAAAATTTCATGACAATATATTATAATATTATGTTAGTCCAGGATTATTTTCTTTTATATAAATAAACAGTAATTATTATTTTAATAATTTTAATTGAGAATGAACGTTTTAGTCCGGGAGGCAGCGTTGCAAATGACATGACCATTTCATCCCTCATGATTTCTATTGGAAATATTTTTTCTTGAGCAATTATTTAAAGATCCAAGCGTCAGCTACTCCAATAGCGGTGGAGCTCGCTATGACGAAATTAGAAACATGTCGAAAAAAAATTTTTTAAAAATCATTTCAATACTCTTGAAAATTTGTCAATCTTTAGTTTAAATAGTATTAAAAATAAAGGTAATCGTCAGCTGCACAGAAAACGGTGGATTATACGTCAGCTACCCCTATAAACCGGTAATAAAAGTGGGGAATTTAATATTTAATAGTGGGGAATAGAATTTAATTCTCTATAAATTAGGTTCTCATCATTTTTACCTATAAATGAAAAATAGGCCTGCAAATCGACAAAACACAAAATCCAAAATTCCGGGCACAGGCCATATCAAATTTTGGTCTAAAACTGTGATTTTAAATGCTATTCCATCATTGGAACCTAACTGCGTCAAAAAATTTCATACTTCATTTATTCAAGATAAAATTCCTAGATTGATCGGGTTAAATGTGAATGTTTGCTTTAAGATTTCATTTCGCGGTACTTGTGTTTCTTTGAACCCGTGAAATCTGGGTTAAATTAATTTTATTCTATTCGAAATTTTGATACTTAATAGTTTAGAGCCTGTATTTACTAAAAATGATGGTCAGCTGATGGTATAATGGGGGTAAGATCGTCAGTCAGACCGCTCTTTGAATTATTCAACGCTGAAATTGTATGCGCGCTAAACAGCTTTAACCGTCGAGCTGACGGTTTTTCCCCCGCTGGAAGGTCAGCTGATTTTTGTTTTCATTATTCCAATTACATAATAAACACGTAAGAAAAATTTGGTAAGGGATGAAATGATTTTATACCCCCACTTTTATTACCGGTTTATAGGGGTAGCTGACGTATAATCCACCGTTTTCTGTGCAGCTGACGATTACCTTTATTTTTAATACTATTTAAACTAAAGATTAACAAATTTTCAAGAGTATTGAAATGATTTTAAAAAAACATTTTTTCGACATGTTTCCAATTTTGTCATGGCCAGTTCCACTCAGATGCAAACAGCTGACGCTGGGTTTGTTTAATAGCTATATTCAAACTATCATTTAATACAAAAATTGTGAGGGATGAAATCACCGACCAAAATGCAACGCTGCCTCCCGGACTATTTGAATGGTAGTTTTTAATATGTTTAATTGTTATATGTTGCATATTGTGAAGTACAGTAAAATGTGTTTCGGTATGCGTGTGCCTATAACACCTGATTTCACGCTGGAACTACCTTAGTTTATAATAGTTTAATATATAATTTTAATTATTTAATATCATAAAACTATGATATTTATTTTATATATTTTTGCACGTTAGCCCCCAAATTAAAAAGTATTTCCGCCTGTGATGATAACGACTGGTTTTATCCGCTCCATGAATATTATTACGTTAACATTTTGATGTAAAGGACCTTCTGGAAATCAATTTTTTTAAATGTTAATGATGTAGAAAAAATTATAACTTAAATCCTCTACGTGTACCATGTACCTACACAGTACCTTTTACGTATTTCCGTTTTGTATTAGATATTCGATAAGACAGTTATCAGTTTAGGTAATTACAACAAAATATACAATACTCCCATTTTTCTGTTGTTTTTATCTTTATGTCATCTCTCTTGTCATATTATACTATGATTTTTACCTCTCTGGTTTTGGTTCCGGCTAATAATTTTTAGCAAGTACCTACTTACGTCAATAGATTTATCACCACAACCACCGCACTTTGCTATAGAATAGTTCTGTATGCTTCAGTGTTCATAGCATTGCTCTAAATAATGTATACAATTCTATTCGTCAAATAATCCTTACCTATTTGCTCTTAATCATTTAACAGTTTTGTCAAGTCACTACCTTCCTGAGGTATTTACGTATTGAAATCCATTTGCTTATGAAAGGTTATCCTTTCACTACTACTAACACTGAAAATCAGAAGAAAAAAATGTCGTGATAGTTTACCGTCAACTGGATGTTGACTTGTTACTTACATACAAAAACATACTTTCAGATGCAAAAACGAGAAAAACTAATTTTCATTAATTAATATAGATTTTAATTAAACAATTCAAGAAATCAATATTTATTTAAGCTTTCGAAAGCTTATGCTTTCATTTTACATCGATACCTACATAATTATCTTCAAAGTATAATTAAAATATCTTTTAATAAAAATTTTATTTCTAAGTAAATACTATAAATGAATAAAAATTTATATTAAAATACATAAATATTTAAGTTTAAAATATTACATGATGGGCCTGGAAGTAAAAGGATTCAAGTGCATTTTCAGTAGTTCTAAAATAAATGTCTATAAAGTTAACTTGAAATTCAAAATTCCAGGAATAAATTTTGAAAAATGAGTTATTTGTCTTACTGTTAATTAAAAGCTAAAATAAAAATCTAATTATTTTACCTCCAAGTTAAGAAGGATACCCTTTAAGTATGATATTTTGCATTGTTTAAAAAAAGTCACTTGAACCCTTTTACTTCTAGGCCCCTGGAATATTATATAAATAATAATATAATAATATAAACAAAAAAGTAATAATAGTAATCGAAAAAATAATAGTTTGAATAAACATCTAATTAATTTGTTAAATTTTACTTTAAAATTTATTTGCAACTTCAGGTAGATAATACAATTATTAAATAAAAAATGTTATTTATTTCAAAATTTATTTGAAATGTTACTATTAATTTCCAATGATTTAAAATCATTATTTCTACTTTGTATATTGTAGTAACTTATAACTATAATTTTATATCAAAAATATGAAAAATAGTAGATTGCACTTACTTTTTTATATAAGTCATCGTTGGAAATTATCAAACTCATCTTAATAAAATGCAATATCAAATAAAACCACACTTTGACCGTTGCCATACTGCCCTCTTCAAAGAACTTGGGTTTACTAGTATACATAATGTCAATCCGTACTTTTATAATAATTTTTACAAAACACGCATTAGGCTGGGACGGTCAAAAATTATTGACGTTAACGACATTGTTTGTTGCCATGAGAGTACATAGAATCTCTTCTGCAGAGGAATTTGATAAACGTGCATTATTTTCATTAATTTATTTAAGTATCTATTAATTAATTTATTTATAAAATTATTTTATTAATTTTATTTGTAATCTTAGAAAATAAAGATAAACATCATACAGGGTGGACCATTTAAACCTTCGGGATGTTTATTGCTAATAATTTTTAAAAACATACAAATTATTTGATGTGAAGTGATTTTTCGTTTATTTTGAACCTTGCAAATTTGTTCTGATTACTTTTTAAATACGATAATGCGTAAATGGTCGCCGTCAGAGCGAATGGCGCAATGTGCTGGTTTTTCGGCATTTTCCATCACTTTCCGAAGTATTTCGGGCTGAATAGCGGCCATTTCCTGTCGGATATTGGTTTTCAAGGCTTCCAGGGTGCGTGGCTTGTTGACATAAAGTTAAGATTTCACATAACCCCACAAAAACAATGTCTGGAGGTGTTAAGCCGGGCAACCGGGGAAGCCAGTCATAAACAATCGTGGCTTGGGCTATGTAAGCTATGGCGCCGTTCTATTAGAACCAATAGTTGTCCATGCCGTTATCTTTAAGAATTGGCATAAAAAAATCCGATATTGCCGGTGATGATAAATTTTTATTTAAAAACCTGGTGATGTGGTCTGAAGGCGCTTTCTTCACTCGATAGCTTGCACGATACGCATCATCATCAAAACAAAGTAATTTGGGTAAAACTTGCAATATGTTAAAAAGGAATATTGGAAACAAAAATTTTTAATGTACAGGGTGGACCAATAGTCTCTTAACATTTGAAAAGCCCGCTGCATCCGTGCGGGTAGAGGTATCGAGGTGGGGAGGGTATCAAACGCGAGAGCGGGCAATAGGGATTTAGAGCCATAGCGTCATTTACCGGAGCACAAAGTGCGCTTTGTGTTCGCGAGTTCTATCGAAACAACGATTCTGTGACCGAATCTAGACGAAAATTTTGTTCTCATTCAATATACGGAACGCAAATCAAGCTCCAAAAATCCAAACGATTCAGAATTAGGTGCAGAAGTTCAAAACGACAGTTTCAACATGATCCGGCCGACCCAGGACATCGTGGAAACCGAAAAACGTTGAGCGTGTACGAATGCCTGTTCGAGAGTAACCTAGCCTGTCCACTCGAAAGCAGTCTAGTGCCTTAAATGTGCCCAGAACAGTTACAGAACTTTTCAGGCTACAATCAAAGAACCTGGTTTCAACAAAACGGGGCAACATGTCACACCTCCAACTATTCTATAGCGTCAGTTTGTAAAATTTTTGCCCAAAAACTGAAATCCAAAAGAGGTGACATTAACAGGCCATCCCGCAGTCCGGATTGGACCTCAATGGACTTTTTCATGTGGGGATACCTTAAAAGTAAACTTTGTATCATCAATCTAGAGACTATTGAAGAATTGAAAGAAAACATATGCAATGAAATGCAAAACATTTCAACAACCGCACTTACTGGGCGGTCATGAAAAATTTCTGGTTCAGGTTACAGGAGTGTAAAAATAATCATGGTTCACATTTACATGATGTAATATTCAAAAATTAAAACCCTCATTTGTGTACTTTAAAATACAATAAATATTTATTAATTAATACCGCTTGTTTATTTTTTATGGCCATTTAAAATGTTAAAGGACTATTGGTCCACCCTATATTTAAAATTTATTTAAGATATCCACAGATCACATATTCGTCTGTAGACGATCTACTTGCCATGATTCCATGCTATTACTGTATTGATTGTATTCTAGCCATAATCTGTTCTTTATGCCCATTCAGATGCGTCATAATCATTTCTTCGTTTATCGGGTTTCTACCGGGATCAACAAAGGTTGTGAAATAATTTGGACTTCTGAAACGATGCAATATTAATTGTTCCAGATTATTTACGACATCTAAGGCTGTTTGAAAATAACTTGTCGTATTTTCTTGCGGAACGCCATTTAATTCTGAATTTATAAATGTCATTATAAATGAAATATATGGAATGACATCAACAGAAATCATTTCTTTGTAAGAACCGTCTGCTTGCCTGTCCACGTAGATCTTATTAATTTGTTTCCGGTCTAGTGGACAGGAGTTTGTAGATTTTCCCCACATCTTAATGCATTCAGCACAAAATACGTGGGCACAGCAATCAAGTGTTCCTCTCGTTTCGTTCAGGCTATCCAAGCATATACTACAAGTAGCAGATTCTGTGTTCGAGTCAAAACGTTGTCCACTCATATTGTTCTATCGAAAAGTTCAAGCTTAATAATTATTAATTTGTTCTGTTCTGTTCTTTTATATAGTGTGCATGTAATATACTTAAGGGATTAATGGATAAACAGATTAAAAAAATTTATTTTAATTTTTAAAAGTAGTGTACTGAACTACAGTTCTGTGGTCGGCACTTAAAAGCACTTAAACATAAAACTTTTTGAGAAAAACGAGGTAGTACTTTCAACTTTATTTCTCAAATCAGGAAAATTGGTGGAAACGTTGAATTTAGTATTAATATTCTGGATTCTGGATTTGCGGTGGAGGGCAAGATAAACTCACATGCACTTAGGCCACTAAATCGGGCCCATTGTACTACCTCCAATTTATTATTTCCAGATACTTGTTTTCGTCGGCTAGTTTTAAGGGAATACCTATTAAGCTGGGCATAACAATGGCCGGCAGCTTTCTTTTTTTTGTAAATAGAACGAGCTCTGCCTTTGCCGGATTTACCGAGAGAGAGTGTTCCTTAAACCATTTTCTCAAAGTTCTGAGGGCGTCTTCCATTAGAATGCATAGGTCTTTCTCATATTTTCCCGTGAGCAGTATGACAATGTCATCTGCGTAACCTATCGTATAGTATCCCATATCGTTCAGGAATTTGAGAAGGCCGTCCACCACCATGTTCCACAGGATTGGGGAGAGTACTACTTTCTGCGGACAGCTTTTTATAACAACCCTTTTAATTGGTGTGTCACCAATACTTATCTCCACAGCTCTCCACATCAGTACAAAATGAATCCATTTTTAAATGGTTGCGGGTACCCCATGAAGTTGTAGTGCTACACTCATGCTTTCAAGGGTAGATTTATCAAATGCCCCTTCGATATCAATGAACACGCCCAGGGTGGATTCTCGATAATCTATACACTCCACTACCTTGTGGAGCGCCGATTCGATCGATCTCCCTGGAATGTACGCATGTTGATTCGGATGTAGCGGTCTGTGGGTCAGAACCGTATCGCGAATTTCTCTGTCGCGTAGTCTCTCCAGCGTCTTTAAGAAAAACGATGTGAGACTAATTGGCCTGAAGGATTTAGCGAGGGAATAACTGGCTTGAGTATAAAAACAAATTTTGCCTTCCGCCATCGCTCCTGTATGTAGCCGTGCGCAATGCACGCTCTAAACACCCGCACCAGGTGTCCGAGCACTAGATCCAAGCGCCACTATAGTAGGGCTGGAAAAACCCCGTCTTGCCCAGGCGATTTGAAGGGACAGAAGGATTTAATTGCCCATGTTATTTTGTCCGCCTTTACGACTTTTTTTGCAATCCTCCCGACGTAGGCTGCCTGGCTGCCGATGTTAATCTTTTGACAAGATCTTTTTCAGTCGTGCTGCAGCGGTGATTGATTCAACCCCACTGCAGAAGACTCTGCATGATTTACGTTGTTTTTGACGTATCATTCTTTTGGACTCCGACTGTCATTATCTTAAATAATAATAATAATAATAATAATAATAAGCACTTTATTCAAAACTAAACAAAACTAATACAACAAATTATACTGTAATGCGTTTGAAAACGTCAAAGAAAAGCTTATTACCAAGTTACGTGGAGAAGTGAATAATATGTTGTAACCAATAACATTTTATGAACTATATACAAAAAAATTCATTATTTGAGTAGGGTTCTAAATCTAATAGATATTGAAATAATTTTGTTTTAAATAATTTTCGATCATCGACATTCCGATGTAAATTTGTAGGTAAAGCGTTGAAGAACTTGATGCTAGTGTAGAGTACCCCTCTCTCGAAGGAGGCCAATCGATGAGCTGGAATAGGGATCTTCGGCGTAGGTCTTGTATTATAATATTTTTCTTGGTCAAGATGTTGAAGATGGTAATTATCCTTAATTAAATACATTATGCACTTGTAAATGTGTAGCGCGTAAATTGTGAGTAGTTTCTCCTTTTTAAAAATTCCACGACATGAACCTGTCCCAGATATTCCACACACCAGGCGAATTGCACGTTTTTGGACTACGAATATAGTGTCGATTGTTGAACAGCTACCCCAGAGGGTGATTCCATATTGCAGTAGTGAGTAAAAGTTAGCATAATAAATCATCTTCATTGTTTGTGCCGAACAAATTTTCGATAGTACACGCATACCAAAACATACAGAGCACAACTTTGAGCTCAGACGTTGAATGTGGACCCTCCATGAAAGTGATTCATCCATGGACACTCCTAGAAACTTTGTCATCGACGCTGATGGGATGTTATCAATATTTACAGGTGTAGTTTCTCTGTACGTTGCACGGAAAGTTAATATTTCCGATTTGTCTTCGTTGAGCAATAGACGATTGCAACTCAGCCATTCGCCAACGCGTTCTAAACTCCTGCAAACTGCTTGCCGTAGTTCCGTAATATTTTCACTGTGTATTAGTAAATTAGTATCGTCCGCATACATCAAAACAAGAGTGGTGTCTTCTTCAACAAAATTTGGAAGATCATTTATGTAACACAGAAATAGCAATGGACCCAGTATGCTACCCTGAGGTACACCCACTGATGTTACCATCTCTGTAGAGACCTCGACTTTTATACCGTTGTTTATCGATACCTGTTGAATACGATTGGTTAGGTAGGAGTTGATAAGATCGTAAGCTCTCCCTCTAATTCCGTATCTGTGTAGTTTTTGGAGTAATATGTTGTGATCGATGCAGTCAAAAGCTTTGGATAAATCAAGGAAGACACCACATGGTATTTTTTTCTTATCTAATAATTTAAGTATTGTTGTTGTGAAAGCATGCAAAACAGTATCGGTGCCTCGTTTCTGCATAAAACCGTGTTGTTGATTGCTCCATAATTTATAGTCGTCAAAAAATTTAAATATTCTGTTATAAATAATTTTCTCAGGAATTTTTGAAATTGAGTTGAGTATACTAATAGGTCTATAATTAGCCATATTCTTAGGATCTCCTTTTTTATAGATGGGTATAATTGTAGCTACTTTTTGGGTGTCTGGGAATATTCCTGTCATTATGGATTCATTAATAAGATGAGTCAGAGGTTTTAATATTGACTGTTTGACATATTTTAGAGCAATTGTGGGAATTCCATCTCTTCCGCAACATCTTTTATTTTTCAAATTGCTTATCACAGTTGCAATTTCATCTTCAGTTACAGGTGCCATATTTATTGTCTCTTCGCATATAGGTGGTAATATAATTTTGGTTGATTTAGTCGGAAGCTTTTTCGTTACGGATTCAGCAGCGCTTGTAGTAAAAAATTTGACAAGTTCATTTGCGGAGTGTTCAATATTAAAATCGCTTCTAGGTTTTCCAATGTGTATATTATTTTTAACAATATTCCACATCGTCGCTGATTTGTTGTCCGAATTTCTAATTAAATCATTGTTATATTCCTGTATATCCTTATTTAACATATGATGATATTTTTTTTTTTGGGCGCTGTATATTCGTTGTCCATTCAGTATGTAAGGTCTCATTACGTACAAGATATTTAAAATTCGTTTGCATTCTTGTGTTTCCGCACTCAATTTCTTGTTGTTGAATTTTGAAATTCCAATTTTGCTTCTAACAGTAATATTTGGGACATGCAATCTAAAATAATATTTCAGTATTTCTACAAATACATTCCACTTCATGTTGGTGTCTGTCGCGTTATATACCTCATTCCAATCTTCTCGCATAACATGCTCCTTGAGGTTATTCAGATTTTCTTCTGTTAACAGCAGTTTGGTATGTCTTTTGATATTAATATCTACTTTATTATTTGCATTAACGTTAATTATTTGACTAAGATGATCTGATAGATTTTTGTTTATTACCTTTACAGTAGCTTCATCAATATTTGTAATAACGTTATCGATGCAAGTTTTGCTGCTATTGTCATTTAGGTAGGCTATCCGAGTATATTCTGTTACTTGAAGTTTTAGATTGAAAGATAGTAGAAGGTTATTAAGTGTACGGGTATTGCTTGAATTTTGGTCTCGAATATTTATATTGAAATCACCTGCAATTACAAAACTATGGCGGTCATTTTCTAATAGCTGTAGTAAATTCTCAAAGGTCTCGAAAAAACTCCGAACTTCGGCGTCAGGTGGTCTATAGAGGCAAACAACGTTGATGATTTTCCCATAACATGTCGTTTTACATCCTGCCAATTCGATACATCGTGGGATAGTTAGGTTATTTATTTCAATATAGGGTACCCCTTCGTGTTTTCTAGAAATGTAGATGGCAACCCCTCCGTGTTCCTTAGATAATCTACAAAAATTAGAGATTAGTTTAAAATTCTGTAATTGAATTATTTCCAATTGTTCGCTTGACTGCCAGTGTTCACTCAAGCATACCATATCGCAGTATTCTTCGGCTAAAACTTCTTCAAGCTGTTTTATTGAGGTTGTGAGGCATTGAATGTTTTGATGAATGATTGTGAGTGTATTAGCAAAAGTAGGTTTTCTACTGTTAATTGGAATTGTACTGCAAATGTGATTTATGGAGTCGTTAGTTATTCGTGAGCGTTGTCTAAAAAATTTCTTCCTAATCCAAAATTAAAGCGAGCCCAAGCCACTCCAGCAGGCCAGAATTCCGATTTGTAGACTTCCTCTTTAAGTGCAAAGTCAATTCCTATCATAAAGGACTTATTATCCTTCTTTTTTGAAGGGATCTTAGGTGTTAAAGCCTTTACATATACGTCCAAACTCTGTTTACCACTTTTGTTTTTAATGTAGTTTGATATCATTTCTTCTGTTACATGATCTTTTGTTTTTGATATATACATCCATAATTTGCCGTTATTTTTTTCTCTTCCGGAAAACCCCATTTTCTGTTCTTCTGACAATGTACCAGATCCCAATTGCATTTTCTTCCTGCTTGCCAAAGTTCTTTGCTTATATGTGTTTTCTGTAGTTTTAATTTCAATGCTTGGTGATACTTTTGGAGATTTCCTATCGTTTGCTGTCAGGAGAGATTCTGAATTAGGTGTTCGCTTTGGCACTTTGAGAGCCGTTGCGTAGTTTATTTCAGCTGGAGTTGCCATTACATCTTCGACTTCTTTTTCATTGTTTAAAGTAATCGTCTCATGTGTGTTTACGTTTGACATTCTAGCCCATCTGCTTTGTGGAATTTTATCTGTTTGATTAATTTTAGTGGTGTTATGTGTGTTGCCCATAGTTCCGAGTTGGTTCGATTTATTGCCATTTTTTAACGACAGCTCATTTTCTAGGAAAGCAATCTTTTCTCTTAAAAGGATACCATTTTCAACCAATAACTTATTCTTGTCTTCCAACTCCTGGATAATTCTTTCAAGTAATTCCACTTCAGTTTTTCTAGGTTTTCCACTTATTTTAGTTGCGTCGCGCATTTCATGTTGACTATTTCCATTATGAACCCTTTCGAATTCTATATCATGTACCCCATAAGAGTCTTCGTTCCTATTAGATTGAAGCTGATTGGAGATTACGGTATTAGTTTTTATCTCGTGAAGTTTAGAGGTTATGCTGCACTCATCACATTTCCAAGTTCTAATCTGGCTGTTTTCTTCCAGTTTTTCGAGTTTTTGTCCATCAACATTCATACATACCATGTGAAACAAACTGTTACACCCGGCACACTGAATTTTATTGTCACAATTCCTATCAATAGTCTTCTTGCAAACAGAGCACGCCAAACCACGTCCGCCCGCCATATTGTATTGTATTGTATAAGGGTGCAAATGCTGTGCAGTCAGTGTCACTTTTAGAATTTTGCACTTTATTGTAGAGCTTTCTGGTCCAATGTGTTGCATGGCCTCGCAGTTCAGCCGTCTGAAGTGGGCAGGATAGCTCATAAGCTTTTGTGAAAGAGTTTTGCAGTGCGTTGGCATGCAATTCTATCTCTTCAGTGGTTATTAGGTACTCGTTTGTGAAAGTTTCTCATGACATATCGGCATCCAGGGAAATTGAGAGGTGGTCTAAGAAGGCCTCCCTGTCAACTCTTCTCGGATTCCTGATTGGTCTGGGTTTCACGTTTTTAGCTTTAAGTTTGAAGTAAATCCACTTATGATCCGACATTGTCAGTTCTTTGTACACATGCCAGTCATATATGTCATTTAAGATGCCTAATGACGCAAGGGGGATATCTTTCACCGACTTGCGTTGGGGTGACACAAAAAGTAAGTCGTTCCCGCGGTTAAGTATTTCTACATTCGTACAAATTGGTTACTCAAATAGAGATTTACCTCGATTGTTGCAAATTCCTCAGGCCGGATGATGGGAATTGGAGTCACATCCGATTATGAGGTGTTCTTTTCGTTGCTCACAATATTCTACAAGTTCCTCCATCCTCCGAGGAGGTGGTAGTTCCTGCGAGTCTATTGGAAGGTAATTTTCTAGTACAGTGATCGCCAACCCGTCGATCGCGAGCTACCGGTAGCTCGCAAAGGCAATTCTGGTAGCTCACAACATATTTTAAAAATACAGAAGTCTAAAAATTATCCAAACAAAATTATCGAAATTTTGCAAGCATTTCTTCTAAAAACTGCGAAAATAATTTAAAAAAATCATTGGTATAGGTACCAACTACGGGGTGAGGAGCAAAATATAAACGTCAACAGTTGGCAAATTGAGGACTGCTCCTGTTTAAATCTCATAGAGATTTAAGAAAAAAAGGCGGCAAACCCCTGGCGAACGTAGTCAATCAAAACGAGTTCGAATGCTAGTCACCTTACTTAATAAATTTACAAACTTATATACATAATTAACAAGTACTGATTTAACAATAATTTGCATGTATCTTAATTCTTGACCTAGTAAGCATTTGTATTGTATCGTAATTTGAGGAATTTGTCAGCTTGCAAGTTCTTCTCAACATTTAAATGTAGTCATTGTTGTTTACATTTATAAATTGATTTCACATTGATTTACATTGTTTTGATTAATTATAATTTTGAATGTATATGAACAAAAACGTAGAGAATGAAATTTACAAGAAAGAGATGCCTATTCATTTTTTCATTTCATTGCACCGTTTCCGAGATATAGACGAAAATATTTTTTGCATTTTCCACTCATGTTTAAGTCGCTCTCAGTCAGAACCGGCGCGACAAATAGAAAATTGTATAGAAACAAAATTGAATGCAATGAAATTTCAACAAAAAATGTCTAAAATGTTTTGCTGTAAAATCGATTTTAATATGATAAAAGCCGGATTCAAAATGATTAATTTACAATGTTAACATAGGACTGCCTGAGTTCTTATGTGAGTCACTGTACATCTTGGGAACTAGAGGAACTCAGCCAATATCTTCTATTTTAGTTAACATACAATTTTATCTAGCTAAATTTTTTGTTTAATTAGATCTATTTTGGACATTGTTGTGATAATAAACAAAAAGGTTTGAAAAAATAAGTAGGACCATAATATGCCAGTTATAAAATGTATTACTACACCCAAACGGCTAATTAGTAAAATTAAAATTTCACCTGCTTTTGTCTCCGATTGATATACATCAATAATCCTCAAATAAATAAAAATAATTTTATTAAAATTTCTGCTATAAAAATAAAAACTTAAAAATCCAAATGTGTATTGTTACTAGCACATCCCATACCAGAAGTCCCAGTAGAATTTATATCTTCCAATGCTAAAAGTAAAAATTAAAGTAAGTTCGCCTTACCAAAATTATTATTACCTGGTGGTAGATGCAATTTTTCTATATAAAACTTCTTTCTTCTCAATTTAAAAACGTAACTACATTCCACCGTACCCGGATGTTTAGAACTAAAGGAATTAATAGCGGCCACCTTATCTAAATGGAAGTAACCATGATAATTTGACAAAACAGGATTATTTTCTAACTCTGTCCCCGAAAATGACTGTAACCTAATCACAACATCACTAGAGTGAATACAACGATCTAAACACTCCTAAAATTTTAATACTGAATACTTCAGCACACAATTGTACAATAAAATTTACCTTATTTAACAATTGAGATGGAACTGTGACTACACCCACCGCAAACGCAGACCTAAGAAGTGCCCTAAAGCTATAAATAAATCTAACAAAATCAGCAGCATGTTGGCTTTCACTTTGATTAAAGTTGTACCATAATGGTGAACCTAACGAGTGAATTCCAACACGTAAGATTGATCTCTTTTCAGGTTTATCTTGTACCGAAAATTTTCCTTCGGAAATTTTGCTTTTTATACTGTTGAGTAAGTCTTTATAAGCCACATTAGAAAACATGTCCGATTTTAAGTCTGAACTTAATTTCCAGTGTGAAATATTTGCACTCTTAATGACCTCTTCTGATATCGGTTTAGTCAGATCAAAAATATTGTTAAAATGTGCTACCTTTTGCTTCTCAACCGTAGGTAAATTTTGATACCTAAAAGCTATCTTCATTTTTCCGCCATTTGTAACATCTCTTTTGGTTTCTGTATCAACTTCAATAATTGAAGGTATCTCTTCAATCTAAAACGTATCGATGTAAACTTTTATATACCTACTAAAGTTGTTTTACAATAAATTGCACTTACAAGTTGTTTTGTTGTGACATCTTGGCTCGCAACAAACAACGAATGGTTACTCGCAATGCCTTCAGCAAAGAAATATTTTAAACAAATTTTAGAGTAAATTCCTGAAGCATCTTCTTCTATAATTATTAGCGTTCCTACAGGAAATCCATCTCCTGTAATTAAATATTTGCATGATTAGTAGCATAAGTAAATATAACGTTAGTTTTTACCTAGAAGTTCATCCAGAGATTGAATTCCCGAAGAAATTAATAATTGAGCATTTAGAAGGTCGGTCTTTGTACCAGGAATGTTTAACACACTTTTCGATAATTTTGGTGTTCTTTCGTTTTTGTTCATTTTTGAAAATTTTAAAATTTAACCTAAAAACACATGTCAACTCTAAATACGGCTGCGTTCGCACTAGCACTCACTGGGTACGTTCGACTAATCAAGCACTTGGAGCGTTCAATAGTTTATCAGCATTCAGTCTTTTTCTCACTACCGAAAGTTTTGCATGCAACTTTACTTATTTAAAATATATTATTTATAGTTATACTTATTTCATTCGACGTCCTATTCTTTATTTGAAAAATAAAAAATTGTTTACAAAAATTTTTAAAAAAGTTACAAAACAATAAATATAATGTTTCTCGGCCATAAGTATTTGGTTTGGAATTTGTCCAGTGGTCGGAAATTAGAGTGCTTGAATAATACTTCAAGAATACTCGAGATGAGCAATATTTCGGATTCCCAAGCTAACGTAGAATGGTCGGGTCTCGGGTGATAGTGTTGAAAATTCTCAGCCTGTTTTATGAAAATAGATTGCTGTTTTGGTTTAACAGAAGATGTAGTGCAGTCATTGCGTCTTTCGCCTTTCTGTTTGCAATTTTAATGTGGGGATTCCAGCAGAGTCCCCTGTCCAGAGTAATTTCAAAGTATTTGGAAGTACCTGTCTAGGGAATCTCTATGCCAAACATTTTAAGGGAGGAACACGCTTCAAACATTTTGTAAAGCAGGCCTTGATGCCGTACTTTATCGAAAGCCTGGCTATCCAGAAACACGGCCCAAGTGGCTTGCTTTTTGTTCCACTTCTCTGTGATATGTTCGATGAATCAGAGGATCTGATCGATGATAGAGTGGTCTAGTCGAAATTTGGGCCTCCGTCAGTAGAGCTATGTTTAGTCCGGTCAGAATGATTTTTTTAGTGTTTTCCGATAGAGGGGAGGAGATTGGTGGGACGGTTTCGGGAATTTTATTGTGCTTTATGAGTCATAATCAGTGGCCGCTTGTCATAAAGGGCACAAGGACACGTGCCCTCCCATATCAAAACCCAAAACAATAGAAGGATAGATTTTCATTATAAATAAATACACTCCGACGCAAGGTCAAAATAAAGAAGTATTGTGCATCCAACTCAAGGAGGCAATTTCACTATAGCAACCGTCTAATATTGGATGTCTGTAGTGAGATAGCGGCCTCTATCGAGTTTCGCCTGGTGACCGTCACGGGCCGTCCGCCCCTGATTTTTACAAACGAGAAAACGAGAAGATTGCAAACTTGTTTTCTTCTAATTATTTTATGTTTTCTCTGAAACTTTCCCAACGTTCATGTTTTGGATTTGCAATTCTAACTTCGATGAAGCATTCTTTGACACTTGCCCGGCTTCCTCTTAAATTACTCTTGATTACACCAATTACATTAATAATATAATAGCATTTCGTATTGTTCGTTAGATACACAATGTATTTACAATTACTGATGAGCCATTCATTACAATCTAATGAATTAGACTCTACCGAATTACTATTTAGAAAATTTGAGTGCAATGCGAATCATGTTAATTGGACTTATAAAAGTAGGAAATGGTAATTTCGCTCCAGTTCAGTAATTAATATTTTTCTTTTTTAATCGAGAGTTGATACTTGCAATCTGCATTAAAAAATGCTATATTAAGTTTTAGTTTCACATTTAAAAATTTAAATTTCGAAAAAAAACAGAGATTAGTTCACTTGACTTATTTAAACAGGAAATTAAAATTATAAATGGATTTGTATAATTGACCTGATTTTACATAATAGGTACATTTCCGTTAATGAACTTTACAAGTAAAAAAGCAGTTGAATATGCATTTAAGTTAAACGGCAAATTTATTTTTATTTAAAAAACTATAGGAATTAACAGCAAGGAAATTAACTAAGTTTGATACGCCTTATGTAATTAGAAGATTTTTACATAATTTACGGTTACCTATACAAGCAATGCGGAGATAATGAAGTTTTGCATTTTAATATTTGATGGTATAATAATTTTTAATAAATATTATAATGGGTGCTACAAATGGCTACCACACCGTGAAACATGCAATACAATGCACTACAAATTAAAAAAATTAAATAGGCCAATCGAGAAAATTTCCATTTTCCGTAATCCATCAGAGCGGGAAGTATCGTAAAGAAAAAGAAAATTTCCAAACTTCAAACTGGCTATTTGTCTGTTGGAATTAAAAAACAACTTTTAATTTTTTAAAACCACGTTCCACTTTCCTAAAATGCAATTTTTCAAATTGGCACATTTTATAAAAAATTCGGTTAATGTTATATTAGCATTAAATCGCATTTGTTAAAGTAACGTTTCTTATACAAATTAATAAGATAACGGATACATTTGAAACTCAAACATCGCAAATTTATAAAAAAACTATCACCTAGACACCGCTATCCGAAATTATTAATTAGTTATTTAAGCACACGTGACCCTAAAAAAGTAAACACGACATTCTGCTCATTCGTGAAATTTGCTTTCAACTTTTTGGTGCAGTTCCTTCCTTAATTACCAACGTTTATAATGAAATTTATATGACACCTTTTGTGTATTGTTCATTTTCTGCTAGATTCATTTATTCCCACTTTCCTCATCCAACCCATCCTCAAGCATTCACCGTGGTCGTTGTGCATGAATATATTCAACCCCACTTTTTTATGCTTCGTTAATTGTTATTTCCTTCCTGCCGGTTAATGTTTAGTTTGGTTTTGTAGAAATTTTTATAACAAGTGTTTTAAAAACTCGAATAAATTAGAAATGATCGACTAAAGTTGCGTGATTTAGTTAGTAGTTAGTTTTACAGTGCTTCCATGATACAAAAATGACTTGTTGTACGTTAGGTCGCAGCAAAGCTCTTTTGGTGTTCTGCAACTTTTTACTTTTGGTGAGTTAGATCCATTTAATTCAATTCGATACGTATGAGAGAGTCACATAAAACTTTCGTATTTGCTTTATTTTTTAACAATGTGCTTTGGAATTTTATTTAATGAGTCATAGAATCAGAGTAATTAGAAATAATCGGCTTTCAATTTTAGGCATGCGGTTTCACTCTTGTAACGGGAGGTTTGTTGACATTATTTGATTCGGAAAGAATATTGCTGTCTCGTTTACTATCATCAGGACCCATCACATCCATGCCGCAACCCTTTTTGCACTATTTGGCAATTGGAGTTACAGCTTTGGGTTTAGTTCTTGCTGCAATTGGAATTCTTGGTTGTTGGGCGTCGTGCCTTCAAAGTTACTGTATGTTAACTACTGTAAGATGGTTAAACTTTTAAATATTTGTTTTTCAATTTTGGAGTTTTAGTATTTTTTTGTGATAATGACACTACTAGTGGGAGAATGTGCAATATATTCCGTTACCTGGGCTTGGCCTCATTGTTTGGGGCTGGATTTGGATAGAGGAGAGCTCACCAGAACCTTACAAAAAAACTACGGAGTTTCTAGTCAGGAACAATTTACTGCAGCCATTGATTTAGTACAAACTACGGCAAGTCTACACTTTTTTACTTTTTAACGACCTTTTGTTAATCTGAAATTGATTCAATTAAAAAGCCAAGTTGGTTGTGAAATGTTAATTGGGCATTTATTTAAAACGTTTTTTAACGAAACGTTTTAAATTGTCCTTAATTTAGAAATTTCTTCAATTGTGTTTTTATTGTTATAGTTTAATTGTTGTGGTATTGCTACAGCAAATGAATATGATACGTCGATGTGGAGATTACAAGAATTGGGCCCGACAAAACTTGCAGTTCCTTTAACGTGCTGCATTTTGAACAATTCACTGGATAGGACAACTGCTTACCTAAATCCGAGTCCTATTAATTCAACCCTTTGTCAAGCACTGGAACCTATGCGACATCAAGGGTTTCGACACAATAAGGTATACCCACCAATTTATAATAAATCTTCTTATTGAACAATACGTACCCATTTTTTTGTAAAAATAATTTACGTAGTCTTAAATTCAAATTTGTTGCATAAAAATACATCATTTTAATAATATTTTGCATAATTTTTTAACCATCACCGTTATAATGTTCGCGTACTAATTTATGATAACATTAAATCTTAAAAACATGAAAGCATAAATTATACAATTTAAAAAATTATTCTAAGATTACGTAAAATTTGTCCACCCAATAATAACATCGACACAATTTTTTTATTTTTAGGGCTGCATGGACCATTTAGAAATTTGGTACCAAGAACAATACATCATTTTTGTAATGTCCGGTTTGGTGATCGTGCTGATCGAATTTACCGTCCTACTTAGTACAATTCTAGCCTTCACGAAGCTATGCAGCAAGAAACAAGAAGAGAAGAACATTAAACAAACCCTCGAAAAAGAAGCTCATTTGAGTCTTCCCAAAGTCACTGAGAATATTTATCAAAACCACTCGTTGCCCAATTACAACCTCGATCACTTCAGTACCTCGACCAGCTACAGATCAAACTATAAATTTGCCGAAAAAGCATGATACTGGCTTAAAGGCATTTTTGTGCCTAGCAAAACCTTTGTATATAATTTAAGAGATGTAGAAGCCCAGTCTATGATGTGGTAAACAGAAGTACCAGTCGTCCTTTTTTCCTGCCATAGCACTGCGAGAGTTTTGAAACTGTAATTTTATGTAGGTAGTTAAGTAGGTTAATTTTGTTTTAAAAACTTTGTACATTCACGAAAAATTAATTGTAATTTTTTTAAGTATTAAGCAATAAATTTATTTCACTGAAATTAGCATAATTTCAAACTTATTAGACTGATTAAAATTTTAGGTTTTTAATATATCTGAGCAAACTGGTCATATGAAATTGGACTAAAATTTTTTTGCAGTTTGTTATTGTAAAAATCGCTAAATCGAGTTAGGAAAAATGGATTTTCCGCACGAATGCGAAAAGGGAATCTTTTCAGCATTGGGTGCGGAAAAGTAAAGGTAATTTAAATATATGGATATGAATGGCATAGAATCAGATTTTAGTTTTACTATAGCCTACACGAAACTTACATAAAAATTTAGAGAAATAAAGCAATAAAAATATACTATAACTTACTGGCCTCCTTGTCAATCAAAGACATACAAAAAGTCAGTAAATAGAAATAAATCGGTAATGTATTATGCAAATATTTCACATTGTCACGAGATTGAATTACAAAATAAATTTTTTATTTTAATTGTAGCGGAATTAACTTAACCCATAAAATTGTATTGAATTTAAATCATTCGATATAATTTTTGTATACATTAATAAAATTAATTGATAATAACATTTCTACGCCACAATAGCATTTACTTTTTTAATTGGAAGATAAAATTTAGATTAGGTACAAATGTTGAATATGCAATTCTATTAAAACTATCTGTTCAAAATGAACAGTGCCGGATTAGCCATATAGCACATGTAGCAAATGCTACGGGCCCGCGCTTCTAGGGGCCCCGCGCCTAGAGTAGAACATATTTCCAAGCTAAACCTGAATAAAAAGAAATTTAGACCGAAATTTTACAAGCATAACATTTTCTACTCTTGACGCAAGCATATAAAAAGTGAGTTATGGAACATTTACTTCGAGAAATTGATATTGTCTAAATTTGCTCATAATAAAACTAGAAAAGTTTGTTGGTATAAGTTGTGTTTTATTTTTATTAACGGACTTCAAAAATCGGAGGAGGTTCCCAATTCGTCTGTATATTATATAATATATTTAATTTTCTATTATCAATACAAAACTTAGGGTGTTCTTGCTAATATTTGCTACGGGCCCCGCGCTAGCTTAATCCGGCACTGGATTCAAAGAATGGTTCTTAGTAATAGGGGATAATTATTTATAGATTTTCAATGGATAATATTATATTGAACTAATTTTTATAAAATCTGCTGAAAAAGCTGTGGTTTTTCATCACTCCAAACGGTTTAGAAACTATCAGGCGCAAGCGCAAATTGACAATCTCTAAAATGTATCCCAATATTATTCCATATAAATGTCCATGCAAGTATATTGCTTGCATATTGAAGAGTATGCTTTTAGAAATGAACATCTGTGTTATCTTAAAAATGTATATGAAAATTGAAAAGAGATAGAAAGTAATGAGGATGTTCTCAACAGTTGCGAAGCTGATTAAGATCTAAAATGATGTAAGATAATTTGTTTTGTAATTTAGGACTTATTTTAATATCTCAAGCTATGCCCTTGCTCTACCATACTACGGGAAAGTGCATTTTTTTTAAGAAATTGGAATTTCTTGCCAAAAACAAGTAATATGCAACGACTCTCTAATAGTTTTTCGACTTTTCCTTTTAGTTAAAATTTCAGTATGTATATTATGTAAATTTTTATGAAATCAAAATTAATCGATTGCGTTTCCTTTGATCTTCTACTCCCACCGTTTGAGCTGCATTTATATATATGTCCCCCCTCCCGAATATTAATATAATATAATACAAAACTTTTAAAGCTTTTAAAGATCCTTCTAATGATATAGTAAAATTTTCAGGAAATCTTCATTATTTTACTCAGTCAGAATTTTTTTGACCGAACTGTCTAGGACTAACTCTGTATAAGTTTACTATGTAGAGTGAGGTAAAATAAAACAGGGGTCGGTCGATGTTTAAAATCATTAAATTAATAAATAAGATTTTCCTAAAAACTTATTTTTGCAGTGTAATTCATTTGGGGCAGCGACATGTACCTGGGCGATGGACAACTTTTTTTATGACATTTTATAATAGGTACATTTAATTCTTATATAAAACGTCTACAAGCGAGAAAGCAGATGACGCTTTCATCTTGTTACTTATATATTAAAAACTGATCGACGTTTTGGGCAGGATAAAATACAAAATAATTACAAATTATGGTTCAAGAACGCTAAGGTACTTTACATGTTAGCCTCAATAGAGCAATTTAATCAATAATGCATCAGCGCAATAAATTGAAAATCACATCTCTATGAAAGTGAATGATTACTCAACGAATGGAGAAACTTTTTCGGCATAATATAGTCAATATCGTAGCAAGACATAACATTGGCAAATTAAGGTCCAAAAACAGAATTGCTATAGAAAAAAATCAAAAATTTGTAATCTAACTACTGAATTCTACTTATTAAAAACTGTTATTGCTATGTCGCATTGGTAGGGAAACTGGAGTAGGTTAGCTCAATTTTAGTCTCGGCAATTCTGCATTTAAACATGTATTTTTTGTATAATATGATGAGATTAAAATTACAGAAGAAAAAGAGATTAATTACCTACGTAAATAAAATTATAATTAATTTTATAAATTCGGTTAATAATAATAAATATATTAGTCTAAATTTCTTTAGTTTTTGTTGGTAAATCCGTAATAACAGCCGGTATGCAGGACTTTTATTATATGAGCTTTTATTATATGATTTTATGACTTACAAACCAATAGCCAGTTAGCTAGATTTTAATTTACAGTATAATTCCAACTATCCGAATCAATTGGGACCGGACCCCATTTGGATCTCCACTCCGAGATGTCTGCCGAACAGATGTTTTGTTGAGGTTATGGATAGTTTCCTTAAAAAAAGTATTTTTAATTTTTAAAGAGTTTTGTCGACTTTTTTTGCATTTTTAGCTTTTGTGATCCGACAGTAATTGTTTTATAACAAGCGGAACAGCTAAAATCCATTATACTTAGAAATAATTGAATATTCTGAAAGCGATTCGGATAATCGGAGATTCGGATAGTCGGAGTTCGGATAATTGGAGTTCTACTGTACCTCTTTATTGACTTCTATTTAACTTCAAACCCCGACAACGACAAGTACTTACATGGCAAGCTCTCGGTTCGAAACCTCAACAAAGACAGGTAACGTTTACAAACCTAAACTCCTTCGCTTTTGGAGAACTTGGTAGTAAACTATCAGCTAAAGTTGATTTGAGCCTTTGCCTCTTGAAAAAATCATTCTTTTGGATAAAAGGTGAAATTTTATTTCATTTCTTCTCTGATTTTTGTTATATGAAGTGAAACGAATAATATCATCTATTATAAGATAAACTAGCATATAAATTTAGGCTTCTATTTATACGCAAGTAGTAAGAAGCCTTATGATCTGGTTCCGTGTCTATCTGTCCACATTATTCAAATCATTGCTTATACATACCTATAAGCGATAAAGTTCAGTTAGTATTAAATCAGATAAAAAGAAAAATACTAAAATGGCATTATTATTATTTAATAATACAATCTAGATTTATTGAGGATCTAAAATTATTTTTCGGATAGGGGGAAAATTTTGAAGTTCCACCACTGCGTCTAGTCTCGCATATGCGTAAGTATCAAAAATTTCTCAACCTTTTCTCAGTTCTTTCTTTACACAAATAGGAAATACACTACAATTCCTTCCGTGAACTGCAAATGTTACATTTTACATCAGACGAAAAGCTTAGAATTCTGCAGTGGCGGAACTATCGTGAGCTGAACCTCGCATTGTGGGGAAGTCCATGTCCGTAGGTTGAAATTATATTAATTTGAAACCCTTTATCAGTGGAGGATTTAGCACTTCAGAGGCCCCAGGCGCAATTCAATTTTGAAAGCCCCTCTAAATATTTTCACTACTCACATCAGTTGTCATTTTATAGTGGTTAATTTTCAATGTGTTTTCTCTATGCCACACTTTCTTATGAATTATGAAATACGCTATAATAATTATTTTAATTTACTTTATTTTATTTTGAGAGCTAAATTTTGAGGCCCCCTGGATTTATGAGGCTCCAGGCGCGCGCCTCTTGCACCTGTTCGGAAATCCGCCACTGCCCTTTATTGAAAATTACTTACATTTGAAAGGTTCAGTGGAAAAACGAGGAAGTTCCATTTTTTCCGAAATCGAAATTTTAGCGGCATCTCTTAGCTTGGAGTTCTAATGAATTTTTGAAAAAGAAAATTCCTCAGAAAAAACTTTAAATGTCATTAAAATTATTGGTTCAAAAAACTAGTTCTATTTGCACGGGATTTATAGGAAATTTAAAAGAATTAAAAATTTTGAATTAAGAGAAAAAATAGAAATAAATATTTGCCTCTATATTTTATACTTATCGAACTTCTTTTTTGAAAATAAATCGAAGGTGGCGTACATCTTGAAAAACAAATTTTTTGCACTGAAAATTAACTATGAACGCAATAACTTGGATCAAAATCATATTTTTTTATTAAAAAAGCGTTCAAAATTCAAATTAAAAAAAAAACAATTGGATTGGTGCATCTTCATTGGTGCATTTTCGCAAAGGTACGAGCATTTGAAAGAAAGTCATATTTCAAAAACGGATGGTCAAAAACATTTAAAAAAAATCAAGAACGCGTTTTTCATCGGTCTCAAAAACATACAAAATTTTGAGAAATATTGAAAGGAGTCAGTTAAAAACGTGGTCGATTAGGTGTGGAATTCCCTATAATAATGATATCGTTCCCGAAAAATTGACCAACTTTAACAAATTTACATAATAGAAATAACATTATGTGACCTGGTCTACCAAAAGAGGGCTTTTTTACGAAAGGGGGTGTGAAAGAGCGTCTCAAACTCAATCTAAATCTGCAAAAAAGTGGAAAATAATATTTGACACCCAAGCCCTGTTTTTTAGACCAGGTCACATATAACAGAAAAATATTAATTAAAAATTGTATGCATTTGCCATAGATACCCGTTAAGACTAGACGAACATAATATAAGAAATGCATTGAGAATGCAGATAAAAAGTGTAAAAGTTGTCCAGAGTTGCCCGTAGTAATTGATACAGTCAGGAGCGAATAAAATATATTCTAATCAAATCGGCACTCAACTCTGGTTTCTCACTAAGTGTTGTTTGTGTTCACATACATCTTATAATTATGTATTATTTTTATAAAAAGTCGTAGCGTTGGTTGCCTGTAATACATCTTTCTCAATTGCAGCTTAGGGTATTCCCCTACTCTGTGCAATTAAAAGTTTGGTATACGAAATATATTGACGTAATACACAACATACCCGACTGCGCTGGTCTAAAACAAAAATTTATTATTCAAACGGAAGGCTAGCGAAAATTGAAGAACCCAAAACATAAAAATTAGAGCATGCGAAAAATATAAATTTCAAAAATTAACATGCACCATGTACCAATGTAAGCGAAAAACTAATTTATTGAGCAGTAGAAAAAGAAAACGCTAAAAATCAATACCGTACCAACTCGGAGATGTCGAGTTGGTTGCCTAACCTGAATATTATTCAAATATATTTCGAGAACCTTCGAGTAGTTTAAAATTATGATGATACGTAATTTTGCAACAAAAAAATATTATTCAAAAATATATTTTCGAAAAATTCAATGTAATATAAAATAACCGTTTGGATGAAATAAAATCGACGACTTATTTTAATTTGGTAGGGTTCAGGAATAAATAATCGGCGAGGCCTTTTATATTTAAAATTTAATTAAACAAATTATTTTTCTAGACTTGTATTATCAGAATTTGTCACCCTTTAGTAACCGTTGAACTCGAATACCCTTCGTGAGTGTTCGCTGGATACGCGCATGCTACCCAAGCGCATAAACTCATCATTTCACATGTGACAGTTGGCTGTACTGGCACGCTATGGAAAATGGCTGAACTCGACGAGTTAGCGAAAGTTGATTGTGATTGCTTGAGTTTGTTATTGTGAAATTTGATTTTACGAAACGAACACATTCTAAGAAAATTATTAAATTACCATGGTCCATGTGTAAATTAAATCGCTTTTTGTGCAACTTTTAAGTGAAAACATGAGTTAAATTGCGATTTTTTGATGTTGAATGAAATAACCTCTAACCGTAAATTGTGTATGTGCAGTTTGTGTAAAAACTTCGATACAACATTATATTATTAAATAATTAAACGAACTAATTGTAAGCGCAAATCTATCGAGAGATTCGACGTCGAATTTCATTCATAAATCGTCGAGTGTTTTTAATTGAGGTTATAAACAATTACAACTTTTACAACAACCTGTTAACGAACGAACGAGTTAAGAAGTGTAGTGAACTTTGGTGTATACATCTTTTAAATTGCATTTTTATCTGAATATTACAACAACCGATTCGATTTTGTTTACGAATGACTTGTTTGTGTCATTATAGTTTAAAAAATGCACATGGATACTAAGCAAAAGTAGATTCCTCGAGCTGGAAAATTGTCAGAAATAAATTATTCGCGTTGAGGGACCTTTAAAATGTGTTTATTGAGGACTAGCAGTGATATTTGTTGATATTGTGCCAATAAGCGGTTTTGAGGTTATGTTGTTATGTACAGGGTGGTTTTTCAAAATGTGAGGCGCTATAATGGTTAGCTTGTAGATCACACTGGAGCGATCTGGTCCCGGCCCGGGGGGTTGCCTCGACGGTGGAGGGACCGTTCCCCCCTCGATCGTTCCTCAACCCCCGGGTCTATCGCCGCTGCATCCCGAAGTTATCACCCCTAAAAGGCAAGCTGTCGTAGACAGGTGGGTGTTTCTTTTGATTTATTTACATGTACACTTTTTACATTAAGAGTTGAGTCTGATATAACTTAGGTAGAAATATTTTGTGTTTGAACAACAACATCCTGTTTAAATGTGAACGAGAAAATTCAAGTGCAAGGAACTTTTTACCTAGTCATAAAAATTCCGTAACTTCCACGATCCATATCGCATAAATTTGGTTTCATCGTATATTTTAATAATCCTGCAATGTAATAATAATAATGCTGCCTTTCCAGTTGCATTAGTGGTTACAATCGTTGAGTTATTAAGGAAATACCAGAACAGAAGTGGTACAACTAGAACAATGGTCTTTTATAAAGGAACTGGCGGAGAACTGCAAATGATCTCGATATCAAAACCACACGTTCTTGCTGAACTAAATCGCTTAATTTTTCCGATAGTCTTGATTATTAATGCACATTCCAATTTCCCTTTGCTCTTGTTTTATACAAAACTTTGCATGGTTGCTAATAATTATTTTTACTGTTGCTATGGTGTATTACGTGACAGGGAGCATTTATATTTAACGTTCAAAGTTGCCTTTCTTAAGTATTGCAGCAAAATATATATTGTTAGTATATGCTTACGGGAGAACTAGACTACAATTAACTATTGCTCTCACAATTTTAAATTAAATTGAAGCGTTTTCGCATTACTGTAATATCAGCGTTGATGGAATCTCATTACTTTTATAATTTTAGTTATGTCGCTTAAGCTTCAAAGTAATTGTAGTTTTATGCTAAATTCTTTATCGAATTCACGTTGGATGGTTTAATCAAGTCTACAGTTACACTGAAATGTTGACTAAATAATGCCAAGAAGTGAATGCATAGGAAGACAGCCGCTTGTTCCAATTTAATCCTTCAGCTTTTGTGATACCTGTCAAACATTTGGGAACGCACTGATGACGCAAAGCTTAATAATGTAACAGTCGGTAGGTGATTAAGAATTGATGAGAAAATTGTTACGTCGTAATTAATTATTAAATGTTACGAGATGATGTTTCAAGATCTAAATCCACTCATAGAACAAACGCAGTCTTCTGTCGGAACGTACAGAGGAGCATTATATAAAAAAGTCTACCTGCTGACCCCGGGTACACAAGTACTTCCCTGATCTCAAATTGGGATTTGAACGATAATAATCGTTTAGCGATCTGACGAATCTGTATTTCCTAGAAACGTGTTTAGAGGGTAATACGTCGATACTACGGAGGTAAAAGTATGTGAATATGTTAGGTTACTCGATTGATATTCAAAGTGACTATACCATGAATTAAAAGAAGTGTAAATAAAGTATTAATATTTGTTTGCTGGTGGTCAAGGATATGAACATATAAACAAAAATTAATTTTTTGTTTTTAAAACCATATTTACAAAACAAAAGTAAATAGCATCGGTTTCGAGGTAAAACAAGCGGGAATATTATATAGGTAAACACCCTATGAATATTCGAATATTTTCTGTTCGCAACCAGAATAATTCTTATTACCCGTCTATTCGAAATTGGTTGGAATTCTTCATTGGTGTTCTGGAAATAAATAAAAAAAATTATGAAACTCGAAAAGACTTAGACAAAATAGATGATAGGCTAAATCAATTTCAATCTGAGTTTAAAATGGAGAAGGAGTAATGTCGAAAAAGAAATGGATGAAAAACAAGTTGGAGATTTCATTTGCAGAAGCGATGGAAGGCGGCTTTAAACATGAAATTAAAGCCGAGAGATTCAGAAGGAAGTAGGACTTGGTCTTCAACAGTAATAAAATTTCAAAGGAATTGAAAATATTTATTTTACCTGCAAAATATCGCAACTTTCGAAATAATAAAATTAACTTCAACTGATAGTTGACAAAACAACGTTGTTTGCTTTCATCAACCGTGATGTACAGAACGGAAGGAAAGTGGTTGAGACTTATATAACGGAAGTGCATTGATTGTTAAACCAAGATATCTTTTCTTGGAATGCAATGGAGAATCGTGAAAGTAATTGATCAAGAGAACCTTCCTCTACAATGTTTGGAGCCCACTCTAAGCTGTAAGTCAAGATGCTGCTGTCAAAAGGCAGAACCACTGAAGATAACACAGGTTGGAGTTTGCCAAGACCAGAGGCGTACTGTAACCCTTTTTGGCCCATTTTGCCTCGTCCTTCTGACCACATTATGCCACTAACAAATTCCCATTACTATAATCTTGGTATTGTAATGGTTTATGCAGTTTTTCTCCCCATGGCAATTTAGATATTGCTCCCGTTTGTCACTCCCTGGAATGCCGGTGACAAAGAGAACTAAAATAGACTAGAATATTATCGAAACTGCAAGAGATATTCCAGAACTAATAACTCAATAACATGCACCCATAGTTTCCGATTAGAGACCTAGAACAGGTTTTTCAAATCGTGAATATACACTGACAATGAGTTGAGACTAATAAAAAATTATCATGGGCTACCATTAACTTTCGATACATAAAACCACAAGAAACCAATGCCAGCTAATGCAAGAATCGTTTCATTTTCAACAGATTTTATTTTAAAAAAATGTGGGCGTCATATTGTTATTGACACAGAATTAATGAAAAAATGCTTATTCCGTTGTCAAAATTTTTTTGATTGCAATATACAAATTGAAAATTGCGAAACTCATACTTAAACAGCATTTTTGTAAATTGTTGGGTAATTTATTGTCTCGTTTATTAAAGAAGACATTCTTAGCAGGATATGCAGTGTTAAATGCAATTTAAACCATCAATTTAGGTTGTCGTTACCTTTTTGTCTCCTCCCTTGATTAATATCTGGAATCAAAGTTTAATTACATGTGTATTTAATTTGCAACATTGTGAATATTATCGTCATCGATTAAAAATTAGTTTTTGAACACAAACTAAACGTTCGTTTCCTTTTTAAAATTGAAGATTACTTTCTGTGTGAATTAAAAGATCGTCCGGTATACAGGTAGTCCTTCGACAACGTATCTTGAGCATTTCCGTTTCAAATGAATCTGAGAAGACAGCTGAGGTGTCCGTCTCTCTTCAGTTTTGTCCGGTTGTTACTTAATAAACCGGGCGCAATAAATAAAATATAATTTAGGAAATTATATCAAGTTTTTTGGTTTAACGTGTGGTCACTCAATCGTAGTGTCTTATTTCTAACGGAAGTGTTTTTATTAGTAAAATAAATTCTTTTCTATATTTAGGAAGTATTAATTGCTTGTCAGTGAGGTTCTTTTCATTCCGAGCTTCGCTGGTTCGCTGCAATAAACCAGGTTAGATTTATCAAAGACCGTAGGCGATCTGAGAAAATGTTTGCATTTTAAAAAATTTTGACAACGAATTACCTTTTGCTGTTCTTTCAAACCACGATTATCCTTTCAAATTAAAATGTTAAACGATCTGCATGGGAATGTTTCTCTTTAGTAGGACGCATAATAAAAATTTATTGTCTGCTTTTTTGAAATTGTACTTTTACATTCGATTGTTGTAAAGTAGAAATTTTAAGGTGTTGACTTTCACCTATGCAAGAGACACCAATTTTTCTACTTGCAGTTAATCAGGCAGACAGTCGCATTCCATAGATGCAGATAACATTCTACAAAGCGATAATCACTCAATATTACGATGAAAAAAAGCAGTTTGACTTCATAACTTTCGATTTTGCTTCTGTAAACACTGCACAAAAAATTAAATCGATTACGTGTTTTATTTATAACCTTATCACTACCGCAAAATTTTACATAACGTCATCTACCTAATCTCCATTTGAAAAATTAATTACCACCAACACTGATATGAAGACTTCACACCTTAAATAATCACACACAATAATCTGTCACCGATGACGTAGGACTATGACGCCTCAGTGAAATGCCGAAAAATAGAAGAAAAAAAATTGGTTTGTTTGGTTTCAATGGTTGAAAATATTGGTAGGGTATTCTCAAAGTCTATTTTGGGTGAGATCCTCTTTTTTTTTTTTAATGAATGATACATTGAAGCAATGAACGCTTGGTATTGATAGATCAATATGAGATAATAATATTTGGAAACATCCTGTATATCTCATTCGGTGCGACTCTTTATCTACTAAAATAAAAGTTTCAATAATTGGCCATTTTGTTTAAAAGGTTGTACGGGTCTGCTTTAACTTTTATTTGCGGAAATTACAATTTCCTTGCGGAAAAATAATATTTAAACCATTAGATATAATATAGAATTTTAATTATTTTTTTTTAAGATAGAATTCTTTATTGAAGATATTTTTACTTATGTCATTTAATATAAATTTAATTTCGTAAGTTTCAAACAAAATTATCTCAAGTTTCGCACTACGCACAACTTTCTAATGTGTTATGAAAAAGTTTTATTTTCTGTATTACGCTATATTTTAGTTTTTAATGTTATTCACATTATTTTTATATTTTCGCATAATCCAACGCATTATTTTTACCAATTACTGAGCCACCATGGTATGGAATAATAGTAAAGCGGAGATTTCTTTGAGCATTCCTTCCTGTACGATTGTTACCCCCCCCCCTTCAGACTACGCTATACCATTGATTTGGATAGACCATATTATCGTGACTGCAAAAACCGGTAATAAGTGACAGGACAGGCAGTAAGTGCATGTTTTGGCACAAAGAAGAAATGATGATCTTGAAATTATATAGAAGTAGACTTTTGAAACCTTTAGCCACGAGCAGTATTCTGAAGTAAACCAGCGATGAATTCATTTTAAAGTCATTATTTCGCAAGCAATGACATAAGAAGTAACAGTACAGTCAAAGTCAAAAGTTTTATTTTAGACCGGTAGTAATATTAAAAAAATTTATTCATAAACTCCCGACGTAAATGTTTTAATGATTTATCTTCATCTGTCAGGGGTGTTATATAGATTTTCGGGGTTGTGATAAACTGATATGTCAAATACGGATTACCCCCTCGGCATAATAAAAGACATTTATGCTTGTTTTCAAATTGATCGTAAAAATCGTGTAAAAATCTCAATGATTGCATTATCATACCGTCAGATTTATCGGAATATACTTTTTAACCTTTGTTTAGTTCCTCATTTCTATTCGTAAGCGAAATTTTTAATAATTATGTCATACGGAACTTACGTTTCTTCGTAAATAACATTTCTTATGGTTTTATCCAATCACTTGGAAGATTCAATTGCTCGACTATTGGAATAATGACATAAAGCGGAAAAGTATTTTAAACTCGAACGATTAGGTTAAATTGCGCATATCTGAAAAAGTAACTGTAGACTAAGGAACTTATGACATTAAAATATATTCAAATGGAAATAAACTATTTACTTTGGAAGTGTTTGCTACCGTGACATTCATTTAAAATACGTTGGGTAAATCGAGAAATTTAGTTAATCACGGAAGCGTAGTAGAACTCGAAAGTATGTAATTACTTCACTGCTAAACGCATTATCGCTGTAAGATGATAGTGAAATAATTTCATATGTAGGTCCTCGAAAAGTAGGCAATTCCGAACTTATCGCGATTCAGTCGATCGAAGCTATAATTTCTATTTATCGATATTTGTTATGGAAAACTGTAATTGGTAAGGATAAATAATCGTGCTCTCCTGCATTCGTTTCCTGCTTGTCCAAACTGTGAAAATTTTTTGCCCTCGAGCTTTCTTACAGAGTGATAGATACAAATGGATATTCTTGGGAGCATAATGCGGAGATTTTCCTTGTTTTCTGCAGAAAGATATAAATTGAGTCAAATTATACACACTAAGACAAAATTTAAAGTTGAATTTTATTTTCTCGAGAGTTATGTAATAAAAAGGCTATTGATTCATACACATCGACATTGCGTCGTAATTGGCTGTATTATTGTGATTTTAATTGTATAATTTAATTCTTTGTGTTTTAGTCACGTTGATATTTAAAATTTTAAATTTTATGTAATGGTAGAAATATTAAGTTACGTTTTATGGTTTTTAATTCAAGGTTTGCTAAATTGTTTTCACATACAATCGCTCATTAAAATGCAGTTTTCAAATTAGTAAGTGCAGTAATTTATTTAATATCGAATACATTCATATTAAATGAACCAGACGATGGCGATGTGCTGAATAATGAAAAGAAAGTGCTCTAAATAGAGTTACTACTTGCGAAATTTCTAATTTATCGTTAGAGTTGAACTGTTACTTATTATCCTTGGGAATCGGCACGATTCCATTTGCTAACTAACAGCAATATGCAATTTCTTATCGGAAATAATTGAATATTGCAGATCAATTTCGCATCCAATTAAACTAAAGTATAAAAACATTACTAATTAGGTAATCGAGAATCTATAATTATTATTAGAAAACCGTCGATTAACTTTTATGTGTTATGTTATTAATTTTTAAGTTTCCTCTTTTATGTTTACATATTACCTATTGATTTTCAAGGCTGACATATGAGCAAAGTATCCTACTTGCTATAAATTTCATCGATGTCCAATACGCTTTCGAGTTGGAAATATGGCGTGGTTACTTTTTGCATACAATAAACTAGGTTGAAATTGATCTTCCTGGCATACATTCAAAAGCCTTAATTATATCTTTCTTCAAAAGAACATATGTATCTAAAATATCTTTTTTTTGCAGAGACGAAATGTATAATTCTATGCTTTATTTAATTTTAACGCAGGGAGCAACCCAAAGCTCAAGCTTTTCGCATTGCGATGTGCGAGAGTGTTCAAATAGGGAAATATAAACACAAGTGATAAACTCGGGGTCTGTCCCAAATGCGTAATTTCGGTCGTGCAACATGATGATATGCTAAAAAATATTGTTCATCGATCGGGATTCGAACCTCGACGTACTAGCTGTGAGTACGCTAATGGGTTGCTAATTCTACACCATTACATCACCCATCCTTCCTGCAGCAAAATCATATTGCTTGCGAAACTGTTAACAAGGGCAATCTGTGCTGGACTGCTGAGCAATATTATTTCGCGGCCTCTGGATTGAATTTAGAACGAGTTTTTCATATTTGTTTCTAATTAAAAAAATTTAAATTTATAATTTTCCAACAAATATGAAGAGGTTTTTAATGTAAATGTTTCTCCTCGACTTCCACAATATTAGAAATTTGCAGCATTTATTATTACATCTGGTTGGGAATTGTGTGCGATTCGTTGCAGCATCATGGAATTTTACTGAATAGTTTTGTGAGGAATCGAACCAGGGACTTTTACTTCGAAATAAGTTAGGAAAGTTACTTTCGATAATATTCCTCAAACTATAGAACAAGTAGAAGTGTGAATATTGTTTATTATTTCTAAAGTGAATTAGAAAACTTGTTATTCCCACAATCCATCCATCCAGAGAGAGTGGATTAGCTATATCGAATTCTCCTTGTACCTACATCTTAACCAATCAGGGTAAGTCGATTGGTAACATTTTGAATATGATGCACAGTTCACATTTGCCACTTGGTAAGCAAGCCTGATAAGCAACACTTCAAAATAATTAAAAGCTCGCAAACTTGCCTTTGAAATAATGGAGGGCGGCTAATATAACAGAAAGGCCAATTTCATCTTGTTTTTACACAAGGTGTAAATTCATCCGCCACGCTCTTGGTACACGTGAATGCATTTCCAATGATACTTGAAGTATAGTTTAGAACAGGCCTTCTTAAACTATGGGTCGCGACCCCAAATGGGGTCGCTTAGCATAATTCTGGGGTCGCGAGTTTATGTTTCAAAACGAATTCTAAAACTATATTTTTTCATGTGTATTGTTACATAATAAATAAATCATCAAAAAATACTTATTTATCTTTCTGTTATATTTATATGGGGTCGCTAGGAAACTCGCAATCATAAATGGGGTCGTAAATGAAAAAAGTTTAAGAAGCCCTGGTTTAGAAGCTGCAAACGTTCTCGGGATCCTTGCTAAGGTCATTTATCCATTCATGCGCGTTGATTAAACAAAGCTCAAAAAGTCAGAGGCGAGTATATTAATTCTTTGAGGGAGGCATCGTTTAGTAAATTATTAACCATTTAATATAGAAATTGTAGATGGGGGTGACCCCCTAAAGAGGTGGTTGTATAAAGAACAGGTAAGAGTTAACCCAAGGTCAATTCACTGTTTATATAAGAAGTATTCGAAGACTGAGTTAATTCTGTTTTCTCATTTCTTTCAAACGAAAAACAACTTGTTTTTATAAGCACCACCGACTTGATTAAAATATTTTTGTAGGAAATTACTGAACTGCCTACCGAATTGGAAGCTTTATTTATATTTAGTAATTACCGAAAACAATTTTATTTTAGCTAATTTGTGAATGTTTCGTTACCCGCTAGCACATTGACGATGGTTGGATAAATCGCCTACACGCTTAATTTTCATTAAGTCGATTTTTAATTTAAAGTCGTCGTCTGAGGGACATTTTCTCCCCTGCGTTTACGAAGAGTTGGGTCCCAACAATTTGGCAGCTCGTTGATTGATTCTTACATATCAGCGAAGTTGAGTTTTTAATGGAAAATTCTACTTTAGTTAACTCCTGTTTATAGTTCTTACTTCTATTCGTGAATGTGAGTGAACCTTAAATTTAACGATTAAAACAAGATAACATTTTAGTGTCAATAAAAAGAAGGAAAACGCAATAAATTTTTCGTCCGGAAAAGCGAATAAAAATAAAATTTCAACTTGTTTAATAAACCTAAGTTGCACAACAATTTCTGAATTTTCTAATACACTATTATCCGGCTGTAATAAATTCTACCATAGTTTTCAGATTAACAAGGAAATTTACTAAATAATGGCATGATTAAGTGCATCTTAAGAGGAGAGATAATCTCCATTCCATAAGTTGTAAACAGCACCAGAGAAAATAATTTTTATCGTCTTCATTAATTTAAACCCAGATATTCTCTATTTTCCTTAAAGTTCATCTTGCTAATTAAATTAAGTTCCCATATGCAGTAATTTTGAGGACCTTTGCGTTATATAAATTTATATTAATTCAATATTCCCAGGTTCTAATTACTAATAATTTTTAATGAGAAGTTGTAAAGTGGTTTATAAATTTTCAGTTTCTACCTTTTATTTGCGAAAAACGATTAAAATTGATTAATAATTAATTAGAAATTTTTGCGATATCCGGAATCGTAAAATCGGAACGTTTAGGAGACAACACCGCAAAGCAGTGGTGTAATAGCTTTGGTAAACATGAGTCGATGATGGTCAAGATAAGACACCGTTTGATTGGTTTTACAACATCGCTTAGGATAAAGTGGCTTTGCTGCTACACAATAAAATCCAGCAAAATATTTTTTTGAATTGCATTTTTTATACATCGTAAAATATTCCCTGTAGAAATTTCCAATCAAAATTTCTAATAAATTTTTTATGAGACTTGATTCCACACTTTGCAGCTACATTTACTTAGGTTCTGGTTTTATCCACTGGTATTATTTAAATTGGACACGGAGCAGGTATAAAAAATCATTCTGTTGTTGACTTGTAATTTTTAGGCTCGTCGTGATTACATCTAACTAAAAACATTTTGTAAATATTCGAACTCAATGGACATATTTTATATTGGTACGAACGTTGACAGACAACAGGTTTGCTACTCCTTTGTAGATAGCAAATTTAAAACATGAAGGCAGGTAAAATTATGTAGTTAAGGACATTTAGGTAAATTTCAGTGTTCAACCATATTTGTCGCAGTAAACATCACTTGAGCGGTGTACCCTGTAATGTAAATTAAAAAATTTAAGTGAATTTTAATACAAAATGAATAAAGAGGTTCAAATTTCGAGGTAAGTCATATTTTGACAACATTTTCTCCACTTTAAATTATGAATTGTCGAACTGCAATTGCACCAGTCAAAAATTATGGAATTTTTATTTTCTTGCGATGCTAATAGGAGAGGATGTAACTTTCACTCCGACGTATTCGAAAGATAATAGACTTGCGGAGTCAGTAAAATTGTAAAAATTTAATTTATGATGTCCGTTGGAGCTTTTTCTCAAAATTAAAGCAATATCCTTGCTCAAGTTGAACTTTTGCTTTGCCGAAGGCTGCAGTTTAATTTAAAAGGTTGGCCGTCTTTTCAGATTTCGTCACAAAACCAAATCATTAATTAAAAGAAATCCAGTCCCGATAAGGAAGTCTGTTATCTCTAATCTGAGCACCAACCAAAAAACACGAGATTTGGAAAAATACAAAATCCATTACATTAAATTTTTTAACAACTCGGTTGAACTGTTAAATAAATGTTGACAATCTCGGAGAGAGACGGATTATAGATTACAATTTATCGAGTCTAAGTTATCTATTTTTGTTTCCGACAGTTCTAAAATTGAAAAGGTATTAAGGGATATTGAAGCTATTTTGTACTTCACGATAAAAGGAGAATTTATCGAAATATGAAGTGGCTAAATCATGATTTACATTTTGGTCAAATTTGGGAAATTTTTCTTACAAAAGTTTGATACTTTTCTGATTTGATAACATTAAATATGTTTAGATTGCATGTATATTTTAATGTTTAGTTAATTTATTGTAGCCATTTCGTTACGATTTTAATTAAGGATCTAATATTAGCACTACTGATAACAGTAATTCAATAAAACTTATCTTAATTAATAGTACTGTACCGAAGATTATTTTGCCTTTATATTTATTTATTTTTCTTTGTTAGTAATTTTTCGATTTAAAAAGAAAAACATTTCTTAGAAATGTTTTTACAATTATTATGTTTACGTTGCAAAAACACAAAAATGAACTAAAATGCGCTAAATTGCATTATAGTTCATAAAATATATTGTAAATATAGGGTGCGGCAATGAATCGGACAATTTTGCTGCACTGGATAAAAAACATTGTGCCCAACCACAAAAAAACCAATCATAATTACATGTTCGCCCAGTTTGCAATTCAGAAACATTTTATAATGTTCAGATGCTTTCAGTCTGTTGCTGCCGAAATACTTTGTAATATTTTTGTGGGGTGATTCATATGTACTTACAAAAATTAAGTACCCTAGGATTCAAAAGTTAATTCAATGGATGACATCACCAAAACATTGACTAAGTACTCTTAATGGTTAGTCAATGATCAAGGGATTACCATTGAGAGGCGAGCACCACAGCGAAATTTCTTTTCGGTAAATTTTCTGCCTGGAACACCAAGGTACTTACCGATCACAAAATAATGTACTTAAGCAAAATCACAACATTCCTTATAAAGGGATGATTTTAACTTTTGCACAATAGCCAAGTTCAATAAAATTTTAAAGAAAATTCCTTGAAAACAGGTAAATCTTTAATGTTGCGCTTTAGAACATTTTTGTTTACAAATATGATTATATTCTTGAAATCTTAAAGAATTACTCAAAAACAAGAGAATATACGAAAATACAAACGATTTCAACCGTAAATATTTCGAATTATTTCGATGTCAACTATAAAAACTGGCATCAAATCATAATGTGAGCTTTGAAGGACATTTATTTTATGTTTTTACGAACCTTTTCCTTTGTAAAAAGGAAAGAAGAAACACGAGTACTCAGTGTTAATCTTAAACGGAATTGGAGGTGATGTTTTTAGTTTTTAACCACCTCGATTCTTAAAATAGTATATATAAACTTCTTTTCTATAATAATTCTAAAAATAGTACATTGTAACAGTTGGATTAAAAGTGTAACGTTGATGGTAACAAGCAAATTTATTTTTATTATAATTTCGTTATCAAAATCTCGATAAATATCACTTTAAGTTGGAATCAATTTTTGAACAGAAATATTACTGAATCTGTTCTTTACATTACTGACTGAATAAACTACTATTATTATGCTTTCCAATCTAATATCGCCATCTGCTCCTAATCTTTTGAACTACTCCAGTTGTTTCCAAAACTCCTGAAAAGTTTACCTATTATGATACTGATAAAGCTTGGACCAAGGCTTGCTATTGAGTTAATGAAATATACTTTTGCTTCCAAAATTCAACTGAATGAAATTTCACTACCCTTTGGGTCTACCGGTTATCCGCGATAACGCTTTTCTGTAGGTCTACCCCTCCATCCGATATATGGTACAAAACTCAACTCTTAATGCATAGATTCATGAATTGTTGTATTCAGCATTATGATTAAGTCAATCTTTTACAGATTACGTCGTCGTATTGAATCTTATCGAAAACGTCAAAACGACTGCATGCCGCGATTCGATCAAAGCTTCACTGGGCTGTGCGAGCAGAATATCCAGGATACTCTGCAGCTGAAGCAACGATATCTGGACACAAAAAGTAAACGAACACCAAAGAACAAAGATAAGAAACAGCAGGATTCCAGTGGTTTACAAAGTAGTGTACACGTGGTGAGTAGCTTTTTTCTTTTGTAGAAAATTGTGATCTTTATTATTAGTTCAACATTTTGCTTTAATAGCCAATAAAAATTCAATTAGGGTTCGTTAAAAGACTTAGCTTTTGCAAAGAAGTCTTATGTTAATGCATTACTTATCAATATTTGCCAGGATATGTATTTTTATCCGCTGACCGAAGATTGGCGACTGTGAACTCTCCATTAACCAAATGAGGTTTGTTCGTGCATCCAACTAATAATTTTACAATTTACACCTGCTTTGTCTGCCATACGTATTATTTTACCAAACAACATTATAATAAACGTGATGTATTAATTTAGTTAGTTTTAGGTTATAAATCTAATCACGGCTTCTTTAATCGTGTAATATGCTACCGTTTAATAATAAATTTATTATATTACCCCGAGTCTTTCGGAGAACGAACGCAAAAATTCAAATTTTTTGTTCAATAAAAACTTGGTTATTTTACTTCGCGAGAACAAATAAGAAACTTTCGCGAAAGTTATTGATAATAAGTTTTTGTAAAAGCAACGAAAGTATATTCAACTTCTTGTTAAGTTTTCTTAAAAAGCTTGATCTTTAAGGTTTCTTTTATTATTTATCATTAAGTGATTTTCAGTTGTGACCCGGTGAAAAATTACTTTCTAAAGAAATTGCGAATTTATTTTTCTACCCACCAAAGAGGAAAAAAATTTAAATTTGTGTGTTCTAATTACTTAAATTCTTAAATAGTATAACAAATGAAAATTAAAAAATTTTCAACTTTTACGGTTATTTCAAAATTTAGCTGTAATCCGAATTATTAATTTTGTTTCAAGATGGAAAAGTTTAGTAGTAGTAAAATTTTTAATAATGAATTACGTTAGACTTTCCTTAAAACTCGATACAAAATTTTAATTTTGTTTCAAGTTTGCTCGTCTTATTTCATGGCAACGAATTAAACTTTTATCGAAGTTTTAGTAACTGAAGATGATTTAAGTAGCGAAACGTGCGGCACAATTTTAATATTTCGGGGGTTTTCTAATCACGTTTCTCATTATAGAAACTTAATTTTTGAAATTTGAGATGAAATCACGTAGGTTTTACTTACCCCACGAAATATAACATTTTATATAGTCAAAGATGTTACTGTTTTAAGTGTCTTGTTAGAGTTAATCGCCATGTTGAAGAGTGGAGTATGTATAATTTATGTTGACATTTATTTTTTTGTTTGATAAATTTTAAAATATGAAGACTGTAATAAGTAGTCACGTTAAATTTAACGAGCAAGATTTATTCCTGGATCATAATAGCAGATCCGCTATCTGCTACGTATCCACTTTTTATCTTAAATTTAGTGTGTCTCTCTGGTGGTTTCAAAGTCCTAATTAAATTACTCAACACTTAAAATATTTTAGTTTGGTTTTATATTCTTTACAATGTAGGTCTATTTTTGTCGAGTTAATGCTTTATAAAGTAAACCGAAGAGTCGAGACCAAAGATAAAATTTTGTTAGTCGCCATGTTTTCGTATTTTTTTAATTCAACTCGAAATAAAATCTTGTTTCTGGTTCTGCAGAAGAAATATATTCTAAAGTTACACTGGACTAATTAGTTGAATTTTAATATTCTTATAGGCCGTACTTTCGTGTACGAGGGCATGCTGTCCTGAAATCAATAACTGAAATAACTAGGTTTTCAACCCTAGAAAACAGTTCAGACAGTATAAATTTAAATAATTAAAAATAGAATCAACACAGTGATCATTCCAGTCGCGGGGACTTCCGATATCTTCAACAGGTTGCATTGCAGAGAGCGTTATGTCTTTGTGTTCTAACTGGTGAGAATTGGTCGCCATTGAAAAATCTTCGATATTTTATAGGGCTATTTTGGTTTCCTGGTGGCAGCAATGTGGATTCAATGTACCCACCAATCCATAACATTTTCTGCGTTTAATTCAATAAATATCTCATTTATTCCACAATATGTTCTTTCTGTTTGTATTTTCCATATTCTTCCCAATTATCTTGGTTCTTCTATTCTGAGTACATTTTCAAACCATGTACCAATCTATGTACAAACCATGGTCATTCAATTTTGGGATGGTGAAAGCAAACAAAAGAACATTCAATTTTGAAAGTTTGAAATTGAATCTAAATTAAATCAATCGGATTTCCTCAAGTGCTGAATTTTCTGCTCGAATCCCTTCTCGCCCAAAGTACTCCCTAATAGTCAATTGAATACAATAGAAACCGAATCATTCAGAAACTCACTGACCCAATTCGTAAAATCAAAATATTATCCTGCCACATCTGTCAGAATTTTTGTTATGGGTTTCTTTTATTTTACTCAGAAAAGATAGCTGTAAATGAGTTTATTCACAAAAGGTATTTCATAGATTCGGTTTTTTTAAACTTAAAAATGGGGGTGCATGTTGCTCGGAACAAATTTTATCGTTCAAAAATCTAAACAGGGAATATTGGCTATTTTAGACCGGATTGTTAGCGAATGATATATTTCAGAAAATTAATAAACATCTTCTGAAGTTACGCAAAATATCGTATACTTCACAGCATAATAGCATTATTTGTTAGCTGCAAAATAAAGTGTAAAATTTTGGGAGACAACTCTGTTATTTCATATTTCTAGGTAAATTTATTCTATTGGGTGAAGTAATCTAAATAAAAAATCTTATGTGTTTTCAACTAATTAGTGTATAATTTAAATAAAGTTATTATTGTTAGAAGTTGTCTTCTGTGAAACAGAATCTTCTGTTTGAAGATCTAATTTGCATAAAATTAATTACAAAATTCCAACAATTGAATAAAAATATATATTATATACATAATATAGTACCGTTATATCAAAATAATACAGGGCATAATACATTCATAAAAAATCATAAATTTTGAAAAATGTTATAAAATATCATAAATTTTAAAAATTTGTCATAAATTTTGAATTAAATTCTAACAAAGCAGGTTAAATTGAAACATAATGGAAAAATATCAAGACCAAAACTAATTAAAAAATCTTTAAAATTGATGCTTGGATTTGCATTTGCATTTTATGGTATACAAAAGCCAGCGGCGGCGCCAGCATTTTTGATATGGGTAGTCACAAATTGAGCCCAATATATTTAGAGTGGGCACACAATATTGATAAATATACATCTAAAAAAAAAGTTTTCGGTTTAACATTTTTTTTTAATTTCGGGAGGGCACTTCGAGCAATTGGGTGGGTACGTGCTCACTCTGCCCTTCCCCTGGCGCCGTCGCTGACAAAAGCCTAAGCTTAAAAGGAATAAATAAATTAAATTTTACCAATTTATATTGGTTTATTGTTGTAAAAATTAGTTTTATCGAAAGACTTATTTTTATATTTTATATTTCTACTTTAGTTATTCCAAAATATACAATAGGTATCTATGTTTTGTTAGAATCGAAAAATTGTAACATTTCGGTCTCTCTCTATTGAATTGAAATATTATATCTATCTTTGTCGATGAGATCCCACCCTTAAATTGTCATAAATTTTATATTAAATTTTCATAAATTCATAAATAAATTTTATTTTTAACTGGTGGCCGCCCTGAATAGCTTCAGGATCGACTTCGGGAGAGATAACATTTGTTTTTAATTTTCATAATTTTTATAAAATATTTGCTTCTCTATTTAGTACTATTTCCTTTGCCGACATTATAAAAAAAGCTTTACCCTGCGCCATTACTGATTTGGAGGGAAAGAAAGCCAAGGTACATTTTCATTTTATAGAAATTTGGGTATATCAATTTTGAATTTATAAAATTTAATTTTTTTTAATTTAACTATTAAGTTATAAATTCACAATATTTATGTTATGCGACGCATGGAATTTATTACTTCATAAATACTAACAAAACAACAATAAAAATTGTAATGTTTTTTATGTTTGTGACAAATTATTTTGATAAGTATAGTTTGCGTACAAATTACAAATCAAAATTTTTTGAGATAAAATAAATATTCTCAGAACAAACAGTTGAAATTTTTAATTTCTATACTATGCTAGTAATAATACATTGCCTACGGTTAATTTAGGGTACGTGTATGTTGGAAAAACTTCTTAGCTCTATTTGCTGTTCTATGAATTAACATTGACTTGCGCGCTGCTTCAACATAATTATAAACCAAATTTGCAAATCTCTTTGAACTTAGGAAATTTTGTATATATATTACAGTCTTATAGATTTAGTAAATTTAAGAATACAAGTTATTAAGGTCTTGTCTAAAATGGAAAACTTGAAAGTTGGAACTATTGTGGACAGTGCCAAGGACGGCGGCACAATTCCATGAGCCGCCTCTGCATTCCGTATGAAATGAATAATTTAATGTGGTGGTTTCCGCATTTATTTCATCTCATAATTTTTCTACACAAGAAAATTAAAAAATTATTTATTTAAAGACTGAAAATAAGACAAACCATTAAAAATTTAATGTTGTTAAAATTGGAGGAATACTAAATAATAATTTATTATATTTGAATTGACTGAAGAAATGACAGGGAAAATCTAAGAATACCTTTAGTTAATCATCCTTTAAGTTAATTGAAAAATAAAAAAAAGTATTATGTCCATAGATATAATTATCGCGTGTTCTTACAAATTTATAATGATGAATTTTTTAATAGTTCGGTTTATTTTGAGTATTTACCTTTTTTTTTTTTAATTGTACGGCAACATCGGTATTTCTTTCAGCGGCCGGCGACTCGTAGTTTGCTATAATAGAGCGACGACGTCAATTCAACGATATTTTGACGTTGAATTAACGTTTATATTACGTGTTTATAGGGTGTGCATTTAAAACCTGCAATTCATCACAGGACAGGACAAATCTGAATATCGTGTTCTTTCTAGGGGGTGACACAGTCTTAAAGGAATTTCGGGGAAAGAAAAACAAAATTACTTTTCACATAAATTGATAAATCTCACCCACTCTCCTATACACAGCATTTGTATAAACGCTTTTCAGCCCAATAAATTTTTGTGACTTATAACATTTTAACTTCAACTTTAATTGATGTTTCAACTACCCCACGAGTTGAGCTAACCTTTTAATAAAAGTTGTACTTTATTTAATATTTTTAATTGAATTTCCACTTGTGATATATTACTCTTCAGTTTCATTGTGTAGGTAGTCGAAATTTAGATCTATAAATATCTGGTTTATGGATCTAACCGACTTTTACATAACTTTTAACAGTATTCCAACGCATATAACACAAGTGTGATAAGAAAAGGGGTTAGGAAACCTGTTTTTTCTAATCTCACGACACCTTTTATTGTTAAAAACTTCCTGTATTTTTGTTACTGACGAGACCACCATTCGTCGATTCACTATCAGACTATCACTATCCAAATTTCTAGCTGGTATGGTACGGTTTGGGCCGGTTTCTGGGGTAGATTTGACGCGAACAAATAAAATTTAGTTTGAAAATCCTTCGATCGCTTATTCGAACTTAATATAGCGCATAAATAAAGGTGCATTAGGAACACACAATAGGTGATAATGCTAATCATTACTGAGTGGACTGTAATTGAAAATAAATGATAGTTTTCCACCATCATCGCATTTGTATTGTTTTGGTGTCACTTAATGTAAACGAAAATAGTAAATGAGTTCTTTTAACGTTTAATCATCAAATTTTGCGGTAATTGTAGCTCAAGTAGTGGGTAATTTTTTAATTTTGTTAATCTTCTACTCTAATTAGGCTTTTTGTCGTCTATTTAATTGTTTTTCAAAAATGTTACTTGGAGAACATTCAAATCGTAATCGAAATTCCATAAAATGCAGTTATTGTGAAGTAAGTGTTTAATGCAACAATTATTTGCTGGGAAGATGTGCAAAATGATAAATTAGTAAGTGTGCTTTTGTGTTTCTATTACTGTTAGTCCTGTGGTTTATAAAACAGCGTTCAGAGATAATATCAATACTTAATAAGCGTGTCGGTTGGCTACATCCGTTCATTAGAGGTAGAGTAGCTAGAGCTCTGGACATCGAGTGATTCAGAGACTAATTAAGCACTTCTCTCTCGCACATAATCTCTAAATTGTCTCAAATACAAGTTTCGCATCCGTTTTATAAATTATAACCATCAATTAAATGGTTATGTATTTATACTATATTACTGGTGAGTTTCGTATTATCACAGACGCCGTCTAAATTGCAGGTTTGTGAAAAATCTGTGGAACGTCACATTTGCTGGAAAATGCAATTTTAAACTTTGTCATTATCTCCGCACACTCTCCTGAATGTAAATTAAAATTTTATATCTACGAGGGTAAGTCGATAAATGTCAACAATTTACAACAGAAAATTTCTGCTTCTACAAATAACTTTTTGATCCTTCTGTTAATTGAAGGCAAGTTGGCGTAGCGACATTCTCTAATTTCGCAGTGGAAATGGTCTTGAAGACATTCAAATTTACACGATTTATTCGTACAAATAAATTTCCGAGCGCCAGCTGAATTTAATAAAACACGAATAGAAAATACGATCTCCCTCCAAGATCTACAGTATTAAAGTTAAGTTACTTATTGAAATTCCCTCGTATGCGTTATTCAAGTTGAGTGGTATTTGACTAGAAAAACAGAAGGTGACGTATTGAATCCAGTCTGATAGTGCAAACTAATGAACATCAGAGAATGAGTTTTTCGTTGAATAGAATTCAAAATACAATCAGATAATATATATTAGCGTATGCCCATATTCTAGAGAATATGAGAGAATATTGGCAGCTTTTCGAAGCTCGAGCTATCTCATCTACTCACCGAACGTGATATCAGGCTTGCATTAACGGTTTCCAATAAATATTCCACACGACCCAAAACATTGTTCAATTTTTTCAAGTATTTGTTGTAAATGTCTTCTTTTGTAGTAGTAGATAATATTGGATTTTGCCGTTTTGTTAACATTATTTACTTTTTGGATTCGTAACGTTTGACGAATCTGAAATTTAGATAAAATGTGGCTAAAAAGTTATAAATTTATTTTTTAATTACAGTAAGTGCTTGAAAGTGAACAAATACTAGTAGGTTAACATTTGATATAATTTGTGAATCAGTTACTAAAAGGGAAGAACAAAATTTATGTTTTTAGACTTGAGGGTTTGAGTCATTTGTTACACTTGATTACAATCACGCAGATAAATTTAATTAAATATATTAAATAATGTTAATTTCGCAAGTTCATATTTTATAAACTTTTGCGTTATATACTATGTATATGATGCACCACGCTAACTTTCCTGTTAATTTGAGTTGATAAATTTATAAGATGTTAATTTGCATAAATTGAATTACAAATAATCAAAATACATTAATTTTACATATGATTTTGATTAGTCTGCTAAGTTCAAGGTTGGTTAAGACTGTAGGAAAGCGGGAATTGTTTACAAATGTTATCATTTAAAAAATAAGAGTGCGAACGACTCCCGATAAACAAGTTTATATATTATTTCTTGATTTGCAGGAAAGCGTATTTTTATGCAGTTGTGTGTAAAATACATGGATAAATAAATAATAAAAAGATTAGATTATTGTTAATAATGAATGCAAGTAACAAAGTTTAACTAAGAGATAAGGAACATGAAAGTAGTTGTTATGTTACAAGCACTATCAAGGAAATATTAATTTGTTCATCCACATGATATTTCTAGGGTTCAAATCTGAAAAAAGTTAGAACTTACGATGGCGACATAAATAACTAGAAGTTAACAACGCAACTTTTCTTTAAACGAACATAGCCATGTATGCAGACGACACGGCAATCTACACACACAGGAATAGGCATTCTTCGATCGGTGATATAATTTTAAAACCGAGGGTTTCTTTTTTCGTTTCCTAGGGGGACCTGAGCTAACAAGGGAAAGGTATATTTGTCTAACTTTAAATGGCAAATTAGCCTAGTACCTAATTTTACAAATCCATTTTAGAATTTTCTTTAATCGCATGACTATCCGAGTCGTTTATATACAGTGGAAGGGAACTGTCTCAATTTAATTACATCGATCCTCTTACACTTCCAGGCTTGAAATAAAATATACCGGGTGTTTCTCAAATTAAAATACGACTAGAAAAACAGCATTATACGGAAAGTGTGTCAAACCGTTTTAAAATACGATCAAGTCAACGAGCAAATATTTAACATCACTTAAGTTTAGTTTCAAAACTCAAATTTGTTAATTGTGTGTAGGAGTTCATTCATCATTGTAGGAACGTAATAATCATGAAGAATGTAACAACTAACTACTGATTGTTAATATTGCGGGTCTGTTATTTACCACTAGGTATTATTTTTTACTAGGACCTTGGAAAAATTTTGTGCATGGCGGTCTCATTAGCCTCAATTTTAATTGTGAAAAGATTTGGCATGCAATTATTTCGAAATTAAAATTTTTAATAAAATAGACATCGAATTTGCATGCGAATGTTGAATTTTTGAATGTAAAAATAAAATGCAGTCAAATTTGTGTTTATTTTGTGCACCAATTTCTCTCAAGCGTCTGGGTCGATTGCACAAATATAAAGTAAAAAACCGTTGCTTGTCAAAATGTTGAAAGGCAGCGACTTTTATTGGATTTTTGAACTTTCCAAATTAAACAAAGAAATCGTTTCACATTCACGAGAATAATTTTTAATTACCTCGACTTGAAGGCATTTTCAATTTATATTAGGTGGCATTCGTGAACAAATTAAGTAGTAATTTATTTGTTAACGACCATTATTTTCTCGATACTGTTACCATACAGTACATGGAATATTTATTTAAGCTCATTTAAATATTAAATTTATTTACACACTTTATTGTGTCGACTTTTCTAATACCACTTTTTGTTACATTTTAATGAGAGATTTCCAATGGAGATACCAAATTAATAATAAAATACTCTTGAGACTTCCCATTTATTTCAAAAATATCCGCAGCGAAAAGATTATTTAAAAATTTAAGCGAAACGTTTTTGAATCAAATCTCATATTGGCATACCATGTCCTCTTCCTCGACTTCCTAAAATCAAATCATTTCCTTTCGTAGCTAATCGATTTTAACTAGCGTGTTTTTCGAAATTTTTTCTTATCTCCACCCAAATTTCAACAAGGACGATTTTACAAATAGAGAAACCGTGTTGCTGTTTTTGATGTCCTTGATATGCTCAGGTATGTTAAATCCACCTAGTATGTAACGTTTAACATTAAATAGTCGACAAAATTTCCATTTACCTGCAGAATAATTTTGGAAACCAACCTTGGACTTAATATAAGTGGTAAAATATCCGGTGCATTTTTTAAAGAAATTTATTTGTCCTAGCCGTTTTAGAAATTTTAACCTTTTAAACGTCAATTTCGAACCACAAAACATAGTTGTTAATGTTGGCATTGGCTTAAATAATACAAAACGTTGAAGTAAACATTGCATTTTATTTAAATCGACTAAATAGATATTGATCTGTTCCTCACATTTTTTGGTTGCCTAATGAATTATTTAATTATTCTGATTTTAAATTTATCCTGTTTTCATATTATGTAAATTTGACAAATGAACTGCTTTATTTTTATGGTTGGAGATTTATCGAAATTACGTAGTTTTTTTTAGGTACCTCAACTTAAAATGGCATCATAACTTGTCGATATTTTTGAAGCAAACTTATTATTATTATTATTGACACACAAATGTAAGAATTCATTGTGAAACTTGCAGCAAAATATGTATAAATAGTTCATTTACATAACAAATAACACACATCGATACAATGGAAAAAAAGAACAATGCTATCTTGGTCTTTTTTTTTAGAAAGTAACATAATTATTGAAGAGTTCAAAGCGATGTTGAGGATAACCACAACATGTGGTAGTAGCCATCTATAAATTTTAAAATTAAATATTTATGAAACTAATACATAGTAACGAAAGCAACTTCTTTGGATTTCTCGTGGTATCTGCGGAAAACCAATGAAAAACTTGCCTTTTGCTCTTTAACTATAAAATTTACCAAGTAAAATTGATTTAATATATACAAATTGCCATGTGACATAGTTAGGTTTTTTATTGCAACTCATTTACTTGTTATTTGTTAATCAAATTAAAGACGTCACGTGGGAGGAGCCAGTAGTAGAATCATAATAAATAGATCGTAGAAAACCTGTGATAAATCGCATTCGTAAAACGAAATGTTTAGTTTAATTAGAGTGCAAATTTTAATATATTTCAGTAAAATTTATCTGTGGAAATAAAAAACGCGTTATATTAATTTATTGTAGATATTAATTTTAATCTTTAATTGGGGGGTTGTAAATGTAGCACACCACCCAGAAATTAACTTTTTTTTTTTTTAATTTAAAATACAATATAGCAGTGTCGAAACTTTCGCACGTTATCCTTCCGATTACGGAAACTAAAAGTTTTTACCAAAACTCTTAATTAGATGAAACCATACCAATACTACTAAAAATGTAAATGTATTAATAATATAATAGCTTTGTGTGGCAGACTGTTTTAGTTTAGATTTATCTAATTTTTGTGTGCTTAAAAATCGATATCGTTATTTGTTTATGTGTTTAATCATGGTTTTGATGTAAATAGTCAATTCATTACTCATTTATATTGCATACACAGGTATGATTAATTAAATGAAAAAATGTAATGAAACTTGCACTTGTTAATAAATTTGTAATTTATGGTCCATAATTATTTAACCTTGGTTATAAATTACATTGCTTTCATTATTATAGTTTGCTGAAATATTATGGCTTTGCAATTTTTTTGCTCTGCGAATATTGTGTAGTACCAATCGCAATTGTTAAGGTTTCTTTTTTCTTAGCGAGGATGCGTGGAAAAAGGATAAATAGGGTAATCAACAATACGCCCGAGGATGATACCAAATATCATGTAAGTTTACAAGCTTGAAAAGCTTCGGACTTTTCAAAAAAGTGTAGTGAATGTGGAAAATGAGGAATTTAGTTTAAAATTGAATTTTAAACGAACTACAATATTCATTCTTTGTACTATTGAATAAGAACAGAACGACATAAATTCCAAAATATATAGTGCACATGCAGCATGAGGACTTTGATTTAATGTTTACTTTAAAATCCTAGGTGGAAAAATTCAGAAAGCTTTTCATATCAAATATATCAGTTTTAAATTATTTATACAAAAATTTAATAAACCTACAAGAACTAATTACAAGTTAGCAGATATTATTATGGTTAAAAATGTAAGCTTTTAAGAATACATCAACCAATAGCCGAGTGGTTAGCCCTTCGGACCACAGCAATTCATTCTGTTTTTTTGTTTTTTTTCTGTTATCCGACAGTGTCAATTTTCTGAACTTTTTCTCTACTTACTATCATGATAAGTTGAATAAAGTGAAAATTCTACGTTCTAATATCAAATTTCACAAAAATTCTTTGCTTAGTCGGTAGACGAAAACATCCTGTGGTTGCAGTAAATATTGTATCTGTAGTTCGTTACGGTGATTTGGCGATAAAATAAAAACCACCTACAAGGGATAAAAAGAAATTATGTTTCTTGAAATGTCAAACCCCAATCAATTAATTTGTAGACTATTAGTTGGCTCCCTTTATTGATTATAGAGACTAATAATGCTAACTCAACGTAAATGGTTGTTTACAAGAACGAAAGAATATATACTTCTAGCAAATTAAAAACACCCAATCAAGGTATGAAGCTTGAAGCCTTTACGAAACATGAAAGCACAAACTTCGGTTTTCATAAAATTTCAACAAATAATAATAATAAATGACAATGTCCGAGAGTTCTACATTAAACATTGCTGCTAACTACTAAGCAATGGAAACTTGGGCAGGTGCGAAGCATTTTGAAATGGCAAAGTTAGACAATATCATAATCAAATCAGAATAATATACATAAATATAACTAACATGATAGCACGGACGGAAGTTTGATCAATTTTAATATAACTATTAAGTTTGTACTGAAGCAAAACTTGAAAACTTCAAATATATTTTGAATTGGAGCATAATTATTTATTCTCGACAGCGCAGCGACAGCTTTTGCAAGAAAATAGGACATAATTAATTTGGCTGAGGTACTGTCCTAGGTAAAATGAGAACTTTAATCTGGACGTCATCTCTTTGCGGGCAAAGAAAATTTAGGTAAATATCAAGGGGGGGGGAGTAAATACTATAATTAGAAGTTGACAACAAAGAATTAACTGTATAATCTTGATTTGAATCTTATATGAAATTTTCTTTTGGTACGGTTATAAGAACTTTTCGCACTTTTAAAACAAAAACATTTATGGATTATGACGATAACCACCGGAAGGTATGGGATACCCCACAGTAGATTTGTAATTGTACGGACCTGTTTATGGATTAAAATTGCAAGTTTTAAATATACGCCTAGTATAATATAAACTTGAATTTAGCGTCAAAATATCGTAGTATTAACGTCACTTCTCTATTGTAGCAAATTACGAACTGCCGCTACTAGAATTAATAGATTACTAGTATCTACTATAATAATTAATAGATATAGTATATACTAATAGATTACCACCAACCGCTCTGACCTTGCAATTACTGATTTAGGAAATTATCCTGCTTTCGGCAGCACTTGGACAATTGATTTTCTAACATTCAGCATTTTTAACAGGGGATACCAATCCCCTGCATTAACACTTGCGTATTTTGTCGTATAGATAAGGATCAGTTTTATATTGACTCTTCTTCCTTCAAAGTCTGATATAATCCTTTATATCATATTACATACTATTCAATGCGATAGGTAGCAGTTTACAATACTATTACGTTAATTTAGAAATAAATATTGTTCACCCAAAGACGGGGGGGGGTAAATATCCAGAAAAATTTGTGTACACAAGACTCGGAATTCCAAAGAATTCCAATGATTTCCAAAGAATTCGAAAGATTTCCAAGGAATTTCATATATTTTCAAAGATTTCTAATGCATTCCAAGCATTTCCAAGAAATTCTAATTATTTCCACGATTTCCAATGATTTCCAAGAATTCCAAAGATTTCTAAGAAATTATAATAATTTCCACGAATTCCAATGATTTCCAAGAATGAAGGGGTAAATATCCCAAAAAAGTTGTATACACGTGGTTGAAGTTCCCTTGGAAATCTCTGGAATTCGTTGAAAATCACTGGAATTTCTTGGAAATCATTGAAATTCTTTGGAAATCGGAATTCCTGGGAAGTCACTGGAATTCTTGAAAATCAGTGGAATTCTTTGGAAAGCACTAGAATTTTTGGAAATCTCTGGAATCCTTGGAAGTCACTGGAATTTTTGGAAATCACTGGAATTCTTTGGAAATCACTAGAATTCTTGGAAATTCCTAATATTTTTTGGAAATCTGTGGAATTCCTTGAAAGTCACTGGAATTCTTGGAAATCACTGGAATTCTTTGGAAATCATTGGAATACTTTGAAAATTGCTGGAATTATTAGGAAATCTTTGAAATTTCTTTAGAAACAGGTTGGACAATAATTAATAATGGTCATTATGTCAAACCAAAAAGTTTGACAAACTAATTTCGACAAACAAACTTTTTGGTGTTTTCGGTGACCAAATTTCAATAAATATATTTGTTTACATATGACCATTATTATTGTCCAACCTGTTTTGAAGAAATTTCAAAGATTTCCTAACAATTCCAACGATTTTCAAAGTATTCCAATGATTTCCAAAAAATCCCAAGGATTTCCAGTAATTTCCAAAGAATTCCAGTGATTTCCAAGAATTCGAGTGACTTCCAAGGAATTTCTCAGATTTCCAAAGAATTCCAATGATTTCCAAGGAATTCCAGTGATTTTCAAGGATATTCCAACCACGTGTACACACCTTTTTTGGGATATTTAGATATAAAGATATAAAGTAAATATAATAATAAATAAATAATAAGTAAATAATAAATAATAAATAAATAAAAGATATAAAGTACGCAAACAGTAGCTTTAACATATTCTAATACACATATGGCAAACACGGGCCCATAACCTGTTCTTATTTTGTTCTTTATTATTATGTCACGTCTAGGGGCCCCAAAAAACAGGATTTTATTCAAATGTAACTGTTGTTTAATTGAAATTTTCTGGAGGAAATCCAGCAGAAATTCAAAATTCATACAAGTGAGAAACCATTTTAGTATCGGATTATGATTACCCAAAGAGGATACAGCACTGATAATTGTTTTTTTATGCATTCTCTAATCAAATCCAATTTATTCTAAATGTTTTTATTGAAAGTGGTAATCAAGTCGCTCATTTAAATAATATGCAATTCATAATACTTGAAGTTTAAATATAAAATTTCTTATTAAAACTTTATTTATTGATAATACCCTTCCCATTGTATTACATACGATAGCACTTCACACGCACACCACAGACTTGGGACTCGAGGAGAGAAAAGGACAACAACTTGAATGAAGATTGCCAAAATGAGATGCCCCCCACCCGTTTTTTAAAATCAATAATAAATTCGATAAAACCTAATCACTAACAAGAGCATTTCACGAAATTTCCTATAATATTTCGCAATATTTTCTATTTATTTTGTATAATATATTATTTTCTATAATTCTTTGCAATCATAAGTAATTTGCAAATATTTCACGTAATAAATAATTCCAAAGTGGTATTTGCAATTTCAATAAATAATTCACTCTGCATGTACGGCATACCACCAGCTATTATCCCCCCACGAATTATTTAATACATTTTGTTTGCTCATTAGGCCATTGACTTGCTAACTTATTTCTTGAGAAGTTTCATTATCAAATACCTAAAAACAGGATGACACGGTTGCGAAAGTAGATTTTCGTTACAATTAATTTCCTATAATTTGTTACGACATTTAGTTATTGTACTTTTAAATGAGCAAGCAAGATTTATGCCAGCGTTGATTTTTTTTATTAATACATTCGAGCCTACGTACCCCACAAGCAGTGTGTATGCGCAATAATTAATGCATAAATATTATACAAAACATCAGGGTCAGGGCACGATACAAATATTATCAAGCTTATTTTTATACACCTCTTGTCAACTTTAAAAAAATAATTATAGCAAACTATTATATCAGTTGCTTACGTTAAACTTATGTAACGACAAATTTTTAGCAAACGTTGGAAATGTTTTATTTAAAAGATTGGTTAACGTTAATTCTGAATAATTCAGTTTTGCCAATTCGGTTTAGAAAATCGCATAAGAAAAGAACTTGTTGGATTCGCGCTCATGCATAACCAACAGTTTTTTTCTTTATTATCAACGATAATCTAATCTTTCGGATTTTTCGCGAGTCCTCTGCTTTGAAATTAAACTGTAATTGGATAGATCGCGTTGGGTTATTTGTTTTCATTTTCGCATTACAATTAATGGAGAGAAAAAATGATTGCTTATGCTGGGGGTAGCGTATTTGGGGATGATGTTCGAAGCACGCGTAGTGAAGTGTGCATGTTGAAATAACTAGTGAGCGACCTTCGCTATTTTAAGACTCGCCCCTATATAGAGCCTTCTCCGACAGCGTAAACCCTATCTTTTATATATTTTACGATAGTAACAATGACACAGGAGATAGTAGGCAAAAAGGGTGTTCTTTATAATATTTTACATCAAACATAGTAGGTCGGTTTAGATTACAGTTTACAACAATGCACCTGCATTGGAAGTCTATCAACAGGCGCTGTTGCCATGCTTTGCGGACCAGATACATTACACTACTTGATTACCTTCATTTTGTCGAGCAAATTAGCTAAAATGTTGTGTACCGTGCAATAAATGCGCGACGACTTCGTGCTTGTGTGCTTTGCAGGCATATTGATTTTATTTTATTTTCTCCTTCACTTTATATGTGGAAACTTTAGGAGTTAAGGGAAAACTACGAGTAGGAAAAGCAATTGTCAAGATTAGCAAGGGTCTTTTCAAGATGCTATCAAATTTACTATCTGCTGCCAATGTTTTCCAATCAAACTTACATTAAAACACAACGGTAGCCAAATTTAAATATTTTTTCACTTAACTTTACGCCACGAGCTAACCTCCAAATTGGGGATAATAGGAAAATAGAAAAGTTCAAACTTACAAACAAGTTTACAACTTTTTTCGACGTTCACCTTGCAATTGGTTAAAATATTTATTCAGTACGCGACCCAAATGAGCATTCGTTACCTTTAATTTTCTATTATCTATGTATTTATTTGTTGATTGCTTGTTATTTTTCACACCGATTGCCGCTATAAACAAGCAAGACATTTCACCTACAGGCATGACGTTAATGGGGGAGGGGGTAGTACTACACTAGTGGGTAGCTGTCCTGCTGCTCTTTCATTTTTTTTTTATTAAAATAATATTTTTCGAAATACCAAAGTTTTTATTTTATTTAATTTTTAATTAGAGGTGTACCTAATTTTATAATTTCTAGTTCGGGACTGGTCAATATTTAGTTATTTGGATTTTTTAGAAAGAGATTTTGGTCGGTTGGGTGATTCTACTGTATAAAATGTGAAGCTGTATGTTTTAATACCATCTTTTTAATTTTTCTATTATTTTATTACTTTTGTTATAATTATAAAAGCAGCAAAACTATTTTAAGCTTATTAATAGGTATTTAAAATGCAAAATACATTTCAAATATGTACTATTTAAAATACCAAATTAAATTTTAACCAATTAAAATCGTTTAATTCTTAAATTTTAAAATCTTCTATTTTCCATTGGCTGAAAAAAGAAGAAATTTGGCATATATGTTTGTCACATGCCCACATGGAAGGTTGCACTTTATACGGGATTTTTTTTAAAAATAAAAATCTTCAGAAATTAATGGAAAAATCATCGATATTCGAAAAATGTTGCAGAAAATTAAATATTTTACAAAAAAGTTCTCGAGAGCATAATTTATTTAGTTTAGGCGCAAGAATGATGAAATAATAAAACAAAATGTCTTCGTTTAAAAATTTGCAAAATAAAATAAATATACGTTTTTTTAAAAATCCCCGACCTAAAAATTAAACTCAAAAAACAAGCTCGAAAAAATATAAATAATTCCATTAAAAAAAACTTTTCTAACCTCAATTTATTCTATTTTCACTTTATACAATACAAGTAGGTACGCAATAAAAGTCGATATTATATGATATTTAAAATACAAAATCGATAATTTGTAGATTGAAGTGTAAAGTTGACAAAAAATATATAAAAATATTTGGAAAATTGGTATTTCAAATACTGGCCACCGCCCCTGTTGGTTCTTTATTGTATAAAATGAAATTGAGGTTTACAATATAAAAAAACTAATTGTGGTGGAATATTTTTCATTTTTAAAGAGGTTTTTTTTATTATTTTTTCTTTTTGATATTGTTTAAATGAATTATTAAATATAAATTATTTATATGTTAAATATAAACACCCACACAAAATGTGTCTGTGTATGGGGTCAAATTTTGAGTCCGCTGTACCTCAAGAAGTAATAAGAACTTTTCACCAAATTTCTTATTTCGTACTTGATCCATCGCTGTGCTATAATAATTTTAAAACTCGGTTTACTTAATCCGGATCATTATTGACCCACTACTTAAATGATTAATTTATATTTTTTTTGTGATTTTTGGATTTATTCTAATTATAATAATTTAATCAATCCAAGGAAACTTCAAAAAATATTGGAATTCTAAATAGGAAATTTAATTTAAAAAATTCTTATAGATAATATTGACAAAAATGTAGATTCTGAATTTTAAATAAAAGTACAGTTTGTGGTACATTTTCAGTGACAATAAAGCTTATAATATAATTATGCGATATCTTTTCAATTTATTTTTTCTTTCAATAAAAAGAATTATAGGGTAGTAGTATATTTTTAGTTTTTGCAAATGCAATCATCGGTGTTGACAGCTGACCAAAAGCAATATATTTTATGGTCAAGTATCTTTTTCGATTCATGATACGGAAAAATATTACTTTGAAATGTTATTGAGGATTGGCAATTATGGTTTTATGCCCAAAATCCAGTTACTTTGACTTTCATGAAATTATTATTTATGAAATTTAGTAATACGAATTTCTTTTTCTCTTTTGAAAAATAAAGTTTTGGTCAAATGAAATAAATATTCTTGAAATTCTGCACGTACCCAAAGTACATATTATGTTTCACAATTTTTTCTTACAATGGGCCCCCCACCATTTAATTAAATTTTTTTTTACATGATATCTCATAGTATTTGATCTTATGCGGATTATTTCTGGTGATAATAAGATCCAAAGAGTCGGGTTTGCTCTCAGCTGGAATTTTTTTTTTTTGATTTTAGTGTATTTATTTTCCCGAATTTTCAAATAAAATAATATTACATTAAAAATACCTTAGGTATTTTACAATTTATTCTAAATCTAATCACTTGACATTCTTAACCCTTATGTTACCATAGAAATTTGCAACATGTAACTTTAAAGCTGAAATAGTACCCGGGTACTCAGTATGGTAACATAAGGGTTAAAATTACTAATAAAATACATAATATGCATTGGTGGTCAACTTCAATTATCTTTATTTACAAAATTTAAAATTATCGCAATTCAGTGTTCTACTGGATGTAACAATTCTTTGTCTTGTTGTTAAAATATGTTATCAAACAGTAACACTGCAGGATAATATCGGAATTTAAAATTATAAATTGCATTTTTCTAGATATACTCGCATTCTTGCACGTCACTGTCGTTTATTTATTTGTTTAGAAAGACCGCTATGTTGTATTGAAATTTTCCTGTTTACTTTAACTGATGATAATTCTTCAGCTATAACACTGATTGTACGACACATTGCTCTGTTCAATTCTTTCTAAATTAATTCTTCTCAAAAAAAGTTCGCAACCTTACGGTCTGCAGCTTTTAATGTGAATTCATTTCCTAAGTAAAATTTAATAAAATGGCAGATTTCATAGTTCTCAGGGTATAACCTATGATTATTTGGAATTATTAGAGATGATCACAGATTATTAGACATTATAAAAGATTACTTAAATTACTGGAGATTATTGAAGATTATCAAGTTTTTGCCCGATCAGTACGATTTGCCATGCTTTGTGGAGACCCGATAAAAATAATATTATCATAGTTCATTTATAGTATTCAAAGGCACTTGGAGGAAAAATAAAAGCTCTAGAAGGTTGCCTGCTACACCAATCCGTAGTATTCCATTTTCTCTCTATTTTAATTTATAAATGAAACTTGACAAAATAACCAACCCCAATAAACACATTGTGCATTTCGAAGTTGTATTGCTGAAAATGGTTTATTTACGTTTTCAAACCACATTACCTTATATATAGTTTTTGCAATATAATTTGAATGTACATATTGGAGTAGTTTCTGATTACCGCAGTATGCTCTATTTCCTGCAATCATATTCTCTCCTTAATACCTAGTCTACCATTTATATTGTTAAGCAGTAACAGTAAGTGTATTTAAATGTCCTTACCTCTTCCTCGATCCTTTTCCATGCTGGTCCACCTGATGAGCTGTATCCTACCTCCAACCACCTGTACAACAACTATAGAAAGATCTTTTAATGCTAATAGGATTAATATATGGAGTTAGCAATGCTTCGCATGATAGTGTCTTCGTGCAGAATAAATTAAATATATTTTTTATAGGACTTAGAAATTAAAATTTAATTTTTATTAACCTCTCTGAATTACATTCTATTTTCTTTCTCTAAAAGAAAAGTCGACGTTTCTCGTTTGAACACCCACAACAGCTAGACCAAGTTTGTATATGGTAAATTGTGTACGTTTCGGTTAACGAACTTGTAAAATTTATTAAAATGCTGCAATTAGATCGATTACCCAATCCAAAAATGTGAAAGTGTTGAAACCAAGAAGAAAATAATAAGTTGGTTTAAAATTCGTGCCTATTAAAAAATGTCAATGACTACTGATTTCTCTTAATTTATAACTTCCCCAATAATCGATTGTTTTATTTTAATTTACTTTCCGGTCCTTCCATTGTTGTCTTTATAATTGAAATAATAAACCAGTAGATAAGTGAGATATGCATAAAATTTTAATTCCTAATGAATATAATAGATTTGTCCTTTTTAACGTTATCGAAACGAACGTGTAAGATAAGGAAGGATAAAGCGATGCCGTTTCGTCGTTTTAACTTGTAATTATCTTTTTCCGACCTACTTACACTTGCGCCTAAATATAATAAACGTTTTTAATGTGTAATAGACAACAGTGTAATACATCCTACGTACCAAACCAAACAAATGTAAATAATTAAACTCTGTAACGTAAGGAATGGAACAAAAATTAATTAAGCTCGTTTTAAAGCCTCTCTCTAATCTTGCGGAGGTAGTATTTTTTTATATTAAATTTGACAAAACGATGGCTGTTACTTTTTTGACATACAAAACTTTCTAAATTGTCGTGCAATTTTGCAACTTCATCAAAAACAATGTACGTAATCTATTTCATTACGCAATTTTGTATTTAATGATTCACATTGATTTTTTAGCCGTTCGCATCGATAACGAGTATCATTTTAGTTTGAACGAAACTACAACATGAAAATATGTAATAACTAAATTTTCTGGTTCACATTAGACGGTAACTACGTGTAATAATGTTGTTGAAAACTGTACCGAGAAAGTAGAATTTGAACAGTTAACACAACCGTACGACGATTTCAGAGTCTTCCACAGTAGATGCAATACATAACTTAGCTTTGCTAGTCTCTTCATAATATGGTGCATGCATTACAGTATGCAAATGACGCAGTTTATAAACAAGGTGACAATTACTCACGTTTGATTTACACTGATAGGAGCCGTGACCGTCGGTTATAGACGCATTGTTTAACTTAAATGTCGTCACTTAGATATCGTCGTCCGAATAGTGTTTAGTTTTCCTCGACTAACCAACGAGTGCAAACGCTAAAAGCTCGCTCGTTTACTTACTTATTTATTTTTATTTAGTTGGTTGCACGTTAGTTATACGTTGCATTTATGTTACAGCAACAGAAATTTTTGAAGCGGCCTGCGGAAGATCACGAACCCGGAGGACCTAGGGATGGCTTCGAACCGCCTGTAAAACTTCAGTGTACGACTCAACACGGAGCAGCTCATCAACCGGAAGGTCTAACCAAATTCTCTGTCGAAATCGTCCAACAACTTGAATTTACAACTTCGGCAGCTAATTCACAACCCCAACAGATTTCCACGAATGTAACAGTGAAGGCTTTAACAAACGCCTCGGTCAAGAGTGACGTTTCGTCACCCAAATCATCGAATCCATCCACGCCGGCATCTAACTTGAGGCCGAACTCGGGAGTTGGTAATAATTTAGACATCGGAAATTTAGTGGAGTGCGTTAAACAAGAACCCGATAATGATTTTGCGGACTTGGATCAGTGCGCCGCTGCTCTCGAAAAAGACGCTGCTGTTAACGGTGGTTCCGGTTTCGGTGGTTTTTCGGATCTAATCGGTGAGGACACAAACGACGAAATTATAACCCCAGACGCTTTCAATGATCTCATTTCGGACATTAGTAACTATCCAGAGTTTATGAAAGACTTCGATTTCGACGAAAGTAAACCTGACGCTTCTCTCCTGAACGGTCTCAAAGTGGAAGACACGAAAGACAATTCGCAAAATATAGTTGATAATTCGAAAAATGTACAAAATACTCACAGTCCCTTATTACAAAATCAAAACAATTACTCGCCTCCCGTTTTCGAGGGGCAAGGCGGCATAGCCAAAAGTCGACTAGCCTATCCCAACATGGATTTCGGTAAAACGGAACTGAGTCCGGCTGCACAAACTCTAAAACAAATGGCCGAACAGCACCAGCACAAAAACCAAATGGGACTTTCCTTCAACTCGAACAGTCGCGTTCCAAACTCCAGATCCCCGTATCCCGACTTCCAATTCCAAGGGGATTACGGCAGTCCAACTTCAAATCCTAATTTTAAGAGCAGTCCAAATTTCCCGCAACCCGACATGATCAAACAGGAAATGATGTATCAAAACAACGATTACGATTTGAAACGCAAAGGTGCGGGTATTTACAAGCAACAATATTCTCCGTATGGAAGTCCAAGTGCCAGTAGTCATGGAAGTCCTGGTTATCTTCCTCGTGGAACCAACGCCGGAAACGCGACACCTGGCGGAGGAGCGTTCAGCGGCGGAACACCTCCCAGACCTTCTTCTGGCCCTGGCGGAAACAATTCTGGTGCCACTTTGCAAATCAATCAAGCACAGCAACTGCATATAAACCAACAAGTACAAGGACACGCAATTCAGGTCAGTGAAGTAACTAATTTTATATTTTCTAGTAAACAATTTTGTTACCCATGCAAATATTTAGTCCTTTCGAAGGACTCGCGAGTTTCTAATTTTTTAACTTAACCTTCAGTTGAAGTTTAACTTTCAATTCACTCGTAAGCAGGAACAAGTTCTCGGTCATCTATCTACAGATAAGATTTTTCTAAAAAAAAATCATTTTATTGATAAGTATTATGTATACATAATATAATTTGTTAATGGGATAACTTGAAAAGTGAATCACCTACGCGTTTATTAATTTAGCTGGTTAAATTTGTTTTACTGATTGACACTCGATTAAAAGAGTTAATTAAATGCACTTCACACAATTAAACTATTTGCACAAGCATTTATGTCGTTAATATTTATACCGAGTTTATTTTTTTCGTCGAGGAAGTAGGTAAATAAAAAAGTGCAAGTGCGAAATTTTATTTCCTAAACTGGTTTATTTTTCTATATCAAGGGTAATGAATATGGACATTACACATTCTTAGATGGATATAGCAAGTTTTACACGAATTGAGTGTACTTGTTGTGATTCTGCCAATAAGAATTATGTTCTCCCTGAGAATTGAACTTTGACGAGTTTTTTTTTGAATGTTTACTTTGAGTTTTCAACGACATCTAGGTTGATAAATTTGTATTATGACATTTCCAGACTACTCGATTCAAATTTATCTTTCATGTGGATTATAAATACCCGTTCTACCGATTATTAATTTTAAAATAAGTTTTTTAAGCTGCAAGTTTCCCTTTTACGGTTGTAATCTTTTTCCTGCAGTTCGATAAGATAGTTATGATTTATTATCGGCGTCCCTTAGGGAAGGGAAATGGGAGACGAAAAAATTATTAGATAAAAACGTAATAAACAAAAAATTTTAAAATGAGATTTTAAACTCTTCAATTTCGCAATTAAAAAATAAATTTGACGTGGCCACCCACATGACTTTATCATACTTCTACAAGAAATTAATAAAAAAAGTTTTCCACCAAAATGGAATCAGTTTTTAGTTTCAATATTGAAGTATGTAGGTACTACTAAATATGAAATTTAGTTAAAAATTCCTACCATAGCTTTTGAGGTAGAGCAGAGCGCACAGAAAATGTACATACTTCATACACAGCGACTTTTTTTTTGGAAATGATGATTTTCAGATTCTGGAATCCCAAAACGTTGAAATTCGCGAAAATCTTTACTATTTTCTCTAAACACGTGGGAAAGCTTACTTTACGAGGTACGATCAAGTCGAATGAAAACAAAATATTTAGGTCGCAATTTATGAACATGGATTTCTACGAATCACTAATGGAACCTAATCCAATTAAAAACTGGAACAACTCAAAGATTTCAGTTAATATGGTTTGGTTTTTCAGAGGAAGACATTTTTTGCCTTAGAAATGAAATTTCAAATAGAACAACATACTTATTATGTGCACATGAAATTTGCTCAAGAAATCGGAAATCCAATTTTACATTGAATTATGTATTGAAGGCTTTTGTAGTTTTCAATTTCAAATCAAAACAAATTGGCAAATGGAAGCACTTTTCCAATGCGCCAGAGGAGAATCTATCATCATTTTTAGTATGTTGAAGATTAACCTCACTCGTCAATACTATGAAGTGGACTTCTCTATTTGTTGCTGATAAATGTTATATTATATTTGCGTTTTTGAAATGACAAGGACCAAGTAAAATCATCCCGTGTTGAATTCCTAGGTAAATTTTTCTTATAGCCTACTTGAAAAAGTCGTCGACGCGACGCTTTTATTTGAAACACTTGGTATGATCTTTATGGTTACGGGCGAATAGCGTTATAATTACATTATCTATCTTCCATGTGATTTTGTTTTCAAGTTTACCTCAATTAAGAAGTGTAAGGATCAAACCGTTCTTATGACCCAGTGCTCCAATAAGAGGTCATTACGAGTTGATTTTGTATGTGTTTCATAGGAAATGCAACGGCGCTTAGACATAGGTTTACCCAAACGCAAAAGTTCTTAGGGATTAGGGTGACAAGTGGGACAATTACAGACGAGTCAGAAAAAAGCACTTTTGTAGTAGTATTGAATTAAAGCTACTTTTACTGCCGACGACGGGCGGCACTAAACGTTAAATGAAAGATAGGCCTATGGCTGCCTTACAATCTTTTTGATTAAATGCTTCAATTTTTAGTTTCCAAAAAAATTTAAACATTGTATTTCAGCTGGAATGTCTAGAAGGCTCTGCAAAATAAATTAAAATTTTTAGATTATTTTGAATGCGTAATTAGTTAATTGCAATTATTTAACCTTGAAAACAATTCAATATTTGTGTTATAATATAATAAACAAGTATTGGAAGAAAGTTCATTTATTTATCAAAAAATAATTATGTACATTAATTTATTGATAAATTAAGATTGTTGAAGAGCACGTGATAAAATGTTATTGAAAATTAAATTTTAAAATTTGAATTTTAATTAAAATATAGTAGCCAATCCAACATTGCGTAAAGTACACCATCCATGGAAAGGATTGACGCTTGCAATCATAGTTCACGCGTGCGTGAGTACGTAAATTTGGAGCAAAAAAATTGTCACGCTCTGTTACCACTGTTTATACCGTGGGTTTACTTTACTGCCGGCGATAGGAGGCACTAAAGTAATTTAATTTAGCAATAATTATTTTTTACGTTGGAAGTAACAGTGGATCCATGTTGAAGGTTAAAATTCAGCTTCCCCCTCCCCTACTACTGATGTAATCGGGGCTTCTCAATGGGCATTTCATTGGGATTCTTAATGGGGAAATTTGAGGAAATCAGGACATCTTAGGAATACTGAGATGGGATTTCACTTGCCTTTTCAATTTTTTCGGAACGATATCTTCAAGCAATTTAGGATGAAATCCGAGGAAATTTTTCAAAATGCTCATAAAAGGAAATCTAGTGGCCTCTCGTGTCTATTCAAGTAAATAATGCAATAATATTAAAATATTAATGTGATATAACTTATTGATTCAATTGTTACCATTAGTTAAATAAAAGAGAATTAATATATTTTTTGTTTGCCCATCAAATGTACAAATTTGTCTTTCATTTTTGTCCTGTAAATATCGATAATTTTAATCCAAAACATCCCTTTTGTCTCTCCCTAAAAGTAGTTTACCAATCTCCTAAAATCAAATCAAAATCACAAGAAGTTGTGGGGCCCGGGAAAGTTTGTCTGATCCGCTAGTATATATTTTGTATTTACTACGAAAAATGTCTACATTGTAAACATCCGAATTTTATTATTATTTTAATTTTTCATATCCATCAATTTTGATCTATAAAACAATTTTGATTTTATTCAGCATATTAAACGTATCAAGTTAAAAATTTACAAATATGTGGTTATGACGATAATTTCATGAAAGTATGAAAGTATAAGATCAGGCGGCCTCTCGGCCGCACTGGTCTCTCTAACGTTTGAATGGTGTGGAACTCGATTAATCAGATTGTCACTCTCTCGTAACCTCCCAATTTTTTTAGTTGGGCAACTGTAAATTGGAGGAACGCCACGTAAGAGAAGATGGACAACTGATGAATATTTTATTATTTCGGTGTTCTATGATTTCTCCATCTACGTCTATTTGTGAAAGGTATGTAATTAGCTCTCGAATGTTTCGTAATATTCTATCCGGCCCTTCGTCAGAAATAATTACTCGCCCCTACTGGTATAGATAACCGTCCGTCAATCTGCTTCCTGGCATAAGTATAGCCTCGTTCAATGATGATATGGAAAATCAATTTCCGAATTTTCTCTGATTACTAACAAAGTATTTATATTTTTAAAATTTTGAAAATATTGCTACGTCAGGTTTTCAAAACCTGCTTTGCGTTATTCAACAAAGTTGCTTCATAAACATTAAATTCCGAGCTTTCCTTATTGTCATCAAAATATTATCTCGTATTCGAAAATTTGAATTCTGGTGATACAATGTTGAAAATATAAAAACCATTTTACGATGCAACTCGAAATTATTCATCAATCCAAACTTTTATTTAAACTATTAAATTTTATTTGTCATTCGCAATGTTATTGTTGAAGTTTTTAGTGCATATTTTGGAGGTTTTTCGTGTTAAGAAATCATTTTTCCCGAGAAGCTATATAGGGCAAGTTTAGGGTTATGTCCGTTTTGTGCTCAACTTTTTGTAGGCAATTTTGATACCTTTCAAGGTTTAAATTATTTTTTGCAAGTATCATGACGAGGTAAATATCGAGTAAGATTAAGTCTTTCGGTGGAGAATATCATCTACTCTGCCTAGTGTATGAAAAGATTATTGTTGGTAATCGTACCTCCATAGAAATACGTAGTGTGACTTAGCGAGATTGGAGAGGTTTTAAAAACGCTGTCACGTTTTATATTATTGGCCCTTAAAGTAGATATGATTCATCTTTTCCTTTTGTATTGTGGCAAATTTAGCGATTCGATTGTTATTCCGATAGATAAATTATTTTTTTTTCGTTAGGATAACTCGATAATTAACTAAAGAGACAATTGAGCAATATCGTAGCTCCATTTTCACGACCAACAACGGTCAGTGATGATAGGTCGCCCCGGCACACCCTGTGTTGTTGACCCTCGTGCAAATGACAACCGGATCAATATTTAATCAACAAGCGTCAAGCGTCTCACTATATGGGCTTATGATTTTATTACACATCCCTCATGATCCGATTAGTTCAATATTACCTATACCTATGATATTACAAAACACCGAACGTGTGGTATGGGTGGAACACAAAGCTTATGCCACTCTTTTGCAAAGTTTCTTCCTATTGTTTATCGTCACTTTTCCTTTCTTTTATGTTCTTCGGTGCAAACCTTCGAATAGAACATAAGATATTGTAACTTATCATAAATGGTTGAAGGGAATTTTTGGAGAGCATTTCGAGTTGAACACATTTCAAAATGTTTGGCGATGATGTTAGCGAACAGCTAAAGTTTCCTCGGGCTGTTCTTAAGTCTCGAGCAGAAATTGTGGAGTATATTATGATGTGTGCATATACATAATTAGTTGCCAGGTAAATGGTTTACGGTGAAATTTAGTTGGAGCAACTATTGATTTTTCTTGTTAATTCTCTTACATATATATAGGATAGTTGCTGGAGGGATTCTACCGTATGATTATTGGAATTGATTACGTGTAGGATGCATTGACGTGTTTCGAGGGAAGAGAGAGAATTTAACGATTTTTCCTACCACATATAAATTGTTTTTTAAATCAAATTAACGATAAAATGAAATATTAATTTACTGTAATTATTTGAATTTATTTGGTATTTTTAAATCTAATTTAAAAACGTGCAAACAAAGGAAGATCGTAATCACTACAGCGTTCGAGCTCGGTGGAGCAGGCAAACAATAACATATCAACAAGTCAGTTGGGGCAGTGAAAACAGCGGGGTATCTGTCGCACCACTCGTAATTCCATCCCTTTGGAGCGGTCACGTCGACATACCGTCATCCACATAGGGTAGAAAAATAATGATAAAATAATTCGCAGTGATACAATAATGATGAAATTTTAAGTTATTTTTCGTGTTGTGCGTTTCGAAATGAATGCTGCGAGAGCACCCAGCGAGTACTTTTCCACACTTGATACAGTTTCAAAAATAAAATTAAGTTTTGCGTATTTTCTCCTTGGTTTTGCAAATTATTTTGACGTCATCCACCTTGACGGGGTTTATCGACTAAATTGGAGCGAATTGAATGTCTTTCAGTAACATATTTTAATTGCGCAAATATGTTGTTACATCGTTCGGAATAAAAAGAGAAGCCTCTTGCATGGAAATGCAAAATATTTTCTATTATCAACCTAGAAGAGGGCGAAATGGCATATTGGAAAGGCCGGAGAAGGAGAACTACAAGGAAAAGGAAAATTAAAATATTGGATCATATTATTTGAGCATTTTTCTTTTTTATTAGATAATCATACCGGTTTTTTCAATAAATAACGAGGAGGAGCGGTAGGAAAACTTTTCAGTTTTAGTCGTGAAACTAAACGGCTTCCCCACGTATTTACCCATACGGATTTATTAGTGTGTTAATTTTTGAATATAATTAGAGAGGAAAATTTCGCATGTTTTCCATTTTCAGCCTTATATATTTTTGTGCGCGGCTTCATCGACAGTATTCGTTCAACATTTTCTCAACTCTCCCTTCCCTCTTCACGACCATCAATCACGCGATTCGGTGCTTTTAAGTTGAAATTTTCTTCGGAAAATTTGATTTTTTGTCAAAATTTATTAAAAATATTAGGCAAATGAAAACAAATTGTAGTTTATTTTACGCCACATAAAATCCGCAGATAATAAACGTGCGTTCCTTCATCAAAAATTAATAATGGAAAAAGTTTTCCATTTATTGCGTGACTAACTTCACACGATAACTATAATTCATTATTTCATTCTGACTTTAAATATTGATATATCATCTTGAGCGGTAATTTCGTAGTGTTTTCCACTAATTTCACTTTTATTTTTTCACTTGATAAATTATCGTCCTTAAAATCTTTTAAAATTGTTGCGCACGTGGTAAATTAGAAAAACTGTTAATTGAAAACCTGTTGATCGGAAAAAAATGTCTGATGTAAAATGTTGTGTTTATTATTTAGATTTTTTTGGTGTGGGAGGTAAGTCTTTGATTTTAGCATGTATGGTAATTTGTTTTGGGATCGCCTTGGCTTTGGGTCCCCGGGTATTTTATTTCTGTAAAATATTAAAATTTCGATAAGAGTTTGTTATCCAACAAGATGTATATGTCCGGGTGTCGGAGTATATCCCTCGGGACGTCCGGCCAGTGAGGGTATTGATTGTGCGCGGTCTCCACAAGCCAAGCGACCCGCCGCGACTTGGCCGTTTTCCACCCCCATTTGTACTCCTCTCAGCCGGATCTTGCATCTTGCTTTTGTAAACAGCACCAAACACTATTCCACAGTCAACTGGGCGTAGAGATTCTTATCATGCCACCCCCACATACCACTTAGCACTTGGACGCGCCGAATTATCCAGTTCATACCGCTACAGGATAGCATTATCCTGAATCCTTAGAACCGTTAGAACCTACAGCTTGCCGAGATGTAGTTATGATTTACTCGCTATAACTTTGATAACCGAATTACGATTAAATTTTACTTCTTGAATTGTTAACCGCTTACCTCGAGCTACTGAAATTTAATTAAATCTCTTCCTAGTTAATGATGTACCATGTTATTTTTTTCCTTCTATATTTCTATTTGCCAAAATAAATTGTTGCAAATGGAAAAATTGCTTTCTTATCTGTGTTCCATTATTTGATTTATTCTACCTCTTCGGAAAGGAAAATTACAGTACACACACACATACATGTTGAGATTCTCCAACACACGCAATTGATTGATGTAACATGGCGCCAAATCTTTATTGATCCAAAAATAGATAAACCTAAAATTGTTTCATTACGATAGTTCATAGCAAAATTGTGGAGCATATTATTTCTTCGCTTCATAGTTGAAATGTTATCGTTGAAGTGTTTGACAAAATTAATTACTCTTTGTTGTAGCAAATCTTTTGAGGTTTTAGGTAAAACGTACAGAGAAATTAATTTTACTTATGTCAAGTTTGTTAATGATTAAAGTTGAGCTTCACTAAAAGAGGTGTAAAGGACTAACGAGAACGAGATTTACTAGTACTTGTGGAAGTTAAATGAAAACCAAAAGGTGTTGTTTTGAATTTTGCAATCTTTATTTTATTGATTCCAATTATTGAATATCGAATGAAAAGAAGTTTAGTTTATATTCATGAGTTGGGAAGATGTAAGAGTGATCTTACGATGGTTAGGGGAAGTAAACTTCAAAGATAGAAAATTAAAAATTGCTTTCAACCAGAAGTTTTCCGATGGAATCCAATTATGTGCATATTCGAATGTATATCTCTGCGCCATTCAATAGATTGGCAACAATTCGTGTTTTATTTCTTTGGCTCTATTCCGTTATTACGCGGTATCAGGTGTTTGTCCATATACGAGTACGTGATTTTTGACCTATTTTTTTTATAAATCCACCCTTTAAGAAAAGTATAAAGCCACGGAGCGTCATTTATTGAAAATCGGAACGGAAGTGGTATGATATAAACTATTGGAGTCTTTAAATTGGAAACTACTACTTTAAGTCAATATTGACACCACTACTTTTACAGTTCTAAATCGCAGCTCCAACTGCATAATATTTGACGAAACGGAAAGTTACTTCATTAATGGGCGAAAAATTTAAATCGCATGCCGTAAAGAAAGGAAGCATAATGATTTATATTATGAGCTATGGAATATTATGTTTATTTACTTGTCAGTTTGTATGACATTGGTTAAATAATCTCTTGATAACATTTGCATCAAATCATGAACGTGTTGGCTTGTTTCACGTGATCTTACTTGCATTATAACGGTTCTGTCACTATCCAATTTGAATTAAAAAAAAAAGCGGTAGAGCAATTTCTCACGAGTGAGAAATTCATCGGCACGTCATCACTTGATGGCATTGTCTGCAACTTTTTGCAAAAAAATTAAATTTTTGGATAATGCATTGACTATTATACTCAATTGCACTCCTGCTAATGGATATAATAAATTATTGAGAGTTGAAATGATCGGCATATACTAGATATCCTAATATTTGAACAATATAATTAACTACATTATGTGTGCAAACTAGTGAATAAATAATTCAATTGAAGCTTTATCAATAGGATTTTCTTCCATTATTTAATCACGATATGTATTTTTATTGTAATAATATGTAAGAACAACTGTCCACGACTAATGATGCTGTAACTTCATTCCAGAGTTGGGTATGTACTTGAAGAAATGTACTTGAAATTAGAATCAAATACTTTTTTTCTAGTATTTGTACTTTGTACTTAAGTACATTTGTGTAGTCGTATTTGTATTTGTACTTGGACGTCCTCGAAAACGAAGTATTTGTAATTTGTACTTAAAGTACAATTTTGTTGAAAGTATAAATTACATTTCAAGACCAAGTACAAATTAGTACAAATATATAAATATTTTCGCAAATAGTGAAATATATCTACCTATAAAAACAATTTGTAAAATTTCTAAAATACACAATAATAACAAATTTGTTAAAAACCGTGGGACAAGACGTTCGGATAATAATTTACAACCTGTTAAAAATATTTTTATGATGTTTCTATTGTTATGACATGCCGCTTTGACGTCTGTTGGGTTGGACAATAATTATTATCATACTGCTTACAATAAAATGTATGTAAAAGTTGAATTATTTAGAAATGCATCACCTAAAATTATATGGCAATCTTTAAAAATTAATTAAACAGTAAGTAATAATCACAAAATGAGAAATAGAACATAGTTTAATCATCCCTCAAGAATACATAGTAGTTCAAATTATTTTTTAAACAATATTTAATTCTTTGTTATATCGTACATATCTGGTACATACTATAAAATTATATGGCCTTCTCGAATAAATGGGTTATATAAGTAATGCAAAAAGAATTTTTCAAATCGGATTAGTATTTCTCGAGATTAGAGCTTTCCAACAACTTACCAGCTTTATTAGTAGCCCATAATAACTAAATTTGAAATTAATTTAAGAAGTATTTGCAAAAGTACTTATAAAAAGTACTTACAAGTACTTCTTAAATGTATTTGACCAAATTTGTACTTAAATACATTTTAAAGAGCTAATACTTTGTACTTGTACTTAAGTAAATTTTTGTGGAAGTACTTGTACTTTGTACTTAAGTATTTTTTGTATGTACTTACCCAACTCTGCTTCATTCATTATACCAGATGTTCTTAAGTAGATAATTAAATTGTATCTTATGTAAAGTCAAATACAGCTTTACCTGGTCAAAATATTATTGATCCCACTGAATCATTCTGGGTTATTTTATTCTGTATGCTGTCTGGTTCTCAGTTTGTATATTTTATGTTTCTAGTTGGACCCAAGATTTTTTGTTTTATTATTTGATCTATTAACAAAGAATGGATTTAATAGAATTTTGGACACTTAATGATTGACAATGGATGATGTTTACAGATTAAAATAAAACTGCTTAACAATGAACCTAAACAATTATTTTGTTGAAGAAACAGTTTTCATAAAAAAAGCCGATTTTTAACATGGATTGTAAAGAAAATATCGAGTGTTATGTATCTTCAAACATGGGATTCCCCCTAACAAAACTGCCAGAATACTGGATTTGTATTCTGTCGACGGTCGGCCTATTATTATATGCTTTTTTGCAAAATATCAATTTCTAGCAAAATCCAACATTTTTCCGTACAAGACAAGACATTGCTTTTAAATAATATACATCGTCCTCAATACGTTCTCCACTAGGATTGTTAAAACATATTTTATTTAAAAGTTATTCTGAAACTATTATTTATAATACCATACATTTTACTACAAAGTAACAAGAACAGAAGCAAATTATTACGTAGGGCTGCTAATAGCTACCGATAAACTTTAGTATATTATTTAAAAAGCAATTGAAGTTTTCCAAAAAGAGAATTTTTGAAACCTCTAATTTTTGAACTAGTATTTTAGTCACGTTTTTACGTTGGTACGGAAACTGTTACGACGAAAATTAGATTTTTTATATAAATTTAAGAAAATATCAAAAGTCGCACGAGTGTCTGGGCCCACACTTTTGCTAAAAACATTCCTGAAAGCTGCCCGAACTCGAAAAACACGTATCTAGAATGGCCGTAATCCGTTTTACGAAAATTGTTGCCGAAATTAACGAAATCTAAATTGAATTAAATTTATGATACGATGTTAACAGTTGCACAATTAAACTAAAACTGGACTTTTTCTGAAAGCTTTTTCTTTCTCCCAGCTATTTATACATCCTGAGATTAGCTTTTTTTATTGTATTATTTATTAATATGCAATTTTAAACATTTGGACTCTACAATTATTATCTTCACTGGTAGGAAAGTTGTATGCGGTTGTTTACAATATTAGTTTTAAATTTTGCTACGTAGTTGAACCAAAAGTGACATTTTGCGTTAACGTAAACATTCGCAGCGGAACGTTCTTCAAAAATTTGATTTTACAGAAGTATTCTGAGTGTTCATATTCTATACATTTTTTTTAAATACTTATTACACTGGATCGCCAAATTAAATTGATAGGGAAAAGAAAAAATTAAGTGCAAAATGTAGATGGTTTCTATTTTTTTCACGCCAAAATATTAAAATCAGTCCGCCCCTGTTGTACTTACTGAACAAACGATCTCTTGTGCTCATGTACCTTCGATTGCTATTTCGCAATTATTCGAAAGTCTTATACGATTTCGTAAGTATTCATCCATTCTAATGAAAATGGTGCAGTCTAAACCGAAGCCAAATTGTCAGGCTATTTTACTTCATTTAATTGTTACCGCATGGACCAAACTGAAGCCAGCACTAAATAGCAATTTGCATGAAAGGTTCAATGGTGAAAATTATACCTATACTATCATAAAGGTCAGCAGGCAGTGATAGTAACAGCTTTAATAAATATCTCGCGAGTCAAGAACGACAGTAACATTTTTGCTAAATAAAAATGATTTTTAATCCTCAGAATATAAGTATTTTTATATAATACTATATTAAATTAGCATGCGTTAATTTTACTATTAATAGTATTTTATACACGAACGTGTAAATAACCTTCAGTTTGTTTACGAGTAAACATAAACATTGCGAAACTTGCGCAAAATGACTTAACCTGACCGCTTTCGTTAGATTGAGCGTCAAGTTTCAATGTCTTATTTTGTGCTCTTAATACACTAATAACTATTTTATTTACTACTCGCGCGGTTTAAACTTGGAATCAGGGATTTTTTCTTTTTGGTGCAATAACTCAAAAATTAGAATTTAGTTTATTAATTTATTGTATTGATTTCGTCCGAAAATACCAATGTAAACTAAGTAGTACTAATTGATAATTACCGTGGTCACCAGTTAATTATGGTTTTGTTAAATTATGAAATATTGGAAATTTTTTTCACCTGTCACGTGATAAATATAATCGAATGCTAATATTACCAAAAACTGTCACAATCTGAGCATTGGCCCAAAAATACAGGGGGCAATTCAAGAATTATTATTATTTGCTGGCGCTCTAATCAAACTTCTGCGATGTCCAATTTTAAAATCATATAGTTAATTGCTCTCGATGATTGACCGGTTATTAGGTTATTTTTTTACGCGGCCTGTATTTTGTGCTCGAATTCACTTGGAGTGGTTTGTTGATGCTTCTGACACTAATATAGAAAAGCTGGTGCCATCTAATTTGGATATGAATGGATCTGTTATGCTCACTGCAATAAACTCAATCAAACAGATTCAAACAAGGATATTTATTCAGAGACACCTCTAAAATACTAATGTATCTTGCATTCGTACTTATATCTTTTCATCTACTTTCAATAATAATATTTTGGGTATTACGCAAAAATCTTTTGACTGATATGTGGAACCACGAAGCCTTCGTCCCAACCCTAGCGAATAGAATCAAATATAGTTTTTGCCAATTAAATCAATTACTTCGCCATTGTGGTGCCAACTACCCTTGCCTCGTCCTAACAATAACCATAACAGAAGTGATAATTGAGTAATTAAATGCTAAAATTTGGAACTAATTCGTTCGATCAAATGGGTACTTATCTTGATGCTTCTGAAGTAGCAATCAATTACTGTGAGAAAAAATGTACGGAGTGTGAAAGATGTTACGTGACAATGAGATAAATCATAAAATTAGAGAAAACAACACACCGGAAAGCGAACTAGCAACTGCAGCTAAAAAAATTCAAATATTGAATAGACAACGGTTCGTATAACGAAAGGGTCCATAAATAATAAATTCGGTTCTTGTAACCAGCAGAAGATAAAATATTTACATGATGGGAGTTGGAAAGAAAATTACAATATGCCTGAACTACCACAGAAATCGTTAATAGCTAATTTTGAATTTTAGAACAACGTTTACGTAAGAAGTTATTTCGCAGCACAATACTTTGGGCGAGAAGGAACAATAATATTTAATACAGCGCGCGTAAGTGAAAAGGTTTAGTACTGCTGGTTTTTAGGCTTTTCTAGTTTTAGCGATTGAAACTTGTCTATATAATTACATAATTAGTAAATAAAATAAGGAATAAAGTAAACAAATGTGTGTTTTCGTTATTGAATTACGTAAATCACGGAACCTGCATTGCAGGTAACTGTAGTATAAATTCGGTGGAAAACTGAGAGAGAAAGTTAATCGATTGTATTGGCCACTTATACTTGTTATTATCATTATTACTTATTTTAAATCTTGCGGCTATGCTGCTTCACTCGTCTATGTGTTAACCTTGGTCAAAACTTCTGTTTCGAGTAACGAATGCTTGTGGAGTTAACGCCAGTATCGATAAAAACAAAATAAAAAAAGGAAGTTGAATAACAATTTTTGAATACATTTGAAATACTTAGTATTATTGGCCAGATAATGAACGTTAATTTTTGTGTTCTTTAAATATTAAATATGCAGGAAAGAGGGGAGGCCCTAACTGTAGAAATGTTGATCACGTCGAACTGGTTAAATAATACACCCACAAAATAACAGTTTACACGTTATATTTTCCATAGCGTTCAATGAAATTATGAAATTAATTATAATTTTCTACAAGCTGAACCTGTCGTACTCATAGAATTTCTACAATCAACAGTGGGCAGTCAGCACGCCCGAGGCGCACGTCAGTGCAATGATCTCCAACGTGACCGCTCGCTGCACATACTATGCGAACAAAGAGGAAACGGTAATACCCTCTTCTTGGTTCATCCAGATCTTCTTTGCCTAACGTACCCGAGTGATATTAATATTGCATAGTTGTTACTAACTGTACCTAGCTATACAAGATACAACGTACACTTGCTAAAAGCTTGCTCTTCAACTCGATGACGACTGGTCAACAACACCGCAGATAATTATTATCAACCAGAATATTAAACTAAGTATTTTTATACGTTAAAAAGTTATAATTGAAGTCGGTCGTTATTTTTTACTATTTTATTGCTTAATAAAATCCGCACTTTTTCTTCTGCTCGCCGTTAATAACCCATAGGTATTAGGGCAAATGTTTTCTCCATGTCAATGCACCAAATCTACTTAATGGTTAAATTTTTTGCGCTACTTGACGTACAACATTACAAATAACTGTTTATATGGAAATTAGTTTTTTTACATTTACTATAATCTTCTAGCTTGTGTTACTATGAGGTAATTGTTGATAATGTTTAGTTAACTCGGCTACTTGAAAAATTACAGAACAGAACAAATTGCTTCAGCATTCTTTGATAACTCATTTTGGCTCTTGATTCCGCAACTTCCGGGAAGATTATTTATAATTTTAATGGATTTCTTACTCCTCGCATCTTTTAACGCCCAGCTTCTCATGAAATTTAATGTTGGGAGCCACTTGGACAGTATTTTAGCGATGGACTGCAAATGCAAAAATCCGATGATCGGATTGAAATGATTTGTCGATGCTAATCTTCATTTTAGCTATTTCTTCTCGATTTTGAGCTGAATTTTATACCACAGCCACCAATAACATGAACTACAAAATATTTTTAATAGATCTATTTCATTCATTAAATCCGACTTCCAACGTTTGCTATTTAATGAATCAAGTAGGAAGCGATAAACCAAAAATAGATACTATTTCAGTGACTTATCAAGAATAGATTAAATAATTTACACATTTTTCATATCACACTCGAACGTACATTTTAGTAATTATTCTTATTACTTTACATAAATTATCTATCAGTAATGCAGTTGTAATCAGTTCGTTATTTTACCAACCTAGAAAGAAATACGTCGATCAGTTTTACATTTCAACATTAATTATTATTTTTGTCAATATAAAAAGCACAAACATCACAAAAACTCTGACTCGACGTTCCATCTCGTGACAATCATTATAAACAAATTTATTACGTAACGAGACGGTCATTGGCATATTAGGAGACGAACTTTTTTTATGTGAGAGTCGGAGGTAATGCTTGCCACCATTGGCAATAAAATTGTCAGATTTTAATTTGACATAAGTACAATTATTAAAATAAATTATTCTGGACTGAATATCGAGTACACTGAGTACAACACAGAATACAGTCTATCAGTGCAGAATTCAGTTCTGTCGGATGTAAAATCCCCCTGGGGGGGAGGTTGTAGTGATTGTGTTGGTATCAACAGACAAAGAGAATTTACGCAAACCCAATTCTTAGGAAGTAGCTTACTTTGAACATTAGAAGTGCACTTTACCGAAGGGTAGTAGATAAAAAAATTCTTTCTTTGTTTTTGGTTGAAGCGTCTGGCAGTGATGGAATAACCACATTAGTGATTTCCTGTGACCGTTAAAAATGAGGGGTCGATATTAAAGCATCCAGCACAACATATTCTATTATAATTATTATAGTCCACTGTGAACCAAGACTATCAGAAAACTTAGCTTGCTACTAAGTGCCACATCAAAAGTAATCCAACAATAATTGAATAAATTTAATCAATTAAGGATAATCGAGTCAATTTAATTCGTTTGGAATCAACTTTCCACAATGTATGACGTCACCGTATGTAAATGCATGTCAACAGCAGCAAACTAAAAACTGAAATTAATTGAAAAAAAATAGTTGGGAAATTTTTATAGAAAAATAAGCAGCAAAGAACGGTTTTTCATTCTTTTGTTTGCTCGGTGGATCGGACACGTATTATGCATTAAATTTTAAGTGACATATATTTTGTCCGTCTTTCGAAAGCTTTCGTAAAGCTTTTATCCCAACATAAGTTTGGCTAAATTCTAGCTTAAATCAATAGATCAAATCGAAGGAGAAGGACGTTCGGTATGTTAATCAACATTGACACCTTCTTCGCCAGCACAATTTTCTCCATGTAAAAATTTATATTAAATTATAAAACATGTTTAGGTTTTAGTTATAATTTCCGTTATCGCAAATGAAATTTCGTGAAGCTATGATTGCTCCATTATTGAACCTATCTTTTAATATTGCTTTTCCAATTCGATTAATGAAAATTCCCTTGATTTATTTTATCGCGTAATTGGTTTTACGTTTGTATTTACAACTATGAAATTCGACTGTGGCTTTTTTTATATTTCTTTCATTTTATTTTCGAATGGGGTTTTGAAAAATAGGACGCTTCCAAAAGAACATCCGATAGCATTGCCGAAGAAACCGAGAAAGTTTGTTTTCGAAGTTTTTGGTTAACTAAACAGCCTTGCCTTTTGAATATGTTACGTGGGAATTCATGATTTCCTGTTAATATTTTTTCGAATGTTTTTCTTTCAAACATCTGTTAATTTTGTATTGAACGAACAATTGCTGCGTGAACTTGTTAAAATGTGTTGAGAAGGCACGCTTATAGCATGAGTCCATGATCAACTCGCGATCCGCCTCATACACCCGCACTTCAGATTAATTTATATCACGTTTCGTTCATCTTTGTCTAGTAAACGGTAACCTCCATTGGCATCTTCGTTATTTTACTGATAGAGTCGAACTCGTGCGGAAGGCAACCAGCAACGATGTTAGTTAACACACAAGTTCATTTCCTGTCCGATGACTTCATAATTTTACTTACGGTTTAAGTGATCGCATTTTTACGTCTATAAATAATTTGATTTAAATTAAATCGGAGGATATGACTTATTGAAAATTATCCATCCTCATCAGCGAATATTTTTATCATGAAATCAGCACGAATCTTCTAGTCGATTCGTCCATGCAAAATACATATTTTATATCTACCATACAACATACAATGAATATCATTTTATTTGTGTTCTTATTTAAATTTAGACTTGGAAAACATCGCATAGAATTACAATTAGAAAAAGTTTGTGATTTTGAAATTTTACGAAATTTTAAATATCCTGGTGGTATTTTTAAATTTCATGATTTAACACGAATTGTGTCTGGAAGGAGCAGAATCAATGCATTTTTCCGAAAATTTACTCGAAGGTTAAAGTTTAGTTAGTCAAATTTGATACTTCGACCTTCGATTTGGTAACTTCTGATCGGAGGAAATACTTAAAAATTTACAATTTTAATACAAAATAAAAAAAAACAACCAACTAAAATTAGATCCTTATAATATTCCTGAGTGTGCAAGCAAGGAACTTGTTTGCATTTTTGAAACTAGGAATGTTAATAGCTTTCATGCTCAATAAGATAAAATAAGTATTTTATGTAGAGATATTTACGCATTAATTTTTATTGTTTAAAAAAGTAAATATAAAAACAACTCAACATAGTTTTTGTGTTATCGATTCACTGGATATTTTTGTTTTACACTTTTAAAAATAAAATTATCTCATTATCCTTCATATGAATTAAGTACAAGGTTATCGTAAGTATTAGTTTTGTCTGGAATATTAAAATATACCAAGCGTGTTCGGAAATTGTTCTAAGAAAAATTTTGTTTAACAATATAAGGTTGTTGACGCAAAGATAATATTTTATTAATTTGTTTTCAGAATGTATTGAGATACTATTTCCCCTAATTGAAAAATATTCTTTAGAAAAATATCACACATATGATCAGTTTAGATTCGTGCTTTTAGAATCGGAGAGCATAGGGGATTTATTCTAAATAAACCAATATAGAGAACAAAAAAATTAAATAAATCAAAAAGGGCGCAATCTTATCTTCAATGTATGCTGAATATTTTGTGATTCAACTTTGGACATTCAACAATAATATATTCCAAAATGTGCTTCGAGAGCATCAAAAAAAATAATTTAATGAATTTTATTTATTTAGTGTTAAATTTTTCTAACAAATTTCTACACCTCTCGGGGGGGGGGGGGATAATTTCCATTTCAACTTCCAAAATGGTACAATTAAATTTATCAAGATTGAAGAGAAGATCCAAGATTTGCTGATATGACTAATATAATTATTATAAATTGTTTAAAAAAGGGCAGATCATGACTCTGGTAGAGCTTGTCTCTATGGTTCATAGTTATTTTTACTGCTTACATGATATTTTAATATATTGTATATAAAAATGACGAAGGTGTCATCTTTATTTTTGCTAGTGGAATTTTTATAGCATTAAAAATTATAAAAAAAAAGTCGGCCCGTTAGAGATTCGAACCTAGAATTTTTCGAGTATGTAATGGTACTCTGTGTACACAATAGCCACCGTAGCTTTGAGTAACAATCTATGGCTGTAATGCAATTCAGAATTTCAAAATATTGTTAAATATTTTTGGAAAATAAATTCTTAAAATTGACAGATATCAATATAATATAAACCTGATGTTGTAGACGATATAATAATTAGGATGAAGTTCTGTACAAAAAGTTATATTTAAAGTAAAACTTATGTACATTAATTATTGAGGAGTTGAACCTACCCTTCTACCCGCAAATTGGTGCAGATGCAGTGAGTTTGAAATTATAAATTACCTACCTAAAACGTAATAAATATACTAACCAATAGCAACTCTGATAAAAAAAAATCATTCGAAACTGCAGTTAAAAAATACAGGATGCATTATGTTTATGAAATTTATGATTGGATACAACAAAGGCATATAAATCAAATGATGTCATATACGGACAGAACACCTAACGAAGTTGATAATACATTCAAATGAAGTGGGTGAGGAAATTTTACAAGAAGTGATTGTTGGAACTTCAACCAATCGTTCATCGTCCCGAGAAACGGAAAGAAATTTGGGTCTAAAAAATTCAGAAGCTCGAGCTTGATGAATTGCCAAGGGGGCGGGAATTTTACTTTCACACATCATAATTGCCATACATCATTGACAGCGGGCATATTATTCTTTCAATAATTGTACAGATCATAAATTATTAAAAGTTTCATTGTAATAAATTATATGATTATTATTGTATGCTATCATAATTTAAACTATATACATACATAACAGGTTCAATGTATTTTTAAGAATCATATCTGTAATTAGCACTCTGAATATTTTAATAATATTAATATCAAATATAAATAATTTCACATCGAAAAATTTCACTTACATTGACCAAAATCAAATAGGGGGACATCCGTTCGCCGCGACAGTTTTCAAGATTTCCACTTCTTCTCGAGATCTTCAAGAACGGAACCTCGCCTGCATTTTTAAAAGCAAAACTGTTAAGTTATATAGTGGTAATGAAATTATATCGACGTGGGAAAACGAGTACAAAAGTCCAGGGCCGGGTAACCACTTTTTTAATTCTCATTATATAAGTAAATGTTTCAAAGTTGCAAATTTTAATAACATACCGCATTAATTTTGTATATTTGTACAAAATTTTACTCCTCAATTTTTTCTAACTCCTAGGTCGCATGTAAGATTTTCCTTTTTGGGAAAAAAAATTTAAGAAAATGTGGCCATTAATATTATTATCGCAACACCGAAAAGTGTGACGTAGACGCTTCTGTTAATTATCTATTTATTTGTCCTAATACTTTTTTACGATCTGTTTATTCTAGAAAAATCTAAATTTTCACCGTAAATTTATTTTAGGGGAATTACTTTTGACATCAATTTTAAGAATCGTGAGAAAAATATACCTACTGAAATTGATCCTGAAATAATAATGAGATTTACCTGTGGTTAATTATTAAATATTAAAAAAGCTCGAGTTGCTTATTGAGTTTTTTAAATTATAACAACCTGGAAACTTTCTTCTGTTTTCACCCCCCACTTCAACCATTTCAAATCCAGTGTAAAGATCCAAAGAAAAATATCGAAGACTAAATTTTCTTTGGTATACAAAGCCTTAAACGGCAAACCTATTACAAATGGGAAATTTGGTTTTTAATAAATTGACGAAATACTCGTATATTTTGGTTGTGTTTATCTATTGCTTGCGTAATAAATTCTCCAATTTTTATTACATTATATTTACGCACTAGCTGATTGAAGTGATATGACCCGCCGCGTCTTAATTAAATTCTGATGTTATTTATTTTGAATTGGTTTCAATAATTCATAAAAATTAATATTCCAAAAAGTATTATCTTAATGGAGCACAAAGCGACCTTGACATCCTAAAATATAATGAAGTCTAATTTTTAGTTTGAAATGCTTTTAAACCAAAAAATTATTATATTTTCGTATCTTACAATAATACACTCAGACTGATGCAAAATTATCAACACTCGATGACGGAGCTCATTATTTATTCATATTATTGATTTATCTTGGCCAGCAAAATAGCGCATATAATTTAATTAAAATTCTGATATAAGTAAATTTTGTAGCAATTTATTCGATAATTTCGTATTCTCTTGCTTTATTTAGTCAAATTTTCAGGTATCAGCAGGGCAGCATCTTCAATTAAGTGGAGACCTGAAAGGTAACGTCTCCATTGCCACTCAACAAGGAATGTATTTCAACCAACAATCGCCAGCAAGTAATTTAGGTTCAAACTCGCAACAAAATCAATCAAATCAACAACAAAACTCCAACTCATCAAATCAGGGATCATCCCAACAACAGCAAAACCACATGAATCAACATCAACCTTCTGGCCAACAAAATCAAGGTTTACATTCGGCAGGTCATCAATTATCGAATCCACAAAATCCTAGTCAATCACAATATGGAAATATGTCAGCTAATGATTTACACGGGAGCGGAATGTCTGGAATCATGAGTGCGGGCAATATGGGAGGAGGAATGCCGTCGATGGCGGGTCACGGTGTTGGACCTAATCAACACCAAGTTGGAATGGGAGGAGACATGTACTCTCTTTCGCAATCTCAAACTATTAATTTTACTCAGCAGTCACTACGAAGAGTGAATCCACCAAGTGGTTAGTAATTTTAAAATTTTATCTAAACAATTCTAAATAACTGTATTTTAGGTATGGCGAATGCAATGGGACCAAACGGAACAATGAACTCGAATGTTGCGATGGGACCAGGCGGGCCTCTAAACTCCGGTGGTGGAATGGGATCGGCAGTTCCTATGGGTAATGCCATGGGATCGCGACACATGACACCACAAACTTTAGAACAACAAAAATTGTTACAACAACAACAAATGTTACGAGCACAGGCTCTGATGCAACAGCATATTGTTAGACCGCCTCCTCCCGAATATAAGGCGAGTGCGGGGATGATGCAACAAGGCATGCAATCACGATATCCTCCAACGCGACGAGTGCCACAGACCATGCCTCCTTCGGGTCCAATGATGCGTTCACATAATATGTATGTGATGCAGCAACAACAACAACAGCAACAACACATATCTGCACGGAACATGTATCCCAGGCAACAGGGTCCAATGGGAGGAAATGAATCTCTACCCCAACATGGTAGTGCCGAATGGCGGCATTTAGTCATGAATCAACCACAAAACGTCAATTTTAATCCACAAATGAGGCCTAATTATCAACATCAAGGTGGTGGTAAGCGAGAATTATTTTTATTTAAATCGATTTCTATTCTTGTTTTCTCAGGTGCCGGATTTAATATGAACACTGGAGGCAACATGACAATGACTGGTTTGCAACATCAACAAATGAGAGTGCAACAACAGCAAGGCATGGTTCCAGGTGGCTTATCCAGTCAAAATATGAGTCAGGGAATGAATCAAGGAATGGGACAAGGGCCAGTGCAAATGAATAACTTAAATCAACAGATGATTAATCACATGCAGCAACAACAGGTTATGATGCAGCAACAAAATTCTGCTTCGGTGAGTAACTCGATCGAGAACAAAAATATTGTTGTGACAAATTTAAAAATGTGTATCTGATGAAATTATCTATCAAAAACTTGATACTTATTATAAAATACATTTTTAAATCACATGGAAACACTAGATATCTTGGCACCGTAACATCCAATTGGAATGGTTTTTTTTTTTATGTTTAAATAACAACTAAAAATAATGCTTTTTATATTTTAGAATTATGAAATAATTAATTTTTAACAAGAGCCTTAAATTTCAACTAATTAACTAATAAAACATTTTCGGAAAACAAGTTGAGCAAAATTTGACTGCTACCTAGCGAATTAATTTATTTACTATTTTGCTTCAAACATTTTCATAATCACTTTTAAGGCCATTGTTCTCTCAACAAAAAAAACCAAACCTTAACAAAACAAACTCATCAAATGAAAACAAAATAATTATAAAATATCCACATAATAAATATGTAACACGTCACGGATTCCAATTTTCCATTACATTGCTAAATAATTTTTTTATTGTTTATTATTTTCTTTTAAATTTTTATCTGATCAATTTTTAATGTTACTTGGAGCTTGTAGGATATTGATTTCTAATTTTCATTCCTATTGACTCCTTCCTTCACTTTTTCTTGTTTTTATATTATGGAATGTTGTGTTCGGTTATAACTAGGGTGACCATAATTTTCGGAACAAAAAAGAGTACAATAATGTATTATAGTAGATTTGAATTCTCCAATGCGCCGCAGGCGAAAATTTACGACATTTCAAGGTCAACGAGGTATGAAGAAAAGTTCAAAAACTACTGGTCACAAGGCACGTTGGATGCAATGCCGCTAAAACAGTTGAATAATTTAATTTTGTTTCGTTCGAACTTTAATTTTTATTTAAATAAAAAATAAAATGCAGTTGAGATACCTCAGTTTCAAGGTGTAACAACTCAAAAAGAGTTAGTTTTGAGATAACTCAGCTTTTACATTTTACTATTTCGTTAAAATTAAAATAGTTTTTGTTTGTTTACAGATTTGATAATCCAAAGAGTATATCAAACAAAGACTATGTAGTTCTTGACCATAATTTTCCTAATTGTTGGAAAACTGTTGTTTGTGAAATTTCCCATACTTATCGCATTTTCACCAATTTCGGACTTGTTGCACTTTGGAACTAAGGTATCGAGTTGTTTACATTTCGACTTTTTGCATCTTAGGAAAAAAGTACATTTAGGTGTACTTTATAAACCTTTGAAGGACACTAGGACATCATTCAAAAAGAAAGTACTGTCCTACTAAAATAAGTACATATGGTCACCCTAGTTATAACGTACCCAGTTTATATTATTTTCCAAGTTCATTTACAAGCCATGTAGTGCAGGAATATCGAGTGTTTTCCATGTTCAGAGGACGCTCTGTATAATTTAAAAAATCCTTTTTAGATGTCGCTGAGTGGAATGACCCTCCAACAGTCGCAATCTTTGGCAGTTTCAAACCAAGCTTTACAGCAGCAACAGCAGCTGAACAACCAACAACAGCAACTTATGAACAATTCGACCAATAACAATCAATCAAATTCCTTAAATAATTTCAATCCACAAGCGGCAGATTTTAATTTAGACTTTCTTGAAAATTTACCAACCACCGATTCGAACGCATTCACCGACCAAGAATTATTAAATTCGTTTGATAACGATTCAGGTTTTAATCTACAAGACATTTTGTGAAAAGGTTTACTTGTTTTTAGTAATAATTTGTTTATTTGTACATACAAAAGTATCTGTTGCGTTTTTATTTTACAGTTAATTTATATATTGTGGTTTTTATTGTGTGATATAAACAGAAACAGCTTCGAAACATATTATATATATTTAATAGTTTTATTAGTGCATTAAGTGATGAATCATCGATGAACAATGGGTGTAAACGTGTCAAAGAAGAAGAAATATGTGCGATATTTGGTAGTAATATAAACACAGTTGGTTTGTGAAACGACGCAAAAAATATTTTCTATGTTAAATCACTGCCATTTGGAAGAAAATACTACTACATAGAGCTGTGAAGTATTCAAAAGGTTTATTGTGCCAGTCATTGTATGTTTTAAGGGACGAATGTTTAAATTTTAAAAAGATTTTATTAGACGATCGAATTCCATATTACAAATGGTTGTTTAATTGCAATAGTTGTATTTATTTTTTTGTACAGTTAATTTTTCAAGTCTTCTACCAAATTATTTATATTTTTGTAAAACAATATTTAGAAATCAGGTCCGATTCTTTCGCCGATTTAGAAAATTTAAAATATTTTTTGTAATTTCCTCACAAACTGGAACTTTTATAAAAGTTATTTTGTATTCATGTTTGTACAGTTTTAATTTCTTTCGTTACATTTCCAGCAAGCAGCTAATTTGTTACAACTTGGATTGGTAGTTTAAATGTTACCTAAATATATCGAAAATACAAAATAATAGGGACCTTGTTATACAGGGTGATTCCAATATTATTATCTCAATTATAATGTAGGACTACCAGATTAGAACGGAACTCTGAATTTTTGTTAAGTATACAAATTAATTCTTCCATGGGAAGTGCAAATTCTAACGCCAAAAATTTATCAAACGGAATGAGTTCTCTTTTATTCTGTCTGAGCTACAAACACAACATGCACCAAATTTTACAATCAATTGAAGAGATTATTAGTTGAATATCCGTATCATGATGTAACAATACTAACGTGTTTTTATTGAAACTAATAAGAGACAATGTATTATCATGCATTTTTTTAAATAATTGTAGAATGCAGTTTTATGCATGTAGGAGTAATTAGGTAAACTGTATTTAAATAACTAGAAGATTATGTTATGGGATATTTAAATTTATATGTACTCGATTAATATCTATAATATTAACCAGTAAGAAATAGCTTTTGTTGTCAAGTCGAATCGTAACAAAATTTCAATACGACTAAGTAAGCAACAACATTTTGAAGCAATATAAAAGCAAACTCAATTTATTCTAAATTAATAGTAAGTAAATTCTAAAATAGTTAAGGCCTAATAAAAGTTTTCCTTTAGCTAATTTTCTTACACGAGACTTGACAATTATAGTAAAATTATATTATTTATAGCACACGATAAAAAATTTTATCAAACAAAACACCAAAAATTAATTAGGATAAAAATTTAAGTGGGCGAGTGCTACCTAAATTTACAAGGAAATTTTTTATTGTGTGCTAAAATTGATAACTTGAAAAGAGATCTCTAGAAATGAAATAATAGACGTTATTTTCAGTATGAATTTTGAAAAACTTCCATCAAAACATTCCAAAATTTTGTTTTTCCTTAAAATTTAAATTAGTTTAAGCAGTATTTGGCAAGAATGTTGCATCAGTATTTTACTAACAAAATTTTTTGTCTCATGAAATGGCATTTTAAGTTTCTAATTTTTTATGTTTTTATTTAAGATTGTACTTATGAACAAAGAACTTGTTAAATATTCTAATTTTTACAACCATACAAGAGTTTATAAGATGAAAATAAATAATTATATATTCATTGTTTTGTAGATTTAATCATCTGATAAGGTGAAATATTTAAATATATATAAAGTAAATATCTACAAAACATTTGTTTTATTCTTTTTTTTAGTGGGGTTCCTACTCTCTTCGCTGGAAGAGAGTAGGACGTTATAATACTTGAAATAAATTGGCACATATCACATTTCAGTAAAACACTCATGTTTTTAAACAGATGTCCTTTTTATCGGATTCAGGATGATCCCAAATTTAAACTCTTGCTACAAAAGAATATTTCTGAAATAAAAATGAAATATTCTTGCTACTACTAATTATTGCGCTGCAAAAATAAATGATCATTGCATTAAAAATAAAACAAAATAATAAATGTTTCTGCTACTAATTTATAAAAAAATAATTGCAAAGAAATTTTCAAAGCGTTTTATCAAAGTGATTTGATTACAGATTCACTAAACCAGCTATCACCAACCTTTTGGACCTCGCGGACCACTAAACTCACACTTCCGAAGCCTGTGTACCTCTAAAATAAAGTTTTTTTTGAAAAAGTTCAACAACCTTTTATTTTTAACTCTAATAAATTTTCTTTTTCAGTTTATAAGATCCGAAATAAAGAAATATGAGATTTTTATACACTATATATCTATTTTTCAAATTTTTATAAAAATTTCTTTCAGTTGTTTATCCAAGTTACAAAGAACACAGGATGCCGAATTTTTTTTGGCTTTGAAGGATCAAAGAATTGCAATTGTAAATTATGTTTAGGACGTAAAAGTTTATAAAATTTATTTAAAAGAAATATTTGATAGACATAGTATTCCGTTCATACTTATTTCAGATTAAGGTTCACCATTTAAAACGATTTACGAAGAAAGATATAAAATTATTAGTCCACGTTTTTCACAAATGAATGACCAAGCCAAGTGGAAAAGCAATTAAGACGCTTAAGAAAACCATAATTAAAAGCGAAGCTCATGTATTAGACCACAATATGGCTATCTTGAAGTTAATAATACTACTTACAAATAATCAATCAAGCTCAGCACAATTATAGTCTAATGGAAGGGTTAAGAACACTTTAGCCGATTAACAAAACGTTGTTAAAACCTACACAATAAATAATTACAGAATAGTTCGAAACAATTTAAAAAACACACAGGTAATTTTTAAACTAAGAAATCAAACGCGGCTGAGATCTTATCCATTATCTGCCTACCACTAAAGCGCACGAATGGATTGACGAGATTCCTCCTTACATGATTCATAATTTTCGAGTTTGAGCAACTTTCGGGGATGTTTTTACCAAGCTCAACCATTTCTCGAAAATAGATCTATAGTATTCTTTGGAAATTCTTCTGAATTTTCCAAGATTTCTTGGAGCACAATAAATGGTCACCAACTACTCAAGGATAAATCTATTGCATTATTTTTTAGGATTTTCTCTGAATTTCCTCAAATTTCCCTTTACTTGTATTATTTTATATTTTATTAAATTTTCACTTTTGCAGTCACAACCCTAAGTGGTACTTAATACTGCGATTTTTAGGGTAAAACATGAAATTGCACAATTTTTAGAAAAAGTATGGGTAATTTTCACAGAAAATTTAAATTCTTTTTTACAGTGTAGGGTAGTTTAAAAATTGATCTGCCTCTAACTCTGTTTGATTTCAAATAGAAATTTAATACTGTACTGGAAAAGAAGCTAACAAGCAATCTTCCTCGAATTTTCCAAAATTTTGATTATTTTTTATTGTAAGAAAATAGTATATTGTAATAAGCTAAATAATATCGTGTGAAAAGATGTTTTAGAATCCCACTAAAAATTTATTTTTGATTACGTACTTAGGTAGATACTATTTTATGTAGGCGTAGGTAATGATGATTTGAATTTTGCAAAATTGCACAATAAATTGAAATTTACGTATCTACTATATAAAAGGGTACCCAACGGAATTTCAAAGGGTAGTTGTCGAATTTTAAAGGCATGAACAAGGCTATGTCTTGGGATGCATCAAGTGTGAAGTTGGTTGTACACAAATGGATCAAGTGGAAAAAATTTAATAATCTTACAAAGAAAAAAGTGAAAAAAATATGATTTTGCGAGTGTGATACCACGGGGACATTTAAAGTTCCGAGTGCGAATTGCAGGGTTAAAAGAATTTTGAAAACGGCCAATCTTCTCTTTTTGGATACCTAAATGGATAACAAGAATAAATAAAATTGGAGATCTGAATTTTTAAATTTTGGTAAGATAAATTTAATTTATATTACTAATTGGATATTATTATAACTGAATTTTGAAAAACATGTGTTTGTCGAAAATTAAAATTCCGCAGGTTCTGGGGTACAGAAAGGTCGGAGAAGCAGAGAAGTTACACGAAACTAGATAAAACATTGTGCAACACTCGCGAAAAGGAATAAACAAATAAATAAATATTCCGGTGGAAAATTTAATTTAATATAAATATGGGGCCTCGAAGTGTCGGAGAAATTTTTCCAAAAAACAATGTTTTTTATTTTATGCAATTTATGTTTTACTCTGGCCGGATTAAAATTAATGTGCTGATATATTGGTATTCGACTCAAAAAAAATGTAAATATCTATTTATTTTTTATAAAACTTCTCTTAACCCATTTCGTTAGTGAAAACAAAAAAATTACACGAAAGTCATCTTCTGTAAAGTTTCATCATCTTGTTGTCTTCGGCGTATTACTCACCAATCGTTTAAATCTTACGTGGTCGTGCGAACCAATGATAAAGTTGGGTTCAAATGCGCGCTAGCTGTGTTTACATTTTATAAAAATTTTTCTTGTTGTTGTTCAAAGCTCAATTCTTCCACTGTGTGTTAACATTGTGCAAATTGATGTAACGTTCTTATAATTTGTATTCATAATCAGTTATAATTTGATTAGAATCTTAAAATAACAGTTAAAAAACATTTTTTTAATACTCCCAATTTAACTTTGGAATTTCCAAGTTTATTTATAACTCATTTTATCTGCTCGAAACGCATAAGTTAGTCTAAAGGGCTTAACCTATTTTATTTATCTAAAATTTAAAAGTTATTATGACCACATCATATTCAACCAATACCAAATCTGATCAATTCATTGTTACTCAAGTTTCGTCAGTTCAATTTCTGCATTTATTTATTATTTGGATGAAAACTTTGACTATATTTAAACAAATTTGGACCAGACAAAAAAGGATGTTCTACAACATGGAAATGTAAGTTTTTTTACGAATATTTTGTTTATGAGTATGAGTGATTCCTGATTAAAATAAACAATAAATAAGATGTAGTAGTAGCTACCTGATTACTACTACATACTGTTTGTACTTGTCAGGCGCGACCACGATGATGTGGTTGCTCGGTTGCTAGGAGAATTTAGCGTTAAGAATTTTGTATTTATTAATTATTTTGAAAATGTATTTTTTCATTTTTAAGCTAAACAAAAAAATATTTTTTTGCTAAGTAATAATATTATTTGTCAATATTCTAGTGATTCTAGGCTAGGACATGGGTTCCGAACCTGGGGGTACAACAGCTATTCAGTGGGGGTAATAATGCCGGTAATTTTTGGTAGGCTATTTTAAAAGGGGGTAAATCAGTTTCCCTGATAGATCATAGGGGTAACAAGACTGAAAAGGTTGTATTATATTTTTAAATAATTTTAGCCTTGAAAATATCAATAAACGTACAATTAAAAATTATTTTTATTATATCATAATATATCACTCAACTAATTTTATTTACGTCAAAAGATTAAATTAAATAAAACACCGGTCATGCTTTCTTATTTTATTATTATATTATTACTCCCCCACTATGTATTGTTTTTCTACTAAATTATTTTTTCAATTTTACATCATAGTTTATGTTATATTTAAAAATTTTATTCATTTATTTTTAGTAAAAATACTTTGCTAACAATATGATTTTTTCATAATATTAATTTAAAATTCAAAAAATTCAAAGTAAAGATGAAAAAAAAATTGAAATAATAAATGTAGATGGTTGGAAATTAATTTCCCCCCTCTCCCCCGTGTGCAAGTACTAACAAATTTGTGGTCTATAACATTTAATGCTGTATGTCCTCTGCTTATGTTTTTAAGCGCAGCATTTAGGCTTTGAATTCTGTAACCTTTCTCAAACCGAATAGTTCGTGCGTTCCAGAGTGATCGATAAAAGGTCGAAGAAAATAAAAATTTGAATTAACTAGATCCTAGTAATAACCGCCTCATTATATTTGTTACCTAATTAACAGTTGCTAATTAGTTTTTTCTTTATTATTTTTGTCAAAAACTTCAGAAAATGAAAAGAAATTCTATTCTTCGTATTCTTTCGTTTATTTTCATTTATTTAATTTTAAATTATTATTTATATAATCTAATTATTTCATAAAAATACTAAGTAGATTGAATTTTATCAAGATTGTTAAAGAAATATAATTTGTGCATTTGAACAAAACAGTTAAATGAAACCAGTACAAGACGGGGTCTTCGCTATCGCTCGACTTAATAATAATGTTTAGTGTGTTTGAGTTTAACCTAAATTTTTTTTTAAAAACATGTCATATTTTTAGAAGTCCCATGGCTTGGTTCACAACGTGCATGGTGTGCAGATCGTCTTTCAGTTCTTACTTATGTGCCACCAAATTCTTCTAAGAATCTTCTTTTCCCATTCATTTCATCTTATCTGGTCTTGTTTTTTCAGTGTCCAAACATCGCAGGCATATGTTGACCATTCACTACCATAAAAACTCTTGACAGCATACCATTTACGCTTACTTTATTTTCAGTTTTTTCTAGTGTCATTTTCACAAGTCTTATCAATTTAGCTGGAATTCCAAAATTTTGCAGTGCCTAGAAGAGTTGTCTTTTGATGATGCTGTCGTAAGCTTACTTGAATTCTACAATTAGCACATGAGTTTTCTGTTAGTGACTTGCAGGCTGAATTTCTGTTATTTTTAAAACTTTTGATTATTTTCTTGATGTCTTATTCTAATGTAGGTGGTGGTAGATCTTGTAGATCTCCGGACTTCCACACATATTTAATTTTTGTTACCGTCAAACGGGGTGAAAGGGGACAGGTAAGGTGGATGGGGACAGTGATTTTTTCGATTTTTGCGTAACAACTCATTGAATTTTTTTTTTTTTTTTTGAAAATGCACGCTTTGGCAACCTCTATAAGACATCAGTGTGATCGGTGACTTTCGTGTAAACCACCGAGATTAACAAAACCTGCTTTTTTGTCACTATAATACCTTATTTTTCCACATAGATAAGATTCCATGAAAAGGACAAAATTAAAGCTATATTTAGAGGTTTTATTAATATTTTCTGGAAAAAAACGAGTGTTCGGAAGATAAAGTGTGAATGGACACCGTACTGATTTGCTTCATTTAAAATTTTCTCTCTTCTAATGGCTTTTGGGGTTCATAGATTTTACACATTTTTTCAAAATTTAAAGTCCTTGAGTATTTTAATGGCTTAATTTCAGGGCCGTAGTTAGACATTGGCCATGGGGGGGGGGTGTTCATGGAATTATAAAAGAGCTTGATATGCCCGTATTTTAATTTAATTTTTGTAATCAGGAAATACTAAGAAAATCTAGCTTCTTTGTTAGAAATGACCTGCAGTTTTTATAACTTCCTTTGTACATTTTTTCAGTTTTCAGTTATTACTTAACCCAAGGGGGGGTTTGAACCCCCAAAACCACCCCCTTATATACGGCCTTGCTTAATTGATTTACCAATGCTTTAAATTAAATGTTGTCCTTTATTTACTTAATTTACGTATTTTTGTTTAATAAAAATTGTTTTTTCAAGGTTTTAGTCTAAATTTTTTTATTTTTTTAAACCCAGACAGTGTCACTCTCCAGCTGATTGTATGGGGACACTGCCGTAAAAGCATTAAAAACCGCTTAATTTTACGGAAACAAACAATTTTTAAATACTTACAATTTTTGGGGAAAGTATCTATAGATCTCATAGGGTCACAACTTATTTAAAAAAAGTAACCATTTTTTACCAAATCTGTGAGCCCCAGGTACGCATTTACACTATAAAGTGTCCCTATTCACACCGTTTGACGGTAAGCAATTTCTCAAAATATTCCGTCCATCTCTCTAATACTTCATCATGGTTACAAATTAGGTTTCCTTCCTTATCTTTAAACATCATCGATTTTATTTGGTATACTCCGTTTACTCTTTTTATTCTTTGATAGAAATATCTTATTTATGTTTTTCTGTATTCTTTCTCGATATCTTCCAATCTATCAATCGTATGTCTTCTTTTCTTTTCTCTGATTATGTTTTTGCATTTCCTCCTTTATAGTTTATGTCTGAGTTTCTTCGATTTTTGTCGGCAGAATAATTTTCCTCTCTCATTCTTTAATTTCATATCTTCACTCTGAATTACTTTTGAGATACTTCTTCTTTGATGATTTTTGTGATCCTCTTCTCTTTTTCTTTTATGCTATCAGGTATTTTTTTCATGTCATCTCCTCGATTGCTTTTGCATAACTCGTTCTCGTGATCCAAATCTAATAATGTAGAAGATATAGCAAATAAATAATAATTTAATTGATAGATTTATGTTTATTGATAATGTTTCATTTTGATTGCTTGTGCTTAAATTTACAAACACGTGTAATTAAGAGACTCATAAAATAATATAGTAATTATTTTACATTTAACTCTTGGGTGTTATTATATCAATCATTATGGAACGTCAAAGTCCTTGATCAATGATTATATACATAATCTCTGGTACTTATATGGCAGTGTTTCTCAAAGTGTGGAACGCGTTCTCCTGGTTGGAACCGGAAAAAGAAGATTTCATGGAGATAGAACTACATAGTATAGCATACTATTACTGAAATGCTTATTATTAAATTTAATCTTAAATAATATTTAATCATAGATACATAATTAAACGCTTATTTCGAAAAATTAAGTGTAATGTGTATTAAATATTTATCAAGTATTATTAGAAAAATTACGTGTGTAAGCGATTATTTTTTGCTATTTCGAAGCACCACTTGAATAATCTATTTATAATAATAATTATGGTGTTACATAATCATAATTTAGTCACAAGTAATAATTGATTGACATGGGCTATTTTTTGCTCATTTTTTTAAAGAAAACAACTGGTATAAATATTTTCATAAATAAAAAGTATGAATATAACTTTTTTGCCATCCTTGGAGTATAAACACACGTGCAGCTCCAACAACATAGTTTGATATTGGAGATGCGCAAGGAACATATCAGAGAAAGTGAGAGAGATTTATATGAAAACCATTCTCTCCGATTTTCTCTATATTTTTTCTATTTCATTTTATTCTTATTCTTAACAAACAAAGTTGATAAGAAGGTACATTATCTACAAAATAACAAATTCCGAGTGACGTAAATTTAGAGATAAAATTCTTTTAAATTTTTTTAGCAATCTTATCTTATTATCGAGTATTATTTTTTTTGGAACCAATTTTGGGATCCGCCAAGTACTACCTTACTAATCCTGTGGTCTAATGTTTTTAAATCAATTTGTAATTTAAAATGTAGATAATAATACTTAAAATTATTAGCTTCTCAACAAATGCAAGTAAAATAATTAAAAAAATGAAAATGATCAAATTTTTCCTAATTTTTTAGAAAGCCTTCAATTTTGAGCAGTTTTATTCAAGTTAAAAAAAAATAAACAGTTGCTTCCAGCCATATTCATACTTTTCAAATTTTACTTAAAAATAAATTCTTTGAGGATTATCTAATATTTTACATTATAAAATTCCTATTTCTCTGCGTGTCCAAGCATCATGATTCTTGGAGGCATCTGACGTTGGTGATTAAAACGCAAAAAGTTTGTCTTAGTTCCCGAACGTAAAATTATATTATTCAACAGGGACGAACCTTACCGGTGCCGGTTGTGAATAGATTAACGAGATCGCAATTAGTATTGAACGAATTAACATGATTCCGTAGTATATTATTATATATTTTTGTTCTCTATTTTATACTTTATATTCTATTTTTATGTTTGTTTTCTCTACTAATTCTTGCTCAATTTTAAATCATTAAACATTATAATCTCTCTGAATCTTGGATAATCTTGTCTGATAAATAATTTAGAATACTCCTACATTTTTCTCTTTGTGATGTGCTCAAATTTTAGAAGTAGTTTATTTTTTTTTCACATTTGGATAAAAAATCAAATTTTATTATAAATATTAAAATTTATGAACTTCTTATTTTATTAAATTTTTAAATTATTAAATACTTCACATTGAATGGTACACGTGGAGGGTAGAACTTGTAAGTTCTCACGTTTTCAGTACTGCTGTTAAATCTGAGTATTTCAGTAGTATAGATTTATCGATAGTGTTGAATAATTAAAATATTACTACTATAATAAAGCTTTAATAAATTGCACTCTTCTCTAATGATATACCATATATTTAATTCTTAATTCTAATGTATTTTGGCTTTAAACGGTCGAATTCCTGATTTTTAATTTTATACGTGATTTCTAGTAAGTAGTATACATTTTCCACAAATATTCAACTTAATCAAATTTGTAATAATATTTTAAACTATAACAAAGTTAATTAAACGCTTTAATATTTTAAAAGAAATATTTATTAGAGACGATATTTCGAAACATGTTTTAGTGGATGGACACGACGCTGACTTCGAAAATGTACGAATATTAAAAACCGTTAGAAACTACAAAGATCGTCTCCTGCATGAAATGATAGAAATTAAGAAAGAGAAGAACTCGATTAACAGGAAGACCGATCTTGATGGACTAAGTAATATATACTGTCAATTATTTATATAAATGTTGGAATCAAGTTTTTATCAATTTTCCAAAATTGAGGTTTTTCCTTGATTCCGAAATAAGGTTTTAGAAAAAATTTTTCTAAGATCTTAGTTCGTCAAATGACAATGTTTATATCGCGTCGCGTTGTCATCTCAATTTTGTTTGTTTATTTTGTTTGTTTATTCGAACTCGAAAATGAAAGCATACGCTTTCGAAATATCGTCTCTAATAAATATTTCTTTTAAAATATTAAAGCGTTTAATTAACTTTGTTATAGTTTAAAATATTATTAATAATTTTATCAAAAGTTACGAATTCTAAAATTTATATATTAATCAAATTTGGTACCTACTTCTCAAATCTTGATGAATTTGGGTTTAGTTATTCCATATCAGATGGTCGAATCTGGTCGTTCTACCATTTAGAAAATATTGTTTTTTATGGGTAATATTGGTTATTGAAAATTATTATTATTTAAATTTTATTGCCTTGCAGCAAAAGTTGCAACATTTTTTACATGTCGAAGAGTTTGTAAAAACTGAAATATCTTAGCTTCTATTTGTCCCATTCACGTGAGACTAAAGCAATTTGAGTTAAAGAAAATATTTTGATCTTCTGGGTAAATTCAAAATTTAAATTAAAAATAGATTTTTATTTTTCAAAACAGTTTTGGAACTGAAAATTTCGTGGAAATGACCGTCTTTGAAAGTAAGGCGTATATTTTCAATTAAATTTTAAATAAATCGGGCTATTTATGGATGGAGATATTACCGACTTATTTTTTTCTTAAAAAATTTTTTTTTTGGGTATGGTTCGTTTTGGAACCAGACGATTCGCATAAAATACATTTTATACATTCATATACGATTACGAAACTACGATGAATCACCATAATTATAATAATTTAACTAAAAAACACTTAAAATTGCGAATGTTATCTTGATAACATTTAATCGAAATTTCATTGTATAATTTTCTAATATTATTGATAGGAACTTTAAGTTAGGTAATAACTTTCATCGAATTCTAGGTAAACTAGAAAGCAACAGTTATTGCTGACACACCTAGGGAATAAATTTAAATAAATCTAATTAAATAAGGAGGGTATATTTTTGCAAAACAATTTTTTTTTCTTAATTTTTAGAGAGATTAAAAATAAATTTATTTGAAAAATTGCACTGTTAAATTTTAATTAAACAAATCTTGCATTAGGAGCACGTAAATTAAATAAATATAATCTGAGTTTTACATTATTTTCGTAAATATTTTCTTAATTAACTATACATTAAATTTTTTAAAATATTTACTACTAGTTTCTTAGAATTCTAAACCTGTCGAATCTTGTTGATCTTATACTAGGTGTAAATCATCAACAAAAATGCGTATACAATCTCTTTCTGCGAAGATCTTGCAACATGTCTCTACAGTGGCGTAGGGAAAAAACATAATAAAGTAAAAATTAAAATTGAAAAAAAATTATATAAGAAATTATTCTTATTCCTAAGGAAAGGAGGTCTAGACTACATTTAGATCATATGTATGTAATACCTAGAAATCTAGATTATGTCAATGCATATTGGGGGAGATACGTTTATATACAATAGCAAAAACAAATATTTAAAAAAATCGAAAAAGTTTTATTTTACTTAAATAAATTTTATATTATAAATATAAACCAAGAGCAGAATCGCTGAGGAAATTTGGTGTACAAGTGAAGGAAAATTTGAGAAAAATTTAGGAAAATTGTTTATCCAATATTTTAATTTATTATTATTAGCACACTGGTTTGTGGAAAAGATTGAATTAGTTTATTGAATAAACTAAATTCACATGCAATTATAAAAATTAAGTTTCTAACACGCCGTATTTCAAAACAATTTTATACATAAAGTATAAATTATAATTACGTTACAAATAATATACATAGAATTATTATCGTGTTTACTCTTATCCCAGAAAAATTAATTTGATTTAAAACAATTAAACCATTTTTTAAATATTGTTTAACTTGGGTTCATATATTTTACACAACAATTTTCTATATCCGGCTTTACCTTTTGTTTAATCAATTACACATCTTTACAATGGTGTAACTAGGAGTTGTGATGCCTGGGTAACTTATAGCCCGGGAGCCAGTGACAGATTTAGGTCAGTTGGTTGCTCCCGGCCGAAAATTGGAGGAATGCTTCATACAGGTGAGTTATGAAGCAAGGTAAACGTCCGCTGGACCAACGTTGGGGCGTAAGGCAACGGCAGCCTAAAACGCATGTAAAAAAAAAAAGAGTTTTCAGTGCTTTGATCCCGGTTGAAATTTTGTCAGATAATAGTTGACATAATACTAAGATGAAAAATCAAAATCCGCTGGCCGTAGGCCGGGGCTAAAGCCGTCCGCTGGGGCAGGAAAGATGCAAAAACCAGGTTTCGTCTATTTAAATGCACCAGCTTTTTTATTTAACTATTGTCAGGTGTGGAACTGTTATCAGACACCAGCCGACGGGTGTCTTTATTTAAGATATTACATTAACGTTATCACAAAATTACATGCATAATAATAATTATTATCGTATGACTGTATCGAATAACTTTGATTACATTAATGTAATATCTTAAATAAAGACACCCGTCGGCTGGTGTCTGATAACAGTTCCACACCTGATAATAGTTAAATAAAAAAGCTGGTACATTTAAATAGACGAAACCTGGTTTCTGCATCTTTCCTGCCCCAGCGGACGGCTTTAGCCCCGGCCTACGGCCAGCGGATTTTGATTTTTCATCTTAGTATTATGTCAACTATTATCTGACAAAATTTCAACCGGGATCAAAGCACTGAAAACTCTTTTTTTTTTACATGTTTTTTAGGCTGCCGTTGCCTTACGCCCCAACGATGGTCCAGCGGACGTCTACCTTGCTTCATAACACAACTGTGTGAAGCATTCCTCCAATTTTCGGCCGGGAGCAACCAACTGACCTAAATCTGTCACTGGCTCCCGGTCTATTACAGATTTTAAAAATAAACATAAATTACGCTCAAAAATAAAATGTAGGTAAATATTCCTATTATTTATTAATGAAAATATTTTATTTGAACACATAAATTGATTGATTGATGAAGATAAACAGATCTAGAAATACTACAATTTTTGGATTAAGTTAAAAAAAAAGGGAATGGTTTTTAAAAGAGAACACATTGTTATTTTAGCTATTTGTGCTATTTTATTCAGTTTCCATTCTATTTTCCAGATCAGATACTGTGTTTGTTAGCAGGGACGGACCGAAGAGACATTTTTGGGGGTGGGAGTAGTTCTCAATTTGCCAAATGTCGACGTTTAATTTTTGTATCTTTGTATCTTTGAAAAATAGTACCACTTTAGACAATTTTTAAAGTAGAATATTGTTACGGTCTCTGAATAAGTTGAACCTATCGAACTTCGATAGTTACGCCGCTGCTTCTTCATTACTTTTAAGTTTGACATTTTTATCCTTTGTTATTAATTTTTATTTTCATTTTTTTGTTTCTATTTTATTAAATTTTTTAATTTTAGAATTCGTAACTTGTGATAAATTATAATAATATTTTAAACTAAAACCAAGTTAAATAAACGCTTAAGTATTTTTTAAATTGTATTTAAAATAAATATCGAATATAAAATAGATATCGAAATATCGTGCCTAATAAATACAATTTAAAAAATACTTAAGCGTTTATTTAACTTGGTGTTAGTTTAAAATATTATTATAATTATTTTTTATCCTATTTTTCCCATACTTAGATTTTATTTCAAAATTATCATATGGTTTAATTATTATTTGCCATTGTTTTAATCTAAATTTTTTCTCTCGATCCTCTCAAATTTGATCGATAACATTTTTTCCTTGTTTTTAATAATATCTAGTAATACCAGATTTACCTTTTTCCTCATTTTTAATCTAGAATTTTATCCTTTAAACTCTATTTTTTTGCAACCCATTGTCAGATTTTCTGATTGAAATTATTATTTATTTATGTAGGTATGCATTATATCAACGGATAAACCAATTTACATAGTAATTTACAACTACATAATTTATAACATAATAATATGTATAGTAATAATTATAGTGATTATACTACATCAAACAGACAGTGACGACGCCAGCATTAGTTCTATGCCGGGGCGAAGTAAAATTAGCAAGTTGGTACGGGGGCGGAGTATAAATAATCTTTTAAAAATGCTGATTAAACGCTACTCAAAAGTTTGCTAAACGGAATGGGAATCGCAAGTCCAATATCATTAGCAGTCGTGTTCTCATGTTTCAAAATTTAGATTTTGCAGTTTTCAGTTTTAATGAACGGGATACTCCATACCACATTGTAACCTAATAAATAATATGCAATAGTAGCCAGTGAATCTTGACGATTCTGTTAATTTTTTTAAATACTATAAAGAATTGGTTTTCCAATTTAAAAAATTTAATTTATTATCGTGAGCGCTTGAAAATTCTCTAATTTTTTTAGTGAATTCTTACCGGGGCGAACACTTTTTCAACCGGGGCGATCGCCCCGTCTGCCACCCCCGTAGCGTCGTCACTGCAAACAGATATACAAAAATATGCAACTGCTTCAACCGCTTCCAATCTATCAATTTCCATATGGTAAAATAAAGACCATAGACATAACACGTTTTCCAATATGAATTTTACTAACGAGAAATACAGCATTTTAACCGTTTCGGCAGAAAAATGCAGAGAAATGATTAATGGAGATAGAACGATAACCTTCACCAGGATTTAAAAAAATTTCTAGTGACATTATGGTAGTTTATGGCAGAAATTACAAATATAAATATTAAAAGTTACGGATCATCCAAAAATTAGGGTCGAAAAAACCCAAACGCCGTAAAAAATTGAAAGCGACTGCTGTATTGGCTGCTTCTATAAAATTAACATCGTCCATGGCGTAAAAATTGCAGAAGTCATTGATGTGAGCTGCTCCATCCATTAAAACCATCCCTGTAACTACTCCAATTCAAAATTTGCCGATCTAGAAATTCGGCTATAATTAACGAAATCCCATTTTAAATTAATTTATAATCCATACTTATGATGTTAGCAGTGGCACAACTAAATCACACTGTTGAACCTATGTACCTTAAGCACACGTACCGTGTGACAAATCGAACTTCAAATCAATTATTTCCGAAAATAATTAATTAAGAAAAATTATAAGTAGATTATATTATAAACTTTATAAAATATACAAATTGTTAATTCGTGCAAAATATTAATTCTAAATTTTAAAAGATATGCAGGTTAAGGGTGGGATTTTGTCGGCTTTTCCTGTGTTTTACAGGAAATAAGTCATTTTTAAAACGGCTCTACAGATTGACTAAAATTTTGTAGAAAATTTATAATACACATTCGCACAATATCGGCTATTTTATATTTTAAAAATATAAGTTTTATGTAAAAATATCTAGATTTTAGATAAAAGCTTTTAAAGATTAGATTTCTGGTTATCATTTTAGTATTTTTTAAAATACTATTTTTTAAAATACAAAAATATAAAATAGCAGATATTATATGACCGTTTGATGAGCATTCAGCAATGGTCTTGTGCTATTTTTATAAAATGTAGTAATTTTAATTGATTTAATCCTAAAAATCCTACTTTACTCTTTCAGTTTATGGTGTAAAGGGGACGGATCTCTACCATGTTAAGAGAGGGTTACAAACCAGATTTATTTTTCGGATTCTCGTTAATCCATTCTTCAGGGCTTCAGGGATACAATCCGAGTCATGCTTACGGTACTGGTTACCTATACCCCCAGACCCCACGGTGCGTACTAACGCGACATATAAGATGTACACTCGTATCGCGCTATAAACACGAGGTCGGGACTTGAGCTTCGCGCTATAGTAACGCCGAGCGGGGAAAGGCACTGCTCCCTCTCGACCGACCGTAAGCTCCGCCCAGCCTATCAATTTCTTTATCGGTGACACATTTTTAAATTTCAAATTGATATAACGGTTAGTTATTATATATAATTATTTATAAAACACCGTTTTTATAATTTACATTTCCAAAAAATGAGATGATAAAGGCTATTTTGGTTGAAAAATAGAAAATGTTGGAATATTGGTCTTTTTTACCGATCATATGGTCGCGCCCATGTTGTGACGTCAGACTTTTCCAGTCTAGTAGAGGGAGTGTAGGAGAAGCAACTCGCGCTACTACAGTGCGACGCGCTCCGTTCTAATAACGCGGTAGTGCTAATAGCGCTATAGCTTATAGCGCGATACGAGTGTATTTATTTTGCAAGATTAAAAAGTATCATATCCAAAAAAATTAATTAATCTAAAAAAAACCAATATTGTGTTCGAAAGAAACACTATTTATTTGTCTACTGTACCCTATAATGAACTGAAAAAATAAAGTTTTGTTAACAAAAATAACGTACGAAATTATGTAAAAAAATTATATTTTTTACTTATGACATGGTACAATTGAGGGGCCTAGAAGTAAAAGGGTTCAAGTGACTTTTTTAAACAATGCAGAATATTATAGATAAAGGGTATCCTAACTTGGAGGTAAAATGATTTTTGGATTTTTTTTTCAGTTTTCAAAATTTATTCCTGGAATTTTGAATTTCAAGTTAACTTTATAGCCATTCACTTCAGAACTACTGAAATGCACTTGAATCTTTTTACTTCTAGACCCCCTCAATTTAAATAATTTTGTGAATGTTTGTACTATCTATAGAATATTTAAAAAATGTAAATGTTTTTGTAGATAGGAAATGTATGCAGCGCAATTTCATTTCTAATGTTTTCGCAAAATTAATTAAAAATTATTTATTTGCATTTATTTAGCGTATTTGGCGCGCACTGTTATTTTAAATTTTCGAACAGAAAATTTACAGTTTCTGTATTTTTTGGGCATCAATTATTACCAATTATTTTGGGCGATCGATATTCGTGAATCTAAAAATATGTAGAACAAAGGTACATGCTATCTGCTTGATTAAAAAAAATTAGGAAGTTTCAATGCACCTGCTCGCCCCTTCTACTCGATAATAATTTTCCTATTGCGCCATCATTTTGAAGACAATCAAATTTCGTGTACTGTTTTTTACCCAGCCAGAATAATTAACGCCCTTAAACCTTGAACTACATAATAATCTTGGAAACGCAGCTGCCGCAATATTTTACAAGTGAAAGAACGGCTTAAAACCGGAAACCTCGCATTATAAATTTCCGGTTTTGTAAATCGAAGTTTTTAAATTGGCCTGTGTTTGTTTGATGTAACATAATAACACAAAACAAAGGAATCTAACCAAGTTTCAACAAGTTTCAACTTGTTAGTTCAGGTTCGCAGAATTTGGCGGGCATGTGGCAAAATTGAATCGACCAACTATATTTTGCACCTTCGCAACCATTCGCGAGTAGGTACATGGTTAAATCAAAATAAACAACATCTGCAAATAAATGATATCTTTTATCGTAAAAGCGATTTTAAATTTAGGCAAAACTAAATTGCTTGGTAACGATGACTCACGTAGAGGTCAGAGCGCTTTACTTTATTTTTTCAAAGAATTCCGAGAAATTTAAACTCGTGATCAAATCAGGTGTTCCGATAGGATTAAACTGACGTCAGTTACATGCTCATTACTTACGAAAAAGGACCGAATGATGATTTGCGGCGGAACGAAAAGGATGGGCAATTGGTGTTATGAAGGGGAATTCTAGTTCGAGGACGACGCTGCTGTCGAGGTATTTCACTGTATTTCACAATATTTTTGAAAATTGAACAAGGCGGACGCGTTTTAACAACGTCTGCCCATTTTGTGATTTTTTAAGATTAAAGTAAATAAATCAGTGCGATAGTTTTAGTGTCACTAGGGTAATCGGTTGAATTTTTTACTACATTTTTGGTAAAAAGTTTTTGCGCGAGTACAGAGAGCAGCGCCAAAAATAAGCGCCTGGGTGAGAATTTTATTATTTTTTTTAGGTGAAATGCTTCCCGCTTTTTAAATCAACCAATATTTTATTGAATTTTATTACATTATCGCAAATAAACTCGATAAAACCCATATGGGGTTCGCCCAATTTGTAATTGCGCAATAAGTAATTTTTTTTAAATTTATTGTATTGTGATATTTTGATTGCGTTTTTCAAAATAAAGTTGATTTTTCAATTGTATTTCAAGTCATTTGTTTGTTTTTAGCAAAATCTTGTTACGTCATAACGTGAACTATTATTGATCCTGGGAATTCCGTCATGTGATTCAACACGTGCCCTTGACGTGTTTCCCAAGTCTCTCTAGTTGGTTCCGAATAATTTCGCTTTCGAAAAATATTTTTTATTTTGAAATTAAACTATTTATAATTTATTTATCAAATATGAACTGTACATACCGGAAATTCGCTTTGATATTTAAAAAAATTGCTATCTCTGTTTTTGCAAATTGATATCAATTGACGTCACCTACGCGAGGTATTAATTTAACCGATAATGATAAACAATTTTATTTTATCACAATTCATTTTTGATGTTACTTGAGCAGAACAAAGTTTCTAATTCCGACATTGTTGACCCAGAAAGTGAAACCAATTATTTGGCAAGGCCAGACTAAATATTTAAGAAAATCCTAGTCTGGTTTGCCCAAGAAGCCCAAGAAGTTTCAAGAAATTTAATCTCTGGTTTTTCCAGAAAAAAAAGGCTTTAAAATTATATCGAGGTTTTGACGAGAAAAAAATATGTTAATATTCGAATAATCCTGTCATTTTTCTATTTTTATAGTTACGTAATTAATTATTTGTTTATATTGTAAAATCATCGTTTCAAGGTTTCCTTCTTAAATAAACGAGCCAGGCCTAATTATGTAATTAAGTTTAAATATGGCAAGCACCAGGCATGCATTTTGTAATTTCGAAACTGCGTAGCTAGAATTCACAAAATCTTCATTAAAATCAAATTATATTTTGAAAAATACAAATTTATTTTAATGTGATCCAATATTCCAGAAAATGAATTCTTCAAATTAAATAAGTCGGTGAGGGATAGGAATCAACATTTTTAAAATTAATTTTCCTAATAATTTTTTTTGTTTTTAGTCTTTTTTTAATAATTGGTTTTGGTTTAATTGAGTAACATTAATTGGTAAATTAATAATTTGTTTTCAAATATTGAAAGGGTAGTTTGTCAACTTTTATAATTTGTAAGGGTTGATTGGTTAGGTAAATAATTAACATGTCATTGTTCGCCGGAAGGCCGCAAAAAGTCGGTGCTTCGAACCCGGAATTTCCGTTTAAAGTTCAAATGCATACAAATTTTTTTGTTAGCATAAAAGTAGAATTACATTATTTTTATATTCGGATAAGTTTATTTTCGAAAACACATTTACAAAAACGTTTTCCGCCCTTGGGAAGCGGAAAAAAATTTCTGCCCCCTCCCCCCAGCTTCACGCAATCAATAATTTTTTGTTGCCAGGAGAGCTCTAATACAAATTGACCTACTTTTTCTCACATAACTTGCAAACGGTGACAGATGGCGAAAAAAATTTATAACAAAAAATATTTGTTTTCTTGCGCTGAATATTTTTGGTCTCTTCAACATTTTTGTATATTTTACAGATTTCGAGTTGTAATGGAAAAACCGGTCGAGTCATGCTCGAGCTGTTGGTCGCGGCTGCCCGGGGCTTAGAAATTGTTAATAACAGATATGATTTTTTTTAAAACCAAAACAGTTATTTCTTCATTTGCAGAAGAATTTATTTTCTGTATTTCTGCAGTTATTAGAAATTTGATCTTAATTATAGTTGCCCTTTATTTATTGATTATGCTCGTCTGACGAGCTTTTAATAAGCTGCCACTCTTGTTTTCTAAAGCTTATTTTTTGAATTCGTTTTTCACATTCAAAGGACGACATTTACTTTCCATTATTGATTTTAAAGTCGCCGGCATAATAAATGTACCTTTTCGTCGAGAGATAAAAAATGGTAAATCAGTTCGTGAGAAATTAAATTATCATGAAAACATTTTTGAGCAACTTTCTATGTAATCTCGGAAATTCAGTTTCCCAGCATTTTTATACGAAGGAAAGAAAATGACAGAAAATTTAAACTCAATAATCCTTGAACAGCCACCCCTGTGGAATTCCCACTTCGGCATTTCAATATTATTGAAGGACCTTCTTCTTGGTGGTTTTTGTAACTATTTCCGTCTGCCTATTTTTAAAATTTAAATTATTTTTTTTATCCGGTTTCTCCCTTTCACCTGAAATCGATCGATCGAAAATATTTGCGATAAGATAAAACTAAATAATATGTAAAATCTTGCAGAGAAAGCTTTTCAAAATTTAATATTGGCTTTTTTTTCAGGTTGAGAAGCACGCGTTGCACTCAACTCCTTCCTTTGTAGGATCCCCTAGGAATCAACATTATTAAAACAACAAACGGCGAATCTTATGTAAGTAAACAATTTTTATATTTGAGTTAAAAATGTGTTAATATATAAATATAGAAACCACCTTTTATGGAAATAAACTTTGTATTGATAAACTTCGGTTTGTTTACTTGTAAATATTATAGGTGTGAAAATTTTTGATTGTGTAAAAATATGGTAAATTTAATTTTAATTTTATTTTAGTTAAATAAATTTTTTCCCAGTAGATTAATTTTTTTTTATGATTTTTTTTAAGGTTTGCGAGAACATGGATCAACGTAAATGTGATAAAATTGCGTTTCTGTAAATGTATTTTGTGTTGTTTAAAAACTCAGAAAAAACTTTTAGTTTAAAAGACTTGGGGGGGTTGTGCCACTTACTTAATTTAAAATAAAAAAAATTACTCATAATTACATTGGATATATTTAATTTTGATTGGGGATTATTATCTAATATTTAGGAAAAAAAATTAAACATTGATTTTTTCCGATAAAAAGTATTAGATATATCTAATTCTTTATAATTATTAAAATTATCCTTTATTCAAATTAATTATGGTATTTTTCTTTACATAGTACAAAAACAATTATAGATAAATAGTTGTAATAAATGTGGGTTCCATTTTTAAAATGTGGCACTATCCCTCCCCGACCTAAAAAAAAACCAGTCAAGGTGATATAACTCATTGTGTTTCCTTATATTTTTCATTTTGATGAAGTCGAATTTAATAGAATAACATTACCGCCTGTATAGTCTCGTGTGATAATCAGTGCTTATTCTATTACATTGGATTAAAAAAAAAATGTCTCTAAAATGTAAGCTAACGTTAAATATTCCTTTACAGTCCCGTTCAACATGGCCTTACACGCTGTCTCTACTCTCTCATGTGGATCATGGCGAGAAATCGAGTGTTCTGGAGTCACTGCTACGAGTAACCCCAGATCAAATAAACCGAAATCCGTACGATACAGAAAACCTGGTCAAAGTGGAAAATTGCGACGATCAATTGAACAGTGGTCATTTGATCAATCCAAGCACTTTAATCAAGAGTTGCCCAGTGCCCTCACGAGTTCACGTACGATTGAGCACCAAAAGCGTTGTAATTTAAGGTCTAATGTTTGTTATTTTCAGGAAAATTCTTCCTTGCAAAGTGTGACAGAAACAAGCGATATTTTGAGCCCCAAAGCGTTAAAATTGGAAATGGAGATCTTTGGAGATCTCAGTGCGTTTTGTCCAACCGGAGGCACGGTTGCGACAAACCACTTCCAAGATATCACAGATGAACTTAATACTCCGGTCTTAGGTAATATTTTCTACTAAACCTGTGTTTTAAGTGACTAAAGTTGTATCTCTCCTTTAACAGAAAAGGCGCATTTTGACTATGATCGCCCAACAACGAGCTCTGATCTTCTGAATGTTATTCCTACAATGGTAGATCATCTCAATTATAAAATAAAGCATGAGCTATCAAATTATGATAATGTAAATATAGGCGATAATCTTATGATTAATCAAGATAGCATTATAGGTTTTAAGGAAGGTGAAAACAAAGACATTTCAAATATCTTGCCCATTGATATCGATAACGACATGGGTGAATCCCCTATTATAAATTATATAGTGATCAGTGGTCAGGGTATAAATAATAATAATAATAATAACAACGCTGATGTGTTTATTTCAAATAATCATGCAGAATATCATAACTTGAGCATTAATAAAGTAACCCCACCATACGAGCTGATGAACAATGACGAAGATGAATATTTACCTACCGTCAATAACTTCAGTGATATTTATTATGAAAATGATTTCAAACTTGATGTGGCAACAGAAAATACTAGCAATGATGATTCCACTCAACAATATATCTACATAGAAACTGCTGCTCCTTATGAAACGCCCGACACAAGTAGAAGTCCATCGGAATTTTCAGAAAGTAGCAGTCTAAATTTAAAACTGAAGATTAATAAAAAATTTGATAACCATCAATCCATCGAGACACCAGACATTATTGACACCATAATTGAAAACGAAAAGGGATTTAATATATTTGATTTTATCAACAATGAGGTAAGTTTTTCTCCGTACTTGTACAAGTTATTTTTAAAAATTTCTCTTAACTTGCCTTAGATGTTTGGATGTTTTTGTTATCAATAATATTCCTGATGAACAATACATCTGAATTTTGGCATAGACGTGTATTGGCGATGACAATACAGTAATTCTGTTGATTATTATTTGAATTTTTGAAAGTAATATTAAAGACGAAAACAAAGCCTTTTTGAAATTTTGTCATTTTTACCTTTTCATCAATTTTCAGGATGCCACCACTCCATCGACAGTGTCATTGCCTCCTTTCGACATTTCTTCACTTGCTACCACCTCTACAACAGTTTTTCCTGAACCTCCTGTGTTTTCGAAGAAAACCAGGCAGATGAAACGCAAATGTCGTGATGACGATGATGAAGATTACGAACCGCCCATATCCGTGCGAAGAAAAACAACTTCATATCAAATCACTGATGATTCCAGCAACAGCAGTTATGAGGAACCACTCCTACCGGTTGTTAAGAGGGGTCGTCCTACGAAACGAAAAACTTCCGTTTCATCTGAAAGCACAACAGAAGGTGGCAGGTACAGAGAAATGCGCGATAAAAATAACGAAGCCTCTCGACGTTCGCGACTAAAACGAAAAGTCAAAGAAAGCGTTCTCGAAGTAGAGGCAAACAAATTGGAAGACAAAAATATGAGATTGAAAGCACAAGTTTCAGAACTTGAGAAAACGGTCAATAATTTTAGAAACAATCTCATGAAAATTTTGATGTCCAAGTAAATGGTTTAGTTCGTCTGTAGTGTACTTAATTTTGAACAATTTGTTTTATAAAAGACTTATTTTGATAGCCACTTTGGGGGTTACTTTTATTGCATAATTTTATGCATGTTATATTAATTATAAGAAAGCACATTATTGTAAAATGTCTTGTAGATTTTATTTTGTAAGTTATAATTTTATATTCAATTTATTATTACATCTTGGCTTGTATTTGACTAACTATTATATACACTAAATTCCAAGTTTTTGAGAAGATTTTACGACGGAAAGCTAATTTTTTATGTTAATGCTTCCCGATTGGTAGTAACCATTTTTACTCCAATTGCTATTGATTTTATATTCAAGTTTATTAGTTAATATAAAATTGTATTTGCATTATTTATCTTCTCAAATTGTTCTTAAAAAATAAATTAATTTCAAAATTTTAACTGTTTCGTTATTCCAACAACAGCGATAACCAACTTGAATCTTGATCGAATTTCGAGGATGTAGCTAACAGAGAAGTTCATACATCTATTTCATAGAAAATCGCAGTTTCGTTCTTGTGAGAAATCAAAATATACATTTCAATTTAGAGATTTCTGACGGTAGGAAGTAAAAAGTAGAAAACTTAAAAATAGGTCATCGGAAATTACAAGAAAATGTGACAATTTAGAGGAAGTATCATTTGAAAGAAATTTTTTGTCCCCTGGATTAGGTGTTGTAACCCCTCGCTGATTATGATATAAAAGTAGTTCGAGGGAATTAAATATTGTGACTGTGTTTTATGAAAATACCAGAGATTTCTGCACTCAAAGTTTAACCTTAACTCGGTTAATATATTTATGTTTGGAATATTCCTTTTCTATGGTACACTTTGAAGAGTTGCAGAATTTGGTTGTGTGTATGCTGGTGACAATTGAAGCAACGGACCAGATTGATATACTTATAGATCCGGTAACTCTTCCAAGCTAGTTGGATCTTCGATCCTTCCATCTTTCAATCGCCCACTTGTTATGGGTTCTCTCCTTGGAGAAAACAGGATTTGTGGTTATAAATCATTTCTACCCCGCGCTTTCGACTACATCCTGTAAATTTCATTCAGTCAGGATACCAGTTCTTCCTTTCTTACAGATTTGTCCACCATATAAACGTAAATTAAAGGCATAAGGGGCTCCAATTTCTTTACTGCAAGGAGAGAATGGCCAATTAACTTCTGAACGGAATCATAAGATTCGACTAGCAAGCCGTTGTTCCTGACTTGTATTATCTTTTCAACGGTAACGACAAGTTCTGACTGGGTAATACTCGTCTGGAGTGTTTTGGTTTTCTCTGAGGTGTTTGCCTCATTACCCTCTCCGTGGAACACCTGGATTTGATTTTAAATCATTTCTGCAAGGCTACTGGGTTGGGTTATTTTCCCTCCTTTTGACCATCACAAGGTAGTATTTGGGACAAAACCTATGTAAGAGGTAAGGAGGCTTCCGCCTGCTACTGGAGTTTCACTTTGAGAATCTTCTCCTGCTCTTGAGTTTTGGCCTCCTTAATTACTTATTCGATAATATTGCTGATACTACTTACCCGTGTAGAGATGAATGTGATCCTGTGGTTTCGTAAAGCGCAGTGGGACAGTTCTTCCTCTACTTCGAACTTTCTCTGATGCTTAGGTATTCTTGTCATTATTATTATTATTTTTATCTTACTTCAAATACCCTGTATGTACTTGAACGCGAACAACGGTGGCTTTCTCCTGTTCTGACAGTTGGTATCCCTTGAAATTTGTTTGCATAACCTCACTTTGACATTTATAAAACGTTTAGGTTGCGTTGTTAATTTTCTTAATTTAATTTTTAAGTGTACAAATAAAAATGTCGTATTTGTCCCGGAAGGAAGTAGATGAGCTGAAACCATCCATAGATAAAGTGGTGTACAAACTATTAGGGAATAGCGACTCGTCTTTAGTGAGTACTGCAGTACATTGTATAAATTCCGGTTACGACAGGCGAAAAACTGTCGACAAACTTACTTCTTACATTGACAGTAAAAGAGCTAGTAGACTAGCAGATAAAATATTTGATTTGGTCGACGATGTGCGCTCATCTTATAGGTCAAGAAAGCGTTCCCGGTCGAGATCGAGAGACCGTGAGAAGGACTCAAAACGTTCCAAAAACAGTAGTTTACGTAACCACGAAAATGAGCGCGAAGACAAAACTAAATTGTCAAACAGTAAAATTAAAGAGGTGATGCAAAATGCCCAAAAAGAAATAGAGGAAAGAAAAAAGTCGTTTGATTCGGTTTCATCTAAAAGTAAACCCGTAGCTCCTTTGGCCGGCCCTATACCAGCTCCCAGCATATATGGAATTCCAACGGGTTTACTCAACAGAGGAGATGCCGATAAAGCGAGAAAGATTGCACAATTGCAGGCACAAATTAAAAACAAACTTTCAACCGGCATTTTGGGAAATGTTATCATTCAAATGCCTGTCATGCCTGAAAAACCAACTCCACTTATTTTAGATGAAGAAGGTAGAACAGTCGATAAGACTGGCAAAGCAGTGACTTTAACTCAGATCGCACCGACGCTTAAAGCAAACATACGGGCTAAAAAGCGACAAGAGTTTCGATCACAATTAAGCGATAAAATTTCTGAAGATAATGCAGAACCTTCTTTTTATGATGCTCGTATTGGTCTTAAGCCAGCAACGAGGACTAAGAGAAATTTGAGATTCCACGAACCTGGCAAGTTTCAGCAATTGGCTGAACGAATTCGAATGAAGGTTTGTACTAACAACTTTCTTTTTTATAAAATATTGCTTAATTAATTTTTGGAATATTAACAATAATAAATAAATATTGTAATAGTATGTTGTTTTAAATAGGCTCAACTTGAAAAGCTGCAAAATGAAATTTCACAAATTGCCAAGAAAACGGGTATATCATCGGCCACGAAACTGGCTCTTATTGCCAAGTCGGAAGGTGCTTGGGATGAAGTTCCGAGTATGGAGTGGTGGGACTCTGTAATTTTAGAAGATAATTTGGAAACTATGCGAGAAGGCAAAATTGCAGTTAAAGAGCATGTCATTAACAACTTGGTCGAACATCCAACACAAATAAGATGTCCCAGTAAGTCTTCTCTTTTATCTTAACTTTAGTTAACTTGGTCGGTCGATACAGGGTGTTTCAAAGAATAAGTAAATTAAAATTAATCAAAACGGCTGAATTGACATGGGTCTGCCAAGTAACCCACTGATGATATAAATAGTGTTAGTTTACACCTCGGCAAACTTAGTTTAAGAGCTATCTCTCAAAATGCCAAAACTAGGTGCGGAAAGCCAATAAAAGTTGAAAACTATGATGTTTAAAAAGGTCGTTATTCTCAGAATCTTTTAAAACAAAAAGCTCAAAGCACAACATAAATAAGACATTTCTTAGCTAACTTCAGCTAACTTAGCTAGCTTCTTCAGCCTATTTTCCGCCCACTCCTGGTCCCATATTTTCGAGCTCACACGATTTGATTCGTATGCGAATCATTATATTTCGACCAATCAGAGAGTGTGAATATTCAATTTTCATGCGAAAGTGACGTATTTTCGTATGCGAATCAAGTCGTGTGAGTTCGAGAATAGGGCCCCTGGACATAAACCTCTCCCATAGGGGAGCATTAAGCATTCAGACCCTATGGCTGCTTAAACCAGGTTGGAGAATAGCTGTAATTCTGTTTAATAATGGTTGATGGTGGCAATTGTCAACCCAGGGGGACCACCAGCTTAACATTCCCTTCGAAGCACGGAGACGGTCATCTGAAAGTTTTTTCGACTCTTTCCGGATTCGAACCGGGTACCTTAGAGTCAGCAGTTGTCCGGCCCCAGATGTGGTTGAGCATCTCAAAATGTGCTCATTTTCAAGAAAAAATCTCAGCTTTTTTGTGCAGTTTTAAATTTATTTATTCTTTGATTTAATTTTTATTAATGGGAGAAAACGATTTTGCCACCACGAGAAGCAACCTTTTTCTTAAAGTCGTCTCATAAGATTCATAGAATAGCGGCCTTAACTATATCTTAAATTTCAATATAATTCTTACAGCTGTTTTTAAACATTTTTCATTTAAAGCTAAAAAATATGAAAATATTGCTTCCTTTCCTGCTGTGGGGTTCTCGTCTTTGATCACGAAGGTTAAAAATTAATTTTTTTAAATTTCAGCCGATCCACTGAAACCGGTTTACATGCCAGTCTTTTTAACAAAAAAGGAACGTAAAAAGTTGCGTCGTCAAAATCGGCGTGAGATGTGGAAAGAAGAGCAGGAAAAAATTCGTTTGGGCTTGGAAGCACCACCTGAGCCTAAATTACGTATATCAAACTTGATGAGAGTTTTAGGTTCAGAAGCTGTGCAAGATCCAACCAAAATTGAAGCACACGTAAGAGAACAAATGTTAAAGCGGCAGAAAGCTCACGAAGAGGCTAACGCTTCCAGGCAATTAACTGTGGAACAAAAGCGACAAAAGAAGATTAGAAAAATTAAGGAAGATGTATCTCTTGGGGTTTATGTCGGAATATTCAGAATTAGAGATTTGCATGAACTTGCATCTAAAAAATTTAAAATTGAAAATAATGCAAAGCAGTTGTTTATGACCGGGTGTGTTATGTTGTACCCCGATTGTTGTGTAGTTGTTGCCGAAGGAGGACCAAAGCAGCTTAAAAAATATAAAAGGTGGGTAAGAACACGGGATGATTTTGTTTTACTTATTTACAAAATGTTTTAGATTGATGCTGCACCGAATTAAGTGGGACGAAGACATAGTTAAAGATCCAGATGGCAATGAAGTTCCAAACAAATGTGATTTGGTGTGGGAAGGTACTAGTAAGCAACGAAATTTTGGTGAAGTGAAATTTAAAGTGTGTCCTACTGAAAAATTAGCTCGTGAATATTTCAAAAAGCATAAAGTTGAACATTATTGGGACCTTGCATATAGCAATGCCGTGTTGGAACCCACCAATGATGTGTAACAATGTAATTTTTACAACCTCGATAATTGTAATTATTATAGCCAAGATTTTTGTATGAGTAATGTGACTTGTAACAGCGATAAAAAATATGGTCTTTGAGACTTGTAAAATGAATTTGGAAGTAATATAACAAAAAATCGACAAGCACTCAAAATTGTATAGAATAAAAGAGGTAAAATTGATTATTAATTGTATAATTATTGCCTTAAATGCTTGTTTTTAAATGAAACATGTACATTTTTATTTACAATTAAAATATTTAAGCACTGAATTTTTAAGTATTTTGTTGTTCCAAATTATTCATAGGTATAGGGAAAATTTAGAACAATTTAACATTTTGATTATTTTACTCATCCCGAAAGTTGTTATATTTAAAAATCGATCAGAGTAAAAGGTGTAATTATTATGTCTTATTTTTTCAGTAGTTATAAATGTTTTGAAATTGCTCTACTAAGATTATATCGGGCAAACTGGATTGGCAATGTTGATAAATTTAAGAAGACAAAAAATGTCAAATCGAAGGGAACGGCTCAAATAGTTGATTTGCATCAAAGAAAACTGAAATTTTAGCTTTGACTGTCATCTGACGTTAATGAATTGAAAAAATAGCAGACGAGGAATTTGGGTTTCTAGCCGAATCTTCCAATAATGGTATGTAAATATTGTATTAGTTGTGATAATAATGTAAATTTTCTTGTTCTTCAAACTGATAGACTTGCCCTACGAATGGGAAACTTTTGCTACTCAACTTTAAAGTAAACACAAATTACCTAACAATAAAAATATTTTTTATTATTTTAGGTGTATCACAAATGCTTCTAAATAATAATAATTGTTATAACGTATACTTTGTTTCATAATTTACTCTAATACTAAAAAATTGCAGAGGTGTATGCAGTACGAAATCCTGCCTTCCTCTGGTTAATTCGTTAGTTCTTCAATCTGACTTGTTTTTAAATTTGACTAGTAGCAACTATTAGTGACTCTGGTTCAGTCGACTTATAATGCAACGAAGGACTAGCTTGAAGTTTTCTAAAATTTAGAAGTTCATTAATTTATTGCTTCTTCATAGAATTGAGCTTTCTTCTTTGTTGCCATTTGTAACCCTTTCTATTAAATGTAGCAGTTCAGTATATAAAAAGCAGTTTCTACTGGACGGTTTACAAATTTCTCTGTGATCCAGAGGAACTCCCCATTTTTTGCCTATTCCTGGATCTGAAACATTTTAATATAGAATTTGATCAAAAGAAATAAAAACTTTACCTGCTGAATCCAAATGAACAATTTTTATGTACATAAACGACATAAACGTTAAGGATGTTTCGATAAAACTAAACATATCGATATCAAACGAAGTGTTTTCCAACATGTGCAAAAATTTTCGATGTAGGTTTAATACAAAACGGCAATCTAAAACAAAATAATATATAAAATAATAATCAACTTACGAAGATTTTAAATTACCTTTTTGTACTTCCAATAATTCAACACTTCTACTTAAAAATGGCAAAGTAAAATTAGCTAAAGCGGAACCTCGGTGCGGAACGCTATAAAACATTATTGCTTTACTTTGTAAATATATATTTTTTAAATGCTCCTCGTAACTTTCCCACGCTGTAATGTAAAATATCGTTAAAAATGTGATTGCTAATATAGCAGACTTACATACCATAAAGCATGATTTGCTTAACGTACAGACCACCTTTTGAATGTCCCACCCAAACAATTGGATGCTTTCCCACATCTATTTTTAATAGGTGATCGATCATTTCCTTACATCTTTCAAGTAAACCAGAACTGAAATAAAAGTAATAATGCAATAATATGATCATTTTGAGTTAAAAAGCTTTTATTTAGTAACACCGTTGGGATTTGACCCCACATCATTCATTAATAACAATCGTATTGAATTTGCTTATTAATTATTATTGTTATTTATAATGGCATGATTGATAATAATTTAATCAAGAAAAATAATAATTAGCACAATGATCTTTGGCGAGACGTAATTTTACAAATGATAATAAATAATAACGCTATTTATATTGTTCACGACCTTGAGCCAATAAGAAAAACTTAAAAAAACCCACCAAACTTCATTAATTTTTGCTTTAATTTGAAGTAGGTTACTGACTCCCTTGCCTTTTATTTATTTTTATTTTCCCGTTATCCACTGAAAGTCATCAATCAAAATAAAAAATATTCACCTTACATCAAGCACTTAAATAGGTCAAAACTCCTTTATCCTTCCTTGACAGGAACTTGAAAAAATCCTATTTTCATAGAACACGTGGATTTAACTACTTGGAGTGAATCCAAAAGTTTGAAAATTAATTTTAAAGGAATTCTCAGGACTGAACTGAGAATTAATTTGTTTCAAACCAGACTTATGATTTTTTTTTAAACTGACAACTTCGGCAGACAGGCTAGAGGCCAGTCCAGCTCTGGGTATTTAAAATTTTTTTGTAGGTGTTAATGTTTAAAATGATATATTTACCGATTTCTCTTTCTGATCCAAACTGGTCTCCATAAATTTGGGTCAGTGGTATAGTTCAGAGCGATGACCCTTGTATTTGGACAATCTTTCGATAACCAATCTTGAGGCCAACATTTGGAATAACCCTCATCGTCTTCGTCATTTTCAATCTGAACATCTTCGACGTCGTTTTCAACAAATATGTTCGAAAAGTCGTCTTCCATTTTAGACATCTTCCTTGGGGAGTTTGAATAATTGGACGAACTTGAACGTTTCAACTGATTCACGGTTCTAAGAATGTCGATGTTGAAATCTTCGACGGATTTGCTTCTATCTAAAATGGCTTTCTGTATATTATTTCTATCGTTCTTCCATAGCCCTTGTTTCCATGTTTTATCCAAAGAACCATGAATTCCGTGAATGAAGATTACATCAGCTACAATGTTTTCACGTTTGGGTGGTTCGTGTAAAACTATACAATCGACGCACTTTTCGACGGCACCGTCTTCTTCCACGGTATTGTTAGTTCTCACTTGTCTTAACTGTAAAGGGTATGTAATTCCTCTTTGAACCGAGGAGAGCGAACGAGAAATACTGTTGGCCAAAAATGCAAATACTGAGGGCAAAACTTGTCGACGAACACTTTCGACCACAGTGTTTTGATTCCTTAGGTAGGCGTAATATACGCCAATAACAGCCGGAAAAAATGTTTCTGCCAATAAAGCAGCCATCACTCGAATTTTTCTAAAACAAAAATAAGTTAAAATTTTTTATATTAAATTTAAAGAAGGTTTTACAAATTTTAATCAGTAATTGCATGGTGAATAATCAAGGACGCCTATTCTATTATTTTCAAAATTAAAATAAATTAAATGATGATGTTGTTACATCATTCGTACAATTTAACTTAGGTCAGCATGGCACAGTAACAGGCTAAAAGCTCTATAATAATTAATAATTTATTTAACTATATCGAAAGAGATCGTTGAAGTTTCATAATATCTTCATGGCCGATTTTTCAAAATTATGACTGACGTTTTCGAAAATTTGTATAATACAGTAAATTAGACGTCATTTACGACTGCATCAGAAATCGTAATTATTGGTTTTTTAATTTTTCTGATACCTACTTTCTTTGTAAAAAATATTATAAAGTTAGATAAAAATTGGGACGGCCGTAGCGCCATTTTTTTAAAGACACATTGTTAATTTTCATATGACAAAAAAGATAACAGCGCTGTCTAGAAATTAAACCAATACTATTCCAAAATCGAATCTGGATTTTTAAATTTCTTTTATTTTTAAGAAAAATTTAAATACCAAGAAGATTCTTTTCCGATTTCTACTTTTTTAAATTTTATGTAATTTTATAAAAGTGAAAGGTTAGGAACGACAATTAGTCATGGTTATGCTATGTATTATTATTTATTATGTAATTTTAAAACAAACTATTATTTAAAAATCTTCATATTTATGCTGTTTGAATTTTAAAATTTCACGCAAAGCTGCATAGGATACTGAAAAAATTGGTTCATCATATTGATGAAAAGATAGATCATCATTTTTGAGGTAGTGAACAAAATTCATGTTATTGATGAACAAATACATAAATTCAATGAATTTCTTCATGGATACAATGAATTTTCTTGATCGGCGGAAAAATTATGATTTTTTCATAAACCATTATTTTCGGTGTACATTTGCACCCTAGAGCGAAAAAGTAGTTTTTCTTTATCTCGACGTTTCTGTTTTAAGTTATATAATTCTAAACAAATGATGGCAATTAATTTTTATTTTTTTATCATAAAAACAAATTAACCTTTCGGGTTGGGTGATATATGATAAAAACAAATATGTACTATTTAATTAGCACTGTTACACTTTCAAGATATGAAATGCTTTACTTCCACTTTTCACTAGCGGTAGATATTGCTTAAAAATTTTGGAATTTAATTGGCGAATGACGAAATGAAGGCCAAGGATTAAATGGCACTGGCAATTTATTATAATTTTTATAGATTAGCACTCTGTTCTAAATGTGTTTTTAATTAATAAAACTTAAAAAATACTACAGAAACAAAAAATAATCGATGAGTTTCCTGTAGTCAAGCCAACCTAAACTATTAATTTTTTTAAATGTTTGATAGTTGTTATCATAATATTATATATTTAGTTTTAATTGATTGTTAGTAACTACTACCAGTTTAAAGTGCCTCTAACTAAATTTTGTTTGACATAGTAAAATATAATTACAAAATTATTATATATCTATAATGTGTTAATTTATAGAATAGTAAGTACCTATACCGTAATAATACTTCCTTATCCCATTCCAATAAAAAATTTATTTGATGTAATTATGCGCATTTTTAAATTAGTTTAGCCGCAAAAGGTGAATAGATGAAATTTTGAAAACTTTGCATTATTTAGAAAATATTTATTATGCGATCTAGCCCCCCCCCAACAAGAACTATGTCTGGATTTTTTTTATATATTTAAGTTATAAAAAAAATCAATAAAAAGTTCTACAAAGGGCTATATCTCGAAAACTAGATCGATTAGAACAATAACTTTTTTACATGTTGACGCAGAATTTTATCAATTTAAATTTTGATATGAAGTATTTTGGGTAGAGGATGTACATGAAACAATCAATTTACGATTATCTTAAATCAAAAATCAAAAAAATTATTTCCACGTGGAAAATTATAATCAAAAATTCAAAATATAGGACATCCACCCGTATAATATTATAAAAGGACGAATTAGGCCATTTTCCTTTTAATGAAAAATAATCCAATGAAAATTCGTATATTTAATTTAAGATTTATATTATGATCATGATTAGATATTTTTTAAATTTTAAGTAGAAGTAAAGTGATAAAGAAATTTGTGTGCAGAAGTATGACGTAAAGTGCACACGTGCAGTCTAGGGGACCGGGAACAACAATTTTGTTTGAATAATTTTTTTTAGCCAAGCAAACTTTGATTCAAGTAAATAAAATATTTTTTATAAAACATAAATTTATTCATATCGAGAAAAAAATTAATTTAATTTATTGCGGTTTTATTTTTTATTAGATTTGTTAACTTTATTTTTGTTAAATTTAAACAAGTATTTGTTTGACCAAAAATATTTTATTTAAATTAAATAAAAATTTGTACTATATATTTTCTTAAAATATACTAAATTAAAAAAACTGCTTTTTCAGAAAAATTTATATAATTTAACTTACGTCGTAGAAAATCTTAAAGTTGATGAAGATTCCAAATCCCATTCTGTGGTACTAATAATACGTTGATCGCACATTATATCCTCCACCTCAACTTCAAGAGATTCCTCGTCTTCCATCGTGTATTATAGACTGAAAAAAAAACACTTGATGTAATTTCAATTATTACTTCTAATAACAAATTTTATAAAAATAATTAATTATAATATAAATAAGATAAACACGCGAAATGATAATGTGCTTATCTGTGAATCCACTAATTGGTTCTTGGAATTGGAATGATTTATTGTAGAATTACCGAAGCTATTAGTTAACGACGTAAATTAATAAAAATAATAACAATTATACTTTCAGACAGAATATTTTGAAAACAGTGGCGTAGCCAGAAATTGAAGATAGAGTGGAAGAAGACACAAATTTGTGTTACTGATTGTTAAGAGTATCTGCTCTAGTGTTCAGATAAATACTATCAAATTATACCACTCAATCGATATCGTTCACAGACAATTAAATATACGTCAATACAATATAATTATGTCAAATTGATAATTCAGGTACACTTTGATAATAATTATAATTAAGGCACTGATAATGTGAGGTACATTCACTATTTTATTACTACTGTAATATAATTTAATAAATTGTATTTTGTGCCGCCTGTCACCGGCAGAGAAATTAAAATATAAATAATAATATAATTTGAGTCTAAGGTCACTTGAGATAGTATCGATATTTTTTATTTGGTGGTAGATTTAGATTAATAATTATTTTAAAATAACATTCAAGTAGAAATTGGTTGTATAGTATCGTATTGTTAGAGTTTGCAAACTCATGCAATACAATACAAGTAATCTCTATGTGGATGCTACTTAATGCTACTTGTCTTTATGCTAATTCCGTCAATTAAAATTTGCAATGTTTTGCAGCACGTAAATGCGAGTATTGCAAAGGTTTATACTTCCTGTTGTACTGAATTTAAAAGGTTAAAGGTTAAATTGACTGTATTTTTATGTTTTATGTTGCTTTTATTTGATTCCAGTTATTTACAGAATTTTAAATGATGCATAATACGCAGTGGCGACTCGTAGTCGCCTATGCTTGAAAAAAATTAGAGAATGATAAATTGTAAGAATTTAAAAAATATATTTAAATTACTTTAAAGTTCAGATGATCTGTCTTTTTCCTTTCAATATTTGCTAAGTGGGACAATTAGGTTAATTAAGTTTGAAACAAATCAAACTTTAATATTAAAACGATAGTATTTGTAAATCAAAAATATAATAATTTCGGTTATGCATCATTGACACTTGCCTTTACGAATCGGACGCATTGCTCACAATGACAAAAAAATTAAACATTTTTTTAATAAAACATAATAATTATATAATATAATTATTAATTTGAGCAGGGTCGTTGCCCTAATGACCCAATTAAAGCACCGCCACTGATTCTTATACTGTCTTGTTATACAAGTAAAACAAGTATTGAAAAATAACTATAACAGATATTCGCAAGTTATAATACCATTGATTAGAAATTCTAGAAAGATGCACAACTCGTAAATAGTCGAAAAATTCTTTTTCGGAAATAAAGCTATCAAAAACTTATCATTTTAGATAAGAATTCCAAATAGGAAATATTATCTTCTTACAAGTTTAAAGAACTTGAATAAAAATTTAAATTACAGTTCAATGATAAGAATGAAAGCTGTGACTTATGAAGTAATTCCAATAATAAAGTAAATTTTAGAGCGATAACGCTTATCTTTAAGCGATTAATCTTAAATTAAATAATTGTGATATTCGATAAAACTCGAACAAATTTATTTAAAAAAATAATAAATTAATTATTGACATTTTTATGTATTCCGTAATATTATATTTCGTTCAAATTATATAAATTATTAACACGTGTAATTAATTTTTGTATAACAGTAATTAATTAAATAAAATTATATAATATTGCTAGTAAAGCAGATGCAAAAACTTTACTATGGATATTTTAAATATTATTATATTATGTTTGAATATATTGTATTATGTAGATATATTGGAATATCAAATTGTGAAATTAATTTTTTGAAAAAAATATTTTGAGTAAATTTTTATTGGAATTCAAATTGATGTAATAAATGCATACAAAAGCAAGAAAACACTAGCGAAATTGAAGTTGCAGAAATCAGGCAACAATTTATTTTCAAGTTTGATTAGGTTCACCTTAAAATAAATTAAATTTCTAGTATTTAAACGAAAATAAACATGTCTATTACTAAATTTTCCACTTACTACAGCAACTATTTACACTGATCAACTAATACCAGAAAATGGAAATTGGAAAACTGCCAGAATCAACTTTTACAATAAATATGTAAAAAAAATTGTTTTTGTGTAGATATGTATCATCTTTAATAATTACATAATTCAATTTTCAAAAAATTTATTTTTAATTTATATTAGCTCATAGTGCCATTTTTAGTTAAAGTGAACAAACCTTATATCATCATTTGACCTTTTTTTATCTGTTATTTTTAGCTATTTTGGAGTGTTTCCACGCATAGCTGCAAATTTCCGTTCCCTAAGCAAATTGCTGATCAAAGGTATATTATTTCGTGATCTTTTGCACTTGTTCTATTATTATCGATTCCACGATGAACGTAATATGCAATGTAATAAATGTCTACCATTTGTTTTAATTTATTTGATTCAAATAAATGCCGCAAGAAAATATTTTCTTGGTTCAAAAAATTTGTCTTATGCATTATATATTTCTCTTTTCTTTTCTTTGTATTATTATATATGATGACAATTTTTTCACGGTATCTTAAAATATGATATTTACTATTTTTCACTTACTAATTTGCATAAATGGCTTCTTTTAAATAATAATATTGCGTCTTCTTCTACTTATTTGTATGCAGAGGTAATAAAACGTGACATAGATTATATTATAAAAGTAGCTAAAAGTGCATTAAGGGGCACGACTAGTGTGACTCTTTGAAAAAACTCAATTTTTTTTTATTTCATTTTTTGATAGTCTATACTTACAAAAATAACATACTAAAATTTCAAGTACGGATCTCTAATTGTTTATGAACTGCAGCCCTCAAAGAGCAGGTACTCGTCGGTCAGAAACCTACCAAGTACCAGAGTGATTATTCGCATCGTAAATAATATTATAATATGTAGTATTAGGGTCGCTACGATGGACAAAAAGTCGAGACAAATTTGTGGCATGTATTTTGGAACAGTTCGACGCATGTATATTTGATCAACTTAAATAAATAACATTTGAAGAAAGGATTCTTTTTTATTTTTGAATTTGTTCTTTTTGCTTATATACTTTATGTGTTTGATTGACAAATTAAAAATTATTAAGCCTAAGAAAAGCTAAAGTCGTGTTTTGGTTGGTTATAATACAGGGCGTATACAATTTATTTTTACTAAATTAAAATAATTATATTAATAAATAATTTAAAAATTATAAATTATATTATTAAATTTCGACGTGGATTTGACGTGAACTTGACTAGGCGTGAGCTGCTCGGCAGATGTAAAGGAAAATAATATTCAAAACAACAATGAAAGATATAACGGCTTGCTTCGGCACTTTGCTCCAAAACACCTCCACAATGCTTTGAAAACCATTGAATTATCGAATTACCTTGCTGTTGGAATATTTAATGATAGATTTTCATGAATTCTGAAAATGTTGAGCGTGATGTGAGTGAAAATTGGACCTGCAGCAAGGAATTTTGCCGCCGACAGAGATGAAGTGAGGCTGCGTTTAGCAGAGCATCGTAACAAGTCATCCTCGAAAGAGGGTCGATTAGCCCGTAGGGCAGCTTTAACAACCCACCAAATGCTTTTCGAAGAAGAGGAAGGTGAATTGTATGGGCCCGGTATAGCAGATTAGCGCTAAGTATAATATTTATTGATTCGTAATAAAGAAATAAACATTTCTATCTTTAAACGCGATTATCTCAAAACTACATTTTTCAAATTTGCTGCAGTTCTAACTCGAATACTAATCATCCGATCGACTTGAATTTTGTTCTAGCGTATTCAGTATTTGTTTCTTCATACCGTGAACCTCCAAGTTCTTCGATTAGATACGACTTGCCCATTTGCCATTCAAAAAACAATCAAATTATTAGTGTGATTTACTACTTTTTTTTTAAAAACCCTGCCATTTTGTCAGATTTTAATTTTTTTTTCACAATAGTGGTTCATGGTACGGGCAGTACCTACTAGTTTAACGGGAATTTTTAAATTTCTGAATTCATGCACTCTGAAGACCGCAATCACTGCAGCAGTGGAAGAACTTTTTTTTTTAGAGACTTGGGAGACGGCGCATCAGTCGCTAACTATTAAATATTTTCATACGAAAAAATTACTGTATACACATAATTTATGTATAAATATATCCTCAAAATTTCAAAACATTCGATGCAATACTTTTCTTTCAAAAAATTCCCTAAAATCACCTTTTATTTGAGCAGTCACACTAGTCGTGCCCCTTAATGGTTGAAGTTGAATTACACAAAAGCGTATTAAGTTATTTTCAAGTGGGTTATTCAAAAAGTATGTTATGAACATAGAAACGAACTGGTGTCACGATTTTGGCGCAGAAAAATTTTGAATGGTCTTTATAATAAAGTATTATGTTCAATATTGTGAATTTATTATTTTTCACGTGAAATCATTTTTATTGCTATTATAATAGCTGCTTACCTAATTATTATTCGTAATAAAATAATTAAGAAATATCAAATATGTAGCAGTAATGTCGCTATATCAAAGTTTATTGCATGCAAATAGCTTCAGTCATCAATTGCGCTTGTCAAATTTAAATCAAACACCTATTATTTAATTGAAGAATTTATCTAATCGTAACCTTAATTTTATTCTTAATGAAAAAATAATAGTTAACATGGTTAATATAAAATGTTATATCTACTTTAACAAGCGCAATAGATTAATGCAGGTAAAAAAAAATTAATTATTACATTTAATAAACATATTGCTTTTACTGCCGGTGATGGGGATACTAATTCTCTTCTCGTTGATACTCTTTTCATACCGACTGACATTCAACAAATTGGACTTGATAATATACAGATATTGTAATTTCATACGAAAAAATCTATGAATGAAGTAAGCCAGTAATTGCTTCTCTCCTATTTAACCTTGCTATTAATTACCATTTTTATGAGCTAATTAACTTGATATGGATTGACATTGAACCAATGTTATATTTACCTATTACTAAACCGACAATTAAAATAAAGGGATTTGGTAGAATTTCTTTAATTTAACGGAATCACATAAAATGTATTAAGTTTTAGGTATTTATAGTCCACCCAAAAAGTTAACGTGGGATTCAATCCATGGCTCATTTGTTTTGAAAACTTCGGGTTTACTAGAAGCCTATTTAGCAGTAATCGGAATTTATTTAAATGCTATTATTATTCTAACCTTGACTGACATCCATAAAAGTGGATCATTTTCAAAAGTGAATGGAAGGAGCAGATCTTAACTTCATACCTCGTGGGTTTTTTCTTAAATTTTACTCCATCAGCACATTACGTTGTAATTATTTTATAATTTATGATAATAATCGTAAATTGCTTTTCTATTTTTACATTATATTCCTATATATTTATATTTAATAATAAAATGGATAACTAAACTCGTGTTCGATTTATTTCCTTAATATTTTATTAAAATTGATTTCCACTTTAAATATTTGATGTACGAATATAAGTAGGTAATTAAAACAAATATTTTGAGATAAAATTCAATGTTAAATTCTCAGCTGAAGGAAACTAGTAATGAATAAATTACCTAAATTGTCGAAACCATATAAACAAATTATGACCGTGCTATTATTTAATCAATTTCAATCAGTTAATGAATAAAATTATCCAATGCTAAAATTCGCTATGCCAAAAGAACTATGAAAGGAGCGAGATTTTATCCTTGGTTAAAATTAACACGCAAGTAATTCACTTGTTAACACGCTCAATAGTGTTATTATATTATTTCATTGAGGGTATAAAATGTTCATAAAAATACAATTAAACGATAGCGAATTCTACCATTCAGCATTGTATCTTCTTTGTCGTATGCCTTTCGGCAGAAGCGTCGTGACCTTTTAAAGGCTCTCTTGGCAAATTACCTCGGTGGTTTGCCATTATTTTCCGAAAGAAGACGGTCAGAATATAGTTTTTACTCCGCGTCAATCAATTGTGAAACATTTTTACTTTAGTGCCGTCGTCAGGTTTTTGCTTAATTTTTTTTGCCGGCAGAAAAGTAATATTAATTATGATTATTTTATATATTATTTTGAAGAGAAATCAGTATGTTTTATTTCGAGTAAAAGTTATGTTTTTCTACAGACTCACGACGGATCAAGTCCTACTTTTGCATCTTAATTAATACATAGTATTGTTTATTTTATAAATTAATGTGAACTTTTCTTATAAAAATTAAGATTAACAATAATATGCAAGCAAAAATTTAGCTTAAAATTACCATGGCCTTAAAATTAATAATTAGTATAATATTACAATCTCCATGGTCGTTACTCTATCTTTATAATCGTTAGTTTCGTTTAGTTGGTATAAGAAGAATAAGGTAAGGGTTTCAAATATCTGAGGTCATCTTAGCCAACTACCTTGGATGCAAAATAGTAGATTAATATGCTCAAAATAATAATAGCCTTTAGAGAAAAAAAAAGGTTGTAACTAGAGCTCAAAAACGTAATACTGTATAAATTTATTTCCGTTATTTATGTAATAATAATTTTTAATTTTTTTTATTTAAATTTTATTTTAAAATTTCCAAAATTTCTATAAAAGAAGGGTTTGCATTTTATAATGCAATTGCGAAACTTATAATCAGAAGTAAATTTTCAAAAACAAACGTATCTATCTAGAAATTATTAAAAATATTGACTTAAAATGAATTTATTTACATAATTTCGATTTAATTTTTTATTACATAAATAAAAAATAAGAAAATTACTTAAATACCTTACGAATTTAGATAACACTAATGTATACCTATATACCTAAAAATAAGAATATTTCTACAAATTTCAGATATATTTCAAAAAATAAGATTATTAAAATAAATATTTTTTTTGTATTTTTAAGCAAGCTCCCTCCTTTTTAAAAAGTTTTATCTAATAATGTATTTAATAAATTTGAAAAACAATATTGCTATTATCAGACAAAGTCCTCTTTTTGCTTAAATAGCTATTTATGTACCAAGGGCGTAAAGTGATCCTTTTTGATTGTAAAGGCGAGAGGTACAATTACGATAAGGGCAATTTTTATAAATTGTATATGAAAAGACTACTGTGTAAAAAAATATATAAAATTTTTATAATATGATGAGAATGATAGTTCATAGTTAGGATTTCCCTCAAAAGCCGTTATTTTGACGAATTGCACGAAAGCGCATCCTGGGGGGCAATTCAGTCAAAAATACCTCCTTTATCAAGCAAATTTCGCCTGTACTATATTTCTCACAGTGCTATTACAACCGATCGTCTATCACCAGAGCAGAGATGATAGATGTAAACTATGTGTGCAATTATTGTTACACAAAGGACACATGAGCGAACAGCGGAGCATACTTTTTTAAATAAATTAATAATAAAATTAGCAAAAGAAAAGGTCACTTTTAACACTTGTATTATAAATAACTCTTATTTTATTGTACTAATGAACTTTACATAATTATAATATCTTAATCTACCTTGAAAAGATTTATGAACAAGTTTAAAGTGTCCGACTGTCTGAGATAACTGGAAAAAATTCTGGCAAGGCCCTGACGATAAACAAAATTTAGGTTTCCTCAGGATCACAGGTTCGGTTCCTTGGTGCCAGTTTACTTGACACGAAGAATAAATTCTATTTGTATCAAAATTTATATTTAAATATGCAAATGCGTACTACATACCAAGGGCGGTTACAATAGGGGGCATAGGGGCCATGGCCCCTTCAACGTATTAAAGCCTATTAAAGCAATGTCATTACTAAATAGTCATAATATATTTGTCATTATTTTGGTTATTTTTCAGAAATTACCACCCCCGCTACATAAAACCCGGTTCAAAAAATTAACTCGGAAAAATAAATTAATATTCTTTTGAATATTAAATGTATTTTTGAATATTATTAAAATGACTCACGAAGGAAAAACAAATAGGATAGCAAATTAATAGTCTCACCACTTTAAAATTAAAGCAAATCAAATATTACAATGCTAACTACATAAAGGACTGATAAATAAAATGGGTTAAACGTTAAATTGGACATTGACTTCAGAATCTTAACAAAGTAGACTAAGGTTCGAATTTCTGTATTTCGAAATTGGTTTTTTAAACCCGATTTAAAAAAATTGCAATAATTGAACAGAATCTCTATAGTGTCGGAATTATTGCGCAGGTGTGAAAATAATTTTTGGCGCGAAATTTTAAACATTGCCCCAAAACAGGTTAAGAGGATCGGAAACGATTTTCAAAAAAATTTTGAATAAAATTTGTATTCTTACCTAATTTTTAAAAAACACCAAACAATCCAAATGCGAAGATTCAAAACTGGACCTCTTCTCGGTCTCACTAGTCAACTTAATTATTAGTATTAATTACACCACAATAAACTAAAGGTGCGTAAATGTTTAGCATTTATTTGTGTAATATCGTTAATAAAAATAATAAACAATAACAATAAAATTAACTTCACCACAATTTAAACTGGAGCCTTGACAATCGGAAATCGCAACAAGGCATGTAAAATAAATTATTCATCGTAACGCAACACAGTTCATTTAAATAGGATAAAACATCTCGTCGAAACGATCGCACACATTTAATTTTCTATTCAACATTTCCGTGTTGTGTAATTTACTTCAAGCCTCCGACATTAAATAGCGCACGCGCCTCCTTCCAAACTTGTACTACAGCAGCAAATTTCAATCAATAGTCAACAAATTAAACAATTATTTATAATAATAGAGAACTGCAGCCAATTTGAAATCTAAGTGCCCGATTTTTTAATCTTGTTCTAAAAATATGAAATATACACCCACATGAAACAAATTAGCTTTCAATCGAAATTTTCACTCTCGCCTAAAGATTTTGAAAAATATCCTATTTTTATCAAGTCATATGCAAATCAATTGACATTTTCATCGATTGCCAAATTAACTCCACGTGAAGTTGCATTTGCCAAAAAACTGTCCCTGTTTATGAGTTTCACTTTTAACTTTTTCGCAAGTTTCACTTTTTTAAAAGAATTCTCAATGTATGCAACCAAACCTGCTAAATCATTTCTATTTTTAATTTAATTTTTTCATTTTTCGGTAAATATAGTAAAAGAATCCTTACAGCTTTTCAACTGAGACAGAAACTTTATTGACATGGAAGGCTATTGGACATGTAGTAAACCAATATAAACAAAAAAACAATAATTGCTTAAACTAATTAGACTTTTTATCTTGGAAAGAATTAATTACGAAAATAAGCATTTAATTATCACAATTACAACTAACATCAATATCTACATGCATACGGTTCAATAATATGGACATTGCCAAATCATTTAGCACATATATCCAGTTACAGATGCAAAGATAATTAGGTTTTTGAAATTGATTCGTTTTATTTAAATACGATTTCTAGAACGCTTTATTATCGGAAATTAATAATACCTACCAAAAAAACGGGTATATTCCGCTTCAATCGCTGCATTAAATTCGCACTCAGTAGATTGGAAACTTTTGAAACCCACGTTTAATTTAAATTGGTATGATATCCCAAAATATCCTTCGCGGGGAGTTTAGCTTATTGGCTTCAGACCATATACGGTTAAAGCTTCGATTGCCAATTGCTGTCAAATTATTTTTGCCGTGGTTCGGGTTACACGTTAAGCATTGTTTAGTGCATAATCCATTGACTGATTGTGGTCAATCGATACTTTAATTTAAGACAAAGTATTGAGTGATGGATATTCTGCAAAATTATTGGAGAAGTAGACGAAGATTTCTTAGAAAATGTTAAAACTTTTGCATTGTGATGAAGTCAAGGATGGAGCCCATAACCGTAAGAGGTCCCAAAAAACGGCTTAAAAGTTGTTTCGTGTTTAAATGCATAAATATTGGTGTTATTGTATTTAATAAATAAAATTTACAAAATTGCTATTTATTTTGAAACCTCGCATAATTACCAGGGGAAAAATACTCGAAATTCCAAAGATTTCCAATGAATTATAATGATTTCTAAGAATTCCAATGATTTCTAAAGAATTCTAGAAATTTCCAGGAAATTCTAGTAGTTTCCAAAGAATTCCAATGAATTTCAGATGTTTCTAACGATTTTCTTGAACTTCAATTATTTCCTAGGAATTCCATAAATTTTCAAAAGAATTCCAATTACGTGTACACAACTTTTTGGAATATTTACCCCTAGCTTACATTTGTGCTGGAGAATGACGTCCTCGAGTCGATTCAAGCTTTGCTTAATAGCGGCTTTTACACTCAAAATGAAGAGCTTTTAAAGCCATTGCCAAATTGCTGGCAAATTCCATCCCAGGTTGTGGAAGTTTCTGAATACCATTAAAAAAGGAAAAAGTTTAAACTGATTTAAAATAGAACAATTCGTAATTGGAAATGAAATACAGCAGAAAAAAGTGGACAGAAGCACTGTCAGAAGAATAAAAGTTATAATTGAAAATTATTCTAATAAACCAATATTTTGATTGTTATTTATTTCCACTATTATGTATTATGTATTTTTTATTAATAAATTAATTTTATTATTATTTTTGTACTTTCTTCGTCGCGAATTATCGCATGCAATCGTTTTATATTTTTATCTTGGTTCTTTCTTTTTTTATAGCTCTTTCATTATGTACTCCAGATTATCCCATCCAGCACCCCATATAATTTTACCCAATCTTTCTCTTTGTTTTGTTGCTGTTTTATTCCTAGAAATTCTAAATTTACCTTTTTTCATTTCTTTTGTTAATTCGATTTCTTTTCTATTTTTACATTATTTCATCTTTGTTCTTTTTTGTTCGTTTTTATCGTTTCGTTTTATATCCATCGCCGAAGTTGACAGTTTTTACAAGTATAATACATAAAGCCAGCTAGAAAACGACTATTTACGGTGGTTGGCCGCCTTAAATTTTGTTGAAATATCAAATTTACAGAAAATAAATTTTAAAGATCTCAAACATCAAATCTTGCACATAACACATGAAAAACTAGTTACCAAATTGATAACAATTAATTAATTTATTAATTTGCGATAATTGAATTTAAAAAAAGTATAGAATGAAAAATAAATAAATTGAGTAACTTCAGCGGTGCAGCAAAAAAAAGACAATTAATATATAATAAGAACCGATTATATAAAAAAAATTAAAATTTCCATTTAAATTTAATTCTGCGATTAAATTTTAACTCCAGATTAATATTTATTATGAAATAGATCTAAATTTTTTGCTAACATGAAGTGCTTTTGGAAAAAACTTTTGATTTTATAATTAAATTTTTTCTTTTGTTTATTTTTGTGAAGGTATGTGGGTGTAACATAAAATAAACATTTATTATAATATTTGAATTCTATCTACAAAAAAATGCAATTTTAGGAGAGGTCCAGAATTGTTTGCGAAGTGACCAAAAATTTTGAAGTTCCACCTCTGTCAAGTAGTAAAAAGAATTTTAAATTCACCCAGAATGATAACGACAATGCTATCATAAAAGACAACTTTTTATTAATTACAAAAAAGTGATGGACCATAATAATTATTCCCATTAGTCATATGCCACCTTCACAATTTTACCAATATATAATATCGCCCACTTACAGAGGCGGATTAAATACAATAATAATTATGTTGGATAACTAAATAACATATTATTAAATGATTTGTTTTTAATTATTCAATCTCATCACAAAAATTCGTAATATAAAAATAAGTATTAACACATGACACAGCCAAACAGTCTGAAGGGAATAGCAGGTAACTGGGTAACCGAGTCCGGTTACTGTCGATCTTTTAATAGTTTTTCCTTCAAAAGTAGGAAAGGATTTCTTTAAATATTTTGAAAAAGCAAAATTTAAGCTTTCTTTTGAGGGGAGGATAAATAAAATCGGCCCAACGGTTACTTCACAATTTAATTTTGAAAATTGACTTTTTCATGAAAATTTTATAAGTTTACGTTCATGTTTGCATTACTAGAGCTTCCTGTTGACAGTACGTGTGCGCTACGGTACTCTTAAAATCTGATTTTAAGTAGGGTGATTACCATCCAGATTGGTATATACACCGAAGCGTAAGCAATTTTGTTACATGCCTTCTTGACCCATTGCCACAAAATACAAACAGAGAGCGTGGTTCATTCACTGGCAAGCGGTACCCGTAGAGACATCGTTCGAGTTCGATTCAAGTTCCTACATTATCGAGTGTATTTGCGATCCGACGAGCGGTTTTCCCAACCCTTAACATTGGCAAATCTCGGATCCTAGCAATCGAATTTCGAATTCTGTTGAGCCCCGGAGGATTTATTTAATGAGTTTACACCTCTCGCTTCGCTCGAGCGTTCCGGGCCGTTTTGACAAGTGCGAAATCTCGTATCCATCATCTTTGAAATTGGAATTTTCGAAGAACTACTGGATATTTCGCAAATTTTATAATTTATATTTACTATATAGACCATTATCTACCACCCAGTGCAAAAATTTCGGCGAAATTCGAAGTCCTAATACATCGACGCCCCCCCCCCCCAGTTCAAAAACTTTAAAATGGTTAATATGTTGCGAAATCCGGAGCTCAATCGAAAACGTTTTTGGTCCATATCTATGCTTTGATGTTCATATTTTTATTTTCGTTGGATGTTCCTCCGCATACTCCAGTCTTCAATATTTGATCACACAAACCAAAAGTTATCTTTTAATTACAAATAAATTATTTTAAATTATCTTGTTTTAACTCTACCCTTCGATAAATAGGGGAGACTGGGGATGGTGTGGACGCTGGGATACAATGGACATGCTTGTATTTTGGACCTTGTTTGTGATTTTGTTGCTGTAAGCTGTACATAACTTAGTATGGCAGTACCACTGTAAACAGCCTATAGGAGAGAGAAATCAACGCTATGATATCATCGGAAGTTTTTAGATAGCATAGTTTGTCTTCAACCTCTCAGTTGTAAGCACGGAGTAATATAAGTAAGTTAGGAGAGTGCACTTGGTCAGTTACCAGTGTTCATATAACGCACGCTTGGAAGAAAGAGACGGCACGAGACAGAGAACTCATCCTAGGGCCGGTAACTTCACCGAGTATAGTCTTCAAACCACGTAGTTTAAAAGATTTAAAGCATTTTCCTCAATTAAACTAGGCACCTACAACGTTTCATTTTATTGATTGTTTTTTATTGATATTATTCATAAACTATAAAGTATTACCTACTATAAAAAACCAAAAGTATTAATATTTAATTACATAAAAATTAGAAATAACAAAAATTTGGATACCAATCACCAAAATAAATTTAATTTATTGAAGTTTACTTGTTCACATGTTAAGAAAAATTATATTTTGAATTTAAAATCATAACAAACCCTCTATTATATACTACCTACATAATTATTATTATGTTCAAAACTATTGAATAAAAATAAATTTAAAGAAATTTTAAAGAAAAAAATGAAATGTCCAAATTGCAAACAACCTATATTTATATTAAGATTGATAATTATGTATTATTAATATGTGAAAATATTTAATTGAAGTTTGAATCAATTAAAGATGAGAAACATCTTTAATTTTAAACACTATTGTTTGAAAAAATGTATCGCAAACTATAATGTAATATTCATTTAATAGTTTTGATCATATTATATGGAATAATTATGGTTTTAAATTCAAAATATAATTTTTCTTAACATGTAAACAAGTAAACTTCAATAAATTAAATTTATATTGGTGATTGGTATCCAAATTTTTGTTATTTCTAATTTTTATGTAATTAAATATTAATACTTTTGGTTTTTTATAGTAGGTAATACTTTATATATAATTAATAAATTTGTAACTTGTGAAACTATTTAATATTTGAATTAAAACTAAAACAAGTTAATTAAACAATTCGAGAATTAAATATTTATATATTTTTGAAAATGATAGCATACGCTATCGAAAGCTCAAATAAACATTTAATTCTCGAATTGTTTAATTAACTTGTATTAGTTTTAATTCAAATATTAGGTAATACTTTATAGTTTATGAATAAGATCAATAAAAAACAATCAATAAAATGAAACGTTGTAGGTGCCTAGTTTAATTGTGGAAAATGCTTTAAATCTTTTAAACTACATGATTTGAAGACTATACTCGGTGAAATAACCGGCCCTAGGATGAGTTCTTTGTCTCGTGCCGTCTCTTTCCCCAAGCGTGCGTTATATGACCAACCGATAGCTTCGCGAGTACGTACTAGCGACTTCTCCTAACTTACTTATATTACTCCGTGGTTGTAAGTTTACTTTACGTAGTGACTACGTAAGGATTTTCAATTATTTAATCTGAATTTTTTGTATAATTTTTTATTTGCAGCTGAAAAGCGAAATCTTACAGGTATGTCGATAGTTAATTCATAAAAATGAATACTTGTTTTATATAAATTTTCTTAACTTTAAAATTTTTTTCCTGTCAGGGGATTCAATGGACAGTGCGTCCAATATATCCCATACCGTTTACTCGACTGCCGAAGGAGGAGTACTACTGTTTTTCGAGTTTAAAGATACTACTACTTGTAAACAAATGAAAAGGAATGCAAAGAAAAATAAAATCATCCAGTGAGTCTGATTTTGAAATATATTGTTCAATTAAAATTTTCGCAGTAATTTTTAAAGTTTAATTATAATATATAATATTCTTCATAATTTTGTTTTTTAATGTTTTAATAAATATTTAGTTTGCATTGTCCATTATATTCCCTGCATGTCCATTGTCCAATGTATCCCCGGGTAATATCCACTGTATCCCAGTACTTCGGGATACTTTGGACAAAATTAAGGTTTAATTTGTGACTAAATTCTGGAAAAACTACTGAATTCAGCCTATATCAAACTTTGGAAAAAACTAAAAATAATAAAACGAAAAAAGTGTCCAAACCATCCCCAGTTTCTCCTATTATAAATAGGGGAAAAACCGGTATGCTAAAAATAAACTGTTAAAACAATGTACGATCTTAGGAAAAAATCAGATGGTCATTACAATAAAATACTATTTAAATCTACCGATACCTCTTAATCAATTGTTTGTTTTTTATGTTTGTAAAATAAGAGATTTTTGTTTACTATTTCTATGTTTCCTAAGCTGGTCTGAGTCTACCATAGCTATGTCATAGGTTTCAATTGGTTCTTAATCAAAAATTAATCTGGTGGCAGAAATACCGAAGATATCATTTAGATAAAGTATATTTCTATTCCAGATATTTATTTTTAATAGTCCACAGATTTTAGAATTTCACTTCTGAATAATTGAGAGGGAATTGAAAATTGATTTACAGGAATATTAAATAATATGTTAAAAGTTCCCTACATGGGGTTGGGAGCTTAACTTTTGGGAATGCTTCAAAGTGTTGAAAACTTGCTCAAAATTGGTTTTTGGTGAATATCTTTGTTACTTTTAACTTGACGGTGATATAATTTATATATATGAAAAGAAAAATAACAAAATTCTTTATAAAAAAGATAGGACCTCATTTTTTTGTACAAACAATTGTTTCCATGGATACTTGGAGTGAAAACGTATTTGTAGTCAGTTTCGCTTATACAAAAAACTACTTCTTACTAGGCCCCTATTTTGCCTAAAATCTGTGGACTATAAACAATATTGGGATTTTGTTCCTAATTATTTATCGACTAAGTTTAAGAAACTTCCAAAATAAATTAGAAGAAACGACAAAATGGAAAAATACACATGAATGTTAAAACGATGAATTCAAGAGAAATCTAGCCAATGACATAGGCAACCAATACTTCAAATTTTTGTGCACTAAATTTCCTTTTGCGAGATTTCTCCGAAAATCCTTCCGGATTTCTTCCAGAATAAATTCCCACTTAGTTCATTTCCAATAAAACAAGTTTATGTAATATACGAATGCTTTGAAATAAGAGCAGAATTTACAAAAACTAAAGATGATAGATTTGAGTTATCTCATAACCCAGTTTAACCGCTGACTCTCCTTACCCATGAGTATAACCCAAGGACACCATTGATTCATTAAAAAAAGTGAAATATCTTAGCCCCTGTTCGTCCTATCAATGTGAAACTACAAGAAATTATTCATCTTTTTTTTTTAAATTATTCAATTTCATCTAAATACAAACCTAAAGAGTGAAATTTTACCCTACCCTGACCCTTTTAGAAATTTTTTTTTGAATCTTTACATTTAAGTAAAATGTGTCTAGAATTGGCTTAACCCCCCTACTATTATAGATGATGCAACATTTTGACTCATCCTTGATGGTTGTGCAAAAAAGCCGAAGAAAAAAGCAAAATGAATTTGCAAAGAAATGTAAGAACTGAAAAAAAGCAAAGATCATTTATAAGACTAAAATGCATTGATTTCTTTATTGACTGTGGCTTGACATAAGTAATGATAGCAACACAGATTACAAAAGTAAAAGATTTTACATTACTTATAAAAACTTTAAACTTAAATAATTAAGATAAGGTTTGGAATTTTATATTATGTACATTAGTTATGTAATTTGGTATATATAATAAAATCACAGATAATTATGCTAAATTTATCTGGCCTTTATATTTACAATATTACCTACCTTTACACGTCTTAAAATCTGACCCACTTTTTCAACAAAAAATGAACACTTCTAAAATAATCAACATTCTTACAGTATTAAACAAAAACAGAAAAAGAAATTGATATTTCTTATATTGCAACGTTTTCGAAATATCGTTAAATCTAATCTAAATTTATTAACAACTTTAAATATAAAAATTTCTATTGTCCTTCAACACTTGATTCCTTAAATAAAGTAACACAAAAATGTATTTATTAGTTTAATCGCTTACTTATCTATAACAACACCTTGAACAACACCCCAAGTTTGCTACCGTGTTATAGATTAATAAGAGTTTCTCTTATTGGCAAAAATAAATGCAAACTTTTCATTTCACAATGCAATGATGTAATTTTCATTTATGAAAACAACTTCACAATTTATTAATTTGGCGCCACGTCGACACCAAATTTACTTCTTCAAACAAAGATCACATCACATTACATGGTAAAAATTAACGTAGAAAAGCACCAACAGTTCGTTCAGTTCAATCATCTTATTCTAAAATAAAAATATTATAACAGATCGAAAATTAAATTCAATAAATAACAATGCGCATTATATGTTATTTTAATGGTTAAATTTTAGAACACCACAAAATACAAATTGACAATTTGATCTTGAATTCTAAATAGGGAAAAAACGGAAGGTAAACAAGTAACGATATGTTTATTGTTTTTTATACCTATTGATTTCAGCTGTGCCATTTGATAATGAAGGATTGCAATCTTGTGGATAAGGAAACGGAAATCGCATTTGCGAATTGTGGGCTAATAATTCGGTATAAAACTGAAGTTGTTCGGGTGTCGGAACGGGAAAGTAGGGTTGCATGTTAGGAAGTGAACCATGTGGGTACAAATTTTGAAAGGCCGAAAAGTAAAGGGGATCCATTGGTGGTACATAAGGTGGCATCATTTTTGAAGCCATCGAAAGTTGGTTTAGATATTCGGGCATTAGTTGGGAGGAGGAGTTGTTGGATTTTGGTGGATTTTGATGTTGCATTGAAGCAGTCGATGATTTAGTTCGATTTTCAATCTTTTGGTGTAAATGCCTGTTGAATGAATTAGACCTGTGTCGGTTGTCTGTTGCAAAAGACGGGGGTAAAGGAGTCATGTGTTGGTAAGGTAATCTTCCGTTCTCTTTTTTGTTTTCTGCTTGTTGGGGAGGTCGCTTGGGTATACTTTTATTGTTTATATTATAATTTCCGTACTTTTGATTTATGTTGCCCATAAGTGTTTGTCCAGGAACGAACTGTGGCGGGCGACTTGGTAGTTTTGTTTGTTGGGGTGTATTTTGTGAACCTACCAAAGTGATTTCTAAATTTGAACCCACTCGAGCGTCCAACACAGGCAAGGAAGCTGCCATATTTTTGTACTCCTTCCTATGAGAAGAATCTTTATGGTTTACGAGTGAGCGCGTCGCGCTCTGCGGCACTCTCATGATTTCCACTATTGGCTTTTGTGGACTCTTTATTGTCAAGTCTAAAATATCACCTCCGGTTTGTTTATGAGAAGTATCCACAAATTTGGGAACTTGTGGTGGCGGTCGCGGCGGAGGCATGAAATAATCCTTAGGATTTCCATATATAGTTTTTTCAGAATACGAATATATCGATTTGGACTGAATAGGAATTGGTGGAGATTGGCCGTTCAAATACGGAAACGAAGTTTTCATAGGCGTCACGGTTTTCTTTATCGGCGTTTTGTAATTCGATCGTATCATTCCCGTTACATTTGCTGGTAAACTTTGTATATCACCGTTGGCTTCTTGTTTGTCTGGCGTTAAGGTTATGGAAAGCTGCCCCACCGTCGTCGTTACAACGCCAGGTTGGTGTATAACGCTAGGCCTATTACTATCTTTAACTTCTTTAACGTCGGAGCATGGCTTAACCGGTGTCACTTCCAAGCCACCCTCCTTTAAAATGTCCAATTTGCGCTTCTTAAAACTATGTAATATTGAATTATTAACGGAACTTTCGGTTTCCGATTTTGTGGTTTCCGTTTTTGGTCTGTATGGCACCTCGGTGAGATCAACTTCAGAATTGTTTTGACACGCATCGGTATTGCACGTCGCGATATTCTCCTTAACTTCTTCCGGACTTAACGATTGAGTTTTCCCTAGTTTTTGTACACTAACCGTAAGAGCGGGTTCATCTTCAACTTTCACTATTTCTTCTTTTACTTCTGGCACAATATTTTGATTATTAATAACTTCCACTGTTAAACCGTTTCCTTTTAACTCAATTTTATTGTTTATATTTTCATCTTCTAGTATTTTATTGTTATTTTCTGTATATTTTACGTTTTCTTGAATTTTTATTGGCGGTGACGTTTCTTTGGATGAATTCTCTCGTAAGCGTTCGGACTTTAAACGCACACTTCGAAGGGACGACGTTTTTGCTTCAAATTTTCCCCTATCACTACTACTTTCCGATAATCTTGAATTCTGAAAACAAACAATTTGTTGTAAAACATATTTCGAAGAGAATTTGTATTTCGTTTTACTTACTTTGGATTCCTTTTCTGAAGATGGAAATGGAAGAGAGGCCGGCACAAGCTGTGGCACGGGTGTACTATTTCCACTACAACTTGTACCTTCGCTGGTTTCCGCATCACTTCCACTTCCAGAACTGCATTTGATTCGCTTAATTGACGTGATAGGTTTGTACTCTTCTCCTTTAAGATAGCGTTCGTATGGCAACAAAAATCTAAAAGAATGGAAATTACAAAATAATTCAGTGTTTCATTTCAAGCTGAACCGAACCTTTCGTAATGTCTTCTAATAACCGTAGCTGCACTTGTACTAATGTAATTGCCACTGAGATCATCAAAAATGGATTTCCATAATCGATTCGTTGTAACTGCATCGTATCCACCCAATTTTTCAACTTTCGTGAAAAACGAGTAAAGATCCACTGAAAACAAAATCGTAAAAAAACTGAAAATGTACTATAGGTACTAAAGGAGATAACTTACGTTCTTTATAACCCAATGATGGTATTCGACCCATCGGCGTATGATTTGCTTTCATGAAAGCGATTAATTTATTGATGAATTCTTTATTTTCTGTGTTTCCTATAGTTGCACGTGTACTACGTCTAGTAGAAATACCACATTCAGATCGGAATCCATTAGGATTACCTTCAGTCATTATTTTGGTCTGCAATTATAAAAAATTAATTTTAAGATGGGATTTTAAAAGAATTGGCTTACTTTGGTAGTGCTAACTGTATTCGAAACTGAACATTCTGATTCATTGCTTTCAGATCCTGGAGATAAACTACGCTTTTTTCGACGACCTCGAGGTCTTCCTTTTAATTTGGGCGCCAAGTGATTACACAAAAGTTCATGTCCTTCAAGTTCGGGATATTCGAATGTATCTCGACAGAACAAAACTCGGGTATTTTGATTTGGCGAAGAGAAACCACCCAAAAGCTGTATTACTGTGTTTTTTAAGTATTGCTCCTCGACACCTTCCAATCGTTTCATTATTGAACGGTAACGACAATACTCGGAGTAGCTTAATATAACCACCGATGATTTTGTATTATATTTCGAATCTGTAATAGAATAACAGTAATTAATTCAAAATTGAATTCGGTACAAGATTACAAGAATAACATTTATTTTTAGAAAAACACTTTCAAGCTCAAATTGAACTTTGAATTTTAAAACATTAGAGATAAAAGTGCAGATAAAAAAGTACCTACTTTAAGACAATTTAAATTTTATAAAAAAGCATAATATTATTTATTATTAAATTTTAACGATTTAACAGTTGAATTTTTGTATTATGTAATAATATGCAAATAAAAGTAATGCTGCAACCAACCATACACAATTCTCAAGATCCGATATATGCAGCCACGGGGGTCTAACATTAAAATCACTTCAACTACAACATTGGAATTATGGACAAATTCAAGTTCATGATTGAAATGAAAGGCTGAATGTGATGATACCATAACAGCATTTAATTTTTTTTCAATCAATCCTTGGCATTTCTCACAATAATTTGCTTTTAAATAGGTACATAATTACCAATTCCGCGGTTTTTAAATATAATACATCACAGTATGTCGAAGAAAAACAAATTATTCGGAATATTTGAAATTTAAATAACAAATCGAATTATATATTTATACGGCTTGGTATAAATTACAAGAAAACAGTATTACCAGATGCCGTAGCAAATATAATAGTTTGGTATTTGCATTCAAAAATTAAGAATTACTATATCAGAAAATGGCGCAATATATATTCCTGGTCGCTATGAATTTATATTCTGAGATGCTGATACATACAATAATTTAAAATACATGTTGTTTGTATATGCATTATAATTATTTGCGGTTATTACTTAATGCCATATTTATTACTCCTAATTATTAATATTATGCAATTGAATGCACTATAAATTGAATATTTTAATAAACCGATCAAATTAGACTAATTGAAGTAGAATAAATTCCACTGGGCCATTTAATAAAAAGAAAACATTCAAAAAATTAAAAAATTCCAAATTATTTACAAAAATCGAGATTAACGAGCTTGCTCCCAAAAAATCACCTACGGCAAATAGTATACAACCCTCCCCCGGTTAGCTCTACAGAAATTAGAACAAATTATTTTTATCGTAATTTTCATAAAATTTTGTAACTACGACGCACCTTGCCAACTATTATTAAGTGGTTTACACTAATTAGATAATCTTTGATATTAGAGATAGAGAATTGACTCAGTGAGATAATAAACACTTCAGAATTTTTCCCACTTCACAAAATCACTATAAATAACGCAGTTTTTTATTGCAATTGATTCATCCACTTGTTTCTCTACAGGTAAGATTGAATATTCCATACTTTTCCTCCTTACTAATGTATTAACAGCTTTAGAAAAACAAAATCAATATCAACATGAAGGTCGTTATCGCTTTGGCTGTCCTCGCTTTTGCCTGCATGGTTTCTTCGCAAATTGTACCACTGCCACCAGCAGCAGTTCAAACATTCCAAGAAGATAACGTAAACTTAGTTTTACCTGCAGTTTTTCAACCAAGGGAAAAGGACTGCGAGTGTAAAAGCTTCCAATACTGCAGAGAAATTGGCGGAACCATTAACAGCAAGTAAGTAACAATTATTTCTTTTTGTATAATATTTAAAGCACTAGTGTGATAAAGTAGTCTTTTTAACACTAGTGCTATAATTTCCAATGTGAAAATCAACTAATTGTAAAAATTTCAGTTATCAATGCCCAGGAAGTTTCATTTTTGGATGTTGTATCATTCCTAAGCCAGAACAATAAATGAATTCCTTCTGAAGACTATCTCGAGACTGAAAACTTCCGTACAGGTTGCAAGCCAAATATTTTAATGTCTAATTGTGTTAATAAAATATTCCAAAGAAATTAAATTTTGGTTTTATTAGAAAGCAAATCCAGGTCGATTTGAAAATATAAAAATAATACGTAAACACTAACATAAACGTGACTCAAGATAACAAAATAGTAAGCGTAAAAAAATCTAATAAATATTAATCAAAAGTAAATAAAAAATAGGTACGGGTACGCTCGTAATATTTGTATTTTATCTTTTACACTACATTAAACTGTTTTTTAACACTAATTTGAATATCTTTGAAAATTTTTCCCACTTCATAAATTCACCATAATTTCATTACAATTGATTTAAGTTTACAGGTAAGGTTGAATATTCCATACTTATTCTCTTAGCTGATATAATAACAATTTTAGAAAAAAAATGAAGGTTGTTATTGCTTTGGTTGTCCTCGCTTTCGCCTGTATGGTTTCTTCGCAAATTCCACCACTGCCAGCAGCAGTTCAAGCATTCCAAGAAGATAACGTAAACTCAGCTTTTAAACCAAGGGAAAAGAATTGCGTGTGTAAAAGCTACCAATATTGCAGAGAAGTTGGCGGAATCATTGACAACAAGTAACAACTTTTTCTTTTCGTTTTAATTTTGGATTAATTTTATAGTACTAGTGTAATAAAGTAGTCTTTATAGCACTAGTGCAATAAAGTAGTCTTTATAACACTAGTGCTATAAAGTAAATTTTTTTCTTTTTATTTGGAAATTTCCCCAGAAAAATAAATAGATAACTATGGATCAATTTGAAAATCAACTAATTATAAAAATTTCAGTTATCAATGCCCAGGAAATTACCTGTTTGGATGTTGTATTATTCCTAAGCCAGAACAATAAATAAATTCCTTCTGATGATCATCTCAAGACTGAAAATTTCAGTACAGGTTGCAATCCGAATATTTTAATTGTTAATAAAATATTCAAACACAATAAAATTTTGGTTTTATTAAAACAAAAATCTAGGATAATTTTAAAAAAGCAAAAAAATTTGATACGTAAACACTAACATACGTGACTCAAGATAACAAAATAGTAAGCGTAAAGAAGACTAATAAATATTAATCAAAAGTAAATAAGTAGGTACGGTGCACTCGTAATATTTGTATTTTACGTCAAAAGCACTACTCGTAACAGATTTTAAATTGATAAAACAATTGAAACAATATTACATGCTCAGAGGGAGCTTTGTGCAACAATGTCTGGCAGTAATATTATTTTTAAAAAAGCAGATTATCACCAGAGTCTCGTGTTATCTACCTACTTATTCAAATATTTCTAAGCAATATTAGTAGTGCCTTCTCTAATATTGAAAAGCCATATCAAATTCTTGTTAAATTTTTTTTTTAGAACGCGAGTACTTCACTTGTATTATAAATTATTCGCAAACCGTATGTAAGTGCGTTTAGTACTATATCAACAAAGCGAATATGAGTTCAGTAGATAATTACATGTAGTAACATAGTATGAACTTCCAACAAGAACACTAGTTAATATAAACCTCACTTTAATCTATATTTACCAAGACAGCAACATAAATGAATCTATTATACAGCGTGAATCGATAGCAGGAAACTTCTTCAATGTCTCTATTACGATTCAAGATATAAAAAAAAATGAATTACGTTAATGGTATTATTAATCACCAAGTGATTCAATTATATTTACACCACCATATTGGGATCAAATATATGAATATTTCAGAGTTACAAGCTCTTTGAAAAAAAGATTTATTAAATAACCGCTTAAATATGTTTTGGATCATTATCTTGTTGAAAGGTTGATCTTCTAATAATTTGACGACATTTTGACGTTGAATTAACGTTTTGAACTCTCGGAATAAATAATGTTAATATACCTACTCATATATATTGAAATGCAGCTATATTTGAAGAAATAAATAAATTAATATATTGATATTATATTTAATATACATTTTTTGTGAATTTTTGAACCCTTACCCCAAGGATACGCCCTGTACAAATATAATCATCAACTGGATTTTCTATTTACTCCATAAATTGCATATTATGCAAGTCGTATTATGCGGTACATAAAAATGATATAAAAATTTACATTTCATATTATTTTGTTTAGATAGAAGCTCAAATCCCAGATGTATTATACAAAATTACTTCATTTTTAATTATCACTCCAATAGTATGAACTACTCTATGTATATTATATGTGCGGACATTAAAGAAGGAATTAATCTTTCACTGGATTCCCTAAGCATACGCTTGCAGTAATATACAGGGTGATCTCTGATATGTATCAGTTTTAATTATTTAATTGATAACTGCGTGGATTAAGTCAATCAAATGAAGAATTAGAGCGTCAAGTGTTTACAATACCGAGTGTTATAAAATTGTTTCTCATTTTCATGTCCTCGTGTAACTGGGACTTCCCGAAAATAATACAAGGATTTTCATTATTACTCCTGATAAACCTTATCACGAGGTAACTATTGTGACATTGTTAATTATCACATAAACCAATGAATGTGAAAAATATAAAACATTATTTTCCGAACTATAAAAAGGTTATTAAATTAATAAATGAAATATGCATTACCCGCCCGCATATTAGCACTTCAATTTTTTTATTGAATTTGAAATAATAAACTTGACTTACATAGATCTAATTTAGATTGTTTCACAATGCGGTGGCATGATAATGAATAAAGTATTTATTGCAGTTTGTATAAATACGGCAAAATGGGGACTCCATTAATCATTGCTTCTATTACCTTCCCACTAAGCAAGCACGTGAAATACAAAATTTGGTTTCAAAATGAAGCTTACTTCTACAATTCTTATCGTTGTCTTTCTATTTTGCGCAACTGAGTTAGTACAAGCCCGAGACGGCCTTCCACCACGCTGCAAATGTATGAGTTACCAGCATTGCAAATCACTTGGAGGCAGTATTGACTCGTGAGTATTTTACTTTCTAATAATTTTATTCTAATTTGAATTTTTAGGGTACCATGCCCTGGGAGTTACATGAATGGCTGCTGTATCGTTCCAAAACCAGAACAAGCTATTTAACACCTCCAGTGTAAATATTAATTATATCGAAAATCAAAATAAATATCAACAATAATTTTTGGTAATTTCCTTAATATGCCCAGTTTCCTAGACCAAAACTGTTATTTCCTTATTTCTTACCTTCTAAACTTCAATTTCTATACGTTACTAATAAATCAAAGACCGATATAGATGAAGGTTCAAATTTATAGTTAGAGATTGATTGATAGTTGGAAAATTTAAGATTTCCCGCAATAAAGCAACAAATACACATGCAGGATATTCTTTTGGATTTATTTTTGAGTAGACGGATTACGATAATAAAAATTCTGCAGTGATATTTCGGGCAAACCTCCATCACAATCTTAAAACAAAACAAAATTATTAAACTAAGAATCGGGGATTCCCGAACTTAAATTTTTATTTTATGCGATATTTTTATGAACAAAGCAATTTCTTTGTTGGTGTTTGCATAATCAGATGTTGTAGGATTTAGATTATTCCATTTTCCGGTATTAGAAATTTTTAGTTCGTTAACTCGAGATAATATATAGATATAGTGCTCGTATTGGCGACATTAGATTAATAAATTTGTGTTTGTTTATCAACCCCAATTAGCATTCATTATCATAAAATAATGAATGATAATTAGAACAAGCTAAGCAAGCAATAAAAGAAAAAAATAGTGGAAATGCAGTAATTAGTAAGTCATTGCTTCTACTTAATTTTGATAACACATATAATATTATTTAAAAAGTTGCTCATGAATAACAATGTATAGATAACATTTCCGCACAAAAAGTGGATTAACGCTATGTAAAATCAAGTCATATAAATACTAGCGCAAGCTCGTGGTTCTTTTTGAAGTCGAGTTTATTGTTTGTAAGTATTTTATTACTTTTTATAAGTTTACTGATAAGGAAATGTCTACTAATTAAGAAAATATTTAACAAAATTAGCCTTCGAGAAAAACCAAAATATATTTACAAACGAAACTTAATCTGGCCGTTCTTTTATCTTTACTGCTATGCTGGTGGATGTTGAGAAAAACTGAAGTGGAAAACAATTTTCTTTTATTAAACATACCCGTTTATTCTACATTTTTGTCGTATGGGAGAGGGTAAGTTCAAGAGGAAACGGACAAGTAAAGAAAAATGCAATATTTGTTCCCTTGGGAAAGACAAAATCCAAAGGATTTTGTATCTCATTGTCTCCTAATTGAACTCACTGGTGTAGCCTTCAAATTTTTTAATGTTGAACACGAAAAACTTCTCATCGAGCAAATAAAATATTCGACGTTTTTTTTAGATACTTCACAAAATCAACAAGTCTGAAAATGAAAATAACTCTAGTTCTATTTGCTTCCACAATTTTGAGCTGCCTGGTTTTAATTAAAGCCACTCCATCACAAATGAACGATCCATCGTATCTCGACTTGAGTGATGTTCAAATTGATGATGTAGTACCTGAAGATAATGATTGCATTTGCATTGCAAGACACCTATGCAAGAACCTGGAGGGCACCATAATTGACAAGTAAGTGTTTCCGACGAAAATATTCTGAATTCTCATATATATTTTTTTTTTTAATTTTAAGAGTCAAATGCGAAGGTCCACAATTTGGGTGCTGTGTAGTCACGAGCCCCGATTATGATCAATAAGATATGAAGAAAGAAATTAAATTTTTTATTAGGTCTTTAAAATTTTATCATCTATTCAACAATGTTTAAAAAATGTATGCTCTATTTATGTTTCATTAATTAGAAAACTTGTAACGTACTTGGAAGTAAATTTATATGCCAATTAAAATTATATTAATTAAGAATCAATTTTCATGCACCCCAGAAGTTGGAGAATTATAATGAGAGTTTACAACACAAATAATACACAATGCTAGGTAAATGTTAATGAAAAACTTGGTATTATACTCTTATTCATATAATAAAATGTGTGACCTATTTGGCTCGAGGGATTACTTTCAAATAATAAGAAACAAGAGAAAACATAAAAACGTGACGTCATTTATTTTCAATTTTGAAATTTCCAGTAATATAAGAAAATCTAAATCGTGATATTTACTCGTTTTGATTATAAAATAATTATTAAATAAACAAAACAAATTTTTGTTTAAACAAAACATTTGTGCTTTTTATTTCGAAAATGCATTTTAAAAATATTTGTATGCGAACGATGAATAACGAGTTTATTGTTTGTTTCATGTACGCTTCGGCGATTTTAATTTATCTAATTTAATGTCGATGGGAGAGCTTATAAATGGAAATTAAAAAACTTTATTTACCTTATTTTTCTCATTAATTACGAGGATTATTTGAGTTTAAAATAAATTAAATAGTTATTTATTTTTCGACTTACCATTCGAAATTTTTTCTTTTTCTATTTCCAAAATATCGAACGTTTGTTCGATACTGTCAATACTGCTACTTTTCTTTTTTTCGTCTTCGAAACACTTTGGTTCAAGAACATCTTTGTCGCACTGTGCTATTCGACCCCACGTCCACTCAGCATCCACTGTGATCCAAGTTACAAGATCTTCTAGGCGTAGAACTACTTTTTCCGCTATCGCCAAAACCTCGTCCTGAAAAGATGAAAAAGTTAAAACGAATGGTAAAGTGGTCAGCTTTTATTAGTTTAGATTTCGGTGGCCGTTTATTATATCGTTCGATCGATATTTTTCGAAATCATTATTGCAGGTATTGTTACAGCATAATAACATAAACCACAAGCGATCAGGAATAAAATATAAACAACTTTATAAAGCAGCTCTATAAAACAGCTTTAATGTATTATGTAGGTCCGTGTTTGTATAATGGGTGCATAAATTTCAGTAATGTATTGCAAATAATAAAATTGGTTCTAATAATTTAATAGTATATTATATATCGAGGAAGTAACTCCAAACCAATATTCTAGCTGAATCACCCTGTAAAATAAGAAGGTTTGCTTTTAGTTCTTCTTTTGATTTGGACAATAAATAAGAACAGAACCCCTGAATAATAAACACATAAGTAACACAAATTATAAAATATTTATTGTGTTTATATATTACGAATGATAAAAAACACGAAAGTTTTACATAAATCTCAGCCCCCAAGTTATTACGAAGCTTCATGTTGCAGTTGAACAATAATTCGTTCAAATTTTCATTTCCAAGCATTATCTTTTACTTTTTGTACAATTCGTCTCTTATATCGTAAAGTCTACATTTTGCAAAATATAATTTTATACCCATAATCACATTCTGCAAAGAAAACTTAAATTTTATATTTTCAAACAAGAATTCAAAAATATCTGAATGTAGATATGAAAAATTTCAACAGTTTAAATTAATTTGAGAACTAACGATTACATTTTATTAACGATTGTTTATTCGAGTAGGTTTCATGTTAAAGCAACATATTATCGAAACGAATCAATAAATTCTATTAAATTCCACCATTAGAACATAAATAAATTTTTGAATAGCATTAGAGTAATGAAAAGCAATTTATTGTAAAAAAACTTATGATTCAAAATTGAAATACGTAATTATGTCGTTTTAACATTTTTCTATTAAAAATACAATTTCGTGTGATTTTTGTAAAAAGTTGTCACATAAAAAAAGCAATAATTAATTTTATATTCGAAAAGAATAAATTAAAACAAATTTATTTAAAAAGTATCTACCTTATGAAAATATATTGATTTCATTTATAAAATATGTGAAAAGTTTCTTTTCTGAAATTTCGAGCAAGCACAATGTTATCGTCCACTGACAAAGTAGAGCACGAGATGGAAGCTTTTTATCGAATAAAAATGAGCCCTAAATTTTTAAAATCTCTTTTATAAAAGCATTAAATTTAAACGATACTGAATAAACTATCAAATTGCTTCGAATATAAATTATTTGTTTATATTAAGGTTTTGGGCTACAAATGAATTTGCGAACTTCCAGCCGGTTGTGTGTTTTGGTAACCTGCAAGTTTGATAAAATACAAACTTACTTTCAAAAATTCATACTCTACTTGGCAATTTTCAGAAACATCCAAATTAAATATTAAATAGGGAAAAAAATCTTATAACGAAAATGTAAGATTGTATTTCTGAAATGTTACATTTAAAATATCTTCTTGAACGAAACGAAAGCTATAAAATAAATAACATTACAAAATAAAGTCACAATAAAATTTCAGTTCCAGAATGTATTATTTATAAGATGTGCTAAAGAATTCTATACACATACACGTGTACCTTTTCATTTTTATTTATCAAAGTGTAAAGCTTTCAGTAAACAAGGTGTTGCTAAACAATTGTACCAGAGATCGCGCTAATTCCAAAATTCAATGAAAATTATCGCAAATAATCAAAGAAAATCGATGAAGAAAGTGACAAACAACAAAAGCTGTTTATTAGAAAAATAAAACGAGGCGGGTTTAATTTTTTCTTTAAATTCAATTATGAATTCAATTTACTTTGTCATGCAAGGCGAATTTATATCAAAATGAAAATACAAAATGTTCCATAATATTTATTAAAAATTTCAATGAATAATTTACAAAATAAATTTATAGCACAGCTAATAAAAAAAATTATACAAAAATTTTCATTTAATATTTAAGTACAAAATTAAAATTTAAACCGTAATACTTGTACCAATTTAATTTAGAAAATTATTCTGTTAATTCTACAAAGTTTAGGAGTAGCGTCGTACAAACTTATTAAATTGCTCAAACTTAGTAATTTCGTTATGGATCAAAAGACTTTATTTATATTAAAGCTAACATTTTAGTATGTAATAAGAATATGTTTTCACAATTTATAGGAAGCGGTATAAAAATAAATATTAAAAATTATTCCGTCTCCTATTTTGTGCTCGCAAATACCTCCAATTGAACTTTTTCTACATTCTCCACTATTAATCACCTAACTAAACCGTAAAACTACTTTGTACGAGAATTGAAATCCATTTATTACTACATAATTTAATGTACAGCTTATAATTAATAGTGAGCAATATTAAATGGAAGTTATAAAATAAGCACCTCATATTTCTGCGATACACAGCAAAATAATTCCTTTTATTATTTTTAATATAAATTCGTCCTGACATAAACCTTGACATGTCTAATTAAAAAACGGTAGCTTTATAAGTTTTCCAGTATGTAGTATGATATTTACAACGATAAAAAAACAAAAACAAATTAAAATTTGTTTTAATTTAATGAATTTCAGCTAACTCATTCTATATACTTATCAAGATCCACCGCGATTCGTTCGGCAAAACTGCCAAAATAATATGTCAAAAAAATCTCCTGTTTGCGTATTAGCACGCTATCAACGACAAAGAAATTTAATTTTTTATTTAAGCAATAAAGTCTGCAACCTGACAGCGAAATGCCTTTACCGCACGAGATACACAAATAACTATTGTTACCCTTTTAATTAATTATTATTATTCCTTAATAACAGATAATAATTAAATTACGAAATCACGTTGTTTGAACCTTCCAGCATTTTAAACCTGTGAGCGCTGTCATGGTAAGTAAGAGCTTTAAGAATGTCATAATCTTCAAAAGTTACCTGGGAACAGTTTTGTAATACAGGGTGGGCCAATTTGGATAGTTCTTATAGGAAACTCGGTAAATATAAGAGATATGAAAAAATTGATGGCGCATCCTCGATCTCTTTTTTCGAGAAAAACTCAATGGCCAAAACTTTCTTCGGGCACTTTTTTAAGATCAATAAAATGGGCTAAAGAGATTTTAAATATCTATCTCACTTTCAGAGTTATAACATAAATTGGTGATTTTTTAAATGGAAACCATAGTTGAAAATGATATTTTTAAATGGCGTTTTTTAACCTCTTTTCAACGATATATAACATGATATTTAAAAACAACAAAAATATTATAAAATTTTAAGTAAAAAACAATAAAAATATTAAATTCTAACAAAAATTAAAGTAAATATCAAACCGTAGTCTATTGTTTTTAATACAAAATTTGGTTAAAACAAAACAGTACCAAACCATTATTGACATTTAAAACATTTACACCAATTGTTTTTCAGTAAGCGAATATTTGCTTAATTCCTGTCATTAAATTTTCAAATCTTTGTTTTTTGAAAAACAATTGGTGAAAATGTTTCCTTTTCTCGAAAAAAGAGATCGAGGATGCGCCATCCCTTTTTTCATATCTCTTATAGTTACCGAGTTTCCCATAAGAACTATCAAAATTGGCCCACCCTGTACTACTGTTTTGAGAATAAAATAAAATTGGAATATTACATAACATAGCATATATAGTACGGAGAGGACGATGAGGAGCAATCCCTTCGCAGCAGAATATTATAAATCAGTATTAAATTTTTAATTCCTAATTATTATAATAATTACAAACTCAGAATTACTTTTTATCCCCACAATTCTAGTTTTCGTCCCTGTAATAGGTAATATATTAATATGTAGTTTTAAACACTATGTCACAAAATATAAAATTATTAAGTGTAATCACAGTCAAAATTTACTACTTTATTTTTCTTTACTTACCGACCCCCCCCCCCCTTGTTGTAGCAAACTACGAGCCGCTGCTGATTACACGCTCCGAGGTGTTGTCTTTGTTTATGGGCGAAGCAAAATCGGCTCGTCTTTGGAATAATTTTAAAATCAGAGCTACGCTTGTAACCCAAATGCCCCACCATGATATGAAATATTAAAATATTGTGTCATAATGTCATATAATATAATAGCCCATTTCAATCTATCTGTCCCGTAATGCACCTCCGATTGGTTCATTTTTCGTTACCAACCTAAAAAAATTAAAGATTGAAAGGAAAATAACTAGTCAGTGCGGCCTTCAGGCCGCACAACCTGGGCAATCTATAGCATAGCATAACAAGCCATGCTCGCTTTATTTCAACCAATGAACTCATTTAAAAACCTTTTATAAATACAATGAAGGAATTTATTAGAACAATAAAAAAATTCATAAATACAATGAACTTTTCATAAAAATAATAAATTTCTTTCATTAATACTATAAAATTTTTCATAAATATAGTGAATTTAGTCTATTCCATTTAAATTACTTAATATTCATTACTTTTACTGCCGCCGAAGCTAAAATATCTACTATCGCCGGCAGTAAACTAAGACAATTGATTACTTTCTCATAAAAAAATGAATCTTGACGTTTGTTAAATGAACGACATTACAATCAAGCTTTTTGACGTTCGGAGAAAAAATAAACAACCGATTTTCCCGAAACTAATTACTATTTAATTCTGTGGATTACTATGTACAATACGAAATTCTATTCCAGTAATTTAGGATTATAACAACAATATTTAAGTTTAATTTCATTTGAAACTTGGGTTAACTTTTTTAAAACTTTCGAAAAGTTTCGAATGAGATTATACTGAACTATTGTTGCCATAATCCTGAAATTCTGGAATTGAATTTTGTATAGTAAATGGTGGAATAACATACTTTCAAAAAGAAAGTCTTCATTATTGTAGACATAAAGATCAAATTACCTCATTTCGTATATTAATTATCGAATTACTGAATTCTATCTTGGCAACAAGATTTTCGTACGATGTGTACTTGTTTTTTGTTCTTCCACCACTTGTTGACGATATTCGCTCTCGAGAACGAAGTCACCCTTTAAACGGTGAACGTATTGAAAATGTTAGATCTTTTCATTTTGGTGGTAATTTGGTAAGCATTAACATTTTGGCTACCAATGAAAGGCATCCTCCATTTTCCATGTTCAAAAACTTCAGGTAGCTGTGATTAAATGATTACGGGGATCCCCAAAATTGGCAATTGAATGAAGGCTGTGGCAATGGCTGAATGAAGACAAGAAAATATGAAAAGAATAGTAATCGTTTAAAATAGTTCGAGAACTTTGGGAGTTTGATGTTTAAATAATGTTAAAAGTTTGTCGATAAAGCAAAAATAAATTAAGAAAATATCAACAAAGTAATGAAATCTGTTGCAACAAAATGGTGTTAAAAAGTGAGCACAATGTGTTAACCTATTTTTGAAAGTTATAATCTGGAAGTAAAATTTAGAGGATAATAAAGAGAGGTGAGCTAAACACGTGAAATAATTTTAATTAAAAAGATTAGATAATAAAAATAAATTTTCACTTGCAAATTTTTAATTAAGTAAAATTTATTTTGAATTCGAATAAATTAACGATCATTAAAATTTTAATCGAAAAGATTACAGGACAAATAATTACTTATTTAAAAGTTTTCGAATCAATTTTAATTAATAGGGGTTTTTGTACATTTTAAGCTGGATATTAAATTTAGTTTTGATTAAAAAGTTGCAAGAATTCTGTAACTAATTAATGTTCATTTAAAAAGAGGAATGTCAGATTCAGAAAACAGCCATCCAACAATAAGAAAAAGCTCTAGCATGAAAAATAAGAATTTATAACCAACTTTCAATCTGGTCTACGCTTAATATAAAATCGTTTTGGAACGGCCTCTTTTTCCAACCAATTTGCTTTTAAGTCATTTTTTCTCGGTAAAACAACCTTTCTAAAATCGTATAGTCAAAATATTTCCTCTTTTTATTTCGTTATTGATAATATCGCAGTTTAATATAAATTCGCAATTTTCTTCTCTCTGCGGCGGACAAAAGTTTTCCATAAATATGTGAATTAGATAAATTTGAGACAATTACAAATCGAGGGTGGTTGAAAAAGGTATATAAAAGCTAGAGAGGTGTGCCTTACAGACAAACAATAATATTGATTTCAGGGGTTTGTATATAATGGAATACTTAAAATTATCTAGTGGGGTGAATTCTCGACATTCTAAAATAGCAGATTTACATAATAGTTCCGAGTCGTGCTTTTCACATTCTTCACAGTTTACGACATAATAGTTTCAAACTTTTAGAAATTATTAATTTTCCCCCATTTTGTTTTATTCCTTGCCAGTATGTAATTTGTACACATTAATTATTACCAGTAAGATACAAATTAAACGGATATGAATTTCAATTATTTCATTTAAATTTATAATCGTGACGTAATACAAAACGTAGTTGGTAATAAATTTTGTCGTCAATGGGTGTATCTCGAGGGTATAAACTTCTAAATTTGATTTTCTACGTAGCTTATATTCGCTTATTGCTACCAATTCTGAACATCAGTCGAAACGCACAATAAAAGTACCGGGCGCGTTCGATAAGTTTCAGACAAAGCTAAATCCCCAATATCCAATCCATGGTATAATAAAAGTATGCTTATGTAAAAGCAAAATTCAAATATTCTGCGACTATATTGTTTCAACTATTCAAATAAAGAACTACTCGATTATTACATTACTGCTGATTAGTCTCAAATTAATTTGTTTTGATGATGTACGGATCAAATTACAAAGTTACTAAATTGATAAAGAGCTTTCCCGGATTATTTGTTTGTATTTGAATCATTATTTAATGTAGAGAATTTCAAGTAAACATAATTGTATATGTTTTAGGTAGCTACGTACCCATAGGGATTAAATTATATTCTACATGTTGATAAACTAAAACTTTGCTCAGCAAATAATATATGTCAAGGCAACAATTCAAAATTCGAACAGGTAATTTTATTTCATTCTAATCGTATATTACTGCTTTACATTCGAAATTCATTTTTAAATTCCGCTTTTAACACAAGTTTTAACTTTTTGTAAATTATATAAAAGCTTTTAATTTTTTTAACAAAGCATTAAATGAAGACCGCAATGGAGACGTTTTATAAATGAAATGATATCATTAATCGATTAAGGGTAGAATATAATTTTACAATATAGGCCAATTTTCATAGAGGGAAAAGAGGTTCGACTGATATTTTAATTTTACTCGAGGGTATTCCATAACCCCCAGACCCCCCGGTCTGGTTTTGCGTTTGATTTCATAAAATGGGAGCCTTTCTTTCCTTTTTAAACAAGTAGTATTTTCGAATAACTTGGAACAACTAAGCAGGAAAATATCGGTCGATGGTCCAAACGATTCCGTGCATCCAACTGTTTAAAAATGTAAGTAGAGCTTTAGTGTTTCCTAAACCTAACAGATCACTAAAGAAACTGTTCCTACATCAATCAAGTGGGCAAGAATTACAACTTCTCAACAGGTTGCCTTTTGTTCGAATGTGTTATTCGTGTACTTGTGTACTTATTTTGCAGCCGTGGAGTAAATAAAAAATTAAGAAAGTAACAATTTAATGTTTCGTCCTATATATTTCGAAGAAAGATGTCGGCTAGGTTTTAATTTGACTTGTTATTTAACATTAGGAAAAGGGTTCGGTTCAAGTGTAATTTGTATGTTTTAATTAATGAGCACCCTCTGTATAATAATTACTAACGATGGTTACTAACAATGCTGATTCCTATTATTACGAATTTTGCTAAATAAATCAGAGTTTACCTTCATAAATAAAAATAAAAAGTTTTTGATTACAAAACTTTTTAATTATAAAATTTTAATTTATCTTCCTGCTACCTACAATAATAAACTTGCAGTTATAATATTCGTGTTTTACAAACGGAGGAATCAAAAAGAGAATTATTTATAAGTCGAATATAAATAAGAATTTCCACGTTTGAATTTTCTTTATTAAATTCCAAAACCGTTAATATTTAAGGATGCAAATATTTCAAGCGATGAAAAGTAATTAATAAATTTACCTTTTCGTGCTTACAAATTAGGTTTGTATACATTGCAGTAAAATAATTTAAAGTTTTTGAATTATGTATAAAACTTATAGTACCTACTTGCAACTTCATGACAATATTTATGACAAGAGTTAGCGAGCAAGCAAAAGAAAATAACACCGAGAGTTGTCAGATCAATATAGCAAACATGGAGACTGCAAATTAAAACTCTTACGAACTTACCGGCATATTGAACAAGGTAAAAAATTACTTTAGTTTATTAAAATGTAATTTTTCGGAACTTGTTTAAACAAACAATAGTAAAAGACGACGATACTCGAACAAACATATTAAGTGCATTCCGTAACAATGTACCTACAAAATAATGAAAAATTAATGAACTTTAAAAGGCAACATAAACAATGGTTTGTTAAACCCATTCGCTATTGAAGCTTAATTAAAAATGTTTTTCGAATTATTCGACAATAGAAAGGTGAAATGGATCAACTCATGCGTGGATATTATTAAAAGAGTTTTTAAAAAAATGATACTTTTTCGATTGTTTATTTAACATATTCGAGAATGTTTCGCGAGACGCCGCCACTGGTTATAATGAACAAATGCAATTTATAATCAACAACCGTTCGCGCCATTAGCATCATTATAAAAAAGAAAAATCGTTGTATGTGAAAAGCTTGGAAAAACCTTTTTAAAGGTAAACCAATTAAAAAACAAATAAAAAATCATAAAGAACCTTTAAATAAACACATTTAAAATCAAATATTAAAAGTTAAAAACATAAAACTGTAAAAGTTTCAAAATGATATTTCTTAGTAAAATAAAGGAAAGAAAGAAAAACGTTCAAAACATTTTCTTTTCAAACTAGTTTTCAGAGCTCTAAAGTACTACAGAATATTTTATAGGCAAGTTAAAAAAAGTCAGGGTTGGATTTGGAATAATGAATCGATAAAGTGAACCGTAATTTTCAGGTTTATATTTTAATGTTTTAACGAAAGGGGTTAATTGATATTACAGTTTTGGAAATTGATTGAATTTTTTGTTCCTTTTCAATTTTAACTAAATTCCATTTACATAAATAGGTACGTACATTATGAATTGGAATTCAGTTTCGAGCAGATCCATTATGAGAATATCGAATCAAGTTGTTAATAAAAGCTAAAACTTATTTCCCTTAGTAAGCCGAGAGATCTAATGAATGCAGTTACACCATATACATTTATAAAACGATATCACCATTAAAACGAAGCAGTTCATAATAATTAACCAATAAAATGCTTCCCCTAATTATATTATCGTTCATTAAATTATCGTTCTGCTATTTTCTGACGATGAATGTTCGAAACCGGTTAACTTAATATTTAATAAAGAATAAAAGTTGAAGCCATTATTTCTACTCCTCCGACTTATTGTGACTCCAACTATTGAAATGCAAACTCAAAGTTGAAGTATGAAATGTCTCAAACATTTCAAATTACGACCCATCGAGAAAATTTATGATCTACTCTATTGAATAAAAAATTTATTAAAAACATATTCGATTAAAGAAACATATAAAAATCTTGCAATAAAAAATTAATGCAATAATAAAACTTGGCAGTTTCGAGAGTCTCGAAAGAATAATAAAAGCTAGAAAAACAGTAAAAGAAAAATTAAAATATTATTCTATCAAAAATTAAAGTTAGCAAAACTGTTTATTTTCATATTTCAGGTGGAATGGTAGACTTTTCATTTGCAATTCATGAGTTATTTATTAAAATGTTTGTATTTCAAGTAAATGTGTAGGTAAGGTACATTTCCAACTGCATAAATAATTCATTATCAAATATAACCGTGGAGATTAAATTTGACGTTTTCTAAATAATAAATTTAACAAATTAAAAGATTAATTACTGAAATTTCAAGTATTACACAAAAATTAAAGAAAAATTTAATTAAAGGATAATAAATATTATTTGTCGATCAGAAAAGTTACAAAAGTTCTTAAAGTCAATAAAGAAAGTTTTGATAAATCATATCGGATTTACCAGTGGCGTCTTCTCATGTTTTTTGAATTAGATTGCGATTTTTCTCTCTCGATATCCATTTTTATTAAAATAAATAGCACGATAAGTAATATCGACTCCGCGTTCCTTATTAAAACAGATAAATTCAAAGTTTAACTGCTCGTAATTATATTATCGTGTATTCGTCTTGTTCGATCAACCCGGTTTCGAATCCTAATCGTGAACGATTTTTGATGTCGATTGTAACAATGGCAAAACGACGATAAAATATGTTATGACTAACCGACATTAAAAAATAATTGGAAGAGAAAATTGCAGTGTAATGCCGATTTTTAATTAGGTAGTCGTAAAAATGTTAAAAATTATCTTACGACACTTAGATAATTACCTTATTAAATTAGAGTGTAATTCTGTTAAATCTTGGAGCTTAATAAATAGGTTAACAACAAACAAAGGAAAGCAAAACCTATTGTAATACAATTTTGAAATAGTCCGCTATACAACGATAATACTTTGAACTAAGACTACAATCTCCAACTACGAAAAGTTATAGATTTATGTCTTTCTGCTTATATACTGCCAAGTTTGCACAAATGAAATGTTCGATAACATGAATGCACCCATTTAAAGTGTTAAAAATTTTGTAAAATTTTCTTTTAAAAAAGTTTAGTGAAAAAACATTAAATAGAATGCATTAAAAAAGTAATTAAGTAAATTGCAAAAACTTATAAAGGAGTTTGCGAAAAGTTAGAAAAAAGCATAAAAAGCATTTCAATGTGCTTAACTAATAATAGGACGAGTTATCTACACAAACAGGAATTGCACGAAAGTTAAACTGAAATTTAATTTCAAAATTTTATTTCCTTTCTTTTCACAAAAATAATATAACTCAAAATGTAACTACATTCAGGTTAAATTAATAAATGTAAGTTGATCGTAAACAATTTATTACATGTGCTGCAATACAATTAAATGAGAATTTACAAACAGAAACAATAAAATATAAAACGTCAACAATTTATTTCACAAAATAAACCCAACTAAACTACAAAGTAGTCGAGATAATAAATCGATAAAACGTTATTATTTAGTTGTCCCATTTTATTAAATCCTTCGCAAATATCCTACTTTATTCCTCAAACGTACTTAATATCCAATTCATGGATGTAGAAAACCCATTTATTTTTCAAAATATTAAGTACGCACCTACTTAGTACATTAAAGCTTTAATAATTTTTTTTTAGAAATTTGGCGTCAACACCGCTTTAAATTTAAATTAAACATACTTGGCTAAATTAAAATAACTTCGCTTAAGTTATGTAAATTAAATAAGTTCCAGGATAAAAGTGCACTTTTAAGATTAACTAAGGAGTCGATATTTATGAACATCGTTTGATTATATGGCCATATTTATTTAGTTTCTTTCCACTTTATTTTATATGAAAATATTACTCACTAAAGTAATTTCGCATTTTATAAAATTATCCAAGTTTTCAATATTATACGAGACGCCGTAGGAAAGTTATGGCAGGCGCAGATGGTGTTTCGTTTAAACTTGGCATAAATTTTATCAACCAAGAGTTTCATTGCAGTAATTGATTTGTTTGCAACTGTAAAGTGCGTTTTCAATTCCACTGCTTAATTTATGGACGGACAGACACGTGTGCGGGAAAATTGGAAATAAAACCCCAAGAGAATAGAAATCAACAAGCACGAAAAACTGCATATAATTCATAATTAAATAATTTACAACAAGAAATATTTTATTCAAACTAGTGGGATTCGAACCCCAGAGCCTTCGATTTAAACTCCGTAACATTTTAGTACCATTTGAATCATGTATTCTAATACTTTACAATGTATTTTGTATTTTAAATTACAAATTTTCAAGGTATTTTACATACACATGCATTTTTGCATTTGAAATACATATTGTATTTTGTATTTTAAATACATAATTATCGGCATCTATAATAAAAATATTGCGTAACAATTTTTCGATTTTGTCCACGTGCAGCTTCGAGCAGGATCAGAATCCCTCCACTGCATCCTACGAGGTTAGAACTTTCAGCGGGGAAGTAATGCAGGGTAGTTCCTCCCTCATGGCTATTCAAAACCTAAAAGAACGGCTAAATGCATTTCTTTTCAACACAATTGTTGACGAGGGGAGAATCGCAACATTTCATCCAAGATTTTCCCGGACGTCCTTAGATTTTCCTACACTTAAACCTAATTTTGAGCGCCAGCTTGCTGAGGTACTGGAGGGTATTCCATACCCCCCAGACCCCCCGGTTTCACAAACTTGACAATTTTTAGAAAAAGGGCATCTATAATACACATAGGCGGAACTTAATATTTCTCCTCCAAATTAATATTTTGAAGAAACCACAAAAGTAACAACAATTTTTCTTTAGTTTCTTACGTTTTGTTTACAAACGTCTTCCAAAGTCCGATAGAGAACCAATCACCATCGACGCTGGTTGATCTTCAGCCACCCCTTGTTGCGCCTATAGATCCTCCCTGCCCTTCTCTTCCCATTTTCGAAGCAAAATGAGTTATGTAGAAGCAAAATTCAAAACCTCTGAAAGAGGGGGGCACTCAAGTACAACATATTTTCTTATTTGGAAGTATAATGTATTATATTAAAATATTTTGTTTTAAGTAAAATACAATGTTTTATTTATTAAATTGATTATCCAATACATGAAAGTCAATGAGTTTAATGAGATTCCCTTGGTTTACAGGTAGGATAAAATATTATGGTTCCTCCCATTTTTTATTTTAAATGAATATTATACAATCGCAGTAAAAAATTAACAAAAGGTATTTCCAAATATATCTCAACGAATTATGATCATGAAAAATAAAAAACCCGTTGTTATTTTTCGTTGTCATACGAAATTTCTAAACATATCATTAATGAGATTCTTCTTTTCTTGCCTTGAGGCGAAAGCTGGTTCGAGAAAATGTTGTTGTTTTTCGGATATCTTATTAATTTAACTAAGGGCGGAAAAGCTGTGCTTAAAATTAAAAAATTGGAATCCGTTGTTATTCCTTTGTAAAACAGCATTTAGAAACCGCACGGTAAAAGGGCAGCCCCAATTTTAGGAAAAAAACCAAACCAAACAAAACTCGAATTCGTTAAATCCTGACTTTACATATTTACACAGGGGCTATGAAATTGAAAATGAAGTTTGTAGATTAACTCTTGCAGTTTGATTAATACTTTTGCAATTCTCTTATTTACTTTTAAAGTAGGTATAGCAGAAATTACTTACAAATCGCTATATTTCATTGAAGCAAAAATTGGTCTTACTCGGTAAATGTAATCGAATAAAAAGAAGTTGAGATTTGATAAAGTACGTAAGGTTTGGTCCAGTAACAAAAAACACAATGTTCCAAACTTTCAAGTTTACTCCATTAAGTTAACTTTTCAATTTAAAAGCAACACATAAAAAATGATTTAAAATAAATACATTTTATAGGAAGCACTCGAGAGTAAATTCCAAAAGCGAAAGATGTATAATTAGTTTGAGATTGTAGATTTATAATAATTCCTCTTATTGAGTTAAAATTATCCGCTTTGCCCAACCATGTGATGATGTAGGTAATTAGATTGAGCTTTGGGTATTATGTACATTATAATATATATTGCGGTGTCTTGAAGAACAAAAAGAAAATGACATCTTTTCAATTTTTTGTTAATTAAAATGTTTCAAATTATCGTTTGCATTAATTTACATTTTCTATTACATTCTACACAAAAATATGTTTAATCTGCATAATTAACGTTATCGATTTCGACTAAAACGGGAATTTTATTGCACAGGCATTGTTAGTGAAGTTTGAATGTGTACTGCTTGTAAATAATGCGAGATGTACGTTATATGCTGGATCAAATCCTTCTTGCAAGCTTTTACATAAATTTGTTATCTTGTATCATCTTTATTGTTTAATAGTGCGAACACTTTTATCTCGAGAAGATTTAAAATTTAGAGAAAATGAAAAACGAAGGGTCTATTCCAAATTTTTTTTAAATTGTATTGTAATATATTACAAAAGTGAAACGTTTTAGACAAACGACCACGTAAAGGAAAATGTTTGGTAATCGAGTCTCGTATTGTGGATTTTCATATTACTTTGTAGCTTGTCACTCAGTATTCTGGAAAATATTTTTTATTATACTAATCTTATTACCATAACTTTTATCTCCTGCACTAAATAATTTTTAATTTTAAAATTTATGAGCGGCCACATATAATACCAGCACAAGTACTTTGTTGTCTATTATTTATGAAAACGACTGCCGAGGTCTTCCAAATTGAGATGATGATAACGACGATAGAATTAAATGTTAATGTTACTGTTACCAACATCGTAAACACCCAGTTGGCATTATTACATTATTCCGCTTTAGAAAAACTTTAGGCCCGCCAGAACCGGACTTGCCATTTCATCTGCGCATTCATTGAACTATGGCTTTCAACAAGGTCGCCCGTTTCCACCCAAGTACTGTTGCAGAACAAGAAAACCGGAAATTCGTGAACTTGACACTGAAACCTTCAGGAAATTAAGTAAAGTAAACTTGTAACTTGGTGTTTATGTTACAGTAAACCTTGATTTAAATTTTTTGATATTTAACTCTGCATCGATAAACCGGCCCTCAACTTATTAATAAGTGGCAAGTTATCTCTTCCACCACGGTTGCACCTTTCGCAAATCCAAACAGGAAGTGTAACCGAAGTATATATTACTAATTTATAAACAATAGAAAAAATGTTTCTATAAATAAAAACTTATCCAAACCAAGTTGTTGAGCAATTAGGTACGAAACATGTAATCGACCTTCTTTCACCTCTCTCTACTTACCTATTCAATTCGTGCTAATTAAAATCAATACATTTTCATAATTAATATTATGACGTAATTTCATTAAATAAATTTTGTTTTTCGGAAAATTAAGAACGCACTAAGTTTGGAATAAATCGATACAGAGTAATTTTAACTTTATTTATATAAATTAGAATAATAATAATAATAATAAAATGTGATCGGCTAGGCAAATGCAATACTAATGGTGAAATAAGTGTTGCCTATCTGCAATGTAAACTAAAGTTAATTTTACAAATTGACGTTAGGCTACAATCGTTACATCATTAATTTGAATTATTTTGAGAACGTCCCGGATAATTTATTATATATCACATTAAATTAAAATCGCAAAAGTCGTTTCAACATCGCTAATTAACAATATATTAATTAATGAACTAACAGCGATAAAATTATTAAGCAACTTAATTTGTACTCTCATAAATTAATTACCTATTAGAAAACAATTTAGAAAAAATAATATTCTTTGGGTGTATTTTAAGAGTCCGTTATTAGTTGTTGGTTTTAGCTTGAACATCAAGGATTGATTAAAGCAGGAACAGTAAAGAAAAGCAAATTAAATTAAGAAATCGATACTCGACAATCTTTTAAACGATTAAGTCAATATTTAATTTACAGAAGCTACACGTAAATCTACATCCAATAACAATCAACGACATTTAATCCCTTTAATATTGTCAAAGTTGAAAAAATGCTCAAGAAAGTTATTAAAACTTAATTTTCTAACCCTAATCAATGTGAAATTAGCTTTAAACAAGAGTTTGAAATGAGTTAGCTATTTGGAGCAAGGAAAACTTCTCTTCAATGTCTTATTTACGCAAGCGAGAAAAAAGAGAAGAAATTGTATGGCGGTGAGTAAAAGTGGTTTTTTATACTTCCTTATTGAATACTCACGAAAAGTAAAAACCAATCGACCAAACAATTTTTATTAAGAAATTAATTTCGAGTAAATTTGCATAGAACTTGATTTAACCAATTCTTTTGACACAATTACCGCGATAAGAAAGTCGTTAACAAAATCAAAGCAAACCCTCGACTCTCCAACAAGTAAAAGCTGTCATAAATAAATGAGAAAAATCAAGAATACAATGAAATAAGGAATAGAAGGATAATTCGACGAGAAAATCTGCTGCAACTAAATACTTTTTTTTCCCGAACGGTCGCCGTAACCAATACATATTGGCAAAAGGAAATTTAACAAATGTAAAGCGAAAGCGTTTAAACAATACAATTTGCGTAATAAGAAATAATTTTCTATCGAACCCAATTAATTTATTATACTGCCCGGAAAAAACAGCACTTTTGTACTAAGTAATTAATTAAATTGCCCATTTCGTTTGATTTAAATTTAAATTTAATTTGATTAAACGCATTCATAAATTTCAAAATAATTGCTTTTCGAATGCATTAATTTTATATTTATAATGTAAAACATTGGACCGCTAAAAATAGACCAGCACATGGGTTGAAGTTACCAATTTTATATATTAAACGGGTCCTTGAATTTTAAACATTATTATCGTTTAAAATATTTCATCAATTAATTGTCCTACTCCGATGGTAAAAATTAGACTGCATTAAACATATTATGACTGTTAATTTAATGATATAAAGCAGTGGCGTGCCGAAAATAGGTGAGCCGCTGCTGCTTCGGGTACGATGCACTTATCGACTTGCTGTGTAATTTCTTCATTGATGTTGATATTAATAAATAGAATAATATTTTGCATTGGCGATGTAAATTAGGAGTGAATAGCCCCGGAGAGAACTACAAGGTTAGCAAAATCATCATAATTCTCACACAAATACCAAACCAAGGACAAAAAATTTAAAAAAAAGTTAATATAATTTAATGATCCTTTTTAATCCAATTTGAAAATTGCGATATTGATTTAATGATTTCTTTAACAAACTACATGATTGCACACAAATTTGTAATTTCGATGAATGAATTGTAAAAAAGTGAGATTATGAATTTTAAAATTGAGAATTTAAATTTATTTATTCAACGAGGTTATATAATTTCAAATTCGAATATATTTGATACATAAAAACACTTTTACTAACATTTGTATGCTACTTATTGATGTATATTTGCGACAACATAATTTATGTAAATAACTTTTTTATATATAAAAAGGGAATACAATTACGTGATCGTTTTAGCAAACAAGATTGAAAACCGGTACACAAGTTCAATACTTGAACTTTTCCTTTGTTTAAAAAATTAAAAAATAAAATTGCCTATTTTAATTAAATTGTAAATTAATTAATTGTGCAGTGCAGCGGCGGCGCATCCTAGAGCCAGATCGCCCACTTAGCAAATAAAGTTTGTCAATGTAATTATAAAATTTATTAGATACTTTTATATACCATAATCATAATATTATGAGACCTTCGCATTACGTCGATAATTCAATAATTTATACATTACAACCTAAAAAAAAGGCTATAAACCGCCTTAAATTATTGCAGGAGTAATTCCAACTGAATTATTTATAATAATGCGAAGATAGATGATAATTATATTAATAATAAACAGTGGCGGAGATACAATCGCAGGACAAATTTAAAAATAACCGACATGCTACTGAATAAATTAAATTAATCTATTGAGAAAATTTTTAAATAACTCTCATAATAAATAAAAAGTTAAAGGTTATTTCGTTATTTGTACGAGTTTAATATTTAAATGGTTAAAAATGTGCACGATAAGAAGTAACATAATAACCGTGTTCATGTGTAGAATTTTAAAATCAACAATGTTGGCAATTTTCCAAAGCTTTATTTCAATGTACGTAAAGTGCATTTTATTCATAATTCCTATTTACGACTAAATATTCTAACCGGAGAGAATGAAATTAGCATACTCCTGATTTAAATAGACAATTTAAAACATAATATCATCAATTAAGTTGATTTAGAGTCGGCTTTAACGTTTGGAAGAAAGTTTAGACGAAATACTATGCAAAAATTACTAATTAACGATGTAAATATCATTTTAATGTTGTGTTCATAATTATTAGAAGAGAGGAATAACCGGACTGAAGATGTCGTCCGATCATCCACAACCCAACCCAGAGCCGGATTAATGGGGGGGGATTAATTTTCGCCTGCGGCGCATTTTGGCAAAACATGCAAGCCAAGGGGCCTCCAAAGAAATAAAGCCCAGGCCTCGCATATCCTTAATCCGGCTCTGACCCAACCGGTTCAACCTAATAAGTGGTCTTCCTTAGATTCGATTTAATTAAATTCAAGATTTAGTTATTCATTAAACGATTAATCACATCAGAAACTTACTGCACATAATGTTTGTCTTTACACTTGAATATGTAAACGAGATTGTCTATCTTGCAAGTACTACTACTTGCATACTTTGGTATGATAAGTGGAGGTATACCATAATTCATAGTAGGTATCTAATATTTTTATCTTTTGAGTAGACCAGAAGATGATAAAACGGAAAAAAATTTCAATATATAATTTTATTAATTTATACAAACTTACAATTTTGATGTAATTCGTCATATCCACGGTGAATCATTATGGTAAAATGCAGGTTCTCTGTATTGTATAAAATATTACATCTGCAAAATGTAATTTTAAATAAATTCATCATAAAACGCTGTTGCTCAAAATCTCCTCGAAATTAAACGAAAATAAACCAATTATTATGTATTTTCAATTCTGAAAATTAATGGAAGTAAATTTAATAATATTTGCTTTAGTTCGGAACTCTTTAGTGATACCAGTGATACATACAATGAGCTCATAAAGTTTTGAACAAATTTATAATTTTTTTTAAATGTCAGTTATTTTCTGGCATTCAAATTAAAAAAAAAAGTTACCATTTAAAAAATTAATCGATGACGATAAATTTGTGGGGTAAATGCGCCGGCGAAGCTCAAACCCCCGCAGCAATCCCTCGTTGGTTACTGCTGATTCGACACTCGTTCGAAATGGCCACTTTTTAGCATTCAATGGCATAAAAATGATCAACACAATTGATGATTAACAAAAGTCTATTGAAGATTTCATGATGAGATTTCAAAAACATAATTTTTGCATAAATTTGCTGAATTTCGAGATTTCATAATAGGAGACTTGAAGTGTAATTTTACCCATATTAAAAAAATATTATTCCGAATTAGCAATGTATATTTAAAATAATATAATATTCTGTTTTGTATGCATAATTGTTAGTGACGCAAAGGTTCATAAACATGAGGTTCTCAACCTTCCCTAGGGGGGGGGGGGGCGAATAATATGATTTACATTGCGTTTTGTACACCTAATTCTTTTTTTAGTAAGTATTAAAGGGAGGGCTAAGAGGGCTGCAGCCCCGAGCCTCCACATTTCTAGGGCCTTCAAAAAAATTGAAACAACAAAATTTAAATCACCAAACTTGTAGCTCAGATTAAAATACATTAATTAAAATTAATTGTAAAATATGTTAAAAAATCAACAAAATTGATTCTAATACGAATGAGATTAACTATTTCAACAAACTTAATTTTATTGTCTTCGTTCGACAATTAGGAAAAACCTTATGTAAGCCGTTTTTGTACCTTTTGCTACCTGTCCATAATAATGTATACATTCAAAAATGGAATTTTTGAATCTGCTTATTATTAATCCTATTATCAACTAATTAAGAAAATCTATTACAATTTTTTCTATGTGTTTCGTGCTCTATAATTTTTGCTTGGAACAGCCCTGTTTACCATTTAGTTTTAAAAACTATATTGAGTGGTATTTGATCTGCGGCGCATTTTGTTAAGACATAAGGTCAAGGGGCATCCAAAAAAAAATTAGCCCCGGGCCTCTCAAATCCTTAATCTGGCTCGGGGAAGAGGACTAAAAACACTTCCTTCACCCCCCCCCTTCTCCTACAAATGTTCTCACAAATTCAATTACTCTTATCCTATTCACTAACTCACCCCCCCCCCAAATCTCCCGGTGTGAACTGCCAAAGTAATGTAGAATTATTTGTCTTGAAACTTCGGTAGTTCATATTGTTAATTCGATTCAAAAATTAACATTCAAAATATTGGAAATGATTTATATAATTATTACTGTTATACTCGGGGAGTACTATTCCATACCCCCAGACCCCCCAATGCATACTACCAAGATATATAGATGTTATTTGTAGAATCAATCACAGAACATGTACACAAACCTGTAGTATCTGAAACCGGAAGGTCTGGAAGGTATGTTCTTGAACTAGTGACTTTTAGACCCGGAATATAATTTTTTATAGGTAAATTCTATCAAACTGGGAGAAATCTCTCTCTTTTTCTATTAAGAGGTTTTTCATCAATTCAAGTTGTTTATATTTTGTTATTTTTCTCCTATCCTATTTCCTCCTCTTGAAATCAACATTATAAAAGCCTCTGCTTCGAGGGATTCGAGTGCCACCGTTTACCGCAAAATCAAAATACGGGATAAGATGAACAGAGGAATCCTCCAAAAGATAAAAAGAATTAAAAGCAAAAGATAGAATGGAGTCCTCGTATGTTATTCGAAGAAAACAAATTCGTAACTCCAATGATTTTTCCGCATTGTAGAATTATTATTATGTGGAGTTCGGTCTGTGACACCGTACGCGACCACTGGGTCCTTAATCTGTACCTGATATATTTAATTTTAATTATTTTCTAATTATAAATAAAACAGTAGGTATAATACACTCGGTATAATATACACGGTATAATACTTCTATACTTGTGTGGATGTCAGTCTCGTGACATGATCCACACACGCGATTAATGATCTCATTTAGTTGATTGTTAGAATAAAATACTATAAAAAAGGTCAATACGAATTTATTCAATAAATAAATTAATTTATGGACATCAAAATAAATTAATGCTGCAATTCTTCTTCAAAATATTAGTCAGTAAATACTATCCCCCCTCCCCTATCGTTAGGGCTGAACAGAGTTGGAAAAGATGAATTTAATTCCGAATTTAAAAAAATAATTAATAATGATTACAAAATATATGTTGTTTTAGAACACGCTGTATATAGAATATACTCCTATTTAAATCATTTGCTTCGTAGAAATAATATGCTTGAAAGTTTAATATAACTTTGCAGCTGAATATTTAATAAATTTACATAGAGATTTATGCTTTCATAACAATATCAATGTAATTGATAATAATGATATTGCACGTTTCCTTCAAGTACATAAAAGATAAAACCTTATTTTAGATATTGATAGATTTTGAGTTTACCAGAATATACGGTTATATTATCCTTTGGCGGTTTTGTATTTTTATTTGAGAACAAAGATCAATTTTTATTATAAATCGAAAACCAAAAACTTTATTAGGTATCGTTTTCATTTCTGTTTTAAAAATCTAATGATGCTTTTTGCGTGCAAGTTATTGTTGTTTTAGGTGCATAATTTTATATTTATTTAAGCAAATGCAAACCTCATAAATTCAAGTGTTGAGGGCCACTAGCTATTGTATAAACACAAATAAATAAACAACGTTAATTAATTATTTAAACCAAGTATCTACGTCATTTAATAAAAAAAAATATATTACAGATGAAATTGTTGAAATCAGGAATTTTTTAATATTGATTCTCGTATCGTTACACAGGGCCGTATTAACAATTTCAATAAACTACTCTGCAATTTATACACATGTAATTACTAATAATTAATAAAATAATATAAAATCGATTATGTAAATTATACTTTAAAAAAAATCTAATTAACCTTGATAAGTGCATATTAAATTTAGTTTCCATTTAACTCGATTATTGATAAAGCCTAAAGCTCAATAATGACACCACGATACTTCAACCGACCCTGTTATTATTATTATTATTTAATCAGTTGATTAACTTTAAAGGACAAATATACAAAAAACCGTGATCCTCTCTCTTTTTTATTAATTATCTAATAACCTCTCGATTATTATAAACTCGAGTGTCTTATCTTTTGTGTAATATAATGAAAATAGTAGAAATTTGCATTAAACCATTTTTTAAATAGAGCAATTTGTTATTTGAGTTTTAATAACAATCTCGTAATGGAAGGAAGTCAACATTCAACTAAAATTAATTTTTAATAAATATGTACATAATAAAACGCTCAAAACTTAATTCCTCGACCGTTTCGTTGTCATGTATATTACTCCCAATATATTCTTATCAAGCAACACACAATGTTAGTGTAGTCCACTTCAAGTTTGCAATATATATAAGCTCAAAAATAAATTAAAAAATTACACGTAAACTTTAAAACAGGAAATAATGGGTAAACAAATTGGCTAAAAATATTTAAAGCCAATTTAAATAAATTAACGTAACAAATATGTAATAAACCAGCGAAGCGTTAAGCCAATTTATTATTAATGTTTACAGTTTATGTTCGCCTATTTCTATCTGCTTTACGAGTCATTTATATTAGGATTTTGAGTAAAAATTTACTACTGGCAATTTATTTAAATGTAGTCGCTATTATATTAAAAAATGGAAAAATTTTAACGGATCAATAAAATATTTTCATGGTATCAGTAAATACGACAAGATATATTGTGCGGGGAGGGGCAATATTTTGTTTGAATAGCTTTTAATTTTTATTGTAGGTCATTTGCTGATTTAAACATTAAAAATCCACGTTAACGATTAAAAAGTCAACAACAACAAATTACATATTATACATTAAACATGGAACGAGTGCCCTCACGCGTACCTTGCTTATAAAATTGCAATTAAAATTATTAAATACCACCATATAAAATTACTTGATTATTTGCCTGTTAAAATTTAAATTTCAACTAATTTATTCAAGAGTTAAGCTCTTTACAGAATACATTATAATGTATGCTATGATTATACACAAAAGATAAAAAAAATATTGTAAACTCGGATTTAAATATTATATAATAATATCTAACGTTATGATTCATAATATTTACGCAATTTTTTTATTACTTCGTAAAAATGAATAATGCATTTTTAATAGACCGTAATATAAATAAAAAATAATTCAAATTGTTTTATACGACTTGAGCCGGCCCTGCTCCTAATACATGCTTATCGAAACTGTGGAACTACCATACATTATCTCATTCGGAAATAAATAAACAAATAGAACCTGAAAGTTTATCAATTTTATCAGCATTTAAGTAAATAAATGTTGTTTAAATATCACAATAGATAGAAGTACGTGAATAGACGCATGCATAAAAAGTAAATTGAAAATAATGTAAAAAGGTTCAATTAACGCTTCGTTACAAATATTTATCGACACAAAGGAAACAACCGAAATTGTTAATATTAGATCCAAATAATAATATAAAAATTCACATAAAAGAAATCTCAGACACACAAAGCTACGACGCAAAATTTATTTTTAAAATTTCTTTATGTATCTCATCAAAATGAGAAATAAAGGAAGGCAAAACATTTATTAGTTTATAATATTAAAAGCAATCCATTAAAACTAAGAGAATGACTTAAAATTTCATACATTCGGCAAATGCAAAAACATCAAAAAATTATTGGAAAATGCAATATTCCCCAAGGGTAGTGCTTGCCATAGAAAGGCAGTAAGGGGAATAAAGCAAAAGGGTCTTTATATATTTTCGAGTTACTTCAAATAAATATCCTGCCACTCGTAAACAAATACTTTTAAAAACTTCAACCTTTTATTATTTTCTTTTCATTTATCGCACTTCACAAACGAACAAATAACAATAATTACCACTAATTTTGTGTATCAACTGATAACGACAAACATAAAATTAAAAAAGTTGCCATTGTTACAACTTATATTATTTATAAATCGCTAAATAAGAAAAAAACCACGATAAACAAAAAAATACGTCAATAGAAATATTTTCCGAGCCAATAAACATAAATTAATTATTAAGCCCAATTATCGTATATTAAACTGCAAAATTTATACTTTACAACTAACGGAAATTAATTTAATTAAGACCTTAAGTATCGTTTCAAGGTTAATCGTTTCAATAATTATATTAATTAAAAATAAATTATATTATGTACAGACGCTGATTAGGTCCCAAATTAGTTAGAAACTAACATTTTATCGAATTAGTTTTATTTTACCAACAGGGTCGAATTCAGATAAATTGCGTCCAATGAATTCGCTTCTCCCCGGACCTCGGAATTTTCTAATTTTAATTCTACGTTCTCGTATAGAACAACAGATCGCTTTTCCTTTAAGATCTTTCAACTAGATCAAATAGACCATATAGAGGAGAAACCCTTGTTATAGACCTATCTGTCACAAGTATTCCCCCGGTGGACAGAGTTATCTCGACGTAAAATTTCCTTATACAACAGATAACCGTGTTTTCCGAGGGACGACGGCGACGTAAGAAAGAAATTTATCGTTTTTAATTTTTAATGTACGGCTGATCTGGGCACATAACCGGTTGTTACATGCCCTAGAATTATATTTAGCTTCATGCTTTAAAAAAATTGAATCCGTCACTGATTGAGAGTTAATAATTAATTTGCTTCGGTATCGACCTACTTTATTTTATTATTCTTTATTATAATTTTAATATTATAATTTTAATATTATAATTTTAATATTATAATAAGAGTTTTCTATTATTATAAAAATTAGTCTATCTCTCGTTATTTTATTTCTATCGAATGCCCCCCTTTTCTGCAAAAAAATATATTGCAGCCACAAAATATACCTGAATCTTTTGGAAAATCGTAAAAGTGCAATAACACTAAAAATTACGACATTGAGTCAGCACTTTTTTCTTTGAAAAAAGTAGTAAATTTCTAAAATCTAATAGAATTTTAATAGTTTAATAATTAACTTGATAAATTAAACATCTGCAAAGCTTGAAATGTAATTATTATGCATCAATAATGTAAAAATGTTGAAATCAAAAACAGATGCCATTGAAATTCCAACGCTCCGGGCCATGTCCCTTTATTTCAGTATAAAAGTTTAGATGGAAATAAAAAATAATACAGAAAGAAAACAAGTTAGTATACGAAAGCCATTACAATTATTAAATAAAATTGTTTAGGGATGCATGAAGTCTTTAATTAATGTTGCCTTAATGTAAACTTGCAAAGTTTTGCCTACGTAGTTTTCGCCGTTGATTAAATCTGGCAAATTAAAATAAGAAATATTAAAAATATAAAATGATGTGATTCCGTATAATAAATAAATAATTAAATATTTGAAAAGAGAGATGAATAAGTTGTTAAGGCTCGGTAATAAAATCTGAAACTCTATAACAGCTTATGGAAGGGACGTTTTATTCAGTTTCTCCTCTTTGTGATTACTCTTAACCTTATCGAGCCTTTTGAACAACTTCAGTAAACGAAACAGGTTTATGCTAACTTATTAATTCTTTCCTTGAATCCTTAATTACAAAATGTTTACATAACAAAAAACTCACTAAAGATTTTAATTATTTTAATTAATAAAGTCAAATACTTTTGCCATTCAATTTTAAGAAGGAAAAATTTTTAAACGGTTTTCTTTCGAAATTATCACATCTATCAAAAACACACTACCCACCTACCCGCCCGCATCGTCATAAATTTTAATAAAAATTAATTTAGATACAAATTGTGACCCCTATTAAACTGAAAAGTTGATATTTCACCTCAATTATTTTTTTGTTGCCTTAATTGATAGAATACCAATTAAAAATTTTTATTTTATTTTTACCTGCATTGTGCGCCGCGCGATGCATCATAAATTGAAATGTAAGCACTCACCTGTAACAAAAACAAATACGATAAAAACAGTGAACTAAACATTAATTACTGGATAATAAATTTACTTTTAAAAACTAATTGTACATTTCTTTACAAATCCCAATTTGAAATGTTGCTACACGTAAACAAGCAGCTAAATGGAATTAAAATTACAGTATACGAGGTCAAATCAATTCTATACCATAATTTTCTACTGGCACAGGAATGCTTTAAAAATAAATCAAATTAGTTTAAAATATAATAGCAAACACTTTTTAAATAAACAATCGTAAAAACTGGATTTCACCTGGGAGTTTACCTATGCATTTGGTTGAAGGAAATTTAAATGGATAATAAGCAGGTAAATACAAAACGCATACTTAGTTTAAAACTCGTTCTATGTTTAATTTGTACATTAAAATGTACAAAAAAACATGGCCATACCTCAGTATCATTTTAATTTTACAATTATTTAAAAGTTCCAACATTGTTAAAAACAACTGATACAACATATTCCGTTGCGGTTGAAACATCTGGCTGAACATGTAAGTATACAGGCAGAAAACGTAAAGGAAACTTTCGATTTTTACATCAAAGCAGGAGAGAGAAATCGTAAGCGATAATGCGGATCCACTCCAAATTAGGGTAACAGTTAACCCTATATCAACGCCCAACTTTCATTTAAGCCGAGGACATCATTTTACGCGATAGTTAACACGCGTAGTAGATGTCGGAAAGGCAAAAAGTAACCTTAACCAGATAGTTTATTTGAGTAAGATATAATATTATGTATTAACTCGATAATATAAGAAAAATTTAGTGCAACTGTCAATATTTAACGTAGAATCTTGCAATTTCAACTGCAACTAGTAGCGATCTGAACGACGGCTGCATATTAAGCATTCTGTATATTTAAAAGTTGTTATTTCAATAACAAGTATTTCTCGAAGTTTGATTGTGCTTGCTTTTATTTTATTGGTGTGTGTTAGAGTGACTTCTGGTGAAAAACTAATCAAAATTTACATCAATGATACAATGGAGCCCCGTTTTTTACTACTTTACTCTTTCGGTTCATGGTGTAAGTGTGGACGGTTATCTAAATTTTTTATTGAACACGATTATTGTCCGTGATTGTTTGAATTACAGAAACCTTGTACTCTTTCAAATCAAAAAATCTATTATCTATAAAAACAAGGAGCTTGTGTTCAATTAGGTCTAACCGGGGGGTCTGGGGGGCACCCAGATTGTGTTAGCATTTCATATCGATATCCAAAATAACGAAGGGAGCGTATAAAAAGCAAAGGATTAAGGTAAACTTTTATCAGCATAAATAAAAATAAACGGCAAGTGAAGCAGAATGAGAAAAATAAACAGTTAAAGTAAAACATGTTGTCAATGGATTTGCCAGAATGTGTAAATGTATCATGACGGAAATGGAGAGTTGCCAAAATTTGACAAAATAGAAAAACAGGTCGAAAAATTCGGCTTGCAAACTATCTAAACAAGAAGTGCCACAGACAGATTATGCTATGCAACAGGCGTGCATAGTAGTACATCCGCGTACATGACACGTCGTTACTTCAGCATATGTGCGAACGGTTCACCCACACAACGATACTTCAGTTCTAAACAAATCGTGACAGCTTATTTAATTTTGAGAACCACTGTTTTGGTATTATGTTATCACTAAAACCAAATATCATAATGACATTCAATTTCGCGGCTTGCAAGTCACGATATTCTAAAAATTGAGATTTGTGAATTTTCATATGTTGGTAGGTACATAATATAATGCGGTTATAGCTGCATTACATTACTCATCAAGAAATACAAAATACGTCGACTAAAAATCGAATGGGTGTTAGTTAATATAGATTTATTTGAAGGGTGCTACAATTCAGTGTTAATGAATATGGGGAGTGAAATTATGTAAATCCACCCCTGGTTGGATGTGCATAATAATTAAAGAATGGGCAAAACTAATAATCGGGACATACACAAATTGGTTTGAAAAATAAAATTAGTATTTATACTTGATTAGATTTTAATTGCAATTAAGTAAATAAAATTGGTTGGAAAACATTTTAAAATAATTAAATTCGTTATTAATCAATAAAGCGGATTGAGAACAAGTTTCCTGAAAATGTAAAATGTAGCTCACTCAATATTATTAGATGGCATAATACTTTTAGAGAATTTTATATTATAATGCATGAGAAGAGAAAAAGAAAATGTTGAAGTAAAATTTTGTATATTATAACAAGCGTATACATTAAAAATTTGAATAAAAGCTCGACACATAAAAAGAAGGCAAATAAAAGTTGTAGTAACTCTATGTAATATTTCTTGCAAGTTACGAGAAAAGCTAAACTACTATTTTATCAAGTCGAATATAATTATTATTGTACCATCAATCACAATTTCATCATTTCTTTTTTATTGTTAGTACAATATATTATAATATAATCACCAAGTTAAATTTAATATTGTGGTTTAGTTGAAGAAGGTGGGTAAGGTAGGAGGAAGGTATTTATCGATCGCTTTTATAATTAATGAATTTAATTAACTCATTTTAGTTTAAATAAACGATTATAACTTTGATGTGAATGAACAATTACATAATTATCGTTCGTCATTTAACTAGAAACTAACAAGAATATTTCAAACATCAAGAGACTTGTGATTTAATTATAATTCCGTTTCAAGAAAATTATATTTTAATGAATAGTTTATATTATAATATGAATTTTATGTGACATTCTAATCATACAGCAACAAAAAGTAATTTTGGAACAGAACGGGGATATCTGAAAACCGGCAAATAGGGGTAGTTCAATTAGTATTCTGCGCAATTCCGATAAAGCGGCACTCAAAAACTACAAACTTTCGATAAAGAAAGCAAACTTGCTCGAGTGTAATTGGAAACTCTACAGGACGAACCCGTCCCTGGCTTTAAATGAAATATACACGACACATTTTATATCCTTCTTTCTACCATTATTATCCAATTTCGAATGTTTAATAAATAAAATATAAAGGATAATGTTGCTTAATTATTTATAATTTATTGTATCCATAAAGGGTGTTGTATTTTTGACAGTAAATACTCTTCTACTCCGCTTTCTAAATATTACTTTTAGGTAAGTAAATAAAATTTCATGATTTAGATTTAACAAAAAACTTCACGAAGGAAATTATACGGGACATGCTTTTAACATTACATGAATAATCTTAAACTTAGTTTATGGTTGGATGAAGAAACTTACTAAATTTCTTATAACAAATAGTTTATGTTAAACATAATCACGGTATATGTTTGTAAACTTCGGCTATATTGATTAACTCCATTTTAATATTTATACACCGTACACACAAAAGGTAGATAGAATAAAATGAAAATATTAAAAGATAAATTTGTCTAGTCTCGCAGTTATGCGCAAAAATTTTAAATGGAAATTCTGCGAACATTTTTATTCTATCGATTTTTAAAATTGTATTATATTACCACCCCCCCATTTGTTTCACACAGTTTTTCAAATAGTTTCTTCACAGACACAACAATCGAAAGTATTCACAAAATATAATTAACATACAGTGACCCGCAAAAGTTCTCGGACACTCCTATCTTACCAATGGAAATTGAACATTTTGAAACCGTTTTTGAAATATTTTTTGTATTTTACAGAGTCGCTCTCAGTCAGAAACGGTGAGAGAAACTAAAAAATTTTATATAAACAAAATTTAAAACAATGAAATTTGCAACAAGAAATGTCTACAAAGTTTTGCTGTAAAATCGATTTTAATATGACACAAATCGGCTTCAAAATGTTCAATTTACATTGATAACATAGGAGTGTCCGAGAACTTTTGCGAGTCACTGTATTAAGGTAATGAAAATTTATTTTTGGAAGGCAATATACAAAAAACAAACATTGTAAATTTATTATAACAAAGTAAATATACTCATTTCAGAACTTATTATTCCTATTTTGCCATTGTTATGTTATTCTATTATTGTTTTCTATCCTGTGCCTTTCCACTCTATTTTAAAATGTTGAAGGTTTACAAATAAAATATTTAATTTTCCCATAGTAGCATTAATGAAAAATGAAAACTAAAATTACTGGATTAGTAAACACTGATTTTGGATTATAACATTATCGATAAAAAGTGTACCGCTGCCAATACAATAAAAAAAGCATATTATATGAATTCCTTGCTGAATTATTCTGATGTAGAACATGTAATCGGGTTCTTTGTGATACACACATGTATTGCGTGTTGCATTATGCATCACGGAAATCGACTTCGTTTCCGAGTTATAATTACAATTAATTCCGAACAAGTCACAAAAAGTACGTTTGCTTCGAATAAAACATGCATTTTATTAAAACGTAAAAAGCATTATTAAATTTAATTAACACTACATTTTTTACTGTCGGGGACGGGCGACACTAAAGTAAAACAATTGCTTGAATTTATCAATCTAGAATTTTTATTTTTACCATAAATATTCCATAAAGTTTAAGTATAGTACCGGAATTTCCGTTCTGTACAGGCCGGTGTGTACCATTGTCTTGCAAATTGATTTTATTACAAAAATTACTACATTATGCAGTTAGACTAAGCGATTATTGTGAACTGAATGGACTATTTTATGAGAGAAATAATTCTGTTTTAAAATTGAAACCTTTCAACTTCATTTATTACAAACCAAACGTGACAAAGACACCTAATATTTTATAAAAGAACTACGTGCATGTCTGTTCAAATAGCAAGTTGCAAAAATTGAGTTAGATAAAAAATTGCTAGCTTTGATTTCACATTCCATGCCGTTTTGTTTTAAACACCTGCAAATTTTTTAAATAATTGATATTTTCACACCTACGGCCATAGATAAATAATAAAATATGTGACTTGTGTATATTGTTGGAGTAGAAAGACGCGAAAAATAAAATTTGAGAAGTTATTTTATAAAAAGAAATATCCGAACACGTCAATTCCGTGTTATTTACGTTAAAGAGTTTTCCAATAAAAACCGAAAAAATTCTTTTAGAATGTAAATGTGGAAAAGGAAAAAAAGGTAATTAATGCATCCTGATGTGCGATATCTCCATAATAGACAATATAAAGCGAACATTTCCATTATACGCAAAGATTAAATATTTAATTACATTAATTTGATTAATTACGAGTTATTATATAAAACGTTGGTTCTCAGTTAATCGCCAAGAAAAAAACTGGTGTGTACAAAAAATTGTTTATCTTCGCAAAAAGGAAAGTTTCTCGATTTATAATTCTCTGTGCTACACATTTCGTTAAAATTGCAATTATTGTAAGTTCGCGAATGGCAATTAGAATTAGTTGTTGCTTATTGTTTTCATGTTCATTTTCATTATTCAAGGACTAACGAATTGCCATACAAATAATGTTTCACAAACTGTTGTACACCCGTTTATACCTACAAAAACATGTATTTAAAATGGGTCAAAACCCAAAGGGAAAGACTAAAAGAGAAAATTTAAATCGAATTATAAATAACTAAACGGAATCCTGCATCAATTTATTATTTAATATTATGAACGTTAATTAAACTTTTAAAATAATTGAATTTAATATAAACGGAACGATATAATTATTATGTAAAGGAGAATGTCGTGTTTTAGAAGCAAGATAAAATGATAAAAATCAATAAGCTTACAGCACTAGTAGTAGCAACTCGAATAAACTCGGAATAGAAAAGAAAGTATTTTTAAATATGATTATTAAAATATTTTATTTGTTCGAGTATGAAATTTTAAATAAAACTTTTAAAATCCATAAAATATGTTCAATAAACCTCCTTTCAGGTGTAAAGAAAAGAACCTTTTAATCTCCTGTCGGTGATTGATATATGGCATGCATGCGGTAGTAGTACAATCAAATTATTACCAAATGTTAAGTAGATACAATAAATAGGGGCATGCTTATCATATTCCCAGGGCGAAACATAAAAGCACCACATCGATTTTTTAAGTAGGCCGTAAATGTTTTCCTAACAAATTACCCCCCCCCCCCCACATATTTTATCCAACCCATTGTACTAGTAAGTTACGCCACTGGTAGACAATATTATAAAAAATTCGATTATATCGAATGGAAGTAAAATTGCCTCTATTTCAAATTTCAAGCAGTTCTTTAAATATTCATTCGCATGTACACATTATTTATATTTATTATGTTAATAATACAAAATTAATTTATTTTATTGTTGATTGTATTATGCATTATACTTGTTATTATTTATTTCCCATACATTTGTTTCACAGAATTATTATTAGTGCCAACTATATTACCATTACCATTCTAGTTAAATTTCCTGTGACAGTCCATTTAAACCAATTTAAATCAAATTAACGACGTAAAAACATATTACTCGTGGACAATAGAATTTTAAATTTAATATTTTAGTGCAGTAAAAACTTTACTCGAATTAAAAAAAATTCAATAGAGCTGGAACGTGAAAGTTGTAATATTCTAATGATTATTTATTTAAAAAATTAAGTAACGCCAATGGTTGGTTAATTGCGAAATAAAAATTATCGGTTACAAGTTGTTATTACTCATCCTAGTTAGTATTTTAATAATATTATGTACTTGACGCCCATATTTTTGTATTGAACAAAACTAATTTTGGTGAATTTAAATTTTATGAAATAATTTCGTGTGAAACAAATAATATACTTTGCATTCCAGTTCTACATTCTAGAAGGTTATACGTGGGAATTCATAAAAAAACCTGTTCTTAAAAACAATATGTTGAAGCTACCATAAAAATTTAAATAATTTGGTAAAAATTGGACCTAAAAAGGAACACCCGTTTTAGCAATTTTTGTTTCCTTATAATAAAGTTCTGCAATTTTAGAGAATTAAAAATTTCGCTTAGCGTTGACAGGGGCGTACCAGGTGATGATTTCATAATTCAAAGGATAAAAACATATAAATTGCTGTAATAATTAGCAAGATTCGTCAGTAGCAAGTTTCTCTAATTTGTGCCACACTTTGTATTATGACATTTATAAAGTAAGTGCTCTACTAAAATTAATGAAATAAAAACGGTTAAAGTAATTAAGTGCATAATGTTAAAATTATATGTCGTTCGTAATAGTAATTCCCAACAATTTTTAAAAACACGATAAATTAATTTTAATTAAAAATTCTAAACGAGTAAAATGTAATCACATGTGGTTATCAAATATCAAAATTAAACTAATTAAAGGAAATTAAGGTCATAATATTTTTTTTAACTATAAAAATAAATAAATACAATAATATTGTGGTAAGGGCCAATTTGAAACGTATATCCGTACTATTTTTAAATTTAAATTACACTTTTAGATATTTTAATTTACTTGGGAACGATGATAGTTAAAAATAACGTCGAAGTAATGAAATTATATTGCTCCAAGTACAAAGTTCCTAAAAATAAACAATATGTTTCAAGCTTGAATTTTAAAACGGGAAATTTTGCACCTATGCATGAAAACTCATTTTTTTTAAATTTTTGATTTACTGTTTGGTCCAGTAATATAAATCCGGAAGTTAAAGATTGAATATTTTAATTTCGTCCAATTTAAAAAGTAAACTATTAATCAATATTAATCACATACCAAAGGCTGAATAATTCATAAAGCACATTAACAATTCATTACTTCTCTATTGGCCATGTATCTCGCAATTTACATTATTCTTGTGTACCTATGTACATTATTATTTATTAATGGATATGTTGAAACTAATTTAGATATAGAGACGTGGTAGAATATTATATTACGTATTTTACAAAATACATTAAATTTTAAGCAAAATTGTGTAAGACTTCAAATAATACATTTTTATTTTTGAATAACTCAATAATATGTTCTATAAATAAAATTTCTAATTATAAATTCTCGTGTTTGAATAGAAAGCTTTCGCTGAATATGTATTAGGATGATTTTTAATTTGTTCAAACAACGACAATAATTTATATCTAAATACAACAAATATAACCATAACCGAGTTTGACATTTGATACTTTTCATATAAACTGACCCCGTATAACACCCAACCATTAGATAAGTGTAAAAAAATCATAACCATAAAATTATTTTATCTCAACCGGAAATGTCTTGCTTGATTGAAATTCATGATAATAACATATGATTTCTTGATGACTTGTTCATTTGATAAATAAACAAGAAGTAGGTTCCAGTCGATTAATTGCATTAACAATAAAACAGTCACAATGTTGATAATGCAACAATTAAGATGCGTGTTTAAAAATCGTTAAATGTTAATGGGAAAGACTTGGTTTCACACTTTAATTCAATATCATAAATTCAGAAAGTAAACCACTTCTTTATCAATGCCCCCCTCCCCTTCAAATTCAAGCTGGTGTACTTCAACTAGGAATGGAAGAATTAATAATCAAAGGTCAACAAAATAACTATATTTATTAAATTAGCAAGCTAATTTATATTTTTAAATTTAATTTAAATTAGTTGGGTTGTTGTTCCGCCACTGTCCTGTTCAAAAAATCTGGCTATATTTTATTAATTTTTTTATTCCTTCCGAAAAATAATACAATTTTTGTTGTATTTTTAAAGATTTTTTCGGCGTTTCAATGTAAGGTCGTGGTTATTATTATTTGTTGGTATTATTGATTTTTTTACTTTAATTGCTTACCGCAAAATTGTGCCAAATTTAAATGGAACCAAAAAAGTAATTTAGGTAACCTTTCGATCAAGAGAATAACTTGGATGCAGCTTGAGAGAAACCTTCGCTGCGCTCTGGTTTAAATTAAACGACTCACACAAAAGCCATAAAGATTAAATTTATCATCAAAAATTTATATTTTACTTTAGATAAATAAAAATGTCATTTACAAAGAATTTATTTTACTTATATTTGTTATAAATTATTACTTTCACCATAAAGAGGTCAGGCACCGTTGAAAAGTAAAGAAACCATTGGAATAATAACAGAGGATTTTTGTGTCTTTTTTTCAAGTTAGAAAACTATACAGAGAATATTTGTCAACTAAATCCCGAAGTAAATACTTTATTCATTTTATACAATATAGTACATATTATTTATGTAAGTGAAATATTAAATTTTTTTTTAACCTTCAAGACGAAAACAAGAAACGCCCACGTTAAAATTCGTAATAACTTCGACTAATTTAATTTCTTATCAAAACAACAAAATAAACAAAATTGAGAGTGAAATGTTTAAAAATCAAAGCAATTTCTATTGTGGCGAAAAAGATTTTCATGAACAAAAAGCTAAAAGCGTTATTAAGTTTATGATGATTTTTTGCGATTTTTAAAAAGAAAATATACAAAATGGTGGAAATATCAAACAAAAATAAATTCTAGACCAACGCCAAGATATAAAATGTTCAGATGAATGAATATCAGCTTTATGAGACTTACTTTAACTTTTTGTTCGAATACTTGTCAGAGGATCTTTATATTTCTGTATGTTCACTGTTAACTCAAAAAAACGATGTTATTTTTATTATTAAGTGCAGGAAGGTTAATAACTCGACAAGGAGTTAAGTCGTTGTAAAATTTTTAAATGAACTGTTAATATAGGAAGAAGACTTATTATAATTGTGAAAACAGTTCACTTCCTTTTATTGCGCAATAAAAGCTTTATAGTGCTGAAATGCTGTTATTAATTAACAAACGAAAATGTTCGGTGCGATAATCTCTCACGCATATCAAAAGTATGGAGAAAATCTCAGATTTCGGGTCGATGTTTGGAAATTAATTTAAAATTCCAATCACAATCTCTTAGAATTTGGTATAGCAGAACTGTAAATAAGAAGATAAGAGAAATACACAAGTCGAAAGAAAACTCCAACTTTTCTTTTGATAACGGGTCAAATAACTGCGAAATATTGTTCTCCCTGATGATCGAACCGGTATGAATTTATTCTCTTACCTGTACCAGAAACGTGAGATTAATTAGAGAAAACTTGGATTTCGTAATTTTGAAAAACGTGGGATAATGATGAATGGGCCGAATAAACTAATCTTAACAACACAAGAATCCTACAAATATCATTAAGTTGTCTAAAAAAGTGGTTACTAAAATGACGGTCCTTACAACACTAAAATCCCCGAGGCACATCACTTCCCTTCTCTTTATATTACTGCCACCCACGCAGCTGTTACCGCTGGAAGAGAATAAAAGAATGAACGTCATAAATAGAATATTATGCTTTTAATTATTGCAATAATTCTATTTTCACATATTAAGAATATAACTCGAGCGGGCTGGAGATTATTTTTCACTCTTTCGAGACACAAGAAACCAATTTTAACTATATTGCCAGTAAATCTATCATTTGAGCAGCGTTGTCAATGACAATCTTGTACAGTTTTAATGGATTTTAGTTTCGATCTGTCGGAAAATAAAAAATTAATATATCCTTGGCTTCGTCTCGAGAGCGAGATCAAAAATATTCGTATTGCCGGGAAGGAGTGAATAATTTTTTCATAAATATGTAATTTAAATTAACGGCCTTCGTAAATACTTAAAAATTTAATTGAAGCATAATAACTATTAATGTTCACTTGATGAATAATTTAAACAAACATCAATTAGAATTTGTTCGATATAAAGTTGAAAAAAAAGAGGAAAACTCCGTTTCGATAAGCTCAGCAATTAAATATATTTGTATTGTTTTATTTCAACTTTATTTGAAATAAAAACGTCGATTGCGTTGGCGTGACACACAGTAAAAGTAGCAATTAGTTTTACAGGTCGTTAACAATTATTTTAATGTTGATTATTGTAGTTTGAATTAAAAATAAAATTTAAATACAGCTCGAGCAAGCTGACGAAATTCGGTGGGCGTGGCTAATGGCGCTTACATCGTTTTTACAGTAACAATTGAACAAATTAATATCGAAATTAAAATTATTAAAAAGAAAATCAAAACCAGCAAAGTCTTTTCATCTTGTCTTAGCTCGACTATTAGTTAAACTTTGCTCTTGAATTACGGTTGACAGAACTCAAAGAGCACGAAAATTTGAAACATAAATGCTGCCATGTTAACTGTTCAATTTTCGACTTAAAATTTGATGTTCGTCGTGCAATTTGTATCTACATTTAATAACTTTGTAATATATGTATTTATTAATTATCATTACCTAAATTTGACTACCTAATTTATATGTAATTGACAGTATTAAATAGAAAGTAATATTATGTTACTTCAAAATACTTTCTAGCTCGTAATATTCAATGTTGAACCTTCATAACAATAAATTAATAAATTTTATACCTCAAAATTAAAAAAAAACGAAAGTGTGTTAATTGACCTCGAAAGGTTAATCTTACACCGCGGCGCAGGAGAGGAATGCCGTATATAGATAGGCGTTTTCGTACAAACCACCCCACCGGTAATTTAAAGAATATTACAAAAGTTAAAATAAATAAAGTCGACGTCGTCCATTCAAATTAATATTAATGGAATGAAAAAGAAGCAAGATGAATAAATTACCATACGCATATCCTTCCACGATGTTCAAAGCAATATGTGACACTGAAAAACATGATGGCATTTATTTTACATATATTTATCTATTTACAAGCGATTTTTGTATCGGCCAATTTATATGTTTATCTCGCTCATTATTAACGACTCGAAAAAACTTGTTTTAAAAGGATCAGCTACAATTTATACAATTAAAATGCAATGAACACCGAGATTCCATTTCCATAATTTTATACACAATGTCTATTCAAAGTTGTCTGATACATTTAAATTTTATATTGATAACCCAAATTTAGCAATTTCCAACTTTCCTCTAAGCTCTTTCTCCCTCGCAATCAATATTCAAATTATTAACATTTAATATTAATGAAAAATATCATTAAAACCTTAAAAGGAATAAAGTAATTTACCAATTTAACGAGGAACATTTTTATTTATTATAACAAAATTGCGAATAAACTTTTTTCATAACAAAATAAATAATTTAAGTTACGAGACATTTTTTGATGACAAAATTCCGTTATTATTATTTTTTTAATAAAATTTTTTCGAGAAAACAAAATTCTATTGGTGCGTTTAAATTAGAATCAGATTTTAATTAGAGCAACTTGTTATTTTTGCAACTATGAAATAAATAATCAATGCTTTGATTAGGTGCTTAATCAAATATTTCAAATGCAACTTCTCGACTCCCGTATTGTATATCTCTTTGGTGCCCAGCGAATGGAAAACTGGCTTATCATTTTATTTTTTGAAAAATGTTTCGGCATTAAATAAACACATTTATGTGGAAAAGGAATTAGTGGGTCTGATCCAATTTTAAGGTAGTAATCGACCTTTAATTGAATCCATTCAAAAGACAACACGGGTCGATATTGACATTTGATTGAATTTAAATAAACTATTAATAATTCCAAGTAATTAATTGATTTAATGTGTTTACATTTGCATGGATTCGTATGGTTATTTCAAATGGCTACGTTTTATAAATATTTTAATAACAACATTTTTGTATGTAGGAAGTTATAAATAGCATCGATCTAATATTTATTTTACATTATAATGTAATAGATTCATCATCGGCGTATTTTATACGAAATCATCATGTTCAATTGATCTTTGAATTACAATTGATAAAGTAATAATCGAAATTACTTTTTAAAAAATTTAATCGATATAAGGCAATGTTATGATTCAATTAACGAGTTAAATCAAGGACAAGTCACTACACACCTTTTTTACACCTACAAAAAGTTACATAAACCATTATACTACTTTATTGCGACAAAATCAAAATATACTTTGAGGAAGAGGTTGTTAAATCAATTTAATTTTCGAACCACGTAAACCCTTTATTCTTGTCTCAATACATTTTGCCCTTACAATTTATTGTTTGTTATCTTACACGCCCCCATAAAATAACAAACTTACTTTACTTAGCTAATGTTCAATTTATTTAAATAATCGTTGCTTTTTCTGGTAGTTTTACAAAACGTGCACTCACGAAGGTCGATTCAAAACTATCAGAAAAACTCGGCGAATTATTAAATTAATCTCATAATTCGGAATCGACAGTTCGTAATTTGCAATTCGCATAATTTAGTAATATTTGAGAAGCGATAAGTCTTATCAATACAATTAGTTTATTAGTAAATACCTTGGTAAATACGAAAAATGTTATCGTTGTTTAGTTATTGCAAATTATAAAGGCAAGTTTCCTTATTAATCATAATTATTATGCACGATTTCTTTCATTACATATTTTAGAAACAATCATATTTTCGTTGAAATCGAAATATTGCATGTTGAAAGAGCTAATAAAAAAATTATCCTAACGAACTAAAATTGTATCGCAATTAAATAATAATCGTATTATTACAACTAGCAATCGTCCCTTAATTATAATTTTTGTATAAAATAGAAATATAATCCCTAATAAATAATTTAAACGACCTCGGTAGCTCGAAACGTTACAAACTCATTTATCAACGAAGCTAATAGTTAGTTTTATGTGATAAACTCATAATTACAGAATTTATCATTATTACTTTTAATGTAAACAAAGAAATTTTCTACTTGAGTTCGACATTTTGATAGGTCGTTGGACTAGAGCCTTACATTATCTATTTTTAAAGTATAAAATTTAAAAAAATCCTAAAAATATCCTGAATATTTGCATAGTAAATGTATGAATAGATACTTTAAATTGAAATTATTTTTACGACAACAATAATAAATACAACGAAAGCGACCTATTTTCTTGAGAAATAACTACTATTCGGTATTGATTTAATGCAAGATAATTAAACTAATGACTTCGTTAACAATATATATGTCTATTGTAGCCAGTATACACGATTTTGATATAAATATCAGAATTTAGCGACTCGATAAATATAAACAGACGGTGGACGACTCTTGAATAAATTAATTAATATTTCAAAAAGCTTTGAAAAGTTACCATTGTTGTGGTCTAAACCAGTGGTTCCCAAAAAGAATGTTGATACAAACTACAGTTTCGATAAGATAAGGATTAAACAAACAAGCACATTTGAAATCCAAATATTCCCCTATCTGCTGTGTACTATAAAATGCAGATTTGTTTTTGATTTGATGCGAAGCCATCGATGAAAGTGGTTCTTAATCCAATTGAATGAATGGGATTGTAAGAGGCACGTGCTATCCTCACCATAAAAGGTCAACAAGTTACATAAATATAAATTATTGTACACAATGTGATTACTGCAAACTTACAAGAAAAAGAAAATTTGTAATTCATTAGGTGAAAATTATACCCAATGTGAAACAAATTATACATTGTTAACTTTTCCAGGCTAAGTACTTTTTTATAATTCAAGTAGCGTAACTTTGGTTCGCTGGTTTGACAACGCATGTAAATTCTTGCTTCGCTACTTAACCATGCACTCTCAATATATCACAAAAATTGTGATTTGATGTCCTATTTATTGGATGTCGAGAGCACAGATTATAAAAAAAATATAATGTCTGACGATTTTTAAATAACTGCCTCCCAGACCCCCCCCTCCCGGATTAATGGACGTTCGTGTGCATGTTCAGTAATTGATTTTCTTAAATTAGAGGCTTTCAAAGCAGACCCCAGTACATCAGTTTCAGTGTTCAGGAGAAAAACTTTTAGGGAAAGGATTAAAACATTTTGTATGGTTTTCCCAGCGTTTCCAATGGAAGGTCGCGGCATCAACATTAGGTAAAAGTTGATTTTTGTCGTCTATAATTTGAGACCAAGAATTATCTTCAAGGAATTCGATTCTATATTTGCTTCAATAATAAATAATATTATTTTATTATGAAAAAAACAATGGAAATTTTTAAATAGTTTTAGGAAAAACCACGTCGAGCAAATAAACAAATTTGTTTCTTGGTGGCAATAAAAACGGGCGTGGCGTGCGTCGGAATCGCGTAAGATTCTGCTGGATTAAAAACCCTTACCAATTATTAAAATTAATTACCGATTATAAAAACTAACAATAGAACAGGCGTAATTAGCATGTAGTTAAAACCGCTGAGTAATTAAAAAAATGCTGACAATTAAGTTGTGATATTTAAACAATACCGAACGATAATTTTTGTGCCAAGGATGTTCAAAAATTAATAAATTTAATAGGATAATAGAAATAAATGTAAATCAATATCGTCGTGATGCTTCACGTTGTGAAATATATTATTTAGAAAAAAATTTATAATTGCAGCAACAGTTTCACCTTTGACACGATCCAACAGTAACGCATATGAATTTTTTTGTAAATATTAATGAGGGATCAAAATAAAATCTAATAAATAAATCAAACTTAATTTCGATTACCCTTTTGCAATGTAAATTTATGTAAAAATATACAATTTATCCTACAAGCTGCAAATAAAATGGAAAATTAATAAAAATGTAACATGTAAAACAATCACAACTAGAGTTTTTAATTAATTTTGTATAAATAAGCTGTGGAAACAAGTTGTTTGTCGACCGTAGTGCAGCTTGCAGAACAAAAAATAATTCAAAAAAATAAAAGGCATATTTATAGTTAACATTAAATTTGAATATAATTTAATAGTGGAAAAGCACGTTACCACGGTCATTAATCTTTCAATTAACAACTTTGTTGAGATTTTCAGGCATACCACGCAAAAAAAACCGATAAGCTAACATTTATGATTTAACGAAAAAAGAAACTAGTAATCAATTACACATAAAAAACAAATCAACAATAAACACAAAAAGCATTTTAACGTAATTATTCAAGGTATAACGATTTTGCCATCACAAACTTTTTTCGATATGTTAATTTTAGACAAAGTTAAAATTTGAAACAAAACTTTCGTCTTCAATCTTGCCGACTCGGGATTAATTATTTTCACCCCGTTACGTCTTCTACTTACTTTATAATTGCATGTCATAAATACTGCAAATACGTACAACAAAGTTTTATCTATACGAACACATCGATTTATCTACAAAGTGCATTTTATATTGGATAATTTCGTTTTAAAAACGTCCAGAACAAAAAGAAAACTTAAATTGCCTCGGCCGACTCATTTTTGCATTAATTACCCACTTAATCTATATTTAAAATTTCCAGTGTATTTTACAAGGGAAATACAGAAAATATTAATCAAGTTGGGGGTCGTCGCGTCGCGTCGGGTGCATCTTGGCAAAATAATCTGATAAAAAATTTGTGTCTATAGAAAAGTCGAAATGTAAAATTCGACCATAAATTTTAAATTAAAAAAAGCATTTAAAAAGACATAAAAGTTAATTTACAAAATACCTACGGTTCTTTTGTAAAATTTATTATGATAGAAAAAGCAAATTAAAATACTTCTCTTATAAATCTCGAATACCTTCCATATAACAATGAGAACATCAATTATTTGAAATATAATGCAGAAAAGGAAGAAATATTCTTTGAACAAACTTTTTTAAGTGTCAATAAAGTCGCATTAAAATCAATTCAATCGATAATAAAAAGAGCGGCATCAATTAATTATTTAAATTAAAAGGTTTGAAATTGTCTCCGAAAATGTCTTTTAAATTCACAATTTAATTAAAACGTTAATCCGAATTAAATTTATAAATTAATTTAGTAAACATATAAATATACATTTGTAGCTTTTGTAATTTTTTATTATCCTTTTAGGTAATAAAGCGAGTGGGTTGTCAGAGAAATAACCACTTTGTTAAATTAATAATTCTGAAGAGGAGAGAGATTTTGTATTGATTTTCTCTTCATGCAAGGTATATAAACTTCTCTACCAGACTATTTAATTTTTAGCTACAACATTTACATCTCTTTATGAAAATTTCATAAACTTCCAACTAATTACCAAGTTCCATATTTTAATAAATTTAAATATTTATTTAAAAAATTAAAAACCATTTCAATAGAAAATATTTCATCAAATAAAAGAAATATAGATCCAACCTTCATAAAAATGCCTTGATGCTTGAAATGCAGATGACCGGATCCTTGAATAATTTGGTTATAAATATTTAAACAGTATTTTACCATTTAAAGTAATCAAATTTAGTTTATTCTTTATGGTCATTTTTGTTTTTTTTTTAATGCTTCCAAGTGTTTCGTCTTTTTAACAAAAGAGTTATCACAATCTGAGATAAGTATATAAGTAAAAACACAACAGTAAATTTAATTAGCTAAATTGCAACATTTAGAAAGCTGTCGCTTATATTATTTTAATTAATTAAAATGCAAACCTTAATTCTAATTACAAACATTCTGCCTCTCGGAACAGAAAAATCTGTTCATCTCGTGGCGACACCGAATTATCCTTCCCATAATTATGTAATAATACGTCGTCATATTTTACCTCGATTATGATATTAGCGTAGTAGGACCTATAAAGGACGAAAAACATGATATAGCGGAGAATCAATAAAATCACCCGGTTTTGGAATACAGACGACATTGATAGTTTAAATGAAACTAGCAAAACATATTGGCTTAAAATAATGCCTAATCAAATGTATCGGTTTTAGTTATTCCCCACGCTCTCGTAAATTCGTGATATATTGTTATTGGACGTTAGCACCAATCTGCTTCCAAAACAATGAATAATTCCACTGCATACAATTTTAATTCCGTAATATGCAGAATGCAACATCAAAAGACAATAAAATTACAGCAAAATATAGTCTATGCAAGTAAATGTTTGCTTAAAAACTTGATTTGTGCTCAAATTTATTCTACTAAAAGTTACTTCTTTTTTGGCAAACTTCCTAAGATAATTAATTAGTGCTCGTACAATACTCAAGTGTGTTAAACTTCCATCGTGAGAGAAATTAATAGTTGGCTGTGTACATTAATCGTAATAACTGTACGACGTTTAAATAATTCATAAATCAGCGAGATTAAAAAGTAATAAAATAATAAAGTATTAAATTGTGTACAAGAAATGCCGTTAAAGAAGACTTTACATAAAACACAGATCAAGGTGAGGAAATTAACTTTCTTTTGTCTAATGTGGGTTGTAAACGCATCCTCCGCGAAAACTCTTCCAAGTCCATTTCCTCGACTGGGAATAACACGAAACTAACGTAAAATTATTGCAATACAAAAAAAAACAAATTTATTTTTAAAATCAAATAGAAAGTAAAAAAAAGTAATCAAGAAAGTTTTTACAAAGTAAACTGATAAATTTCAAAATTATTTAATTAAAAATGTCCTAATATAATTTATTTTGTTTAACAATATAATAAAGATCTGAAACAAACCGAAATTAGAAATAATTAAATTTAAAAGTAATTATAAACTTCAAGTTACATTTTCAATTAACTCACAATTTAGAACTGAAAAACAAACACACGCTTTGCGTAATCTCCTTAAAAAGGAGTAAATAAATTTATTGTTATAAGTAATAACGAGCGATATTATTTACAAATAAAAATGTTTGTAATTTGCAGCTTTCCCTTGAAAAATGCTAGCTCACCTTTTACTTGATATTCTTCAATACAAAACGCCATTATGGTGGTGAAATTAATTAAAATAATATTATGTTATTGCACAATAATTATGATACACAATTATGTATTCTTTTTTGTTACCAATAAAAAAGCTATTCTTATTTGTTTAACTCTAATTTCGATCACGATTATTAATAAATGATTAATCACTATTTTTAGAAGAACGAATTAAAAAATAGTGTGGGTCATTCATGTATAAATTAATTTATACCAGGATATATCAAAAAGTATTCATTTTCAACATCTCAAAAGTGCAATTTTTGCATTTCCAGCCTGTCGTTTTTACTCCATTCCATAGAGTAGAGCGGCTAGGGAGTTCTAGACCACGAGTCCCTCTTATATTGCCAATTGGTAAGAATTTTCCAGGCAATGGTAGTACATGGGAGATTTCCCCTCGATGACGGCATGGCAGTACGAATGTCTCTTGTCTTTTCTTGTCTAGATTTTTAATTTTTTAGAACCTCGGCCACCCGACTTGCTGTACAACAATCAATAATTCAAATTATTAAAAGGAATATTTTTTTAATTTTATTCCAAATTTACAATCTTCTCCGAATTGCACCTCGTATTTGTACAATAAATAAGTTTTTGTATAATTTGATAGATAAGATAAGTTTTTAATGTAAACTAATAAACATAAATAATAAGATAGATATCAAATTGTGTATAAAATGAATATTTAAATAAAAAAAATTAAATTTAAAAGAATTTAAATAAAAAGTTTCGACTGACAAAATGTTTTTTAGACATTTAATGAAAGTTTATCAACATTATAAATTTGTCAGGACTGAATTCGCTTACAAGAAACAATTCAGTCAAGTTCTACTTTGTATAAGTTTAATTGAAATAAAGACAATAATTTATTCAATTTTATAATCCCCCTAGAATTAATTTAAATGCTTTTAATCTCAACTTATATTAAGTACATTCTACCGCCATCTCATGCAATTCAAATTTGTTGTATTTTGGAGAGTCTGTGTAGCAACTTAGTATTTTAATCGCAAATTTTACAACAAAAAATTTAACACGAGCTTTCGTGTTGATAGACCAAAAGTTCTTTCTCGTCCCATTAAAACTAATTTTTTCTTACCGTATCAATTATTATTATGGTATAATATCTAAGGTCAGAGTGCGGATCATATGCAATGCCATCTTGTCGAATATAAAAAGCAGGTCATCCTTAAATGAAATGTCCTCGTGAAAAATATTATCAATAGGTAGTAAAATTTTCTACATAGTAATTTTTAAACATGTTTCGAAGACCGAAAATAAAATTGAATGGTATAATAAAAATGTGCACCGTAAAATATAATTACTGACTAAAAGAATAAAAAATACAAATGGTGAGAAAATAATTTAACATTAAAAATTAATATTTAATGCTTACAACTGCTATTAGTATTAAATGTTTAGAAGGTACTTTCAACGAATTAATCCGTACTATAACTAACGTTTAATTAAAAAAGTAATTACGTGATTGTAATTAATGTTCGACGATTGCTAAATTTAGAAATCCTATAGGGATGATATTTGCCGTATTTTTTTATTAATTCGAAACTTAATAAAATGCTATCCGTCTATTTTTATTGAATCGGCCCCATGTTGATTTGAATTCGATCTGCCGCTTAGTAAACTACAATATTTGGTTACAACATGCAAATATAAATGATATTCAATACATCCACACAATAAACTATACGAGGTACGAAGGCAACAACGGATGTGAAGAAAATTAAAAATAAGTTTCAATTTGTAGTATTGATGTTCAATAATGCATGACTTGTAATCCCACTTCCTAAGCGCATACATTTTTGAAAAAAATTTAAAATGTCCATCAACGAAATCGCTTGATACAAATAAATGTTACTAAATTTAGATCGTAAAATGTAAACCACAATCTATTATAAATAAATATTAGATGAGGTGGTATTACAATTTTATGAAAATAGTTGTCCGGAAAGAGTTGCCAAAGAGTGTCGGCGACATTTTTATATCCTAATATAAACAAATTATTGAAAATTTTTATTTTGTGAACTGTGCCATAAAATAATTCACCCGCTTGTCCTACTTTACATGTAATTTTGTAACCAACACGAATTACAAATTAATTTATTAATAAAACAGATTCAATTAACAGAAATTTGCATTTCGTGCAACTATTCGCATTCAAATTTAATATGTTTTAAAATATAAATGCCCGCTATTGTTCGAAACATAATTAAATCCATATTTCACTAAAACTAATTTTTAATTAAGATAACATTGTATATCTAATCGTTAATGAATATACGCACTAGAAACTTAAGATAAACATTAACTTAATTCAACAAAGCGATAACAATTTAATCAATCGCTTATTATAAAGTATATCCACATTATAAAACAAAGACTTTTTCCATACACCAAATTATAATCGTTACCAAAGTTAAAGGTTACGAGCACACCAATCCTAATCAAAATACACACTGGCAAAATAAAAAATTTTATAATATAACCGGAAACAATGCAGATAAGTAATAAAAGAAAGTAAATAAAATCCATTTCAATTTATTGTGATGTACCTATTCAACAAAATTATGGAGAAATAAAAATCGGAGTAAAGGTTCAAAGAACCATTAAATTTTTAATTGCCCTTCCAATTTAAACACGCTCGTCAAAATGTCACAAGTTTATTTAGTCTCGTTTTTCCATATGAAATACTTTCAACTATCTTGTAAATAACTTGAGATACCAGAGAACCCCTGTATTCGCTATTCCTACTAACTACAAAATTAGAAATTTAAATTCGAGTTCTTCGGTTATCTTGATTGGGGAGTGGGTTTACGACTACGCCAGATTAAAAGGTAATATTTATTTTGCAAAAATTTAATTCACCACATTGTTTATGAAAGTAAACTACTCTGAATTAGAATTAAGTGATAGCGTCAAGCTGCTTTAAATGTAGTTTTTCGGAAGTAACTACGCCGAGATACATACCTTTTTTTTTTTAGAAATTTCAGAAAAGGTCTAAAAAGATCCTTTTATTATACATACATTAGTTTGGCGTAGAAGATGTGTTCTCCAGTCTACCAAATGGAATGAACAGTGGCGAATTTAAAGACGGGCGTGAAGGGGTCCGCCTATGGACCTTGGCAATTATAATTACAAATAAAATTTATTTATGAATTTATGACAATTTAATATAAAATTTATGATAAGTTAAGGAGGGTATTTCACCGACAAAGACAGATATAATATTTCAATGCAACAGAGAGAGACCGAAATATCTTACAATTTTTCGATTCTGACAAAAAGTATTGTATATTCAAGAATAACTAAAGTAGAAATATAAAATATTAAAATAAATCGTTTGAATAAAATTAAAATTAGAAAGTTTATCTTTTGAACACAATTACTTGGGGTATTCCATTATGGATATATTCTAGTATGAGAGGATTTGTGTTCGGTCATCTAAAACTAGACAAAAATAAGTATTGACATTAGAAAAATAATAAATTGAAATCAATATTAAAAAAGACAACAAGTAAATAAATTTACAAAAGATAAGCTTGCAACAAGTGTTTCGATCTTATTATATGTTTGTCAGGCAAGTATAATGAAAATAAAAAAATCAATAAAAGAGAGAAACGCACAAAAACAATGAAATAACGACAACATAATAATCTAACTAACATATTAAATGGATTTGTTATATTGTTCATACTAAGTCAGATTACATTATAAATTAACGTACACTATTTAATTTAAAAATTAACAATATTTTAAAATAAAAAATAAGTAAAAATCTAAGGATAAAAATGAATAATTTAATAAATTCAAGGTTCCGGAAACATTTAATTGACGTATTTTCAATTTTATTGTTGATTCTTTCGAAATTAAAAATGTCTTTTATTAAAAATAATATATAGTAGGATTCTATTTGATTCTTTCATTTACCCGATTTTTACTTGGATCTCAGTGAAGTCTGTCATTTCTTTCATCTTTTATTACCGATCTAAAAAAAATTGCCATCTTACGGGACACCGACCGGCCAGTGCGGCCTTCAGGCCGCACAACTTGAACTATCCAGTTCCTTAATATGTATTTAAAAAATATGTTAAATGATATAAATTGAAAACGATTTTTCCTATGTCTTTCGACCCCAACATTTTTGATATTTATTGTTCTGTAATTTTTGTAACAAATTAGAAATAAAATTATAATTAAAGAGCAAATATTTAACGATTTGAAACGAGGGAATTCTGTTTCTGCTGAAAAGCTGCATTCAAGGAATACTGAATACATAAAGAAATTATTATTACGTTGAACTCGACTAGCCAGTATATTATGCAGAAGATTACACTTTAATGATATCCTCGAAAACGTTCATTCAATGTCATTTCATGTCAAATTCGTCATGTGGCGAATGGTAAATTGTATTGCGCACCTGAGGGTAGGTTCGAAAATTTAAGATGACACATTCTCCAATAATTCTGTGTTTGGTGGGCAGTCTGGTGGGTTAAAATAAAAATCGGTTGCAATGACGACGTCGTAATCCATATTGAGATCACATGCGAAATCTTTACATTCCCTAAATATCCATTATCACCTGCTTTTTTTGTATAAAAAAGCTTTCAAGTTAGATTTTATTTCCATGTCGATTAAGATTTCCTCCGATACAATTCAAACACACCAAGTTAAAATTGGTTTCAAGTTTGCAGTAGCAGATCATATATTGACTTAACTAAACTAATTCAATTAATTTTATTTTAATCCAAAATAGAAAGCCGTTAATGGCTCGCATCCTGTTTATGTTAATTAATTATTGTGGAAAATTGAATACTTAAAATACTTTTATGGTAAAAATAGCAATCTGGATTACAAAGTTTTGTTGTAATATTATATTATTTATACATATCGTACTGGATGTATTAATAAAAAAAATAAGCCAATTTTTTATACAAAGCTTTGCCTTGTAGCTTCGGCGTTCGGAAATTTTATTATATTTTTAAGTAATAAAAATGAAGCGAAACGGGAGAAGAATCAATTTTGATTTTCTAACTCGTAAATTTTTTTATAATCAAATTGCAAATGCTATTGAAATTATTTTATGACACCGTTTGTTTAATGTTAAAATAGAAAGTATTCAATAGATTTTCGCGAGAGTGTTGTAATTTTATATTATGTCATGCTCAATTTGACAATCCATTCCAGATGCAACTCGTCCGGATTTATTTATGCCCAACAAGAAATTTCATTATTTACCCAAACCTAAACAGATATCTAACTATAACTTTAGATAATTATCCAATTATAGTTTGTTAATAACAAATTACACCAATTTCAAATAAACGGTTAATAATTAATCTGCTACGAAATCGATTCGTGTTGTTATTTACTTTCCAATTAAATATTAAAGTCGCTGCACAAAATCCTTTATACATTTTTATAGAAAATCGAACTAGAACATAAAATTATTATTTCAATTAACATTTTATACGTAAATAGACGGATAACCACGCAATACGTAGTATTATATATTATTAGTACGAAATGTTCATGTGAATTTATAAATTGATAATTTATTAAAATTGCGAAACTTCATGAATTTGTAAAACGATTTAGTAAAACAGTGTCCGGAAATGAGGGTAGAAAGATTTAAACCACCGACATTAAAATGTGACCTTACCACGATATATATTTAAGTACAATAAAATTGTGTATAGTAGTATCCGAAATTGTGTTAATCCACCATTGCGTGGGTTATTAGATGGGGGATGATTTCAAAGCTAAAGATACGTTATTAGTGAAATCGATAATCCAAAACTGTGAGTTATTTAATTAACTACATAAACTGAATAATTATCAACTTTACTATGGTTCTCTTAGATAAGCATTTAAGTTGTTCAGATAATCAATATCGAATTACAATATTAAATGCTTTATTCTTTAACATCACAATCACAAAAAAAATAAAAACACATCACATGCTCGTTTTCACCCTAACCCCAAGTATACAAACTAAAGGGCTTTATATAAAGTTTTAGATATGCAATTCTGTTAGGGGAAAATAAATGATTAATACGACACATGAACATATGACATGACTTTTTTTTAAATTATGGTGTTAAATTGACAAAATTTTATCAACATACCATCGAATTGAAAATTGAAATACTGGATGTAATTACGCTTAAATATTGAAACAAGTTCCTAAAATTATCAACAGTTTTGAAATATTCTGACTATATATAGTTATATACAAAAAATATATTATCCTACTTAATAAATTGTAAATATTGAGCCACATAAAATATGACAAGATTAGATGATAAGTGGAAGATAAATCAACAATTTCAAGTGCACCATTTAAATATTAAATGTGTATGGATATTATGCATTTTAGTTAATGACTTACAAATTATAATTGCGATAGAGCAACAATTTTTCAAATTAGTTTTGTAAATAAAACAATTACAGACCCACGAGCCACGCCCACTTAACTTTGTAAGCTTGGTCGAGCGATTATCTTGATTAGCAATAAATTACGGATAATTTTTTTTATTTGTTTCGGACAAAACGTTCGCAGGTCAACAAATAAACCATTAAAAACTGCTGATTAATACAAGGAGGATTTTAGAAAAAAAAAAAAAAAAAAAAATTCAACATAGCCATAACGAAGAAAATACATTGCGTAAGTGTTATTTAATATTTCAATGAAAGAAAATAAGTACTTGCTGACGGAAATAATAATTTCGAGTTGACGTGTCAATTTCAAAAAAAAAATTACGGCTGTGGATACATATACTTATAGGCAGTTTTTTAAGTGTTTGGGTATGTAAACTAATTTATAAATTAATTCAAGTGCGATAATTATAGAGTTGGCAAGAATTTATACCTCTATGAGTATACAAGTTCTATTTTTGCACCGTAATAAAGCTAACAATTTGAGTGGGTGTCATTGTGTCCAAATTGTTTGAATACGGTGTAGAGGTCAACGTCAATATTAATTAATACATAAACGCACTTGGTCAGCTATAAACACATCCTATTAATTTACTAAATTTAAATCAAAATTAAATTTTCATTTAATATCTTGGAAGATTACGTCGTGTACGTTCATGTACACACATTATATTCCAGTGTGTTCTAAAAATAGAACAACGAGACTTTTGACCCCCAATAATACTGCAATAATAATATTGAACCTTTTCATTTCAAAACTAAATAACTTTCTATAATACCTACAATTTTAACAATTAAAATTTATTTAAACCAAGCAGCTAAGTATAAAATGGCAAAATACAATACTATTACATTACGTGACCTAGAAAGGTACCATTACGAAAATTACTACAAGTAGGCAGTACCATAATAATTTAATTCGGTCCAAAACTTGCAGAATTGGTCCTTTTCTTCTACATCCAAGGTTATAAATTTGCAATATTCCTGTTTTTCTTTCTAATTAGAAAATTTAATAACATAACAACTGAAGTTATTCAAAACGTCGGCTAATTATTCTAATTTTTTTATATGGAACCTAATTAAATTTTACGTATTTTGAAGGTTAAAATTATTTGCACCAACCTTTAGACCACCGATAAAACTATGTGTGTGCTATAAATTTTATAGTCTCATCACGACACAAAGGATAATAAAGAACGGTAATTAATATTTTTATTCAATATATTATATTGATAATTATAGTATTTGTTTATAATGCAGTTTTGCTTTCATTGTAAAATTTTCGAATAATACAATGACGCACCTGTCACAACGATGATAATCGTTAAACATTAAAGTTTCGCCTGTTTTAATTAAAACCAGAATTTATTAAATATTATCCTGACGAGTTTTCCATTTAAATAGCAAAATCCAAATGAAGCGTGTTAAGTATTGTTTCATCGAGTTAACATTAAAACAGCGGCGGAGTCATTAATTTAGGACTCATCCGAAAAATACGGTACAATTGCGTTCGATAATTTTAAATTATTGTCCCCATCCCAATTATAATAATTGCACTATTATCGACCATAAGCGAAACTATTATGAAATAAACGTTTCTATATATAAAATCATTTAAATCACTCAAATGCTAGGCAATCAATACTTGCTATTGTATCCCCCCTTCGCTTTAGATACATAGGTTTCCTGTTTATCAGTTTTTTAAGATTCCAGTTCCAATAAAACCGATAAGAATTAACATAATATCAATCGAACAGGAGCTTGCGTTTTAAAAATTGCCGGTCGTGAATGGATTAACAAGATTCAGAAGATTTTCGAAATTTTAAATATTTCAATTAAGGATTTATTTTTTTGAATCTTATGACGAGTACAAAATGCGCTTGATTGGCCGTGATATTGTAAAAAGCGATCATTATTTATAATAATAACATAACAAATAATTATTATCTAGTTTTTACTAAAGAAAAAAGCACTGGAGTAAGAAGTAGACAATAATTTGTTGTCTTATTATAATAATGTTCTAAGAAAAGTTTTTAATTAAAATTTTAACTTCTTTTCAAAGGAAATTTCTACCTGAAAATGACCGTACTACTGAAACTATTGATTTTTTGCGTAAATGGTCAAATGCTCATGAAGTTATCCACAAACTAAATTCTAACACTTTATCGAGTAAAATTAATGGTTTTCGGGTATTTACAATTTAAAAATCAAAATTACAAGTTTTTAATCCTAATACGCAATGATTTTACCTTTGTTTTATTGATGTTATTGTTTATTCTAATCATTACATTTTAAAATGTCAGTCACGTATTACGTACTTCTTCCTCTCATCGTCAGTGCCGATAAAATTAAAGCAGAATAATTTTGTTATCTGCATATTTTATAAACATTGAAACAACACTAAAATTGTTTCATATTTTAAATCCAAATTACCATTTTAATTTATGAACTGCCAATTATTATTTAAATAATTTATTTTTTTCAATGTTACAATGTATTTAAAATACAAATAAGGGGACAGTATACTGTAATTTAAATTAAAATACATAATAAGAGGACTTCAAATAAATTTTTTTCCATCTAGCGTTTTAAGTACCTATAAGTAAGACCTTGTATACAAATCCGGACATTAATTAGCAATAAAGCGTCCAGTAGTTCAGTGAAAAAAAAACAATAAATTACATTTTATTAACTTTTAAAAATAAATATCATGTGAATATTCATTGGCAGTAAATAAACAATATAATCTTATAATTCATTTTCAGTGACAAAAAAATTGAATTTTAATTTTGCCCCCCCCCCCATTGCTTGAAGTTACTTTTATTCATTCTAAATTATGCAATTATAAACTTTAATTACAAAAGGTGCATTTTCAATTTAAAAATCAGTTTATTTGTAAAAAAAATTCAATTTACCAAGATAGGGCTTTTGATAATCTCATAAAAATTGCAATTACAAAGCTTAGAGAATAATTTATTATGTAACAGAAAAATTTAAATTATAAAATTTTCTGATACAGGAAATCGATTCGACTTTGACGAACGAGCTCGAAAATAACATGTTTAAAAAAAGTAAGTACCCACAGGTTTATTATTTTCATTAATTATGTTTATAAAAAGCTTGGGAACATTAGACTCGTAGAATTTTTGGTACTTTAATGCGCAATAAATTACAAAACAAGTGTTTATGGTCGCACACAAACTGCTTTATTTATATTAAAATTACCTGGAGGCAACACCCCATCACAGAATTCCAAGCAATTTTAGTTTTTTCTGAAAGTACCTCGTGGGGCCGTAAAATTGAAAAGTAAAATGCGATTTTTAATCCGGGCAGTGTTCGATTTTCTTAAAACTAATCCTTTCCATTATTAAGTCGTTATGAAGGTAATTTGGGATGTAGTACAGTCGAGTTAAAAGTTTGTAATGGTTAAATATTTACAAATTAGTGCGGTTGTCCCAAACAAGTTTGAGTCAAATGTAGTTTGCGTTTCAACATTTTTTCCACTTTCCTGCGATGATATTCCGATAATGTTCCATCAATATAATATAATATTAAAATTTGGTTTATAAAGTTTAAAAATGTGCGGTGGGCACGTGACCTTTTGGAAGGTGGCTGTAAAATTATAAAAAACCAGAAAACCTAAAAATGTTGTGACACGTGCAGAGGTATTTAATAATTGTAAATCCGTAGCACGCACCGAACTTTCCTTTTCACTTGTGATATAATCGCCTGGGGCAGTGTGTCGAGTACATAAAAAACCGTTAATCGAAAATGAAACGAAAAAATTTGAATCCAAACCTGCAGTATGGATTAATATGAAAATGAGAAAAATAAAGTGTATTTGCATAAAATTCAAATCCATTTAAATTTTATTAGAGAAAAAAAAAAGATAAAACAACAACATGAGGACTTTATTATTTTATTACTTGGTAATAAAATTTATTTAAAAATAATAAATAAAATGATTCATAAAACTATGCGGAGAGAACAATAGTAGAAACAAATGTTTTATTATGTGCATATTTGAATTCCTTTTAATAATTACGTACCATTGGAAAGACTACTACTAAGGGGAAAAAAGTTTTGAGGATATTGGGGACTCCGATAGATGTGTTTTTGAGATAACAAAATTAAATTTAACTGCTTACTATGGTTTTACTGCATTTGTTAGGTGGAACTTTCGCTATATAAATTAAATTGAAGGAGTCAGTTAGTCGATAGCAAAATTGGTGATAATAAAAGTATGTTTTAGTTTAAAGGCAAATAAACACACCGATTAATAAGCTATGCGGTTAAATTAAAATAGAAACGAAAGAAAAAAGAAATTTATTTGTTGAATGTTAGTTAAGATTAATGCTAAAGCAATAAATTGGCTTTTTAAGTACAACAATAAGTTTCATATGTAGAGAAATAATAACGTCAAATATAAAGTAGAAAGAGAAACATAAACTAGAGTGGGATAATCTTTGTAAACCGGCTCAAGTGTACTGCTCGAATGGAGCAACTATAAATCACAATTACTAATAAGCGGCTTATTTTATATTTAATTTTATGTTAAAACTATGTAACAACATCAAATTTTAACCGACACTCCGTACAACTACTGAACCTAACCGTCAGTTCCAAGGCTTCATTTACATTAAAAATAGTTAAAAGAAAAACTTATTTATAATTAAATGAGCCTCGTAATTGCAAATCCTTATAAAATTAAACATACACTTTTATTTACATTATAACCAATTTTCGTTTTCATTTATTAAAATTATTTTTAAAAAAATTGAAAATATCTAGGTAAAATATCCGAAAAGCTCAATTAAATTTAAATTAATAAACGACATACCTCGCCGTGATCCATACGACCATCAGGAGTATTTTCTGGCAAAAAATAAAGGCGCAAACTTGATAACACTTGTTCACTATTTTTATCAATCCATAATAACTGTAATTCACCAATGCACACTAAATCCGAATCACTCCACAATTTAACAAAAAAAAATTCACTTAATTTCACTGTTCGTTGTATTCCATTTTTCAAATATTTGAAAGCCCTATAAAAAGTGTACGGTCCATGTTGACCACATGGAGGCTCGATCAACTGGAAAAAAACAAAAATTTAGTAAACAAATAATAATTTAAAAGTTGGCCGAAGAAATTTAAAAATTTTAAATTATCTTCTTAAACAAAAATATTAATTTTTCATGATTTGCCACAATGTCAACCGATTTCGAACAATTAATTAAGATGACATTAATTAATGCATTAATATTTTACCTGCACTGCACCGTTATCCATATTAAAAATCACAATTATCACACCGTATTACAATCTGCACGCCTCTGGCACATCGTCTACTTTGTATTTACTCTAATTATATGACGTCATGATACAGAGCTACACTCGTAAGGAGCCGTAATATTCCGGTGATGGTCGGTAACACTGGCGCTTTGTTGTTATGTAGTGGGAAAAATAACGGAAGAAAATTATTACAATAACACCGCTGTCACTCGCAATTGTTATCTCTTCATTCAAAAGTGAAACTGTTTAACTCTAACAACCATCTAACGTCGTATCAACATCGTCCATCCATTCGAGCGTAAAAACGATGTCACCCGCGTGGCTTTCAAAAACCTTCCAGCATATAAGTGACAATTAAAGCTATCCGCCCGCCGGTCGTATCCTAATTCCAAAATTTCCTTGATCTTTCCCAACGCGATCCCGATTACGTTCGCATAACAAATTTTTTAAAACTTCGTTTTATTTATAGGCCGCTTAAAAATAAAACGCTTTTTGCCGGTTAATTTTTAATTTTAACCCCTTCATGTTTATAATCAAATTATTGTAAATTATTCCTACCCGAGTATTCACGCGGTCAATTGTTGCTCTAACATTAACTTACACTCTTAGGCAACACATTGTACATTATTTATTTAACTTAATTATTTTTGCTCGAGTGTTTTCGATATAATTATGCGTTGAAACGTTCAAAATGCCTTTTCTCGCAAAATACCTCTTGATTGAATATCGCGCGTGATTGTTTAATTTTTACCTCGAAGCTCGTGTTTTCACCGCGTGCTGCGCGCGCATGCAATATTGATGCTGGCGTCGACTGCCTAAATTTTAACTGAAAGATATAAAAAATAAATCACTATTTTATAAGTAAAAAATTATACGTGCCTGTACATAATCGGACTTACAGTTGAACGTGGAACCCAAACCGCGACACAAATAATTTATTTAGGCAGTCGTACGATTCGGGACGCCTTTATGCCAGTGTCTAAAATGTAATATGTTTGCTAGGTTGTCGATAACAATTATTTCGCTAGACATTAAAAAAAAATTAAATTAAAAATATCAATCTAATGTAATATAAACGAGACGGTGTTGATATCATGATATTATACCCTCTCCTCTCTCCAGGGCCGTCCTAAGATATACGACGCCCCTGGGCTACTAAAATTAATGCCTGCAGGTTTGATGTTGAAGATAGGAAAACAAAAATTTACGCTGACGTGGTTCTCCACATCGGTCTGAGGGGTTTTAATGATAACACAAAAGTATAAAACATGAAAAATAAAAGGGGGACTCTTTAAAACGGACCTGGTTTCGATCGTGCTCTCCCCATTTATATTTAGATTGCCCGGACCCACGTAGCGTACACGTACCTTCAAGTGAATATTTTTTTAAAACTAACATGAACTTAAACTTATAAAATTTACATCGAAAAGTCCATTTTCAAAATTAAATTGTGAAGTAACCTCACTTCATAAGAAAGCTTAAATTTTGTTCTTTCAGAATTTTTAATGGTTTTCTATCGTACTTTTGAAGGAAAAAAGCGTAGAAGAATTTTTAATTTTTTGCAAATATAAATAATATGTATTAATTTTAATGTTGTATTATTATAACAATATCTATCTTTCTCCTTTTTTTTGGGTGCTTATTTCTATGTATAATGTAATTTATTGAGTTTATTAATAAATTTTGTGTGCCCACCCTAAATATATTGGGCCCAATTTCTGCCCACCCATTTCAAAAATGCTGGTGTCACCGCTGGCTGAACAGGTGCGTTGTCATGACTTGTTCTTCCACAATCCGGGTCGTTCTTTTCTAATTTTTTCACGGAGTTGAGCAAGAACTCAAGGTAGTAATTTGGTTAATAGTCTGACTTTCATGAACCCAGTGAAGGTACGCAATCCCATGAATAGGGAAAAAAATCAACCATCATCGCTTTAAATTTTGATTTGCTCGTTTGAACTATTTTAGCTCTCGGTGAAGTTTGACTCTTCCAATGTATGAATTGACGCTAAGTTTCTGGATCATAAGTGCAAAACCAAGATTCATCACATCTCAACCCTTTTCAAGAAGTTTGGGTCCCTTTAGTTTGGGTTCCATTGTGAGAATATTAGGCACCATTTTCACACACATGCTTTGCATGTAAAAATAATTGTGTAAAATTTGCCTTGAACCATTCTTTGGCAATTTCTACAGTTTCAGCAATAGCCCGAATTAACCGCGACGGATGGTCAGATATCGGATTAGATTACCGACTTCTTCAATATTTTCGTCAGTTTTTGACGTAGAAAGGCAATCCGAGCTTCAATCATCTTCAACGTCTTCTCGGTCATCTTGAAAATGCTTAAACCACTCAAAAACCTGCAATACATTGCCAAACATACAAAGTTTTTCAGAATCACAATTTATTGTATTTTGTACAGTTTCAATTTTCTGATATCTTCAAATTTTCTATAGATCTGCTCTTCGTTTCGAGTCATTTCTGGTCTGATTGAATATTTTTCTTTTCTTAGGGGATTTCAATTATTGATTTTGTCCTATATACTTATGTTTATTATTTCGTACGAAATATTTTAAAACTTTTGCACAGAAACCTAATTCGAATCCTATACCTACTGCGGAGGCATATTTATGGGGGGGGGGGCCTTCTGTAACAAATCAATATATTAAATAACATACAATTATTTTATTAAAAGAATACTCTCATCCAAAAATTGAATAATAAACAGTACGTCTTGGTTTATTTGGATTTATTGAACAAACTATAACAAATTGTTAGCTAATGTTTCGGTGTTATACACCGCCATAATCATGGAACTAAAAAGAATGGTTTTATACACAAGCAGAAGTAAATTAACAATAAACTAAGATCTACTATTTATTATACAATTAATTGTTATTTGAATAGTTAAAGTTATGTGCGATTCTTAAATCCAGATTTCTTCTACCACAAAAATAGCAAAATTTTGAATAGCCCCTGGCAGTTGATAATGTATTAACCTGCTCACGCGCGCAGTGCTTTGTTTACAATTATTTTTGTATTACATTTTAAATTTCCATTAGAGTGCGCGATCTTGAAAATTAAAAAAAAAACTCCTGCGGCGCTGTATGCCAAGCGTCTCGCTTCGTTCGGGTTTTAATTATTGTTATTTTACTTTTCGATCCCAGGCCCCCCTACACGTTTTTGCTAGATACTCCACTGACAATTGTGGCAGATTTGATTCAAATCGGTAAAATAATCTAGGAACAAACAAACAAACAAACTTTTATTTTTATATATATATTGTCGTGTAATTTTATGAATAGGGGGGTTGTTTAAATTTTAGATATGTATTGTATGATTATATTAAAAAACAGTTGGTAAAAATTTTTGTTTATCATTTTATATTAACGTTCACATTATTTATGAAATTTTATTTTAACAAATTTTAAAATTATACGGGGAATTTCTAAAAAAAAAGGTTTTTTTCGAAGCATCCGTTTGGAACATTTTCGAATATCAGATTAAAAATATATAGTTTAATATACGTAGATAGCGTAAGAATTAAATTTGATATTAAGTTAACAATATCAATTTCAACCTAAACATATTGTATTGATTATAATTTCAGCAATTTTTCATCTTACATTATTATTAGTACAGAAATATACCATATTTTTATTAATTTACCAAACTAAAATTTAAACATTAACAAGTTAAGTAAAAATAAAAATTTTAATTTAAACTGTGTATGTTGATGTATCAAATTGCAATTTAATCATTTCATTATCTATCCAGTTTCTAAAGTCTGCTACATTACCGTAAACAGCGGGTAATTCCAGTCCAGAATAAATTCCCCAAGAAATAAGACCTCTCTGCTGATATTTGCCGTTTGTACCAGGTATTGGACATACAAGTGGACCTCCACCATCTCCAGTACGCATATCTATCCCAAGTTCACCTCCGGCACAAATAAAGCTGTTATCTAAGATGAAACAATTTCCCAGTCTTGTATTTCTAAGTTGCCTTTGACAAGCATCACGTTGGACAATCGGCACTTCAACCTTTTTCAAAATAATCTGGTTCTGATCAAAACTAGTCCTTCCCCAGCCAGTAGCAATACATCTTAAGTTTTCTAAAACTTCATCTTGGGATGGTAAACAAACAGTGCTTACGTTTGAAGTCAATTCAAGAGAGCTGTCGAGAACTAATAGAGCTACATCATTTATCAATCCTGGTCTTTTTCTAAAATTAGGATGAATTATAATACTTTTAACTCCGCGATCTTGATTAGTGACTAATCTTGATATTCCAAAACTTCGTTTTTGGATTTAGTATCCCATTCGCCTGCTCGAATTTTTAGTGTATTTTGTTGATCCACTACGCATTGTGCAGAAGTTAAAACGACTTCGGGGTGAATCAAAGATGCTCCACACGAATAAATCAATATTCCTTTTTCAACATTCTCTTCAAGAATAGCCACCATCCAGGGAAATTCGCCAAATTGAGCTTCAAGTATTTTAGAATCTGAAGGTTGAAAATCAACAATGTCTGTGTTACGATTTCCACAACTTATAGGTTTATTTATGTTACTTGGCTTCGTTAGTGAAACTTTTAAATTTGAATCTCTCGGCTCATTTATTATGAAGCTCAAATTTGAAGTTCGTCTGCCACTTCTAAAATCATTCACAATCAAATTAACAGCTCAATATTAAAATTTAGTTTACCTTAAATCTAAAAGTTGACCACCATCTCTACATGGATTCTCATTTTTACATAAATAACAATGAAACAAAGAAACCATAACAATGAGAAATACCATCAGCAGGAGTTTCATTTTTAATATACTCTTTGATTTTAAATGTCGTTTGCTATAATGTTGATTACTGCGGAGTTCAAAAATTATTTATGGAAGCCAGGCAGGAAAAATGAAATTAATAAGTTATCGCGAAACTAATTAAACTTGAGGACAATAAAGTTGTTTTTTGGAATTTTAGTTTAGTCGATAGGGTTTTTCCGAAGTAATTATCTTAGTTTTACAGCCTGAATGACAGAATGATTCTCATGACGAAGACTTTTTATTTAAATTTTAATTTGGATATTTATAGAAATGAGATTAAAAATTAATTTCAAATAATAAGTCGTTACAGGGAAATAGAGAGACAGAGTTTTTTTTAACAGTGGCTTGATATATATTTTTGTTGGTAAAAAGCAACCAATCAGAGTGTTTCTTTTACCTCCATTATTCTTAAGGCATTCAAAAAATTTTGCACTACAGCATCGGCCCTTCTGGCATTTGACAGAATTAACTATTCCAATTTTACGGTTGGTAATTATAAATCCTTATATATAAAGTGCTAATACTTTAGTAATTAACTGAAAACAAAATCATTTGTAATGGAAGAAAAAAAAGTAATTACGACTCAAAAAGGGAAGGAAAAATACACCCGAGACGGATATCTTTATATCAAAGACAAAGCAAGTAGGAACGGTGCAATTCAATTTTGGCGTTGTGAAAACAAGAATATTGGATGTAATGCTCGAATATGGACGAATATAGGAGATGGATCATTTAACTGCATACGAAGAGAACACTCCTGTAGTACAGTAGGAAATGCAGCACGTGTTGTAGTACAAGAAGTGAATGCAACCGTAAGACGTCTTGCAGAAACGACTCATAAAACTCCCGCGCAAATAAGGATGATCGCTACTCAAAATTTATCCGATGCTGTAAAAGGTGTTCTTCCAAGTTGTAATGCAATGAACCGAAATATACAAAGAAGAAGATTCAAAACTTTAAAAGCACCTATCAATCCAAAACCTTCAGAGGAAATTGATTGAATTTTGAAAACTTTCCATTAAGTAGCATCCAGCGGATTCGGGAAGTGAGCATCTCGATCCAGAGAGCATCATACTCGGCAACGGTTATCTCAGCGATTTGTTAATTTACTTTATTACAATGTATTATTTTTAAGATTGCAAAATACTTCACCTAGTCCTTTTCTCCAGCCTTTGGGCTAAAATAAAAAAGTCTAAGTAACCTAACTTATTTCTCTTGCCGTTTGGGTGAACTATCGCCGAGAGGACTGTCACCGAGTTGATCAATTCCGGAGTAGGAAGACATAGAAGAATTATTTCTGGACGACTCATATTTATTCTCCCCTCCTTCGTTTTCTCAAAATTGAAATATAAAATGAAATTCAAAATACAAAATACAAAATAAAAAATTCCTGAATAGATTACTTGTTGATACGCTTAGAATAAATTAATAATTTTAGTTTTTTAAGATTAAAAAACTTTTAAAACTTGGCCAAAAACAATTATTGTATAATAAGAATTTTATGAATTTTTACTTTCCAATTTTAATGAAATATTTTGTATGTAATTGTAGTATCGCTATAGACATCTAACGGGAAAAGTATGTATTAAGGATATAAACGATAACTTTGCTGTATATTTTTATGGCGCAAAAATAAAATTTTATATTTGGCCTAAAAAATATTTATTGATTACAATTTCAGAATTTTTCATTTAATCAGAGTTATAATATCTAATATTATTGGGATTATTACATTGAGATTATTACATTATTAAATTTTTGTATATTCCAAAATAGAAAATAAAATTTAAGCTGTATATGTTGATGTATCGAATTGTAATTTAAGCATTTCATTATCTATCCAATTTCTAAAATCGGCTACGTTACCATAAACAGCGGGTAATTCCGCTCCACAACCAATTCCCCAAGAAATCAGACCTCTTTGGTGATATTTGCCGTTTTTACCAGGTATCGGACATACAAGCGGGCCTCCACCATCTCCGGTACACGTATCTATCCCTAGTTCACCTCCGGCACAAATAAAGCTGTTATCTAAGATGAAATAATTTCCCAGTCTCGTATTTCTAAGTTGCCTTTGACAAGCATCATGTTGGACAATCGGCACTTCAACCTTTTTCAAAATAGCCTGGTAGGTATTCTGATTTGTAAAACCGTCTTTACCCCATCCGGTAGCAAAGCATCTTAAGTTTTCTAAAACTTCATTTTGGGCTGGTAAACAAACAGTTCCTACGTTTGACGTCAATTCAAGGGGGCTGTCGAGAATTAATAGAGCTACATCATTTTTCAATCCTGATTTACTAAAATTAGGATGAATTATAATACTTTTAACCCCGCGATCTTGATGTTCCAAGACTTCGTTTTGGGATTTGGTATCCCATTCGCCTGCTCGAATTTTTAGTGGATTTTGTTGATCCACTACGCATTGTGCAGAAGTTAAAACGACTTCGGGGTGAATCAGAGATGCTCCACACGAATAAATCAACATTTCTTCTTCAACGTTCTCTTCAAGAATAGCCACCATCCAGGGAAATTCGCCAAATTGAGTTTCAAGTATTTTTGGATCTGAAGGTTGAAAATCAACATTGTCTGTGTTACGATTTCCACAACTTATAGATTTATTTATGTTACTTGGCTTAGTTTGAGCAACTGTTAAATTTGAATCTTTCGGCTCATTTGTTCTGAAGCTCAAATTTGACCTTAGTTTGCGACCTCTAAAATCATTTACAATCGAATTAGTGCGTTTAAAATTTAAATATTCCCTAAATTTCAGTTTACCTTAAATCGAAAAGTTGACAACCATCTGTACATGGAGTTCCATTTTTACATAAATAATATGGAATAGTCACTTCACCACATTTTTCTAATAAAAAATTTTGCACGTCTGAAGAAACCTTTACAATGAGAAATACCATTAGCAGGAGCTTCATTTTAAAAACTCCTTTCTAGAACTAAACTTCAGTATTACCAAGTTCAAAAATTATCTACTAAACTTTAGCTGGAAAAATAGAATTAATTAGTTATTGCAAAACTAGTTAAACTTGATCAAGGACTATTTATCAAGTTGTTTTTTTTTGGAATTCATATTTTGCTGTTCGGGTTTTTCCGAAACAATTATCTTAGATGACAAAAAGTTTTACAGCTTGAATGACACAATGACGAAAACATTTTGTTTAATTTCTATTTTTTTTAAGACTACGGAGTAATTCTTGAAGATCTCTAGAAACAAGAATTTCTTCTGTTTTTGCGTTTTGGATTGTACTTAAAACCTCAATTTCTTTTTGGAACCAGATTGAGGGAATGAATAAGATTTCAGTGTATAAAATAACTTTTATTTATTCAGTAGGTAAATCAGAGGTTACGAAACTTAAAAAAACAATAAAAAAAAAGATCTAAAGTCTAAACAAATTGTTATTCAATGTATGGCCTACTATCAATATTTAACCCCGCTAATTTTTGATCTATCCAATTTCTAAAGAGACCTACATCAGCGTATACTCCAGGAATTCCTTCTGTACCACAGGAAATTCCCCAGGCGACTATGCCTGCTTGAACGTAACGATTTGGATTGTATGGATCAGGACACACCAAAGGACTTCCACCATCACCCTGTAAAACCGAAGTATTAATGTCAATATGCTCATTACCAAGTTAACACTTACGGTGCACGTATCTCTTCCAGATTCTCCTCCGGAGCACATAAACGATTCGTGTAATTTGAATTTTCTTCCTAAGCGAGTGTTTCGTAAAGCCTCTTGGCATTGAACTTTCTCTACCGTAGGCAATTCGATCTTCTTCAAAATAACTTGGTATTTACCTTGTACACCTGCAATGGTCAAATCAATAAATTCATTCGCATTAATTTCAAAATCACAAAATAAAGAAATGCATTATTCATAAAAGTGTCAGGGTCAAGTAGGTAAAAGGCAACTGCATTATATGTTGGGGTTTTCCAAAAATTTTGGTGGCATACGGTTGGTACGTCATAACTTCCGATGTGAAAGTAGTTAAGCGTGACATTATAAAATAATATATAGATTACCAAATACAGTTTTTCCCCATCCGCTAGCAAAACAGTTCCTCGAATCAAAAACTGTTCCATGGTTTGGAAGACAAATTGTAGCAATATGTGGCGCTCTTATAAATGGCTCATTCAATATCAATAAGCCCACATCATTAAATAAGTTGTTGCTATTAAAATTTTCGTGAACAATAATATCGGCAACACTTCGTTCCTGGTAAGGATATCTTTCTCTGTTAGTTTGAGTGTCCCATTCTCCGGCACGTACAATAATATCGTCAGCTTTAAGCCTGCACAAAAAAAATATTTTAACGTAAAGATAATAACAAATTACTATTTAGAAAAATTACTTGAATACGCAGTGAGCTCCGGTGAGGACAACATTTGGGGCAATTAAGGAACCTCCACAAATAGACAAAGGTGTATCACTGGAGGAGTCGTGGTATTTATTCAAAATAGCCAACATCCATGGAAATTCGCCATATTCAGCTTCGTTATCACTATTTCCTGTGATTTGGAAATCAACTCCTTTTCTATTTCTCACACCACAATAAGCCTCTTCTACTACTGGAGGATCTACCGGTGGAATAACAGGTCCTTCTGTTATTGGATTTGTTACTTCTGGAGGGATGACCCCATTGGTTGGTATTTTGCAGCAAATTTGTAAGTAATCGTCACACTGATTGCTTCCAAATCTAAAATTATAAGAAAACAACAATCAAGTACACTAAAAGTAAATTGTAAAATTAAAGTAAATTACTTAAATATGCTACTACTTTACACTGCAATTAGCAAAGGTGTCCATGACGTTGTAAAAACTTTAAAAATACCCACAAGGAAACTATAAATCTAATGGAAAATGTTATTCACAATAGCAATATTTGCTAATTGCTAATTTATTACCATTAAATAAAAAAAAAATTAACAATTTATTTTTGGATATTTAATTTGCTCTTCTCTTATTTCAAATCAGACTCAATCAACGCTCACGGGTTTTCACTTGCAATTGTTACAATAAACAGAATATTGAGTTATGAAATTTTATAGTGCAAAAAATTGAAACAACTCAAGTGAGAATTTATAATTATTAACAAATCTCGAAAATCGTGCATATTCTTCTTAGAACAGACCAAAAAAGTCAATCGGAATAATTTAAACAAATTAATCGTCACGGTGTACAAGAATTAAATTAAAATCCTTGAACCACTTTAACAAAGTTTTACTTGGAATAACATTTTTTGTCCTAAATTGTATTATAAAATAGGTACCGAATTAATTAACTATACAAGGTGCATCAATAAAATTAAAATTAAATGATTTCTTTCACTTGGGTAATTTAAATTCGGGTTTTCTAACTTTGCTTATTTCTTTGTTTTGTAAACCAGTTTAAAATTCACAAACAATCACCCGAAGCTGAACACATACAGTGAGGTCGAAAAGTTTGAATGAATTTGATAAAAGAACGAAAAAAATAATTTTGTCGATTTTCAAAACTGTTTTTTTTTTTATAAATCCAAAGTCCAAAATATTTTAAAGAAATAAATTATGTTATTACCGGAAAGCTCTCATAAATAAGATAATGTCTTGAAAAATTTGAAAATATGAATAAACAATTTATTTGCCTTCCGTTTTAGTTGATATTTCAGTCCCCCAGATTTAACAGGAGCCCCATTCCCCATTATCAGTGATTGATCTACATTGAAAACTTTCTGTTTTTTCTTTGCATCTTTTGAAAAAAATAAAAAATCTGATTGTAACCATTTTTAAAATGTGTAAAAATGTATTCTGTATGAAATGGCCAAAACAAAAATATAAAAACTTATTGTCAAATCCACATAAAATATTGAATGCGAGTAACAGAGAAGTAATTCCTAATTAAATTTGTTCTTTGACCTTACTTCGGAAGCTATTTACACAGCTTAATTAAAAAACTTGTTAATTTAAATTTTAAGTACTTAATACAAATTGATGTAATAAACTAAATACGGTTTTTAAATATTATTCTATATGAAAAATATTTTATTTAATAAAAAATGGAATTTTATGTGCTATAAAAAAAGATTATATTAAAAGGTGACCATCTGTAAGGTCACTAAACTATTTAAATTTTAACTGTAAGTAGAAAAAGAAAAAGCTAGAAATACAAAGTAATTTTTTATTTATTATAATTTGTGCATTCACTTTCGTCGTTTTCGTCTCATAAATTTAAAAAAAAGTTTAGACTCGACCGAGAAGTAATTCCGAATTTCGCACCTTTATAGTCAGCAGTTGATCGGCTAACTTGCTGGTCCAATGACCGCCTGATTCTTATCTTGTCTCGTCTTGTGCATTCAAGTTTCTCACTTTTGCCTAATTTATGATTATATGCAACCGATTATTTGAAATAAATAAATATCCATAAATTTATGTATTTTGAGTACTAGGTAATTTATAGGGAAATTTTAAGTAAATTAGTAAAAAAATGAAGTAAAAACTGCTTGAATGTATCACGTATTTTTTATGATTTTAAAATTGAAGGGGAAATGAAAAATAAAATACTATATATTATTATAGAAAAGAAAAGGTAATTAGTAAATAAAAACAGTTGGTTTATAATAAATTATTGTCTTTGTTTTTATTATTACTTGAATTTTTATAGGCTAACTGGAATTCTGAATCTGGTTATAACCTTTTTTTTAGTTTATACATATTTGTATGTATTATATTTGCATTTACATATTATAGGTGATTTGTTTACAAATGCAAGAATTTTTTAAATAAATTGTTGTCAGTAGCAGTGGCGTAACAAGTTTGATCGTGGCCTATGTTCATGCACGGCACGGGCTCTCTAAAATTAATTTACTAGAATTTTAAATTGAATTTTTAAATCAACCGTTGTAATATAAAATTGTAATTAAAAAAGTACATTCGGTAAATGGAGCAATAGTATGCTAACCAATGGTTAAATTATAAATTTGAACATTTCGTTGGTTGAAATAGTTAATAATTTCATTACCAGTTAAATTATTCGATTATTTATGTATTAAATTAGTAGGTACAAAAAATACAGATACATTAATTATTATGTTATCCCAAAACCCCAATTTAATTTAATCCGAATTTATTAAATTTAATTTTAGTTTTTTAATTTAATTTAATTTAATCCTAAACCTCGATTTAATCATAATTGGTCCAATTGGACCATTGGATGAATATCTCTTGATTAATTTATGAAAATTTTTACTATTTTATAAATTACTTTACTGAAAAGTTGACGGATCCGATATTGCTTTCTTCAGTGTTAATATAATAATTTTGGTCATTCATCATTCATAATGTTTAAAATTGCATTATTTCCTAAATATTATGCTTGGATAACATTTTTTAATTTTTAAACTAAATCTTAAAAGTAATACCCCCGTTTTTATACAACTCTGCCCAAGATGACCATAACATGAAAAATAAGTACTAAACTAAAGATTAACTTTAAATTTACAAATTAATGCTGGTATTTTTGACCAGCATTATCTTTAATTTTAAACGACTTAACAATGAAAGGTTACTGAAAAATAGTAAAGTAATCTGTTAAAATTTTGATTATTCTCTAAGTCTAAGATGCTGTACCGTACCATTTACTTTGCAATACTGCCGATAATGTCTAATACTGCTGATACTACCTAATAGTACTCTGAATACTACGATTTACTGATAATATGAATATTTTCTGCCCAATACTGCACTTTACTACTTAAGGGCCGTCCATTACTTGCGTAAGGGTTTAGGAGAGGGGGAACTTATCGAAAATTTTACGGACCCTTCCGTGAGGGGTGGGGTTTCGATGTATTCCTTACGTTAGTTTCTTAAAATATTTTTTAAAATTTAATTTAAAAATGAAATATAACTTTTTTCTTTTTTCAGGAGAAGGTTGGTATCCATTTTTATAAATTTATATTAAAATATACATAAATGTGGTGTACACATCCACAAACAGCAGAAATGTTACGACAATCTGTATAAAATGACAACATCTTATTATTAAACACTCTGTGTTGATTTTTGATGATTTTGATGAAAATTAATTTTTTTAAAATAATTCCTACATAAAATATGGGGGGGGGGGTCTTACTTACACGATCTTACGTACTCTTACGTGGGGGACAAGGGGGTCAAAAATTACAAAAATCGTCCTTACGTAACTAATGGACGCAGTCATAATATACAATTTAATACTGGGACATACTATACTACTAATACTGCCCGATACTTTCAACTCTGCCACTTACTGCTGATACTGCATATTCTGCTGCTCAGAGAACAGTACTTAAATTGTGAAATTGAATTTTTTTTAAATTGATGAATTGATAAATTATATTAACATACCATGTTGTCAACATGTGTGAAGAGTGCAATCCATTACATTATTTTATTTATTTGTTAATTAGTAAGAAATTTAATTAGTTAAGATTAAATAATAACATTTTTTTTAAATAAACAATATGCACTACGTTATTACGTTATCAAGGGGGACATTAATAAGATTTTAAATAAAAGGAGATTCTCATAGTAAGCAGTTTTACATTGAAGGATTGCACCAAAAGTATTGCACTGCTTGAATTAATACAGAATTAATATTTAAATTGTGACGCGCATAGTTGGATTATAATCCCAAGTTTTTCGAAATTTAATCCAGGATTAAAATTATAGGATCTTAATAAAACTTTACCTATGAACAATGAATTTTTATGTACGGTACATCTATTGCTGTGTTTTTTTTTAAATTTAAATTGTCTAGTTTAATTAATTAGGGTAATTTTCAGAATAGAACATCTAAGGCTGATCAAATATTTGGTAACTATTTTTTAAAATAAGAAAATAATTGTTTTGTACTTAATAACGGCGGGCTACAGTTCCCTTGCCGGTGGGGGGCCTGTTATGGTGAGTTTATGCATCTTTACGTTACACTAAATTGAATGCTTACATAACCTCGCCACTAAACGTAATTCTAGATGAATAAATCTGATTAGATTGGATTTAATTTATCTAGTCGTAGTTAGATTTCTTTGAATCATAAAATTTCCAATTGTTGCATTTAAAAATGCAAGTATTGTATTTCATGGAAATTTTCTTTCATTATATTGTTAAGTTATAGATAATCAATAATTAGTAACCTATTTGGAAAGTTTTCATAACCGACCGAGCATTCCAAAATAATTTCAAAAATGTGAATTGGTCAGACGAATTTAGGTCATTAGTAAGTAATTTGAATAAATAATAATTTAAAGAAAATATGCACTATTAATTTTTTCTTATGGAAAACCCCAATACGCAAAATATTAATTAATTACACACATAATATTGACTTTCTATATTGGCCAGTTTTACAATAGCATAATGTTTTCAATGATTTTAGATATATTATTTTTCAGTTTGTCTTTTTCATGAAAATCAAAGTTTAAAGCACCCTCGACCTTATTTTCAATCGATTTTAGTTCGAACATTACAATTTGTCTACTAAGAACTAATAATTTAATTACACGTGTAAGATTAACACGATTGCATTAATTCAACAAAAAGTATGATTAAAAAATACCTGATGTCTATAAGACCCGATCCATCATAGTCTTCAGATGAAATGATGGTTTTGGTCTTAACATCGCAATTATAGTAAGGCACACACATATGCACTCCCTTATCAGAACCCTCTCCGCATTTTTCTGTAGCTCCAAAACCTATGTTTTTGGGCGAAGTGACTTCTTCAAAATCACCAAAAAAGTCACTGGATTTAGTAGTAAATATGGTTTCTATGGCTTTGGAAAAATCAACATCTTCTTGTCCATACGCATAGTTTACAATAACCAAAAACAAAATAATCGCCCGCTTCTTCATTCTACAAAATATTGAATACGTCAGGTGCAAGTAAAATACAAAGTGAAACTAACATTCAAGTTTTAATATAAAAACACTTTTTATAAAATGACCTTGACTTACGTGTTTGCAAGAGAAGCAGCTCCACACTCAATGTTGCGAAATTATACGGTTTATTAACAAGGATAATGTGTGAACTTTAGATAACTAAATACAAGAATCTTATTAGTCTTCAAAGTTATATCCAGCGAAATAATCTTCGATTCCCCCTTCCTTTTCTTGTTGACTTGTTTATCTGGTAAACCCGTTTCAAGACTTTGGAAATCCATTATACACGTACGTAAAAAAACGATGACCTTTACTTCTGCTTATCGTCAATTCAGAAAATAACACTATTTTGATATGGTGACTCGGAATATTAAAACAAATACTTGTGTAAAAATTTTATTGTGTTTTACTAAATAATTATTCGATAATGATAATACAAAACATAAAGACTTTTTCCTGAATTTATAAAAGGAGTTAGTAAGTGTAGGACGACGTTCCATATCCAAGTTTGTTCATTTGTTCATCCACCCAATTTCTAAACAGGGCAACATTAGCGTAAACCCCCGGAACGTTTTCGAGTCCACAACCGATTCCCCAAGCCACAATTCCTCCTTGGAAGTATCTCTGAGAATTTTCTGGGTGAGGGCACACAAGAGGACTTCCTCCATCTCCCCTACAGGTATCTCTTCCCTTTTCTCCACCGGCACAGACAAAACTTTTATCCAAAATAAAGTATTTTCCTAAACGCGTTTTTCTGAGTTGCTCTTGGCAGAGTTCTCTTTGAATCACTGGCACATCGATCTTTTTCAAAATTACTTGATATTTTCCTTCCTTTTCAAAAACGTCCTTTCCCCAACCGCTCGCGAAACACCTAGTATCGCCCAAAAGTTCATCTTGGGATGGCAAACAAATGGTATCCACATTTTCATCTATTTTTAACGGCGTATCGAGAATGAGTAAAGATATATCGTTAAATAATGCTCCCGAATTATATCCGGGATGGGATATAATATCTACAACTGTACGATCTTGATGTGGTAATAATTCGTTTCTGGTTTGAGTGTCCCATTCGCCCGCTCGAATTTGATAGTTTTTGTTTTTAGCAGCAACGCAATGAGTTGACGTTAGAACAACTTGAGGATGAATTAGAGATCCTCCACATTGATAAACCAGTAATTTTTGAGTATCGGCCTCTATACCTTCTTCGCGTAAAATCGCCACCATCCATGGAAATTCCCCAAATTGGGCTTCGTTATCCATATCACCTTTGATGCGAAAACCTACCCCGTTTGGATTACGGACTCCACAACCTTTAAGTTTGTTTACATCGGGCGGAAGAGTGACAGGTTCCACGACTTTATGTTCCGGTTCACAACATTGCGTCAAGTAATCCTGGCAAGGACCGTCGTTAATTCTAAAATTAAATTTTATAAAAAATATACGAGATAGTATTAGTAAGTTTCTTACCTTATATCGATAATTCCGCAGCCATCTGTACAGGGGGTTCCATTATTGCAGAGATAATAAGGGATGCATTCGCAACTTCCAGTTCCGGGTATTCCAGCTCCAGGAGAAAGATCTAAGGAACCACTTTCACGATTTGGTATGTCGGGTGTTAGAGGGAGCACAGACAGGTTACTTTGACCGGTTCCATCGGGAACAGTAAAAATTGAATTTATCAGTCCCTCTATTTTCGGATCATCGGTTTGACCATTAATCGATGTAAATGTAACAATGATACATATAGTTAATAGGTACTTCATTGTGAGGACCTTAACTGAAAATAAAATATAATTTTTATTTGTAATACTCATGTGCTGCTAATTATACAAATAAGCACTTACCTATTATGTTCGAAAGCATAGAAAATTAAGACTGCGATGTTGTTTGAAATTTTACAACGAAGTACCTTGAATACACCTAGAGGTTAAATCCTTACGTCACGAAACAAGTTAAATTAAGTTTTGTTTAGTAGATAACCGCCACTCTTGAGCAGTCTTCTTACAACTAAAGATACTCGCGATATTCCTAAGGAAAATTATCTGCCATTTTTATATAATTGATAGTGGGGTTTTGACGTTATTGTGGTAAAGCACAAGTACATAATTTGACCCAAAATTACCATATATCACAGTTAGGTCAATTGATATGTTAGTTAATTAAAAATTTAAAATATTATTAATATAATCAATAGTTGTTTTTCAATTATTTTTTTTTGCATCGACATGATAAATAGAGCAAATATTTACAAATCCAGCGTTTTATAAAAATTATGGTATGTACTAATTTACACGTTAATTTTTCTGCAGATTTATAAGTAATATTGCTGTTGTTTCAAAAATTGAAAAAATTACTTATACCTACGTAGTAGTTGGTACTACCGCATTATAATAATTATAATAAATTATATGAAGTATTAAAATTAAAGTAATTTTAAATTCTGATTACGCTTAATAGATTTTCATTGTTCGTCACAGCTTATTAGGAAAAATATGTCATGGTACCAGTCATGTACACTTCAACAAAGCCAAAAGTTGCCTTTGTAGTGCAAAATATTTTTTTATTATTATTTTATAAAAGAACACATGAATCACTGTCTAGGTGTTGTCTAGGATTGTTTATGTTTATTAATTTGAGTTAATAACAAACCGGCCGAAAAAAATTTAGCACGAAAGAATTTATGCATCACAAGGAGAGATCCAAGAAAAAATTTCTAATTTGTAAACTACCAACGCTATCGGAAAACAGCAGGAATATTAATACTAATTATCACATCCGATTTTTTAACCAAAGTTCCTTTCCGATGAGCATGGATAAGCATCCTCTTCAATGCCGGATGTATGGGGATTTCCGCATTTCCTCTGCATGAATGACAGTGGCGGTTCGTGCCGTGGAAATTTGGAGGTTCAATTAATGCACAAACTTGTTTTTGAGCTGTGACATCATAGTAAATTCTTTTAAATGGCAACCTTTATTTTTATTTACGGATTTGATCTTCAAGAAAATCCCCATTGGGAGATCCAGATCTGGTACCAGTAAGACGGAGATCCATGTTTATTCGTGTATAATTAGCTCGCTAGCAGCAACATATTTAGTTGCAATAGCTAACTAATTATGCGCTGCAGCAGCTGGCTGGCAGCAAGCAATATTATTTTAAATAGCTAGCGTTTTGCTTAAAAATAGTGGGCCATTTTAGTAAAATAGCTGCAATACGGATGCAATTTAATGGGTATTTTACTGGCTGCCGCAGCTGGTGAAGCTACCAAATACAATTATTAGCTAGCTATTAGCTGTTTATTAGCATCAAAATGCTATTAGTGAGTAGTCAATATTTTGATATATCTAAAGTATGGAATGTAATAAAATAAAACATTAGCTGGTTTCCTTCCGTGGTTTCAAGCCCACATTAAACAGATACCTCGTGTGCATGCTACCATTAACACTCTCCATGCAAATCATAGACTTAAAAGCGACGGTTGTCAGCGTCAAGAGGAGAAGTACTTGGAAAAATAAAAATATTTTTGATAAATTATTTAAGTATTTAAGACTGAAGGTATCCAGTCGCAAATTACTCAATTAAATTATTTATAATTTTAGAATTACTCCGTGGCCAAAAAGAAGTGCAGATTAAAATATAAATTTGAATTATTATTTTTTTTTTATTAAATACATTATATTTTTTATAGGTAATATTAATTTTTGTAATATTTAATAATAATAAATATTAATTTAATTTTTTTGTTATAATTTTATCAATTTTACACCATGAACCAAATTTTACACAATTATGTAACAAATTAATTACTTAAGAACTGTCGAAACTAGACAATCCAAAATGGTCCAATTTTACATAAGATTTTATGTAATATTTACAAAAAATATATAAAAAATATCAGAACATCGGAGAATGAAAGTGCTTAAGATTGTTGCTGCTGCGGGAATCTCAATCGGACGGGTACACAACAGGTTGGGGAGAGCTTGACTTAGCTGAAGGTAGGCTTTACAAGATAAAAATTAAATTTTAAATAGGATCAAGATGTTTTGGGAGGGGGGGCTTGAGCTCCCTAGCCCTCCCTGGATCCGATGCTGGTACACAACATTTTGGAAAAACATTTGGACATGAGTAAGCTATGCACGTGGGTATAATCGTGGCGAGTTTCTGCGTTGATTCAGAACTGTGGACGAAACATATGGATCCAAATGTATGGATTCATAGTACACAGTCGAAACAGTGAACTTCTCGTACCGACTGGGGGCCGAAGAAAGCCTTCAAGGCGGTTTTATCGGCCAACAAGGTCATGGCCACAGTTTTTTGGGATGTACGCGGCATAATCCACATCGAATGATCAATGGATCATATTATACAAAATTATTAGATCAATTCAACGACGTCTTTAAGGAAAAACAATCGTATTTAAAAAGAAAAAAATTCTGTTCCAACAAAACAATGCACGGGTGCACACGTACCTATATAGGTGCCAGAGCCAAATTCTACGAATTTCTTCCCCGTTCATCATATTCTCTAAATTTAGCCCTTTCCGACTATTTCCTGCTTCCAAATCATGGAAAAATGGCTCGGCGATAGATAAATGCCTATTTTGAATGGTTGAAATCATATTTTTCGGAAAGCATCGGAAATTTAGAAAAACGTTGGATTAAGAGTATCAACTCAAAAGTTTAATTGAAATTTGGTAAATACAAGTAATACATAGTATGATGTTATTTACTGAGAGCAACGCTTTCAGCTAGGTTTCTGTCGATCACCATGACAAATTGAACGCTCAATAGATCTCTCAAGGAGGTATGCATGTTGATCCAATTAGGAACAAATTAGTGTTCATCTTCAAGTGTGTAATATTAAAAATAATAACCACTAATAAAAATTATATATAAAAATCTTCGAGAGGTCTTTAATTTTAAACATTGAAGAGGTACACCTATTATATAAAACAAATTTATTTATTATAATTATTTTATTACATTATATTATAATAATTTGGAATTTTGATGACGGCTTTCTTAATTGAGTGGAATTGTGGAGCCTGGCTTGTTATTCTTCAGAAGTAATCTCAAATAAAATTAAAACAAAATTTTGTTATCTTATTGTTGCTGATGTCCTGCTAAACATATTCATTCATCTATATATCAATGTTGGCGTGTTGGGAACTGCAAAACCACAACACAAAACCAAGTTAAAAACTGTAGGACGATGTACCATATCCAAGTTTTGTCATATGTTCGTCCACCCAATTTTTAAACAGTGGTACATTAGTATAAAGACCTGGAACGTTTTCAAGTCCACACTCAACTCCCCACACAACAATTCCACCTTGATAGTATCTGTGAGGACTTCCTGGGATCGGACATACCAGAGGACCTCCTCCATCACCTTTACACGTATCTACGCCCTTTTCTCCTCCAGCACAAATAAAACTTCTATGCAAATTAAATTTGTTTTGTAAACGGGTTTGTCTTAATTGCTCTTGGCATTGGTCTCTTTGAATAATGGGCAAATTAATCTTTTTCAAAATTACTTGATACTTTCCTTGCTTTTCATAAGAGTCTTTTCCCCAACCAGTTGCAAAGCACCGAGTATTTTCTAAAATTTCATCTGCAGATGGTAAACAAACAGTGTCCACATTTCCTACTATATTGAACGGTTTGTCCAGAATCAATAAAGCTATATCGTTATATAGTGATCCTGAATTATATTCGGGATGAGTTATCACATTTTCGACCAAGCGATCTTGATATGGCAATACTTCGTGCTTAGTTTGAGTGTCCCATTCGCCTGCTCGAATAAAATATTTCGAGTCTTCAGAAAGCACACAATGAGTGGCTGTCAAAACAACCTGGGGATGGATAAGAGATCCTCCACATTGATACGTAAGTAATTCTGGAGAATTTAATGATATTCTCTCGTCTTGCAAAATGGCTACCATCCATGGAAACTCTGCAAATTGTGCTTCGCTATCGGTAGTACCTATAATGCGATGACCTATTCCGTTTGGATTACGAACTCCACAACCTTTAGGTTTTCCTCCACCACGTGTAACAGGAGCAAGAGGTGTCGTGATTATATCATCATGTTCGCAACATGTTGTTAAATAATCCGTACAGGAACTATTGCCATTACTAAAATAATTCATAACTAAGAATGTGAACTACCGTTAAGAATTTCTTACCTCAAATTAATAGTATCGCAATCGTTGACGCAAGAGGTTCGAGTTTTACAAAAGTGATAAGGAACACAATTACAAGAAGTTCCAGTTTTGGTAGGCAAAAGATCCGGTGTAGTGTTTGCATCAGTTACATCAATAAATATTCCATCAGGAGGCCATATCAAATTTATTATTTCGCCAAGTCTTCTTTCGTCATATTCACTTAGACCTTTAATGGAAGTAACCGTAATCGCAAGAGATATAGTTAATAGAAACTTCATATTAAAATCTTAACTGAAAATAGAAAATAATTTAGAAGTGGTAGCTAAATACAAAGATAACTACTTACTCACCGAATTTTAAAGAGAAAGCATACATCTACATTATATTGACAACTTACTGCTATGTTATTTGTTTGCAGTTTACTGCAGAGTACGGACCTTGGATAAACCCAATGATTAAATTATTACGTCACGAAACAAGTTATCTTAATTAATTTTGATCGAACGACACTCACGAAATATTTAAATTAAAATTATCGACAGTGAAGTACCACGGACTTGTGGTCCACTGTTCTCATCCAACATTAACATAATAACCAGTGATCAGTCAATAAATAAATTTAAATGCCATAATACTAAACCATTATTTAAATTTATATTTTATTAGCTCCGTTTAAATGGACGGTTTTCCAAATTTTTTTACGATTAATTGGAATAATAATTTATGCAAGCGGTTATAGAATTTATTGAACAAATTAGTAGGGCAAGCGACAGGTTCCTTTTTTTATATTAGAAAATTATAAAAATTATAATATATTAAAAATATACTAGTGTTTATTAAAAAGAAACAAAATATAATTAATTTTTTAGGTCATATTAAATAGAGAAATATTGGTTCAATTGTCATTTGCCAGATTGTTTGCAGTAAATCGTACCATTATTGGCAAAGCTGTAATTATGCGCAGCGCTGGAAAACCCATAAGAATTATCATGTTGTATTAAATTAAAAAGTCCTTGATGACATATTATGTAAAATTATCTTATGTCAAGAGTGGAAAGCAGTCGATATAGCAGGAAAAAATTAAGGCACGGACTTGGGGAATCCGACTGTTAAATTAAAATAAAACATTGGGTTGTTAAAAAATGAACGCAAATAAAAGTAATGCTTATGGGTTATATTATAGGTTAGGTCAGCGACGTAGCCGGCTAAACCCGGGCTCGGGTGCAAATTCAAATGACCTTTTCTTTAGCCTTTTACCCTTATCCTTCACTGGATACTACTGCATTACGTCTGCGATTTTCGGCAATTTTTCAATTGCAAAGGGGGGAGGGTTTATATGTTTTTCTTATTCTCTTTAACATTCCTTAATTAAAATACACTTGGTCCCCCTCCTTTTTTAACCATATATCTTTATCTCGCACTATCTGTTGCTCCGTCACTGGGTTAGGTTAAATATATAACCAGAAAATATAATGATGCTGATAATAATAATAATAATAATGAAAAAAAATATATATATATAAAGGGTTGGCATGGTAGGTCACCTCGGTGACCTTAGTCTGTCCGGGATCGAATAATATCGTTCCTTTCAATTATCAAAAGCTAACTAAGCTACGACGACGGCTAGCTCCCGCAACTATCGTGATTGCTAGAGGGAGGGGATGTAGCGGTTTTGGATTCCTGATTCTGATTCAAGAGCACTTTTCCACACTAATACTACATTTTAGGCTACCAAATGACTAACGAAAATATTAGTAGAATATTAGAAAATTAGTTAAATTTGACAGTGTTGTGAATCCAGAGAAAATTTAAATCTTAGGATAGTGCAATTTATAGTGTTAACACTCGTAATTATATAAATATTATATTTTGTGAAGTTCTCCTAATATGTCATATATTATATAAACAAAAATTAAATCACAAACATTTTATGTACAAAACATTACGTAAATTAAAAATTAAATTGTATATGTTGATGTATCTAAGTTTAACTTCAACATTTCATCGTCTATCCAATTTCGAAAATGTGCTACGTTACCGTACGCAGCTGGAAATGTACTTCCACATCCGATTCCCCAAGCAACAAGGCCTCTTTGTTGATATTTTCCCCTTTTGCCAGGTATTGGACATACAAGTGGGCTTCCCCCATCTCCGGTACACGTATCTGCTCCTGGTTCACCCCCCGCACAAATCAAGCTCTTATCTAAAATAAAAAAGCTCCCTACCCTTGAAGTTCTAAGCCGCTCTTCACAAATATCTCGTTGGATGATGGGTAAATTCACCTTTTTCAAAATAATCTGATATGCGCTATCCTGATCAAAACTATCCTTTCCCCAGCCAGTAGCAATACATCTTAAGTTTTCCAAAACTTCATCTTGGGATGGTAAACAAACAGTTTCTACATTTTTCGACAATTGAAAAGGACTATCGACAATTATCAAAGCTACATCATTGTGCAAACCTCGTTTGTAAAAATTCGGATGAATTATAATACTTTTAACCCCGCGATCCTGATGCACATATACTTCCTGTTTTGTTTTGGTATCCCATTCACCTGCTCGAATTACCAGCGTTAATGGTGATAGTGTATCTACGCAATGTGCAGATGTTAAAACAACTTCTGGGTGGATGAGGGAAGCACCGCATTTATAAATCAGTAATTTCTCTTGGTTTTCATGAATTGCTTCCTCTGTTAAAATAGCCACCATCCACGGAAATTCCGCAAATTGAACTTCATTATCTGATGCACCGCTGATTCTGAAACCAACACCCTCTTCATTACGATTTCCACAGCCTCTATTAGGTTTAATTGGTGGGCTGATTGGATTTATTATATCTTTTTCTTCACAACATTTCAATAAGTAACTGTCGCAACTTTTCTTCCCTCTAAAAGTTATAAATTTTAAAAATCACTCCTTGTCTTAGTAAAATTTGTGAAGTACCTAATATCGATATTACCACTTCCATCTGAATTTAAGGAACCGTCGTTGCATAATTGAGATTGTACGCATCTGCAAGTTTGAGTGCCAGTTCCAGGTATAGGGGTTGGATTTGGATCATCAAAAGGATCATTTACTGATCCATCTTTATTTTCGGTAGGCTTAAGAAAAATATCGTAAAATGAATTGTTGAAATTTGATGGTGCATTTTCGTTTAAATTGGAATCTGGTGGAAAATTCGAGTTGTATTGACTGCATACACAATCCAACATAATTAAAAACAGGACCAGTAAAAATGTCATGCTGAATATAATAAATCTAATAACAAAAAATATGTGGTAGAATGTTTCAATAGGTAAAAATCATAATAAAACTTACGATACCTGATAAACATGTATGAGACGTTATATGTTGGATGTCTTCAACTAGAATACCTTGAATATCATCAAATCCACCTCAAATCGAACGAGAAGAAGTGGAAGTTAAATTTTTACGTCACAAGTAAATAAAGTTTTGCATCGCTTAGTATCTTGTCAACAAATTTTACTGAAAATATTAAAATGATAACTTTTTAGACTTTTAGAATTTCCCTCTTTCATTTTTGATTAATCTGAGGTCAACTGATTATTTAAGTACGCTGTTTGCATTTATACAGAGAGGGGCTAAGTAAGGAATAAATTCAATAAAAAAAAAGTCCAATTTTTTAAAATAATAAATTTTAAAGTTTTCAATCGTATTTCGCTCGAAGATTTTCCTATGTAGGATGTCAAAATTTTTATTTTGATATTTAGACAGTTCAAGGATGTATAATAATTCAAAATAAACAAAGTAGTAAATGGTTGCCATTAAAAAAAAGAGTCAATGACTCTTTTGGTAGATATAATAATTAAAAGATACATAAGACCAATTCTAATGGAAATAATAGTACATTATGCACCAAGGGAATAAAGTGATCCTTTTTTGGCCTGAGGGTAAAGGTTTGTTTGCACGAGGCGTAGCCGAGGGCAAAAATTACCCTCAGGCCAAAAAATTCACTTTATTCCCGAGGTGCATATACTGTTTTTTGCAATTGCGGGAGGTAAAGTACTTACTTCGACAATAATTACGAAATTTTAATTAAAATTTGTTCAATAAAGCACGTGGTTGATAGTACCAAAGTAAATGAAGCATAATTGGTTATATTATTATTGCCAACTAGAATTTTGTTACTAAAAATTTTTTCACTATAAGGTACTAGAATGGTTCAGTTACATTTGTGCCTTTGAAGGAATAAGACGTGTCAAAAGGCTAAAACGTTGAAGTCGTTGACCATGTGGTCGCAGTATTCTATGATCAAGGCGGTCACCAAATTGGAAAATAAGATTGACATCGGCAATTTCCACAAGTTATCCGCTTTTATGAAGCGGAAAAACGCAGGATATGTTCCGAAAAAATCGCGCGTCGTAACCTCTGACCACGTGGTAAAATTTTTAAAAGGGCGCCTCGTGAGAATTTTTTTGTAGCTAAAGTAAGTGCTTTTTATTTATTTACCAATTTATTTCACTGTAGGTTGCACTAATATTGGAATCACAAATTACGGTCAAGTTAACATAAATATAAATGTTACAAAAAAATGAGAATTAAATTGATAATAAAATCTGGTGACTTCTTTTTTGCCCGGCAGTAACTTCTTTTTTACCCGGCAGTAACTTCTTTTTTGCCCTAGGGCAAAAAAGTACCACTTTACACCCGCCAATCAGGGTCTAAAGTGAGTACTTTACCCCCGCTATTGCAAAAAATATTATTTTAAATTATTGCTTTATCGAATCAAATAATTTTATTAATTTTGTAATTTGAAAATTTACCTTCTTTTTTTTAAAACCTTGAGGTACTAGGTATGTAGTAATATTGCTGTAATTTATAATAAAAAAAACAACCAATACAACTTTTTAGTTTTCTAGTCAGGTTAGCATCCTACTACGATAAGGACTTCGAAGCAGTTGGAAATAACAGGACCAGCAACAAAAACAAATATTTAATTATGCAACCATATTAGCATCATTTTATGAAAGTTGCAATACCCTTTATTATAATTATTATAATTAAAGGGGCCGTAATTAAAGGCTGTCCCCAGGGGGGCGTACTTTCCCCACTACTGTGAATCATGTTTGTGGATAGCCTACTACGACGCCTGAACGAAGGGGGATTTTACACCCTAGGCTACGCAGATGATATCACCATCCTGCTGACTGGTAAATTTGAAAACACAATCTGCATGCGAATGCAGACAGCTTTCAAAATATTGGAAAAATGGTGTACTGAGCACTCTCTCTCGGTCAATCCAGCAAAGACTGAGCTTGTTCTGTTCACCAATAAAAGAAAGTTACGTGGCATGATAATGCCTAACTTAATGGGTATTCCTCTAAAACTGGCGGATGAAGTCAAGTATCTGGGAATAATACTTGACAAGAAGCTGAACTGGGGGAAACATCTAAAAACTAAACTCGACAGGGCAAGGATGGCCTTCTGGTAGTATCGAAGGGCTATGGGACGGTCATGGAGTCTCTCCCCTAAGATCACCCTCTGGCTCTACACTGCGGTTGTCAGACCCATGCTCTGCTACGGTGCAATTGTCTGGTGGCCCAGAACCAAGCAAGTAACAACAGCGTCCTCCCTGCACCGATGTCAGAGATTAATCTGTCTGTTGGTAACGGGAGTGATGCGAACGGCTCCTACTGCGGCGTTGGAGACCCTCCTCTGCCTGCCACCACTTGATCTTCATGTTCTCAGACTGCGCAGCTGGAATAACAGGCGAGGAACTACGGGTCATATGCGGAATTTGGAGGATTACTCAGCGAAAGTACCTTTACTGCACCTTGAACCGGACAGAATTATTCCCAAATATAAATTTGACAGGAAATATAACATCCTGCTGAATCCAGGAGAGACCCACGAATATGGCATTTGTCAATTTTCGGATGGATCAAAGAACAATGCTGGCTCAGGAGCAGGAATCTTTTCTGCCGAACTTGATCTAAGCATGAGCTTACCGTACACATCAGTTTTCCAAACGGAACTGATGGGTATACTGCCCTGAGCAAAGACAGTCCAGGACAAATATATCCCCGACAAAGATATTCAGATATCTACGGACAGCAAGGCGGCGCTTGTGACACTTAGAAGTCGCAAGGGAATGCATCCAGGCACTGGATGAGATATCAAACTCAAACATCCTTTCCCTTTCTTGGGTAAAAGGGCACCAAGTTAACGAGGGTGACGCCAAAGCGGACGAGCTGGCAAGAAACGGTTCAAACAGTCTTCTCTGCGGCCCGGAACCGACGATCGCACCAGCCGTCAAAACAGTCGATACTCTCCTAAAACAACATACCCTACAACTGCACTCCAGCAAATGGGCAATAGAAATCGAATGTAGACAAGCAAGGGCGGCGATAAAGACACCTTCTGGTAAACATTCGAAATACTACTTGAAGCTGTTCAGAGTCAATCTACGGACAATTGCAGGAATACTAACTGGACACTGCAAGCTAAACAAACACCTCAACGCAATGGGACTTGTAGACGACCCCAAGTGTCAAGGATGCAATAAAGCAGACGAAAAGCTGAACATGTGCTCTGTCACTCTCCAGCTCTAACGTCAAAGAGAGGTGCCATGCTAGGGGACTTCTGGCCTAACATGGCCAGAATCAGTGACACTCCGCCTGCCAAAATACTTGAGTTCATCCTACAACTGGGATGGCTTGAGGAATGACAGGACGGGGAAGCCGCTGTATTGAAGGCAGTACAATGGGCCCGGTTTAGTGGCCTACGTGCGCGTGGAGACTTGTCCCTGCCCTCCTAACCAAAATCTAGAATCTAGGTATCACTAATCAAATTCAGATCCATTGCTCAGATCAGGGAAGAGAATAATTGATTTATGAAAAAAAAATTTATTTAGTTTACTATAATATATCACTCAAAATTATTTACCTTGGTGAAATAGTAGAAGCTTCCTTATCACATAAATTGAAAGGAACACAGTCACAATTTCCTATATTAGATCATCTTCTTCATTGATGGATAATAAAGTAATTGAAAATAATGTTAATAATAACAGTAGACCCTTCATAATTCAGGTTTAATTTCTAAAACAGAAGAAGTTACCCAATAGAACTCATCGGTGACTATTGGAACATATCAACAAAGCCTGAAGTCTGACCATCGAGGTACTTTGACAAGAAACCCTTAAAATCACTGCGCTTCGGTCATGATAGAGAGACAGAGACAGAAAAATTGACTTGGTTATCCATAAGAAGGTTGTTTTAAAGAGATTATCAGTACCAAGTCTAAATTATTTTGTTCATTTGGAAGTTGGAATTATAAGTACAGAAAAAAAAATCCAAATCGATACTTTTCTTTGATCCCTTGACTGAAAACACATCTGGAAATTAATTTATTGTTACATTATGTTATAACTAATACAAAAATTCAATGCGCAGTATATGTAGATGTATCAAACTTTAGCTTCCACATTGTCGTATCTATCCAACTTCTAAAAGCTGCAATATCACCATATACACCTGGAATTCCAGCTTTTCCACATTCAACTCCCCAGGACACAATCCCTCTTTGGTAGTATTTGTTAGGCTGTCCGGGAATTGGACAAACTAGAGGACTTCCTCCATCCCCGGTGCACGTATCTTGTTGCGATTCACCTCCAGCACAAATAAAAGTATCCCCGAGAAAAAAATTATTTCCTACAACTGTCGTCTTAAGTAGCTGCTGACATTCCGCCCGTGGAACAATTGGTAATTCTAACTTTTTCAGAATAGTTTGATATCTACCTTTATTTTGAAACATGTCCTTACCCCAACCACTAGCAAAACATCTCGAATTTTCAAAAATTTCATATTTCGATGGTAAACATATAGTATCAACATGTGGAAATATGTCTAGAGGGGTGTCGAAGACTAATAAAGCTACATCGTATTCTAAATTAAATCGATCAAATCTGGGGTGGAGTATAATTTTTGAAACGTTACGGTCTTGATGTGGATGTATTTCATGTATAGTTTGTGTGTCCCATTCTCCTGCTCTAATTTTAAATTTGCTGGTTTCTGAATATACACAATGTGCCGAAGTTAAAGCAACTTGAGGATGAATAAGAGATCCACCACACTTATAAGCAAATAATTTTATGCCGGTTTCCCTCACAGTGCTTTCACGTAAAATTGCCAACATCCATGGAAATTCACCAAATTGTGATTCGTTGTGTTTGTGACCCATAAGATGAAAATCAACTCCCATTTTATTTCGAACTCCACAACCATTAGATTGCGATGGAAGAGGGATAACTGGGACAGTCTCCATGTCATCTTTTTTGCAACATATGTTCATTATATTTTGACAAGGGCGATTATGTTCACTAAGGTCAATAGTAGTTCTAAAAGAGAATGTGTTCTAATTTCAGTTATATTAGAATTTTTATAAGTTTACCTAGGTTCGATAACCTCAATACCGGCAGTGTTAAAGGTTCCATTTCGGCATAAATAATACAGAATGCACACGCAGGTTTCACTTTCCTCAGGTTCAATAGGCAAAGGATCAAAATTTGGTTTTGATTTAGATTCGTTGATCTGAAGAGGTTGTTCAGCGGAAGTGGTCAATGTGGAAAATATATAATCAAAAAGCTCCGGGTTAATTTTTTCTCCTTCGACCCATATTAAGAAAATTAAGATTAAAAATTTCATTTTGAATTACACTGAATCTGCAAACATAATTATTTCAATCTACTTATAGTACTAAATAATTTTAAAACTTACGAGAACTTCCAATTGCAAGCTCCGAATATAGCAATTTTTTATTTACTGGCAATTTGAATAGAAAAGTTGTTGTGAAGAATGTAGCTTTTGATGTTCATGGATTCGTCAGTTTTGTTTAAAAAAGCATTCGGGAAGCTGTTTAACTGGAAATGTTAATCAAATTTTCAAACACTTTGCGAGTTGAAAAATGTCTATTGTTTAAAATATAGATTTAAGTTAAAACTGATACAAACAAAACAAAAAAATAATATAATAATTTATCATAATATACATAATTTGATTTGATAATACATACTAGTATAACAAAATTCCGCATATTGGTATTTAAGTTTCCAAGCCTTTATTTTGTAATTTATTCTAAAAGACGTAAGCAAATTGGCATTGATTGATATTATAAAAATGTTGTTTAAAATTCATTTATTACATATCCACATTTGTTTTTTATACTTTGCCGTAAATATTTTTTATCATGTCGAAATGACCGTGTTTACGCACTAGTGCCTAAAAGTAGTTGTTCGCATTTAACGCAGTGCAAAATAAAACAAGAAAAGTGAGAAATGAGTAGTTTACATCATATAAAAACTAATCCCAGTAAATATTCCTGTGAATATGAAAATAATATTGCACAAATAATAAAACTATTTATTTGCCCCCCAAAAAATGTTAGATCAAATCCTTCATTGAAAATACAGGCTGCAATTTACAAGCAATTTTATTTTATATATTTTTTTATTTTTATACAAAATAATATGGTTAGAATGCTCCGAAAATTCTAATTTTTTGATACAATACTTTTAGATATACTCGTATATATACTTTCGAAAAATGTATAAAAAATTCGATTTTTTGAAAATTATAAACCAGAATGATCCTTTCATTAAATAAAAAATAAACCAATATTTTTTTCAACTGTTTTACAATATTTAACGTAACACGAGGTCTGATGAATGTCCTGTGAGACCTTATTTATTTAATTTATTCTAATAAATAAATTTTAAACATTTTTTTATGCGAGTGGCCCATTTAATTGATCATACGTGTCAATGGTTACATCCCAGTCCGTCTCTGTTTAAAATTTACAATATTGGGGTGGGGAGTTCAAAATTTTTCCAGAATTTTCTTTATTATGCAAATAATATAGTGTAAACATTTCAAAAACTTCTCATATACTTCGATTTCCTTCTTAACAACTTTAATTACATAAAATGCGCAGTTTTATATAGCACATATTTTTTAAATTATATTTATTTTGGTATTTCTAAGTTTCGTAATAAAAATCTTCAAACTAAAATAAAAGCGTAAATATTTATCACAAAAACCTGTATTGCTCTAGATCTGTAGCGGTTGCCCTGTTGATCAACGTTCTCCATAGCCGTGATCGTCTAGTGGTTAGGACCCTACGTTGTGGCCGTAGTAACCCAGGTTCGAATCCTGGTCACGGCAATGTGTCATCATTGTCACGGGGAGAACTTCTTTTTATTTTTTTTATAATAAAAATATAATTTATACATTTATGCAGCTTATTTTAATTGTTTTAAAATTAATTACTTCTTTTCTTAAATAATATCACGAACCAGAATGTTATTGTGTTTATAATATAACCTTTAAGAAAAAACTTGAAATTATCTTAAAGTTGATATTCTTGTGTTTGAAATTATTTTTAAACAACTTTTGAGAAAAAAAACTTGCCTTTAAGGAATTTTTAATTTTAAATTATTGATTTTAGTTTATCGTTTTGTTTTAGTATAAATGCATTTGAACAGCGGATTACAATAATATTATCCAAGTAATAATATTATTTTTTATATACAAAATTATTAATAAAAACTTTAAAGTAGATAATTTAAAGTAATTTTATAAATGCTAATATTGATTTCAATAAGGAAATATGGTAAGTAATATTGCTTTTCTTCTAACTTGAAAACAAAGATATTAAAATTAAATATTCGGTTTTTGTAACAGCAATTGTTCGACTTTACTGACGGCGACAGATTGCATCACTTTAGTGCTGCCCGCCCACATTTGTTCAACCGGCACTAAAGTATTATATAAGTTGTATAGGAGCAAAAGTACTTTTAGGCAATTAAAAATGTACTTAGTTACAAATCTAAGGCAGAATAGATTAAAAAATCTTTGGGGACACGTCAATGCTCAGCCAGATTAATCTATCGGTCAATTGAATACTATGTCCCATTTAACCCCAAGCACAGCATTCGACTTGTAGACATCATCGATGAAAATAATAGCACTTGATATATTATTATAGCTAAAAATAATAAAATCAATACTAATTCAAAAATAACTTACGATACGACCTCTAGTAACTTAAATGCCTTTAAATTTGAATAAACCCATGAAAACCAATAGTTTAAATTTTTTATTAAAAAAAAATTTATGTTTTCAAGATTTCAAGTAAATCCTCAATTAGAAAAGAATATTAACCAGAATCGTCATAATTCTCATTTCAATTTATAATTTATAAAACTATCTAATCAGTACCATGCGTATAAGTAAGTGTCCCAAATCTGTAATGTTCCATATGGTAATCTATCCATTTTCTAAATAATGCAACATTAACATAAATACCAGGAATATTCGATTCGCCACACCCAACTCCCCAGGAAACAATCCCCCACTGATAGTAGCGTTTGGAGTTTGACGAGGGACATACCAACGGACTACCACCGTCCCCTTGGCATGTATCTTTTTTGGCCTGGCCACCAGCACAAATAAAGCTGTCGGCTAAGAAAAAACTTTTTCCTAATTTAGTATTTTTAAGACGCTCCTCGCAAATATCTCGCCGAACAATTGGAACATCCACCTTTTTTAAAATCGGGTGATTCATTCCAGATACATCTACACCCCATCCACTGGCATAACACCTTTTGTCGTGATCTACGACCTCATCTTGGCTAGGTAAACAAACTGGTTGTACGTTATGGGTAAAAATTAGTGGCTCTCTGAGTATTAATAGAGCAACGTCGTTGGTTAAAGATGTTTTGTCAAATTCATAATGCAAAAGAATTTCTTTAACTTGTCGGTCTTGATGAGGATACAATTCCAATGTTCCACGCGTGTCCCATTCGCCAGCTCGTATGTAATACTGTCTGAAGCGTTTCAGAACGCAATGCGCTGCCGTTAAAATCACTTGAGGATGAATAACGGAACCACCGCATTGAAAAGAAATAAATGTTTCATTATGTTCGTCGACACCACTTTCACATAGCACCGCCACCGTCCATGGAAATTCTCCATACTGAGCTTCGTCGGAACTGATAATACGAGCTCCAATACCAAATCCATGACGAATTCCGCAACCTTTCAGTTTGGGATCTCGATGTATTTGCTCCACTTCACAACATTTCTTCAAACTGTAACGTGGATCTTCCGGGGTCCTAAAATAATTAATTACTTAATATACAAAATTACTTCTAAAGGAAAATTTACCTGACATCCATTCCATTACTGCACTCACATTTACAATTTTTAATTGAAGTTTGACTTTTCGCGGTAATCGTCGAATTATTGTTTTCGGACGAATCTTGCAGAGGTAATTGAGTGGAATTGGATTTAGTAAAAATTAAATCTATAATATCTTTTAAGCGAGACTCTTCGGTAGGAGTTAATGTCACATACGTATACGTAAAGATAGGAAAAACAGCCACCCACAGCAATAATTTATAGGTTAACATTATATTTGGAATAAAATCTTTATAAAACTGCGATGTTTTCGAATTTAATACCGAGACCGGAGCACCTTGAAATCTACTAACTATTCATTGTCGGGCTAAAGAATATGACGCAAGGTTAATTACACGCTTAATTAATGAACTTTACCCTTGGAAGAAGGGGTAATTTTCGAAACCATACATGGCATATCAACATGGTTAGCTTCCGGGAGAAGAGTACTGTTAACGGATATTCATTTGATGCTTGCATTATAGTTGATGATGCACAAGATAACCTTCGGTTGTTACCTGAAAGATACTTAACTCTCTAGAGAGGGAGAACCGTCGAATATGTTAGTGTATCGTGTAGTGAACCCGTCTTGGTTTTAGATGAATGACTTTGGAATAAATTAAATTGTCTTGCACAGGCTGTTTGCTGAACTTTTCATTAATTTCTCTATGGGGGTTGCGAGGCTTGAGAGTATGGAGAACTTCATGGAGTAGTGGAACCGCGTCATCTGTTTATTAATGGCGGATTATGTTAGTATGAATAAATTTTTAAATATATAAAATCGATTAATATTGATGAGCCAAATATAACTGTCCACAAAAATGAATAACGTAGTTTTGAGAAAAACAAGTTTAAAGTTTAACTTTGCTAAGAAATCTCGTATATTTTGAATTTCTTAGCAGCTAGCTTAACATACTAGTACAAAGAAAATATGTGGATTTGAAAAAAAAATCTGTAAAATTCAAGTTTTCAATTATCAGTTTATTATTTTAAATTAGAGCTAATCTTTATTGATTTAGTCGTATATATATAAAAAATAATATTAAAAATCTAATTTTAATTTTACTGTAAACTTAGAGATGATTTTATTATGTTTATTAATTAAATCGCATTATTATAAATAATCTTAATTGTTGATATCAGTTTTTATCGCAAAAATTTAATATTTTATGGACGATATTAATATACTTTTTGATAAACTTTCGATAGATTGTAATATAAAACTAGCAATAATGGCTTCCACAGAACAAATTCCACCAAAAAAGTTAAAGGATCCAGCATTCATTTTAACTGGTTATAGATCTGCAAATTCGAAATTTTTGAACTTGAAAAACGCGAATCCTTTACGTTCTATTTTTATAAAGGAATTTTTAAATAAGTTTTTCTCTTTTTCCTGAGAAACCATTAAAAATCAAAAATCCCTGGTATACCAAAAAAACCAGTTTGTAAATAAATTTTTGAAATTTTTAGATGTTGATTCATTTAAATCATAGGAGTGCAATAATAATTTTGTATTTCCCTCATTATAATTTTTTTACAAACCTGCATCACTGTTTTTCCTTCTTTAAAACCTTGACGTTTTATCAATAGATCACACATATTTATATATTAATTAAACTGGTGTTATTATTATTTGTTAAATGCACTGGTACTTTTACCACAAAAGTATCGGCAGTCCCCCCCACCACAGTTAAAATATTAAATGAAAAATACTTTTTTCTTCGCATTAGACAAAAGTAATATCAATGGATATCAACGAATTTTAACCTGTTTTGTTGCGTAAGAATTCCCTCCTGAAGTTGATTCAAGGTACTCCACTGCAAAATTTCTACAAGTAACATCGTAGTTATACTTTTCTTCGCGGTAAGTGTTAATCTTTATATTTCGTATTAAACATCCTTTTATTTCCAGTTGGCATATTAAAATGAAATTTCTATCAACTATCTTGGTTCTTAGCAGTGCGTATACCTTGATTAATGGTAAACCAGCTACTGGTACGGAACTTATAAATCAAATAAATCAAGTTTTGCTAACAAGTGACAAAGCTGGAACCATCTCACCTATTAGTCAACCAAATTATGGCCGACCAATGGGTCCAGATTTAACTCCAAATAAAAAAGGAACTGAAAGTTGTACATGTCTTCCTTCCTACTTATGTACTACAAATTTAACTATAAATGGAGAGCCTTGTACGAATGGTACTTGTGGATCTGTTAGTATGAGGTAAGTAAAAATTATTTTGAAATCTTTAGGAGAAATTATTTAAATTTTTAATCAATTCCTTCTTAAAATTACGATTTTTGCAATAATAATTTTTACTTTCCTTCTTTTGTTTTATCATTTTTTTTTCTTTCTTTCGTACTTTTCACTCTTTATTTTTGTGTTTCAAAATTCTTTTTAAGTAAGTAAACCGCCCTTCTAGTTTCGGCCACAATATTTTTTAACTTTGTTTCGGTGAATTGAACACCGAACCCACATCCGTGCGAAATTACAACTTTCCAGGTGGTCGGGATGCGGCCGAATATTTTTTTTTTGCTCTTCGAATCATTTTCACGTAATACTAAATTATGAATGTATAATGTTTCATTTAAGGGAATTTTCCACCGGAAATTTTACTCATTATAATTAGGCTTCCTGGAAATTTGGTCTTCACTTTTTGCTTTTAATTGGTTTTACTTTCCATTTAACTTATCTTCACTACAAAACCACGACTGACGTCATGACGATAAGTGTTAAGAACTGGAATACTTGAAAACAAAAAATTAAGAAACCGACGACATAAATAATCTTCAAAAACCAAAACTTTAATTTTTTCCAAATTTATTTTAATGCCATTTAATCTTCTTCTTCTTTTTCTTTTTTATCTGAAATTACAAAATCCCAATTTATTTTGCATAATTTAAATTTTAATAAAAATCAACGAACCTGATTATCAATCTCGGCAAAAAGGCCCTATTGTTGCCTTTGTTACGCACAAGGTCCTTTTGAAAAACACTAACTTGAAACAATTTTTTAAAAACAAATAAACTTTTTACAAAGATTGTAAAAACAAAAATATTTATAAAATATAGCCTGCTCCACAGTCCTGTGCCTTTCCTGGCCACTGATAAAAATATTATATTTTAGAATAAACGACGGATCCTGTCCCAATGACTGGGTACGATGCTGTACAGACGGCATCGATCGTTCAACTTCTGGAAATGGCATGCCTTCTTTAAGCTCAATGCCGGAGAGATCAGATTGTCCATGTATACCTTACTTTCAATGCGAAAATGGAACCGCATGTACAGATGGTTGTGGAACTATTGATATGAGGTAAGAATCACGTTATGGCTGTTAATATTTTCTATCACGAAATATATTTCAGGATTAACAACGGCATTTGCTTGGCTCCAAATGTACGATGTTGCAAAGGAGTTAAGGGCACCGTGACACATGTCGCTCCTCCTATTCCAAATCAAAATGGGCCAGATCTAACTCCAGGAATTACAGCACCATCTTGTCCATGTATTCCTCCTCATCAGTGCGAGAATGGAACGCCGTGTACAGACGGTTGTGGCGCTATTGATTTCAAGTAAGAAACATTTGGAAAACTTTTCGCATTCTTCACTATGAAATATATGCGTTTTAGGATTAACGACGGTACTTGTCCACTTCCAAATGTACGATGTTGCAAAGAAGCTTTCAATGGCACCTTGACACCTGTAGCTCCTCCTATTCCAAATAAAAATGGGCCAGATCTAACCCCAGGAATGAAAGCACCATCTTGTCCATGTATTCCTCCTTATCAGTGCGAAAATGGAACTCCGTGTACAGACGGTTGCGACGCAATTGACTTCAAGTAAGACACATTTAAAAACTTTTCGCATTCTTCACTATGAAATATATGCGTTTTAGAATTAACGACGGTACTTGTCCACTACCAAATGTACTATGTTGTAAAGAAGTTAATAACGGCACCATATATCCTGCCGTTACTCCAACAACTCAAAATCAAAATAGACCAAATCTAAATCCTGCCGATAAAATGTCAACTTGTCCATGTATTTCTTATTTTCTGTGCAATAATGGAACTCCGTGTACAGATGGTTGTGGTATTGTTGATGTGAGGTAAGAAATTTTGTTTTTAAACTGCGCATTCTTTACTATAAGAACTACATTTTAGAATTAATGATGGCACTTGCAAGGCTCCAAATGTACGATGTTGCAAAGGAGGTAATAATAATAATCCAGTTCAAAATACTCTAGATTTAACACCAAGGGATCCCCTGCCATTTTGTCCATGTATTCCTCATTACACCTGCTTTAATGGAACTCCTTGTACTGAGGGGTGTGGAGTAATTGATATGAGGTAAAAAACGTTTTAAAAGATTTTCAAGATCTTATTATTAATTACATTTTAGAATGAACCACGATTCTTGTAAGTCGCCAAATGTACTTTGCTGTAAAGAAAATATCACTTCCTTACATCAGAAGAATGGACCTCCATCGAGAAATGATGTAGAATCTAAACCTACTTCGTCTGGTACATTTAAACGTAAAGGTTGTGGAGTTCGTAATCCTAACGGAATAGGTTTTCGAATTGCCGGTCTAAAGGCAAATTTGGCAAATTTTGGAGAATTTCCGTGGATGGTAGCTATTTTATGGGAAGATACAGATACACCGGGTATCCAGGGGTATTATTCTGAGCAGACATTGATTAAATACAAATGTGGAGGTTCACTTATACATCCACAAGTAGTTTTGACGTCCACTCATTGCGTGGTATCAAAAGAAAAAAAATTTAGAATTCGAGCAGGCGAATGGGATATTAAAAGTATGGACGAAACTTTTCCACATCAAGACCGCATGGTCGAAAAGGTTATAACCCATCCTGAATATTATTCGGGTGGACTTTACAACGATATTGCTTTATTGATTCTAGAGACACCGGTAAATATAACTGGTAACGTAGATACTGTTTGTTTACCAGCTCAAGATGAAATATCGGGAGATATTAGGTGTTTTACAAGTGGTTGGGGCACAAATGTTTTTGAAAGGAATGGAGAATTTGAAACAACGTTGAAAAAGGTTCAATTGCCCATTGTTCAAAGGGATCGCTGCCAAGACCAATTAAGAATAGTCCGTGAACAAAACGATTTCATTTTGCACGAAAGTTTTCTTTGTGCTGGGGGAGAAATGGGAAAAGACGCATGTGAAGGTGATGGAGGAAGTCCACTCACGTGTCCGTTCTCGAATAATCCTAAGAGATACTATCAAGCCGGAATTGTTTCCTGGGGGATCGGTTGTGGAATCGAAAACGTTCCTGGTCTTTATGCTAATGTAGCACGGTTTAGAAATTGGGTGGATCAACAAATGATACAACTTGGCTATGATACGTCTTACTACACCTACTAACTATGTAATTTTATAAACAATAAAGTTTATAAAACTTGCTAATACGAATTTGTACGGTATACTCGTGCCACGAATTTAATAAATATTACTACGCATGGTTATATTGCATTCCTTACGGCCAGTTATTATAAAACTCATCCTAGAGTTAATTCAATCCTTAAACATTCTGATTACATAAAAGGGTAATTACATATTAGGGTAATCCCAAAACCGGTCATGCAATGAAACAACGTGATCTGTTTTTATATTTTGTAAGAAAAGTGCTACCTCTGCCAGTTTCGAGTCAAACATTGGACAATATGTAATGTGAAAGAAGAATCTATCTTGAACTACGTTCATATTCATTTTAGGTTTTGATTTAAAAACTGCAGGGTTTCAGAATTTGAATTCTTGAATACTTTCATTATTTTTAAATAAATTTAATATCGTTTCATTCAGCGGCGTATTTACAAATACGTGTAGGGGGGGGGGGTGTTCGAAAAATAAAATCTAGTCGCCTGGCATGCAGCGCCGCAGGCGATTATTTTTAATTTTCAAGGACACGCGCTCTAATGGAAATTTATACAATATGAAATACAAAAGAAATTGTTATTTAATATAATGATTAGTCCCGTAAATACGCCTCTGGTTTCATTATGTTTTATAAGTATCTACTATTATATTATGTATAATATTTATTTACAAATGTAACAAAAAAATTAGAACATCCTATTGGCAAAAAAAAACAAAAGAAAAATTATTTAATTTTTTAATAATTAAATAGGAAACTAAATAAATTAATTATAAAATTAAATTAAAATAATTGAAATCCATTTTTTTTTAAATAAAAATAATAAAAAATGGGCGAAGCAAAAAATTTAACCTATAAAAAAATATTGGTTGGATCTTCGACTAGGTAGCCATCGCATAAATATATTTTAATAAAGCCGTATGAAAACATAAAAAGCAAAAAAATTAAAAATAACTTAAAAAATAAAATTTAATACATGTAAAAATCAGAAGATGGCGCTATTGTCAACTGTTGCAAGTGAAAATTTGCTATTAATCTAACTTAAGGCAAAAATTGAGAAAAATCAAGCAAGATCATACTTCACAGGATCATTTCTGTAGTATATCTTCACATACTCAGTATTCAATTATTGAGTAGTAGTAACCATGATGAGGAGATGTAACTCCACATCCTGAGCGTGAGGCTGATTCGATGCGATTCTTATGAATTGCAGAGAATCAACGATGATCGTTCACCTGATCCGTAGGGATTGGGCCGGATGTGGAGTAATCTGAGTGGTTATAATTATTATAAAAAACAAAAATAAAATTTCAATTGTATGGAAGGTCTCAAAATCTGTAATTATTAAAAACTCAAAATTTAAGTTGCAGACGTTCTAGGCGATCAACTCAGCACATAGAATATCAGCCAAAACCAAGACGATTTACTAGGAATTTTAATTAATTGTGTTACTTTCCCCATAGCCCAGATAATATTGGATCATATCAGTGTATCCGACACGACCATGATTAGAACCGCAGTCTCCCGCTTTCCAATCGGCCGGTGTCTTTACACCATAGATTGTAGTTAGTGATTTAATTTATCAGAGAACTATATTACAAAATTCGTTACAGCTAAAAATTTCATTTCAAAAATTCACTTCGAAATAAAAATTTAATATAAAACTGGAAAAATATAAACAAAACAGGAACAATATTTATTTTAGTGTTTGCATGTGATCCCCCCCTGGACAAATGTTCTGAGAAGTTAAAAACGTTTATGCGGTTTAGAATATGGCAAACAATTTTTCAGTTTATTTAAAAATTTAATAAATAAAAAAACTACATAAAAATCGCCTTAATACAGTATATTTTAGCAATACACGATACAAATAGACTCGATGAGAACTAAAACATGATTCAATACTTACACAATTAATATAATTATTTAAAATGAAGATGAGTTGACAATTAAAACGCATTTGTCAATTCTTAGTAGTTACGCAGTAATAAGAATCAAATGTTTTTTAATTGCGTTATGCCAATATACACAATTAGGTCGTAATGAATCGTGTAAAGCTAATAAATAATTCTATTATGTAAGTAATTAATAGTTATTTACTTCTTTAGAATGTCATCCTGAAACCACAAAAGATATGTAAGAATCTAAAAATCCAGATTGTAGTATAAAACTTTATTTCTTTAAAATAATTATGTCAAAAATTAATCTATGTAAAAATATATACAGTGATTTCAAATTTAGCCACTTGGTGGAAATCTTTTGAAATTTTCAACGTGATTAACAATTTGATTGTTAATTAATTCATTATGAATATAGGAACTAAAAACATCGACTATGCTTGCATGGAATAAATAAATTGCTTTGAGATGACAAATTTTTAACAATCTCTTTCTGTGAGGAGAGATTTCCATGCACGTTTAAAATTTGAATCATCCTGTATATACAGTGAAATGCTGCACGGTAAGAATTAAATTAATCGACAATAATTGCTACTGTTTTGATGAAGTTATAATAATAAAACATGAAACCCTTACTACATGTTTGATATATAAATATATGACAATTCTAATGCCTACCAACAATACATAGGTACATAAATAATAATAATAATTATTATACTAAAATATACTTATTATTATATCTAAAATGGGCTAATTAATACTTACCCTTATACAAATTATAATGCACACAAAGTACAAATACTGAGAGGGAGAGCAGATTTGTTAGCCAAACGACCTACAAGATTTAAAGCACTAAATATAGGATTGCAATGTCGATTCAGTGCTACAGATCATCCCGACGGGATTCTGTGATATGTACCTAAAATACTATTCTAAAAACTGCCAATATTGCGCAATGTTACTATACAATTGTTATTTTATAACACACAATTTGGTATTTTTCAATATCACTACTTTCCTTTTCAACTTATCAACTTGTTAAAACTAAAAAATTACATATACAACAAGAAAAACTAAAATAGTATAAAATTTACTTTGGTCTTTATAAAATACTAAAGTTGGAAATGTTTAGAAGAATACGGTTATTTCTGCATTTCTTCGGAATTATTCGATTGGGTAGAATTGGAGGAATGATCCGAATTGTTGTTCACCTTACCTCCGACGAGACTTTCCAATTTTTCCTTTTTAATTACAGTCACGTCGGGGCAATTAGGCAAAACCGACGTCGTCGTATTGCTATTCGAAGATGTCGCTATATTGTTTGAAGACTTGTTATTTTTAAAAATCGTGTGTTGAATTTCGGGCAATATACTGTCTCCGTCGTCGTCCGATTCCACCTCTTCGTATTTATCGCTCACGTTGCCGGTCGGTACGACATTTTCGTTGGCCGCCGCTATTAAATAATTCGACAACGCCTGCGGTGTAATGTTTAATTGCTCTGCCGCTCTAAATAAAGTAACTTCCTTTCTCTTCAGTTTTAAGAGAATGTCAGTTTGGGCTTGTTCGTTCCATAGAGCATTAACTCTACATGAAATATTAAAACTTGTTAATTACATAAACTTTTTACTTAAAAACTAAGAATTAAAAATATATAAAAAAACTGACAAACGAAAAAATAGGAAAGAATTTTTCTACTGCACTACATGCTATTAAAAAATGTTCTTCTTGTCTATTCACAACTCGTGTTCTAACATAACCAACAAAATAGAGAAAGCCATTATTGAGCTTCCGGCGATAGATCTTTATTTACAACTAGGGTCACATCCCCAGGGCTAGCCACCGTCTTCGGGCTATGAAAAAAGAAACGCAAAAATGAGAATACAATTTTTAAAATACAAAAAAATATGCTCCCGACATCAAACATTTTGTGTTAATCAAGCCCAACAAATACACTCGCAAATACATCCCACATTCGATCTCATAATTATCATCCCGATAGTACATTCAAACTCTCTCATCCAGTTAAATTAAAAATTTTAGTAAGAATTAAAAATACGTTCTTTTATTTTTGTCTACTTCGGTGGGAGAATCCCCAAGCTAGTATTACCATAATTTTAAGTTAGCTCACCGATGTAGACACAATTTGTTATAAAGAACCAAATTAATTTGAAGTTTTAAAGTTGCTTAATAGTTCGGCGATTTAAAATTAAGATTCAGTTTTCTTGATGAAATACTTTCTCACTTTTATAATATGCATCTATGAAAAGTCACTTACAAAAAAGTTTATTTGCAAGAAACAAACCCGAGAGCAAAAATCGTAAGTGACATTAAAATCAAAACATGTTAGTGGCCTTAGTCAAAAATGATTTACTGATTATTGATAGGCAATAATAATAGCAGTAATCGTTTGACAAAAACAAGGATCGCATTAACCCAGACCAAGACTCAAGTTTCGAAATTACTCTTGAGAGTTCACAATATTGTAAAACTCAAACATTTGCATTTTGTGCCTATGCTTTTTAGCATTTTTGTAATTAAAACAATGCGCTCTGCTCAAATCCGTGAAGAAAATTAAAAGTTGTAATAAAAGCAAATGAATTACAGCAAGAAAAAGTGGCATTTTGACATTGGTTGTATTCGACAGGATACACCGGTGACAGTTAACTGGTTTTTGACACAAAATAGTAGTATCTTTTTTCAATACAATTACAAATTAGTGAAATACTGAGAAGTACTTACAGAATACCCTTCCAATGTGTATTGCCGTAACATACAGATATATTTGTTCTGGCGAAGTGAAAGGTTCCTATTTAATAAAATAAATCACAGAACCCCAGAAACTGGGGTATCTAGGGAGAGCATAGAATACCCCACCCCCCTGAGCCCTGTATTAATTATATGTTTTCAAATTTTTGCTCCGGGTACCTTACACAGAGGAAATTGCCTCGATTGAAAACAATAATTTTTAAAATTTTGAGTTTTACAATAAATTTTTATATTTCTTAAGCCCACCTCACACGACGCTTGTTTTGCTGATGGATTGCTTGCTTGTTTGCTTGCAGCTGGGTGGTGTGTTGGTTTCTATGCATTGTTGGCTTCACACGCACTTTGTGGTTTGCGTGGTTTCAATGCACACGCAGGTGGTTGAAAATGAGTGTTCGTAACCACTCGTGTTGACGAACATGACGCGACTTTTTCATTGGTTAGCGCTGAAATCCATCACGTAAACCATCAAAAAAAAAATAGCACGGGATCTATCACAGAAAACCATCACGGTAACCAGCAAGCAAGCCAGCAGTAACGTCATTTTCAATCAGCGCAGCCTCACCGTAGCCATCACGGCTCCCATCAAGCAATCCATCAGCAAAACAAGCTACGTGTGAGGTGGGCTTTATTTAATCCTCCCAACTAGAATCTATGGTTCTGAGTCAAATTGTCAATTTTATAACGGTTCAACTTGCTTTCGGGTTCTATTTTTCTTTTCTTCAGATAAGTCTCTTATTTGGTCACTCACCAATAAGTACATCGTTTTCAAATTCTTATAGTTAATATATAAGGTTCAATCGGCAAACAACTAACTCTTTTATAGTCCAATAGTATTTAGAAGCTCACAGTCATGGGCCTAGAACTTCTAGAATTTGAAGTCACTTCTTTGAAAAACGTACAACATACATTTTTAATTTCAAATTTTCAAAAAATTGCATATTATGTAGTATCATAATAGCAATTTTACTTTTATTGACTAAGGATCGATTTATTTCACCTTCAGTTAATCTTCGAAGTAACTAAATTAGCTGTAAGCCTACCATGTGACGTCATTTAATTACTTCGTAGATTAACTAAAGGTAAATATGTAAAAAAAAAATGTAAGAAGAATTTTTAACTCATGTCTAAAAAAAATTCTTAATATACCAAGATTTTAAACCTTCAGAAAAACATAGTAACAATCAAACCTCATATATCCTGCAACTCACTAATATGATGGGACAAAATTTAAAAAACAGTTGTTTTCACAAGTTGGTTTATTACAAAGGCGAGGGAAAATGAAAACTCAACCTCTTGAGTAACTCAATGCAACTCTTGCTTTACTCGGCTTGAAAATAACTTGTTATGGGCAATGGGCATAAAGAAAAAGTGAGAAAACATAAAACTGATTGTATGCACAACTTAATAGAATTAACACTATTATAAGAAGAACATTGAACTTATTTCAATCAAAAACTACATAAACTACAAAACATAAATCATTTAAATATGTTTGTTGATTTAGAACCAATGTAGAATTTTAAATAAACAAATCTGCATGAAAAAAATCCTCAAGTAAGTCCATGTATGTTGAGTGCATGAATTGTTTGTTCTTATCTTAGTGCACGGATACTTAATCATATCTAAATCGGAATAGAGAAGTGCACACAACATAATATGTCCTCATCCATAGCCGAAATAAATTAGGGATTTTCAATTTTGAGTAACGATAATATATTATTACAAAATATTTCAAAAGAGAGATCCTGTTTTATATTGTGATAAACTTCAGAAGTTCGTAAAAGTTTTGAGGGTTCCGACAATTCAAATTCGGTGTCATTATTTTAAATTTTTCTTCCCGCTAAGTTTACCATCTTCGGGTCATGGCAATCTAATGAAATAGTTAGCGTAATATTAATATTAAACTTGGTCTGATCCTATGTAGACAGCACATCGGCTTATTAGTAATTAGTAATTGTAGTAAATGCCATGATTTATGTCAAAGATACATGAGAACTTGATTGAAAAATTGCATTATAAAAAAACTTCTAACATAAATTATATTATTTCAAAACGTCTTCCCTTTCAATTAAAAGTATGGTAAACATTATGTATGAAATTTTAATGAATTAAGGAAAATGATCGGTTGAGACAAAAGAATTGGTGAATTTAAAAGTCTCAGAAGGAATATTCAAAATAATATTGCAAAAATCCCAATGATGAAATCTCATTCAACGGTGCATTTGTAACCTTCCTCACACATATTCACAATTAAAATATTGAAACGATAACTGATGTATAAAACATTAGTCAATGTTAAAAATAAAACAAACAACTTTTCTCATGACTTTCCAATATTCTCAAAAAATATTTTATTAATATTTTGTTACAGAAATTTTTATTTGCTTTATTTTTAAGACAAAATTTGTGCAAATCACTCAAAAATCACAGGACAAAGATATACATTTATAGAATAAAAAGAGAAGGTGGGAGGGTGAAATTAATAATAATTAAATGAACGAATTTATTATTAGATTTAGGCACTCGGTGAAAGATTAATAAAAAGTTTGATAAGATTAAATGTTGTGCTATTTCCTAAAAAATGACACAATAAAAATAAATTTTTAAATGTGGTTGGTTATGCCAGCTCCTTAATATTACACTCAATGCGGACATGCAGGTGCTTATCAACCGCCTTAGCTTATCATACATATTTGTACAAAATATAATGCAGTAATGAATGAGTCGATAAACTTCTGTGTATATTTTAGAATTAAAGGGTAACTGAGGTTGCAAAATTAATAATTTCTTGAAACTCACGGTTAAAAAATTTATATTAAAATGTAAAAAAATATTTCCAATAGGAAAAATTTCTTTATCACAACGTTAAAAAAATGTGGTTGAAGTTGATAAGACTTTATCTACATGTTAGTATACACATAAAACCCAAAAACGTTTGTATTATAAATTTTGTAAATAAAAATATTTCTGTTAAAATTTAAAATAAAAATCAATCAGCAAGCAGCCTACGAATTTCACAAAATCCACCAAAAATAAAAATCGCACGCAAAAATTCAACAAACAAAGAGACATGCATTTAGCCATCCCAAAAACCTTTCATGCAATTAGCGGAATTGTATTTACCTATACGGATGTTTCAAACAGCCGTATGCGTCTCTATATCTCCCGTATAAAGTTCCATATGATACACCTAATAATTCTGCTGCAATTTTCATTTCTAAATTTTTTGTTTTAATTGCATCCATGACTCTTTTAGTAAACGGTTCTTCCCAAAATTGCTGTCTCCGTCCTGTACTTAAATAATCGTTCATTTTTGTAACGTCTGGCCATTCCTTTTCTATTGCCGCCGTTAAAGCCGAAGAGGTGCTTGCCGAATTGTTGGGATTGTTCGATTGCCTTAATAGATTGCTTGTTTTGTTGCCTTGACTACCCGAAGGTAAATCAAATTTGTTTTGATCCGACGATGTGTCCATTCCACTTTCATCTATTATAAGGTCATCTTCGTTTGTCTAAAATAAAAATAGTCATTAGAAAAAATACATTAACATTTTTAAATTTAGCACTTTCGAATTATAACAGATAATTATGTAAATGAAAGTCACACATCAACAATTACATCAACGAAACAGCACAATTTTTGCTTTTAGTATTGAAAAGAAGGAAAATAAAATAAAAATTATTTTTTACAAAATTGCGCCTGATTAAAAATTCTTCCTTGCTGTCGCTTCTTGCATCATGTGAAATTTGTTAATTAAAAAAAATACGTGGTCCGTTAAATTGGAGCAAATTTTTTTGTTAAGCCATCAGGCGTGATTAACTTTCAAAAACATTTTCTGCATCCTTTTGAGGTTTTTTGTAAATTACAAACTTGTTTTGTATTTAAAAAAATTAAGAACGCTTAAAAATCAAAAATCATTTGTTGCTTAACAGTTTTATCATTGTACAGTTAGCGAGTCTTTATACTTTTCCATTCAATTGTATTTAACGTTTATAGAACTTGGGAAACAATAAAATTAAGCGCTAAATAATAAATTAAAATATTTTATAGTAAATCAGTCGATTCATAATAAATTCGGATTAAAAATGTTACAATTAGCAACACAAAATTGAAACCTTGAGTTTCAACTTGACCATGTGGAGATTTGTTTAAATATTCTATTAAATTGGGAATAAATTAGTATAAGTTTGAGGTCTAAAAAGTTTACGTTTTTCCTTTATCAAATTTTGAGTTACTAAACATTACGCTATTTAATGGTAAAAAAATGTTCTTGCTTAATTTATTATAAATATTTAAAATATAAGATAAACATATTTTCGACAAAAGAAATATCAGCGCGTTGATAAAATTGGAGGAAGTCAAACCCTGAAGCGAGAGAATTTCAATATTTTAAAATAAACCTGTCTTAATTTTAATTCAAAAATTACTAACCTCGTTAAAAAATAATTTAATTAAATCTTGAGGTTCGCTAATGAATTAAAAATATTATTCATCGGATCTGTCATATTACCAGAGCATTGTGTACTTAACACCCTTACTGGGTGATTGACCTCGTGAGAAAATCTGATATCGTCAAAAATAATTTTTCCGTTATCATCCGCGTCAAAACCGCAAGATAATTTTCATTGCATGTTGCTTTTAATTGAAAATTAAAAATTAATTTCAAATTTAATTGGAAAAACAAAAATTTACAAATTTTGAAATACCGGAGCATCGAAATATAAATTGGTTTCCAAAAAATAACAGCATTGCCGGCTCATTCCGCATTTTCCATTTTCTAATTATTTGATCTGTATTTTTGTAGCATTAAATTCAGTTTCGTGAGTTATCCCATGCTTAGAAAATGTGAGCTAAACCTAATTTAAACAAAACTGTTCATTATGAACATGAAAATTAACATTAAATGCCAATAAAAAACACATACTAAATAATGCAAGTAATTTTAATTTTTCTGAGCTGAGAGAAAGATAATTGTGCAGTCTAACTTCCTAATTTTTAATACCAACTAGCGCAGCTTTCTGCACGAAAAATTTTGCATAAATCAATACAAAGTTTATAAGGTTAATCATATCAAAGTTTTTATCGAACCATGGCGAATTATCCTAGTCGACTGTCTGATAATGTTGTAGTGTGGTGAAAACATTTGCGAAATTTTTACTTACAATGTACTGATTGCACAACTCTGCGCAGACACGAGTTTCAAGTGTTTGCGCATTACGCACTTTGTTCTATGCAAAAATTGTAAAATAACTTGTATCGTGTCATACACCCCTTACGTAAAAAGATTTGCAAGAAAATTCGCGAAATTATTTTTGTACTAGGAACATAGCGTAAAAATAAAAGGTTAACGTCCAAACATACGTACTCCGAGCAACACACATGGAATTGGGGCATATTAGATTAATATGCAATAACGTTGAATTATTGTCTCATTACGGAAAGTTTTAATGGTAAATTTCAATATTTTTATTGCATAACTATCCTATCTTTGTCAAAAATTTCAAGGTTACTAATTTTAAAATACATTTTTCGGTAAATTAAAAATAAAAATATTTTTGAACAGATCAGAAATTTTGTTAACGTTTTTATAATTTCGCAATCGTTCCATATTTTTGTGAGTAACTTTTAGATTATTTCAAGGACATTTTACAAAATAAAACGTATTTTGAAAAAAAAACAAATAACAATTTACTTGGAAATAACAGTGATTTAAAAAAAAATGTTGTTCCAATTGGCGATTACTTTTTTGAATATTCATCCAAGCCCAACAATGTTGACTTTTTATATTTTAATCATTTTCCAGAAATTTCAAAAGCGACGATATTATCGTGGTTTTTCAAATAGCGTCATCAATTTTAAAAGTTAGAATACAAATTAATACAATATGCGCTTGGTTTTTGAAATATTTTATAATATAAATAAATTGCAACGAAATCATAAAAATTCAAAAGTGCAATACAAATCAAATTCGGAATCGGCAATAGAATGAAAACACTCAAGTATTAAAGCAAAAAAAACACAGTCTTCAATAAAACCAATAATTACAAAGATAAAAGCAACGAAGCAATAAATTAAAAACTTCTGTAAATAACCATTCATTGTAAAAAGCCTGAATTATTTTCAAAACATAATTTTTGTAAACTAAATAAAAGAATAATTTTAAGTTTTTCAAAACAATTTTTATAAATTAAGGAAAAACGTTATCTATAGCGTTTGTATGTACGACTAGAACTTTGTAAACCAACCGATAAGAATAAAAAAAAAAAAAACAGAGATAAATTTTGAAAAAAAATTGATCTATTAAAATTCAAAATACAAAATATTATAAAAATTTTGTTATTTACTTCCACGATATTCTAGGAAATGTTTAGATAATGTTATCGTATTATGTTCAAGCACAACAAATTAATTCATTACAAAAATCCGACATTGTAGTAGTCAAAATTTATAATTTAAAAAAATTAAACCTAAAAATTACATTTCGAATGACATCATACAGTATGACACCATACACATCGTATACCGAGAAATATCACGAAAAAGATGATCAAATTGCTACTTACGATTTCTGATTTAATTTTAACAGGTGGATCTTCGATATCATCATTGTCGTTATCGTTTGGTGCAGATTCTTCTTCCCATATAGATAATTCGTGATCGCTGTTCGACATGGCATCATTTGAATAACTTTCTTCTGGATTACCTCCAGTCACACTTGCAATTTTGGGGGCCGTAAATGCTTGTTCGTAGTCGTCTATGGGCGGTCTTCCTCTTTTTCTTTTATTTGGTGGTTCATTTTTTGGACTATCCATAACTGTCGATACGTGAGGTAAAGCTGATTGTACACCGTTCATACTTGCATCATTGTTACTTTCGTCATCTTTCCACGATACTTCTGCTAAACCTTTAATACGTAATTCTTCTGCAGTTTTTAGTAATGTGGCTAGGTGACACTAAAAAATAATTAAATTGATGAAAACTGTAGCCAAAATATAAGAAACATATTATTTCGGTTTAAAAAGCAATTTTCACTATGGGAATCCCCTAAAATAATCATCGTTGGGTAAAGAAGTTAACCGTTCACAATTTTTTTTAAATATTTGCACATTCGCATCGAGGCTAATGGGTGCTTGCAAAAAGAGCAGCTTGAAGATGTTATAATGACAACAACGTTGTCCCTAAACCTAAAATGCATTCGAGAATGTAACCTGTTTCTCAAATTAGACTTCTAACTGTTTAATACTTTCACTTTTCATAAGGAATCATATATGCAAAAAAATATGTTAAAATACCAAACCCACGCAAACCGGTCAATTTAAATAGCAAAAATTTTTGAATCGGATACTTCCTAAACATTTGTTACTCTGGTATCTGGGAGTTTTACAATTCAGATCCAAAATTAAACTTTGAAGCGGTTAAATTTTATAAAAATACAAGGTGTTAAATCGTCGTAACATATTGGCATGATTTTGTTGTCCATATTGGAAAGATTACGCTAGTAGTCATTTAGGCAGGTCGTACACCAGTGAAGCGTAAAAAAATACAGAAGTTGGTATGCGGATGTAAGCGTAAGCTGTAGAGCATTAAACAAATAATTGAGGACTTGTTATTGGCCTAGTGTTCAGACAGCTTAAAAATGCGTAAAAATATAGCAAAATCCCTTCATTTAAAAATAATATTGGAAACTAATCGACCCGGAGAAACCGGGGACCGTCCCTAACCGGAGCAACAAACGTTCGTTGCCAAGTTGCAACCTTCAGTAATTTTTAATTATTTATAGTTCACAACTAACAGTCTCACCATTTAAATTTTAATTACCAATGGCTTAATTACAACCTCAATAGCAATGATTTTTTACTCAATTTTGTCGCGAACGCAGAGTTTCTACAACAGCGGTACTCAAGCTGGGCAACATTAAAGAAGGCATGAAGATGCTTAAAAGTTAAAATTTAAGTTGTTTTCCCTCGCCACTATCGAAAACTGGCGAAGAAATTTTCACAGCTATTAACAAATGCGTACAGAAAAATGAAGTGTGTGGATATTTGCAGAGATAGAGCGGCTGCAATGGTTAGCAAAATGAAGAGAGCCTTGTCTAGGATGAAGCAAGTGGCAACAGCAGGTGTCAGCCATTGGTATTCTCTGGCAACTGGAAGGATGCCGTAAGATTTAAAAGTCATATTTGATGTAAAGAAGATAGTTGATTATTTGATGTCTAATGACATCTACAGCTGGATTATGAACCCGGTTTTCTACGACCCGAAACATAAACCTACTGGAATGACGAATGAAATTTTTTTTAATCTGTTCAAGATCGGCGAAGACAGCAGTTTGAAACAAAAATACCGTGAAGAAAGCCAAGAAGAGTTCTGGATGCAGGTGCAGAAAACAATGCTGTTGGCAAGGTTCCAGTGAAAAAACTTGTACGTTTTACTTCAATTTAGATAGAAAATCAAACTTTCTGGATCAAGTGATTTGATTGAGACCGCTGCTCTAGAGTACATATCAACATCTTATTCCGATTTTCGGTATTATATACACATTATTTACTTCAAGAAGTCTGTAGTTCCCCGACATTCTATTTTCAATTGCAAAATAGTATATTAGACATCAAGGGAGTAAAGCAGATTAAATCGCGAATAATGTAGAGGTATTTCTTTCTGTTAAGATTCTGCGGAAAAGACGTAAACTAGTCTAAGACGCTAATTTACATTTAATACTTTTAATTTTGGTATTAAAAACGAGAATTCTTCGAGATACTCAATTCCAAAGTTCCAAAAATGTTAAAATTATTCGAGTATATTAATTTATTTATGAAGAAGGCGCTGGAAGATATAACACAGTTTTGAAAGTAATTAGAATTTTGTAATCTGTGGTCTGTGGTTTATGAAGTCGTTGATTAAATGTATTTTTATAACTTGAAAACTAATTATTTGAAAATTTTTCCATAGTTTCACATTTTCATACTCACAAGTATCAGTATCAATTTTCTATCTGGGATAACTAATTTTTACTCTAACTGTCTCGGTTAGTCTACGGGTCTGCCTGGATCTTCCCAACTTCACAGGTTGGTTCTACCAATGGTATCTATTGATACCGTCTTACAGCTTTGAATTTTGAATCTTACATAATACTGTACTGATTTTTACTATTTTATTTCCGATGGTACCGGTCTGAACGATGCTTGCGCTTCAAGCTCCTTATCTACCGGGTAATAGGTTTGCATACAAATATAAAAAATTGATTTAAAAAATGATTTAAAATACATTGTGACATGGTGAAGACGCCAGAAGACTTTACACAGTGTCCAAAGTTATTTCATTTTAATAATCTGGATATAATTTTAAAAAGTTGGATTCTGCCCCCCCCCCCCCAAATAATGGAAGTTTTGAACTCTTAATGCTCAGTTTAGGGTGTCGGCCAGCTAAAAAAATGATTCAGGCCTTAAAAAGTAACCTGCAATTCAGAAAAGTGAAAAAGGTCACATTAGAGGCGAAAATCGCCTGGATGCCGCCAGTTTGATTAAATACCAAAATGTTGAGTAAGCTGGTGAAAAATAATGAGAATGTAGGTAAGTAAGCATAAAATAAACGCCACCATTGCAACTGCTTATCAAAAGTGGTATTTCGATCAAGGCCACATCGTCATTGTACTAACGAGGGGACACCGGCAGATGCTACCGAGTTTTGAAACCATACTTCGCGCGATTACAGCGGGGACAAAGGCTTCTAAATTATAAGGTCTAGATACTCAGCCGTTTTCGAGAAATTAAAGGTGGAAGTTTTATCTGCTGCTATATCAAACATAGCAACTGCTAGCCTAGTATTTACAGCTTAAGGTTCATGTCAGTTCATCCCAATCGTTGAAAGTTCAAAGATCGTGCTGGTTTCTTTTTTTTTCTTTTTTCGGGTCATCTTCGGCCTCTTCTGTCCACACTTTCGGCCTTTCCCTTGGGGAAAGGTTTCAGTACTTAGGATAAAATATTAGCTACACTTAATATTTTACGGTTTTAGGACTGCAACTCCTAAACTCGAAACGAAACTCAAGTTTGTAAAAAATTGAACTGGCGAAAGCAAGCTAGCTAAAGACGTAGGCTGAAATATATCGATTTTACTTGTAATAAATTTTACGACGAAAATTTCTAACAAATCACTGGAACGTCCCTCGTACAAGACAATTTTAAACGCATTTGGAAATACATCAGCTTGAAAATGTGAAAATTGAAGTCGGAAGTTCTATTTTTTACAAATAAATTGAATTAAAATATTCCACGACTTAAAAAGTTTATTTAAAGATTGGAATTCAAAATATGTAAATTAAAATAAATGAGGAAGGTGAGAAATTTTAATAAAAAAACCAACTAATGTTTGAAGAAGTTTTAAACACGAAAAATTAAAATATAGTAGTACATAATCGTGTTGTGAAGAAATAGTTAACAGGCTTGCTGATATTCACAGTTGAATATAAATATGCAAAAATTAATAGGGGAAACGTTAATACATAATTTATAATGCAAAAAACAGTACTGTAACTGCTAAAACGAACCCGACGAGTTTCGTTATTAAATTAATTTAAAAGTATACATAAATTTCGTCAACTTTATCAAATTGACCTACCTCAACTGCCAATTTTATTATTTAAACAACATCAGTTAGTTGCAAAATGATTCTAGAAAATTTCGGAAAGACACGAAATTTTTAAAACCACAATTTTGAAAATAATCCATCAAAATCAGGTAAAAGAAGCAGGTAAAAAGTTCCGAAGGAGAAAACCGTAGAAATAACAAAATTGAATGAATGAAAGGGAAGGGCCAAAATTTTATTAAAAATAAAATTGAGGTTTCTGCACCACTAATCAATAAGCTAGCATACTTCGTTTCAATTTTACAGAATAACTTGAGTTTTAAATTGAAAAAATTGTTTCTGAAATTGTTAATGGAAAATATATTTTCTTGGAGATTAAATTACGCCGGTTCGCAAAAATATCAATCAAGCATTTGGTAAATTTTCATCAAACTTTTAGAAATAAAGATCCGAAGATTATTTAATCATAAAAATCCAATTTTAGTAATTAATATTAGGTGCATTCAGATAATTTCCTTTATTAGCACAATTTTTTATATTAAATAGTTAAGTTTTCGACGTCTTGAACGGTTATTCGGATTTTAAATCAGAAATTAAAAAAGATCGATCGACTTAATACCGCCCGCTTCGTTGGGTTTTCTAGTTTGCGCTGAAGTCATTTTTCATTAAAATTTGATTACCTATTTTTTACAAAAAAAAGTAACAACCTTCAAAATTGATCAATTTTGTTTTCTTCCAAAATTGCATAACAATTATAGTAAAATTAAATGATGCTTTTGAATTATCAAAACCACAATTAATTTTTTGGGTTTTCCCAATAGTATCTACCAGCACGAGTTTTCCGATTTTTAAAATTATAAATTTATTAATCTTCTTGTTTAATATAACGTAAGATTTTTACAGTTATGTAATAATTAATTTATGAGCACAATTATTTTCAATACAATAGATATTTAAAATAAAGCACCGTTTACACTTGACACGATGAAAGTAAAATGCGGTGGTAATAAAGAAAAACATAAAATGCAAAACCGGATGATTTATTGTATGGTGCATTTTCTTGCAATAAAATTGTGTCGGGAAATTAAAAATCAATAGCTACTGAAAGGTATTAGGCTATAAATTTTGAAAAAGCGGTATTTTAATAAGTTCATAAGTCACTATAAATTATAATGCTTAGTGGGTTTATAGTCTTCAAATATAAGATATGCAAATTTAAAATTTTTGGAATATCTTCAACTTGTTTAACGTGAAATACTTTTCAAGATTTACAAACAAATTAGTATTTAAAAAAACCTTGGAAGTCGTACTATTTTGAAAAAGTGGACTTTGCTTCACAAGGCCAAAAATTACGATCAAATTGGATTTTAGACTCCGAAATTAACGCATACATATATTATCGTCAAAAACAAAAAAAAAAGAAGTTTGAAATTTCTAAAATTGTCTCCAACGAATTCATTCGTCAGAAAAAACATGATAGTGTATACATACAATACTATTTAATGATAAAATTCAAGCATTGACGGTAAATTGTTTCAATAAAAAAAAGTTGAAATTTTGTTCACGCGTTTTCAATGAAAGCTTCGCGATTTTGAAGTTGGAAAAACATGAAATCAATATTAAGAAGGTGAGATTAAAAGAAAACACCGAGAGATTTGAAGTGAGCAAATTTGAGTTCAGAATTTTTGATAAATTTCACAAACCAGTAAGTAACCATTGTTGTTGGGAAAAAGTTCAATATTTTGTGGTGAGAATTTATTTCTTATAATGTTATTTATTTACTTATACGACTTCTTTGCTAGTGCTTGACAGTGGCGTAACTGTGGGGGTCCGAGTACAAATAGGAAGATTCGACTTTTTAATTTCCTGTTCGAATCGCTCTATATACCCACGACAGATTTTCAACGGCAGTTCGAGAGCCTTGTTGTTCGAGGAAGTTTAATAATTTATTGTCTATCTACTTTTTTATATGATTACAAAAATGAGATGGAAAATTAAGATAATTTAATAAAAAAAATTCATGATGTTTTCCAAGAAATATTTTTTTTTAATATATCCGATTTTTAGAGGGTGAGTAATAAATTAAACTAAATGCAACACCTGACGGGTCATTGGCAGACTTATTTACGTGTACCGTTATGATCAAGTGGTGGATTTTGACAAGGAGCGTGTTGCTAATGATGGTTATGTCATACCAGAAGTTCCCCTAACGTGGATACTGTAATTGATGTTACGGTGGTACAATGCCACAAATATCAAAAGTTATCTGAGATTACAATTTTTGTCGATAGGTCTGGTACTGGTCCAAAATCCAAACGATTGTATTTCGTAACATCTTTTAGACCATTTTTACGACATTGCGGTTAGCTCATCTTCGCTTCCTCGATGTTGTTGAACCAAACGAAGGTTTTGCTAACTGATATCGCATAATTTGTCTGAATGTAGAAGCAATGCCCGACTATCTCTCCATATCTAGACAATTTTATCTGATAAGATACCTTTTCAGTGTAATACACGCAAGTTTTACCTCAACGACAAACGTGTTAACCGAATAGTTAACAGCTTTGTCGAATTGTCTCAATTGTAGACGTCCTTGATAGACCTATCAAAATTGCATTCTCTTTTTTATTTTTTTTATTAAATCATTTTTTATTATTCTAATTCATTCAGTTTTATCAATTTTTCGGGAGTTATTATATCCTACTATATTGGTGATGTCTGTTGCCAATACAATTATTTTTACTCGAGCAAAATTGATAACGACAAAATAATTTGTCAAAAATATTGTATTCTTTAAGTTACTTGTGAACCTGAAAAATAAATTACTTATTTCGAATAGCATTCCAGTATTACAACTAGGGGAAACACCTGCTAACCGATGCGATACTCGGCAATTATCATTTTTGGTTGAAAACCAATTAAGTTAAAAAGTAAACATACCAAATAAATTTAAATGTTTGTTTAAGAACAAACCAATGGAAAGAGACGTTATCCAAGTACGGACCTGATCAGTGAACTGTCTGGTAATATGTAAATCTTCCTAAGCTCGATGCGTTAAGTTGGTAATACGGAAGTACTATGTAAGCAAATACTAGTGTTTTATATAATACTAAAATACTAAAATAATATTAAAATACTAGTATTTGATGTAAGTACTAGGAAAGAGTCCCTGATATTCGACAAAGAATTGATTATTGAAGGAAAACCAAGATAAGAAGTAGATAAATACTTCATTATGAGTAGGGGGTAAATTGAATTGTATTGTCATTTCTATCTGACTTTAACGTAAGAGTTTACGTGTCTCTAATGCCTGTTTGCACGACCTACACTTATAATTTAAGCTTTCCTTAAATATTATTGTAACCAATAGAAAAACGGAATAAGTGACACTGGCAATTTAAGGAACACTTAAATTTTAACTGTAGTGCCCGTTTGCACCACCTAATACCCTTAGTGTTAAGCTTTCCTTAAATCGTTAAGCGCCACTTATTTTCATTGCAACACCGAATTCAGTGACGCTTTATGTCTCAAGAAACACCTAATAAATTGAACTCTTGACCTCAAATTACGGAAATTTGTGAATAATATTAATAATAACTAAACCTCCACTTAAACCATGACTTAATTAAGTCCCGCTTAGGTAAGGGTCACATTTAAGGAGAGGTGGTGCAAACGGACATAAATATATTAAACGCTGACGTAGTACCATTTTAAAAGCTAGTTTTTTATAAAAGAAATCAAGAAATTTGAGAATAATCGAAAATCACAAATATTGCTCCCCCTCCCATAATTAGTTTTTATTTCTTTTACCCATTATCTGTAACGGGGATGAAACGGTAAACATTTTGTTCATTCTGAAAAGGTCTCGACAAATGAAAAAGTTTCGAATAACATAAAAAAAATTATCTACTACCGTTCGGAAAAGTGCGAAATTCAAATATATCAAAATTCATTTATGATATAAAATGAACTGTTTTATGAGCATTCAATAATTGTAAAAGTAATGAATTGGTGTTAAAAAAGCATAAAATCACCCCAATAAACTAATTTAAACCTTATCCGTTATCTGTTTATCACTGAGGGGCACGAATAATAAATTAACGTGAGATATTTTAATAAAAAAAATCACTATTTTGTGATTGAAGAGCGATCGATCTTAAAATTTACTAATCTAGAAATACAAGGGATCTCTCTCATGCAATTTTAGGCATTTCTTTTCATGTTACGCATCCTTGCAACCCCCTTCTTTTATTATTTATTATTATGTAAAACTCAAAGGAAAAAAAACATAAAACAACAAAATATCAACTACAAAAAAGTATATTATACTTATTAAAAAATTAATTTCAAAATGTTTAATTCCGAAACAATGCGACTTTACGTTACAATTTTAGAACCCCCCCCCCCTTATTGTTACAAATCGTCACGCAGCGCAGGGCTGAACTCCCCCGACCTCTCTAAGAGTCACGTAATTTTAGAACAGACCAGTTGGTAAAAACATTCCCGAAGCCGCCCCAACTCGAAAATCATGGAATCTCGTTAACACATTCATGCACCTAGACGTTGTTTTCTATACTGGAAAACTATTATAACAAAATAAAATTTATTTTGGAGAAAGGTTATTTTCAATTTACACGAAAAGCATGGATTATTTTTTTTTGTCATACAAAAAACCATAAAACAAATTCGAGGAATTTCTTGGACATCATTTGGAATTTGAGAGCTAGAGTTTTATTATCCATGGAAAGTGCTCATAATTACACAAAAAGATAAAAATAATGCAATGTTTTTTCTGGACTATGGAGTCAATTTTTAGAAACGATAGCCAAAAGAAATTAAATAGGACCAGTAACCTGTGGGATCTGGAAGGTATTGAATACCCTGTAGGTTCACGCAGTGTCAAATTAAGTATCAAAGATGATTAATCCAGTCGTGCGCGTCCTCGGCGAGCTAGGAAATATTTAATCAAATGTTTTTCTTAATTTTGTAATGTTTACTTGTAAAATCGTGGTAGATTTTCCAAAACAGTTTAAAAATTTGAAAGTATAGTATGTCTAATGGCGGCTTTCCATGTGTGGTAGGTGTGACAATTGCATACATGAATGTAAAGCTACACTAGAAAAGTGTCGTTTTTACCATTACTAAGCTAAGAAGTATTTATAGCGATATATGATCGAATACCATGTTAAAATGCAGGTTATGCCGATCTGCATTTAATTTACTAATTCCAGAGTTACAGATAAAATAAGAAATTAAAATATAAAATGAAAAAACTACAGTGGATTCGTATTTGCTTAGAGACAGATTAGAACAATTCATTCAAGTAAAAATCCGATGATGTTCTTTAATTGAGATTCAAAGTAAATTCGGATAATCCAAGAACAAACAGACAAATTTGTTTACCAAAGTGCAACAAGCAGTCATAACAAAAACAAAACAAGAGTACAAACAACCTAAACCACCTCCTACAGCGATAACGTAATATATTAACAAACAATTGATATACAGGGTATTCCCGTATGTCATCAAGGTACTTCAGAGCAAGATGTATTCGAGTTTTTGAACAACTGTCCTATCTCAATACAGACACATATGACCTATCCTATGGTTTACAATTACTTCAATTAAAGAGAAACTAAACAGGCATTAATTATCTCAAAGATGTTGCCAGCACCATGTGAGCACTACACAGTCTGTGCGTATGACTATCTGTGGGATTGAAAATGCTATTAGATGCCAAATGCCAAAATTCAACTAATTTTTTTCAGGAGTTTTAGAGATATCTCCAACAATTCAAACATAAATTTAATTTGGTTTTTAAAAATTTATGATCGGTTTATAACAAACTATTGAATGAGCTCAATATCTTCAATAGTAAAGTACGACATCACCGATATAAAAATCTATAATTGCCCTGGGAGAAGCTGAACGTCTAACATCTGCTTCGCTCGCATAGTAGATATTAATAATACAATCCAAAGTCACCAATAATTACTACAATTGTCACTCCGATGTTTTTACACAAAGAAGAACATGATCGAAAACAACATAAAACAAAACTAATTAAGCAACCTCACAACAACAATCAACAACAGCTTCCCGGCTCAAATGAAATGTTCCTGTACATTTTTACGTTCACATTAACTTTCCGATTAAAGAAACCGACAAAAGCTTATACGTGACACGTGGAAAAAAGTTACCAAACTTGGTAACGAGAAGGTTACTCGCCTACTGCTCGTGCTCGAGTCTGTCGACTCATTAAGCAAATCATCCCATTTCTCACTAGTTGAGTAAAATACTATTAGTAAACCTTTTTTCCATGATTAACTTGATTTTATTTCACACGCTAGTTTGAAGTAGATCGGTTTCCTATTGTCAATACGTAGAAATGAAAATGGTATACTCAACACTTGACATTTCAATCAAACTAGAGCCTTTAAAATGATATGAGTTTTCTTAGGAAAACAACCACCGATAAATGAGTTCTGGGTTGTACATGATTTCTTGCCGAGCAGATGTAAGAGGCAATTGAACCTAAGAAATGGGATAGTCATGTGTCGTCACATCAGATCGTTTTAGTTTTTCCTTGATATATGATTTATAATTTTGCTTGTTTCAATTAGTTTGTGTCTCAAAATGCCTATCTATAAATGTAATAGATTGTGAAAATGAAATATATCCTGTTTACACAATTATTTTAATTTTTAGAGTGCCTTTTGCAGTGTACGGTGGAGCCGAGGCAGATATTTAAAAAATCACAGCAACATTTCTGGCTCCGAGAGAGGCGATTTATATTTTAAAAAGTTAAGAAAAGCCTAAATGAGGACCCAAGGGCTCCAGTCTACGTGGCAGGCCATTACTTTAAAAAATGCAAAGCTTCTGAAACTCAGGACTGTATGGAAAAATTTTATAAAAAATTTTGACAAGGGTGAGTATTGTTATCTATCTACCTAGCAAAAAGGTAAAATTAGTAGGCGGGTATTTTGAAAGAGAAGCAATAAAGGACAATAAATATGTAGGTACTTTGAAAAATTCAAACGGTATTTTGGCGCCAAAATACCAAGCTAATTTAAACTGGACAATAGGGGATACATTTTCTGCAAAAAGAAATATTTTGACTGAAAAGATGAATAAATTTTAGTGGGATGCCCTAAAAGGTGACAAGAATAAGCGGATTATGTTATCCTTTGGAAGGACATGATAAATTAAAAACAAAAGCTTTGATTGACGTTTCGGTATTAACAGGACTTGAAAACAAAAACTAAGCAAATTTGAAGTGACAGGGGTGAAATTCGAAAATATTTTGGAAAAAAGGGCTTCGAGTTGTGCAACAGTATTTTTGGTTAAGTTTACCGTAGAAGCAACAAGGTAGATTTGGTGTGCGATAGAAGTTTATGAATCGAGAAGTTTTGGTTCGGAGGGAAGTAAAAGCTAGGTTAACTTTCGATTGAATGTTAAGAGTGAGATGTGAGGCAATAATAATATGTTAGTAAATAAATAAATAAAGCAATACTTACGTGATCTACGTTAATTTCTCCTTTATACATGAATTCGACTAAGCATTTAATATCTACAAATTTAACATCTTTCATGATGAGGATGGGATCTTTCTCTTCGTACTGTGACAATATTGTATCGAAGTATGTACTGCAGGCGGATAGAACTATTTTGTGGGCTTTTAAGGTTTTACCTTCACAAGCCAAGGTGACATCACAAAAGGCCTCTCTTTCGAGGAGTTGTGAGAACATAGTTTGTAAATTCGAATGATGGTATCTCCATCTTAAACAATACTGTTGGGGTAACATTTTAAAATATTTATAATGTGTTCGGGTGTAGCGGCAATTTTCGGTTGAAAATCTAAAAAAATTATTAAAAAGACACACCACCGCATAAAAAACCACACGACGTAATTTTAAGACCAAACACACACCTCGTTATCTGTTTACAAAAAAATAATGTGAGTCACCCGTTTTTACAACTTCAAAATAACTTGAAATAATCAATACTTGCACATTTTTTAATTATTTCGAAATTCCATGTTGTGATTAAAAGTAAATTGAAGGCAGGCAGGCGAACGAACACACACCACCATACACACACGCCGTTATTGTTATTATGTACCTATGTGTAATTTTTAAGTGCACTTTTATTCAGCACATTTCACACTTGTATGCGGTAGTTTTAGTCACAAAAATAGTTCACAATAATTTATTGTAAATTTTTAGTTGGTGCTGTCGATTGTAAAATTTTTGAGACGCGTATTGCATTGTTCGGTCATTCGGAAATTTCCAACAAAAAATGTGTCCCTAATAGTTTTTTTATGAATCAGTGAGCCAATAGAAACCACGTAAGACCCCTATAAACCATGTATAGTCGCTAAAAATTCGCCGGGCCAAGCCTTAAAGGCCAAATCGATATCTTTTACGTCTTAAAATTTTCACGAATATTTAATTACAAAAAAATTTTTTCACGCTCGCTCACTTGTCAATTTCTCAAACGCGGAAGAACGAATAATTCTAAAAACGAGTAACCGATTAGGCTAACCTAACGGCATCAGCATCGAGAAACGAACATCAAAAGAGGGTCAAAATAAGTTGACTGTACTAAGGCCTTTCATATTTATTTTTATAAACTGGGAATTTTTTTTATGACTTAAGAAACGGAAAACGCTCTCAAGTTCAACGATCTCATCGCCAATTTAGAAAACAAAATTTTACAAATAATAATTATCTCTCTTCGATGCCTAAAACAAAACGACAATGCTCTCTCAAAAACGCGACCGGTTTTTTTTAATAATTTATTCTTTATTTACCCAGTTATTTAAAAATTTTCAGAACGTATTTTTGGTGGGTACAGTCGATAGCAAATTTACGGAATGTTTTACATTTTTTGCTTGACCTTGCAAATTACAACGTTGCACAATTTTTTAATTTATACAGTCGAGTGAACGTTGATAAATTAAAAATTACTTATTCTACATCCGATTACGATCGAACAGCATTTTTTTATCCCTTTTAAACCTAAAAAATTACAAAAATATCTTAATATTTAGTGACTTTTTGTTTCAAACATTGGCTACAATCGATTATAAAAATGAAATTTTTTATCAAGTTTTATGTCCGTGAAGCTTCGTCATTAATTAAAAAAAAAGACAAAAAATCTTTAGTCAAGTTATCGGCACGACGAATTAGTTCGAGCGATATAATTTTGGCGCCGGCGGTTTCGGATTCAAATTTTTTTTTAACATTCAAATCGACTACCTTCGCGGAAACGAATAACTTTTTCGGTGCAACAAATTGTTGCATCTCAATCATTACAATTAAATAATTAAAAGCGTCATCGTTCAACGAATTCATTTTTTTATTACAAAACAAAACAGTTCTTAATAATACCACCAATTTATTACAGCAGTTACGTAAAAAATTATTTTCGTGATTTATGCACGATTTTTAGATTTGCATTTTTTTATACAATTTCGCCTGCCAAATCTGTTTAAAATTAAATTGGGACAAATTTTACGAGTAGTAATAGATAAATTTTCGTTTACGCAATGTATGGTTTCAAATTTTATTACATTATTAATATTTCATGATTTGAACGATTTGCCACGATTGCCAGGCTCGCACTGGTAATAATTTAGTTGCCGGGCAACTTCATTGTGCGGCCCCAGTCTTCAAGAAATTTTGCAAAATATTTCCTTCCGAAAACAATAGCAGTAGATTATATAACAGGGGAATAAATAGCTTATTAATCCTAATCGCAAATCGTCTCAGTCGAGTGACATAGCACTGATCCGTTACTCTTCCGGAACTTTTGTTTCTCTTTTAAACTCTCTTTTGTTTCTATACTATCTTCTCTCTTGCAATTTATTGATTATTTATCTCCTAGGAGATACAGAACAGGTTGAGGAACGAGTCACAACTCAAATTTTTGCACACTAGATTTCCTTTAATGAGATTTTTGAAACGCCTCCTCTTGGATTGCCTTTAAGATTTCCGGATCTTGTCCGTTATCTATCTATCACTGACGAGATTCACGCTATCATGATTCTGCCTTTCTAGATACGCGAATGGACTGAGAGACTTGCTCACTTTGAAGACTCCCCACTTGGAAGTTCTAGGATCCTCTTAGATTACATGCTACTTAATAATTTTGTTATAAAATATGTCCATGTGCGGCAGTGGTAGATTCTTAAGATTTTCTAAGCTCTCCTCAAATTTCTTCAGATGTCTCTAAAGCTTTCTTCTTCATTTTTACCCTGTATATAACATAAAATTTGAAATGCTCTAACTGGATATAACCTCAAAATTTGATGTTTGTCAATGTTTATTTAGTTAGGTTATTACGATTCGTTACGAATTTTTCTCAATAATAATAAATTTATTGTTAAAATGTCCGACGACGAAGCTGCCGATATTCAGTTTATTAAAAAGCTAAAAACCGCTCATCACACAACTACCACAGAAGATGGGGATAAAGTTGAAGCAGCTTCGGAAGATGGAAACGATGTCGAAGCTCCTACAGAGACGGTACCAAATGTTCCTCAAATTAATGTTTCCAATGGTAAATTTTCTGCTTTTATAAATGAAACTTAGTTGCTAGTTATAAAATTTTAGAGTACATGGATCTCGAAGATTCCATGTCGAAGGAAAAACAACAATTGCTGGAAGAGTTTGAAAGGCGCAAGAAAGCTAGATCAATTAACGTTTCTACTGATGATGCGGAAGTAAAACGAAATTTGCGGCAATTAGGTGAACCCATTTGTTTGTTTGGGGAAGGACCGGCCGATAGACGGAATCGTTTGCGTGACATTTTATCATGGTGAGTTTAGTTTACTCTAAGCGACTATTCCAGTTTAAAGTTTATTTTAATTTAGTATAGGAGAAGACGTGATTATAAAGAGGGAAGTGGAAGAAGAAAAAAAGCAACTTGAAAGTAATCAAGAAAGTACTTGGTATCACGAAGGACCTGATAGCTTACGTATAGCACGATTATGGATAGCGGAGTATTCGTTACCCCGTGTTAAGGCTCGCTTAGAAGAGGCGCAAACAATGCGGGATTTACCTTCTGCTTCAAAAACTGCTAAATCCCAAGAACTTCAAAAGCGTTTACAAGCTCTATCCATACACAGCAGTCAAATTGGCGACAATAGGCCTATTTCCTATTGCGAATTCAGTCCAAATTCGAAATTATTAGCAACCGGTTCTTGGTAATTTTTATTTCTTTTATTATAGTTGATTTTATTAAACTTACTGTTTTTAGGGGTGGTAAATGTCGAGTGTGGAACATTCCTAGTTGCGAATTAAAACAAACTTTAAATGGACATAACTGCAACATAGGTGCCATTATATTCCATCCGAGAGCAACAATAAGTCAAGAAGAGACTGCTTGCAACATGGTAACATGTGCATTTGATGGATCGGTCAAATTATGGAGTTTCAAAAGTGAAGAACCCATTGCAGATATCGAAGGACACATGCCGCATAGGGTATCAAAAGTGCGCTTCCACCCTTCTGGTCGTTTTCTGGGCACATGCTGTTATGACTGTTCTTGGAGGTTGTGGGATTTGCATCAATGCACTGAAGTTTTACATCAAGAAGGTCACGGAAAACCGGTGCACTGTATTAGTTTTCAAGTAGATGGTTCTGTGTGTGCAACAGGGTATATTTTATAACATTTTTTAACAATAAATTTCTAATGATTTCGAATTTTAGAGGTTTGGATGCATTTGGAAGAGTGTGGGATTTACGTACCGGAAGGTGTATCATGTTTATGGAAGGTCATTTAAAAGCTATTTTTGGTATCGATTTCTCACCAAATGGCTATCAAATTGCAACAGCTAGCGAGGATAACACGTGTAAAATTTGGGATTTGAGGAAACGTTCTGTGGTCTATACTATTCCAGCTCACACAAATTTGATATCAGAAGTGAAATTTCAAAAAGATGGCCGAGATTATCTAGTAACTGCATCTTACGACATGACAGTTAAAATTTGGACTAATAGGACGTGGCAGCCTTTGAAAACATTATCGGGACACGACGGTAAAGTTATGTCTGTTGATATATCGCCCGATAATCAATACATTGCCACTAGTTCATATGATAGAACTTTCAAATTGTGGGCACCGGAGGGATTTTAAAGTCAAAATACTTCTTTTTTTAAATTATTACGGTTTCAGTTTTATTTTCATAGTTTGTCTAATGAATGATATAACTTATGAGAATCCATAATATAGAATAAATATTTTAGGTATATGAAAACCTTACTTTAAAATTTTTAAAATAAAAATTTAATTATAATTAAAATATTTTTTGTTTTTCTGTTTTGGACTATGTAAAAATTGAAAATTGAGAGGTTCTTTCTCTGTAAAATATACAAAATCATCTCACCTAATTTATCACTTCTTAAATGATGGTTGTACGGGTTAAAAGGAGTTTCAGAAAATTGTTGATAGAGTTTCGTGAATTCTAATTTTGATGACAGTTTCCGAGTTTTTAAGTAGGGGTGGCAGCTAACATCAAATTCGCCACAAGTATTTTTCTTGGCTTACGTGCTTGAAGAACAAATTTGAGGATTAGATTCATTTTAATGTATTAAAAATGATCATAGTTCAAAATATTCAAAGAAAATTTCTGTATCAATATGAAGTTTGGTATTTTCAAAAGAGGTAGTTACGTACATGTAGCTGGCTTCCCCAAATCAAATTGCAAATATTGAGATGGTGGATCTAACATGAATCAATGTCAGATCAGTACTTGAGGGATTTTTGTATCCCAGAATGTGAATCGAATGTTAAAAAATCATTCAATATGAACCTTTGTAATCTTGATATAAAAAAAAAAACAAATCGCAGCACTAAATTTCCAATAAGATATTTTACCTTTATCTATTGCTTTCTATGGGTTCTCTGCCAATCCTGTAATATTTCAATTAATTGCAACAATACAATCTACAATTGAGTAGAAAAATTAATATCATGCAGGGCTCTTCCATTCATTTTTATGTAGAAATCACATTTGGCTAAACTCCTGATCTCTTTTAGCGGCAACTCAAAAACAAAATACAATAAAAATTATGTTGACGTCTTTGAGGATTTTCATAGAAAATTCCTCTAAAATTTGTTCCAAACTACGAGCTCATCGTATAAATGTAAAATTTGATGCACTACCACCAAGTGCACCAAATTTCGCCGTGCCATGAAATTTCAAGTACTAGATTTTCTATTTGCAATAAAATTGTCAATTTCCCGACATTCAAACATAGTAGGTACCCACTACTCTACTTTGAAATAAATTGAATTTTTGAAAAAAATATTTGAAATAATATGCTCACCGTAAATATGACCGACCATAATAATTACTATCATAAATAGATTGCTCCACCACAATGTCTTCTTCTTTTCTATCGCATGAAAAAATTCTTTCTAATTTTCAAGATACTTGAAAAATTCTCTGGGTTACAGGTTTAGGTTGCAAAGACCTCTTTATAGAAAATAATTTATTGTTTTATAAACATTTTAAACTTATTTTAGTTATTTTTTTGCCTATCCACCGATGTGATATTTCTCATTTGGCGCACTGCAGCCACATATCGTGCTGGGTATCCTGAACTTAAACTTTTATATTGATCAGTTGGCAGTTTTAACAACGTCATTAAGTGTTTCAAATTCTCACTCAATTCCAAACCCAAATCCTCCAAAATATTACCCAAGTATCCTATAAGTTATTTGATAAATCAAACTGCAAATGTTTTTCAAATTTTAGTTCAACTTACCTACGTCATGAGCCAACTGCCTGCTGGATGCATAACTCAACTCATAAATAGACAAGATTTTGTCACAGTAAGCCTGACAAGTTCCTCTTGCTATGATTCCCAACAAAACCTCAGCTAAAGCACCTTCAACATCGTTAGCATTGTTGTACTCTTGATCTACCGATTTTAAAGCACAACTCAGAGAGGGATTCTCCCGAAACAGAAACGGTTCCAAATGTTGGGGTAGGGTCATAAGATATTGACCAATCTAAAATTATTCCCAAATAATCACCACAAAAGTACACTTTGGTTAGCATTACCTGTGTGATGTATTCCTGTGGCGAAAAACTATAATCGGGCAATTCCACGTTACCCAAAACTAAATCATCATTTTGTGTCCACTTCGTAGGATCTTGCACAAACTGTAACTGTTTTGAAATTGGAGTAAAAACTACCTGGTACATTGCATAGTGTATATCAGAACACAGTTTGTTAAATTCCACCACCACGTGATCAAGTAACGATAATTGAGTTCCTTCCGTTACGCACTTAACTAAAGATTCGTACTCTTTTCGTTCAGAGGAACTTAACAAGAGCACTTTATATTCAAATATACCAGCATTATTATTTAATTCTAATACTGTGGCAGTCAATTCTTTCTCAAATTGCATAAGATTTACCAGTACTTCTCCTGAATTTTGTAGGAGAGACAAACTTATTTGAAATAAGTTCCAATCGTCTTCCATTCCCCGACATCTTTCTATTTGCCGTAATGCTACTTTGAATTGATCAGCATAACCCAGAAAGAACGCCCTTACCGCTATCAAAAGTCCACAGTAACCACAATTCTCCGTTATATCCTTACATCTTTTCTTTGCTTCTCTTGCCATATCCATAACCGATGGTATGGCTAAACCAAGAGCTTGAATTGTATCGGGAAGTTCTTCTTTTATACATTTTATGGTGGATAATTGTTGCAATAAATAGGCTTGTTCGTAAGCAGCATATTTAGTTACGTACACCACAAGTGGGTTGTAAATGGCTTGAAACAGCGGTAAATACTTATCTTTATTTACTTTTCCTGTCGCATTAATATTATTATTCAAATTAACAGAAAACTGCTTTGTTGTTTGTTTAATTTCATACAACAGCCCTAATTTATCGCTAACTTGCTTTAGACTTGCGTCTACGCATTCCGAAATACTTGGATCGAGACTAGTTAACACATCGACGTAAATTTGAATCAAAACATCAACAGTGGGTTGGTTAGGAAACGTTTGGTTAAACCATTTGTATTGTGTGTGCCAATTGGATAATAAAATATCGTAATAATTGTGAACCCACTGCGTGACAGATTCATCTTGCTCAATTTCTAATTGGTTTCTCCATTTTTTAAGCAAAACATCCTTCTGGCATTTATGATAATATTTGATTAACTCGGGTAAACGAGCGATGGAAGAAAATATTTTAACATACATTGCAGAATCGTCTAAAAAAATTTGTTAATAATTCAAGTTTGAAAATTATACAAAAACTGACCTGCATTGTTAGATGTGAACGCTTGAACAACGGAGGGACTGGCAATTGCTTCAAGACGATTTTTTAGACCTTCTAACTGTAATTTGCGATCGTCATAATCGGCTATATTTACTAACAATTTTAGCGATTGTTGCATTCCTAGAATCTTTGTAGCGATATTGTTTATATTTTTAGAATCAAAAACTTCTTCCAAGTCGTTTGCTAAAATGAGAGTTAATGTGGTAAATATGTATATTTCTACCTATGCTATATAATGATCATAAAAAAATTGTAACAACTGGTGGAAGAATGCAATGGATGCCAGAAGAGCAGATCTCTGGTGACTTGCATACCATTTTTGTATGTGAAAAATAGTGACCGACTAAAAGTTCGGTTTCGCCTAAAAATTAGCTTATATTGATTCTACTTATTGCTTGCACCAAATTCAAAAAAGTTAAAATTGAGTTAGTGTTTTATCTACCTAGGGTAATATATAATTATAACACACAAAATTACCTAATACTGTCCAATTGTCACTTTCGTGTAATCCTTGCTTTGCACCATTTAATTTAGTCTTAATCTCGTCCAACTTTTCCAATGATTTTAACGACTGACCTGTGTCTTTCTCAATCTTTACAATTTCTTCTTTAACTGTTGCAAATTTCTCTTTTAAAATTGTGGCTTCTTGTTGTAAACTTTGTGTGTCTCTCAAGATTTTGGGTAAAGAATGTAAAACTTGTTGACTGGTCTGTTCTAACGAAGAATTTACTTGTTGAACGTAAAGCTGTAGTTTGGTTACCAACGAAGTTGTATAATTCTACAAGATAATTCTTATGAAAACAGGGGTCAGAGATGGGTTTGGGGCTCTTACTTCCTTTTTATCCTGTTGTTCCATAGATTTTAAAATATTGTTCACCCATTCTTTGGTATCAAAGTTCTCATCAGAAAATGAGCTTATATCCTTAAAAAACAACAAAATTAATATTTAAAAGTAATGAATTTCCAGCTAAAATACAAACCATTACGAATTTTTAATTTAAATCTGACACTCCAAAAGTGAGGTTACCTATTCGTGAGTTGGCATAGAACAGCGCCAAATTTAAATTTTTAAGTCAAGATTCTGCTTGAAGACGTTAGCAACTCTAAGAATTTGTAACAAGAAATATCTTTTAATGTTAAAATAAAATTCTTTCATTGTGTAAATCGTTTTATTACACACAAAACAACAATATAAATAAAATTAATCATAATGTTCGAACGATTCTCTTGCAATTTCGTTTACTAAATTTAAAACTTTTTGGTACAAAAACGATTGCCTGAAAATAAATTGTCGGCACTAAAAAGTTTGGAACATTAGATTTCCTTACCTGTTGGCAGGTTTACAAATTCCCAAGTGATCCTGCGGTATTTCAAAGAATTCTCCAATATTTAAATTTGCCGAACGCGCCTCAACAAACTGGAAGTTAAATTTCATTGCAGTCACTAAAGTTTTTTTAGTTTCCACAAAACTTATAATTTTCATATTATTTTCCTTCGTTAAGTCCATAAATTTTTCTTGAATTTTCAATAAAGCCGGCGATTCTAAAAAGAAATTAAATTGCTAGCAATTAGTTCAACTATTGGTCACAATTCAAACCTTCTCGTAGTTCTTGTACTTCAACTGACGGCCACAAAACAAGCGAAGTGGGATGATTTATGGTTGCTAAACGCGACCCAATATGTGGAGTGCTATAAAAAACTAAGCCTTTGGTATTCTTGAACATATTTCTAACTTCACTCTGTTCGCTCTCCCATGCTTAAATATTTAAAACTAGAAACGTGATTGTTCATTTTTCCATCTTACCTTTACACAGCATATTTTTAACAAGCAAACCCCCCATCGAGTGTGTAACCCACACAATAGGTCTTTTACCGACACCAGCTTTTACAAGTTTCTCTAAAAACTCGTCACTTCTTTCTTCCAGGGTTGTTTTTACTGGTATATCGGGACAAATGGGTGTCCATAAAGATAGCTTGGTATCGTAATTGACACCAATAACTCTTATATTTTTACAGTCAGCAGATAGCCAATCTTTTGGCCAACAGTAACTGTAGCTCACGTCGTTTTCTAACCTTCCAAGCACGCAAGAGTGATCCCTACATTTTTAACATTTAATTTCGTGACAAAATGAGTTGCAGCCAAAAATTACCCAGAACATGTGTAAGGTCCTGTCGCCTTTTCGTTCGTATTTATAGGTATATCGTTCAAAACAAATTCAAAGTCACTACCAAGTTCTTCCCACTCCATTTCTTGATGTTCTTGAAAATCTTCAATATACTTCCGCATAATAGGATCGCTAGATTTGAAAAATGTGGTGTTACTTTCAGGCGCTAAACTTTCTAAAAAAAGTAACTGATTTCGTAATTATTATAAAACTTCAGAAAGAAGCTAGGAATGGAAAGGATGAGGATTGGGAACTGTTGAAGATTTAGGATATCTCACAATTAACCAATTTCTCACCTTGATTTCTTCCTTTCTTACCCAGAAACCCTACGGTGGTTTCATTTTTATCTCTTTGTCTCCAGGTATAAAAAACTCCACCCAATAAACCATGTACAAAGATAACATCCACTGCAGTATTTTGTTCCGTGCGCAGCATTGGATGTAAAATATAAACTTGGTTAGGATAAACGGCATTTAAATCATTATCACGGTCTAAATTTGCCAACGCTTTGGCTGCAGGTGCGGATAAACGAATATCGTCTTGTTTTACCCATTCGGCTAATACGCTAATCCATCCTAAATAAAATAAACTTCAAGATGAGAAATTTGCAATAACAACGGTGGGAAAATTACAGCGGATTGTTTTGAGGTAAAATAGTCACCTGATTTGTAAATTTCTTCCAATAAGTCAGGATAAATGGAAATATTAGATATTATATTACAAATAGTAATATTTATATTGGCCGAGTCTATAAATCGCTTGTGAATCTCCATAAGTAAAGGTAATCCGTTTAACAAAACTATATCCTTGGCGAAATTTTTTATTGCCGAGTGGTGACGTAAAGATTCAAGGCACAGTGGCAAAATATCGTTGGCAGCTTTGATGAGTTTTCTAAGTTCCGTTAAAACAGAATCGTTGTCTATAAATCGCTCATTGTCCTAAATTGAAATAACAAAATAAAATTACTTAGAGAGGGTAAAATGCGGGTTTTTAACTTACCTGTTCAAGAAACGCATTGTTTATGAAATATCTCAAACACGAGTGATTAGCGTTATTGTTGAGCGCAATTAAGAATTCCTTCATGTTATTGACAATTGCTTCGTGGTTATGGCCGAAATAAGTGGCCGTTGGTTTATAAAAAAATCTCTTATCGACGATTTCCGTTCTGGCAAGAGCCACGGCGATTTTTGCATCGATGAGATAAGCCAAGAGGGAATAATGCCAATTATCTAAGTTACTGATTTTGGCGAAATGTTTTACTGCTCTGCATCTAACCAACTGATCTTCGCTGTTGCTCATATTTAAAAGTCGACGTGCGTATGCGAATTTCAAAGATTTCCAACTTTTGGTGTTTTCATTTTCATCTGGATCGTCATATTTTAACCAATTGATCATTAAATAATTTTCCGCTTGGACTTTATCTTCAGTATGCTCGTGTGGTTTCATAGGCTCCATGTAATGTATAATTGACGTATCCAGTACATTGTTTAAGTTACGGTAGGTTTTGTTCACTAGGGCTATAACCCAACCCGCACTAAAAAGTAATAATTTGTTATCCAAGTTCGCGCATTTGCAAGAAGGTAAAAAATATAATTTCAAACACTTTCTATAATTCAGAATGACTAATAAAACTAAGACTAAGAGTCAGTTAATTAATTAAGAACATTTTTTTAAATTTTGGACCTCTCCCATGCAAGGGTAGATAAGATTTTGCTAACAACCTCCTGGGTGCTTCCCACAGCAAGCAACACTTCACATAATGGCATAACCAAACTTCAATTTTGGATAAGATGAATTATATTTCCTTCAATATTATCTTTACTCGTTTTCCATCCCAACTTATTTTAATTCTTGGAAGTCTCCTTCTTTGCCACTAGTATTAAAATAATTTTTTTTTTGATCAGTGATCGTAGTGATTTCAAAAGTAAATAATATGTATACTGCACTTTTCAAAGATATACGTAAAATATGTACAAAATATCATACGTAATATGAAAAAGTATAATAATTGTACAGAAACAAAAAAGTTCAGTTTTTGGTGAATCTTTGGGATCCCCGAAGCTGAAAATCATTTCTAAAAAATGTTTGTGTATGGCCACATTTTGTATGATCCATCTCAAAAAGTAATAGGAATTTTCTATATTATTTAATTTTTTTCTAAAAGTGTGATAGTCATGATGGTGCATCAGATTTTTTTAAATTGGAAGGTATATTTGCCTTTACTTTTAATTGTATATTTAAATATAATAGGAGACAAAAAATAGGGGAATCCTAGTACTTCCAATAATTAAGATCTGTTTAAAGTTTAATTTAGTTTAGTCTTTTGTGCAGTTAACATGTATTTTGTAAAATAGCAGACAGCAATATAAAAAGTTAAGTTAAGTTTAATAATTAAAGTTAATAACTCTACATAAAAGTTTGTAGATAATTTAAATATGAAAATCGTTGTGTAATAGAAACCGGTTTGACAATAAGTTTACTCGCAGTTTTGGAAGCTCCAAAAGACGTTTTTTCTGACCAAATTAGATTAATTTGTTTTTTAAATTGAACTAAAACTAGGAACGAGACTTTTTCTTTTATTTCTCAATGCTGCGGCTGAGGTTTTTGAAAATACATGTAGTGGTCAATTCAAGAACTACTGCTATAAAGAAATATCTTATGACCGTATTAATTTATGCAATTTATTGTTCAATCAAGTTATTATGAATAACTCCTGCACAAAAACGTGTTTATAATGCTTGCATGCTGTTTACTTTACTCTGTGCAAGAGTTGTACAAAAAATCAGAGTTGTACTCTGCTACGTGTGGGAATAGAGGGTTCGTAACAATTAGAATTGTGAAGAGTTAAAAAAATTGTTAATCAAATGTACATAACAAAATTCAATCAATCAAACGTACAGTTAGTTTGGGAATCCCCGATTCTTCTAATAATAATATGGAATGATCAATTTATTTTTTGTGTATATTATATTAGAAAATGCTGCAAAATAAATGGAAACATAAAACTTGAATTACTCCAACTCTAAAAACTAAATTAATATTACAGTGACGCACCCCCATGGACGTCCATGGTTTTTGATTACTTTCAGAAAATGTCAATCTTAGGTACAAGTTATTTTGCAACATCCTATCCATACAATTTCGAGTACTAATTTCATGAATGACCTTTAAATGTACATTATGCACCAATTCGTATAGAATCATTAAAAGAAACGTTTTGCAAGAAATTAGACAAATTCATAGGTAAATAAATAATACTAATGAGTGATAAATAAATTAATCGAATTCATAGGCGAGGAAGCAAATAATGTAAAAAAAAATTCAATTACCCGGTAGTGAACAAAACAATTCCAGATATTTTAATTAATTTGTTGTATTTTCTGTAAAAATTCAACACCTTTAAAGGCATTTATATTTCAAAATAGACAACTTAACCTAAAAATAAAACACATCAGTCGGAACTGCAACCGCGGAATCGTAAAAACGCCAACTAAAAATTTGAAATTTTTTTTATTGTAATCCAAATAAGTAATTTTTGACAATTAAAATTTTAATTACTGTTTAAAAGAAATAAATCGTTTTTTGATAAATCTTATCAAAGTGGGAACGAAGAAGGTTGGGTTCGTTTTGACGTAAATGAAAATTTAACCGGTCGTGGCTGGTTATTAGGGTCCTACCACACTGTAGTCGCAACACGTGGAGTATATGATGCGGTTACACCGCAGACTCTTAAAGGCGCCAAATCAGTTATAATTCGTTACGATCAAGAATGAACAATTTTGAATACAAAAAATTGGCAATCAATATATTATCGATTTTCGACATTGTTCTTCCGTAATATGTCACATGCCGTGATCCCTTAAGTTTAATAACAACTGGTTTAAGTTGTTTGAGTATTCAGAAAGATACGATAAGCTGGGTGAGCTGATCGAATCCCAATTAAGCCGAATTAAGCGATACAAGTTGCCGCTTGAAGGTTTCCCGTGTGTTGTAACCTTTAGCTTAATAACTGCTGTACGTGGTTGATAGGTTAGTCACTGTAGTGAACAAAAGTGAGTTTAGCGAGACGCGCCATTTTGCCACACGTTTTACACGTTTCTGTTAATTTCTCGTTTAGATTTAATATTAGAATTATAAATTTACAATGTCCAACGAAGAGACGTCGGCGGACCGTAACGTAGAAATATGGAAGATAAAGAAACTCATAAAGAGTCTGGAATTGGCAAGAGGGTAAGTTTTCATGCTTTTTCTTGATTTTTGTCCATACGGACGACATATCCGCGTCACCAAAATTACATGACCCTTTTTTTTTAAAGGAATGGAACGAGCATGATATCACTTATTATACCCCCGAAAGATCAAATTTCTAGAGTAAGCAAAATGTTGGCTGACGAATTCGGCACTGCTTCCAATATCAAATCGCGGGTGAATCGTTTATCCGTGCTTGGAGCAATTACCTCGGTACAGCATCGACTCAAATTATACACAAAAGTTCCACCGAACGGTTTGGTGATTTATTGTGGAACAATCGTGACTGACGAAGGAAAAGAAAAGAAAGTTAATATTGACTTTGAACCTTTTAAACCAATCAATACCTCATTGTATTTGTGCGACAATAAGTTTCATACGGAAGCTTTAACTGCACTTTTAGCAGACGATAATAAGTTTGGCTTTATTATTATGGATGGTAACGGAGCTTTGTTTGGTACTTTGCAAGGCAACACCAGAGAAGTATTGCATAAGTTCACTGTTGATTTACCAAAGAAACACGGTCGTGGTGGACAATCTGCCCTACGTTTTGCTCGGTTGCGGATGGAAAAGAGACACAATTATGTTAGGAAAGTTGCCGAAGTTGCAACCCAATTGTTTATTACCAACGATAAACCAAATATCTCGGGGCTTATTCTTGCTGGTAGTGCAGACTTTAAGACTGAACTTAGTCAATCTGATATGTTTGATCCTGTAAGTATTTCGTTTTATTTAATCTTATCATCACAATGTTAGAGGTGAAAGGTTTTATTTTCATACAAAGTGGCCCACCAATGGCAAAGTAATTAAATCGGGTGTCTACTTTACAATTTTATCAAACATATGTGACCCCAAATGAAGTGTTTTATGTAACATATAAAATGAGATACTCAAAACAAGCAAAAATTAATTCTCAGCATCAGGCTTTCCGTGGAGAATTAAAAAATTTTCTATACTGTTGGTTTCACCAAAGAAAAATCAATGGGAATCTCTGCAGCAAAGCTGTTTATTACTTTTTGTAAAGGGAAATGGAAATTTCCACTGATGAACCTAACCTTTATTATTTAATAAAAATTGGATTTAAGGGGGGAGATACATATAGACGCGTGAATTTTATTCGATTTTAATTAATTTTTTTTTTAAGAATAACTTGTTCGATGTTTTTGAAATTTGGTATATGATTTACTTGCATTTTGAACCATGACAAAAAAATTTTTTTTTTTTTTTTAATTTAGAAATAGCCGATTGATAGTCCAGTTTTCCGGGAAGGTTGCAACATGAGTTGTTGATTGGCGTAACTTGTAGCTCCTTTTGTATTGGTCTGAAACGAAAAATAAAATTTCTGAGTGCTTATTAATGTTATATTTTGTAGATGAACCTAAAAAAAATGAAAAAAAGACAAAATTCACGGATTGAAACACTCGATAAAAAAAAACGTGAATTTTCAACCAATTTTTCAATTGTTTTTGCTTTGAAAACATAATTTTTTCAAGAAATTTTTCAAAACAAATAGGTTCATATAGAAAGTAATATCATTGAAAACATGTGTGCAAACTTTCAGCGCGATTGATAAAAAACTTTTTGAGTTATCGGTCACGCCAATTTGAAAATTGTAGTTTTGAAAAACACGCGTTTAAAGTTTAGTCACATAAAAATTTACTGATTGTGATGACTTACCTATTAATATGGATTTCCAGCGTCATATAATAGTCCTTTGGTATCTTCATACAACTGATTTTTGTTAAGAAGTCCTTTTGGCGTGCTTGACGAGTTCTTTAGTCGCTAATGAGCTGCGCCGATCTTCTCGAATCACTCTCACTTTATTTACTTTTTATGCGTATGACTTACATTGTTTGCCAATTATTTCCTTGAAATTTTCGTATCCGCGGATTTGATGTCCGAGCTATTTCACGTTTACTTCTTTTTAGATAAGAACTCATTTTTATATTCATTCGTTTTCAAAATCGTTCCGTACAGAATAAATTCCAAAACTAATAAAATAAACAGAGGACTAACAGCAACGCCGGAGGAATCATTGTATTAGAAAATTGCAAAACATCTTTTACCTAAATTTTGAATAGAAAGGTTTTAAGGGAAGGTAATTCAAAGAGCAGGTAGCTAAAGTCAACCCTTCCGACGACGACGCTCGGACGCTAAGTGTAGGTTGGACACGTTTTAACATTTGAAATACTTTGAATTACGTTTTAATAATTTGGTGACATGTTTTTAAGATGTTAAACTTACATTTTATGAAAAAAATAAAAAATGACTTTTTTGAAAATTTTATATGTATTTCCCCCCTTAATGAATAATGAAGAAATGTATAGAATTTTTTTTCGATTTTGAAAAGTTTCAAATGGTCATTCTGAAACTATACATGTTAGAGGAGATTATTTTCTGTACTACTAAAGAAAATGCAACGAGAATCTTTGCTGCAAAAGAATTCAATATTTTTGCAAATGGAAATTTCCATTAAAGAACCAAACCTTTATTTATAACTAGTGTTTAATCAGGAAATGTATGGAAAAAATAACATTTTTATTTTTTTTTCAAAACGTTTTTAATTGGTCATAGTGAAACTACATCATGTTAGGGGAGGTTTTTTTTTATACCACTAACCCTTTGTTTCTACGATCATAGACCATGCTCCTTTTAACCAATGTATTTCTTATGGACTAGTCTACAATTGAAAATAGCGCACCTAACGAGGGGTTAATATTTGTAAGGGGGAATATTTGAAATGGAAATTTCCGCTAATGAAACCAACATTTATTTAATCACTTGATTACATTCATTCTTTATGTATAGTTTTAAAATTTTTGTTTCACAATTCTACCTGAATTAAAAAATTTAAATTTATAAATATTCTGTACGATATAGGATAAACAAACTTTCGTTAATGCAATTAAAGAACTAGAACAAAAATATGAGCTCTAGATTTGAAGACCCAAGACCCTTCTTGATCTTTCTATTTTTCGGTATACATTTTTTGCCAAACTTCCTAAATGTTCCATCCATCAGACTCTGTGATTTAAATACTTTTTAATTATTAACCTGTAAATTAAATAATTTCAAGTAAAAGAAAATTTTTATTACAAATCTTTCCGTTCAAAGCTATTATCTGATTTCGAATTTCAAAGAAAAATTTGAATTTATAATATATCCTTTGCCGCAACTCTTCTCATGTGAGAAACTAGATTCTCCATAATGTAGTCCGTGTTTCAACATGATCAATTTGAAATTTTTCGAAAAACAAAATGTTGAAAGTTAGTTGAAAATATTATTTATATTTACAATATACAATATTGACTTTGGTTCTATGCTGTATTTTATATGTTACTTATAAAAATTTGAGGAACTGGGAACCTATTTCATTAACATTGAAAAAAAACAAGCAGTCTCATAAATTGGCTGCTTGGTAGAGGTCTCACCGAAAGTAAATCCCTTGCTCGTTAAGTAAAAAACACTTTGTTACTGTTTACGTTTTGTTGTTCATTCGGGGAACTTAATTCTAAATGTTTGAAAAAGAACGTATTCAAATTGGTTAAAACATAAAGTAAGGGGTTCCAAATTTAAAAATTTTCTGTATTGACTCTAAAAACTAGGAATATATATTTTTAGTAATTTTTACCCTAATTAAAGTAAATTACTGGAATACGTCTGTCAATATCGGATTCTGCTCCATTGTACGTCGCTACAAAAATTTGAGCGGATGGCATTGGAACAAAGTACATTTAGTTTCTAGTCTTTCAAGCCACCAACGACCAATAATATAATTTGCCAATGATAAGTTATGCAAAAAATATGAAAATTTGTAACAAAATTCTTTTGTGTTCAAGAAATTCTAAAAAATTTCATTTTTAAAAGATTTTAATGTTTTTGTATCCTATAATATCCTTTGGTGAAATTAATAGTTATATAAGTGTACCACTCCATATAAGACTTTCGTGTTTTTGTATCGTAATTTTTAAACTTGTGGAAAACTTGCCAAGTTTTTTTAGTATGTACCTGCTACAAATTTGTCAATCAATTTGAATTGAAATCTAAATTCCATCTTGGTTTTCAGAGATTACAATCAAAGGTTATTAAATTAGTGGATGTATCATATGGTGGTGAAAATGGATTTAATCAAGCGATAGAGTTAGCTGCCGAATCGTTGCAGAATGTCAAATTTATTCAAGAAAAAAAATTAATTGGTAGATATTTTGATGAAGTTAGCCAAGGTACAGGAAAATGTTGCTACGGTGTTGAAGATACGTTAAAAGGTTTAGAGCTGGGCTCGGTGGAAACCTTAATTTGTTGGGAAAATCTAGACATTCAACGTTACGTTTTAAAAAATCATGGCAGTGGAACCGAAACAGTTTTACACTTGACGCCCGAACAGGAAAAGGACAAATCACATTTTACCGATAAAGAGGTAAGAAGTTTCAATGTGTTAATAAATTGATCTGTAAATTTTTTTTCAGAGTGGGGTGGAATTAGAATTAGTCGAATGTCAGCCCCTCTTAGAATGGTTAGCTAATAATTACAAGAACTTTGGAGCGACATTGGAAATTGTTACTGACAAATCACAAGAAGGTTCTCAATTTGTAAGAGGATTTGGTGGAATTGGAGGTGAGATATTATTTTTAGGCTACTTGTTTTGGAAATATACGCTTTTTTACTAATAAGTGACGGCAACACACGGTATTTGTTTTGATAATTTTAAATACTAATAGTTTGTAAATACTCGACGTATTTACTATATTTTGTTTCAACAAAAATGTTCTTGCATGTCACTCGATTGTGTTGTTTTGTTGCTTCGCATTAACAAGAATTGTTTTTGGCGTTGAATTAACATTTGCCTTTATTTAAAAAAAAACTTGTTTAGTATAACTTTTCTACTAACTTTTGCAAACTAATTGGGTCGTTTGTTTTGCTGCCTGGATGCAGGCATTCTGCGCTACAAAGTGGACTTTCAGTCACTACAAGTTGACGAGCTGTTGGACGATGTAGACCTTGATGATTATTAAAGGTCCACATACGCCAGTCGCTCCATCTACCATCAGGTATATTAGTAGCTAGACTGCGGTGAATGTTGCTTGCTGTGTTTAAAATTTGTTGTTAACGTAGTTGCTTTGTTTTTTATTGCTGAGTTTGATTTTTATTTTCTCATTCAGGTTTAAAACCTTGCACCATTTTTCTTACTAAAAATAATTAAAATTACCATGTAGATATCCCTTGATTTTTGCCACACCGACAGTAATTTTGTTTGTCACAAATTTACCTCTTACAATGTTTTTTATTTATTAAATGTGGTAGTGAGTGTTGTTGATGTAAAAAAGCTTTTAGGAAATTTTTCATTATGGAATCTGTTGAAGTTGCGGTGTTGATACTGAATTTGTAATGAGTGTTTATGGATGAAAAGACAGCAGATTAAAGTGGTCAGCAGATAAGATCAACAAATGTCCTATATCAAAGTTGGTCTTATCCGGAAATATGTATTTTCCAATTGGTTTCTTTGTGCTTCTCAGGTTTTCACTGTCGACAGTCAATCATTGACTTGACTTAATCCTAATTGAGTACTAACCAGATTGATTTGATATAAAAGTGAAAAGCAAGGGTTTTTAAATTTTAGATTTTGTTTTATAAAATGGGTACCTTTTATTGCATTTGCTTCCACTTTACTAGTTTTATCATTTCTGTTAACCAAGTTTTCTTCTTACTCTAATTTTGATCCAGCTTGAAGAGTTGATAAATCTCTTAATTTTTTTAAACATGTCAAATTATTTGTTATCCATTATTCGAATAATGCTATTGAAGTAACTATTTCAATAAATTAGTAAATGTAAATTAACCAAGAAAAGAATGAAAAATCCAGCATCTCATGAGCAGATGACAGCAGGTGTCTTCACTTTATATACATAAAGTGAAGACACCGCCATAAAAAAGAACAGAACCTAAACCGAGTTAGGATATTATAGGTATTTTCACAGGTAAACCAGGGAACCAGAACAGAAAGCCAAGCACTACATTACTATATACAAGAGAGTAACCACCCCCTGTGACTGCTTAAAAAGTTAAATGCACTAAATTTTCACATTTTAAAATGATATCTTCGTTCTTCAAAATAACCTCTGAGTTTCTGGATTATGCTGCACATATCGTTAAATACCATCGAGCCAAATATTTCGTTGAAGCAAATTTCCAAACTTGGTCTTATAAAACTTCAACATTGCATAATATACAAAGAACGTTAAAAATTTGGAATTTGAAAAAAATTCAGAAAATATGTTGACCTTTCTTCATATAATAAACTAATTTTGTTGAGGATGTTGGTCTAAATTTATCTAAAAATATATGCGTTTTTATAACACACAATCCAAAAAGCTATCTGACATGCAGGGACACTAAGAATCATCATCGAATGAAAAACCAGTAAATACAATAATGTATGAATTACGTTAAGCGAATTTGTTGTTAAACTATCATTATATTGTATTTTTTTCTGTGAACTGTGAAGAAAGTACAATATAAAGTATATTTCAGTAAATAAAAATTATAAATTGCAACTTACTGGATGATCAATAGTTTCGATCTCGTCACGATTTTACATGTGAAATTCAATTTATATTATTTTTAAATGTATTCATTGGATGAGCCAGATGAATCAGATTAACCCTTTCGGTCACGGCTATTGGTTTTTTAAGAAAAAAAGTTCAAAATGAAAATACATAATAATATATAACTTTTTTAAAGATTTTTAGAACAATTTAATTTTTTCAGATCATGTACATTTTGTGTTTGTTTAAACGACCGCCCCGACCGAAAAAGAATTCTTTTTTGTAAATGTCGAAATGATTTTTGTCATATTTATTATACAAACACTGATGCGAGTTTATTAAATCTATTGGTTGCTCAATATCTAATAAATTTCTTGACATTTTTAATTAAAATACACTCGTATCGCGCTATAAGCAATCACGCTATTAGCACTATCTCTTTATAAGAACGGAGCGCATCGCACTGTAGTAGCGTGAGTTGCTTCTCCTACACTCCCTCTACCGAAGTATTCAATGCGAGTCAAGTTGGTAGGCTATGGCGGCCGGTTGATATCGATATAATTTGCAAGGCCGTAGCATAGTCATTAAAATGTTTTAAACACAAATGTGACGATCGAGTTGGAGACCAATATTCCGACATTTTCTATTTTTCAACCAAAATAGCCTTTATCATCTCATTTTTTGGAAATGTAAATTATAAAAACGGTGTTTTATAAATAATTATATAGGATTACGCCAATGATTTTTTATATTTTTGTTATAAAAATATTTAAATAACTCTAAGTGCTTTCCCGTGCCAAGTTATACCACATTTAAGATTTTTCTTGGTTCAAGAAGTCCCATAAACACAATAACTAACCATTATATCAATTTGAAATTAAGCTTAAGGTCGGTCGAGAGGGAGCAGTGCCTTTCCCCGCTCGGCGCTACTACTGAAGTAGAAATAAGTTCAACTTTTATGCTATGTAATGTCGAACATAGCAGAACAGCTCGCATAGCAATGTAAACATCACTGTTAAAACCGTATGCTATGTGACGAGCCCTTGAAAGTAAACAATTTGATAAGTTAGGTTGGTCATGCGCAGTGTAGCACAACCAGAACCACTCTTTGTAGGGTTGGGGATGTGAATTAAATTTTTTTATATAACATTACCTGACTTTCCCAAATCCAGTTCACTCCTTTTAAATAGGCGAAACTCTTTTATCTCTCCTGGAGCTACTTTCTCTATTTCCTCATTCTCGACTACACATTATTTCCCTTTTATCTACATATTGTGAGGAAGCTCAGTGTGTCTCACCCAATGACCGTTTTGGAAAGCCCTTTCATCGATTTTTTTTTGTCAAATGAGGGCTGAAGTGCCTTCCCGTAGACTTTTTTTTTTAAATTGTTTTGTGCTACACAGATCTCAAAATCCAATACAGCGGGTCATGACTCGTTGGTTTGCTGACTTGGGCACTGGAAAGAAAGAAACTTTAACTTGAAAACTATTCCTAGTGCAGAACTTCCCAATGTTTTCACTGCAATGTAAATTGTTTTACCTTGTAAAGTTGCATGTGTGGCGGTCCCACTTATTTGTTTAACTTCAATAACATTTCAGTTCTAATAGAATTTTTTTATTTGTAGGCCTTTTACGATACAAAGTGGATTTCCAAAGTATGCAATTGGACGATTTTGAAGATGGACAAGAATTTGATCTGGACGATTATTAAGTTTTTTAAAAACATACAATGAGGACAGCATTTGTAGGAGTAGTGCCGAATCAAAATCGATATATTAATTATTTATGTTGCTCATAACAAATTCGTAACGGCAAAACAAACATTGAAATCGATAGGTTAAAAACGATTTTTTTTATGTACAAACTGCAATAGTGTTTAGGTTATTTTTGAATTATTTAGGCAATATTTAAAATTTTACCGCTTGTAAAATATTAGATAATTGTTTTCTCTTTCAAATCCTGATGATGGTTTAGTTTTTATTTTGTAGAATTTGTTGGAACTCGAAAACGTAAATATATAATTTATCTTTTTACATATTATTCTTTTTATCACAGAAACGTCTTGTAATTTTTTTGCATTATAAACTTTTTATTTAAAATTGATCATTCAAATTACAAGACGCTTTTTATTGTTGCATGATGTGTATTAATACATTTTTCGAGTTATTCTTGTGGAATATGAATGTGTACATAGGCTTTTATATAAAAAATAGTGGGTTTTTGTATAAAAAGTTCATTCATGAATCGAAAAAACTTTAGTTAAATGTAAGTTAAAGTATCAGATTGAATATCATGTCTTAACGGACTAAAATCTGATTTGTTATTATGATTTTATCGTTTATTTCGTATTTAATTTTAACTAATTATACATTTTGTGGTGAAAGTTTGTTTAATTTGGTCGTCTTCTTGTTGTAACATTCCTACTGCACTTTTCAAGGGGACAAGGAGGGCGACTGCTTCTATAATGCTGAAAATTTAATATGCTTTACAACAACAAATCCGTATACATATTAAGTAGTAGATTTTTACCTGTATAAAAGAATTGTTGTATATCTTGATGTTTTAAATGCAATTTGTAAACCTATTTTTATTTTTAAATAGGCAGCCATAGTTAATCAAGGGATTGTATTTTTTGTGCTTAGTTCATTTTTTATAGTGTACATTTTGTTTTAGTAGATTAAAAACCGTTGTGTTAAGTGGAGGTATTTATTATAAAACAAAAAATATATACAGTGGATTACTGCTTATTAAACTTTGGTTTTAAAACAATAATTGAACATTCCGTTATCAAGTTTCTTGATAAATGTTCGTTTTATTACATGAGCAAGTGTCCGCTGTGCAGGGTGGGCAAATTTTGTTGTTATTGCAGACTAGTTGGTTGTTATTGTTAAACTTAAAACTTATTAACCGGTTCCGAACCAATTTATTCGATATTGCCTAGGCTAGACTGCGTCAACAGATTTAGATTGTCATTTTTTATTATCAAGTTGTGTGCGGCTATTGTTTTTTTTTTGCAAAATTTAATATTGTTTTTTTAACTAATTACAAAAATTGACAGAAAAGTGTATTTTTTTGTATAACTGTTTACAAGAAATTAAATGACTAAATGGTTTTTAAAAAGTTTATTTGTTACAGCTACAACTTCAACTTGCATTTGTTTAACATGAACCTATATTATTTCTTCATATCTTGAAATTGTTATTTTTTAAATATTTATTTACACTTGAGTTCCCTTAAGTGTACGTATAACTGGTTATTTTATCGAATAGAATGTCGTATATTTTTTATAATATTAAATTTTCCGTTATATTGGTATGAATGCTGTTTACGATTATTTGCAAAATAATGGTCTTGCTCTTATTATAGGATTAGTATCCTGTTATTTTACATTATGTGCCAAGACGTCTACTTTTGATACTTATTGGTTTAACGATGATTGACGTTGACACTGAAAAAAATTATTTCGACCAAGGAACTTTCTTAAATACAATGAAATTTTGCTTTTAAATAATCAATGCGGTGATAGATTCTTGATTAATTTTTAACAGCACCATACTAAAACTATAGGAAAGCTTATTAAAGAAAATTTAATGAGATTTTAAGTATGTCAAATTATAGTATTTTATTTACAATAAAATAGTTGTATGGTATGTAAAAGTAAGACATTTTCAGGAGTATTACAACACAGTTCTATGCTGCCATGCTAAGGACAGAAGTGGTGCCTGAAATTAAATCAACAGAAACTACAGATTACCACCTCTGTGCCTAGTACGAAGGGACTGTTGTATTGTACTATTACAGGTTAATGTATTTACCTTACAGAGTAAACGGAGCAGCGCTGTATCTTTATGCAAGTTATAGTACTTTTAGATTATAGTTAATTTGGTGATTCGCTTTCACACTGCCACAGTTCGGCCTTTTGGGATGGGGTAATACAATATGCATAAGAAAAAATCGTCAAATTGTGCGCACCTGTAGGATATTTACTCCCTTTTAATAAATATGGCTTGCAGTCTTAACTACAGCTTATAAATATACCTATAAACAAAAATACGAAATAGTGCATTGTGCACAATTTTCAGAGCGATTCCATAAATGTGAATTAATTTTAAAGGTTTTATAAAAACAATTACGGAACTGTTTTTTTTCTATTTCAAAAATTTATAATATTACAATTATGTTTTCTAATAATGATCAGAAATTATATGGAAAGAAATAGTTTCATAAATCTATGAACATTGTCACTATATACACAATAGTTTTTGTTTCAATGTATAAATGGCCGAAATACTTACCTTCCATTTGTAAATTAAGAGTTAGGTGTAAATGTCGTAAAAACTTCCTTACAGACAGGTTACTTATTTTGTGGACAACAAAAGCTAAGAAATGAATGACACACACAATTCGGCGACTTCTCCAATATATGGTAAAAATTATTTATTCAATTTACTGAACATACATACATAATTATTGTAATATGAAATAATAAAAAAAGGAAATGGACTAATAAAGCCATTTTTACCTAGGTAGGGGTTGGAGTGTACAGCAAATATTATTTGTTTAATCTAAATAAAGTTTTATTTGCATATTATATATTTTTATAAAACAAATTTTTTTTTATACAATTAAAATATTTGATTATATTTTTGATACAAATAAATTTAGTCATATCAAATAACAAATTTGTTTGAAATAAAAAATACGCAAATAAAATTCTTATTTGGAAAGAAAACGAACAATTTTATAAAATTGGCAGTAAACTACCATAAATAATTCTATTTGTATCAAAAACAAATGAAAATCTCATTTAAAATATAAAACAAATCTTATTAGGATTAAATGAGCAATTTTTACTGTGTAGATGTGCAAATGGATAATAAAATGTCTAATTGTTTAGGAACTCGATGAAAGACCCCGCATATGTTTAAAACAAAATACGGGTTGATGAATGGTCTAGTAGTTCGTAGGGAATTAACATAAAATCCAAATATGCAATTTTCTGTTCTGTTGATTATTTTAGAGCGAATCAAGAATAAATTTTAAATATTTGGTTTAAAAAACTACTCGAAAATAATCAGCGGACCAGAAAATTGCTTATTTAATTCAATATCTGGTATAATTATGATGAATTAAAATTAGTCTTAAAATTGACGTTCGAAAGTTTAAGAAAATTATTTGATTTGCTATTTAAACTTTTTATAGGCTTTCTCTCTATATTTTAACTTGGAAAAAATATAATGGTTTCTATTAAATTTTTTTTGTGCACTACCAAATCTGTTTAAGTGATTTAATTCTGTCTAAATAGCTCTATGAAAATTCTAATTACAGTTTTTCTGTAAATTTTGAAATAACAGCAATAAGATACTTTAAAATTTCGCAAAATAAACAATAATGGCAAAAATTTTTAATTTTTACTTTTTCTACTTATAAGTGTAATATAATATATCAAGCTAGCTTGCAAAAACATCGAAATGTGCCCACCTGGTATGTATCTTATTTTGTGTTAATTTATTTATGCAATAAAATTGAAAAAAAATATCGAGATTTGATATGCAAAATTGTATATAAATTGGAAGAATAAAATAAGACTTACAATAACTTTTCGCATTATTTCTGCACCCTATTTAATAAATTAAAACGAATTTACAAAGCAACTGGATTCTTGACACTTGTGTTTGGTGAAAGCGGTGCTCTTAAATCAGCCAAGCGTTTTTGCAAATCATCTAAATCGTCTTCTACCACTACTGGTGGTTTTACTACTTTTTTAACTTCTTCAGCAGGAGGTTTCGGCGGGGTAGCATTATCATTCATCAAGTCTACTAATTCCTTTTCCAAATCCAGGTCGTCTTCAACTAACAGCGACTGACCTAAAGATGACTGAATATCGTTGTGCATCTCCAATGCTTCTCCCAAATCACTCATAGTGTCGATGACCGAATCAACAGACATACCACTTTTCTTGAAGGCACTCAAAGCTGTACTGTAAGCTTCCACAACTTCGGCATCACTCTTAGAATCTCTTACATTTGCCAACAAATTTTGTATGTTGTGTAGGGCTCCATATTTTTTTGCAATTCTAACATCAATCTGGTGCTTTTTGCGTAACACACGTTTTGCCTAAAATTTAAAAATTAAAAGGCTACTCTTTGCATGCAAATGTGTCATTAATGTTACTTACCGATTCCTTGTCACCTCGACCAACACATTTCTTAGCTTCAGAAATTAATGAATTCGCTTCACTCTCCATATTTTCTACTTGTCCTGCAACAGTCTTTTCGTTGTGTTCCAATACGTGAACCGTGATATCAAAATCTGAAATTTCTCCAATTTTTTTAATATCGCCAAATTTGATTAGAGTACTCTGTGGTAAAGCTATATCACCAGTTTTTATCGAGAGTTCTTTGATATCCACCTCTCGCTTACATAACAAATAGTGAAGGAGTAATTTGATGGTGTTAAACTTACTCACATCCAAATCTAACACGTCTAACAATTCTTGACAACTCATAATTTTATTCCTAAAATTATCCGGTATGGATTCCAATAAATTCTCTGCTTCACTTTTTATAACGGACAAGTTTATAAAGGTATTTTTTGTAGGCGATGTAACTGTATCTTTTATTTTATCGTACGACCACCACAACGGTTTCTTTATAAATAAATCTGTGGCCCACTCTCCCCAGCTTTGTAAAGGTCTTGGTTTTTGTAAAAACTGTTCCAACGGTTGCAACTCTCCGGTTCTGTACATTTCCTCGACAACAAATTGTAAACATGCGGGCGACCTGCCCTGATTATTAAAAACTTTATTTAAATCATTTTGTGTAAAAATATAAGTTTTACTATGAACACAACACTGGAAAATTAAGTTTTTCCAAAACGTATACTTATAATCCCAATCCTCAGAATTGGTCGAACGACTTCGAAATGGAGCATATAAAACGTTCATTCTTTCTGCGTCGGTCCAACATTCTGGTAAGTTACTTTTAGGCAAACTTAATCGAGTCGAAGACATCGTGAATAACAAAAACAAAGTTGACTAAAAATAGAATTTCACAACATAACCTGAATCTTGACAATAATAAGATTTTGACGTTTCGACAGTGTTCGGTGTGACGATTAAAGCTGTGCTTAAAAAGCGTTCGGTTTGAAGCTTTCAAATTTTATGTATTTTTCTACATTATCTGTGGAGATTTACAGCTTGCCATGCTAGTTACAACAAATCTATTTTTGTTTTTAATAAAAATTGTATGTAGAATCTATCAAAGTTTTAGGCAGGCAAATTTTGTCATTTTAGTAAGTTTATTTTGAAATTTTAGAATGTTTAATTAAATAAATCGGATTGCAGTTTGGAAAAACCAATAAATTATATATTACGTACCTCTCGACTTATTATAAAATGGAAAAATACGTATTAAATGCAATAACGGATTTGAACGAAAAGCATGGTTCGACAGCATATCAGATATTTTCGTACATAAAAGCAAATAAAGATGCCATGCCAAGCTCTCGAACACATAATTTGCTCATACATGTTCGTCGATCCATTGTACGGAATTTAAATTCCAGTTTGATCTCGGAAAGCAATGGAAAATACAGGATCGCATCTAGAGAAAAAGCACGCCAAATTGATTCGGATAGCGAGGGATTTGATGTTTCTAAGCATGGAGTTTCCTCGTATTCTTCAATTTCTTCATTTTCGGACGGAAGCAATGCTAAAAAAATGCGAAAACAAGTCGATGAACTATTGATGGAACCTGAAAAAAAACAGGGTAGTCAACGTAAAAGTTTGTTAAAAATGAAATCCTCGATAAGGTCGATGAAAGCCTCCCAAACATCTCGGAAGTCTCTCAATATGAATAATCCGTCTTCTACACAAACAAGTTCTCCACCCGATTTGCCCAGAGATGATTTGAATTTTTACGTTAGTTGAAATACCTAGTTTTTCTTACAGTGTCTGGTAGATAATAATTATTATTGTAAATTAAAATTAATAAATGATCTAAACTTTCTGATGGATATAATATGGTGAACTTTATTATTTTTGTTCAAAAAAATGTGGGGATTCCCCCCCCCACGAAAAAGTCGTATCAGAGCCGTGGACCTGTGAAGTATTCAAAATCATAATGTCATTTCGGAAATTTTGGGAAGCTCACGAGCTTTTGTTTTTACTATTTTTTCGAAAGGAAATCTAAAGGCAATCCGGAGAAATCTCGTGGACAAAAATTTAGCTTGCGATTGACTGGAAGAATTTAGAATGTCCAGAATTACGTAAGAGGCCTTTTGGCTGATTTTGCAGGAAATAAATCATACGATTGATAAAACGTCATGTACACAAATAACAGATAAAAATCGTAATTGGTCAATGTACGTCACCAATCACGCTACATCACGCTCTCTCCGTCGTTTCTTGCGCGATCGCATCAAATCACATTTGCAGTTGAACGTTCGTGGTGTGTGTGCTGAATATTGCTTAAAAATAAATATTTTGCATCAGACCAGATTATTTGGGATTATAAGGGCAAACGTCAAACACTTGACTAGAATATGTAAGGAAATAAAATTTCTTTTTAATACTTTATGTGTCAATAAAGGAAATTGCCACAATGAGTTATTCAGGTAATTTTTTAGTCTAGTTCTCTGACCCATTTCGTTTTTAAGGTTATGTTTAATGAACTTTTAGACAACTTGTGCGTTACATAATTAATAATTCAACAATGTGGAATAATATAGTTGAACTTGTCGTTGTTATTTAAATTCGAGTAACCTTAAGAATTTTTTTAATCGTTTTTGAATACTAAGTTCAAGGTTAATTTCCTACTACTCTACTTAGTACCCACTTAAAAACTTTAGTTTTTCAACAGCTCATTCATTTTTTCATTTTGTACGTTTCTCTCGTTGTAGATTTGTATAATGGCACTTCACAACTGTAACACCTGTTTGCGTAATCAAGTTGTAATAAAAATGGCAGAGTGTAAAAATGAACCCGAGACTGTGGATAATGTTGTGAACGGTATAGACGAAAATGGATTTAATGTTGTCGAAACACGTAAGTTTTAATTTCTTAAACCTATCAAAGTCTTATAATCAAATATTAAGTTAATTAATTTATTATCTGTTTGTATCAAGTGGTACGCTCTCTTCTATCTAGGTGATATTTGAAAGATAAAACTTGATTATGCCGGTGAACTGCAGTTATTTAATAATCCTCCCAATATTAGTTTTATGTCAATCATAATAATTGTTTGACAAACAGAAACACTCAAAATTTAATTTTTTATCAATAATTTATTATATAATAATTGATGTGATAATAATGAAATAAATATTTCCTACTTTCAATTGTACATGCATCGGTCAAGCTTTGTGTTTTTCGATGATTAATCTGAAGAAGCTGCGTAAGAATATAATTATACGAGTTTAATCTCGTGTCATTAATTATGATGTAAGAGAACTTGAAATAGTTATTTGATTATAATCAAAATTTGCGATGGTCAATTACTGGAAGATTTCCATATTTTTGATAGGTACCCAGAGGAATAACAACTGCCATTCAAAGCATTATAATTTTCTGAAAGCACCAATTAATCAAAACCAAATATGTTACGCTCTAATTCATCCATCAGCCTTTTAGTCCAGGTTAACGACCTCCCATTAGATGCAAAACAGAACGATACCAAAATAATCAAATTTTTTCAATTGTAAAGCGGAACACATTTCTTTTAAAATAATTATGATGATGAGGCGGACACAGCAGACACGTTGACCTTCTACAGCATGCACTACTGGTCGACAATGTTAACCTTCTCAGTCGAATATGACTTTTTTTGCAAAAAGTATTCAATACCTACTTAAAAACTATTTGGTTAATACTATAAAAAAAAGTTGTTTTTTTTCATTTAATTTATTCAGATCATATCAATTTATACGGACTATAAAAAATTATATGTAATAAACAGTAACTTAATCTTATCTTATTTGAAATCTGAATGTCACCGAGTTTAACCTTGTTCAGCTGATGTAAAACTTTAAATTTGGATAGAAAATCTGAGTTTGAGGTTTGAGTAGACCAATATTAATTTTTTTTTTATATGATGAGGGGAACGGGGGGGTTTAATTATCATTATATCGCTACTTGAACGCTAATCACCAACAGACCAATTATATTGGTACTTAAATCGGGTTTTTGAGAGAACACTTGGTACCTACTGAAAACTTGAAAGAAATATTTTATTTAAATTAAATTTTGGTTGCTATTTTTCCGAATTAAAATCATTAAGAAAGATACTGGGGGAGCCCAGGCGTAGGTTACCGGCTCTCGGTGCTGAAGGAATGCTCCGAAATAAGAAGAATATTTTTGTAATAAATTTTTTTTAAATGGCTAATCGTTTAAGATGATCATAATAATGATAATGCTAACCCTCACTATCGGGGCAATAGGATTACTATTACTAGGGTTTTTGTTTTTACTTTACATTTTTTTACTGTCGTATTTTATTCTCTTTTTATTTACACTATGAATGAAATTCAACAATCAACAAATAACATTTAAAATTGTTATTCAATCATAATTTTGCATTTTTTATAATTCAAATTTAATAAATAAATATTAATGCACACTGAAAGGTTAAGGTTGCGCAATTATTACATTTAATTAAATTTACACATTACAGATTAAACACTTTAAACATTGGGAAGAAATTTTTATTTATTGTTGAAATATAATTAATTCAATATTAATCGATGACGTGACTATTTTCAATAAAAAATATTCCAAACCGACGTATTTTAAACTTATATAATATTATGTAAACTTTACAACGCCTTTTTATGAAATTAACCAACGGGTGGGATTAAAAAATTTTAATTCGAAAATTACCTTATTATAGACATAATAATTACATTGATAATAATAGTACCAAAAATATTTCAGCATTATCCCGATAGATAATTCTTAAGGCTGGAATGTGGTCCGGATCCGGTTTGCCTTAGGAAAGATCAGGTCCGGATCAAGCATGTTACGCTAAACTTAATCAGGACCGCACCTGGCTGATCTAGCAGAGCCAGATCAGGGTCCACTTAGGGGCGGATTCGGCAACAATCTGGTCCAGTCATGCCTGCCCTAATAAAGCCCGCTAGATTAAAATCGGGTCGGGATCATTAAGACAGTCAACTTCAGCCATAGATTGCTCCAATATTAATTACAGAATGCTGTAACCTGATCTGGCCCAGGGAATGCCCTAAGAAATTTCTAGTCGGGATTTGATTAATAGAATATTTTGCAGGGAAAACAAATTCTATTTAGATATAATCATGATCAGCCGAATCACTGCATAAGTTCACTATTAGTTTGCCAACAAACCCCACACGTTTTATCGTGTGACTTGGTTATTGCAAGCCTGTGTACACCTGATGGGAATGGGGAGTACCGCAAATAGTGCACACTGATTGAAGCCATTTTATATTTTTGATATATCAAAATAATATTTTTGTCTTGGTGTGTTGAATTTGAATTGTTTCAAATTTCATCAATACATTTTTAAAATATATGTTGGGTTTTTAGTCCGCTTGTTAGAGCAAAACGGTGTAAGAATATTTTTATGCTGTTTACCAGCATGAAATTATATGTGACTACTTGCAAAAAATTAAAGCTCACATGTCCTTCACATAATATTAATTAGAATTGGATCTGTTTGATAAGTCAAAGTATTGTAATTATAATTTTCACACGTTCTATTAATTGATTTTGTTTATTTTTATATTTGACAAAACAATGAAAGTATAAATGTAAAATATTGGCAAAATATTTTAATTTATAGAAGTCAATTAATTTATTTGCTATATTAATCTTACACTCTTTGATAACTGATTGATCTTGCCACAAAAGTTTTCTATTGAAGATTGCACGATGGGGTTAATCATGAGGCAAAAATGTTTAAACCACATCTCCTTTCCCTAAAAAATCTTCCCAGAAAATTTATCCGAATTTTGAGACATTTCCATGTCTGCATTTCTGTTTACACCGTGTGCCGAATTATAAGCCCAAGTTTTGTACACTAGATTTCCTTTTACGAGAATACCTAAAGATTTTCTTTCGAAATTTTTTGGATTTCTCTTGTATACCAAATTTTTTCAGCGATTCTCCCTTCGGCTTGCACTTAATCTTGTATCGCTAGAACCAACAATAAAACTGTCCCATATAAATGCATTCGAATACTTTAGATGGCCATTATTTGAATAGTTTGGTTTTTTATTGTTAGCAAACTTTTCAAATTCCGTAATAAAACACTCTCATTTTGCTAGTAAATTGTAATTCATAAAATTGTACAACTGAAAATCTTAAAAGTATCAGATCCTTCAATCAGACTATAAATTTTTACTCTCCCAGAATAAATATGATATGGCACTTGATTCAGTCATATAGATAAATTTAATTGGAGTTCTTATTGTCGAATGATAAAATTTCGCTCTAATTCGAAGAGATTTCTACAAATATTCCTTAGAATTTAGAAAAGTAGTCCTCATCCAGCTTTTCGTGTAGCTTCCTTCATACCTCGTTGAGGGTACTTAATTTTGTAATTTGTTTTAAATTTTATCATGAAGCCCTAGGTAAAGAAATTATTTTGATGAAATTTTGAATCAAACTTACTTTTATCAATAATAATTAGATATTTTCATCACTTAGATTTAGAGGAATTGTCATAATTTTGTAAATTTAGTTTTAACTTAATTCTCTCATTAAATTTTAAAGCTAGATTAAAGTTGATTATGAAATCGAGACTGATTGTTATAAAATAAACCTTGAAATAGATAACGTAACTAATCTTTTTTTTAAGTACCCACATACTTCGTATTATATTAAATTAACAATTGTTTTACATAGTAGCAATTCGGATTTTACTTGCATACAAATTGAAAATCTGTAATTAAAAAAATGTAATCTACAGTGCGTTTTTAAATGTCAATTTAATTATAATATTCTCTTCACAGTCCCCCCTTTCTCACTAACATACATTTAATAATTTTTTTTTTATACATTACTGATCTAAAACTTTAAAACAATGCAGGGGATTTCGTAGACACCTCCGTATAAGACAATAAGGAATAAAAGTAACAAAAGAATAAGAAAAAAATTCAATATTTTTGTTTATTTCATGCAACGAATGTCCCGAAATAATTATATATTGTTTTTCATTATGATGCATAGATATTTGTGGAATATTCAAGGTTAATATAGGTTTAATTAAATTTTCGTAATAAGTTTTTTGTTTCATTAATTTAATATTTTTTCTCATTGATATTTTTATATAGGTTTTTAAATCATACTTCATTTTAAAATTATAGTAGTAATACTTAATTTACTGTAAAAATATGCTATATTACTTTTAATAGGAATAATCTACCGTAACTGTAATTCATTATTGTTTATAATTTTCAGTTACCGTACTTTGAGTTTAATAATAATTTTTATTTAGTTTGACTATTTATAAATATAACTTTTTTTTCTACTTCACAGTTATAATTTTATTTATTATTATTTTACTATAGATAATTTTTTATGGATTATTTAATTTCTATGATGTTAAATTTTAAGTGGCGTGTTGATATTGAATATCATTATAATAAATTATATAGTATTTATAATACATTATAATGTACTTAAAAATAAAATTTGTTTTAATGCCTTCGATAAGCAATTTTGAAGTTAGTTGTCAATTTGATGAACATCTTTGCGAAATGTTTGAATTACAGTTTAAATAACATTAAATTATTTAATAACTTTGCAACTCAACAAAAAAAACCCGGTAAACAATTTTTTAGTATAAATTTGCTCACGGAACAGAAATATTTTTTTGACAGAATTTTTTTTGATATCCAAAGCACCACTTGAATTATTTTGCAAAAATTTTGTAATTTTTAAGTAAATTTACTGGGAAGTAGAAATTTGTGTATGTTTATGCAAATATTAAACTTTCTCGTTCAAACTTTCAAAGAAGTAAATAAAATTAAATTGTTTTTTTGCAGCAATGCCTTGGTTTGGAATGGATATTGGTGGTACCTTATGTAAATTAGTTTATTTTGAACCTAAAGATATTACACCGGACGAATTAGATTGTGAAATAGAAATTTTGAAAAAAATTAGGAGATATCTTACCAAAAATTCCGCTTATGGAAAAACTGGACATAGGGATAAACATTTACAGGTAAGTCGTTTAATTTTGTTTACAGTTGAGAATATCTTTTGAAATGATTTATATAATTTAACCTTGTTTAATATTTTCGAATGAGAATTTACGTTTTATTTATATTGCTATTAAAGCGGTCAATTATTTGAAGTTACCCCAAAATTATATTTAATGTTTTCAAAACATAATGAACCGCACATATAAATTAATTGCTAATAGTAAATTTCTTTTCTAGTTATCTATAAACAACGATTTAAAAAATGAAGTTGTTTTGTATATTTTAATGTTATTATTGCTTTTATTTATTTTTTATCTTATTTTATATAAGCACTTAATTACTAAGTGATCTTGTATCTTGCGTGTTTCCATGTTGGAGTCAGACTTCTATTTAAATGTTAATCGCAGACGTTTTCGGTTTTGCGTTTTCTTCAAAATAATAAAAAAAAGATTGCTCGGATATCCTATGTATAATTTAAAAAATCTCGCTATTGTTTCTGGTTGGATAAGTTTACAAATTTTAATATTCAAACTTGATGTTAATTATGAATTAATTTGCTTAATTATGTTTTGCATTGTCTCTGCAGCATTACATTTTTTTATAAAGTGTTAATGAATTGATAAATCAAAATTATCCCAATTTTATGCCAACTAGGAACTCTGCCAAATTCAAAAATTACGATTGTTGCAACTCACTGCATCCAAGCAGTGAGTCACAATATTATTAAATGTTCTTTGAAGAACTTTGTCGGTATTTTTTTAAAAAACACATAGATCATGCAAGCAATTTAAAGATAATTATTTATTTCACAGTGCAAGGTTATCAAACTAGGTTAACTATTGCCTACTTTTATCGCTTGATGTCATCGAACATGTTTATATAATATTAATTATTGAGGCCTGAAATATTAATTAGTAATCACCATTTTCAAAATACAAAATGTACTACAATTTTTTGGATAGCCTTTTTGGAAAAGCAGAGACTAATTAGTTGCTATTGAACGTTTTCTACATTTAAGATAAATATATTATACCATCACAGAATTTTTTGTCATTTTCTGGTCTTTTTATAATCTCTCAGCAATGTTAATTGTTTTATTGTAATTTAAAAACACGTTTTTTTTTGCAATTTGCAGATGGAGAAGGTTCCTTTACGTGGCCGCAAAGGAACATTGCATTTTATAAGATTTCCTACCTGTGAAATGGGAAACTTTCTGCTTCTTGCCAGATCCAAAGGCATAGCGACACTTGTCACAACAGTTTGTGCCACAGGAGGTGGCGCGTATAAATTTGAAGAGAATTTTAAGAAGGTAACCGCGTCATTTCCTGTGGGACACTTTAAAATTTCTTAAATTTAGGAAGTCAACATGAAATTAGCCAAATTTGATGAATTTGATTCGCTCATAAAAGGTATGTTGTATGTGGACGCTCACAATCCAACCGAGTGTTATTATTGGGCTAATCCAACTGAAGAAGAAAAGTGCGCCAAAGTCAAGTATGATTTTTCGAATCCATATCCATTTTTAGTTGTCAACATTGGTTCGGGTGTTAGTATTTTAGCCGTTTATGGACCAAATAATTACAAGAGAGTGTCGGGTACTAGGTAAGTTACTTGGTTCTTTTGTGAAATATTGTTTTATTCTGGTTTTTATTTTAGTATAGGAGGTGGTACGTTTTTAGGATTGTGTTGCTTGTTGACGGGATGCAGTTCATTTGAAGAGGCCATTGAATTGGCAGCTAAAGGTGACAATACTCACGTGGATAAATTGGTGAGGGATATTTATGGTGGCGACTATAATCGCTTTGGATTGCCTGGAGATCTCGTCGCAAGCAGGTTTGTAAATTTTAAGTTTCACGAATTTTTAATTGTAGTAGTAATTTTTTGTGAAGATATACTTTTAACATTTTTTTATGTGCCCTTCTAAATTGTAAGCTTTATATTTATTCTTACAACTTTTTTTTTTCTATTTTTGCATTGCATGATGTAGTTTTTCTTATTGTTGCTTTATTTTCTTGTTCTGCCTATGTTGTACCTTATTATGGTTGCACTGAAGTTTTTCGGCTGTCTGTAGTTTTGGTCAAATGAGCTCTAAAGAGAGGTGTAACAAAGTGAGCAGGGAAGACTTGGCTAAAGCTACACTCGTGACGATCACCAACAATATTGGTTCCATAGCCAGAATGTGTGCACTGCAAGAAAATATCGATAGGGTAATTTTTTTTTATAAATTACAGACTTTAGTATAATTACATATCTTATAAAGTGTATTTATCATACACCACGATTAATAGTGTGAATTTTTGGATAACTCCAGTGCTATTTAAAATATCTATGTATTTGCTTGATAGATTTATATTATAATAATAACTGTCATTACTAGCCAACAACAACTTTTCAAACCAGGGGGTCAACACTATTTATATGATTTCCATTGTTTCAAACCGCATGCTTTATAAAAAAAGCCGAGAAACTGCGGTCGTCTGAGTTCCACCTTGTTTAATTATAATTAATTTGATTTCACTGCAATATCTTGTTTATATTTACCATTCTCCTCAAATTCAAGATATCATTAATACCTGAATGTACGGTTGTCTTTACAAAATCCATTCTTCAATCCAAGTATGCAACAGTGAACATCACTTGATATTCTATACACCAATTGAAATCGAGAATATCAAATTTAATCAAAATTCATGGTCACCATTATCATATGTCTTTTAGGCTTAGGAAGTCCATAATTGAGATTTTGGATTGACCTGTCAAACTTATCAGATAGTAGTCGTGTAATTTAAAAATCTGTTATATTATTACTGGGGAGGTTTGCGCTATTTCGTGAGGGCGAATAGACACAACTTTTTGGGATCTCGTACCCTTAATTTAAATATTTTGAATGGAAAGAGAGCTATCGAAATAATTTACACTATTATTTAACTTGTTTCTATAGATTTTTATTTGTGCAAGTTTGAAAAATCAACCAAACTAACTTTTTCAATTGTAGGTTGTATTCATCGGTAACTTCTTGAGAGTAAATCCAATTTCTATGAAATTATTAGCATATGCAATGGATTATTGGTCAGACGGAACAATGAAAGCTTTGTTTTTGGAACATGAAGGTTACTTTGGTGCGGTGGGATGTTTACTCCAATTTAACGGTCATAGTTGAAAGAAAGAAGTTTTTTAATTAGCAAGTTACACTATAATTAAGTAGTAAAAACATTCCAAATAATATGGTGAAGGAATTTAGTGCACAAGCTAATTCCATTGTTTAATAATTATGTAAGATGTAATTTTGTATTGGGATATCTTTTGGAGTGGTGCTGTTTTTTTTTATTAAAAGAAACTTTTTAAGATTTTAGTGGCAAGTATTTTTGTAAGTTCTTTCATAAGGATGGCACACATCATGGTACCTGCCTACAATTTCAAAGTGTAGAATGCATGTATGCATAGTTAGGATGTTATTTTTGTTACTTGCTTTGTTTTAACAATTATTTTTAGTAGAATAATTTTTATATGATAAAGGTTTTAATGTGAAGCTTGTTATTTTAAATTTTTGATAACCACATGCTTCAGCCAAGTAACTAAATAACGGAACCATTTTATCTTTATATTATTTAGTTTTGCTTGGATCGTATTTAAAAAATTTTATATTTATATTTTTTGTATTACATCATGTTATGTAAATTGTACATTGTTAAAAATGCGATTTATACATTAAAATAAAAATGTAGTGATTTAGTGGCGCTGTCTTTACATGCAAAATGTAATGTACAAAATTTTTATTAAGTATTTATTTGCAAATATATTGTATTTTGTAATTGCATTTTTAGTTCATTATAAAGGTGTAAAAGAAACAAACTAGGAGTGAAGATGAAAATATATTTGTTATTTATAAACATTACATTGATTACCTCGTCGCTCCTTATGCCACCTGTGACTCAATTTTTGCCTCCTCTCATGAAAGCGATGGAACCAAGTTTAAATAATAATTTTTTGGTATGCCATTTCTAATCGAAAAATCTAAAATATTTAAATTTTTTGCAGTAGCGGTGTACAAATGAGTGGAATCGAATGATAAACTATAAATTGGTGATTTTAGCGCCCGTTTTTTACAAACATCCATAAAATAAATCTGAAAGGAAAACTAAATTAGCTCAATCATGGAAATAAAATATTAAAAGTTCAAATTACAAAAGTGCTGTACCAGAAGCTATTTCATCCAACGAAGAAGTTTCTTGGGTAATTTGCCGTGAAGGTACAATTTGTGAGTAATAAAGATTAGAAAATTTTGTACCACTTACCAGGGGAGGCCGTAAATCCCCCACTGATATATTTTCTTTATGCTAGTTAAGGCAGACCACCTGTATTAGCCTTTTTTTTTCAAGAAATCGCATACAACATGAACAAAGTATTTGGTAATTGAATTACTTTCACCAAGTGCTTTGCAAAAATTTTATTATAAAAGCATTTTCCAAAAAATGTCAAAATCACCATATGATTCTTCATGAAATCTTTTATAATAACCTTTGACAAAGCTTTCTACGACTAATCTTGTCATGATAATCATGACTAAATGTGATCAGAATTTTAAAAACTCTTGATTTTAATTGGTTAATTTGAATTAATTAGATCTTTGTGTACAGATTAGTGGAATGATCAACTTTCTTAATTGGGTAGAAAACATTTGATATTTAGTAAATCTTGAAATTAGTATTTAATATATAAAAAAATTACCTGAATGTAATCTTTCCTTTTTCTCTTATCCCATAAAACAACTTGGCCCTCCAGTTGAGTTCCTGACATCATAGTACAATTATTATCTGTTTCTAGACAGTAAATTGTGTTATTAAACGGATCTTCCCACTTTGCAACACACGAAGATCCAATTCGTTTATCCCAAATTCTTATATTTGCATCGTATCCACACGATATCAATTCATTAGGACTCTCCCATTTTATGTGCAAGACTCCGGAACCTTTGCGAAAATTAGCTCCATAAATTTGCAACATTTTTTCACTAAAATTAGAAATAAAAATAACCCATTAAATGTTTATTCAAAGTATTTAGAATTTCTAGTAATACCTCTTTAAATCCATCACATGAAGTGGTGCAATTTTACTACATCCAGCAGTTCCCACAGCTAAATATTGTCCGCAGTTGGATATAGCAGTCGACCAAACATAATCTTGCATATTGTAATTAAATATTGGCGAAGATTTCGGTTCGTTTGTAGTAAATTTCCATAATTTAATAAATCCATTTTTTGATCCAGATACAATGACATCGCCTTCAATATCGACAGAATTAATATCGTCATCGTGGCAATCCTTCCAAAACATTTTCTGATCTTCAGACTCCCAAATCATCAAGCTGCCATCCCTGGATAAAAACTTACAAATTTAATGAAGGTGTGAGTAGGTTTTCATGTAAATACCAACCTTTGTCCGCTGACAAGACGACCTCCCTTATAAGCAAATTTACTTACATCGACTTTAACAGGTACTTTAATAGTAATAGACGGTTTACGCAGATAAAACTTTGAAATGTTATTTTTGTGTCTTCCATATCCGTAAACATACTGACGTCGAGTAATCCACAAGTAATCTTTGTCCAAAACCAACCACGGAATGGTTCTTTTACAAGCCAACTCGGTACTTTCTTTATAGAGACCAATTTTCCAATTCCTAGATATACGACACTTTTCCCAAACATTAAAACAATTCTGCTTCGACCGCATTCTCATCTGATTAGATATTTGATTTGTTACCAAAATGGGAACAACGTTTCCTAATGTAGTTGCATTATAAATTAAATCAGCAAATCGTGAACACGTTGCTGCGAGATTTCGAAGGTCCCTAACGTTGCACCATTCGAAAATTTTCAATATTAGCTCGTTTGGTAAAATAGGTAGATTTGCTTCCATCATCTTCGTTTACGTCGGTTTAATTTTATTAAATTTAAAACTATTAATACATTTTTGATTATCACACTTTGGATATTATTATGTTCAACTTTCTCGAAAGTTGGGTTATATTTATTCTAGCGTTTCACATTTCATTCAGACTTCACTTTTGAAATGAGCGCGTCATGTGAAACAAATGAACAAATTAGTTATGCGCATGCGCTGAACATTTTGGATATGTTCCTGACCTGAGGTCTGCTCGCTCAGAGCAAAAAATAAATAAAAATTTTGTTTTTTTTTTATTGTCTTGACAAAATATGATTATTACAAATTTAGATCATTATCTTCAATATATTTATTTGATTTTGATTTTTTGGAACAGCCATGGGACGAATCAATACAATTGCACGAACATTTTCTTTTACGTTTCATATAATTATTACTTTTTCGCGTCGATGGGTGTTCACAACAAGAATAATGTAATTTATGGGGAGCCGACTTAGTTCTAGCAGGCGGAATTCTTGGTTTATATTTTCTTGCATTACTCTGATTGTGTTTGGAAGCAGTTGTTTTACAATTGCTTTGCAAATCTGTTCTAGAATTACTTAATTCTTTAGCCGTTATACTACCAAAAGATTTATTATCAGTTAACTGTGATGTCGAATCTTCACTTTGTGCAGGTCTGGTGTAAAGAAAACGAACATCTTCTTCACTTAACTTGTTTACCATTTCTGAAATTTCAACCGCGTCAGTTTCGCTTGGAACACACTGGTTTTTGTTTTTTTTTATCATTCGTTTTAGTTCTTTTCTGCTAAACAAAACATATTGCTTACCGTTCTTTCTAACCAGACCATTCGCGATTCCATATTTTAAAGCAGTTTTAATTATTTGCCTGGCTTTAGCCATTCGAACCTCGCTTTCGCATTTCTGACATGGCAATTTGGGATTCGCATCGTCTTGTTTCTTTTCTAAGATCTTTTCGCTTTTAGACGTATGCTTTTCGGTACGCGGGACCATCGCTTTCACTACATTTTCTCTGGAATTTAAATTATCACTTTCGAAACGTTCTTTCCCGGTTTCTTTTTTCTTTTGATTTTTTGGTAACATAATGTGTTTTTCTGGTTCTGGTTCTGAAGCATTGGAACTCCAGCAGTAACTCTTCAATCTTCTCAATAATTCTAAAATCATATTTTCGGAACTAACAGATGATCCATTGCTCTTATTTTCAGTATCCAACTTTTTTTTCAGTATTGATTTGGGATTTCCTTCAGACTTTGTCGAATTAGGTTTTATGTTACTCGTGACATCAATTTCACTTAAATTACATTCACTATTACTGTCGATATTACTATCTTCTTTTACATGACTTTCAGAAATATCGCTAAGGGTTATTAGCGATAGAGACGGAGATTTAAGTTTTGCTTTGATTTTCCGTTTTGGCTTCCTGTTACGTAATTGTTGATAACGATGACGAGCCATAATAAAATCGAAAAAGTATACTAAAAATTTATGACATTTTGACACTAGAATTTGATAAAAACAAATGATTTTCGGGAAAATCTTCAACGACCACTAAAAAAATGTAAACGACCACCCGGAGGCGACCTAGATCGATAAAAGTCGATGTGAGGATTTGATTAAGCCATGAAGGTGGTAAATCCTTTCGACCCCCCCCTGGCAAGTGTTATTTATGTACTAGCATAGTGCAACTTTCTGTTGGAATTTCTTGGAATAACAAAAACCATAATTGAAAGAAAATATTTATTAAAAATTAGATTATTTAATATATTTAAAGTTTCTTATTGAATTAACGGCACCTTTTCTTTTTTTTTCTCTTGGCGGATTTTTTAGACCCTTTGGACGAAGTACTGATTGGTAATGAGGAGATCGAAGAGCATTCGCTACTCGTTTTTGGACGCTTATTTGGATTTTTCCTAATTTTTTTATTAACTATTGACGTATTATTGGTGTTTGAATTTTTTGGAATATTTACTTCTTCGTCAATCTGTACAGGCACATCAGATGTAACATTGTTTAAAAGTTTTATACTTCGTTCCTTTTGCACATAATTTTGAAAAGATTGGCCGCTTAACCAATTTGTGGAAAAAATATTTAAAACTCTTGTAATTTCTTGCGTTTGTTCCAAACTGCCGCATGGTACTTGCTGAATTTTGGCCGAATTTACTATAACTTGATACTTATCGTTGAATTTTCTTACATAGCCCAAACCAAGTGAATGAATCAAGGCTGTTTCAGTTTGATGGTGGACATCTCCATCGGTTAAACAGTTGGCTTTTATGTAAGTCGTTAAATCTTGCAATCTTACACCTTCGTGAAATTCGGGAATACCTTGCAAATGATGCAGGCCCAATAATACACGATAGATAAAGCTGGAAGATGTTACTGTCGATATCTTTTTTTCCATTATTACGTAAAATAAATTTTCGATAAGTTGATGTATAAATTATAAATAAATTGTCTGGTATAAATATTTAGATACATAAATATTTGATAAAATAACTGATAAATTTCATGCTTTTGACGTATAAACTTGGTTTTCAAACTGACACTTCTCTAAATTCATCGTATATGTATATAAGTTGTAAACAAAATGCAAAGCATGTTTTATTATGCAATTTTTTTTTGGGACAATACAAGCATTTGCGAAGTTTTGATAATTAGCCCCCCCCCCCCTCTGAAATCCATTGACTGAACAAAACGTCATGTCATGAGCTAAAATATTTGTAGCCCTCCCAAAATTAGACATAGTTACGCCAATGTTTATAAATCAAGAAAACAAAATATACAAATATAAGTAGTTTGATTTCATCCAAAAATGTGTTTTGAAACCACTATCACTACCAACTAATCAAAACATCGTAAAAATAAATTATTTCATTCTCACCCTGTGTGATATTTAACCTATAAAAAACTGACATTTCATTTTTTGTAATTTGTGTATTGTAACCTTCAAAATTGTTTTTAAACGCATTTTGTAATCAAGTAAAAGTAAGTGAGTGCTTGCATTCACTAAATTTGTTTCTTTTTTTTGTTATTCTTCATTTAAATTGTAAACGATGCGTTACGCTCAATTTGTAATGGGGCCCGCTGGAAGTGGAAAGTCAACTTACTGTAGTGCTCTGGCAGAGCACGCTGTTGACTTAAAACGGAAGGTACACATCATTAATTTGGATCCAGCAGCGGAGCATTTTGATTATGAGCCGTTAATCGACATTCGGGAGTTGGTACAACTCGATGATGTATTGGAAGACGACGATTTAAATTTAGGACCCAACGGGAGCGCGATATTTTGTATGGAATACATATTAGATAATATGGATTGGCTAGAGGATAAATTAGGCGAATTAGACGAGGATTATATCGTATTCGATTGCCTAGGTCAAATTGAATTATACGTTCATCTCAATTTGATCCAAAAGTTTATTAAGAAATTAGAAAGTTGGAATTTCAAAATTTGCTGTTTATATTTCTTGGATGTACAGTTTATGATTGATGGCGCTAAGTTTCTTTCGGGTACCATGAGTGCCCTTACGACGATGATAAATATGGAAACAGCTCACATTAATATTTTATCAAAAATGGACTTGCTTAATAAGCGTGATCGAGGAAGGTTAGAAGAGTTTTTGACTCCCGACACTAAGTTTTTAATCGACGATATTAAAGAGAATTATCCAGAGTTTCATGAAAAATATAAGGACTTGACCGTAGCATTGGGTGATTTAATAGATTGTTATCCGTTTATAAGATTTCGACCTTTAAATATTAAAGATCAAGAAAGTCTTGGTGATTTGTTACTTGAAATTGATAACGCTTTACAATATGGAGAAGATGTCGAGATCAAAACCAAAGATTTCGAATAAGTTAAAAGTATTTGTTAATTTTCTTGAAATTTACTTTCGTTATTCTAATTATTTTCTATTTGTTTTTTGTTTAAACTTCAATTTTTCAAATGTGTAGAAAGTCGATTTTGAATTGGTCACAAGACAACAAAACTTGGAAAAGTGATACCATGTTCTTTAAAAATTTAAGATATAAATATGTAGTTAGCGAAATACCACTTTTTATTAAATTGCTAATTTATTTATTTTCGCCTTTTTTTACAAAAATTAATGAAAGAAAACTTGTCGAAAGGAAGAAAAATTTTTAAGCATATTTGTTCAAACTTTTTTCTTTGAATCAAAAAAATAAAATAGAAAACGAACATTAAAGTTCGTAAGCTGAAATGCATTTATGTGTGTTGCGAATGCAGTTGACGATGTCGGTGCTATAAATTTAGATGGTTGTGACGCAATAGTAATTTTTTATGGTAATATTAACGAATAGTCTTAAAATAAAGTATCATTATATTTTTTAGCCTTACTGGTTATTGTGTAAGTGTGAGGTCATGTTGGGTTCTATTGATGGCAGTTTTGATGCTGTTCTTATCACCGCAAACGAAACTGCGCAATTATTTAAAATGATAATGGCATAAAATGTAATAACAAGAAGTTATTTTTCTAATTAGTTTAACAATAAATGCTCGGTAAATAATATTATCTGTTTTGCTTATGTATCTTCCTAATAAGTGAATACAATAATCATCGAACAAGAATATAAGTATTACACCTAAATAGGTACCTATATAAATAATATATATTATTTTTAAACTATCCAAATATATTAGATATCAAGAAATGTCAAAAGCAGTGGCGCCATACCACTATATTATCTAGATCAGCGGTCACTAACCAAGTGGACCTCGTGGACCATTAAACTCACACCTCCAAAGCCTGCGGAACAGTAACATAAAATTATTTTAAAAAAGGCTCTACGACTTCGGTTCTTTAGCTCGGTAAAATATATTTTTTTAGATTATGAGATTACATAAATTTCTAAACAAAAATAAAACATTTTGAAAATATATTTTTTGAATTTCAAAATTAAATTTTGTTTTATTTTGGTTTTGTAAAAAATATTTTTTGAGATTATAAGATTGAAATTGAAGATTTTATGTGAAATTTTTATATATTTATATTTTTTGAATATCAAAATCTTTCTTGGATATTTAGCTTTTCTACCTATATAATAATCTATAATAATATTTTTCAAGATTATACGATATTATATTATGATTATTATTATAAAAAAAATATTTTGAAATTTTTATTTGTATCTACAGGTTTAACATATTATATAAGTTCAAAATAATAAACTTTTGTTCAAAATTCAAAATAAATTCAAATATCATTTTAGATTTTTTAAATTTACAAAAAAATTGTATTATATCTTTTAGGTTTCTTTCCATAAAAATAAAGAAATCCCCTCTATATTTAACTTTGCCCCCCTCTATATTTAACTTTTCCGGCGCCACTGTGTTTATTCCGTATTAAAATGGAAAGAAGATATCAACGTAATATAATATAAAGTAAAAAAATTGCAAGTGATGTTTTCTACATTTGATTTTATTTACACAGTGTTTAAATTAATTTTATTGTCATGAAATAATTTATATTTTTAGTTTTCCTTACCTGAGAGTTACAAAATTTTCAAAATGAATCTATTTCTTCCAATAGCATTTTTTATGATAAATCTGCATTATTTACGAGCATTTGAAAGTAAGCTATTGCATCACTTTAATGTAAAGCATACATTAAACTGTTAAAATTTAACAAATTTTAGTCCCGGCGCCCCCTAGAATAATAACAAAGCAACCCCCAGTTCGTGAATTGTTATTTAATGTGGAAAAATTCAGTGACATAAACCAGATGCCATGTTATATAGAATGTGAAGCTGCCGGAGAACCTCTTCCAAAGTAAAATTTTTTGTTTGAACTAACACTTCCTTAATATCAATTCATTAGGTTTCGTTGGACCAAAAACGGACAAAACTTGAATTGGGAAACGTATGATGGGCGGATAACACAACAAATTGGTCGTGGTACATTACGTATAAAATATTTGACTGAAGATGACTTGGGGCAATATCAATGTTTTGCGGAAAACGAGTTCGGCGTGGCTATGTCAAATTCTGTTTTTATTCGGAAAACTGAATTTGGTAATTTCAACAATACTAGTTTAGTTTTGATACGAGGTAACGAAGGAGAATTATTTAAATTGAGTTGTCAACCGCCTGATGGTTGACCCAAGCCGAAAATATTTTGGATAATGCGAGATGGAACAGCAGAGTTTAAAATTATTAACAATTCTCGAATTACCGGGGATCCCGAAGGAAATCTGTGGTTTTCAAATCTAACCAAGGAAGATGCAAGTGATGATTCTAGCTATGCTTGTGCTGCTATCTCCACCAATCAACTTGAATATAAACTGAGGCTTCGTGTAATATTGAAAGTAGACTCTTCTGGATTACCTAAAACTGCTTGGTTTAAAAATGAAGAGCAAATCCAATTTTCAGATCGTATACATGAAGGAAATTACGGCAAATCTCTTTTAATCAAAGCAACCGATTTTGATGATGAAGGATTTTACACTTGTGAAGTTTATAATGGAATTGGAAAAGATAAGTCGTATTCTATTAATTTAGAAGTTTTAGGTAAAACTTTTAGACCTAAATTATTAAAATCTTAACTGTTTTTATCATAGCTGAGCCATATTTTACCGAGGAACCTGAGAGTGTTAATTCGGCTGAAGGTGAAACTGTGGAATTTCGTTGTAAGATTTTTGGTAAACCAAAACCAGAAATTAAATGGATATATAATGGCAAACCAATAGATGAAGCTCCTTTAAATCCTAGGAGGAAGGTGGGAATTAAGAATATTATCATTGAAAACGTTACCAGAGGAGATATTGGAAATTATGGTTGTTACGCATCAAATTCTTTGGGATTCATTTACAAAGATGTTTATGTTAATGTTATAAGTAAGTTACCCTTAAAAAATGTTTGTTTTATATTACATTATAAATGAAATTTTCAGCTATGGAACCGTATATTACCCAACATCCTAAAGATGTCGAATCAGTTGATGGTGGAAATGCAACTATCACCTGTAGGGTATTTGGTGTTCCAATACCTGAAGTTAAATGGAGTTACAATAATAAAACCCTTACAGGAAATAGATTCATTATTTCAGACAACGGAGATTTATACATAAGCAATGTTCAATTTGAAGATATGGGACAGTACAGTTGTGAAGCTGAAAATAAATATGGATTTGTATCTGAAAGTGCAAATTTAATTATCCGAGGTAGAGCTATTTAAAATTTTAATATATTTCTTCTACAGATTTAATTGTTTTAGAACGCACAAAAATAATTGAAGGCCCAAAATACTTTTCCGTTACAGAAACTGGATCTTTGGTAACATTCGCTTGTAAATCAAAATATGATCAAAATCTCCAGCCCACAGTTCTGTGGTTTTACAATGGGAAGGAAATTAATTTTGAGAGTCAATCCAGAATTGTGAAGGAAGCAAATTTTTCTCTTACCATAACAAGAGCTCAAGAAGGAGACGCTGGAACTTACACTTGCGTAGTTCAAACAAAAGTGGATCGAACTGAAGCTTCTTCTACTTTAATTGTACAAAGAGTGTAATAATTTTAACTGAATATCAATGTTTTCTTTAAGATGAGCAACCGTTTCTGTGAAAATAGCGTTTAGAAGTTTGAAACAATACTTCAGCTGGTTTATGCAATAAAAATCCAAAGGTCTTCCAATGGTTCAAGTTCGCTTCTCCGCAGTAATAGTTGTTTTTCAGTATGCTATGTTACAAAAGTAGCAGAATCTATCGTGGAATCGAACCTGGGACATTTCAATTCACTAACGGACGCGTTATCATCTCATCAGCTAGAATATCTTTGCAGAAACGGTTGCTCATAGCACCTTTGGGGTCCATTGACTTCAGAGTGAGTGCGAGTTGCGATTTGAATGTCGATTATTTGTGTCTTGCCGCACAAAAAGGAATTTAAAAAAATAGAGCACGAAAAACTCAGAACTACTTTAATTTTAATGGGGAGCCGAGTTTCATGAAAATTGGTGAAGGTAAGTAGGTTTATAGGTATTATAATGAATAATATATTATTTTGGATAAAACTTTTAAATTTTACATTATAAAATCAATAGCTTTAACAGTGCTCGTGTGTAAATACAGAGTATGGTCCAAAAATATGAAACATCTCGTTTGTTTCTTAGGATAAAAACTACTTTCTTTCATCTAAAAACGTAATGTAAATATGATATTTAAAATTGTATTTATTTTACAGCCTTTTCACGTAGTTTAAAAATTTTTTCACGTCCTGTTGATATTGAACTAAATTTGATGGTCCATATTCGGAATTAAGGATATGTAAATAAATTTCCCCACTTTCTGTAGCCAAAACCTAAAAATAATAAAAATCACGAAAATGTTTTACCATAATTTTGCCATTTACCATATACGAAGTGTCGTTATTTTTTACCAATATAGGCGACAACTTCATGCAGGTTATTTTTTCTTTAAATGGTATGGAATAAATTGGATACAAATCACTAACGGCCAGATCCCATAAGTGCAAGACGTTGCTACCATCTTTGGCGTAAAAAACGCATGGTTTATGGTAAGACCATTGCAATAGTTGAATACCACTCGGCGTACTGTTGTCATCTTTATTGGACATCGTCATGAGAGGTTTTTCCAAAAGGCACGAATATAATACCACCGTTCCATCTTCATGTCCAGCAAAAAAGTACAAAGGCGAAAAGGGGCAAAACTCCAAACAATTAGCAGACGATAAATTTTCTAAAATCGAAAGGTACGTTAGAAAAGTAGGAAAATTGAGGAAAACACCTACCTACCTGGAAGATATTTTCTCGGATTGACTTTGTGTCCAGAAATTAAACAATGTGCTATATATCCATAATTGGTTAGAACAAATATGTGGTTTGGATTCATCACATTGATGTTCATTTCAATACACAGAAGATCCACTAAATCTGGATTTAGGCTTTTGAGGGAAAAATTTAAATTTTGAACTATAGAAATTTTGTTCTTTGGCGTTACCGACGCCACCGATTGATCCAAGGTGTAATGTTTCGATATGATACTCCATAAAATGATTGTTCCACTTTCGTCTAGCGAGCAAATCTAAAAGGAAAATTATAATTTTTGTCGATCTTTGAAATCCATCCGGCGTGCTTACCTGGTTATTACTTTGCTTCCATGTTAAGCTGTCATTATCGCTAGATTCAGTTGTATCTGCAAGACTGCAAATCGAGACAACTTGGCAAAGATGCCCACTTTCAATTTCGGTTATATAATTTGGCTTCTGAAAATTTTCTTCTCTTTCTGTGCTATTTTGAAAAATAATCTGATTTTTAGTATAGTTTCCGTTGTCCCATATGGAAATGGACCTTGAAGCAAAAGTTATATTATTGGAAAATAAACCAAAATAGCTTATAATTACCCATCAGTTAAGCCTCCAAAAATTAATCCCTTTCCTTTTGGAACAAAACAGCAACAGTTCAGATCGCTCGAAATTGTGTAAACATTTTCTGGTTTTTCGGTATTTAGCACACACCAGACACAAATATAATTATTCAAACACGAATCACTTCCTATATCAGATCTCTTTTTACTTCTTCCGTGCACGGTTAAAATTTTAACATTGGTATTCGAACAGTAGGCGATAAAAACGATCGGCCTGTCTTGAAGAAATTCGTGTAAATTCGTCTCAAATTCGATGTAACCTTTACTGAAAGGAATCTCTCTTGAATTCTTTTTTACTTTCTGGTCACGACTGTGAATCGATTCTTCCAAAAGGTTCAGAATGATTTGGCCATGCGAAGTAACAAATTTTTCCAGTCGTTTGGGATTGACGGTAGGTTCGGTTACAAATTCGGGGGAAGGAACAGAATCATCACCCACTCCCACAAACTCCTTTTTGTAGACCTCCATATAATTTGGGTCAGCGGTGTCGATTTTTGAAAACGCTACGGGAAATTGCGTCCACTTATTGGTGAGTTCTATCAAATCTGTTTGTACTTCCTCGTGTACATCGTCGGCGCCTGTTTGGGTCGAAATTTGTATTGTGTTTGTTTTTCCGTAACAGTTTATAAAGTCTTCGTAACTAATGGGAGGTATGTCGAGCAAGGTGAAATAGCAAAAATCTAAATGTATCATACTTAAGATTTCTTCGCCTCTTTTTCGTTGCTTCGCAACGTTTTTATTTTGCTTCCATTTCTTCTGCGCGTCGACAAAGTTTAGAAACTGCAAGTTCCCCGATTGGATGGACGATTTTCCATCTTCGAACCCTTCGTCCGATAAGGAGCCCATATTGCTGCGAACGTTCTCGTTTAGTTCGATCACGAAAGTTTCGGGTTCCTTCGATTCTGTTATATTTTCCAGCAGTTGTTTGTGTTTCAGTTCGGGCAAATCAAAATTTCCCGAGTCAAGCATTTTCTCTTCATCAGTTTCTTGTTGTTTCGGCGGTGCACTTGTGACTGGAGGGACGTCACTGCTGGAAGTTGTGTCGTCGTCTGTCAAAACGTTATCTCCTGATAGTGAGGAAACGGGAGACGAAGACACGTATTCTTCAAAATCTGACTCGTAAGAGTCGAAGTCGTCTTCGTAATCGTTGTCGTCTTTCAATTCTTGAGCGTAACTTAAATCTAGTGACGATAAAGGGGTCGTCTCACCGATTGGGATGTCTGGTCCAGCTATGTTGGAGTTAACTATACTGCCCCTTTTTAGAGTAGCCGTTCTTGGACGATCAATATCGGGTTCAGGTTTAATTCTTACTTCACTTTTGGAATGAATTTTAGTAGTTTTGGTTTTGGATTTTTCGATCGGTTTGGTTGCAACGTTTTCTTTACTGGACGATTCACTTTTCTGTTCTTTCAATGCATTTGAATACATTTCCTTACTTGGAAAGTATTTTACGTTGGAAACTCTTTTGCTAGGAGGAGTTTCCGGGTTGCGTTTTTTTGGTTTAGCCAAAAGCGTATTTGGTTTTTTCTGCGTTGTCGATAATAATTTGGTCGTCGATGATGATTTGGTCGTTGGGGATGATTTGTTCGTCGTAATCGAAGAACTTTTTTCAAGTTTGGACTTGATTGTGAGAGTTGATTTGCCAGTGACATCATTTTTCTTAACAATTTTTGGTTTCTCCGTTTTAAGGTTATCATCACTTACCTTTTCGGTCGAATTAAGTTTAACTATTTTGCTATTAGATAAAATTTTTGGTTTCGATTTTAAAGTACTTGTTGGGGTTACACCTGTTTTTTCCGCTATGCTACTTTTTGAATTGTTTGCATCTTTTCGATTTGTCCTAGATACTGGGGTCACATTTGCGTTACTCTTAGTTGTTGACTTTGACATTATCGGATGAATTCAGCACTTTTCACTTATTTTACAGTAAAATGATTTAACTAATAACAAACTATACAAATTAAACTTTCACTTTGACATTTTTTCAACTTGACACAAATGACTAAACGTAACACGTGCCACATTGTAAACGGTGCTCTGAAATAATCAATGAAACTTGTTATGCATGGCTGATTGTGGGGGAGAATCAATAATAACAATACCATTAAATTAAAAAATTTAATTGTGGGATTATGTAGTAATACAAATAATATCACAGAACTTGACATATCAAATTGCTAAAATAATCAAATAAATCATTGTTAGGGCCATCTTCCAAATTATTTTTTATTTCTACTTGTAGGTTATTGATTTGCCTATAAATAAATAAAAAAGGCTACCAATTCTGTTTTACATTTAGTAGGTCAGCGATGCAATGTAAAAATAGAATATCATCATACGAAATAGGAAAAACTAACAGCCTTCTTGGATTTTATCAAATAAGCATTTTAGCGTATTTACATTTTGAGTACAGCAAACAAACAAATAAAGTAAGGAACCGAGCTAAACAACGAAATACTGAAAGCACCAGATCCAGGCGTGCACGCTTCCATCCCCTTCCACATTTTCTCGTATTCTCTTCCCATCTTATCGGTGTTCTTTGCAGTTGGAAGCTCTCGTAACTTCACAGTGTCGTCGTTAAATAAAACATTGGCTTTACCATCAAATAAACCAAACATTGTGAAGGGCGTCGTAAGCGACTTAAAACTTTTTCCAAACAAAGTATCCATTTGTAAAAATACGTCCAAAGTGTCTTTCTTCCAAAGTTCGCTACTGTTAGTCCTAATCATCGCGTGACCAAGTGGTGCCCAACTTAAATAACACGATTCCATATCTTTATCACAAACCGTTTGGTAACTGCTTTCACCGGTCACTATGTTCCCTTTCTCGTTCACATCTGAAAATGAAAACAATGCGAAACCATACCAAGACAGTTTTGCAAGGACTTACCCATGAAGAACTTTTTAAAATTACTTTTTGACACAAAAGCTACATCCCCATTTTCGTGCGTCAAACATCTCATGGCACCAAAATCACCATTACTTACATCTCCTTTGCACATCTTCCGCAAACTTGAAGGATATTGTTTTGGCGATCCAGGAACACAACTTGGACCGAAAAATTCGGCCATTCCTTTATAAAACGGACAAGACGTTAGCATTCTTTTCCCATTCAAATAGTTTGCTACGCTGTTCCACGCGACTCCATCGTACATCGGGAAACAAGCCTTCTTCCCTTTAAGATCGCTGAAGGAATTTATACCAGAATTTTTTTTGACTATGGCTACGGTGACATATTTATCTTCCTCCTTGGTGGTTTCGTAAAATAAGGTCTTCAAATTATACTTTCTGCAATCAAATCAGTAATGGAACAAATTTGTACATTAAAAAGGTGTTACTTACTGTTCGGCAATTGGAATCTGATCTGGCGAAACCATAACAATATCTGCTAAATGCTCCGTAACGCCTTGCATGCAATGAGTTTTGTTGTCAGCTTTCACACAATCAACATCGGGCTCGACGCCATAAACGGATGCGGCCTCTCTTAACCACGAACACTTTGAGTTTTCTATGTTGGAAGTCGTACATATCCTGATCGTACGCGGAGGATGACATCCAGGAAAACTATTTGCACTTAGGAAACCGACAGGTCGGGCCAAAAAACTTTCAACCGCTTCGATTGGTTGCAAATTATTAATATTCACGTGGTAAGTTTCTATCAAGTTAAGTAAAGCTGATTTCCAGGAGCTTATATCGATGTGGTTGAGCGATGATATAAACGCTTGAATTTCTTGAGCTATTGTTCTAAAAGTGAATATCAAAATTAGTTGTGGTCTTAAAGTTTGAAATAACTACCTTTTTGTCGCTACAACAGGCCACGGTTTAGCTACCCAAACGCAAGGTGGTGCAGTTGAGTTCAACGGAACTGTGGTACCATTTGGACACAAATAACTATATCCAGTAGGATCGGCAATGCTACTGCCCGGAGCTAAACCGAAGTGACTTCGAGCGTCGTCCAAACGAGCCCAGCTAATATCTCCAACACCATCGGTTAAACACAGTAATGGACCTTGACGACCCCAATATTTATCGTTCATTGAGCAGGAGTACGGGGAGTCACACAATTTACATAAATTGGAATATTTTTTTTCTAAAATAAAATTTTGAAATGCAACTGTTAAATATTGTTTCGTATAACCTACTGAGAGCGACGTCTAGCGTGGGTTCGTTTACCCACGGTCCCGCTTTACAGGCAGCCTTAAAGTATTCAGACGACGCTTTAATCCTGTTTTCTGTTAAAGTAGCAAAAGAGTTGCAGTTTTGAGGAACGACGGACATTTCTAAAAACTACAACAGAGATTAAACCGATGCTTTCGTTTTATTCGTAAGTTCTTACGTTAGCTAAGATTTGGGTCCAATCGGCTTCGTATCCATAACCAGGATGACATAATCGTTTGTCTCTTAAGTCATACCGGTTCTTAATTCCAGCATCATTGTTTGTAATTGCAACGACTTCGTATTCGAATTTATCTATAATTAGAAAAATATGTAGGTAGCTTGCTAAAAGAATCTTTGTAGAAATTACCCACCATCGGTATATCGCATTTCGTTGGTTACCAAAACTTCGATGCCAATATTTGAAGCGGTTACTAAATCTTCTGGGGTAAATATGGAAAAATCTGCCTTTCCTTTGGAAATTCGCCGGAGGCAGTCGAGCCTGAAGAGTTTTGAATTAAAATTTTATTACGATAGTAATGGTAATTTTTACCTATCCAGCCCAATGACGCATTCAACTCGACTTTCGGGATTGTCGAGGACTGGACAATATCGGGCTGCTTTTCGGAAACTTCCTTTTCCATCGACAATGCATACTTGATCTGAAACAAAATTTTAAGACCGCGATCATCAATCAGTTACAAGTAGTTTTAGTATGATTGAATCGTAAATTGTAATATTATTTACGGACCTATAACAATAATTCACCATAAACCATAATAATATTTAATATGTATACCTAATTATTTAAATGCAGGCTTTTGTCTTATAATTGTGATAAATTGCTACATTTAATAGGAGTAATGAACTTGACCTTTGTATGCTGAACTTGTAAACATCGTGGAATAAATAATAAGAATTGCAATTAATATAATTTGGAAGTGGTCTTTAGCATTCAGTTACGTAAAGTTAGACCCAATGCAAATTGGAATAAAAATTGATGACCAGGATAGGTTTGTCTCTCAGTTTGAAAACCTCAGCTTTCAGTTGAAATGAAGTACGTAAGATAATTTAAACCGGAACTAGACAATTATTCATAATTGAAATTAATCCATCGAGAATTGAAGTTAGATATATAAATAAAAAAATATATAAGAATGTAGTGAAAAAAAAAATGAGAAGGAAATGAAAAAAGTGTAATTTATATGATACTTATAAGAAAATATGACATATTATGCATTATTTAAATTATCAGATATTCTGAAGGTTTTCTTTAAAAAAAAATTGTGAACAAGAACATAGCAAAAATTAAAAATAATAAGTATAAAATAAAATGTTAATGCCTTTATAATATTGCATTATATAATTTATTTATTAATATTAATTTATCAATGCGGGAGAAAAAAATTTCCTTTGGGTTTTTTACATTTACTTGGTTATTCCAAACAAGGTGATATATCAACCTAGTATGGTTAAGAAGGTAATTTCTGAGTTTAGATTTACAAGAATTAATTAATTCCTGAGAATATAAGATACACCAGCAGCATACTATTAAGGATTTTCCAATTTAATAATAGCATTAATTTTGAAAAATATCGAAATTGTTATGATAGAGTTTAGGGGAGATTACTTAAAGTTACATAAATAATCTGAGAATGTATTTTTTTAATTTAATCCAAAAAAAATTCTTTTTTTTAGGATAAATATACTGAATTTTGAAATTATTATTACATTATCTATGGTGGGGATCAATGCATTAAAATTAATATAATATTTTTAAAATTAGTATTAAAATATCTAATTTAATTATTCAATTTGAACAACAATTTACACACCACGTTATTAAAATCCTTGAAGATAATTTTTATTATTTGTACTTTTTACAAAAACAACTGCAATTAAAACTTTTTATACCATCAGGAACATAAATATGCTGGTATGTACATAGTATCTCTTATTAACCATATCCGTAGAATAATTTATACAATTAAATTATGACGTATGAATGTCTAGGATTTTACTAGAAAACATCTAAATTCTGGTTTTTCAAAATTTTGAACCGTATCTGTGTTTTTCATTTATTATAAATGCTACGCAGTAAGATACATTTATACATAATACCTATATAATATAATTTATACAAAAATTTGTATTTCTGCATTTGACTGTTATTATTTATCTACAATAACTTGGTATATTACTAATCAAAGCTGATATTTAAATAACTTTTTTTTCCGTGTAGCAGCAGTGTAGCTTCAAATTATAAGCCTTACGCAAAATTTATGTTAATTATAATAATAATAACCATTATTAATCACATTAAATTAAAAATATAATAATTAATTGTCACGATTAGATGTTGCTAGACGGTTGGACCTAAAAAATATTTTTTTTTATTTTACTTTTTTTTATTTTTTAAATTTAAAAAAAAGTATATTTTCTAATTTTTTTTTCTAAAGTCATGTGGACGGCCACATCAGATTTTTTGTTTATGTATAATAGAAAATAGAAAAACCTCCTTATATTAATTTTCACCACTTATTTTAAGATTCGGGATCAATGGAATATTCAGAAATCATTACCAAGGGCATTTTTGAATAAAAGCAACCGACATGATGTATCTACCTACGAAAACAGTAACCGGTCTCGTAAATTTTTTGCACCAAAGCTACATCTTTTTAATCACTTTCAAGATTACCAATATTTATCTTTTACCTTGCATTTGCTTGCAAGAAAGAATCGAAGACATTTTTTATAAAAGAAATTAGCGATGCAGTGGCGGAACCTCAAAAGTTGAGCTTCCACGTAAAAATAGTTTTTTTGTTTCAAAAAGCACAATAACTAAAGAAACACAAAAGATAATAAATGCTTAAAATTTTAGTTGGTGGTTCGGTGCTGGCCAAAAGAAGAGTGAAGTGTATTTTTCTTGCCCAAATAAATTACTTCCTGAACTTATCTTTTGCTTAACTTAGTCGGTGAAATAAAATTTGCAAGAGACTCCATTTTAAAATAATGAAGATCAAATTTGGACGACTCAAAATTCAAAATTATTAATTTAATAATCAAACTTCACATTTGCTAATATTTGCCGTTTCTTTTGGTTTTGCGTACATTTATTTACTAAGAATAATGTATTATTATTTATACACAGTGCCGTTACAACTTTATTGGGGGTTTCCGGTTTTTACGCCCAAAATATAATTTCTTTGCGTTTTTTTGAGAAGAAAGAATCAATAACTTTATTTGGGTCAAGGACGGTGGTCTACCTTAAAAATTATACTATTTTTAATTAATATTTTACAATATTATAATATGTTTTATATAAAAATAGATATGCATTTAAATATAAAATTTTAGAAAAAAATTTTCTCTTTTCGAGACCAAAATATCGTGACAATATATTATATAAAATTTATTATGTATAGACTTATCAATAGACTGAGGTGGAAATTTCATAAAATCAATCAAGTTCTACTCTATCAGCAGTAAGCCACTGATTTTGGTTTGGTAACCGGAATTGCTACTAAGCATTTTTTGCTGACGACCACTTGACCGCGCCGAAGTTCATCATTGCCTCATGCGACCACGTCTGTGAAGGCTTTGTTTCTATGTGCAAGAACAAACAACACGCGACTTGGTTTGCTTGATCAAAATTTTATTTCCAGCATCGACTAACTATCAATAATTTATTTTACAATAATAATTATATCAAAAATCAAATAAACATAGAATAAATAATTACAAAGTCCTCACTTGCAGTTTTAAATTTTAGTGGCTTTTTCAAGGACTTTTAAATTTATATTATCGAATTATAATCAACTGATATTTAAAAAAGTGTTCAAGCATATAAAAAATATTAAAAATTGATATTAATTCCAGAAAATATTTACGAAATATTTTGTTTATCAACATTTAATAATTTAGCAGCACAATTTATTATTCATTCAAGTTACATAATATTATCGGAATTCGATTAAATTCCCAATGATTTCGTATTAGGAATCTAATTAATTTATTTTACGATGATATTATGTTTATTTTGTGTTTCAAAATATTTAATTCGAAACCAAAAAATTTCAACAAAAGTTACATTTTTGAATTTGATTTAATTTTATAAACAAAAACAAGTGTACTTACATTTTTTTCGACATTCAACAAGTGATAAGAATGTGAATGTTACGATAACACTTAGGATACCACAATTAGTGATGTGCATGGCACTCGGTTAATTTAAACGAACTACAGTGGTCTCGCGAACACAAACATCAAAAATCCCAAAAGTGTATTTTACTATAAAACGACTTCTTATTCTTGTCTACTCGTCCTTGTTAAATTAATTATTCATCCATACGTACAAGGCCATAACTTGTATTACACTAATTTTTGTGGATTTTCCGACACTCTTTCAACTTTCGAACGTGAAATTTTACGATATGCTGCTGATTGCTGATTAAACTTATCGCACACTGCTATAGAGATATTTTTCAAAAATTGTATTGCTGTATTGTTCTAACCGCTTAATAAATTAATATTTATGTCGTAAGTTTTTTGTGCTTACTAAAGGATTGTTGTGTAACTGGTTAAAACGATAAGTCGGAAATAATCTGCTAATAAGTTGAAAATCAGAGTGGAATAGTGCGCAAAATTTTTGTAAAATAATTTTGAATAGCGAAATCGTAGATACGCCACTGACTCCATTACAAAGCAAAAAAATTTAATATTTAACAGGTACCTAATTACCTAAACATTTAAATGGTGAGACTTTAAAAAAAATTTAAACCTGAATTCGTTGAGCAATGCTAATAAAATAATTAGCACTCCAAAGCAATAAATTTCATAAATATTATGTCACCCAATAATAAAATAAAATAAAAACTCAAGTTTTTGAAAAATTTAATTATTATTGTATTCGATAATTTAATATTCAGTCCTCAAGGATTGCCCGTGAATAGTCTTTGTGTAGTGTTGCTTTCCCGGTCGCCAAAGGCCCGAGGCAAATTTTAAAATTGGCTAAGAAAAGTTGTATGCAATAACCATATAATTACGAATGTCTAATTTTCAATAATAAAATAATTAATTAATTATTGCATTATAATTCAAATTTTATTCAAAAATACCTGTACTTTACATCTACACTTTTATTATTAAACAAATAAGACACACTTTTTCATATATAAATTAGTGTCCTGTAAAATTATAAATACTAGATTTAAATTTAAAAATCAACAAGCTATAAATAAATAGATTATTTAATATCACACGGTGAATACTTTTTTCTACTCCTATAATAGCGACCTTCAGGAATTTTTTTAAAGATTTTTAAAATCTTTGAATTCTGGTGGCTGCTCTTGATCCATTAAAACTTAATTTTTCATCCAAAGGCTCTTAAGTACGAAGTGAGAGAGAACTCACCGAAGAAATCCGATGAACATGAGAAGGGAAATGTGAAGAAATGCATTTATTGGTCGAATAAGTTTTTCGGAACGAAGGTCTGTTGTAGAAGTAAATGGAAATCCAGGGAAAAATATTATTTAATCTAATATAATTAAGGCGTAAATTTTGGTAACTCATGGCGCTTAGGGCCAATTTCATAATGAATTTTAAAGGAAGCGTTAAATTTAAAACCGCCTTTAATACAAAATAAACCAATCAAAATGATGACTTTGGCTTTAAAAGCGGTTTTAAATTTAAAGTTACCTTTAAAATTAAACCAGACGTCCCTGACTAAATTGTAAGGATACATAAAGAATAATAAGTAATTAAAAATTTGTAAAGCTATTGGTTTTCTAATGATGGTGCAGATTTATGTGACCTTTACTATTTGATTTTTTATTATGCAATTCACGTAATGTATTATATTAAAATGTTAACAAAAATAGTAAAAAATAGTAATGTACCTACCGTTGTTTAATGTGTGGAAAATAAAAAAGTTAGTTTTTAATCGTATGAGATCCCTCCTTCGATTTTCTTTCGGGGTCCCCAAATATGAAGGAGGTCTTGCCACAGTAAGGAGCAAATAGAAATAAAAGTGTTTGGTCACAGACGGTGAAAGACGTTTGAAAACAAGATTCAGCCTAATTGCGCCTATGAAGGCGCCCTATTTTTTCTTCCGCGTCCGGGTAACTACTGGCTTTAATCTATCACTGTCTCTACAACTCCTACTGATCAATTTTATACATAGAATTTCCACCAAGAAGGATATTTACGAAAAAATACTATTTACCATTTTTTCAAAAAATTTCAAGTACTTTGAACTGCCATATCTCGAAAGATATTCAAATTTCAATATATTAAATTGTTTTATTTTTAAGCAGAATTTTATCCTCTACACTTTCGGTTATGTTCATTTTCCACCCCAGATACACTAGAATTGAGTTATTCATAAAAATGTAAAAAGGGACAAACAAGAAATAAAAATGATCAATTTTGACAGCTAGGGCACTGTCAAGGCTTGTTTACGTCACAGCCAATGCAGTTTCTGATGAATATATTATATTAAGATAGAAAAAGTTAAAAAAAGAATAACGTGGTAAAATAATGATAATATAATGCGGACCACCCTAAAACAATAGGCAGATCTTTTATCAAAATATCGTTTCCGAAATTTAAATTGCTTATACCGATGTTATGTAGGAGTGTATGTCTGGTGATATAAGTTTCAGGCGAAAACACGCACAATATTAATAATAATCATTGTATTGAATATGCGCTACGTAAAAGAAATTGAAAAATCAAACGTAACAGCGCGTTTTAAAAATGCTAATTTAAAATTCCAACACCTTCAGTATTGGAATTTCAACTTTTTCAAATAAGTGGAAGGGTAAGCAAGTTAGATGCAAACAACTGGGAGTTCATGGTACTCATATTTGTAATCACTCAATTGATAAGAGCTACTTATATGAGTTAAATAATGACTTAAGGTTTTAATGCCAAATTAGCTCCAGAAAATGTTAATTAAGGATTATAACGTGTCGCCAGTTAGTTGTTTTACATGAACTCTTGAAACTTAATATTTAGGTGAGTAAAATGTAGTAGAACTTTTTGTAAATCATTATTTCAAGTTTAAGATTTTAAATTTTTTAATTTGTAAGTTAATATTTATATTAAGACGTGAAATGAAACAGCAATTTTAAAATAGAATAAATTTATAGATGGAAAATTTTTAGTGCTTTATTGAACTGGTTTTTATTTTTGGATGCTACTGCAGTTCGCTCCCTATTTTTATTTTAGTCATTAATTCCTGTCATATAAGTTCATTGTTATTAAGTACATTTATTTATGAACCTGATAAAAGATTAGATAAAGTATTTGTGGTGTAAATATTAGTCAGTTAGACTGGGTTATGGAAATCGAAAAAAATTATTTAAACACAAATACAAAAAATACATATTTTAACGAAGAAATATTCGGCAGGTGCAGTATACGTAATAAAATATCAACAAGTTGTTGAAAGTAAATATTATAAGAATTCGAAGAATTTTTGAAAATTTGACTGTTAAAATTTTAATTACTAAATTTTTTATTCAAAACTCGAGTACGGTAGTTGATTGTAAACTTCCTGTTTAAAATCATAATATTATGATAACTTGACGACAAGATCTGTGTAATTTAAACAAAAATAAGTGACGGAAGTTGAATATAAATTATGTATTTAAAGGTTTGTTATTTTATGGTTAGATTTCGCGGTTACGGTATTTGCCATTTTTTGTTAAATTTAACATAGTAAAACAACTTTTTTGGTATGTTGTGTCTGTTCTAATTGACACATCGACATTCCATATTATTTGTTCATCATAACATTTAGTAGTTCTTAATTAATGCTCAGTTGCGCAAAGGCGAGTTAAAATTTAATCTACGATTAAAATTATACAATAATTAATAATTTTAATCATAGATTAAATTTAATTTATTCACCTTAGTGAAACTGGGAAGCATGACACAAAATTTTGGTTTTACATAACACTCAACAAATGCGAGAACTTGTATAAAAGTGTGGTGAATATTTTACTTACTTACAACGAGACGATTTGGTCATTTTTTGAATTTGCAACTGGGAGCGACAAATTTTGATAACGAAAAACTTGCGAATGCGTACATGGAGGAAGAAAATTTTAGAGGACCATGTCCGGTGATAAGGGAAAGAGAACGCCATGTTAAGAATTATTGAATTATTATTTTTTTCCGGTTTTGCTTTTTGCTCTTGCTTTTGTTTAAATCCGTTAAAATTTTCATTCTGATCTTTATCACATTTTTAATTGAAGTCTCATGGAAATTTTATTCCAATGATTGCGTTGAGCTAAAGATAAGTCGAATAGTTAATTTTTTTCTATAAATTTCTTGGGGCAGGATAAACATATTTGAATATTTTACTCAGACGTAAATCGTTCTGAATAATATTTTTTATAATACTTCTGATGGCATACTCTTTCCGGGTTAAAATGAAATATGAGAAAAAATAAAATGAGAAAGACACACAAAATTGTAAATAATCTATACTTAAGCGGCATTTGCAGACGACTTTTGAATTTTCTCGTCAAATTACATTAGAAATTGTGGAAAATATTGCTGATTTTCACATTTCAATTTTTGTGTTAAAAAATACCAAATGGGATATTTGGCTTTTATTTTGTTAAATTAAAAAAAATTTAATTCCCGTTTATTTATATTTTTCAGAAAGGAGATTCTCTTCACTTGAAAACGTCGGCCTTACAATGAGGAAAGTCAATCGGAAATTGTTGCCCATTAAAGCGCATTTCTTCTTTTTTATGGCTGGTAAGAACCAAAACATAATACTATAACATTATGGTGGAATCAGTTCCATTTTGCGAACTAAATTTTTGCATTTCCACATAGTTAAACAAAAAATATTCAAAAATGTACTTTTCCAGCTATGGGCCCAGTGCTTCCACAACTAGGAGTATATGGAAAAGAACTTGGAATATCTAGTGTTGTGATGGGTAGCGTGACTGGCATTTTACCCATTCTTTTTTTAGTCGGAAAACTTACATTTGGAGTTCTGGTCGATGTGTTTAGAGGCTATCGTAAAGCAATTTTTCTGACTCTTATCGTATGCACCAGTATTTTTTACGGACTTCTCAGTTTTGTTCCTGCAAGATTTATAACGGAGTACACATTTACAAACATATCCAGTCATCAATTGGACACATGTAATGTCACAGTCAGTAAAATATAAATCAAAATTACTCAATATTAGAAAATTTTTGAAAATTTTGCTACTAAGCCTTAAAATAAAAACTCTTTTAGGATTACCAAGGGAAATTCGAATGTAATAATGTGATGAAGGTAGTTTGTAATTGGATTTCTGGAAACTTTACATCAAACACTTCCGTTTACGGTTTGATGCAACCAAATGTAGGTAATCAACCGCTCGCCAGCCATAATTACACCCTATGTTTGGAAAATTTGATCATTGACAGTGATTCCAACTTTGACATCAACTGTTTGGAAGATATCGAATCGAACACTGGCTGTCTATACCGTTCCTTTACATTTTGGGGATTCATCGTATTAATGTCATTGGGAACGATCGGATTTAACGTTCTAAATTCAATCAGTGACGCCATATGTTTTGATATCGTTGGTAAAAAGAAATTGTTTAAAAAAACCAATTTACCAGGCTAACCGTTTTAGGGGACGAGCATGATTATGGTCAGCAGAGAGTTTGGGGAACGTATGGATTTGGTTTGAGTGCTCTCTTGTCGGGATACATAATAGACTATTGGTTTGGAGGTCAGCTAACGTACGTGCCAGCTTTTGTGGTGATGTTAATATTTACAGTATTTGATTTCATAGCCTGCATTAAACTGAAGGTACTAACTAATTAAAATTTTAAACGTTCCCGCAATTTCATTGCATTTAATTCCAGTTGCCGATTATAGAAGCTCCCAAAAATATATTTAAAGATTTGAAGGAGTTGTTGAATAATAAACACACTATTATTTTTATAATTTACGCAACAATGGCTGGAATCGTTGATAGCTTCATAATATATTTTTTGTTTTGGTATTTGGAAGATTTAGCTTTGGCGACAAATACAACCAATATTAAGTTGTTGGAAGGGCTCACTGTGGCTGCCGAAACACTTGGTTCAGAAGTAATATTTTTTTATTTGTCTGGTAAAATTATCGAACGGTTTGGACACGCGTATACGTTTAGTATGTGTTTTATATGTTATGGACTTCGATTTGGACTTATATCTGCTATTCCTTCGCCGTGGTGGATTCTCCCCATAGAGCTTGCTCTTCAAGGACCAACGTATGCTTTGATATACACAACTATCGTTGCTTACGCAAACGCCATTGCACCACCGGGAATGTCGGCAACGGTTCAAGGAATTGCTGCAGGAATGGACGATTGCCTTGGTACGCTTAACAATATTTTGATTTTGGTAAATTAATCTAATTTTTATTTAGGATACTCCATTGGAAGTATAATAGGTGGATTTTTGTATAAATACATTGGAGGAAAAGGAGCTTTACATGTGTTTTGTGTTCTAAGTTTAGTTTGTGGAGTTTCCTATTTAATTCTTCATAAAACTATTTTACAACGACGCGATGATCCGATAAACACAAAAATGAGGTATTTATCTCCAGAAGATGCCCTTATATCGTCGTTAGATAGCGAAGACAGAAAGGTCAAAATTGTGACAGATAAATTATAACAATTAATTTGATTGTGATATTTTTATATTGCTTTGCAGCTTTGTATTATAATATTGTTACATATTTAATTAAAATATATTTTATTAAAGTTTTATATTGCTTAATTAATAAATTATAATTCGATGTTGTGGGTTATCTGCTTTAAACTTTTATCTAAAATATTTGATGGAACCAGATTATAAAAGGGTAATTACCGAATTTTTACTAAAATGGACTTTCAACGTCGTCGGTTTAAGTCAAGTCTGCCACCTTGCTAGCGTGTATTTAGCAGGATATATTAGGAAATCCATCCAATCTGAATGGATTTACCTAAAAACCTTTTTAATGGCTTTTTACAATCACAAATGAAAAAGTTGTCCACTTTCTTTTGTACACTAATTATTTTTGGATCTAAAAATTAAATAATTCGAAAACTTCCGTAATTTTGTCTTCAATTTCATTAACTCAATATAAACTAATAAATCAGGATACAAGTAAGGAAATTAGAATCAAATTATCATGAAAAATTGTTTTTTGTTGAAAATTTTCGGAAAATTTACGTCGGAATTTTTTTTTAGAAATTTATTGTAGATTGACTAAAAACCGGCATGTGACTTCCGCCATCGGCTATCAATGCAATCTCTTAGCTTGTTTTCCAATTTGCAATAATTTCAAAAACTTCCACTATGACTTGACTAAATTTGGATTTATTATCTATTTACAATTTTGTTTGTTACATTAATTTCTTATCAAAAAAATTTTATTTTAAAATAAACGACTTCCAAAACGCATTAAAACCATTTTTATTCTAATTACTTTCATTTGTTTCAATCTTACACATTTCTATAATTTTTCAAAGCCAGTTTTAAAAATAGACGTCAATGGCTTTACCATCTTTTTTGAAGTCCTGGTTGCTCAGCCGGTTGAAGTCCTCAGTTTGTGCTGAGCGAAATTTTGTAATAAAACAAAATAAAAAAATAAATGAAATTATCCCCCTCGTTTGATCGTCACTATTGAAAGACTTCAAAGATTTGAGAAGAATGTTGAACAAAAAGTGGAAATTTGTTGTAAAATTTAATTCCAAATTAATTTCAATAAAGCTCCAAAGTAATTCGTAATTCTAAAATTTTGATTTCCCCTGACCTTCAAATTAAATTTAAAATGTGTTATGGGGGGGGTTGTTTTGAGTGAAGGAAAAGCAATTGTTTCTTCCTTTTTGAGGGGGTTTTTAAAATGAGGTGCTTTCTACTACTTATTTTATTTTTGAAAATATTTTTACAGTCAAGGATTTTCAAAATTTTTAATTTTGAAAATAATTCGACTTGGTTTGAGTATGAAAATGACTTTAATCTTATTTTTTAAATTTTTTATTTTAAAATCTAAGGTAATGCAGGAGAATAAAAAAATCTTTAATCATCTAAATTAAAAATTTCTAACCATTCTATATTATACAAAAATAAATTTTAAAATATATTGTAATGTAACGGAGTTAAATTTTTATTCAAATTTATAAAAATCAAAGCTCCACCCGGAAACAAATTAATTTTAATTATTTCATACCTATTGTCCATACTTCGCCCAATCCGCAATCCCGCGACCACAATTCCCGCCACCAAAATTCCGCCGGACCATAAGTAAGAACTCAATTTTACGAACGTAAAATTAAAAATTAAATTAAAATAAAGAAAAATCTCATCCAAAACTAGTAATAAATTGAAAAGGATTTAAAAATTAAATAACAAATAAACAAATACAATATAATTATATATTACTATTCAAATATGTATAGGTTAAGTTAGGTTAGGTTACACTAAAAAAAATAATTGATGGAAATTCATAATTTTTGCACCGATGAACAAAATTCATGACATTGATGAACAATACAAATGAATCATGTAATAAATTATTGTATTTATGAATTTGTTCATCAATATGATTATTTTTGTTCATCAGCGCAAAAATAATAAATTTTTCATCAATATGATGAATCTTTTTTTTTGTGTAGGTTAGGTTATGGACCGGCTTTTGGAGGCGGGAATTGTGATCGCAGGATTGTTGATTGTTGGCAGGGCCGAACCAAGGGTATCTGCCTCCCGGGTGCAAAATATAATTTGCCACCCTTCCTCGTCAGAACATCAGACATAATAAGGTTAATTGTAGAATTTTGATTTCAATTCTGTGATAATTGGTAATTTGTTAAAAAAAATAAAAATCATTAAGGTAACTTATATTTTCATTTTTTCCGCACTTAGTAGGATGCCGCCCAGGTCCTGCGCACCCCTTGCACCTTCGGCACGCGACGTCCATGCCGGCTGGATTTTAGTTTGGCAAGATTGTACTTCGACCCATAATCCGGTCGGTCGGTCCGGTCTAATGAGATTATGGTTCTGCAGGATTGTGACCACGGAATTATGGTTCGCTGCGGGAATTTGGCAGCGGGGATTTTGGCGGCAGGATTATGGCCGCGGGATTTTGTTCTAGACCGGAATAGAAACAACCTAAATATGTATTGTACAGGGTGGCCCAATTTCGATAATAACAGATATGAAAAAATGGATGGCGCATCCTCGATCTTTTTTTTCGAGAAAAACTCAATGGCGAAAACCAGAATTCGCTATCTTTTTTTGTTTTAGAGAAAGATTAAAGTAAACATCAAACCGTAGTCTATTGTTTTTAATACATAATTTGGTTTAAACAAAACACTACACAATTAAACCATTAGGTATAATAGGTATTGTAAACCATTTACACCAATTGTTTTTCAGTAAGCGAATATTTCTTTAGTTGCTGTCATTAAATTTTACTATAGTAACTATAATTTATATTATTTTAAAAATGAAACTCTTTGTTAAGAAAAACCATGATAGTATATAAAAAATATAGTATTTCATTCAAAATTGCGATATATATCTTTAATAATTTAACCAAGATTCAAGTGTTTATTGCAATATCTATAATTGGAATAAATAAAAACAGTTGGATTTATTTAAAAAATATTTTATTATAGACTTCATTTGACCAATAACAAAACCTAGATTTCCTTAAATTGTTAATTATTTTTTATAAAAAAATATATACCACTTTATTAATCTTCCCAAACAATGCAAAAAATAATTAATAACTTTTTTGTCAGAATACAATAATTAAAGTAACTAAAAATAAATTTTGATTTTTACGAACCGATTTTTCTAACAGATAACCATAACATGGCCAATTTTTACCATAGAAAAATAAATAAGCAGCGGTTGACCACAATTTGTTTCTATTTATTTTATGTGATATATCTCGAAATTTTCAAATTGCTCAAATTTTTGATCAGTTTAAGATGATATATTGAATAATAAAGTTATTTTAAAAGAAATTTGATGATCTAAAACTTGTTCTGAACGAACTTTTATCCCAAATAAACAGTAAAAAAGTTGAGAAGAAATATTTATCAAACAACGCGAAACAAATAAAAGTTTTTTGAAAATTTGTGATTTCTCGAGCCTATACCTCAAAATCTAACACTGATACGAAAAAAATAAATACTAATATGTAGTAGTAATAAATTTTCTAACCGTTTTCGAGAATTCGTCGACTAAATTATAGAAATCAGGGGTAAAATTTTGCAAATATGCAATTCAAAATTATATCAAAAAATGGTTGCAAAAGTAGAAAATTAGTTTGCCAAGTTTAATTTCATTTATTTTATACGCATTATCGTTCGTTTTCTTAATTTATATATCAAATTACTTTTAACTAAAAACGACATAAATTAATGTGAAATGAGCATTTCGTGATAGTGAATAATAGAAAATGAAATTTTACACCGCTGATTATAATGTTTGATGCTAGAAAGTTGTGTAAAGATGGCCAAGCCAAAAGTTTATTATCGTTAGGGGGTAATTTTCAAGAAATACTTGGTGAACGATGAGAATGTTCAGGTGTTCAAGCTCTAACTTTGTTATGGAAACACCATTACTACTAAAACAGTCATTATTATTATTGTCATTATGTATTCCTTGACCATTTGAGCAATTTTTAACAAACTCGCCGTTCGTAATATTAATAATAATGACGAAATGGGCAACATTTTTCTTACACATTTTTAATATTTTACATAAAATAAATTACAGAAAAATTAAAACAGTTTCTACCTTGCAAAATAAGCAATTACCGTTCGAAGCACGTATTTCGTATTCATTAGCGATCGTCGACTATATGTACATAATATAATGTATGAAGTAAAGTTTTGTAATTATTTAATAATAAATGGTGCAATTAATTCCTTTCAGTTGGATTTACTATTAATTTATTAATTTTTTTACGAGTGCTTATATAGATTTGCCATTAAGCTAATGACGGCGGCAATAAAAAGTTAAATAAAAGTTGTATACTTGTTTAGTCAGAAAAATTCTAAATGATTTTTAATAATATTAGTTTACAATTTAGTAGACATGAAGTCATAAGCCGTGAGAGAATATCGAGCTATTACAGGTGTTATAACGACACGTAAGGCTATTCCGTTGCGCTTACTTATTATAAAATCACTCACCCCTAACAAAACCCGACAACGATCAAACGATTTCATGTCATCTCCATATTGTGGTAGCTTTATTTTCAAAATTGATTATACATGTAATAGAACTTAACAGGCAAATTGTTTAATAGTTTATGATACCATACCGTGTTTTTGTGGACCTAATTTCATAAATAATTTTTTAATATTACAGTCAAATTACATCAAGCATTATTGAATTCTTAAAAGAACATAAAATTATTAACTATATTCCAAAAATATCATTTATAAATAATACATCAGCTTTGTGACATCAAAACTTTCATTATCACGAAAATATTCATTCAAAAACTGTGCTTACTGCTAAGCGTCTGCTCATTTTCACCTTCTTTTGTTCTTTTGGTTCCAAACAATCTCGAAATTGAAAATGAAAAATTTAGTTGGTGATAAAATCATAAATATGTTTTGTATAAATAATTATATAATTTGTACATATTTTTGTTTATTTAATAAATATTTTAGGTTAAACCTAGTAATTACAAGACTTCTTTATTGACAATCATTTTGAAAAGTGTGTTATTTATGTTTGTATAATAAGGGTTGTGTGTTGTAATAATGCCTGTGTAAATAGTCATTACATTGATACTATTTAGTATTTAACTACGATATTAGGTTGTTTAACAGATTTTATCAGTTTTTGATTACAAGAAACTAGAACGTCAATGTCAATATGGTCGATGTATTATACCTTTTTTTTTTGTATTCGTCAAATAATATTACAGCAAAACAGACACTATTAGGTGTACTATTCATTAATTGTCTGATATCCCCAATTAAAACAATACAAAAAAATCACATTAATTTCCTTTCGAAATTATCTGTCACTAAAGGCCGATTGACACTGACCGCTAACTCGTATCCGCTCAGCTTTAAGAGCAAAATTCAATTTCTGGAAACTTAGCTGGGAATCTATAACGCCCGATTGCATGACAAAAATGTAACTTTATTTGGGTTACAATGTATAAAATTAAATATTCGTATTTTTAGTTGGCAATTATAAAGAAGTTTGCATATGTGGGGTCTCACGGATAAAGAGGGATGTTGTATGTTAAAAGCAATTATTTGTCGCAATTAAGCTAAAGGAAGGCGATTGGTTATGTGAACTATCATATTTAGGTAATGATCTTTGTGAATTTTAAATGCCAATAATTGCATATGTTGGTCACGAACGTAAAATGTTAAGATATATTGAATTCCCTTTGTAGCTGTATTCCCTTTTATTACAACGTCAACTTCTTTCGTAAAATTACATAATGCGATCAAAACGGATTGAAATACAAAGTGTGTTACCTATACCTACTGTTGAATTATGAAAAAATTTCATACTGCTACTAACTTTTTAGCTTACTTATGCAGGAGCTTTCATATGACCAAAGACCACGATAAAAAATATTTTATGGGCAGGGATAGCATTGCACCTCGAGTTCATTGTTCTCTGAAACAGTCAATTCTTTTTTCCAATATAAATAACAGTTAAAACTTATTCTTGTGTAATATGTTAGAAGACCCAATCCAGGTTCCAGGTTTCATCTGGTGATGTTAGTGTCTATATCGGCATTATTCGCCAATATTATCCTTTGGGAAGTTTTGTAAACAAATTATCAGTATTAGTTTATGTAATTAGCAGGCAGTTCCTATCTTCTTTTTCTTTTTTTGGGTCATCTCTCTGCTCGTCAGTCAATCCTACAAACGCACCATCAAAAGGCCAACATTTACTCCTTAGATTTAGATTTTATTTTAAAATTTTACAATTTCTTCTTAGTCTTCACCTCTAATTCTTATCTGTATTTTACTTTCTCTTTCCAACTTACTTTGGATCTATTCTTCATTATTTTTTTCAATGACTCCTATTGCCAACCTCATCTTATTATAGATGATTATTCCCATGGTTTTAGACGTGTAAATGAGAACTGGTTTACACAGTATTAGCTTAGAATGACCACTGATTGAGTTATGAAGTGAGAGTTATGTTTCGTAATCCTTGCATTAATTAGGGGTTACAGGCTTCAGTCTGTTTGAATGCAGCATCTGACGGAGGTAAGCAAGAAGTTGGTACATCGGGTCTAAGAAATTCAATTTATTCCCCGAGCAGGGCCGGCGCTATGCACTAGGCAAACTAAACAACTGCCTAGGGTGCAAACCGGATCGAGGTACAAAAATGAATTGTAGTGTCCAATATAAAATGAGGTTACTGTCGCTATTTTCCGTTTCTTTCCTTCAAAAGTACAATAGAAAATCTTTAAATATTCTGAAAGAGCAAAATTTAAGCTTTCTTAAGAAAATTCTTGTGAATTTAGAAAATCGACTTTTCGATGTAAATTTTATAAGTTAGGTTCATTTTAGCTTTAAAAAATATTCACTTGACGATACGTGTACGCTACGTGGGTATTAGAAATCAGAATTTAGATGGGGCGCGAACGTGTTCATTCTACTGCATGTGGTTGTAAAGGAAACATCATTCGAGTTCCTAGATTATCGAGTTCATTTGCACTCCGAGTATTATAATAATTCACACAGGGGTTGAGAAAACTGCCTGAAATCGCCCGATCGGTTAGCAGGGTCGTTTGGAGCGTAGGTTTTCACTGCCCCTGACATTTCTAAATCTCGGATCTCAGCATTCGAATTTCGTCATTTTCGAGTTCGGTAACTCTATAGGGATGATGTCAAAACACTCTAACATCCATCATTTTTGATAATTTGAAAAAAACATAAGGTTCGTTAAGTAATTCTCACAGGCTCTATCTTCTGCCTGTTGTCAGTGACCAATGGTATTGCATAATATAATGCAAAAATTTAAGAATTTATTTTTGTTAATTTTGGAAAAACTACTAGACGATCCGCACAATTTTATTTTTTATACATCCCCAGTGCAAAAATTTTGGCGAAATTCAAAACCGCAAAACGGTTACCGCAACGGATAGATTTTTGCCTAGGGTGTCAAAGATCCTAGCGCCGGCTCTGTGCCCGAGTCCGTATGAGTTTATACTTATTCTATTTTAAAAATTAAAATCAAAAATCCAAATTTTCGAGAACTGTTCCAGGAAGATTGAACTACACTTACATAATAGATTGTCATCAAATTCGTCTGATTCTGAATTTAGTTTAGAAAAAATTGCTGAAGAAAACTTAAGCGATGACAATAAAATAAAAAAAAAAAAAAACAAATACGTCTTTTCAAGACCTATGCCCAGCTCCAGTATTTAAACCAAGAATTTCAAAGCGAAAAAAGCAGCATTCTAAAGTATTAACATCCACATTAAAAGAAATTCTAGAAAATAAAACATTGAAAAAGCAAAGAAAGGGAGAAAACGAAAAATTAAAGGCGTAAGGAAAAATTACAGGCAATCAGAAAACTCTAGTTGGAAAAAAGAAAAATGAAATTGATGAAATTTGCACTATTTGTGAACATTTTGGAAATGATGACGTTTGGTAGAGGTGTCGCTCTTGTGGAACTTTGCTGCTTTTTCACCAAAAAATTAGAAATTTGAATGCAAAATCTATGGCTTTTTTTACGTTTCCTAGCGGACTTTGAGCATAAAATACGAATGGCGTGCGCAGAATACTTAATTTATGGAATAAAAAGAGCAAATTACGGTTTTTAAATTTTTGCAAAACACCAAAGGGTGTTTTGCTGCTTTTTTTTTCAAAACTATATTTGTGACTTTTTTTTTATTCGTGCGTTGGGGAGGGGGAAATCCTCATGGACACCACCTGTGGGTGGTAGTGTCAGACTCTTACCGACTAAAACCCCCTCCTCTTAAGGCTAACTGCAGGAGCGTGGTATCCGTCGTTAGACATTGCTTCGCCGCTCCTGCAGGTTGAACGCTGTAGTGATGTTATTGATGTCCACCGGAAGGCCGAGCTAAGAAATTCTGTCAGGTCCGAGATTCGAACCCAGAATTTCCGCTCTGTAACTCAACCAGCGATCACACCAAGCCATCACTGCTGGTATATTTGTGACTTATGTGAGTGTAAATCAACATTAAAATGTTAAAATACAATTTATTTTAAAATATTGCTGTTGGTCGATTTTGTCCTCCACCATGGTCGATATTGTCCTCCACCATGGTCGATATTACCCGATTTTTCTTCTATTTTTAAAAATATACCTAATAAATAGAGTCATTTGTTTCTTTGAAAACCTAATATAAAAAACTCTTATTATATAAAGTAACCAAGCAATTTTACCGTTTTGAGCATCTATTACAAAGATTACTATACTTGAAATCTTTAATAGCGCTTAAGTCAGGCTCGTAGCCAGGGGGGGCACTTGGGGGGCACGTGTCCTCCCCGAAATGTTCAGAAAAAAAAATTTGAAAGTAAAAATTTTTTGAATATTTTAAAGTTGGAAAAAGTTCTTTTTTCCAAATATATTTGCCGTACTTTATTGTTGTTTACCTTGTTGGCTTATAGGTCAACCCTATTCATCCTTTTTTAATTGAAAAGCATGGAATTAATTTAATACAAAAACCATGAACCGTAAACATAATAGCTGTTCTGCTGTTATGATTAATATTAGCAGTGGCTTCAGCAACCGCCGAGAGAAGTTTCTCTAAATTAAATTAGTGTTCATGAATATTCGTAGGGATCAGTGGCAAATAAAAGGGGGAGCACCGCCCCTGGCACTGCAAGAAAAAGGGCCCGATTTACGTGAAATTATTATTAAAATTATGAGTTAAGGCTTACTTAATTCCTTTGTCGTAGCAATTGAAAGCATTTATTTGGTAACAATTTCATTGGAATTTTGTAGCTATATTATTAGTATTACAATAATGCCTTCAAAAATTTCTAACCTATAAACCCTGTTGACCTTGAAAACTCGAATTTTCGTGCCTGTGGCGCTCGTGGGGGTTTCGCTTTGCTCCACCTCTTTGTTTATAACATTACAAATTCTCAGAAGAGAAGCCAACAAAAATTTTACTTTTTACAAGTGCCCCCCCCCCCCCAAATGAAATCCTGGCTACGGGCCTGGCTTAAGTAGTCGATATGCCCCCACTCTTCCCTACACTAAAAAACCCACATAATAAGGCTAGTTACCAATCGTATTTTAGTTCAACGATTGGTACCAATTAATAAACTAACACTATATAATTATAATAATACAGATATTTGATAATCAAAAATCGAAGTAAAATGGATAGCCAACAAGAGATAGGAAAACTTACCTCAGCAAAATTATCAATATCGGAAAGCTGTCCTATTTGTCTAGAGCTAATTACTGGTAGGGTGGGCAATCCGAATTGTTGTCGTCATAAATTCTGTTTTTGTTGTATTAAAAAATGGGTAAATAGTGATAATACTACTTGTCCATTAGACAGAAAAACGATCACAGAAATAAACATTAGCAATGAATTAAACGGATCCATCGAAAACATCTGCTATGTAAGGAAAATTAATTTTGGAGAATGCTTTTATAGATACTTTTATTCTGTAATGGAAAATTCAACGGAAGAAGGCGAATATTTACAAGATAGCTTGGTAGCTATTAACGACTTTTGTAAACAAATACAAGAACTTTGTACCAATACTGACAATTGTATTATATTCTATAATCTCAATGGCAAACAAATGTCCTTGGAAAAAGTTGTAGAGGAAATTCTTGAAGCTAAACGGAAACTGCAACAAATCTTCCCAATCATAACTGGAATACAACAGAACAACCATGGTAATGTAAACTTATAAGTTCAATTTTATAAAATAAAATATAGAAAAATCAACCAACAATGTATTAGATAAAATGTGATTGTATCTTTCAAAAACCATATACATATGTACATACAAGGGAGGTATTTTTTATTATTTTAGTTATAATTTTCAGGGAATTCCCCTCATCTGAAATTGGATATACGATAGTTTTATTGTTTCTGATTGATCGAGCTTTTGTGTACATGCCAATACACTTTGTTAGAAAATTACAATTACATTTTGATGGTAAAACAAAAAAATGTTTCCTTCTCACTGTTAAGTGTACGTATGCATACATTATGTAAAGTACAGCAAACAAAATTCAAGTAATTAAGTTTATAGCGAACAAGTTGAATAAGTAATGACCTAAATGCATGTTTCTCGTCATCAATAGAGGTTACTAGAGAATTGTAACGTGTTTGGTCATATTAGTGTATTATCATTGACCTACGTAAATTATTTAAAAATTTACCCTCCACTTTGTCCGCAACAGGGTGGAGTTAAATAAAACTTAGTGCTTCACTATTGTTATCAAACAAATGACCTATACAAACTATTGTATAAATTCATTGTTGACCAATAGGTTTTATTGTTTTGGGCGCATGTCGTCAAAGGCGGGGTGAAATCACACCGGCGCCTTTAGCACCTATAGCGTCGCGACGCTTACGTAGCAACACTATCGTGTTGCTTCAACAAATTTAATCCTATTATTATAAGCATAACTTTTTATATTTATCGTCAGTATTCACAAACTTTTTGAGAGGTTACACTTGTTTGATTTTTAAATATTTTTGAGTTCCTCGTTTCTATTGACGTGAAGTTTTATTCTTTTAATAATGTGAACTATGAATGAAGATAATTATTACAACTATGAATTCTATTTCGAGTGGATCGCATTTTCATTGTACAGGCAATAATGGTTTTCAGGGCTCGCCGTTTTCTGCTTTCCATTTTTTGAGAAACTATAATTATTTATTACCACCTGATACTGCAGGTAAATTATTTAACTAAACACAAATTAAAATAATATTTTTTACAAGTTTTACCCCTCACGTTGACTTGGCAGAAATTATAGTGCCTTATTACGGCTCTGCGCAACGAGTTTTGGCACCCCAGCTTGCTGTCCTATTATCTTTGACTCCAAACATCATATCTATCTTGCTCGCTCACTCATCAAAAAATTGTGATAGTTTGATTTTTTATTAACAACCCAAAACAATTCATACATATTGGCATATACGGGGTGGCACAAAAGAAGTAAGGACTCAAGTCAAAAAATGTATATTTTTCATTTATTCCAACACTAGAAGGTCGAGACGACCGACAGGCCGCCTGAACTTCTAGTAGTAAAACAGTACAAAACATTAAAATAAATTTACTAGCAAATAATGCGAAATTAAAAGAAACCAAAAATTGAAATAAAATAAAATACCCCCATATCAATACGAAATTACATAATTCGTGAACAGAAGCAGAAACTACTCTTGTTTTTATTACTACTTTAGTGCCGCCCATTGCCGGCAGTAAAAATGGAAGGCAAACTTTCATTTGTTAATTATTGTTTTGTCTCATGAGATAAATAATTTTAAATCAATTTATATTAAAATTTCTAAATTAAATTAATCAGTAAAAGACATTTTACTTATAATTTTCAAATTTATAGTAGTAGATACTATGAAAATGAACCGTAACTCTACCAAAAAATTTCTTGAAATTATCTCAACCCAGAGATATTTTCGTTATAATCTTTTAGTTTAGTTGCTTTAAACTTGATAAATCTTGTATCTACTTAATTCTTATAATAATTAACAAATTAATTAATTATTATAATATATTGTAAGATTTATTGGGAAACACTGAAAATAAACCAATTATGCAGATTCATTTAAATTTCTTAAAACAAATAAACAGCCGTTTGGACATTATTGAGCAACTTGAATTCGGGGCCATCTTGTACCGAGGGTGCAAGGGGTGCCAGCACTCGGGCGGCATCCTACTAAGGGTGGCAAAAATAAAAATATAAGTTAAGTGCCTTAATGATTTTTATTTCTTGAACAAATTAACAGTTATCAAAGAATTGAAATGAGAATTTTACAATTAACCCTATTATATGTCTGATGTTCTGATGTGGAAGGGCGGCAAATTTATCTTGTATGCGGTAGATGCCCTCTTGGTTCGGACCTGCTTGCATTAGTTATTATTATAAACTAAAATTTTGATTTAATAGTTTTATTTCACTCTATTCTCTATTGCATTACTATTGCCAATGTCTTCCTTCGTCGGTGAAAACGCACTCTTAGATTAAATCTCACACCAAACCAATAAGCAATCAGCGATATACCAACTCTGCATAAATATTAATAGTCGTTTACGCAATAAGTTCTGAAAGGAACAGTTTACTGAACGAAAGAGGCGGATTTATATTTTTTCCGCCTAAAAGTTACTGGCAACTTGCCTTCCCCACCCCTCCTATTTTTTTCTGTATATTTTAGAATTAAAGACATTATTTTATTTATTTAAAAATTTTAAATTTTACAAATTAAAAAGAAATTATTAATAAAATGCGCTTCCAACATTTTTTTTAAAAACACGCTTTTGCTTCTTTTTAAAAGTTTTAAAAAATGCCGCCCCTAAATTTTGCCGCTATGGGCTAGAGCCCCTACAGCCCCCTCTAAATCCGCCACTGCTGAATGAGTAAACGTAAGTAATGCCCGTACTTATAATCGATGCTTGGCTGAAGCAAAACTTGAGCACGACTTAAGTACAAAATTGTTTATTTTGATTGGTTGATTTCGTGCTTCAGTCAGACTCAAGTCCGAGATCAAGCGAAGCATCGACTATAAGTACGTCTGCTTCATTCAACAGACATTTGCCTAATGTACAGGGTGGGCCTATTTTGATATAGTTCTTATGGGAAACTCGGTAACTATAACAGATTGATGTAAATAATGTTTTAAATGTCAATAATGGTTTGGTAGTGTTTTGTTTTAACCAAATTTTGTATTAAAAACAATAGACTACGGTTTGATCTTTACTTTAATTTTTGTTAGAATTTAAAATTTTTATTGTTTTTTACTAAAAACATTATTATAACAGATTGTATTAGTTATTAACATGTGGAAGTATATAATGATGAAATAATATCAAATTGTTTGCAAGCAGGACCGGCGCTAGGATATTTGGCGCCCTAGTCAAAAATCTACCAGTGAACCCCCACCCCCCCATTTCCGCGATATTAAAAAAAATACTTACATTTACAATACATATTTTTATTTGAAAAATATACCTTTTGGAAAAAATAAAACTAAAAAAAATAATGAAATTTACATGTCGGTAGTTATATTTTCGTGAGGGACAAATTTATATGCAGATGTTCGAAGTAAAAAATTGTTTTCATTCTGTTTTACTATTAGTATTAATATTTCATTTTACATTGCACCTCGATCTGGTTTGCGCCCCTTTATCGTTTGCGCTCAGGCAGTTGGCTAGTTTGCTTAGTGCCTAGCGCCGGCCCTGATTACTTGTTATTATATTTTATTGTTCGGTCTTCTATAATTTTATAATATTTTTGTTGTTGTTATATAACATGTTATATATCGTTGAAAAGATCGAGGATGCGCCATCCATTTTTTCATATCGAAATTGGCTCACCCTGTACACCAGGATTGGATTGGGAGAATTTTTCGGCCCGAGGGCTCTGTATATAATTTTATACAAATGTACAATATTTTTACCCACTAAAGAAATTTTATTTAATTTCATGAGGAAAGAGACGAAAGAATTCAATCAGGGCAAAAAAAATAATAAATTAATTTTGTTTTATTACATTTCACCAGAAAAACTTATATTTTTTTCTGAAATTTAATTAGATCAAAATTTTGTTCACAATTTATTCATAATTTTATTTTATTAAAATAATAATTTGCCTGAGCGAAACGTCGGCAGTTATACAGCAGTTTTACTAACCGAAAATTGTCTAAAATTCCCAAAAAAAACCTACCAATTTATTAGAAATGTTAACTACCAAATGTTTTAATGAAATGCAAAACTTAATCTGACGATGGTTACTACTGTTGATTTATGCGTATACACGAAACAAATGTTAATTAGGTTTATGTTAAATTGTCGAACTTCAAGTTCATATTTGTAGAAGCAATTGTTTTACTTTAGTGCCGGCGGTGACGGGAAACGCTAAAGTTCTGTCTTAATTTTAATAATTAATAATTTTAAATTCTCCAGTTTATTCCAGAATAAATACAGTTTTTATATATTTTTCCATTTTTTAGTTATTAGATGCTGGTGCCGGCAAACTGAACAGATTTGTTCAAACGAATCAGAATAAGAAAATTGGATAATAAATTTCTCAATTTTGTTTTTTATAAAAAGTTGAATTATACTAACTTTGCTCTAAAGACCATTAGATAGACGATAAATTTTAATATTTTAAATAATTTTTTTTTAAAAAGAACATCATTTTAAATAGATATACTGCGATTAACCTTTTTTCACTTTTACTGTTAAATGATATTTAATTTTCCCAATATAAACGAATTTGAACATGAACTACACCATTGATCACGACAATAAATTGAATAGTCATATATATCAAATTATTTTTTAAATGTAACGTGTTATCATTAAATGCAATTTCTTGATGTAGTACATAGTATCTACATGCAATTTTTATCGTACAATACCTAGTAAAATATAAATTAAACATGCAATAATTAAACAATAATATGATTTCTACTTTCTACCTACGTAAAAGCTGGCATATATATTTTTATTCACAATCAATTAGTAATCGACACATTCCTGACTTTTAATAAGTTGGGAAGCAGTATATTATTTACTTTTACTGCTAACCAATCAGGAAGCTTGTTTGTTTTACTTCCCAACCTTAGGTCGGGAAGTGATCACTTCCCGCCCTGCAATGTCGCATTGTCGGTGGCTCAAAAAGGAACCAACAAAATATGTGTGTCAAACTAGTTAAGGTTATGTCAAGTGTCAAGAAAATTCTTAGCTTTCATCATAATTATAATCTAATCTACTTATTATTATCAAAAATTACTTAAGCACAAATATAAAGAAATGGAAACTTTGTAAATGCTTTGCCAATAATATAATTATTGCCAGTTTAATACAAAGCAAATTTTTTGTTTGACATAAATAGCAATTTGTTTATATTTTATACCAACTAGATAAACTGTTTTTTATTTAAATAAATGAAATTGAATTGGATTTCAACAAGGAAAGCTAATAATTTGTTATTTGCAAACTGATTGTGAATAAAATAGTATACATACCTCGGTGTCAGGCTTCATTCCAGCGTCGCGCTTACAGTTGACTTCGGCGCTTCGCACCTCAGTCAACTAACTTAGCGCTCCGCAGTAATGAAGCATTTTCCACCTCGGCACGTAATATACTATTACGGTACCTAGTTTAATTGCTATTGAACATCAAACTATATTTTTCAGATCTAAAAGTTGTTTGCTTAAAGTCTTTTGAAATTACTAACTTCAAATTAACTGCTTCAGATCTTAAAGTTTCTTCAAGATCAGAATTAACTTGGCAATTAGAAATTTCTAACTGCAAACTAACAACTTCAGATATTAAAGTTTTTATTTGAAGATCAGATTTAATTTGGTAATTTGAAATTTCTAACTTCAATTTAACTACTTCAGATCTTAAAGTTCTTTACTTCAAAATCAGAATTAAGTAATTCAAACTAAATACTTCAAATCTTTAAGTTTATATTTTTGTTAACTTGTAAATATTTTTCAGACATCTCGGCTAAGCATTTGCTATCAGCTACGCGTCTCTTTTCTGAATGTTCCATTGAAGCACCAAGCACAGAAAAATTGGTATCCATCTTACGATCTGATTCAGAGAGAACATGTCACACCTCTCTGAATAAACCCCTAGGATATTGGCAACAGTCACCTCTTCTTCAATCAGAATTTTCAAGTAAAGATAACAATTTTTTTAAACTTTTTATATACGTAGCGTAAATAACGTACAGCTTCCAGAAGCGGTCTAATTTCACCATGCCCAAACGTATTTTCATCAAATTTAAAAAGACAACGAGGCGAAAAGAAACCAATACCTGACGAACAAAAAGATGATAGATATTTTGAAAGGAGAAGAAGAAACAACCAAGCAGCGAAAAAATCCAGAGATGCCAGAAAAATTCGAGAAGACCAGGTAAAATTTTTTATTTCAAATTTTGTACCTAACCTAAAGCAAAACTTCTTAAAGGTTGCATTAAAAGCAACTCTACTCGAACACGAAAATGCCATTCTACGAGCTCAGGTACTAACGCTTCGAGAAGAAACAACAACTCTAAGACAGTTGTTAATGGAGAAGAAAATTACAGAATTTTAGTACAAAATATTTTTAAATTTAACTCTTAAAAATTATGCAAAAGATTTTAAATGTTGTTGCGGAATTTATTTTATGCTGTAATATTGATACTTACACATTTTTGCTATTTTATATGCAAATACACAATTTAATAAAAATATTATTTAAATGTTTTTTCGAAACCTGATTCTTTAACATTTAAGACCCACGTTCCCATTTCCAATCCGCTCCTGTTTTTATTTATCCTCCACGCCGCCACTGGCAATGTTGTTTCTTTCACTGGTGGTAAACTGGTAGCCTTGCAAAAATTCAAATTTTTAATTGTTTGCTATCTTTGGCGGTTTAAATCAACAATGAACGAAATAGAAAATAAGATAAGAAAATACGGCCAAAAACGAGATGAGGAAAATTTGAAAAAATATGTGGAAACTTTGCGACAAGATGAGGTACTTTTTTCGCAACTTCCAAGAACATTTTAACTTTATAACCCAACTTTTTTTAGTTGATCGAATTAATGGAAAATAGATTAAATAATCCCAGTTTTGTGAACGTTTGGGATTATATTATGCAGGCATTTGACGATTCTTTAAGTTCACACCAAAAAAGACTTGGTTTGGTTCTGGCATTCCTACGCAAGTTGGAGGAAACTGGAGCGTCGAGTTCACATCATAGTTCTCTCGTAACGAGATTATGTATGACATTTCCGAAATTTAAACCACAACATTTGATTGTTTTATGTGAGTTTTGTCTTGAGTGTATTCAAAAAGGACGTATTACTGGAATGTGGTGAGATCTTTGTTCTTTTACTTTGAACTTGACTCAATATCTTACATGATTCTTCTCACCTAGTTGGAAGGAAGTCTTACCAGAAGTTTTAAACGTGTTGGTAGAAATTCCATTGCTGCATTATAATGATACCGACCTGACAGGATTAGCCTACAAACATGAGTTGGTGAACTCTTTATGTGTGTTACTTTGGTCACCCAATATAATTACTTCTTTGACTTCGATGTTTTTGTAAGTAAATCACACTTCTTCTTACGAAAAATAACCTTAATGCTTAGAGATATGCCGCTAACAAAAGAGGAACACTATCAAGTTGTAAATCGCTTGGGTCAGCATATGGAGAAGTTAACTTGCCAGGAGGTACCAGCTTTTGTGTACCAATTGTTAAAATTGTGTCATTCTCAAAATAGCAGATCAATTTTTCTACGTTTACAAAATTATTTTGGAACTCGAATTTATTCTAAATTAAGTGTAAATCAATTCAGCGATTCCGAGTCTACAAATTTGGATATAATTGGTGACACTTTTAAAATTCAAATTGCTTAAAGCAGTAATTTTACTTTCGAACATTTCAGGTAGCGCAAGTGATCAAGAATTAGTGGAAGTAGAAAGTACTGTTCTCTATCACATTTATCAGTCCGCATCTTTAGGACATGAAAGTGTTAAAGATTACCTCTCTTCCTTAAAAAATATGTTAAAGTCGCCCGAGTTTGTTTTGCATCCTTTTCACCTCACAGTTTTGCTGATGATTTCTACCATCCAACCTTGCGAAGAGCGTGTGATGGAAATTTTAAAATCGTGTATTTCCAAAAATATTCACGAGGAACAAAAAATGCTCGAGTCCTGCTGGTTTAAAGAAATGGTTCCAGTTAGTTGTAAAATTGAAGATGTGTTGCTTCAAATTATTGATTGCAGGTATCTTAAAAATATTTGAGTTATAAAAATTATCTCACTATGTTTATCTGTTTAGTTTAAACAATCGTCCCTTGGTTATTCAAGGTTTGGTTATATTGGCGAATACTTTGTTAGGAGTGGGTTCGGTGTTGGGGAGAGACGGTGATTTAATTGCCATAAGGCAATGGGAAATTGGAAAAATGATAATTATCAAAGTAATTAAAAAGAAGCGACGCATTGCTCCTGTGATTATCACATCTTTAAGTAATCGAATTGTCACCGGGCAAAACGTATACCAATACATTGGTAAGCCTTTTTCTGTTACAAAACATTTAACTTTAACAAAAATACTGTTCTAGAGTGCATTCACGTGCTGTGTAAACAAATGTCACTGATCATGCTGGAAAATCAAAGTTGTGTGGTTGAGATGATGGAATACTTGGTTCAAGTGCCAGGACCGGTGGCCAATCAGCTCTTAAATGCTATTTTACCGTTAATTAAGCTTTCATCTACTATTCGAGATCACTTGATACTTTTGCTTAGGAAATCATTATATTCCAGGTATTTCCTAGTATTATTTTTGTGAGAAGTATTAATATAAAATTGTAGAGTTATAGAAACGCGACAAATGGCTGTATCAGGTTTTTTAAAATTAATTCAGTCGCTTAAAATCTCAAACTTGGCTGCACTTAGTCAATCGAGCAGCTCGTCAAACTCTTCAGGACATTCTTTACTAACGCAAGCATCCCTGAACTGTACAGGAAAAAATACCACCAGTGCATTTAGTAATGAAGCATTGTGTTTGGAAGTTCTTAGTATTTTGAGACGCTGTTTTATGCAGCAAGCCGAAGTGAGAGCTCAACTTTATGAAGGTACACTTGTACCTTTCATTGTATTTGCAAACTAGCAGGTTGTGCGCCATTATTAATTATAATGGAGCAATATTTATTAATTTCTTTGCAATAATAAGTTCTATAATAACCGGACAATTTTTAGGACTGTATGATGCAGTTTGCATGAATCCGGAGTTAGGAATACCAGTTTTGGATGTAATATGGATTCATTTTAGCAGTTTATACGTGTTCGATGCAGAGAGTCTACCTCCTCTTCTTTTTTCCAAACTTACTCTTGTTAAGGACCTCAATGTTACGTTACAAGTATGTTAAATATTTCTTAGCAGTTGAACATTCACCAAATTTTCTTTAGGAACCTTTAGGGAAGTTTATTTACTCGATTGGTCTCATTTTAACGAAAGTGAAAGAAACTGATGACTTAAACCCAACAGTTGTTAAATTTTCAAACGCTTTGGAATCCTTGTGCATTAGGATGGTTAATTGTGAACTCATAAATTTCGAATTGGTAAAGCAAACTGTTATTTTTGTTCAAAACTCTTACTCTTGTAATTTAGGACGATGGTACCGACATAATGGATGTTGTGCCCGAAGCACAACAGAAACTATTAGTTTTAAAAGAATCGATTTCGGTGTATGAAGCCTTAATTGGATACAAAATTTGTTCTTGGGGTCCAGAATCTGAAACAAATGCTCAACAAATCAACAATTTGTTTCAAGGTTACAGTCGTTTGGTAGATTTTTCCAAAAATTTAATGAAACCAAAGAAAGGTAAGAGGAAAGTCGACGACGTGGATAAGACAACCCAACAAACACAAAGCACATCAAAAAAAGAAAAGGACAAGAAGACCTTTAAATTGCCAAATACTGTGCTGGATTTTCAGACCGTTGGTAAAATTTTACATCTTTTACATGAGTGAGTCTCCATTTTATTTTGTTTACTTTCATTAACATGCAAAAAATTTAGAAGCAGTGTCGCCTGGTCCACAACCTTACAGGGGAACATAATAAAAACGAAACCGGAAATTCACAGACACGTAACTCAAGCCACAATCAATTTGGTTCAGAAACTGAAAAAACGTCGAAGCTCCGAATTACAACATTCCAGAATATATTTTAATTATATTACCGAAATCGCTGGAATTTTATATGAACGATGCATAAAGCGTTTGAATGAATTTATCGATTTTGATTCTGCTACTGCTATTTTGGTGCTGGAATGTTTTCATTTGATTCTTGTCGTTGTGTGCACTCACTACAGGAACCTGTTGCCTTTATTTTTAAGTTCAGTAGGTACGTTGTCCTGTGTCCTACTTCTGATATTTCATTCAAGGAATCTTTGGTTTTAGGAGGGCAAAGTAAAGATGAAGAATTTATTAAAGTTCTGGAATTGTTCATTAAAACGTACGAATCTTTACTTGAAGTGGATGAAACTGATACGAACACAGATCTAGAACTAAAAAAGCTGTCAGCTATTGCAATAAACACATTGACTTTGCTTGCCGCTCACATACCAATGGGGACTAGCACATTGTCGGTTCAGGTATAACAAGCTGGCATTAAGAAAACTGAAATTCTAGTATTTTCTATTTTCAGTTTCTGGATTGGTTGAAGACATTAGTAAATGAAACTGGTCATCCAAATAAACAAATTATATCAAATATTATTAGTTTAACATTCAACACACAAATTAAATTTAAAAGCAGTGTTAGTTTGTTTGAAGCTGTGGCGTTACGGCTTGGAGTTATCTTTGGCACTGTAAATGAGGTATGCACAACAAATTTAATTTGTTTTGGTTCTTTTTGTCAAAATTCAAAAACGAGTGAGTTATCAAAATGTGGGAATCCATTACGCGTAGTATAAATCTTTTCAATTTTGTTTAGGCTTAATCAATTTCAGCTTTTTACTGGCTAAAAAGCCATAATTTCAATATAATTCCTAATTTTAGGAAAAGTTGGATGTTGAAGAACCAAAAATAATCGATGAAGCTACAGCCCTTATAATATTTCCTATTCTTTGCAACAGTTTAAAGTCAATGCTGGATGATATAGATTGGGTGATATTACGGTTGCGTGCTGAATATGGAATGATTAGCTATCCAGGAGAAGATAATCCAGAAAGACGTAATAATTATAATATTTATCTTATGCATAATTGGAGACATTGGCTGTACTTTTAATTTTTTAATATCTTACAGGAAGAGAGTATTTGAAAAGTAAGGAACGTGGTCTTTGTTGTCAGTTATGTCCAATAATCACAATTTTCGGAATTATTTGCAACATAACCATTCCACCTGGCAATTTAGCTGAATCTCTCATGAAAATTATTTCACATTTGTACAGTTCATTAAGTAACCTGACGAAGTATTTAATGCTCCGATCAAACAAGCATAATTTAGCCTTTCAAGGTGCTAGGTGAGTTTCCGAACCACCCATCTTTAAACTTTTTTAAAAACTGTATTTTAGGTTCGAAAGTGTTGTGAAATTTGCAGGAAAACAATTATCCAATATTGTTTACGATTTCATAATTTATTTAGAGGAGGCGCAAAAGCAGGATGCTGAAGGAAGTCAGAAAAAGAAGAGAAATGTAGATTCGAGTACCATGAAGAGTAGAGTTTTGAAACAAACTCGGTTAATTCCAAAAGTTGTGTATGATATTGAACAGTTTGGTAAATGTGTCATTCAATTATCCAATAAAACCAAAGTAGACTTGTCGAAATTTATCGGTCAAGGTACCGCAAGAGATTTTAGAATCAAGGGGTTGAAGGAAGTTTTGGAACAAATGGGAAATGACCTTAACGTTTCTAATGAAGATGATTCCAGCATTAGAGATGATGACGTTACAAGTGATCATATTTCTGATAACGATGAGCAAGCACCGCCCAAAAAAAGAGCTCGAGTATAACTTGATATATTGACAAACGAATTAAGAGATTTTTAAAACAATAATTGTTTATATTTTTACAAGTTCAATTAAAATAAATAGTTTACGAAAATTACTGAATTTAATACGAAAAAATATTAGGATAGATTTCTACTCACCGTTTAACGGATAACAGTTAGAAAATTTAAGTTGAAATTCTCTAGAAAAGACGTAGGTTTTTTTTTGACTAAATGTTGGACAATAAAATAAAATTTTATTTTCGGCTGCATATATTATTTCTACAAGATTCAATATTTTAATCTTCTATGTCTCTGCAAAATTATTAAAAACTCTTTGTTCCAAATTATACTTTGCGGCACTTATTCCTTGATTACACGTAACAAGTAGAGTGGAGAGACAGCAAAATGTCACTACGCCGAGAGTGCAAGTGCTTATACGTATTTTTCGCCATCTTACTAGGTCGAGCACTCGGCCGAGAACACTGCCTTGCCATTATACTCGTTACGTGTAATCAAGGCATTTTGCTACTACAAGAGCCGAATCACTTTTTCCAGCAAAACTCTTCATTGATGAGATTGTAACCATTCCACACAGGAATATTGGTAAAAATTCACTACGTCTCATTTCATTATAGCTCTGAAATACTCATCCGCAAGGAAATTAAAATCACCAAGGAAAGACAGTTTAACAACAATACTTTTTTTTATATAATTTTATTATAAAAGTGTCCTTATAACATTAAACTTAATATTTAGAATAAATTGTTAAATTTCACAGTACATACCTACATTACGCAACAAAATCGAGAGGTCTGTTAAATCCACCTTTCCTGTTCATATATTGTCTGTATTTTCTCTTCAAAATAACGTGCACTGTCCCCACATCGTTCCCATCCACTTTTTTATTTTTTGTGGTATCAAAGTTACAAAAACCCATTAACTTAAACATTTCCTGCTCATCGGGGGTTTTTCCTTCCAAATCAGCAGCTGAAACCATGGGTTTTTCAGGAGCAACTTTGGGTCTCTTTTCCTTTTCAATTGAACGACTTCTGGATCTTGAAAACCTTCGGCGTATGTCTCTGTCATGAGAATGTCTCCTCCTATCTCTCTCTTTAGATCTATCCCTTGAATTATCCCTAGACCTCTTCCTTCTTCGACGGTCTCTATCTCTGTTGCGTTCCCTATCACGATCCCTATCTCTGTCTCTTCTTTTAGAAGAAGGCGACCTGGACCTAGATCTGCTTCGACCCATTTACGTCAAACGTTACGCTAAAAAGAATATAAAATTGTTAATTAAAAAAAATACAACGAAAAAAAATGTGCACTTCTTACCTAATTAAAAAATTTATAAAAATTTGTAACCACCTATTTGAGCAATTTTTGAAGCCTAAATTTTGACAGCTACGTTATAAAAACGTCGATTTTATTGTTCTTTTATCCCGCACTACAGCGCTAGTGTTGCCGACGTCATATAATTTCAATTTTAGTTCTTATGTCATCTTTACCTACGGACAATAATTGCGAAATTATTTTAATGCAGGAAAGAGTTTATCAGTGATTCTCAAACGGTATGTTTTTTTATTCTTTAAATTTTTTTTTTAAATTCTCCTTTTTTTTTAATTAAAAAAATTAAATATCTTTGCTTACTTATATTATAGTGACTTTTAATACCAATTTAAAAATGTGTATACAGAGTGGAAGAGAAAACCCACTAAAAATAGTAAAAATGTTAAATTTTTATTTTCTAATTAATTAATTAACAGATCGAAATGGGATTTCCATATTCTAATAAAAAAAGTTACATTTGTAAACTTACGGGTTTTTATCTGCTGTACTTTATTTATGAATTCAAAAACCGTCACGCAGCAACAATTTTTCTGCGAATTCGAGGTTTAATAAATTATTATCGGGTTAAATTAATCTAGCGTTTATGTTACAAGAAGTCAAAAAACCTGTTTTGATATCATTAATTTAATTGTCAAACTTAAAGATTAACTTTATGAAGCAATCACTGAAAAAAATTTTCAACCAATGAACTCATTTAAATACCTTTCATAAATACAATGAAGGAATTTATTAACATAATAAAAAAATTCATGAATACAATGAACCCCTTCATAAAAGTAATAAATTTCTTTCATTAATATTATTACATTTTTCATAAATATAGTGAATTTTAGTTCATTCAGGGGCGGATCCAGAAAGTTTTCACCGGGGGGGCGCAAAGTCAGATTTTAAAATGATTAGGTAACTATTAAATCAACTTAATAATATTGTTTATGAAGATTATGAAGAAAGTTTCTTCTTGGTGAATGATTTAACGAGATTCTAATAAATTAGTCGTTAACGGATAAACAAAATTTCCATAGTAAGGTTATAATTCTATTAATCCCCCCCCCCCGCCCCCAAATTTTCTTTTGTTGCTTATATAAACTGAAGTAATATTTTCATTTATTGAAGTTGTCTATGAAAAATTCATGAATGCAATGTACAAATTCATAAATACAATTCAGTTTTTTATGAGTACCTATTTTGAAATTTTCATCAAAGCATTGAATTTTTGTTCATTGGTTTAAAGTTTAATAATTTCATGAAAATTTCATTCTTCTGTTTTTGTAATATACATAAATTTTGATACGGTGATTCGGTTTTCATTGACGTTCTTTTGTTTTTAAATTTTAATTCGTAGTAACCTCACCGATGGAAAGGACTCTGTGATCCAATTATTTCTACAGGCAGATATGTGTGGGGGGGGGGGGTAACTAACCAAAATAGTTAGCTTTGATTGGTATTTTCTTGATCGAAAAATTGTAGAATAAAATTAATTGATTGTAGAATAGAATTATGATATTTTCGAGATTATACTCGGTAAACTTGCATTCGTTTTGATTGATTAATATCTGTGTGCTCCAGTCATTTAGGAATGACCCCGGAAATATGTTAATTAAAAATAATTATTAATATACATCATTAATAAAATTTGTAAAATATGAAGTTCCTGTTATTAAAAGCCGAATAATTTATGACGTTAAGGTAACGTACTAGCATTATTTCTGCCTTCGTGTAGCGTTCCATGACTACTAATCGCAATATAATATCTGCGCTAAGGCATAAGTCTGTTGCCAAATTAATTTATTGGTAGCAGATGTTATAGATACGAATAGGACTCGGCCTGCGGCTTCGTATACATACTACTTAATAAAAAATCTTATTATGCTTTTCGACACACCTTCACGGTTAGTTACATCAACTAAGATAGATTTTTAACATAAATTTCATTTATATATGCTACACTGGCTACACGCAAGCATCTTGATAGGTAGGAGAGCTTTCCCAAAGCCTATTATTTTTCCAACAATTTAACCCAAACTAACTCGTTTTTTTAAGTACCCAAAGCAATCAAGGCATCAATCTTGAAATTTACATTAAGTAGGTAAAATTGCATAACCTTGAATAAATAATAACTGCATTTGAATTTTAAGTGGAAATATAGGTGCACAAACATAATATTATTATGTCAGTAGTTAATATTAATAAGAATGACGTAATGTACAAAATGCGCTATCGAGAATAAGAAAGTTTGAGAACCCCTGGCGTAGTAGAGTGTGCGCAGTGGGCAACAGATCGGATTGTGTGGAGTGAGTGCAGACGAACTAGCTGCTGTAGGAACGCGAATCGAATCCGAATAACCGACAAATTGTGCTTTTTAGTTTAAAAGTAGTAAAATAGTGTGCATGTGATTTTGTATTGTATGAAAATAAGTTAACTTTAAATTTATTTTGTAACAAATTGTTAAATTTTTTTCGAAAATAATCGATGGGGCGTATGCTTCGTCTGTTTAATTGTCGTTAGTGCCAAGCATTTTGTCGGGTACGGTGTTAGTGTGGCTATTTAAGAATTTTGGAGGTGCTTTATTTTAAGAAGGAACGCATAATTGGATTAAAACCCAATTTCGAGGTGAGAATCAAATACGTTTTTACTTTTATAATTCGATCGGTAATGAACTGTCGACAAACTATCGCCGGTGAATTGACATTGTTTGATTTCGATTTTTAGGGGTGTGTCATCGACCGAATTAGTTTTTGTTTTAAACAAATGCCGGTCGCAGTGCGAATTTAAATTTATCGATTTTTTATGGTTAACCGTCCTAACTTACCTACTCGCCGTCACAATCGATTTTGTCTGGACGAATTTTGAGGATTTCGTATCGCAATTTGGCCTTTTAACTCGCGTTTTTAGTTTCAAGGTTATTTTTTTGATCTTTTGACCATTTAAAATAAATTGAACCGAAAAACCGTCATGCGCTCACGGTTATGCAACAACAAATTTGATATCATTGTTGCTAATTGTTGAACAATTGCGATAAGAAATGGGTCAACATAGGCTTCAACTTTTTCACTTAATTGGATAATCAGGTGGGGCGAGAACGGGAATTTAAAAGTTACCTATTAATTATTAATAGCTAAAATATTATCTGTGGCATGTTGATCTGGTAGGCGTAGTTAAGTGAAGATGAAATTTTGGACGTATTTGTGTAACGTTGGATTGATTTTAGTTATCGCACCTTATCGAATATTAATTGATAAGAAAATACAAGTTTATCTTACACTTAATTAATAAAATATGGAACTTGCGTGATAATCCGGTGTATGCATAATCCACATCGGTTAACCATTTCCATAATTTTATGGAAAACACCACTCTTGTAAAATGCCAGACAGTCGGGATCATAATCTTCTTACAATGACCAGTTTTATCACTTCCTTTAGCATTTAGAAAATAATCTTTTGTAAGATCGAAGAGATTGCATTAAACATTGGACAAATTATTGTCCTCGACGTTGTAATGCTCGAAACCTGAACGTCGAAAACATTATTATGTGTTTCGGACCGTTTCTTCTCGTCAGTTCACTGCACTATTTATTTATTCATTTGCAAAATCTGCAGAATCCACCAAATAAACAAAGGAATAACTAACCTTATGTTGACCCACCTAAAAGAGATTTTAACACGTTTCGTTTAAAAGTTAAAGATTTGATAAACAATAAGTTCATTTGACCTTTTAAATCCATAGTAATTAATAATAATCATTGCATGCGAAAGTAAAAAAAGAATATGTATTGCTAAAAAAATAAATCGTTCTGAGTTTTCTTATAAATATTAATTATTTTACCTATTCAACTTGTTAAAATGTTGAAAAGTACAGTGGTGGCTGATAGGCGGAGAGCGACGAGGCGCTGCCCTTCCAAAACAATAATTTTTATCACTGTTATTTACATTCACATAAGATTGTTATGTACCACGATAAGAGTCTTTTTGAACACAATTACTAGGGGATATTCCATACCCCCAGGCCCCCCGGTTTCAAAGACTGAAGAACACGAACATATGCACATATCATAGCTTTACGGACCGGGAGGCATGGGGTAATCCCCAGTATTCGGCTAGTTGTATGGAATTACTGCCGTGATGTAATCAATGTATTTATTAGTTCTGAAAGAGTGAAAAGTTGCTATTTAATAAAATGGGGACGGTCCAAGTTCTACGCTTCCGAATTTTCCGAAATTTTTGCACTGGGTGGTAGGTAGTGGTCTATATAGTAAATATAAATAATAAAATTTGCTGAATATCCAGTAGTTTTTCGAAAATAACCAAATTTGAAAATTACAATTTGAAAGGTGATGGATCCGAGATTTGCCGTGGTTGCGCTTGTCAAAACTCATTAAAAACATCCCCCGGAGTGCACGGAACTCGACAAATGACGAAATTCGAAGGCTGGGAACCGAGGTTTGCCAATCATTCCTGTGCAAATTGTTACAAACGCCGGATCGAAAATGCAGGAACTAGAACGATGTTATCACTGCCACAGCATGCACTGGAATGAACACGCTCTATCCCCACCTAAATTCGGATTGCTAAGGGTACGTTTATGTTAGAGCTGTGATAAGTGATAAGAGCGAAGAAATTTCTTAGCTCTAATCGCTGTTCTATGAATTAACATTAGCTTGCGCGCTGCTTCAACATAAACAGTCACATATACTTTAACGTTTTGGTTTTCTCTACTTCGCTAGTATCGCGGCTTTTAGCGCTTATCACAGCTCTAACATGATTGTACCCTAGTAGAGCACACGTACCTGCAAGAGAATGGCTTTTTAATGCTAACATGAAGGTAAACTTTTAAAATTTTCATCAAAAAGTCGATTTCCAAAATTAAATTGTGAAGTAACCGTTGGGCCGATTTTATTTATCCTCACCTCATAAGAAAGCTTAAAAATTTGCTCTTTCAGAATATTCTTTTGAAGTAATGAAGCGTATAAGTTAGACCGTAACCAATAAAATCAATCTGAGAGTAGTAGAGAAGCCGAAAAAAATATTTTAGGAAATTTAAAGTAGAGCAAACAACATAATTCTGAGCTCGTCTAATAGGTACATCATCTATTTGATATAGAAACGCAGTAGCTTACGATATTCAGTCTATTTCTAGAATTTCATACACCTGACAAAAAATAGATATTTTTATACTATTATGTATATGACTGAATATAAAAATTCTCGACCTTACGCTCAATTTTCCTTCTTCCGTGTATCTGTGTGGTCGTCCGATCGAGATCTCGGCTCTTAGGGCACCTAGAGAGTTTGGGTTTTCGCTAGATGATACCCGGTGTTCTAGTTTAGCCAATTTAAGAAATTTTTCAGTAATAATTATTTTATTGTTATTGTATGTGAAGGTCAATTTTCTATGAAGCGGCAAACGTCAGCCGCAGCTGATTTATAGTTCTCTATTTACCTTGATCAGATGGGTGAATCTACTGAGAGTTTTGAAAACATTTCAAATCAATAGATGGTATACTAAATTAGAATACCTAATAAATAGATATATTGTTTAAATATCTTTATATCAGCGAACGATTGTTTATAAACCAGTAGTTTTTGTTGATTCAGTACATTTTTGTTCAAATAGTTATTTAAAATAATTTCCAATATCCATCAATCAAAACTATTTATTTATTAGTAGTTGATAGTAAAATGCTTGTTTATTTTCTGATAGGATATAAATACGATAAATTCATTTATTAAAGTAATCTTTAAATATATCCATATTACAAAAAAACATTAAATAGTAGATAATATAGTAGGTGTGTTTGGTATGCTGCATTAGTGTACCCTCGCCCATCGTTTTTTTTTGCAAATTTGCTTTATATTGCTAACAAAAGGTTTATATAGTTGGTGTACACTAGTGCAGCATACCAAACACACATAATATTATTACAGTATCTTCAGTAATAGTTATTTAAGTAACTAGTTGCGAAATAATTTCGTACACCTAACTCTTCATATTATTAGTTACTTGGTTAATTTTACAAAAGTTAACAGACATCAAGGTAGAACAATACTCAAAAACTTTAAGACTATTAATCGCTTAAATTTGTAGATATAAATGGCAAATGATTTAATATTTCATCGTACGAAATAAATCGCATATCAACACAGCACTTGGTTGTGACGAATAAACATTGCTGTGTAATTACAGAATAAACGTATAAATTAATCAAGATTTAGGCAATAATATACTTAAATATAGTACAGTTATTCAAAAATAGACTACATATCTTTATTATAAATAGAAACAAAGTAGTTAGTGACGATGTTGAAACTATTAACTATAGTATTGCTATGCAATCAGCTGATTGTCTCATTTTTGACCTACAGATAAAGTCTTTCACGTATCCTAACACAGTCTAATTACTGTTCTTTGATTTCACCATGCAAAATGAAATTTTTACGTATATTAAATCGCGTCCACACGCGATTTTTTTCACATTATTATATCTTATTTTTGTTTTGGACGCAAATTTACTCAAGTTTCATAAAAAAATTAAAAATTAAGGGGGTTAAATCTAGAGCAACTGCCTCCTCATATGGACGCCCATGATTATAAGTAAAATAAACCGCTCTCAAGTGAAAATTAGAAAAATGGTTTCATTTTATCAAAATTGTTAATTTGGGTAATCGGATACTTTTTGTTTATTTAAAAATAATTTATCTAATCTAATATTCTATTTGACATTGAAATTTGTGAATACGAGCTGATTTTTCTCGACCAGTCTTCTCATAGTACGTTATCTTCAGACCTACAAAATATTCTGCATTTGGTTCTATTCCTTATCATTATTTTTTGCCTTGGAACTTAACAAAATATTTGTAAGTTTTTAGTGAAAAATTTGTGTGATTCATCCTGATTTGGTTGTCTTAAATTATAATTGTGCGGTTTCCAGGCTGTAAGATTAGATAACAAAGCTTAAAAGTTGAAGTTTTATGTTGAAAACATGACGAATTTTGGAAATATTTCCGGTTTTCGTATTACATAATATTTAGACCATAAGTGGAGAGAGTGTCGGGGTTAACTCCTAAATATTACAATTTCTTGCCACTTACAAAATGGTTTTAGAAATAGTTATTATACTGCTTACCCCCCCCCCCCCCACCGGGAACTACCAAATTCAACTGAATTGTTGAAATGCTGTTTTTCGTTTAAGTGCTAATTAAGTCTCTGGTGCATGCTAACTCTGAACTTTCTAAAAAGCATGTCTATGATATTTTTGCCATGAATTTTGAAAACTTGCATCGATTACCGCTTAAATGTGGAAGAAATCTGAGATCTCCGGGTTTTGATGACCCAATTCACACTTTTGAAAATGTCAAGGTGAAACATGTTTGGTTAACTTGTGTAACAAACAAAAAAGTTTAGTTACTCAAATTGCCGAGCTGCGAATCACCGCTCATTTTACCCGTGTTTTTCTATAAATTTAAAATATCGAGTTTTCGATATTTTGATTTTGTTTTAATGGGCGGAGCCGGCCGCAGTTGCCTTCTAGGAGTCCAACAGTTAACATGATATATCATTTATTTCTTTTAAATTGGACTAATTATAACAGAATTTAACTTTAAAACAAATATCCGTCTTTCTAGTTCCGTAATTTTCGAATTGGAAGAGCTTCGGGGATGTTTTTAATGTATGGAACGGCTCAGAGATTCATTGTCGAACTACATTTGCACATTTTTGTGCAACTAAATATTATGTTGATATTTGCAATTTAGAAAAAGAAAAAAAAAGCTGATCGATATTAATCCTGAGATTTCTCACTGGTACTAGTTGATCGTTTTTGTCGAATACAATCTGACCAGGTGCATTTATGCTATAAAACGTTGTCACTGTTTAGGTTTGTTCGTTTGTCATGCACTAAGCTACACCGAGAAATTAGTGTCAAAAATGGCGTTCGTTTGTCAAGGTGTAAGAATACCAATCGTGTTTGTTTGTCCAGTGGCGGGTACACCGGCACCGAAAGTGTCACACCAACCTACACCGTCTTTTTGCCGGTGTAGCTAGTGTACTAAAAAGTGGTGTAAGAATACATAACCAAAAAATACTATTGTCAATCAATTGCTGGAAAGAAAAAGGTATTGCAAATTTTATGGACGATGATATCGACAGCAATCTTTTTGTAAATAAGTGCTTTTAACGAAAGATACTGGATTCATCTTCTCAGTTACTTATGTTTATTATAGATAACGAAAATCTTACTGATCACACACGTTACTAACCTGTCAATCTAAAATTGCACTATGTAATTTCAAAAAATCGTTCGTTTGTTATCCGTAGGTGTTTCTACACCAGGTAACACCACCTCCACTTTGTAGTTCGAACTACGCAACACTAACTTTTTCGGTGTAGCTTAGTGCATGACAAACGAACAAACCTTTTGACGACAGGAAGCACGCTTTGGTGTCGACTGCAAATTGACAATTCGATTAACTCATCTTGGTTGCACATAATCAATTCAGTTTACTCACTGCAGCTGACTCATTAATGTTACAATTGCTTCGTGCTACCCCTGTCGACGTTTTGAATGACTTGGTCTGATAATGCGTGTCTGTGCGAAACATTTTGAAACAAAATCGATATAATTGGTCTTCCTCTTGTCAATAGCGTTACTCATTAGTCATTTATTGTGTCCCCTTTTTATACTTCCACGTTTGCTATTCCCTACGGCCACATATAACTTGAAGTTACATCGATTTTGTAATTTTAGCAACCCCAAAAATATTTAAAGCACCCCAATGCGTTTTTTTATTACTTCAGTACTTTTTCTGTTGGTTTCTTACAAAACCCAATTGTTCTTTGTGAAAACATCTGTGGTTACCTATTTATGGCTCAGGTTTTGTAAGGTAACTTATTTTGTATTCAGTTTAACGTGGTACCCTAACCTCGGTATAAATAAATATTTATATAACTATATAACAAAAATATAGCAATCAATCAGTAATTAAATTTAATTAGATCTGTCTTTAATAAAATAAATTAAATTTAAATTTAACTATCAAATTTTTTAATGAGCTCCGCCATACGTGCATCAATAACATTATATAAGTTTTTTAACATTTCTTGTTACTTGACCTTTCTGAAATATTTGAACTGCATATCTGTCATACTTAATAAGTATATAATATATTAATTATTGATGTAGAAATTTAATTCGATCCGTTAACATGTTATCGGAATTATATTCACGCAAGTATTTGTTAAGTTAATATAGTAATTAATTCTTAAGTAAAGCAATAATTGTATGATTTGTTTTCACCTAGTTAGTTATAGTCGAGATAAGTTCCTTGGCTTCTGGTTAATTAATCACCGCGATAGATAATTACTCAGAAGACTTAACAAAGAACTTCTTTCCAGTTTTAATTATTATGAAGTTGCAAAATTGAAAACTATCAAAATGGAGTCCCGAGTTTTTTTGAGAGAGAAATTTGTTCGTCAGTTCAAGGTTGCATTTTTAAACAGTTTTGTTTTTTGGATCGTCGCCTTTAATGTACATTTGGTATTATGATCAAATTTTTTCGATGGCCAGTTATTATTTTCAATTCGTTATGGTCTCAAGCTTATACGAATGCAGGTTTTCGGAAACAAAAACATGATGTATCGTTAGGAGGGCCGAATTCATAGTTGAAACCAGTTCCTCTCGAGGATGGAATAAATTTGCCACCAAAATTCCATTCTTAGGATCTATGGGTCCTGTTCACTAGGTTGTTTTATTACGGTTGTAACCTTCGTTCTATCATCTTACACAATCTGCTTAATTTTTCATTTCCTACATTACGTATTACTATTACTCCCATCACTCGTGCGGTGTATCTTCAACTTACTCATTGTTTTATGAAGTTATAAACACAAAACAGTTTATTCACTTTCTGAATCCAATGTAGTATTTTTGTTTTGATACTTTTATTTTATTGTAATTTTTCAAATAATTATTCCAAGCGTTTCCTCTGTAAAGGCAACGCGGATGTTCACGATTTGAATATTTAAATTTGTTACGTTTAACCGTGCGCTCGTATAATTTTGAAAAAAGCTGCTTGGTCTTGGTCAATTTTGAAACTGTAAATTTTATTGACTTACATTAAAGTTATTTCATGATTAACGGGTTATTTTGTTTCAACATAACGGTGTTTATGCGATTGAAAATCGAACTTATTAAATTATGTTTATTAAATATGGTCGTTTATCTAATTTAATTGTTCGAGCCAATTAAAACGCTTACTTCATTAGTATAAATAAAGTAATGACGATTAATTATTGTTTACGATATTGCAAATGCAGAAGCACATACGGAAAATGGAACTGAATTGTGAGGTAAAGAGGAAATTAAATTTTTTAAACTAGGCTTTAAATTTTTGACGGATGTAGTGATTAAAAGACCGAGACTGTTGAAGGCTCGCGTAGTAACGCGCTGGATCTGTTCTATTTAGTGACGATTGCCATTATCAAACCAGTATTTGTGATGATGATCTCATCTTTAATGAAAGTTGTTTATTATAATCATTTTATCTCCCAAAGGTGTATTCCTCGTGCAGCCATCCATTTGAATTTATGTTAGACAATGTGTAATCTTCCAAGCTGTATTGTATCATAAATTATGCTATGGTAATAATTCAAATTTTCGATATACCCAATAGAATTTATATTTTGTGTCATTTCCAAAGGTTCATCAAACTTTGCAAGTTTTAACTCAGAGTTCTAATGGATGAAAGGTACTTTCTGATTATAACCAACAGTGCATTCAAGGCAACGTCATTGTTCATTTTTAACCTAATTTTTTGCGAAGGACATTCGTACAATATAAAAATTAATTTGTTTGGTGAACTCAATTTGTTATACATAATTCCACTTTTATACAAATGTGTAATTTGTATAAGGCAAAGGCAAAATAAGCAGTTTTGAATATCTTGCTAAAAATTATTAACGATGTCACATTAAAGCGTTGCTGCTTGTAAGTAGAAGATTAATTGAAAAAGTTCGTGTCTTGTCAGTTGACATAATTCATCCAATTCTGAGAAAGCATTTTTTAAATATTAGCGTGATTAAGTGTTCATGGTTATTTGTTTTTAAGTTTATATTTATTATAATTAACACACCAAACTGGAACCAAGTTGAGGAATTAATTTTATAAAACTGCTTTGGTGTTGGACACGTAATCGTCTTGGTTTTAGGCCATAGGTTATCTGTCTCGTATTTTTTCTCGTGAAACAAAATTAGTCAATTGATTTGTAAGTTCAAATGTCGTTGACAAATAATAATACACTAATCGATTGTGCTTCCAAGAAAAAACGAATCATCATTTGGAAGTTTGATGCAATGATACGGTTGGACAGGATCAGAAGGAACATGTGAGTTTCCAGTGAGTGAGAGAATGGGGAATCCATTCTGTTGAAAGCAGTTTCAGGAAGAATATTTGAAAAATCCAAAAATTACAACTATTTTACATTTTGCAAAAACAACAAGACTTTCGCAGCTTATCCAGAACGGATGTAAAAAGGTACGAAGATATCAGTTTAAACCGGACTAAAGCAATCAGAATCCCAACGGTCAGTTTCCTTCCGGGCTACATGACTGCACGATAGCGGTGTGTTAAAAGGGTCAAATTATCCTAATACATTCACTGGCCCCAGTCCGTAATTGAGATATTTACACTTCTGGACTAGGAATGTTGTAAGAAATGATGTGTTACCTGGTACCAACAGGTAGACATTATTTGGTAAGCTAATTTCTTTTCAAGTGGTATATTATGAGAATATTGGCCCGTGAATCTTAACACGTGAGGCTAACACGCCAACTCCAAGTATATCTTCAAGATTTTCTCAGATTTCCTTTCACTTGTACAACGCAATTCCCCTGTGAATCCCGTGGGGGTAAATAAATAAATAAATCAGGTGTAAGGAAATTCGAGAAAATTCCACAGATTAATTTTCGAGAAGTGGATAAGCTTTTCTTCGCTATTAACTTGGAGCGAACGAAAATCTTAGCATTTCTACTTTTTTGGAGAGACATTAAAAGTAAAATCCATATATAGATTTTCAAAAAACAAATTTAATAAATTCTGGGAACCTATGTGAATACAAAAAAGGACTTTTTTTTTCTAATGGACCTTAGAAAAATTAGGTTTTCTACATTATTGTTTCATATGGCATATATTGTGTTTCTGATGGTTGGGTTAGATTATATTCAATCTAATTTTTATGGTGATTTTTATAGTGCAGTAATTGGTATAACAATTTTTTGTATTTAATTTTTATTGTAGTTAGTATATATTTTTATAGCGTACTAATTAGTAGCAGAAATATAATATATTTTTATTGCAAATATTATATTTTTTACTGTAACTTATAGCAACAAACACATTATTAATAATTGTATTGGCGTTGAAAGTTTTTCTCGTTGCGTTGTGATTTTTTTTCGCAAAGAAATTGCTCTTCGGGCCGTGAAGAAAAATCTCGTTAATCCATTCATGCGCTTTAGGGTGGTATTTAGGAATATAAAATAATCCAATATTTCATAGATGTATTTCAAACTAGCTGATAGTACGTTAAACGCGTTTTCCAAATTATCTAGCTTTGAAGGATTACTTTATTTATGTATCTATCTTATTTATTTTTAACAAAATTGCCAACAAATTCAATTTATATTTGAAATGACATTTCTAAATTATTTTGGCATATGCGGCTACAAAGACGATGTCACGAAGTGGGTATCAATAGATTTACGATCTTAAATTACCGTTTCGGCGTGTTTTAAATTTTTAATCGTTTTTTATTGATTATTTTCTCACGTCAGATAATCTACAGTAATCTACTGTGCTAACTTGGGTGTGTAATTTATACAAAAGTAAAAATAAATTAATTTTAGTGCCAAACCGCCTTCCTGGTTATTCAGTTACCAGTTTCGTGATAATATAAAATCCGACGTGAAATTTTTGCCCTGCTTTCCAATTTTTTAGCACATCAAGATTTTATATCTTTACATCGACATTTATGGGAGAAACACATTATGGAATTGGCATTATAGGATCTGCTGAAGCATCCGAGTTGACATGTTATGTAATTGTTTGCTTACTTTAAGCTGCATCATATTGTATGTATGTGCTTCTTTTTATAAGGTTACTTGATGACAATGACATCACGGAGTTCTTAAAATGCTTGTGCGATGGGCAAGGGGGAGTTACATGAGTAGATTGTGCTAAATGTGAAATGAAATTGAATTTAACCTTGTAATTTTGGCCAAGTTCCAAACACAATAGCGTGTCTTCCTCGCAAGTGCATTTCATATTTGTGTATCTATTCGAAAAATCTGGATTTGTTTGTTTCTCTTGGATTCTCGAAAACCTCCTTTGTCGCGTTCTCATGGTGTTTATAAGCATTTGGTCCTTCATAAAACTGCTTGTGTCACATAATTATCCGTTTTGGTGAGGAAGTATCAACTTTTCATTGTTTAAATAGTTTTATTAGTCACACATTTTAAAATTCTTTTGAATGACTTCCTCAATATAAAATTAAATTTTTTAATGATAGGATTGGTTTGCTTCTACATTTTAATGCTGTGCTAAAAAATTCACAGTTTTAAAACTCGGTGCTCTTGGTTTGGCAAATATAATTTCCTATTTGCCGTCTTCCATAAAAATTTCATCTCGGTGGAATGGTTTCGGGAAAGTTATATTCGCCCCATGTATTTTGTATGTAGGTAGGTAGGAAAAGTATTACACGATCGATAATGTTAACGAACCAAGTCGTAACGATGAATCGACAAATACAAGTATATGTTGTGCGTTTGTTGCAAAAGACTCTTCAAGTTATTTAAATTCAAGGTTTTATGAGCACCTTTATGGCGAAGTTTTTAATGATTCCGACCTACCATTACCTACACGCAAAAATCGTTCGTTGAACCTAACATTAGGTAACCAACCAGTATTTGACTAAAGTTTCCCCCAAACTTAATTTAAATGCAACCACACCGCACACATGGAAGACCAATATTTTTATTTTCTCTAATCGTTTTATTTTTGAATCAAAGGCTTCGTCTAGACATCAGAAAAACTAACCTAAACAGGATCGTCTTGTCTGTCGTATTTTATGTAATTAATAATTCATTAACATCATATCTTGCATAAATTTAATTATCGAATATTATAATGAGGAAGATTGGATTTTAATTCTGTTAAGCAACTCTGCCTATTAGATGTGGATTTTGAATCTGTACTCTGAAAGATTACAAAATTTAACATAATAATTGAACAATATGGATGTTCCCATTAATCAAAATCTGTTAAGACAGAGAAACCTAACCTTCGATGAAAAGGTTGAAAATATAAGTCATCGTTACAAAGAAAGAATACAAAAGAAGATCATTAGTCTGAGGAAGCCTTCAGTCTAAACTGCACGATTATCTACGTTTTCACAGTAACAATTTACTTTTTAGACGTCTAATCTAGTCAACTTGTTGTCGCAATAAGTATTGTTTGAAGTTCTTGATTTTGAATTTCTAATTCTCAACTCGGTTACACAAATAATTACCTTATGGTTCATGCATGTAAGATTTTTTATTTCCTTGTTTCTTTTGTGTTAATCGAAAACGAAAGTGTACCATTATAAAAACTGTTACAACTTCTGATGTGAATCTTTTATTAAGTGTTTCCTCAATTTATATGGAGCAAGCATAACTCTCAGCAATCAATTTCAATTCGAGGAAGCTCTGAAACAAATATCGGTTGAGTACATTTTTCATCCTTGTGAAATATTGCCTAGACGTTTTGGTTTTCTATTTTGATTCAATACCTATGGAATCTCCAACCGACTTCTTAGCTTCCGCTTCTATTCAATTTTCAAGGTCCTAAACTATTTTTTATCAACTTATTTATATATTTCTGGCCACTCTCCAAATTACTCGTATTATTAATACTATTTAAATTTTTGATAAAACAGAAATGCATGCTTTATTCTAATTATATAAAGAGAATATCTTTTAAGTTTTTCCAGCAGATGAGTCAAGTTTTTATTTTGGGTATTTATTAAATCCAACCATTCGGATGTTCAACCTGTAGTGGATGATAAATCGATTGCTTCCAAAAATACGCGAAAATTACTCGATCATTTTGGGTAAAAAACTCAGGTTTCAATGCATCCGAGATTTATCTGAAAGGTGGCTGACTGGCATTTCCTGATTCCACCGGAAATTTTTCATTAATCACTTATTTCGTTTTTTACGTTCTACGTTTTTCCTTCCTTAGCGATAACCGAAGTTATTCTTTGTTAGGATTGGTGGAAATTATGTATTTCTCAATTTTTGTTTCTTACAGCTATGAACAGTCTTTGTTTTGTCTAATGAAGAGGAACTACTTGTTGCAGTGGAAAAAATTGACCTTTGTTGCTCGACTGTCCCTCACCTTGTCCTTTGGGGACACGCGATGAATTAGGAAACTTGTTGCTTGCTGCCTTGTCACATTAAAATGCAAGATTGTATCGATTCAAAATACGTTCTGGTTTCATTTGGAATTGTTAGGCTTCACGAAAACACAGAGATTCAGATCTTTGTGTAGAATTTTGTTCTGTTATTCGAAAAGCATTTTCTGCATCGTATAAAATGTTTTGAGTTTAAAAAGTCGCTATAATATTTTCCTTCCTATTTTGTATGTTTTCCTTTAACAAGAGCTTTATAATACATTTTCGCTAATCAATTAGATACTCGGTTCACTATAGGTCATCGTTTCAGATCTTCGACAGGTTAATAATGGATTATCTGCATACAATACTTTGTTGTATCGTTTCATAAGAAGTTCTAATGAACTGGAGCTTTGTGCAGGAAAACTGTACAAATGCTAAATGATTTTACTTTAAACGAGGCTAAAAGATCCATCTCAACTTTTTCTAACAATCGTCTAATGAAAACAGCCCACACAATATTTCTTGGAATCGTGGTGGACTTGACTTTGACCTGGAACTACCAAGTGGTCACGTTCACTAGGTAGCCACAGCGGTTTAAACATTAAAAGATATTAGAAATATGCATGCATCGTCGCTTCTTGGCAACATTGTTTATGGTTTACTACATGTACTACAGATATCTAAACTAAGATTATGAGATTAATATTGTACAATTACTTTCGAAAGAAAAGGCGTGAACCTTCTTATCTAAAATTAGAATCTTTTGTTTTACAAGAAAATGTAGTGAAATCGGTATAGGCAAGCCTATAATGGACCATCAGGTGCCGGTTGTGGATTGGAACATCGTCATCCAAGCCAAAGTGTATTCCTTGCAAAAGTGCAACTTTAACCAATAGTAGAGGATCTTTCATATCCTTTAGATGTTCCTCTCAGTGTCCAAAAATTGGAGACTTGAGGAAAAATTTGGAAATCGATTCTCTAAATGCTGCCGACGAGGGCTAAATATCCAGGTAAATTTGTATACACAGGACTTCCAATGAATTCCAAAGAGTTCCAAGAAATTCGAGAAGATTTTCAGATATATCCAAGGAATTCTAATTTGAGAGATTTCTAAAAATTCTAATGATTTCCTAAGAATTCTAGTGATTTTCAAGGATTTCCAAAGAATTCTAATTTAAGAGATTTCCAAAAATTTCAATGATTTCTAAAAAATTCCGAGGAATTCTAATTTGAGAGATTTCTGAAAATTCTTATGATTTCCTGAGAATTCTAGTGATTTTCAAGGAATTCCAGTGATTTTCAAAGAATACAGACATTTCTAAGGAATTATAGAAATTTTCAAGGAATTCTAGGTATTTCCGAAAAATTCTAATTTGAGAGATTTCCAAAAATTCTAATGATTTCCTAAGAATTCTAGTGATTTCCAAGGAATTCTAGATATTTCTAAGGAATTCTAATTTGAGAGATTTCTAAAAATTCTAATGATTTTCTAAGAATTCTAGTGATTTCGAATAAATTCCAGTAATTTCCAAAGAATAAGTCATTTCCACTACCCACTCTTTCGAACAGCTGATAGGGAGTTTCGTGTCAAATCCAATGCATTATCCTATGTCAATCCCATAACCTCACAAATCACATAACATTGGATTGATATTGGATTTGACACGAACCTCCCAATCAGCTGTTCGAAAGAGTGGGTAGTGGAAATGACTTATTCTAGATATTTCCAAAAATTTCAATGATTTCTTAAGAATTTTAGAGATTTCCAACGAATTCCACTGATTTCAAAGACTTCCAATTATATCTAAGAATTTCAATGATTTCAAACAAATTCCGGGAAATTCCAGTGATTTTCGAGAAATTCCGACCGTGTGTACAGAACTCTTTTGGGATATTTACCCCTTGGCTGCTGAAGTCCGGACAACCACCTCAATCGCTGAATGTAAGATCAGGGCGGCCGGATGCCACCTTGTTTGTTATACAAATCTACACTGAACAGTAACCTGACATTTGAAAGATGGATTCCTTTTTTTTTTTCCAGGGAAACGTTAAATCACGTTCTAGAGATATCGGTTACTTTGAGGCACACAGCACAGCTAATTTAATATTATCGAGAATATCTTAAATGCATTATTGTGGCATAGCACTTTTCTTCCATCGTCAACTTATTCTATTGGTAGCGAGTTCACTTAAAACTAAAAGTTAATTAGCACTAGAATGTCGTAAATTGTACAGTCAATTAGTTGCAAAGTGCTCTAAACAACGTTTTCTATAAGACTATCCGTTATTTTGCCATTCCTGACCATAAAAATTGCATTTATTGCTAATTTTCACCGTTTTCACACGTGCATGTGTGGTCTTCGATTGGCCAAGGTTCAAATCTAGATCGAGGACGACAGTTTTCAATATATTTATTTTGCATGGGAAACAAGAAAGAATTTTTAACGTCCAATTTTTCGTTAAGCTAAACATGGTAAAATGCAGTTGATTGTCGTTTCCTGTCGGGTTTTTGTGCTATACATAATATACACGATAATTACAATTGGTAAAACAACGAAAATAACATAAAAATAACAGGTAGAGTAACTTCCTGTAAAAACGATTTAGTTAATTTTATTCTAGAGAAAATTAACGAACCCAAACCAGTCGAGTTGAAAACTGAAGCATGAAAATTTTATGGTTTCAAGATGGAATGTTAACGTGAAAATTATCATTTGATGATTACATAATTCAATAAGTATGCTCTTTTTACGTTTTTAATTTGTAGGTGTTCTAAATAGGCTGTAAGGTTAAATTTTTTAAGATACCAAAGCAAGGTTAATATATTTACAAATGAAGTTGTAGAAGCAATTGCTTCAAATTTTGTTTTTGTCATGTTTTAATCGACCGATTAACCGCGAGTGATTTGCTCCATTATTTCAATATTGATTTTATGGTGTAATGTCCCGTAATATCGATTAATTCTTAAGACAAATTTGCATTGTTTTAGTCTACCAAGATTTTTCTCTAAATTATAACGGCAAGTTTTCATATATGAAATTAGATGGATCTTACTTGTGTCGTTTCGGGATTTTGGTAAATTACATGCTATTTTGACTAGACACGATCTCGAAAATTTGTATGCACGTACAATTAATTACAACGCGTGGGTACTTAATTGTAGCTTTTCATGTGGATGTTTTACATTTGAAGGTTCATTTACATAATTTGCTTGTTCATAATAGAAGTTCTAATTTTGGTTTCACACGAAATTATTACGAACAATTTTAACAAAATAGAAAGTTTGCTCTCAAAAACGGATTCAGCAACTGGAATTTCCACCAACTTTTTCTTCGTTTATTTTTTTTGTAATTTTCTTCCATTACAATGTTTGCTTTAGACGGCGCGGCGCTTAGACAAATATAATTTGCGTTTTCTGCGAATTTATTGATTATTTCTTGCTCGTAAGCGGGCTTTCCTTTATTTTCTTCCAAATCGCAGAATTTCATTTCCACCGAACATAAACAGATTTGTTTCATTTTTTTCTACCAATTTGAGAAAATATCCTGTTATATTTTATTAAAGTTACATACATGTTCGGCGATACAATCGTCGTTGACTTGCACAAATAAAATTGCTTTTTTTCGGTCTGGCGCCGCGACGTGGTTCATTGACTTGTTCAATACATTTCGATACGCGTTTGCCCACCCGATTTTACTTTGTAATTTCTTTCCCTTGCATGGTGGATATGGAAAGAGGTCTTCCAATTTGCCAAGATGCTATAGCGTGTAACTAACAATAAGTAACATCGTGTCGTTAATTTATGGTTTAATTAGTCGTAATATACTACATGGTGTTACTTAACCAACCCCGCATATCCATTTATGAAATTACCTACCAGCAACTCTGCGATTTACTTTACACGAGAAAACTGTTTCTCTTGGCTGATGCTAAAATTACTGACCCACGTCCTAGCGCTCGAGTTAAATTTACCTTTTTTTCGATGGCACTTAAAATTTTTATACGACAAAAAAGGATTTTTTTGTGTGGGTGATCAAGATTTAAACTGCACCTATGTACAATGTACATGTATGTTGATCGTCCAGTAAAAATTTTAAATTGACGATCCACTCTTTTAAAAGTTTACCAACTGCCATCGTAGGTGCACTTAATGCATATCCGTAGGTGTTCGAAATAGTTTTCCGATAAATATTTTAATTGCACGATTGTGATTATTGATTTACAGCAAATATGATAAAATTTCGTTTTGACCCATTTGCGCTAGGTGCCCAGTGGCGTACTATTTTTTAACCAAGTTAGCGAACTCCAGTTATTAGCCACGTTTGACCTCCAAAGTGAACAATCGAACCCAGTTTTTTTTTAACAACAATTAAACCGTACATAGCGCCGCTAAGATGCGGTACTTTGCCAAGTTGTAACATTTGTGCAAACACGGTATCGTGGGGAAATGTTTCTTTGTTCAAAGAAAGGGGAACTGAACTACGACTCGTTGGCGCTACAATGAATGATTGCAAAATGCGGAAATCCCGAGGGCATTTCTTAAAACTTCATTCTTAGATTTTCACTTCTAACATACCCCTAGATGCTTTCTAGAATTAAAATGTAAATTTATTGGATTACCGAGGGTGGATATTCCTCGTACGATATTGTTGCTTTTTGGATATCTTATACTCCCCTAGTTCCAGCTGGATTTGATTATGCAAATCTGTCTTTAATGAGACGTCCCTAGTTCCACATCGCTAAGGTATCAAGTTGATTTTACTGCTTGCTCTTTGCAGGGCTCCAAAAATCCACCAGACAAAAAAATACTTAACTCTTAATTAGTAGTTGAATAAAAATGTAGAATCAAACTTGTGAGGAATGGCGTGATTGTATTTGGAGTAGGTACTATAATATAATAAAACAATAAAATATTAGAGGTAAATACCCAGCTGTTTACGAGAAATTAAGGGTGGAAGAACTATTGTATTCTGGGCAAGTATCAGTCATGGAGTTTAAATTTTCAAACGCTTTAGCAATAGTTGTTCCGAAACTTTCTTGTCTAAAGCTCTAACCGGTCGACTATGGGATGCTATGTTTATCTATAAAACTTCAAGATTATAATAATTATTAGGTATTATATTGAAATTATTTTCTCAGGGAGTTAAAAAAAGGGTTATCAAACTTGTATTGAAATTTTCTACTTTTTTTTGGAAATTTCAATAATTGAATAGTCCAGAACTTCAGGGGAAGCTAAGCCTTTTTTGCCTTCTCTAACGAGCCGCAGCTGTTCATCAGTATGGTCAGGATCGGTATTATTGCCGTTTGGCAACTTCATTTTCAACATATAGATAATATAGATTTATTCGTGGCAGAAACGACAGTTCTGAAGATATGAATATCAAGTTATTCTATAAACATAGACGGAATATTAATATAAATGTATTAAAATAAAAACAATAAGATATAAAAAAAATACATAAAAATATGATTAATTGTATATATGAATATAGAAATATATGTAGTGTTAAGTTGTCTATTAGGTAACTGTTTAGCTATTTCTCTTGTTATATTTCCAGACCGCTTCCACATATCACAAATTCAAGCTGAAGATTTTCTTGTATTTCCGTTCATCCCTCATAATCTTATCTTATCAGCATACCGCAATATCTTGATGCATAGGGGAGGTTACTTATCCAATCCAAAACATTTTGTATGACTAGAACTATTCCGTATAAACAGGTCATTCTACCCCAGAGTGATGTTTTCGATTATGAAGGAGAAAATGGAAGGAAAGCAAAATGGAAGACCATGATCATAAGAATTGAATTATATTTTAATCCATCTCTGTTTAAAATTGTCTACGCATGGCCTTTCGTAATACCCCATTCATGTGATCAAATTGTGTTAATAAACTTTTATTAAAACTAAATTGGCATTTCAATTTGCACTGCTGCTATTTATAATGTAGGTACTAACATTGTTTCCTGTTTTCTAATAAACTTTCATTAGACGCTCAATTTTTAAACTCATGCACTGTGAGATAGTTTTGTGCCAGTTAAATCGATACGTTGAGGTTAAACCACCGATTAACCAAATCGATGATTAATAGGATCAAGTTCGTTGACTTTCATCTGCATCTGAGAATTTACATGCTGTTCTATTTTCGTTTCAATAGAAATGTTATTATAATAAGTTATCTTTTATTCTATTTAATGGTGTCTGATAATGAGTTCTATCAATAATTTTCTTATCATAAATTAGTTTTCGAGTTATTCGTGGAATTAGCTAAACTAACATTTTATTTTTTCAACCTTTGAACCAGATTCCAAATTTGTATCCGAAACAATGGTTCCATGATTTGAAATTTTCTTCGAGTGGAATCTTCTGCAAGTGGGAGTTTGCCAACTCAAACTTGTTTTTGGCTGTAGGTACATTTATTGAGACAATTGAAACGAGGCTTGACGAATTCTACCACGTCCATTATTCAACATATAAGGTAAAAATCGATATCCTGTTTCCAAGTCTTGGAATTAAATGATTTCTTCGGCTTGGTTTGCTTTATCAAATTTGAACGTTGGATGACCGTCGCATAGGGGATTATAAATATAAAATATCCGTTCATTATGTTCATCATTATATATTTAGACTCTTGGGCGTCTTTTCAAGGTCGAGAATATGTAAACTAATCAAAATTTAGATTATTTACATGAAAATTAACAAAATTTACTGTTCTTTCATAAATCAGGATATTGTTTATTATAAATAAATCGATATAAATAAAATTAATATATTATTAAACTCAGTTTATGCATCCATGAACATATTTTACATACATAATTCATTTTTTGTGTTAAATCGATGCATTATTTAATTTTTTAAGTTTCGCTGTTTAATTATATTTTTAAATTTATTTATGAAGCAAATGATTTGATTAAAAATTTAAAAATAAACCTGACGAATTATTACGATATTTATTTTTAGTTTTTAAATATTGTGCACATAAAATTTGGAGGGCATTTATTTATTTGATTTTTGAAGTGGTTATTTTGCTAACTAATTGACTGTTTTTATATCGACAGGAAATTTTTCTACGTGTAATAAAATTTAATATTAAAAAAAAATTGTAAACAATATAGTAAAATATTTATATTATTAATTTGGATGAGATATTTAGTTTTCAATCACAATTTTTCTAGTCAAAATGAACTTACATTATTTTTTAAAATATATAAAAATAAAAAAATTTAGAATTGAAGTAGAAAAGAGTCGAGGGCCGTAGTGTGTCCTTGTGGAACATGATACAACTATAATGGTATTTGTCTAGTCGCAGACCTCTTCGCCATAACCATGACCGTTGTAATCGTTTTCCAGATTTATAAATTTAATTTCTAAAAGTGCAAATCGAATTATCTGTACGCTTTCGAAATAATTTACAAGAATCTTACAGGTTTTACTTTTCAAGATCGATAATGTCTTGTAAACTGCGGCATATTCTATGCGGATTACTTATACCCTACTTTCACTGCTTCTACAAACTAACGTTCTTTCTGAATTGGGGCTTCTTTTAGATTAAAATCGCGTGCCTACTCTATAAATTATTTATTATTCCTTGAGAAACTAAAAGTAAATTTTTAAAAGCGTCTTAGCTTGATGAAGCGAGTAAGTGCAAATATTTGTAAACCGAAAACATTTCTAACCTTTCATATCTCACCTTTATTTTACTTCTTCCTCGATTTGAATATTTAAAATATAATTTAGCTGTGCCTATGAATTTTAAATGACCGTTCCGGTAGAAAAAGAAAATTAATTACCCGCGCATTTTTTCAATGTAAATTCAAATGAAGATCCAAGGCAGTAGTCGTCAAAAGTCACTTTTCGATAAGTCAGAAATACAAATTCCAGTGATTTATTTACAAATCAATCAAAATACACACTTTACTGGTATATATCAAATTTTTGGCTTAGAATTGGTACACACATTGGGGATAAGGCGATTCAAATGTAACCACTGCATTCATTGTTACAAGATTTAGTTAATAAATTATTTAAATTACCTTCAATTTGTATGCACAAACGTTACTTGTCTGTCTGTTTGAAGTGCTACCAGCAATCGTTTTTCATATTAATTTTTTCTTGTAATTCTCAATCGGTGTGCATATTATAAATTACACGGTTATATTCAAAAATTTTAATTTGTTATGGGTGGGCATTTTACATAGTTTAATTTGTGAGTACCACGCACCTACACACTCTTTCTTACATGATTAATTTATTTTAAACAGCACGAATCCGCCTCATTATGTCCGATGAAAAACGCCCCACCTAAAATTTTAAGCTTAACCTGATTAGAACTTGATGTCTTGGAAAATTATCGAAACCCAACCGAAACACAATAGGTAAATAAAAATTCTTGTACTTTTAAATACCTACTCACACCTTGTGTTGTATGCTATTTATTTTACAATAATGGAAATAATTGCTAGTTTGAAATTAATTTCATTGCTCGAATAACTAAAATTTGGTCTCCTTTTGGAACTAAGATATTTAAATTTTACTCGCAAGCTATCATCGGTCTCGAGAGACGATCTCAAAATAATATCTTCCAGTTTAAAAAATAATGTGCTAAGTGGTTCATTTGCTGGAAATTTTTAAACTTTTTTATAGAAGTGTGCAACTAAACACATATTTATTCGCAAATATGATTAATAATTAAAGTATGAATAATTTAAAACTGTTGACTTATTTAATCAGACTGTAGAGAGATATAGAGGAATAAAAATTGCACTTTCTTATTGTGTAACATGTACACTGATAAAACGTAATCTCGATAGATTAGTTTATTCAATAACTAACTATATTTAGTCAAACCACATTCGTTTAATGATACGTGTGCTTATTTAAGATATTAACATTTTATTTTAATTGCAGAATTAAATAAAATGGCCGATACTAGTCAGGCGGATATGCCGCCTCATTCGAATGGAATAGCCGAGCTGGACGAAGAAGAACGTATGAAAATGAGGCCTGTGGACATCGATGCAGATGTAAGAGAAATGGAAAGAAGAAAACGGGTCGAGTGCATTATGAATAGTAGGTTATTTAGAGAAGAATTAGAGCGTATTATCGAAACACAGTTGAAAGAAGGAGTCGGAACAACAAATCTGATGCAGCAAATTTCCGATATGATGGGTGTTTCAAAAAATTCGGGAAACGCATTTAAAAATTCCAATTGTGTGGTACCAATCAATGATATACGCGGAGTGGAAGCTATGGGGTATGGAAAAGGCGAAAAGTTTTTAAGGTGCAAATTAGCAGCTGTTTTTCGATTAATCGATTTGTACGGATGGACGCAAGGAATTAACTCACAAATCACCGCACGATTGAATCAAGATCAGGAACATTTTATTGTGAATTCTTATGGAATGTTATTTCACGAAGTGACAGCCTCCTCGTTAGTTAAAGTAGATATGCAAGGTTCTATCGTGGAACAAGGAACAACAAATTTTGGGGTAAATTTGGCTGGATTTTCATTACATGCTGCCATTCACGCCGCTCGTCCAGATATCAGATGTATCATTCACATTCATACTCCATCTGTGGTCGCCGTGTCCGCATTGAAGTGCGGATTACTGCCAATTAGTCAAGAATCTGTCGTTATTGGAGAAGTAAGCACACATCCATATATTGGAGGATTTAATGACCCCGAAGAAAAGGAAAAGGTTGCACGTAATTTGGGACCTATCAATAAGGTGCTATTGTTAAACAATCAAGGTGCTGTATGTTGTGGTGAGACAATAGAAGAAGCTTTCTTTAATGTACGTAACACCGTCCTGGCTTGTGAGACGCAGCTCAAATTGATTAGTGTGGGTGTGGATAATCTTGCGTTGTTGTCCGACGAAACGCGGAAGAAATTGTACGACTCTGCTCGTAAACCACCTGTTAGCACGCCAAGACCGGATCATCCTTCCATTTTGGAAGAGAAAGTTGAACGAAAATGGCGCGTCGGCGGAGTTGAATTTGAAGCTTTGATGCGGATGCTCGATAACGCTGGTTTCCGAACAGGATATATTTATAGACATCCTTTGGTCAAAGGCGAACTTCCACGACCCAGAAATGATATCGAAGTACCTCCAGCAGTTTCTTCATTGGGATACCTTTTGGAAGAAGAGGAGCTCTACAAACAAGGGTGAGTTTCTAAATTATTATACTTATCAAATTTTTGGCCAATTTAAAAAGAGGGGTGTTTAAGACTTCTCATTGACTCGCATCAAAAGTAGTTTCCAAATCATTTTCGTCGATGAGGTTTAATTTAGAACTTTGGCTATCGACTTGGCCGAAGCTAAGATGTTTTACTAGAGAAATTTAATTTCTGTGACTGAATTAGATGAATTATATTTTTCACTTCAACCGTTACAGCCTGGTGGTTTGGGAAAATGCCCCCGGCCATCAATATAATTCATGTAATAGAATAAATGATTATACCCTCCAGTCCAAATTTAAAATTTCTAGACCACTGGACTAGTTAAACTTAGTTGTGAATAATTCCTGATGAACAATCGAATAATTTGCCTGTAATATTCGAGTTAGAAACTCTTTTAATCATAAAACAAAAGATCTTTGACCTTATTTGTAATTGTACTTACAATTTTATTAGAATGAGTTGGCTTAAATGTAATTCAATATTCTGAACATTAATTAAATCGGCTCGGGCAAGGGGCATTCAGTTAAAACTGCATGCTCATTACACACTTTCTTCGTCATTAGACCCCTTTAAATTTTTATTTCAAGGAATTGAAGGAATCTTGTAAGCTCTAGTCAGTACAGCCTCTCTCTAGTTATGCTACTGATTCAAATATACGGCTACGAGCTGCCTGAAATATGAACTTTACTCAATTAGCAGTATTGATCTTTTTAAATATTATTGAAATGAAGAGCTCCAATGTTAAAAATAATAAATACATAATATTATAATGCCGAGTGTATAACATTCATGGCAGAAATAATCGAGTTACTGTTTAATTTGGGGTAAATTTAACTGGCCGATATTGAATGTTGTTTTTGTCCCATTGCTTGCATTTAATGAAAAGAAATGAGAAGGTGAATGAGAGTAAAAATGACTTATTTATGGAAATATGCGCCAATACTTCAAGCAAAAACCTAAACTACATCAATTTGAACTGAAGAGAAGCCAATTTAAGAAAGCTGAAGAATTTCTTAAATTTAAGAATCTTAATTTCTAAAAAAAACTAGCAGGAGCTGGGAGAACGTGAATGTGTTGCATCGATCGGTGTTTGAAGCGTTTAACGTTTCTCTTACCAGTTGAAGAAATAACTTGAAGAAATGTGTGCAGCAATAACTTTTCTTTAGGGACGCTTATATCTTGGCGTGTTTCAATTTTTGGCTTTCTTTTGATTTCCAAAAAGTGATTAATATGTTTATTTTATCTTAAAAATATTTTGTTTTGCAGGCTCTGGAGAAAATTGGAAGGACGCAAAGGTTTTGATCGCACACGGTGGTTAAATTCGCCCAACGTTTATCAAAAAGTGGAGATTCTGGAAACCGGTACTCCTGACCCAAAGAAAATTACTAAGGTAGAATATATTAAGTTTGAAGATAAAAACTAACCACTTTTTCTTGAAATAATAATAATTATATTAATGTACAACGTTTATGCAATGTTCTTTAGTTAAGACAAAAAGATTTATATATTTTAACTCGTAGTGGAGTTTTTAATTTTAAATAGATGACTCTGATTTCCAAGACTCATGCTGATTTTTAAAAGTAACGAAATACTCTTGAAAGCTTTTGGTAGCTAAAGTAGAACAAATATTATTAGTATTTAGGGTATAATTGCTTGTATAGATATTAATTACTAATTACGTATCAATTTTATATGATGCTCTTTACATAAGCATAATGCAAACATTGATTTTGCTTTGTGACGATATCTAATCATATATTGTACTAATGTGTTTTAACGTTAATGTAAATGCACTGCCTTTTTGCTAATACATAATTATATTTCATTAAATACACAAAAAAACATAGCCAAAAGTTTTATGTAATCGTGCTTTACATTTTAATTATTTTGGAAGAAAATATTCTTTAGCTAACCCAAAACATTCAAAAAATAACTTTTTAATTTTATTTAAATTAATTATTTCTCTAATAATTAATTATTGTGTTGTGTAGTTCCTGTAATGAGTCACGTATTTGTTGTTTAAGTAGTGCCATTGGTTTTTTTCCAAAATAAATTAATAGATTTTGTTTATTAGTTTATAAATAAACTAATGAATGACGTAAATTGTGCATTTGTTATTTGAAAGACATGGGAAGTGATTTCAGAAATGGAAGGTCTCATTTTTAAAATTTGAAAACCTAAAACTGATTTTGTTAGAAACAATAAATTCGTTTCTGAACGCGCTTCCAAATTTTAATGTAGTCTTGTGTTATCTCACTTGACCAATTATGCAAAATTATTTTATCAAATTGTATTCCATGTTTATCCTAAAAATTACAATTTGCATAATAAACATTCCATTGATTTGTGTGCGAGTCTTTTTCCAGTCCTTAATAAGATATATTTTTTTAAGAGGTTTTCTGCCCACTTATCCTCAAACTTTAAGCTTCGCAAAGCACTTTATATTGTGCTATTTATTTTTTAAATTCTGAAAGTACTTTTCGGTAGTATACGAAACAATGATTTATTTTTTCTTGTTGCAATAATTGCATTATTATGTAAAGTATAAAGTTTGAGATTATGAGTAGACTGCAGAACGCTTGAATGCTAGTGTGCCCAAAGTTTGGTGTATTTGTCAAGTCCCTCACTTGTGCGACAAAACCAGTACATTAGAGATAATTGACAGTGCACAAAGTTTAGGCATACATAGTTGAAATTAACAATAACTTCGTTCCATTAGCTAGCTTTCTAATGTGCTGGTTTTGTCTTACAGTGGGTTGCTGACAGTTCTCCAGTGCACTCCAGCACTCCGGTCAGGATCGAATCCGCACTTCAATTTGTGCCCAAAAACACAAATCCAAAGGAATTTAAGCAGTTGCAACAACAGGTGAGTGAATTTTCTCTGTTTTAAAATACTGGAATATTTAATAAATTAATATACACCTACAGTAAAACCTGTGTAAGCTCAGAAAAGCTGGAAACCTCAGGGTCTCAAACTGATGCAGGCTTCACTGTATTTGATATGCTTATTTACAATATTGATACTTTTTTCAATATCGCCCAGTCTAGATGATTTTCTCTTTTAAAGATTAAAGACTATCGCAGAGCAGACAAAATCTCAGCAGGACCTCAATCTCACATCCTGGAGGGTGTGACATGGGAGGAAGCTAAAAAAATGCAGGATGCTGGTGTGACACAAACCGGCGATCACGTTGTTCTTATGGGCGCAGCTTCTAAGGGTATAATTCAACGTGGTTTCCAACACAATGCTACTGTTTATAAGTCGCCTTATGCCAAGAATCCATTTGATTCCGTGACCGATGAAGAGCTTGATGAATACAAAAAGGTTGTAGAAAAGAAAAGTAAGGGTGAATGTGAGTTCTAATGCTTTGAAAAAAGTAAACATGTTAAGAGTTTTAATTTACAGATGATACAGATTATAGTGAATCGGAAGGATTGTCGTCTGCTCATGTTAATAAAATCGACGGCAATAACATAAGATCTCCAACGAGCGAAACAGAAGAGGAAAGTAAAGACGGTGAGTTTCCTTAAAGTATGTTGTGTTATATTTAAAAATTTATTGATTTTTTTTGTAGAACCTCAAATTTTAAGAATAGAGACCAAACAAGTGCCGACCAGAATCCATCCCGAAGTTGTTTTGAGTGATGGTAAGTCTTGATAAAAAAACGATTTTCACATTAGGGTTAATTGGGGATTAAAATGATAATGACCTTTTTGCAAGGATATGAAAAACGAAAGTGATGGACAGAGGGTAAGTGTTCATCACTGGAAAGAGGAATCATTTGCATTTAGATTTATAGATATGAAAGATTAGTAATCGCACAATTATTTTTATAGTTCATTATTGTTCATCAGTTTTGTTTTTTATAACACGAATGCGTGTTTGAATTTTACCTACCAAATGACATGACGTTTTTGGTTGTTATGATTGAATTGAATGGTGGTCATTTTGAAATACCTATGTGTTTATCTAAAAAATGTGCACGAAAATTTAATTACTTATATTTATTTGTGTTGCATTAAACTTATCAAATGTTTGCAACTTGCACAATTTTGTAACTAACAGCACGAAAAATTCACCTGCTTGGACCAATTCCAGCATTTAAATAATTAACAATGTGTAATGTAGTTATTAGTTTCTTCTTCTACTCTAAAAGCACTTTAGTTGTAGAAATTTGGTGAAAACATAATCTGGTCGATATAAAAATGTTTTTGAAATATTAGTGTTAGATTAACTTTTTTATCCAACTAACTATTCGTATTTTGGGGTAATCAATGCATGATTTTTTTATCACTTTAAAATTTCTAGCGAAAATTCAAAATTAGGGTTGCATAATTTTTTTTTTATAAATTGAAGAACTTTTCTCACATTCAAAACACAAATTTTTGAGGTTTCTTATGCACAGGTCTACTGTAGTATTTGAGATACAGCAGGTAATTAAATTAATCAATTTATCAATATAACAAAATATTCCAACAAATTGGGTTAAATTTGGTTTAGAAAGTTCATTTTAAAGAAAACACTACGATTTTAAATATGCACCATTAGCGGGAATTAGAAAAATATTAAAAATTCACATATCAGTTTTTTCGTATGCAACACCGTTTTAAAGCCTTCATGGGCATTAGTTTTAGACTAAACAAATTAAAGCGATTTGAAAACTCAAAATCTGCTGTAGACCTGTGCTATTAAATTGTAGCATTCATATGGCTCAAAAAGAAAGAAGTCACACATTTATTTACACAAGTTAATGCATGTATTATTATTGCACGATGTAGATGATACAACTGTTCAACTTCGTAAGATTGAGAGAATATCTGTGGATAGCCATAGGAGTAAGTTTTAGTATTACTTTTCTTCCTAACGACAATTTTTGCATGCTCTCTAAAAGCTTGGGCTAACATCTGTGCTAAAAAGCGCGTGCTGTGTGAAAAATCAATCGAAATTTAAAAGTTTCTAACTTTTAACATTTTGCATTTTTTGGGGATTTCAAAAAATTTGCAGAAGAGGCTAAGAGTTTTTTTATATTTTAATTTGCTATACTAAACCAATCCGTCCTTCCTTTCAGGTGTGAATGTGTTTCGAGCCTTTGCTGGAGCAAGTGTAAGGCCTAACTTCGAGTATCGCACTTACAGTCATTATGGCTTTCCTAAAGGCTCATTCATAATGCCTAATCCTATTCATTTTCATATTGCACACTGCTATGAGACTGCTAAATGCATGCGTCCTATCCTTCTTAATCTGGGACCACGTGGACATCAAATTCCTTACAATTTTACACCAAATATTGCTAAAAATCATGTTGACCAACCGATGGTTACTATTAATATAGGAAATACCCGCAGTATTATGGTTAACGTTTCCGTGCAAACCTTAAAAGAATTTATTTATCCGTTTGCGAATGCATTAGATTTAACTAAAGGTTCAGAATTTCGTACCACATCTTCTCAGACAAGTTTCATCAATGAAACCGTAGATGCAGAAGCTTCGTCTTCTAAATCGTGCTTAGTTTCAGATAAAGTAAATGATAAGCAAACACAGATACAAACCTCCCAAGATGACGTACTGTCCGAATATGAGATAAACATTTTGCGAAATTTAAAGAAAAATTTGATAGGCGACGTTATTCGGGATAACGAATTGAATTTGAGTTTTGATAAAACTTCATCGTTCAAATCGGTAATTGAAAGTGTGATGGATGTCAGCGATGACATTAATTTATTTCAGGATGCCGTTTACGATTCCATGCTAACTTTTAAAGACTTTCCGTGCATTGATTTAAATTCTGACGAAACATTGGTTCGCGCGAATAACGAATCGTTAGCGTCATTAACTAGCGGTGAGATTTTTAATGACGATGAGTTTGTAGACGCGATAGAACGCGAAACCGATCTTAAAACTAGCTCCGATGAAGGTATCGTTGTAATTACCCCAACGGATAATAAAAGGTTTTTTGACGATGACGAATCGCAGTGCTCATTTGATGAAGGCACTTTAAAGCTAGTTGAAGCTGTTTTTAATTGTTTGGTATGTAATATGTACGAAGTAACAGACGCCAAACCTCCAGTTCCCGAAATGAAATACCATGCAAACATTTACGAGTTATTCGAAAGCTTAAAAAAGCTTTACGTGAATTATTACGGTAAATCATTAAATTATAAGGAAAAGAACAAATTAAAACTAGACGTAATTGATTTAGTTATGAAAAGATTGAAAGAAAGAGAACGGACTCTAACAAATACGGATAAGTTTTGCGTTGTTTCGGAATATTTAGCGGACATTCTCGAAGATTTTTTCAACGGTTATGTCGATACTGATGCCGTCGAAGTTGATATCACAGAAAGCAAAAATTTTGAAGAATTTTATGACGTGGAAGATCAATTACGCGTTACTCGTTCCGCAGTTTGCACTAACGAAAACAATAAAAATGCAAAGGACGATAGCAACGAAGTAACGAAATGCAGTTCTAGTTGTAGCGAAGAATGGGTGACTGCTTTTAAAACGAAAGAATCTAAGAGATCTGGAAGTGAAAAGTATTGGATCTCTATAACGAAATCTCCGGAATTAAGCAGAACTGCTGCTCCTAGGCCTAAAGTTATTAACGTGGACGAAATTCCATTGCGACCTCCTTTAGACCATGATACATCAGTGAGTAGTATAAACTCGTTGTCTCCTATTCCTGAGGAAGCTATTTGTAATCTCTTCCCTACAGCTTGTTCAACTCTTTCAGAAGATGAATTAAACGACCAGAAAAAATTATCAAGAGAAAAAGCGTGCGGTTCATTAGGCGCTGGTGACGGATTTACCTATTTTTCTTTCGATAGACCAGAAAAAAACATCGTTGTTCGCAACGAGGTTAATTTTTTTCGTACAAACACTGTTAATTCACTTTCATACGTTCAAGCTCAACCGTTAATTTTGTTCCTATTAAAAATGAGAATATAAACGAACCGGATGATGGCAACTGGATGGGTTACGAAATGGCTCGATTTTAATACTTTTTTTCCGAGTTTTCATTTAAAGTTACCTGAAACTATGTTACCTGGCACAATAGTTTAAAATGTTTAGATTTAAGTTTATGCTTGCTTATACTTGTTTGTTTTTTGTGTTGATATTTAAAATATTAAAGTTACATTTTTTGCATTATGCTATGTTTTACTTTTGATTAGATGGGAAGAAGCGTTTCATCAAAATTTGAAAATCATTAATTGTATATTGCTTTTACATTACTAACGTGCAATTGTAGAAACTAGTAAGTCAAGTTAATTCATATTGTAAAACGTGTATAATTACTTTTAGCAGTCGCAACATTTTTTTTTTAATTATAATAACTTTACTTGCTGGACTTTTCAGTTGCACGTCAACATTTTTAATGGACGCTTCTTTTTTTTTGCCATCGATGGTGATGGTATTAAATATAACAGTGCTTGTGGACGTGAAATTCCCGTGAATTGCATATAGAGCTGTCAAATATCTTCACCAATAGTATTTCAAATACCAAATATTTCCTGGGAGTGAAATTATTAGAAATATCAAATTCTGGCATCGAGTATTACAAATATTCAAAAAATTGTATTATTTACACTACAGGAAGAACTGAAGATTCATACTCGATGTTTTTATTTGAGGTTTCAAAATAATAATACTACAGTAAGTTTACAGTATATCAAATAACTGTAAACTATTTGAAATATTGAGAGCTCTGATTTGCATATCCCAATTTCCTTACTAATATTTTTCAAAATTAGTTTAGAGAATGTAACTTGTAAAAATTGTATTGTGTGGTTAAGGATTCGTCAAGTTTGGTATAAGGTATTTATTTTTTTTTAATATTTTCTGTTGACCGCTTGTTTGTTTTATTTTGTAGTGCATCTTGACTAAATAATTTAGATTTAAAATCTTTTGTACAAACAACTAATTCATCATTTTATAGGTGAAAATACAGTGAACGGTGATCAGTCTGATGCTCATCTAAGCACAATTTCACAAAGTAGTAAAGAGGTAAGCATACACCCCACCCAGTGGAATGCATCGAAAGATACTAAATATTATTATGTGCAGGGTTCATTTTCAAAAGACCAGTCAGTATCGGAAGGATCGCCAAAAAAAGATAAAAAGAAGAAGAAGGGCTTAAGGACTCCGTCGTTTTTGAAAAAGAAAAAGGAAAAAAAAATTCGTGATGCATAGGTGAGAGAGAATAAATAGGTTACAATAATTGGTGATAATAAATTTATGTTTTTCAGACACTGCCTCTTTAATAAAACATTTTCTGTATGAGCGCCTCCATCATGACTGCCACCAATTCACTATACTTAGGCTAGTTTAGTTTTTTGTTTTTGAGCGCAGCGAAGTACTAAGTATATGCACTAAATGTGACAAAAAGGACTGCATTTGTTTAATTTTAAAAAAATTGAAATATTTTAGCTTTATTTGTACAGGAAACAATAAGATTTATTATTATATGTGCGATTGATTGTAGAAGAGGTGACGATTATTATATTATGAAAGTTAAATAAAAACAAAGAATTACTAATAAATTACAGTTTACTCTAAACAAATCACTCGTTGAATGAGCTATAGCTTTTTTAAAATTTGACTAGATTTATTTGTTGATTTGCTTAGCGTAAGTACTGTAAAAGATATAAAATATTATAACATTAGTAATTAAAAACTTCGTGTAAAGTTAGCTAAACATGCTTTTATTGTTTGATAATAGTGCAAAGAACTTCCATATTTTATAATTTTTGATGTGCAAATTATAGTTATTTATATTTATGATTATTATTATTATATAAATAGGGAAGAAAAAATTATCAATTATTCTATTGTTTTTATTTTCTGCTGAACACTGGAGGAGGAAGCACATTCTTTTTCTGCATACTGAAACATCATACATTTCAGCACAAACTTTTTTTTCTATGTATGTTTTCATAAAATTTAAAATCTTAAAAAATAAATTGCTTTTTCTTTGTTTATTGCGTTTTTATTCTATTGGATTAAAACCCTCAAATAACGAGCAACACGGAGTGGATGCCTTGACTGATGTAATTCGTAAATTTTTATTAAAACGATCTGTCCCTCGCCTCGGGGACAGATATCAAAATATTATTAAAAATTTTTACAGAGTGGAATGTGACTTCAGAGCTTGACACCAGTCTATTTCGCACATTGTTTTCGAGTACCTACCTAGGAATTCCCAGGGCTTTTGTGCAATGCACTTCAGATGTTATTAAGAGGCTGTTCAATTTTGATATAGATATCGAAGAAATTTTACTTGTTCTTGTACATTTATATTATTTTCAGAAATTTATTTTTTAAATGATTTATATTTGCCATATTTTGTCTCTTGCTCATTCACTTCAAAACCTATCTTTGCTACTGCCATTAGTAATCTCCATTGTTTCGTGTAATTAATTTTTTATCAAGATAGTTAAATCGTTCACAAATTCCAAGCATTGATGTTACTGTTGGTGAATTGTTCAACTTTTTTTTTCACAGTTGCAGTTGTTGGGTTTGATCCCCGACCAAGTACACCAATCTGTTTTGGCTGTGTCTCCTTCACAGGATGCTGTCCAAAACCCATCCGGGGTTGGAGTGCTACTGTGTATGTAATCGTATATTAAATGGTCTAAAAAATATTGTTGCAATGTTATTGGGACCTAAATTTCGAACTTAGCTAGTGCGTACAAGCTAAATGACTGAGTTGGCGATGCAAGTTGTTTGAATTATTCTAGATAATTTTATACTCGATAAGAAAGGTAAGTATAGTAGTTGGTATTTTGGTTTCTGAATTTGATGTTGAAGCACTCTGGCCACATATCGGGCCCATTATATCATCTCCGATTTTGGTAGCAGCTCACTTTCCCTTCTATTCGTCCCGAGCCATCTTAAATTTTTAGAAAACTTACTTATTTTAGAGGGTAGTGTGTCGCTAATACTAGCCATGTCAGTCTAAAAATTTCCCAACATGGATTCTCTTCTGATCGCATATTTCATCGTTTCGTCTGCATTGTTATATCTATGACAAATTCGACTGTCAACCAGTCCTATTGTACTATATAGGTGTTTTTAGCTTGCAGTGTCTCGTGAGAAATCCAGCGATAATATTCAGGTTGTTTGGGACAGCTGCAGGTAGTATTTAACTTGTCTTTCATAGGATGAACGCATTGTCGCTCTGGCCTGTTAGTATCCAACTACATTCGTAGTTTGCACTGACTTACAGGAAAATCCAAATGTTTCGCAGATTTTCTCAGTTTTACATGGCCCACAAAATTGATATTGGGCTTTAGATCACAGGAGGTACTTCAGACAGATAAGAATATTTCCATCTCTTTATCAGAAGTATTGAAATTAATATAAATATCCTCGATTTTAAATAAATTAAATTATTCTGGGAGTTATTTGGGAAGTTACACTATTTCTTACTGGGGAGGGGGGGTTTACTTAATACTTAGGTACTCCCTTACTGATTTGAGGGGCGTTTTCATTAGGAAATATTTGATCCTCAATTTTGGAACTTGGACTTATGCAATGACTTTTTCTTGGTACTACTCCATATTTTCCGTAATCAATTTATATTTCTATTTTTGGCTGTTTATGTATCTAAGGGCATTAGAGTGTTGGTCCGAGGACTTGAACATGTCTATTGGAAAGTATATTTTTGTTCTTTTGGGGAGTAAAGCAATAAAGTGTCACTTTTTATCCTGTAACTCAAAAGTTGGAAAGCAAGGGGCTACGAAAAGGAAAAATTGGGCGTTCTCTTATTATTTCCAAGTTTTGATATTTCAAGTTATAAACTTTTTTGAGCGTTGGTCTTCATCTAGCGAATAAATCAATAAACTTTCAAAATACTGTTAGGGAAATCCTACAAATAAAATATTAATTATATATTGTAATTAATACGTTTTTATTTTTATTGAATAGGAAAATGTAAAATTGAATTTTTTAATTAAGTGGCTTTAGTTTTTCAGATTTCAAAGCAAACAATTATCTTGATTGATCCAATCAAAACTTTGTTCTCATTAAAAATAAATAATCTGATTTGATGTTGAAATTTAAGTCCAGAATGAAAGGACCCGCGTCTTTGTTATTTTTGTAATGAAATGTAGGAAACACTTCGCACGGAAAGCAGTATTGATGAGCATTTGATTTACTGAGAATTCACATTTTCGAGACAAAATGCCTATAAAAAGTTGGCTAAATTATATAAAATTCTAAAATAGTTGAGATTGTCGATGATGAGTTTTAGGTCCTCAGTTCGAATCCGGGGAGAGTCTAAATTTTCTTGGCACGTAATCATCTAGGTTGATGATTTGTTTTCATCAGTAGTAAAAAATAGGATGTTTGAATTCTTAGATAATTAAATTGTTTATTCCATTTATTATTAAGAGCTACATACCACCATGCCACATTCCGTCCAACAGTTGTAGGACTTACTAAAGATTTTTAATTTCCTAATATGTCTTTCACATATCAAACAACAATCATCATTCCTGTCAACGGCAAAAAGCAGTCAAAAACCCAAATGCAAAATTCCGAATGACATAAATTGCTAAAAAAATCGAACAAATTGTTTTGCATTATATTTTTTTATTAATTTAAATACAATCCCGAAGGATACGATCGACGTAATTGGTAGATACGTAACTATTTCCGATGCAATTTGCAGCTTAACTGGAGGCAATTTTTGCAAAATTATTTAGTCAAGATTTTATAAAATAAAATTAGAAGCAGTAGAGGTCGTCATAAAAATTGCATTAAGTTTTTAATATAAAAGCTAGACGGATCTATTATTACTTGAACGGAATTTGAAGTATTTCGTAGGTGTGGAAAATTTTTATTTCGCTCTTTTTTCTTAGGTGTTTAATTTAAAAAATATTCGGCAATTAAAAATTGACTCTAAATTATTAAGAAGTGATAATTAGAGTTGTTTGTCCTATATTTAATTGGTTCATCGATTTTTGTACTTAGAAGGCGAGTGGCTTGACAATTTAATTTGTGCAAGTTCTCTTGGTAAATTGCTGCGGATAATTCTGGGGTGCGTTGTGAATGGACCGGCGTTCGGTTGGAATGAAGAGAGCACTTCTCTGTCAGGTGGTTATGTCTGCTCTCTTGATGTTCGAAATTGCTCCAATTTGAACTAACAATTGATGCACATTTATATTGGAAAATAAGTCAACAATTTTTATTTCTTCCATAACCTTAAAATCATTCATAGAATTTTCCATTTTGTCCTTCTATAGAAGAGAAAAAATTAACCGCAATCTAAAAATGTATTTATTTATTCGGTTGTAAAATTGAGATACAAAATAAATTTTTAAATTTTATTTTATATTCGGTTTCACTTTCGATATTATTTTTATGATCAATTTTAACGTAAGGGTGCTTTGATAAATGATATGCAGTATAATTTCCAAATTGTGTTATGCATGGCATGCATGCTCGGTACTTAATTACCCCTACTATAAAAATCCATTAACAACCTCATCAATTTCAACTGCAAATTGGGTATAACGCGTCAAAATTTTAAAAACTGCACAATATCTCGTACATTATCATAATTGATGGAAAAATTCTAATAGAAACTAAAAAAGTCTATACATGTAACTTTAGTTTTTTTCTATGATAGTGCACATTAAATTCAAAATTTCTAGTCAGCGTTTAGCTGCTGGAGCCAGCACAGCCAAGCTAAAATTAATTTTTAGCATATTACATAAAATTTAAACTTGGATAAGATTTAATATAATCTTGCTATTACATCGATAGAAAGTATACTTTTCCTTTCTTTTTGCAGTGGACGGTGGCGCTAGAAAATGTAAATTTTGCACACGCGTGGGGTAGGCAGGCGAGAAGAAGTGAAAATTCGAAATACTTGAAAAAAGGCAACGCCCGTTTTCTATGTGACCCCAACAGTTTACTTTCGTTTGCGCATAATTGTGTTTATCCTGGAATATCCAGTAGTTTTTCGAAAATAGCAAAATTTTAAAATTACAATTTCAAAGGTGATGGATCCGAGATTTGCCGTGGTTGCGCTTGTCAAAACTCAATGACGAAATTCGAATGCTGGGATCCGAGATTTGCAAATGTCAGGGTCAGTGAATACCTATTGCTAATTAAAAAATAATTGGAGCGCATATGAGCTCGATAATGCTTTTGAAATAATTAATTTCCGTAGAGGCCTCTAAATTAAAAATTAGTAAAATAATAGAACAGGCAGTCAGAATAGATGATTGCATTTTAATTGTGTGAATATTGCTTCCGTTTAGACAGAAAATCCAGTATTTTCTTATTTTCACCGGCAATACCCTAACCTTCGAGAAGCACGAGTCCTCCTCCATCTTGGACATTACGGCGGTCTCTTCTGAGCTAATGTGTGAGGTATCAGAGTGGAGAGTACTTGAAGAGGAAACGGCCAGTGACCACCGTTACGTCCTGTTCGAAATCGGCTTATCCTTCAAGATCGACAGGCCCTCACAGACAGGCTGGTCAAGACCTTGGACTGGAAGAGTTTCTCAAAAGATTGTGCGATTCCGTTATGTCGAGGAGAGGAGAAGTGTACTGGTGGACGTAAGAACTGCCCTTCGCTAGATAACGCAGCGTCAGTGCAAGAAGGAAATATTTGAGGTTCTCAGAACGAAACTTAATCAACAGTGTGAGGAGGCACTATTAGCTTTTGCAGAACATAGAAAAGATTTGTTCAAGGCCATAAACACAAGTCAGAAGAGACACTAGCAGGACGGTATCGAGGAGGTTAACAGGAATGTCTGAGGAAGAGCTTACCATCTTATAACAAAACAGATGGGAATACCAACAATCTCCAGACCAGACTCTTCCTAGTACACCCAGAAATGATCTACACTCTCTGGCCGACGAACGGCGTAGTCCCGCTTTTGAGATAGGCCGAGCTGAATGCATCAGTGGACAGGATGTCAATAAAAAAAACTCCGGAACGGCGGGCGTGCCGGAGATTGTCATACGCGAGTTGGCAAGAGTTCGATCGGAGATCTTCAACAAGTGCTTGGAAGAGTGCACATACCCCGTAGAATGGAAGAGGGCAAGGTTGGTGCTGCTTACGAAGGGCGACAAACCTGTGCACCTACCAGGCTCGTACAGGCCAATTTGCCTGCTAGATCATGTAGGCAAACTTTTCGAACGCCTAATCCTGAGCAGACTACAGCAAGAGGTAGACAGGAATGGAGATCTTTCTGACACACAGTTCGGCTTCCGTAAGGGGAGATCTACTATCGGCGCTGTCGAGCGCATGGTTCTGCAAATAGCAGCGGCGATGGACGGTACTTGGCGGACTAGAAGATTTGTGATCCTGATCACTCTTCCCAGATGGGAACTGATGATGTTCGAGCTGGGAAGAAGATAGGCCCTATCTCCTCAATATTGTGACAAATTACTTCCACCGAAGACAGCTGGTAGTTGAAGAGAAGCTTTAGAGGCACACCCTGTCGGTGTCCAGCGGAGTCCTACAGGGTTCGGTGCTTGGCTCCCTCCTGTGAAACGTGAAGGCTTTCTCAGGCTACTCACTCCATCTGGGGTGAGCATTACTGGCTTTGCGGACGACATCACGATCGTGGCCGAAGCCCACACGGAGGAGGAACTGGAAGAACTTATCAATGAGACGATATCAGGCATCTTCGAATGGATTAACACGAGGGGATTTCAACTCGTCCATGAGAAGAAGGAAGCGGTGGTAGTCTCTAGGAAGAGAAAGATGAGGCCCGTGCACTTCTTGGTGGGCGGACAAGCCATCACGACGAGTGAACAAGCCAGGGTGCTGGGTATCGACATCGACAAGGTCAAATCTCACATCATGAGGGGGCCAAGAAAGCGACTACGTTAACCACCATCAAGGAGTGGGGTTTTAGTCAGTAGAAATCTGACACTACCACCCAAAACATCTGGGTGGTGTCTTTTTGAAGATCTTCCCACTGCCACCGCACACATGAAAGCTATATAAAAAAAATGTACTGTTTAGGGTTCATCTCGTAAATAAATAGATAAATAATAATTAAGGCGGGGGTGTAGCATATTTTGCTATCACCATTTTGCCTCGCCATTTCGCCGTCGGCTGTTTCGCCGTCACCGTTTTGCTGTCGATCCATGTAGCCGGAAATTTAGTAATGTCTTAACTTGAGTAATGCTTAAACTTTTATCAATTTTTTTCCCTAGATAATATGATAGTGGAATATATTAGTTCTATTGCAACATTTCACGCCGAATATTATTTGTTAAAATGCATACTTCTAAAATCTTGAATATTGGGCAAACTTTAAATTTTGTGGCAGGGCGACCCTTTTAAGCAAGGCAAGGGGTCAGTTCGTAACGGCCCAACAACGAGTGGTTTAAAAGAAACCACATTTTCTAATTAAATAAAATTGGAGAGATCGCATCGGTGCGACGAGCAGTTCAAAATAAACCATTTTTTTAATCAGAAAGTGGAATTGTTGGATTTTTAAGCACTTAAAGAGCTGTGAACTCATAAGGGGTGTTTGCCAATGTAGTTGTTCAATTTTTATAATAATTATCAATCTTTAAAGTACAGACTTTGTTATTTGTTTTAAGACAAAGACAGTTTCCAAGTAAACTTGCTTTATCCTTAACGATCAACAAGGCTCAGGGACAGATGATGTTGGAAAAAGTAGGAATATATCTACCTGAACCGGCGTTTAGCCAAGGTCATCCATTTGTGGCAATGGCAAGAGTATGGAGTCGTGATTAATAAGTTTGTCCTGAATAAGATCATCTGTCAAGTTTGACCATTATCAAGGCTACTTGGCTTGATAACTTATCAACCTTTACAAAAAAAAAATTATTATTGCTCCAAATGAGCTGGAACCTTGTAGCTCTTCTACTAAAATGGCAACAAGTTGTAAATGGACTGATTAGGTATTGGGTGCTTAAATTCTACGCAGACTACAATTGCAAACCAATTTAGTGGTGGTAACTTTGAGTAATAACGAACCAGTACAGGATACAATGTAATTCCGTTTTTGTTCAATAATTTACCATCTCTGCCAGGTTCGCACTTAAACTTATTGAAATCGATTTGTTTAGGATATTTTTAATCATACCTTTATCAACGTCGAAGCCTACTACCGGTATTTTATGACCTAGAATAATTTATTATTAATTAAGTGTAAATATTTGAATGTACGTTTATTCAGTTTTAATTACGCCCCCCCCTTTTGAAATGCGAATTAACTCGACTAATGTCTATACTTTTATTTTGACTAAGAAATTGGCTTTTTATACATTTATTTAATTTAAATTAATATTTTACCCAATTAAACTTTTTCACATTATATGTAAAAGAAAGGAAAAAGAAATTTTATTTTTGGTTTTAATTTTTAGAAATATTGAAATATTTTTCATTACACCCGTTTAAAAATAGTCGTTATTACCGCATATTTTCACGTAGTCATTGCGACGATCTTATATTATATAGTGATGGCGTCGTGGATGTTCTCATTTGGAGGAAGATGACGACGCTTATTGAATTCACTAGTCCCAACTTGGAATTCTCAACATAGCTTCGGTTCCTATAGCGTAAATGAAGGATAAATGACTTCCAATATTGACAGGTGAAATGGCATAATGAGGTGAACTCAATTAAAACTTGTGCTATTCGCTGCTTCGAACATTTTTTATCCTCAGCCCAAATTACAATATAATAATCAACAATTTAAGTAAGCAATAAAAATTAAATTTTTGTTTTAAAATAAATTGGGGGTGAATTTCTGTATTACATTTAAATCTAAATATAGAGTGAAAGCATGTTAACCAGAATCATTACAAGTTGCGAAAATAAATTTGATTCTAACTTAAATGAAAATGCAAAAGTTGGAAAACTTTATAATTTGTAATGGATTTTTAAAATTTGATAATTTTATCTCGAACAAGCAATAGTAGTTTTTTAGTTTGCATATTTTGTTAATAAAAAAAAATTTGTGTTAATTAAGGTGCAAAAGATATCTAATTGCTTAATACACGTCCATACCTAATTTTTAATTAAAAAGTTTTTGCTATATTAATTAATACGATAGAAATCGCTTTAAAAGCTTCTTATTGCGAACGTTGTTATAATAAAAATAATTAAACTTTCCTACGATCTTGACCTTATCATTATTCCCGATGTAAATCACTTATGTATGTTCCAGAGGGCTCTCTCGACTTGCACATTTGGTGATAGTTCTGGAAATGTAATTAAATTATAAGTTGCCTCCTTCGTCAGCAAAGTGCATTTTTCTGATACATTGGGAAGAAAGAAACTCATCCGAAATATAAGAAATATTGGCGGATTAGCCAGATAAGCTGCAGAGCACGGTATCGTTATCCGAATATAAGTTGAAGTTTCTCGAATATTGGACTTAGTACTCTCTAGGCACGTTTAAAGTAGAAATACTTAAAGAATGGTTTGTTATAAAAGACATTTTTAGAGGTGATAGATGTTCGTCCGCATTACCTACGTATTTATGGAGTAGCACAATGTCAATATCACTGTTGCAATGCCTCGCATCAAACATCCCTTGAGACGGTACTGTTCTGCCTATTTAATTTTAATTTTTAATTATAATTTGAAACTAAGGGCTTTCCAGATCGACTAAGATAAGTTGGCACTTGACGGAACGAAAAATGTAACAATTTAATGTTGGACTTGGATTCTGATCCCGAAAACTAATTGATCCTTATATAATCAAGAAAGTGTACAATATAATTAATTACTAAGACAATTGTGTTTTCATGTAGTGCAATAATACCAAAAGTTTTTAGTGGTTTTTCATGTAAGCTCATTCTCCTCGACACCCGATATCATCTGCTCCGCTGGTACTCAGTCATGCTGTCTATTCATTCCATTTTAATTAGAATTTTTTTTTTAAATTAATAGAATTTCAAAAAATGACGAAGTAAAAAATTTCGTGATTACAGTCCGTTTTGATCTATCCAGCGCCAGCATCTTCAGTAGTATGGACAACCGTGTAACATTCAATTATTGCTTGATAAACATTGTCGTGTGTTAATGTGGATACAATTTATTGATTTAAATGTCTTATAGGGCTGTGAAGGTTGCATGCGATATTTTATATTTTTTTCGCTACATTACTTAAAAATTCTGTAGCATTTAGCCACATTCATTTGCTGACTTTATAAAAAAAACATATTGAACCAAAAACTTTAGGTTGAAAAGAGAGCTCCATCATTAGAAAAGGGGAGACTATGCTGTTTGTTGTACAGCAGCGTATAAAATAACCTCGCGTTGTTATATTAATAACTTTTTTTTTTTTGATAAAAAAATAAATACATTGTAGAATCAACTTACAGTTGCAATAGGGGGCTGTAGGACTGCATTGGAATATTGGATGAATTATCCAGCTTTTGGAATTAAACTAAAACCTCCGCATAAATAAGATTATGGCAAATATTAGTAATGCTTCTGGGAGAATATTATAATATTATACAATGATTATTTTTTCCATCTACATTTATTTTCCATAATAAAGACCCGGAAGCGCAAAGTAATACAAACACAAGATAAATATTTTATACAAAATAAAACAAGAAAAGGAAGCAATAAAAAAAGTAGTAAAAATAAAAGGAATAAAAATTAAAATAAAGTAATAAAATAATAATAGTATTTCTAAACTTTTGTTATAATTCACGTGACTATCCAGACCAGATTTAAACAGATCAACATTACTGCTCAAGTAAGTAGGTACTACAAATTACCCAATTTGCGAATAATTACTTTATTGATAGTTAGTGCAAGATAATTATTATAGGAGTGGCGAGTGGGTTAGACTTGTGTGTACAGAAACTAAATTTTTACAAAAATAAGTACCTACCGGTTATATTTTCGGAGTGTTAAATTTTAAAAAATTTAAAAATATTACTCTATTGCATATTGAAAAATCGCAGAAATCATCACAAGAACTAATTTATTAATAAATTGGAAATGATAACATTAAATGTAGTTATTTAGATTTTTTTATTATTTTTACATTACAGAGCTTTTAAATAGTAAATCATTGGGATATTTATATGAAGGGAATTTGATTTAAAAAGTCAGTCATGTTAATAATTTAAATATTGTAATTACGTGTTATTATGGCGCAAAATTAATATGATTATATCCATCATACATAAAAAATCTATTATGTCGTTTTAACGCTATATCAAAGTCGTTTCTGCAATTTTTTTATCTAATAATTACAATTTCATGTTAAATATTATTATGATCATTATACAGTAAATTCCCGTTCAACCGGCACGATTGGGACCGTAAACATACCGCGAGTTTGAAATTTTCCGGCTAATTGAGATGTAAGACATATGCCTGTTTTATATACGAAAATTTTACGAAAATGTGAAAACATGTATTTAAATTGATACCTAATAAAATTTTTCCCTTTTCACCTGCCTATATGCGATACCGGATGTTGGCGATCATTATTTTGTTTGCTGTGGCCTGGAAGAGTCCTGTTGTGGTTGTTGAAAACCACGTTTTTAGGTTTTTTAACCATGATATTCCCCTCTGAAATTGTGTTTTGATAATTTTGGTATTAAAAATTTAACAAATAATAGTTATCTATAAATTGCATTTTGCTATACGATTTAGTATACCTACTATTCGCGTTTTACAAAATGTGAAGCGCCACGTAGTGTCCTTTGCGGTAACTAGCATAAACGGTAATTGGTGTGTATTTCGCTTTGAGTGTGTACTAAGTTTTAAGTGGTTTTTTAAGCAATATGGATAAAATTCTGAAAAGTAAATATAGTAATATAAATTGTAGTGTTTATGGGTGTCATAGCAGGTCGGGCCAAACAAAAATTTTTAGTTTTCATACGTTTCCACGCAAAAATAGTAGGTTAGTGCGGATAACCAATAAATTTGATTTGATCGAAAAAATCGATCGTAAACTTGCATGGGAACGAGTTTTATTACGGGCAACTCCAGCTACTCGATCCTTACGTGTATGTTCTCTACATTTAAAAAAAGAGGATTTATACACATTTATACACAGTAGTAATACTGCAGAAATATGTTTGCAGCGACCAGAATTTCCAGCTTTACAAGTGCATAATGCACTTTTGACTTCAATTACCTTCTTTATTAATAAAGCACATTGAATTTCGTGAGGTTTTTCCATTAAAGCAGTGGTCTGCAAGCACAAAGCAAATATTTCGATAGCATTTGCATCTTGGTGTTTAATTCCACATGTGACAAGGTGTTTCGCATTTAAAACTGCTTCTCCCTCATTGATACATCTAGAAGACGGCAGAGCATCTAAATAATTAAATATTTTGACTAATGAAAGTAATAATGGTTCATTTTCAGTAGCCATTTCCTCTAAAAGAAAATTTAACAATTAGTTTTCAACATTGAATAAATTATGAAATACAGTAGCGCTCAAAAGTAAGTTGGCAAACAGTTTTTTCTACAAGAACTTTTTTATATTTCAACATTTTTCTTTCATTTTTGTAATATTAGTTTTTATAGGCTTTTAAATTAAAAGGTATAACTCTAACTTTCTATATAATGAATGAAAAATGTTCAAATTTGAAAAAGTTCTTTAAAAAAAATTGTTTGCCAACTTACTTTTGAACGCTACTGTAAGAGTATTTCAGTCTTTTCTTAAGTGTTTCTTTATATACTTACCACTAAATATCATTTAAATAGTAAAATTAACTATTGTAAACCAAATTGATTTAAAAAACACGCTTTCCAAAGAAAACAACGCAAACTTCACTATAATAGCTTATAGCCGTCAATACCGCATTAAGTCGGACATATTGTTTTAGTAAAGCGCCACCTATTGGTAGTGTAAAATGCGAATAGCGTACAATAAAAATAAAGCGTAGTTCTATGTATATTAAAATTTATTATTTGATGGGGGTAACAATAATAATGAATTTAAAATTTAATACTCAGTATTGAGATGGCGGCCTACCGCATACCAATCGCTACTGTGCAAGTACATTGTCATCATGACATTGTTTGATTGTCATCATGAGATTGATTGATTGTCATTGCATCAGTGGGACATGTAGGGACATAGCTACAGCTTTGAACATGTCATTCATTACAATACTCATAATGCAATTAGTAGTATACTGCAGGGTATTTCATACCTCCCAGACCTCCCGGTGCGTCCTGTCTCTCTATATAGATTTTTTTCTGAAAGAGTGAAAGATTCCTATTTAATTATTTCTATATCTAACAAACACAGGAAATTTTAGTCTTTAAAACCGGGGGGGTCTGGAAACTGGAATGCTCCCCAGTATTGCAGAAATGGTCTTTATAAGATCAATCAATATAATGGTAGATAACCGTTCACTTCACACCGTATGAAAATAATTTATATTTTATACCATGCCGGCAAGAGAGTATAACATTGTTAGTCATACCGTTGCTAATAATTTACTAACCTGCTTTAGGACCGCAGTAATCTATCGCCATTCTCATTGTAAGTTGCTGAAAAGCAACTGAAAATTTCAACAAATTTCAACACAGGGGCCCAGACGGTTTGAGGGCCCCGCAGGAGACCCTAACAGAAAATAACTCAAAACGCTAGAAAGTTTTGCTTGCTTCTTAATGCATTTTTTTCGGTTACTGTCGATCTTTTAAGAGATTTTCCTTAAAGGATTTTTTGAAATATTCAGAAAGTCCAAAATTTAAGCTTTCTTATGAGGTGAGGATAAATAAAATCGACCCAATGGTTACTTCACCATTTAATTTTTAAAATCGAAAATTTACAAGTTTTAAGTGGGGAGATTGCCATCCAGATTGGTGTTTACACCGAAGCGTAAGCAATTTTTTACATGCCTTTTTGGCCCATTGCCACAAAATACAAAAACTAGATGAACAAGATTTTTCTTTTCATTTTTTCATTTCCGCACAGCTCCAGGCGGTTTTCACAATCCCTGACATTGGCAAATCTCGGATCCCAGCATTAGAATTTCGTCATTTTCGAGTTCTGTTGCACCCCAGGGGATTTTTTTATTGAGCAACCACGGCAAATCTCGGATCCAGGATTTTTGTTAATTTTGGATAAAATTCTGAGTTATCCGAAAATTTTATTATTTATATCTACTATTATGGACCATTACCTACCACCCAGTGCAAAAATTACGGTGAAATTCAAACTCTTAAAACTTCGACCGACCCCCTTCATTTTAGGACAGGGGGGCTTCTTCATGTATTTAGCACCGGGCCCCAACAATACTCGCTACGCTTCTGCGACTGGCAGTTAGCTATTTGTTGTTATTTTACCAGCGATTATTTTAGAAAAATAACTACTAATTAGTTAGGTAACAACGCGCTAATAGCTCTTAAAAATAGCTTGCTGGCAGTAAGTAGTATAACAGTGGTAATTTACTAGTGTCAGGCGGCATTCCCACTATCCCACTGCAGCTACCATCGACCACCAACCAAAAATTTTTTATAACAATTTTATATAATATGTAGGATCATTCATAAATTACGTTTTTACATAATTTTTTACTTCTTCACCATTCCTCCTCTTTCGTCACACTTTGTAACAAAAACTTAGCCTCCCCTCTAGATATTAACACTTACCCCTAGATTTATAAACAGATTTTTTTTAGTTGTTTTGAACTTCTAACGAATTGATCTATTATTATGACGTCTACTGAAGGTATTAAATGGGATTGAAAGGGCCCGGTCCAGCTTACTCCGAAGGGCCCGAGATGCTGTACCGCCTAGCACCCCAGGCCAGTCCTCCAAAAATTTGTAACGATTATAACATAATAGAGTAATAAAATATTTGCTATTAAAATGTATGTAGATATAGGTATTGTTAAATTGGCTCATTTTATTTTAGTAAAACGCAAGCTATAAAAAGTATAATTAACTCGTTGCCGCAGCTCGTTATATTAACTGCAATATAGCTACACTGAAAAAAAGATTAATCATATTGATTAAAAATTCATCATTTTTCAGCCGATGTAAAATATTCATCAAATTGATGAACAAAATTCATAACAATAAAGATTTTTTCATCAATACTATGAATTTTTCATTAATATGATGAATTTTTTACATAGGCTGAAAAATGATGAAAAACCAGTTCCCAACTGGGAAGAGTGACCAGAACCACAAATCTTCTAGTCCGCCAAGTACAATTTCTCGCCGCTGCTATTTGTAGAATTTGTGTGTCAGAAAGACCTCCATTCGTGTATATCTCTTGCTGGAGTCTGCTCAGGATCAGGCGTTCGAAAAGTTTGCCTACATGGTCTAGCAGGAAAATTGGCCTGCATGAGCCCGGGAGGTGCAGAGGCTTTTTGCTTTTCCAGCCTTGCCCTCTTCCATTCTTCGGGGTATGTTTCCTCTTCCAAGCACTTGTTGAAGATCTCCAAGAGAACCTCCGATCGAACTCTTAGCAACTCGTTGTCTAGCGAAGGCCAGTTCTTCCGTCTACCAGTGCACTTCTCCTCTCGAGGTAGAGCCTCTCCTTGGCATAACGGAATTGCACCATCTCTTGAGAAAATCTTCCAGTCCAAGGTCTTGAATTTTCATCTTTAGGTCTGGATTTTCCAGGTGTACTTGAATGAGTACTATGATGAATTTTTTACATAGGCTCAAAAATAGTGAGTCATTTTAGCAATATTGCTGCAATATGAATGCAATTTAAAGGCTTTTTTGCTGGCTGTCGTTGTTAATAAAGCTGGAAAATACAGTTATTAGCTAGTACTAGCGGTTTATTAACATCAAGATGCTAATTGGGAAGAAAATTATGAAATACTTTTTATCAAACGCTAATACATACGTTAGATTAGTTCATCCCCCCATGATGCCATATTATAGTAGGGTGAAAACGTTTGCTATTATTATACTTATAGTGTATTTTATTTGTGATAATAGCGATTTTAAAAAAATATGTTTTATGATTTTCACAATTTTTTCTTTTTCAAAATAAGAGTCAAAATTATAATATTTTGTCGTTTTAATTAAGTTTTCTGTATTTTAAGTAAAATGTACAATTAAATATTTATATTACGTGAATCTGTTATATATTTGTTCCTAATTACAAAACCACAACAAGCAAATATTTAGCATCCAAATAAATTGCGCAAGGATAAACCGTTTCTTTCTCTTGATCTTATATTATTATCCTGCAGGTAGATTTATGATTTTCCCTTGTATAGTACGCAATTATTTTATATAAAATGACAACTTTTATATTTGAACGAACGGAATTAGGATTCAATTTTGAATACGTATGGTTTTCTAAAGAAAGTAAAAAAGTTTGAGTTTTGAAAGTTTTCTCTTCCGTAAGTTGAATGTTGATTTAAAAATAAATTGAGCTAAGTAACTTCCGTTGTTACCTTTACAAATTACGATTGAAGAACGATTTTTGAGACAAATTGTCCAGATTGACTTTGTGTTTAATTGAACGAAACGGTTGAGTTTTATTTATTGTGAAAATAAGAAAAACAAAAAGGATATGAGAATTTGCAACAAGTGGCATGCGTGAACCAGCCAATGAAGAAGAATTGTGTGGGCCGGTGGGGATGATATCAGCGACGGTGACCTGGTGATGCCAGTCCGTGCGTGGTAAGCGAATCCTTGCGCAATCGCGTGTTGTAGAAGTTTAGAGTTTCGTCGAGGCGTAAGTCAGAGGCGACGGGCACGGCGAGGCGGCAGGCGCCTAGGCGACTTGCCCGCCATGGACTAGCGCCAGTCCAGCGTCGCGGTACCTGTCTGTCCACCCGTATGTAAGTACCCAGCATGACATGTTTCGATGTTGAGCTTAAATTATTGTGTTTGCTTCTACTTTTAACTGACATCTTCGGCGCGTTCGCTGCCGACGAAGACCATTAATTTTTTAAATTATTTATTGCATGACTTTTATATTTCGGAAAAAAACTTTTAATATTCGCTTCCGTGGAAGCAGCTTTTTCATTTGAGATAAAGCGCAACAGTTGGTAGGTAATCCGAATAGTTAGTTGCAAGCAACAAGTTACACATTAATCTGCACTTGCTTGTCCAGTCGTAAGTGAAAATTCTACATTAATTCATAAATAAAATATTTCGAAAAAAATTAAATTGTTGTTATCGAGATGCCAAAACTAAATTTATTTTCAATAACGCGATCCGATATTTTTATTATAAATTCGATGGGAACTAATAAAAATAGGGTTACAAAAGTTATTCGATTTATCAGGTATTTGACACACAAAACTACTAAACGACTTTTTAGAAAGGCGAATATGCTACATTGGCAGATGACATTTTTGGTGTTGATTCGCAAAGGATTTGCCAAAGCTGCTCGAGCTTTTCAGTTATAAATGTAACTTTGTGATCGTAATTTTCTTTCGTGCCTGTTTTCAGAAAACAAGCTTTGGAATTGAATTGTTTACAACTGTTTACCTAATTAAAAAAATGCCCGGATTTCGTTGTCGATAAGCCGACAGCTTTCAATATTAAATTCAAAAAAATATATTTTTTTGAGTTTACCGTTAAAATTAAATATTATTCCCTTTTTCAAATCACAATCAATTTTTAAGGGTAATAATTACGGTCATTTATTGTAGTTTGCATTGGGGAGGAAAATACTCCTTAAACAAGCAATTAAAAAAAGCAGTGGTGTTTAGGATTAATGGTTTGGAATTTCCACAAAATTAAATTTTGAATAATAAATTCAAATAGAAAAACGCTAGACAGGCTTTTCGAGGAGTTCTAGGCAATTTTCTACAAAACTAAATTATAAATAGAACCTTTTGCCTGTCGGTAAATGGCAATCAAAATAATCGAAGCGTGGACATATTAAAGGGGATAAGAGTCAGTCTACAAGAAAGTACTATTTCTTATCTGCTTTGATATTTTCACGCTCCAATCAATTGTTGTGTTTTGCATTGATAAATAAAAATGTTCACATTGGTTACAACTAGGCCGGGTTAACCAAAGCCTTATTTGGTGTAAACAAACACGTCATTGGTTTTTTTATTTATTTGGTTGCAATCATCTACGTCGAGGTAAATATAGAGACAAATAATTATTGCGACCACATACTGTTCTGTAAGAATCAATAAAACATTGTAATATGAAGTAATCATTATTGTTGTTGTATAAAATATTCTGAAAAATTTGTACCAGTAATGGTCATTGCGCCAATAATGGTCATCTTAATTTATTGGGATCTTGTTTGAATTTCGTGAAATTATTGATATCCATACTTAGTGCAAGTGCAATTTTTTTTCTAACAAAATATATTAACAAATAGGCATTACGTTTATTAAATAATAAGCTTTTCTTAATTTGAAGATTTATTTTGTTCATTTTGAAAAAGAAAATTGTCTTGGGTGTCCATTACCGACGTAATAGCTCTATAAATAACTTAACTGAAATGCAAAAATAATATAATTTTAACTGCACGTTTAAATGTATAAATATTTTTTTTATTAATCAAAATAATAATTTTCTCTATACTTTCTATAATTTTAATTGCTGTTTATCAAATTAAAACCTAATGTAACCGTTTTTCTAATTTTATTTTATTAAAATTGCTTAAATATTTGATATAATATTATATTAATAAAAAGTAAAAAATGCATGATAATTTAATTTTAAATATTAACAACTGTAATTTTTGACGACTAAGTACTCAATGTGACGTCACATTGTTGGCTTACGAGAACTCTTTTGAAAATTCGACTTGGAATTTTAGATGTAAAAATCAATTAAAACAACTAAGATAGTCTGTGGAAAAATTAGATATAAAATATATTAATTACTAACTGTTAAATGAAGTTAAATTCCAAAATTATAACTAAATTTATGTAAAAATGTAAAAATCAATACTATGTCAATTTATCAATCATAATTAATTTGTCTCGAATTTACTGCAAGAATTTTAAAATTGTATATTACTTAATTTCAATTTTAAATTGATTTTATTGTACTTATTTAGCCTTGAAAATGGGCCAATAAAACTGCCCGAAACGTTGGACAATTAAATTAATTATTTTAATGGACCTATATTTCAACGAATTTTTATTCTGTTTTTAAAATATTATTATTAAAAAACTATTTTATTTATTAAATATTTAGCTAATTTTTTTGATAAAAATACACATTTTCCACCGTTGTCTGTTTTCGAGTTATGACGTCATCCGCTGTTTTTTAATGGTAACTCATAAGAGTTATTATTTTCTTACATAAGAAAATTTTCAAACAAAAAACAATTGAAATAGATTAATTTGAGATGAAATATTTTGCCATCGTCATTTCGCCGTCGGTAATTTAGTATTTAATGTTTTAATGTGAAAATTGGCATTGTTAGAATTTTTTAAGGGGTGAGAAGTATATTTTTTAAGTATAATTTTTTTTATATGGTGCAATTTAATAATATTAAAACTTATTTTTATGATATAAATATAATAATATGTTATAATTTAAAAATTAAATTACTTCGAGTTTTATTATTTAATTAATTCGTTAATTGTTAAATTATATACATTGTACCATATTATTTGAAACTCGAAGATTTACTTCTCACCTCTTAAAAAAATTACAATATTACAAATTTGAATATTAAATTTCCGAAGGCGAAATTGCGAAGGCGAAATGTCCTAGACCGACTTTTCTGAGTTATGAATTTCTCACATGAATTACCGATAGTAGATACATATTTAAAATTTTTTTTTAAAATTATGTTCTTGAATTACTAGAACCAGTTAATTAACGGCCTTGGTGGTCTAGAAATTTGAAATTAAAGCTGGATGATATAATTCAGACCCCCCAGATTTTTTGAAGATTTGAATTATCAAGGCAAGTTTGTTTAAGTCTGGAGAAAAATATTCAAATTTTTGTGACGAATTTGTAGGTTTGACGGACGAGTGGAAACGGTAGAATCCAAAAATTACAGACGAACCACAAGAAATTTTTTTACAATTTTTAGTCAGGTTTTTTTGTAGTCGGGGTATGTTTTATTTATACGTACTTCCTTAATTTTCATTTTCTAAACAAAATTAAAAAAAAAGTACCTATATACCCGTTGTGTATCCGGCAAAGTTTAAATAAAAAATAATACGGTGTATTTTTTCTAATAACTTCAAAAATATTAAACTTAGATTTCAAATTAATCTTTTGACCCATTTGTATCAGAAGCCCATAATAGAATATCAAATAGATTTTTTATAGTCTGGTTATTATTATGGTAGAGCATATTGCGATGAAATAATTTGAATAATGTCACGGCGAACGGATGTCTTTGTATTTGATTTTAGTAACCGCATATTAACTTTTTCAAATATTATAATAAATAACAATCAAGGAAAGAGTGGCAGACACAGATGATACTGATGACGGCTAATGAGCTAGAAACACAGAAATGGGTGATAGTTTCGGTAAGTCGGCATCGGTAATTCTGTGTCTACCACTCTTTCCTTTATTTATAAATTTTTATAGCAATGAATTGCAAGAAACTTTTATCGTTATAAATTGTTTATTTAAATAAGTAACTTCGCTTGACGTATTAACATTATTTTATCGTTATATTAAAATTGTTTTCAATTTATCTAATTTTCAAATTGTAATTTTTTAAGTAATATAAAAATTATTAGATATATCGTATGCACACGGAGAAACAAATTCTCCTATGGCACGCAGTCAACGCCTAGACCAGGTAACGGTAATTCTATTCCCCTTCCGGTAGACAATACTCGAGTACCTGAATCAAGTATTCCACTAGGACCAAAGGGGGGGGGCACCGAAAAATCGACAACGACTCTAATCGGTGTCGATTCTATCCCCCCCCCCCCCCCCCCAATGGCGGGATGACGGACGCGCCCGGCGTGGGAGCCTTTTCTCGGAGAGACTCTGATTCTCCTCCGACAAGAGAATGGACCTCGCCTCGCCCTTATCAGCCTCGCGCCTCTGAAAACAGTTGACAAGCTTTACGGACAATTCTATCCTTATAGGCAACTTCTATCCTTCTGCCGTTGGGTCTCGCCAGTGTTGTTCCTAGGAATTTTTTTTTTGTGCCGCTGCGAACAATGAAAGTGTGCCGTTTGGCCGCCAATTGTGCCGGTTGTCGGCCTAAAGCAGTGGTCGTAAAAATTTTTAAAAAAAGCTAAAAGAAAAGTTCAATTTATTATGCAAGTGATTGTTGTTTTTTTTTTTAGCTATTTATTAATAAACCCAAGAACTCAATACATAACTTTAACAACTTAAATAACAAAAAAATTTTCGTGGTTAATCTTAGTTCTCTGCTTCTTCAACGATAATATTTTCGATGCGTTTTATGTCATAACTTAACATTTGTTTTGGTGGCCTCCAACCAAGAGAACCACATTTTTTAAGCATATCTTTTATTATCAGGATACTAGCACATGTGGTTACCAATAGTCGATTTCTTGTTTTTGTTTTTATTAAGCTTAAACTAGAAAACGCTCTTTCTGCTGCAGCAGATGAGTGAGGCAATGAAAGTATCACCTTTACTATTATTAATAAATTTGGAAACATGTATTCATCCAAACCATTTTTCATGGTTTCTACATGTTTCCAAAATTTGTTTAAATTTGTAATATCAACATTATTAAAATTGTTTTTATTAATTGTGCTGAGCATTAGCCACTCTGTGTTAGCCGATTCAATATTTACCTCTACCTGAGGAAAAAGGTTAACAAAGTTGGCAATTGATAGAATTTCTCCAGACAATGCATTCTGCGGGGTAAATTTAGAAGCATATTGTAGGTAGGAATCGCTAAAGTTGAATCTAGTTTTCATTTGATGTGCTAGCTCGATATAGAACTCTAATCCTTTTAAACGAAAATTGTGAAGATCCTGACCATTAATTTTATGTTTATGTTGTTCTATATAAGCATCAACTTTGGCACCAAAAAAAGTTTTCTCTAATTCAATATAATTTCTTGGATTACGAACATTTATATCGATTAATTGCACTTCATCTAACACAGTTTTTTTAATAAAAGATTTTAAAATTAATCTATATAGGGAACTGATTCTCTCTAGAAAAACTGGCATCTTGGGTTGTTCTGACTGAAATTCAAGGTTAAGCTTTGTTACAAGTTCAAGAATATATGACAAAAACAATAGATATATCTTGTAAATGTCATTGCGAAGTGCACCCAAGATTGATTTGGCCATGGGAAGATTGTCTTCAAGTGCTGCTCTGGTAAAAAACAGAGTCAATGAATTCCAATGTTCTAATATTCTATTAACAACTGCCTAAAAAATATCAAAATTAAAAAATATATAAAAATAGGTACCTATAATTACTTACTCGTAATGAAAGCCATCTTGTTTGACTTGGATACAACAGTTTTGTAGGCTTTTCTTGCGAAAATATTTCGCACTCGGCAAACTCTTCCAGTCGTTTGCTACTATGACTAAAGTATGCATATACATCTCTTGTGAATTGTTCAACATTATTTGGCAAAGTTTTGGCTGCTGCTGAAGCACACAAATGAAGAGAATGTGAAGAGCATCCTTGAACGTATATGTTGGGAGAAAGTTCTTTTAATTTTGCTTGAACTCCGTTTAAATGCCCCATCATTGTGCTAGCATTATCGGCTGCAAAACCAATAAGATTTCTATAAGGAACATTTTTGGAGTCCAATAAACTTTTTAATTCGTTAAAAATTCCCTGAGCAGAAGCATCTAATACTTGAATTAAATTTAAAATTTTATCTTGTACCATACCATCTTTCCAGTATCTTACAATAATTATAAGAGATTTGTGGCATGCTACGTCAGTTGTTTCATCAATAATTATGGAAAACATAGTATTTCTGATATCTACAGATAACTCTTCTTGCAAATGAGGAGAGATTACTCCAACTATTAATTGAGTAGCTTTTTTCCTTTTCATTCTTATACCTCCAGCTATTTCGGAGTCTGGAAAAATACTTTTACAAAATGTTGGGAGCGTATCCGATAATAAGAATGCCAAATTGTGTTCACATAAATAGGCACACATTCTTAGCTCTGCTTCTCTTATAAGGTAATGGTTATTTTGTGCTGGTGTATTAGTATTAACCATGGTAGTAATTTTGGGGGTACTTCTTGCAGCCACTTCATTTTTTTCATGAAGTGCCGACTTGGAATGTCTAGAAACATGAAATTTTTGACCCTTTATCATAATGTTGCACAATTTACAAAATAAATACGTTTTAGTACTATCGAGCCATGAAAATTGGGATGCAAGTCTTGCTGTATCAACATTATAACTACTATTTTTTCGTTTCTTAGTTGGAGGAACATAACTATCATTGCTTTCACAACTATTGTCATCGCCTATATCATCAACAATATTATTATTAATTGGTCGTTTTTGAGACATTGCCTGATTTTCTTCGTTTTGAATATCACACTCAATATGACAGCTTACATTTTCTTCATCATCATTGATTATCGCATTTTCTTCATCATCATTGATTATCGCATTTTCTTCATGTGTTTCGGGCGTTTTCAGCCAGCTAAATAATAATTTTGGTAAAAAAAGATTGTGCGGTGTTTGTATTAGGTACTTACTTTTTGAGAAATTTATCCATTGAAAAAAATAATTATTATTACAATTTTCTATTTTCTATTTCTGATACTACTTAACACTAACTTAATCAACACCACTTTTTTACTGTCACTTCCCACTTATGTTTTAGAGTAGGTAATAAGCATGGTAATAAGGTAATAATTAGAGGTCCTTCTCAGTCCTTCTTTGCCAACCTAAAATTTAAATTTAATTTGTTGATTGTAGTTGGTATCAGTACTGGTTGGTATTGCCAAATTTAAATTTTGCAATCCAGATCAGGGCCGTAACCAGGGCACAACTTCAAAACTCAAACCCGCACAGCCACTGGCCACGAATAAAAAATGCAAAAATATTATTTCAAAGGTTAACTTACCAACCCCCCCTATATTAATTTCTAGTTACGGCCCTGACCTAGATGAACTTCTGATAATCCATCAAAGAGATGGCGCTGATAGAAATTGCTGTACCATTGCTTAATGTTTATTTTATGTAACATCTTACGTGTAGATGTCGCTAATCGGCAATATTTTGTTGATTTCGCTATTTTACGATTTGGCGAATGTGCCGTTTAGGTCTGGGAGGTGCCGGTGTGCCAATGTACAATCAATTGTGCCGCTTTTGGCACAATTGTGCACCCAGGAACAACACTGGGTCTCGCCATGTATTTGGACCCATTCCGCACGTCACGATTCGCATTGTCAGCGACCTTCGTGATGGGGCTCACGTAACCCCATCACATCTCAGCCAAACTGCCGACAGTCTTGATAGGGCTCTAATCGGAACTAAAGCCGGCAGTTCCCCGGCGGACGGTTGTGTGCTAGTCTGGAAGAAATTTAATATTTTTTTAAAGATACCATCATCTCCACTTGCCCAACAAACAACTGATACGTTATCTCTATGGTACACTTTGCCACTCATTGGTTTGGTAGCAGACTCTAATCAAATTTTGTTCTATTAAGAGACGATATTTCTGCGTTTTGGACGAAATTTATAGTTATCTGGCCTCCTACCGTCGGGTATATGGTTTATAAATTGACACTGCAAATATAATACTATTTAAAAAAGTTCTAATCTTCTTAATCTGGTTAATAATATGTAAATACATTTCTTGTTTTTGTTGATACCATCAGAAAAGTTTTTTTATTTAAAAAAAATATTCGAATTTTAAAGTGCAAATATTTGTTCTATTTGGTCACAGTCTTTTTCTTTTGTCAGTTATCACGCGCGAATAACTAATATGAATTGAAATATACGAACAAATAGGAATTTTCTGCTTAGTACTATTATTTCTGCTACAAGGTCCACCAAACGTTCTCTTCTCTCATACAATTTGCTACGTAATATGTTAACAGCCCCCTTATCTTTTTAAGTTTTTAATGTTATATTCAAATGTGGCTGATATAATTTATACATCTGATATCGGAGTGCTTTCACTCCACTGAACTGCTATCCACAAAAATGTTGGATGAAAACTAATAAATCTTTAATTTGTTTTATGAAAATTTAACTCAGAATGAACAATATATTTTATGTATTAAATATAGAAAATCACTTTTTGTTAATTTTATTTTATCCTAAAATCTAACCCTTGTAAAAGTATGGAATATACAATCAATGAATTCATGTCAATCATAACAGGCCAACGCACAGCAGTTTATCATTTCTGGCTTGCCATTGATCTCGCATGTCGATCATATCCAAAAAGGTTTCCTTTTCTTTTTTTATCGCTGGTCATCTTTTCTCTACGTTAGTTTTTGGCGTGATCGTATAAAATATAATAATAAAGTCAATTTATGGCGCGAATTGAGTTGTCGTAAAGCCCACTGATTTGTCGTTACGTCTTCGATCTTGTCCAATCTGTTAAATATCAAACGCAATACAACCGTAACAATTTTATTTCTGGACTTAGCAAAAAATTTCTACAAATTCTCAACATTTTTAATGCATTCAAGTAAATTATTGTCTATGCCTTCCATTTTTATACCTAATAATTTCGAGATGCTTAAATATAACGGCGTTTGAACTTTTAATTTCCTGCTTTCAAAGACACTCGATTTTCAGTCGACCTTCGTTTCATCATGATATTTCACAAAGACAAAGTATTATATATCTTTGTCAAGAGGAAGATCCTTTTAGCACTATTAATATTGCGCTTTATTTTAAAATTACAACTACTACTCCGCAAGACAATTTTCTTTAGATTTGTTCAGGTTTGCTTTCATTTTTATTGTTTTTTTTTCTAAATTGTATTAAATTAATTAAACATAAATACCTTATTGAGCGTCTTTATAGTTCAAACATCTTCAAATACTTCTTGTAAGTTGATAAAGGAAATCCAAAGTTGTTCGGATTCAAATTGAATTTGGGTGAGTTTGGCGCTTCCAGCTTTGCTGTTCAGAGTCGCATATACTAAATTTCTAATTACGAATTAAATAATTCTCTGATTATTTGATTTCGGGTTTGACAAAAAATGGTAAAAACAAACACGCATTTTTATATGTTTTAAAATAGTAACTTTTATTTATACAAAAAAAAGTTATTTATTTTGTTTATATTTTCCATTTTTCAGTTTAAAACACAACTTAAAATTATTTAGAAAACTGTTTTTAAATAATGTTATTAGAAACAAATTATTAGAAATTACTGGCGTTGACTGTATATATAATAATATTTTAATTCGGCATTGAAAATTAATCAAATATACAATAATCTGATGGTTCAGGTGGTGCGGCCCGAAGGCCGCAATGACTCACCTTGATTTTTATATACTATCTGGACCTCCGAACCACACAGTATTAAAGTCACATTTCCAAAATTTTCAAAAGTCATAATAAACTATACTTTTCTATTCACACTAAAAATTGGTTTAAATTTTTTTTTTTAAATATGATTTAATACTGGATGGTTTTGAAACCCAGATAAAATAAATATTACTGTGTATTGTGGTGTCAAAACGCCTTTAATTTATTATTTATTTATTATGAAATGCATAGTCTCGAAGTTTTGGGAAAACATTTTTTTGATAAAGATAAAGTATTTTAAAATTTTATTATTGAATTTTATTTGAAATTTTAAATTTATTAAATGGTTTGAAAGAGTTTTGAAATTTAAGATGCACCATAAGAATTTTTATTAAATAATACAACAATATATTGCTATGATCTACAGTTAAAATTAGGATTCCTCATCAAATCACCGAAAACAAAAACGCCGAAAATAAATCAGGTCTAAAGCAAATTTTTTCTTAGCCATTTCGAATACAGGCATTATTTGGGACAGTTGTTTTTTCATTCAAAAAGCCATTTTAAACCTGAAAATGAGCTACGCCGGGGTAAGAGGTAAATTTGAAAGAAAATATCAAATCAAACTTGATTTTTACAGAAGGCAATCTCACGTGGAGTTTTTGATTATTTAAAGCCAGAAAAAAATAAATAAATTATTGGTAATCTGCTTATGATATTAGTAGGATTTTCATATTTCGCTCATGCCCGTTCTTCCGGCCGGCGTTTCGATTGTGATTGGGCCGCATTTTTTAGAATAAAAATTAGTCATTAATTAATTAAATTTTTTTGTTTATTCCGCTTTATTGCAATTTCGATAGCGCCAATATCGTAGAAACGATAAGAATATAATTAATAGAAAAATATTTACGTTGTCAAATTTTAATTAACTATCGATTTGGTTGGTCTTCGTCATTCGAAAAACAGAAATTTTTTATTTGATTAGTACTGTAAAATTTATTTCAAAAATACGCCGGTTAAAGTATTTTAGAAAGCTTAATAATATCCGCTTTAAAAGCTGCATCTTATCATGTTCGATCATCGTAAAATTAGATTTGGCTTATTTTGATGGTATTATTGAATTTAGATCAGTGAATACGAACAGATGGTTTCTCTACGGTTAAGATTCTCTATGTACAATTAAGGGATGTTGATCGGGCTTATTCAATTTTAATCCGAATTATATTTATTCATATGGATTCTATTCAGGGTCCCCAAACTATACTGTGAGTGGAAATGATAAAATTAGTCTGTCATTCAACAGCTTTAAATTTTATTACGGACCCAATTTTATCAGAAGGATAGTTTAACCGTCTACTTCATTTTTGTATGCTTTGGTTCCAAAAGCACAGCTGAGATAATCTGAGTTATCGGCAACTCTGTATATCGAAGTTATCTATGCAGATTTAAATCTTACCGGAAAGTCGAGCGAAAGAATAGCTTTAATTAAAACTTCGTCACCTTAAATTAAAATCATTAAAAATTTAATTAGCACAACTAGGTTGGGTTGAATTAAATTATCCGGGAAGATTACAAAAATGTAATATAGAAGACAGGAATTCGAACAAGTCCTAGAATTTGAGCAGTTGATGACGACAATCGGGTTAATGGGTTAATTTTTGAAAAATGTCGCTAAATAACGAAAAATAAATTTTAATTAGAACATAACTTCAAAATTGTATGTTACTTCCAAAGTAAATCATCTTAGCATTCCACTCACGCACAAAAGTTCTCTCCGATTCTCGCAGTACTAAAACACTAAAGTAAAGATGCTTTTATTCTGACTTAAAGCCGAAAATGTATTATTATTACTAGGACTTTCTTATCTAATCTGTGCGATTCGTCATCTTTAAATACAATGTATGCTTTTAGTGCCATTCGTTTTATTTAAAGTTGTTTAAATCGCGAATTTTTCCGATTTGAAAATCTTCCATGCTGTTTTACTTTTTATATTGCTCCCTTAAGATTAACAATTTTAATTTTGGTTTTTACGTATCGAACAAGATCATCATGGGAATAATAAGCAATACGTAAACGTAAAACGCTACAAAAGCTTTTCAATTATTCTTGCACTCACTCATTAGTAGACAATTGTAATATCGAGAGAGTTTTCGCCAAGCAGCTCATTAATCCTGAAGCTTTGAGAGTTAAAGATATTGTCTTTCTTATTTCTACCGTTTAAAAATTCGACTATATTTTAATGGAATTGATTTAACAAAAATTAATTAAACTGAAGATTTCAAAAGTTTCATTTTTTATTTCGTTTGAGAGCTTCCTCTAATATCCATCGAAATAAATTTTTTTAGTTATATAATTTTTGTGTAGTAAATAAATTACCATAAATTGGAAATATTGATAAATAAATTCAAACATTTATTGTCACGATTCGGTAATTACTCTTACTTTATCTGATCGAACAACTTGAAATTTTGGATGTAAACCTAAAACAGAGAACGCACAACATACCTTTTCAAAATGAACTTATTTTAAATATTCATTCAAATCAACTTGGTTTGTTAAAAGAAGAAAAAATACTAGTCTTAAGAGTTTTACTTATCAACATACTAATTACTTGTGTAACTGACACACAGACAGACACCCCCCTCGCCTGGTTTCATAGTCGAAAGTTTTGCGGACATTCCATGTTAGATTTTATTAAATAAGAATCTTTCGCTCTTTTGAAACAATTTGGATTGCGAAAGTAGTTTTAGGGGGGGGGGATTGTTTAAGGAAAAGGGGAAATAAATATCAATGAGCACAAGATCAAAACGGCAAAATTTCGATGAATTAACTTAGCCAGTCGAATTTAACTTAAAAACAAAGATCTCTTCTTTATAGATCCGTAATTTTCGAGTTCTGGCGATTTCTAGGTAAAAACACCCCTTGGGCGTGGTTAACCTTATGGAAACAGCCAATCGAATGCTCGCATTTGGTTTTTGGGCTGTTTTTAACAGGAATGTTGAATAATTCATAAAATTTAATGTTTGTATTATTTGTAATTTAAGCCATAAGCTACCATAATTTCACTAGAAAATTTTGAAATTGTAAAGACTACAAGTAGAGACGACCAGCTAAGATAGAGAAAGTTTTAATTGACCAATTGAAAGAATTATTAAATGGTTACCTATTAAGAGAGCTGAAAATTCTTCTTATTTTCGGTTTATTCTACCTAGAAATAATTTTTTTTAAATTTATTATTGTTACCGTGCAAAGTATATTCCTGTTTTTGAAGTGAAACATCTTTAGCCACGTATTCTTTTTGAAATTTTTGCAATAAGCGAAAATTACTCAAGAAAGGGGAAACAAGAGTGGGGACCGAACACGCAGGGCTTCGGTAGTAACGGACGATGGCAGCGTTGAGTTGCGTAGCAAACAGTCGTGATCCGAATGAAGTAGAAGAATTAATGCAGGGTACCTCTTTTTTTTACATTTTTTATGCAGTTTATTGTAAATACCTGCATTCAATTGCACCACAATTAAACAAATGATAAAAATCCGTTAGAATATTTAACTAACTGCACACGTTTAGGTCCAGTTATTCAGTTGCAGGTTAAATCAAAAAAAGGCATAAAGAGTAAAAAAAATGCATTTCTTTTAATTTGACATGCATTATTTTTGTTTTAAAAGGAATCCTGTTAATTTTTATTTAAAAGTAGAAATTTTTAAACTTAAAACTAAAATTTCTTTGCGTGTACGGCTAAAGAAGTTTCAGTTTCCCGTGAGCTCACGAGGATGAGGCTTTTTTTTTTCCGGTTGTAATATCAATTTTTGTCAAATTATTAGTTTTCCATTTTGTGTTGTAAGGGGCCGTCCATTAATTACGTAAGGGTTTAGGGGTAGGGGGGAGTATCTAAAATCTTACGGATAATTACGGGGTGGGGGGGGAAAGGTTTTGACGTATTCTTACGTAAGGTCCTTAAAAATTTTTTTTTTGAATTTTAATTTAAAAATTAATTTTTTTTCTTTTTGCCACATAAGGTTGGTATCTAATCCTTTAATATTTAAAAAATATAATTTATTTTTAGAAATTTATATATTGAAATATACATAAACGTCGAGTACACGTCCACAAACAGCAGAAATGTTACGAAAACTATAAATTGACAACATCTTACTATAAAACACTTTGTGTTGATTTTTGATGATTTTGATGGAACTTAATATTTTTTTAGATAATCCTTACGTAAGATATGGAGGGGGACCACAATCTTAAGCACCTTTACGTGGGGGAGGAGGGGGTCAAAAATTACAAAAATCGTTCTTACATAATTAATGGACGCTCCCTAATTATCTCCTTCTATTTTTACCAACAGAAAATTTCCCATATTATATTCCACCATTTACTGATTTTTCTTTCTTTGAAGGTCTGCTCTTTAGGGGGGGGGGGAATCCATTCATGCGCATCTGCTGTTTACTTACAGGCAGCTACTTAATATGAAAAGTTTTTTTGTTTTATTTTCATTTGATGCTACTGTCGAATTTAAAATCATTTTATTTCGGGACGTAGGAACATAGTACGTCCAGTGCTTCTCGTCGCTACGGGGGCCTTGAGAAACGTAAAAATTCCTTAACATTATTTTTTTTATATTATTATTGAGAACGTGTTTATTATAAAGAAGTATTTTATACCAATTTATACTCTCTAGAAAAATATACCGTTTACCTATACTACATTGTAAATTTTATGGAAAAATTGGTACTTGCTTGATTGCTATAAATTTGTCTTTAATTTTAGGCCATAACTCTTTGGATTGTTTCAGCAATTGGTGCTTTTAGAGCTGATCATAAAATTTACTTACGACGCTTTTTATTAATTGGAGTTTTTTATTATTTCAGTAAACTGTGCTTCAAAATGTAAGTTATTAATTTTTATGATCAGAAAATCTGAACACATCAAACTTTAGGTGTTATTTTCAAATAATTTTTAGAGCTGTTGATGTGTTTAGTTTTTAGTATTAAGTTAAAAATTCCCGATCGCAGACGAAACTGTAGATTTTCGATTAATAAAATAAAATAGTTATGGAACGCGGAAAATTCGCATTTGCAATATTACACTAATTATTAAAATAAGGAAATTGTTGTGATTTTTTTGTTTGAATTATAATATTAGGTGTCATAAAAAATATTTAGAATTTTCAATTTTCATAGGAAACCACGTGTAAGAGTTCACGTAAGTAAAATATGAGAGTGTTGTTTCTTGTGAAAGTAAATCAAGTCGCAGCCATCGATCAGCTACAGCTACACCATTTTCGTTTCGTAAAAGATATATAGGTATTTATTTAAATCTCCTGCCAAGTTGAAGCCACTTTTTGTATCTACCTCAAAATATTATCACAATTTTATTATCTACTCTGCAAAAATTTCAGTTAATAAAAATGGCTATCTAATAACCAGCGGCAGATTAGTTCTCCCATTTAATACGATTTAACTTTTTAAAGGTTAATAATTTTGAAAATGAAATTAATCTGTAGGCAAATTTTTAATTTTCATTTGATTACTCTCGCTAATTTCACGTAACTTAATGTAAAGAGAGTAAATATAATCAATCATCACAAAAGAAAATATTAAAACTTTTGATTAAAATTTTCAGTTATATGTTAATTTCTTTCTTGGCTGAATGGTTGACGAATCAATTATAATTAATTACTTGGAAGTTTAATTTTGTCTTTCGAAAATTTTGCAAAATTTTTATAACAGGTGTCACTTTAAAATATTCGCATAATGTTATATCGTTCGGATGCTATATTTACATAATCGCTACCTACTTTGTAGAACGCTGGAAGATCTACATAAATTCGGAATGATAACATTAGAGAGAAACTTAAATTACGTTAAAATATACAATAATGTTGAATGGATTGCTACGGTTTGTTTTACTTTATTATTTTTTAATTATGTTTTACAGTTTTTTTTAAGTTTCCATTTACAACTTGTATACCGAATAAAAATTGGCATTCGTGATAAGGCAAATGAAGATTTACTGTAGCAGCATATTGGTTCCAAATGGATTTAAACGGCTGCATTTGAACGTAATAAAATAAGCAACGTAGATAAAATTGTATTGATTCAAAATAAAGCACAGAATTGATACAACACTCATAGAAAACAGAACATTTGTTTTCCAATTCAGTAACCATTCACACGGGTTAATAGTTGAAAATTGAAAATACCGGCAAAACAATTTGTAAAATTACTGCAACTCTGCAAGACTGCAAACATATTGAAAGTTCGAAAAGTTGTTTTCTCGCCGGATTTGTATAAAAAGTGTCGAAAATTTTACACGTTAGATTCTTCGTTTGTAGGATAACAACTTCACTTTAAATTTTTTCAAAGGTAAATATATTTTCATGCAACGCCAAAATTTGGAAAATTAATTCGAGATTTTAAAGTTTTGTTCGGAAAGTTAGTCCCCCCTAATACTAATGTCGATTAAACGTGAGCTTTCTGCATGTTGTTGAAATCTATTAATTAACAATAATGACAATTTTCATTTGTTTGTATAACTGTTCTCTTGTTTTCAGATTAAATCAACATGACGGTGTTAAATGAGTGGGTGGCGGGGACGCGCCTGGGCGGCTGGTTGCAACGCTGTAGAGAGTCCCGCCGCCTCGTTCTTGTTATCGTGGCAATTGCACTTCTTTTGGACAACATGCTACTAACAACCGTGGGTAAGTGTTTAATAGCTTCTTAAAACAGTTTTTGAATAACCAAATTTGAAAAATTCAAAATTTAAAAAATTAAAACTATATATTATATCGTAGAAAGTTAGGTGTATTATGTAAAGCAAGAAAATTTTGCATTGGATGCGGTTGAATGGTCCTTTTTTCCTTCATAATTGAACAGACACATTAAATTGATTGATTTATGGTCAACAAATTTCATAATTTCAGAAGCCAGCTTTCTTAAATTTTTTAAAATTTTTAATACATTTTTTTTTTACTCTGTTTATTGCTATTTATCATCAAGTTTCAGAGTTTATGAAACCAAAATATTTGTTTAAAGTATCAAGCATGTAATTTTGCGATTACGAAAAAAGTTATTGTAAACATGACTCATTGGTCCATTTTTTTACCAACCTAACAAAAATATCGCGATCTATCGAGTTGTTCACCAATAAATTTCATATTGCACATCAATGGAGTTATCTCTATAAATTTTCTTTGAGTTGGTTATTACTTATTTTATTACAAACAATGAGGTGCTATAAATATAAAAAAAAATTAGAATTAAGTACAAAACTATTAGGCGAGCGGTTTACTCCTATTTTCAGTTCATTTACCGACCAATCAGCGTTCTAGTGGCTGGAAATTACTTTATTCGATTTATTATACTGAGGAAATTCTTCCATAAACACCTTATTTTTTTATGGGTCATTTATTAGTTATAAACAATCCTTTGTTTCATAAATCTAAATATCGGAAAAAAAATCTGAAAACATTATATAGATTTTTTTTTAATTTAATTAATTTAAGTGCTTGCAAGATCATAGCACTGTTAGTGGAACTTATTATTACGTTATTAAATTTGGGAAATTATGCCAGTTTGGTAGAGGACTAAAACACACATTTTTTGTCTCTTTGACTTTTCTCGTAAAATCAATAGTTTTTAAGATAAAACTCAATAAATGGCGATAAATCCCTACTTTTATGATTTTTTCTCAGAAACCAATTATAAACCAAAATAAAAATATTCAGCCAACCTTAAACTATCACGAAATTTTTTTTAATTTTGAATTTTAGTGTTAGTAACAATTATAACCGTATTGGAGTAGAGCTGTAACACCGCGTCCTCTGTGCGTGTGTACGTTCGTCCGGCGAGCTAGAATGGAAGCTTTAGTTCAAATTCAAATTGTTTATTAGCCGCTAAAATACAATATTATATTACGTACATGTGGATTGTCATAATTTAAATTGCCTAAAGACTAGAAGATGTGACAAAAACAACGCTATGTTAAATACTCCTTAATTCGTTGACGGCCTAAATTTTTTTTATACTATTTGTGTGTTTACTTCACAGTTTTCCTTCCAAGCATATGCACGTAAAATAATTGTATTTCGAAATATCAAAATATTAAAAAAAAATATTGTAAAACCCAGAGTGGTTTTACGTGGAGCAAAATAAAGTGGCGTTTTTTGGAAATGGGAATATTTTACTTTCTTTTTCCTACCATCTACCCTTCCTAATTTTTGTTATAGACTATGTGCAAGTTCACAACTAGCGCCCACTGGTTGGGCGCGCCGGAACTTTTCATGGTATTAATTTCAAAAAAATACCAATACAAATAAATTTAAAATTAGTTGAAAGGTATGAAGAAAAACGAGGAAAAAACAAGTAGTATTTCCTGAACTTCTTCGCGTCCTTTTGATGTGTATATTAAAACAAATTAACAAACTAATGTACAAAACTTTGAAAAGTAAGTAAAAATTACGCGAATTGTCATTCAAGCATTCGTAGATCTAATAAAATCAACTTATCTATTTCGTCTTGATGTACTTATTCATTTAATAGAAACACCAACTCATTAATTTCAACTAAAACAGACTGCAAAATTGATTTAAATTGTGCTATTTAAATGTTATTGGTATTTAATAATACAGCAACACATACAAACTGTAATAATCTGTACCATGAAAAGTTCCACATTTCCCCACCGTAATCGCTGGCGTCGAATTTTTAAAAATTCAAATCACTTGCACATAGCCTATAATACATAAAAATAATGTTGAAGCTAATATACTAAAAATTTCTAAAATATTTAGATTTTTCAGCTGAGCATATTTCTATGACCGCTACTGTAGGTAGGCAAGCTTATTTTATTATGTGATCATAAGATGTTTTCTTCTGGGGTGGGGGGGGGGGAGCATAAAAGCTTAAAAATCACTGCAGTTCGTGATTTAAATCAATTTTTTCGACAATTTGTCATGGCTATATAAATATTATGACGTGATAAACGAGCACTATTCCAAGTGACGTCATGAAATTGAGTATCAGTCACTTGCCATTATTCCCAACGATTCCCTCCTCGATATTATTGCGATCGAATAACCACACGACTGATGATTATTATTTATACTTCTACAGGCCCGTATTTAGACTAAATTTTTGGTGGGGGGGGGGTTAATGTTAAAAAGTAATATTTTTGTTTGATCTTTGAAGATTTTTTGTTTTTTTCTAATTTTTTACAATTGAAGTCGGACTTCCTGAACTTTAGTAATTAATAAGTAATTTTGGGGGAGGGGGGAAGTTAACTCCTAAAACCTCCCCTTAAATACGGCCTTGTACTTCTATTATAAAGAGCCATTAAATAATTGAGAGCTTGTGTCGAACCAGTGCGGCCTTCAGGCCGCATGAAGATGAAAATTTAGTTTATAAATTAATTAACTACTTGTAAGGTACGATTAGGGCTTTTCATTTCCCACAAATCTCAAATTCCGGGATTCCGAGATAAATATATAAAATATATAACAAAATGAATTTATTCACACGTTTCTTTCCTGATCTTAACTTTGAAAAAATTAAGATTGGCGGGATTCCCGGGAAATGTATATAAAATCCCGGAATTACGGGAAGAACCTTTACCTACCGAGATCCCGTTTTCCAGTGATCCCGTTGGAGAAGCTCTAGTGAAAATATTTATAATAAGAGTTTTTTATTTCGGGGGGGAGCTTCGCCAAAAATTAGGGGGCCGCCTGTTTTTCTTACTAAATATTTAAAAGTTGCTTTAAAAATTGGCTTTTTATTGCAAAAATTGTGATTGAAAATGCAACAAAATAATAATTTAATCGGTTTACTTACATATTTATTTAATTTCAACATTGACCAATCAGGTGAATCTACTTTATTTATGTATTATATCCACTCGTATTAATTTAACACTGTCACAAAAGTTTTATTTGAACTAAGGTGTACGTACACCAAATCTTTATTTAGTTTATGCCAAAAAAAAAATTTGCTAATGAATTTTTTTCCCAAAATAGAATTTATATAAATTCTTATTAATTTAGGTAATAAAGTGGTTTAAGCTTTCAGTGATGAATATTATGGAAAATACAAGCCAAATTCGTTTAATTTGTATCTACTATTTTATTTTTAAAATTTACAGTAGGTATAATATTAAAAATTGAAAAATGTTTAAATTATTTTGAAGAATAAGATTTTACGATTTATTTTGGAAAGTGGACAAAAAACTTATTTTGGATAGGAGTCTCATAGCTCAACATATGCTGTATTTGGGTTAAGCGAGTTTTATTTCTTTTTAAATTAAAAAGTCTACCCCAGTACATCGCAATTCGCAACAGGAATGGCTCACAAGCCATTGGGATGATGGAAGATAGTTTCACACATCTCTTATAGTCATCATCGAAAACGTCCATGGAAAAAAATTTATGATTCGATCATGTAGTCAAAACCATATCTTTTGAGTTTTTGCACGGTAGACTTTGTTGTTTGAGTTTCTGTTCGGAACTGGAAAAACCGCTTGACTCAAATAATGAGAAACTATATTGTTATGAAAATTATTATTCAAAAAATATTCAAACAGATTTAAAAATAACTTTGCTAAAAATAAATTTTATTTACGTAATTTATGTATGAATTTAAAATAAAAATTCCAAAAATCAGATTCAAACCTATCACACTGGATAATTTTTCCAAATACTTTGTTTCGAGAAAAGTTACCGAACAAACTTTGTTTTCAGATGTAATAGATCAATGTCTCAGGTTTACTTTTTACAATAAAAACTAAGATATAGGCGAAGATGCATCATTTAAAAAAATATTAATTTATTGAATTGATTAATTATAGGTTTTTAGCAGGCGATAACATACTCGTATTTTATCAGTTGGAAAATACGATTTTCACAATATAACAAAATAGTAGGTATAATACATATATATAATTAAATTTACACGAAACAAATTTTGCTTAATTAGATTTTAAGTCACGTTTAATTAAATTACCGTTTCCGAACTTCTCCAAAATAGAAAATTTAACGTAAGTTACAACAAATATGTATGTCACTTAAAAAAAATTTAATTTAAATTCTTTGATCTTAATTAAGAGCGAGCAGATAAATTCTTTACTTCTTATTTTTAAATTTCTGTTTTCAAAAATTTGTCAAGGCGTAATTAATTTTGACATAAATAATCAGGCAAAAATTGTTTCGAAAACAATTTAAAAGTTTTTCCTCCCTAATTGAGATCGTATATCACATGATTCAATATCACATGAAATAAAGGAGATTTTCCTTAAGTTTCAGCGGGTAGCAGTAATCAATTGTGCAGTTCTTTTCAATTGGGTTAAGACTGGCTTAACTGTTGTGACTGATTGAAATCGTAATCCGATTGGGTAAAAAATTAAAACTTGAATATTTTCGTCGAAATTAATTATTTATAATATGCAATTTAGAAAAACATGGTAACTAAGCTTCTTCAATAGTTTATGATTTTGACAGTGACGTAATGTATGTTTGCGGATATATCGAGTGTTCAACGTTGTGTGAAGAGTCCTTTGATTCTCTCAATTGGGTAAATCGTGGGTACCGGCGCGTGACAGCTTCCAATCGAATTCTAATTCCAACAACGAAACTTGTATTTAAATTTCAAGTCATTTCTGCACGTAGAAAAAATTAATTTTAAAATAATGATTTCTGCTAGAACAATTTTAAAAAATTTACCAAGGTAAAATTTATATCAAACAACGTCAAGCTATGAGCTGGAAGATAAACATTGTCTGAGTGTTCAAAGATAAAAATGACCAGACCAATATAAGAATGGAAAAATTGTAATTTTAAAATATTTTCCAAGATCTTCACTGCAGGTTTCTCAAACTCGACCCGAATAAAAATTTTCTATTTACACGAAGTTAAGACAAATAACTTGAAATTTAAATTTTTTTTCAAAACGTAATATTCTTTTCCAGAGGTAATTAAAGTTTGATCGCAGAGCTTCTTTTAATTGGCCAACGGGTAAAAGCTGATATTTATAATTTTCTATTATATTATTGCACGCAGAAATCTACAAAGAATAAAATTTATTGATTTCTTGTAAAAAGTTTTACTACGAATCTTTTGTTTGGTATGTATAACAGGAGGGTTGCGTTAGAAAATTTTAAGTCTGCGAAATAACGCTTGGCTTAATATTCTAAAGCGAGGAAGCTTATTTATGAACCGCTAAAGAGCATCAAAAATTTATTTTATTGTAACTCATGTCGGCAGTATTGTATTCGGTTAAATCGTGATTTAATGAATATAGCACTGACACTAATGACTGTATTTGAGTGAATGTCTGCAAGTTTAGGGATATATAAAAAATTTATCTAAAATTTAAATAACAAATTAATTTGATAATTCTTCAAGTTTCTGTAATAATAAAACGCGAGGAAGCGTATATTGTATATACCGCGCGAAACCGGGTACGAGAGCTAGTATGAGCTTTTTTAAATATTATAAGTTTAAACAAATTTTTTAAATGTTACTGATGAAAAATACATTGTAGGTAGTATTTGGCATTTATCTATTGATTGGTTGTCCGGAACACAATTTTTATATTACATATTATCCAACATTTAACTGTTCTACTTATAAATTTCTCTATGCAGCCATGAATGCAAGCAAAATGGAAAAATAATACTTAGAAAATGTATATATTATAAGCATTTTTGCTATACAATTTTGGGCAAACAAAGGCAACAATACTTAACCTGAAAAGATTTTACTTCCTGGTGATAAGAAATGCTTTTCCTGTTAATTGACACGCCCCTTTTGTTTATTGTTTACCTAGATTTAACGTAAATACTTATGTCAATTTTGATTTTTTGGTTTTACATTGTTTCTGTAAATATTATGTACAATAGCCCATTTTTTTAAATTAATAAGTTGGATTTTATGTACTAGATAATTCTAGGCCATTGTTGATTTCAACCAATTACTGCCATATCAATGCACTTGTATTTACAAGGAACTCATCAATTAAAAAAAATGAGGTCTTGTATTAGTTTTGATTATTTTCTGCCCGAAGTATGCAGCTGACTCAAATTATTTGCCATTGTGATTACTATCTGGGTGGTCTGTGTTCATTTAATCAGCATGCATATAAATTAAGAGATTTACATATATGTACATGCAGAAGTAGTACATTTCAACTGAAACTACAACAATATCACGTTTTGCTGTCTTATGAAAGTAATATTCAACATATTCTTCAGCAGGGGAGTTCAATTCTTTAAAGTTTGAAGGGTCAATTGCATCAACGTCATTTAATATATATTTTAAAAACAAAACAAAGATTTAAGCCGAAAGCACGAATTCTTTAATTTATATAACTAATAATAAAATTTTATAAAAGAACATTACTTATTTCTATTTGACAAGTGCTAACAGTTTATGCCGACAATGTGGTTTACAACTACTTTTAGTTCAGAGTAATATTTCCTTTATAGAGTTTACAAAAGATTGAAAAGTTGATGATTAACATTTATAGCTTAGTTAAAAGATAAGTGAGATAATACGCAAGTAAAAGTTTCGAAAACCTGTTGAAGGAAAAGGAAATCTGACAGCAGTGGCTAGACGTAATCCCAAAATGGAGCACTTATTTTACTTGAATTGACCATTCCACTTTCAAATTAATTATTATTTTTAAATCGTGCGAAATAAATTTATATAAGTTTAACAAAACATAAAGGAAATCTGAATTTAAGATTTTAAAGTTCACGTTAATTGACGTTGGCCCAATCGACCTTTACTGTAATTTACAAAAAAATTTCAGAGTAACGAAGTTAGTATAGGAAGGTATCTTTCCAATTGGCTTTCAATTAATAATAATAATAATATAGTATATTTTGGTATATTACTAGATAATATAAACACCTACATAATATTATGTACTCTGTGCATATAATACATATACATAATATAGTATTTAAATGTATAATATATCTATCTACATACATTTGCATTTCATAATCCAGCTAAATATGATAATATCACAAATTGTGCTTTTATAGATAATATTAATAAATTAATCAGAGGTATAGCCGATATTCCATACAAAATGTAATTATTTTTTGAAAATTATATAAGTAGGATACTCATCTGTACTTAAATATATAGTGAAATATAAAATTCTCATAATAAAGAGAAAAAAGAATAAATGGTAATTAAATGTAAAAATAATATAATCAAAGTATTGGTAAATGTTTTCTCAATACAATACAATGCATAAACAGAAACAATTATAAATCATGTAAGTTTGTAAGTACCAATTCAGATTATTTTAATTTTATATTTTCTTTAATTAATTAAATAATTGTTGGATGGTGCCATATCATTAAGAAAATATTAACAAATATTCAAGAATGAATAAAGCAGGTAGATTATTAATTATGATATACTGCATATTATGTAAATATATTATGTATGTATTGTATTGTGATAATAACCATATCAATAGGTACTTACATAATATATCAAGATCACCAATACATACTATACTTAATCCTTTTTGGAACTGAATGCATCGTCTGGTGATGTCATAGAGATTTGCGAAATTAATTCTTACATTGTATTTTATTTGTGAAAATTTTGGGCAGTCAGTTCCAAAAAGTGTTTAGTGCATTTTTTAAAGATTCTGGAAAACTGATATGATTAATATCTATAATTTCACTACTTCAACCACAAAATCGACTGAAAGTTGGACTTAATTCTAAAATAGTTGAAAATGTTTACCAAACACTTAAAAATACGCTACTTTGAAAGCAATGGTAGCAATGTGTCATGTTCTCCTTTAAAAAATAGCTTTAGTCGAAGATCTTTTAATTAGTTAAAACCATTAATTATTTTATTGTATTTGTCGCTAAACAACAAATTCTGGTAATTTTAATATTCACTTATGTCACTTAATTCCACAGTCATCGTGTTATTAATTACGTTTATTCTAAAACTGGAAGAACTTTTTGGCTATCTTGGCTTTCTCAATTATTGAGAAATTGCCATATCTGTTTTCATCATGCTCAATCAGAATAAAGCTTTGGATGCACTGCATAATGTGGATATCAGCAGCATAAGGTTTTATTACAGAGTTTCACGATGAGGTAAACAGGGTAACTACCCCGAGTAAAAACTGTGGCGAAAGGAAGTATTAAATGACCTAGTAATAATAAGAACCTAATTGTGAACTCATATGAAACAAATACATAAATGAACTGCTAATAACTTATTATTATACTAGATTGCCCAAGTTGTGCGGCCTAAAGCCCGCACTGACAAAACCTTCTCCCGTAATCTCTCTAATTTTTTTAGGTTAGTAATGAAAAATAAATCAATCAGAGGTGCGTTATGGGATATTAGATAGAAATCCGCTGTTATATTGTTTAATAATTACAAATTATTATTAGTGAAATTAATATTCACATTTTTCATAAAAATTAACAGTTGAAATAAACTTATTCGTAATAAGTGCAACAAACAAATATTCTTTCTATATTATAATAGTCCATTTTTATCTATCTATCCCGTAACGCACTTCTGATTGGTTCATTTTATGTTACCATTCTAAAAAAATTAGAGATATTACGGGAGAATGATTAGTCAGTGCGGCCTTCAGGCCGCACAACCTGGGCCATCAGGGCGCTTTATAATAATTTATAATGAAAACATTACAACTTATAAATTTGAATCATGCAGTTCGACAAGCTGAAGTCTTCTTGCTATACTTCATATAGAAATTTAAAATTTTATTCCACACTATAGAAAAACAGCCTTTTTAAGATCTGCTGAGGAGATAAGTTTTTTCTTAAGTTTCGAATATTAAAATTTTTTTAAAACTATTTTATCCACTGCAGTTCAATCAGCTCTTTATTTTTTTTAGAGAATGATGGCTGTTTAAATCGGATTGATAGTTGATAAGCATGAAAACGGCTATAAGAAAGTTAGTACCCCTCGAATTCGAACCGAGTACCTTAACATTATCAAGTTGATCGTGGTAACTTTTAGGCTAATGACCTCTTCTTTTTCTTCTTTATTGGTCCCTCTCCTCCATTGTATTTAATTTTCCCTAAAATTTGAGGGAAAAATAGATATTTTAGATGTTAGATGATGGCAAAAAACCAGATGGGGTGACCTTGGTTCCATGGCGACAAAAGAGAGCTTTGGTGTGGGACCTTGGGCCAAGGCACTTGGGAATTTAGGGTTAAATGACCAGATCGGCAGCGATGAAAGTGGAAATTTTAAAACATAGCAAATATAAATCAACAAATAATGATCGTTATGATTTCTCGGCTTTCGCGGTAGAGACCCTGGACCCTTGGAGAAGCGATGCAATGGCTTTAGTTGTTTGGATCGGTCGTCTTTTAATATATGTGTCGAGGGACAGACGCGCAAAGAGTTTTTTAATCCAAAGGATCAGTTGGTGCATTGAACGAGGAAATTCCGCTTCGGTGCTAAGGTGGATGCCCACAGGGGCATGCATGAACGAATTTTTCCAACTCCAACTGGCTTTAATTTGCGAAAGAAGTTGTAGAAGTAAACAACTGTCAAAGCAAATCTAATCTGGTTTCTTTGTATGTTTAACAAATGACGAAACAAGATCCGGTATTTGTAAAAGTGACGAAATTCCAAATATCCGTTAATCAAAATAAATATATAATATTTTTGTCCGAGTGATCGTAAACTATCACCTTTGCGGCCGCGGTCAAAAAACGACCACTTTACGCTCTTGGTACATAAATAAATATTTTTTTGTTATGTAAATTCTATAAAATAATTACGAAATATTTGTTAAATTAAGTAATAGTAATCAATTACTATTTTTTTTTACATATTATTATTAGATACTAAACAGAAAAATAAATCTTTATTACTAAAAAATCAAAATTTGAAGTTTTTATAATATGTTAATTATGTTAGCTTCTATGGGCTTGACGGGCATTGTATAAATTTGTCAATAAAGTAGTTTCGTTCGTTCTTCGTCTTGAAAATTTTATGAAAAAAAATTTAATAAATAGAGTGGTCGGTTTATCGACGAAAGTAAGTTTCACAAATTTTTTAAAATGAAAACTGCCGATCTTATTGGATATTTATGTGCTGATACATAAATTATGTTATTGGGAAAAACAATTAGTATCCACTAAAGGTAATTTTGTGGTTTTGGAAATGAGGAGATAAGTTTCATTGTTCTGTGTATTTGTGGTCATTTGCTTTAAGATAATTGCTCATCTGTTGAGCTCAATTTCAAATCTCTGTGGACTTGCGATGGGGACAAAAGATGTATTGTTCTAGCTTTAATCTGGAACGCGATAAGGACATTTTCTTCTGCTTTTGTGTTTGTTAAATGTTGAACTTACTTTGCGCCAATTTAGTTGCATAGTTTAACAAAGACTACAACCATTGAATTTTATTCATGCGGCTATTGCTAGGTTCAAGTAGCTACTAATAAGTCAAATTACACCCTTTGAAAGAATTTGATTCGCTAAACGTTCGAGTCGTTTACTTTACTCTAATCTAAAATAATGAGATATTGGATTTATGTAGCAACGAACCAGGTTGCGGTTTCCCAGACGTTGGAATGAATGGAAAACTATTAGAGAAATATGTTAGTTATATATCTCATATGCAGGCAGATTATTAAACCTCGCGTCGCTCACAATTATTTCTTCCTATATAAATTTTTGACCACAATTTAATTTGTTCCAAAAGCTTTCACAAAGATAAATGGCAATAAAAACTTTAATTTTCTTGAGAACTTCTTAAAGACGGAATATAAAATTGAGATTGTTTTACTATTAAATTTTTAGTGTAATAGCGGCGGTGACTGTTTTTAATGCGAGGTAAAATTCAATAATTTTATGGCACTTTATTTTTTGTGCTAAATTGCGCTATTATGTTTTTAAGACATTCTTTTCGCTTGCTTGCTTTATTTCAGTGGGCGCCTTTTGTGCTAAAGTAATTATCATTCTGTTGAGGTTGTTAGGCATAGGTGGTTTATTATTACATTTTTTAACAAATGAAAATGGAAAAAAGTTCTTGATGAGGGGAAGTGAGTAAATTGAGCGTGTCCTCTTCAACCTTTGATGTCTTTTTTTTGCTTCTTAATTTTAAAAAGTATTTTAATTCTATTTATTTGAATAAGACTTTTACGGTGGAGCTTATATTTCTTAAGTCGAAGTGGCATTCTTTTGACGAACTTTTTTTCGATCACATCTTCTGGTTGATTGCTCAACCCAGCGCATTGCATTAAACATGAAAAGCAAGTGGTGGCTTTTAGGAGTTATCGGCACGATAACTTAAACTCTCACCCTTCGTACCTACTCTTAAAATACTGACTACACAATCCCCCGGCATCAACGAACGTTTCGATGCACTCTTATACGATGTTCAAATTGAAAAATTATTTTTATACGCAATATTTTCGACCGTTCCACCAAGGACTCCATTTTTTGCTTTCATAACAATTAATCGATTCAAAAAATTGAATTCGATCGCTTTCACGAGGAATACAAGGCAATACATTTTACCTGATAAAATATGGACTGATAATGCCAAGACTGAACTGTTGAAAATGGATGAGCGCATTTATTAACTCGACTAACCCAAACCATTACCTTAATAAGAATAGTGTTTTAGTGCGAACACTCAAAGTTGGTGTTACTAGATTGAATAACATTTGCAATGGATGAAATTTTATTTGACCACTTCGTAAGATCACCCCAAGACGAATAGGGTTTCAAAGCACAGGACGAAAGCATTTTCGTTTACTTTCAACCTTAGTTAAAAATGGACGCCGAAAGCAATAATGCATGGTAATTGATAAATTTAGCAAAATCAACTGGGAGAACCAAATTATGTAATATACTAATTTACATTAACTAAATAGTTGTTATCGTCAATCTATGTTAAGCATACCCGATGCTTAATTACTCTCACGAACATTCAGTTTGGAGTGATCATAATAAACTGAATTGGATTATATCAATTTGAGAGCAAATATTTTTAAACTGACTAGCAAATTAAATAAATATCATCAATAAATTTAAAGGATGTCACGGATGGAACAATAAAAACGACAGCTCGGTTAACTTTCAAAATATACAAGTTCTAAAAAAAGTTTGATAATATTTTAATGGAATAGTTTAATCTTGTTAATATCAACATTATAATTTCATCCAATAAACCACAAAAACTTAACATAGCATACGAGATAATGTAACGTTTTATTTGGTCTAAAGTTACTCTATAAATATAAACGTACTTTTTGTGAACTTTTGCCAACTTTTACCCTTTTTATGTCATATTTACCTAAAAAGCTTTAATTTAATGCAATTGAAATTTCAATCCCGCTTACGTTTGTATTAAAGAATAACTTTTATTATTGAAAAAATTAAGTTATCTTAATAATAATAATCAAAAGCTAAGTGCTGCATTTATTATTTAAATTATTGCAATTACGTGCTCATAGTCAATATTTTAAAACTAATGTCACGAAATTGAAAATATATGGTGTGATTATTAAATAATTATGTAATTATTATCATTGTTTCGACAATTTCTCTTTGCTTACAACTTTCACAGTTACATTTTTTCCCTATTAATATGTGAAAGCGAAAATTTTATTTTATATTTCAAAATATGGAGTGCATACGTGGCATTTTATTCAAACTGTAGAGAAGCCATCCAAATAATTCTATTTTCAAATCAGGAACTTATGCAAAATTTGATATGGTTTTGACGGTTTTTCGTAAGATTGAGTGAGATATAACAAATAATAAGCTGTATCTACAGGTCAAAAAACAAGAACAAATAAATTTATTCAGAAGAATCATTTTCTGGTACGTTGCGCTACGTCATTAAGATACACATAAAATGTATGAATTTAATAAATTATAATATTATGTTTGCTATTTTCAACTCTAATTATTAGCACCGTTAATGTACCAAATTTACATTTTGAACTGATCATAGTTCTGTAAGCACTTGAATAATATATTTTCTAGTCGGGTGCTAATCTTGCTACGTATATAGCCCCATAGTTTGAATTTGGGTTTACACCGCACTGTGAACTTTAAAGTTTCATGCAACATAACATAAACATAAGCAACACTCAGTTGCTCGTCTCTTTCAAATCCCGTGCCACCTGATCCCACCATCTAATTCTTGGTTTTCCCCGGAGTCTATTTTCACCAGGTTCTCACAGTGTTATTGCTTTTACTGCCGTTGCGTTTTCATATCTCATAACTTGTCCCATCCATCTGATTCGTTGTGATTTTATATATCTGACGATGTCTTCACCATTTATTAAGCTCTTGATTTCACAGTTCATTAAAGCTCTCTTCTCTCCGTCAGCTTTCTTTTTTGGTCCCAGTATGCTTCTCGTGACTCTTCATTCGGAGACTCTCAGTTGTTCTTCTTCATCAGCTGACATGGATATTGTTTCCGCCGCGTAGATGACCACCGGTCTTGTCAGGGTTCTATATTTCTTAATCTTGGTTCTTTTTGTCAGCTATTTGCTCATCAACATGCTTTTATTGGCGCAGTATGCTCTATTACCAGAATTTATTCTTCTTTTTATGTCTTCAAATCTTTCGTTTTTTCTCTCCATATACCTGTATTTGGCATTCCTTGTTTGTGATCGATCGCCTGTGCATCGCCTTGCCTTCAGATTTTTCGGTTACCCCTGCCTCTGTTCGGACACAGGCGGTTGTATTCTCCAATATTATTTTGATCAACCGAATCATTTTAGATGGCGAACCACCCTCCTTTAATCAGTTTCCCTCTGTCCTCTTTGTCAAAAGCTTGTTGGAAATCGACGAACGGCAGATGCAAGGTTATGTCATGCTTGTAAAATTCTTCGATTGTCTGCTTCACTACGTCGATTTTCCAGCATCGAATCCATATTGACTTTCTTCTATTATACTTTTCGTGTGTTCCATCATTCGACCGTGAATTTATGTTGTCAATACCTTATATGCTGAGTTCAGTAACGTGATGCCCCTGTAGCTTTCACATCCTTCGGAGTTATCCTTCTATTTCAATACCACGATTTCTTCCTGGTACCATTCTGTGGTCATAGACTTCTTTTCCTATATTTGTTTCAGAAGTTCGCCGTCCACTCCTGTATTCGGTAATTTGCTCTTCTCTGGTATTATCGTATACGTAATTTAGGTTTAATAGATTACGAAAATGCCTCACTTTTAGTGTGTTGTTTTCTGTAATTTTATAGTTTGGTAGAACATCCGAGATTTGCTTTTGTTGTTACTCGCTTCTTTTTCTGTCATTGCATTTTCCAGCCAGATGATAATTTACTCTGTTCGTTTAATTTTCTTTTATATCCATCAAGATCTTCCTGCTTTCCAGTTCTGGAAAATGGAAAAATCTAAGCTAAATCTAACCAAGTCTAAGCTAAAAAGGAAGAAACATGTCTAGTGAAAAAAGTGGGTGTGCAATTCGAAGTATTCTCCTGAATAACACAAGAATTAAATCTATTCCGAAGTCATAAGTGTCGGCCAAGGATATAAGTACAAATTATTCTCGACGGCCGTCAACACCATCAGTGTCAGCAATCAGTGTCAACAATAATAAAGTATCACCTCAGTGACACACAGGTTCATCCCGTTAGCTGAGATGCTTTGAGAAAATCCGTCCAGAGAAGAGGGCAAACGGAAAGATTTTTCGTTTTTAAGGTCGAAAGGGTACACCGCAATATATTTAGATATAAAATAGATTCTTATATTTGCTTTGGATTTTGCTTAAGAACGATGAGGTTCCAAACATTTTTTTGGGATCCCAAAATGGTTTCTGGGACTGTTGGTGCCATATTTTATCTCTTTAGAAAATTTTAGTCGTATTATTATAAGTTGTTCTACTCAATGCTTAGACAAAAGTCTTGATATTATAAAATAAATTATAGTGTTTTTGGGCGCCGCGCCGTATGAGGTTAATAAAGCAAAAATTACACTTATTTTGTTGTTCCATCAAAAGAAAATTTGTGAATTTCAAACTTAATTCATAATTATTTATTATTGTTATAAAACTTTCAAATAATATTCCAAAATCAAGAATTTAATCAAATCTTACAATGCAACTCACCTCACTACGAAGAAATCGACTCAATGCATAAAGCAAACTCAGATGGGTACTTTAACTGGTTTAAGTTCTGGTTAATTTTAAAATTTTTGAGCATATCTAATTTGTCATACACAGAAGCCACAAGACATTGTTTCTCAATATTAAGGCTTCAAACACACAACCCCATTGATTAAATTGAAAAGAAGGAAATTTTAAAACTAAATAAAATTCAAATAAAGCTATGTTATGATTGCCCATAAAAAAACGCAAAATTTGAAGAATAATTTCGCAGAGATATACATACAATTAACTCAAGCAGATTAATGCAAACAATTTTCAAGCCTCAAAGCTATCTAACCCGCATACTGGACTCGACTCTCTGTCAAAATTGCATCTCAAGCTGATATTAATTAAATTAAAGCTAATAAAAAATTAAAGCATAGTAATACTAAAAATCCATTGTAATTATTTTGACTTTCGACTTTCCCCACATCCAATGGGAAAAGGTAACTTTCTGAATGTTATTTTGGTTTTGAAATTACCTTATTTACGTACTCGTACATAAAAAGATTATTTTTACGTACTAGTGTCTTTTTTATGCTGTGCAACTGAATTAATATAAAATCAACTTGTCAGATTTTAATTTTACATACATTGCTTTTTAAACTATTAAGCACCGCTTAATTTTTTTACGTAATTTCAGCATAAAATGCCAAAAATAAATTTTTTTGGTCAGTTTCATTTCAGGCCCCCATTGTAATCGGCCGTATATCTTATAATATAAGAAATTTAGAACAAATTTTAAGATAGAAATATATTTTTACGAATTTGCTTTGTAGTATCTCTTGACTTCTATTATTATTCAAAGCTGCAAAGCACTAACCTATTAATCAGTAATCATCCTCTCGTCATTCCACTTTACAACAAGTCAACACAAATTCAAATACCATCTCGTATATTCCGCCCCAATATCATATACAGAAACGCAATAATAATTAATATTTTTAAAGTAAGTATTAAAAAATAAAATTTGATTTCCAAAAATAAATTTTGATTCTGTAAATATTCAGTTATTGTTAAATATCAATAAATTTACCATATAAATTGTTGATACTTAACCCCCTGAAAGCAGAGTCCATGTTTATTTAGGATTGCAAATTTAGCGAATAGGTTGTGTAAATATTCTATCCATTAAGATTATACGCGTTAAGAGTTAATAGAATGTTATCTTTGCTATTCCCGATGTACTTCCCAATAAATATACATTCCACCTTGCTCTAAATTCAGTCTTGAGAGGGCAGAAAAATTCCGTATTCTCTCCACCAGTTAAAACATTAATAAATAAAATAAATATTTCACTCTTCAAATTTTCGTCGAAATCGAAACAATATTTTTTGGAAAACATTTTAAGGCGCTCTGTATATTGGCGCAAAATAAACGTTCATTTAATTTCCTGACCGTTAGCTACTTTTAATCAAAGGTAAATCTTGTTTGACGATATTAAACTTAAATTGAAATTGATTCTAAACTCTGATTACAAAGTGCATGAGTTAAGTGACGCTCTAATTATGCTTTAATGAAATCTCAAACTAACTTAATAATTGGAAGCAATCTCAAATAAAATTGAAAAAGATTCTTTTCTGCTAAATAGAATTTTTATACTTTTCAGTGCCAATCATTCCGGAATTTTTGTACGACATCAATCATCCGGATGCACCATTAGATTCGGTGCTGGAAACTAAAACCACCACTACAACACCATATCCACCATGCGAATTCTTAAGGGAAAGTTTAAACGAAAACTTAACAACCACTATTTCACCAACTGATCAAATTTTAGGTAAGTAAAATTTCAATTCCGTTTAATCGGAACTTAAGATTTTCGTTCTAGAAAATATAAGCACTACTTTAAATCCTGAATCACAAAGGCACAAAGACTTGGTCGAAGAAACTGTTCCCGTGGGAATAATGTTTGCCTCGAAGGCATTTGTGCAGTTATTGACCAACCCTTTTGTTGGGCCTTTAACTCACAAGTAAGTATATTTAATAAAAATTCATTTTTTGATTACTTTTCCTTCCATCCTAAATGCGACTTTTCTAAATTCCAGAATAGGCTACACTGTTCCCATGTTCACAGGATTCATCATCATGTTTCTTTCAACGATAAGTAAGTATGGATAATTTAAATATTAAATTAAATTTCGATATTTTTGGTCAGCAAGTTTACACTTGGCTGCAATTTTCAATTTTTAGTTATAAATGTAGCCTCTCGATTAAGCTCGACGTTACTTCCTGAAATGATTCAATTAGAACCACTTACACGCGTCGCAATCACAAAGCAACTTTAGATGTTCTCGCTCTCGGAAGTAACTCGTTTATTGACAGCCTATGTGCTCTAATTGATTTACTTTTCCCATTTTACTAATTCTCTATCTCAGATTCCACGCTAACCAAACTTTTTGTTTTATTGTGTACTCAGTTTTGTTCATAACACATCTATTGTGCATTATTATTGAATTAAAACAGCCAAATTCGCGAACGCGATATTTAAATTTAATTCAACAAACTTTTTCAGTCTTTGCATTTGGACGAAGCTACAGTGTACTGTTTCTGGCGAGAGCTCTTCAAGGTATCGGATCGTCTTGCTCAACAGTTTCTGGTTTGGGAATGCTGGCTGAACGCTACCCAAATGATAAAGAACGTGGAAATGCGATGGGAGTTGCACTTGGAGGTTTGGCATTGGGTGTTTTAATAGGACCCCCGTTTGGTGGTTTCATGTATGAATTTGTTGGAAAAAGTGCCCCGTTTCTCATTCTTTCCGTGCTTGCTCTCGGAGATGGATGTAAGAACGTTAAAATTCTCCGAAGGGTATTTTAAAATTAAGTTTCAGTGTTGCAACTATTGATGCTTCAGCCGAGCGTGACGCGACAAGAATCAGATGCTCCTTCCTTAAAGGCTTTGGTTTCTGATCCTTACATTATCATAGCTGCAGGTTAATTTTGCTAAATATTTGTTTATGCAGTTTTAATGTATGTCTGGGTTTGTGCTTGTAGGTGCTATTACTTTTGCAAATACGGGTATTGCTATGCTGGAACCTTCGCTTCCAATTTGGATGATGGACACTATGTCGGCGAGTCGGTGGAAGCAAGGAGTTACATTCTTACCTGCGAGTATTTCGTACCTCATTGGTACTAATTTGTTTGGTCCGTTGGGACATCGTATGGGTCGCTGGCTAGCAGCTCTGTTAGGTTTGGTAATAATTGGAATTTGTCTTTTGTGTGTAAGTGCGTACACTTTTCCGACAAGTTCGCATGTGATGAGACGAAATTTTCAGATACCTCTAGCGACAAGCATAAATCATCTAATAGTTCCAAATGCTGGTTTGGGTTTTGCAATAGGTATGGTTGACAGTTCCATGATGCCAGAATTAGGATTTCTTGTTGATATTAGGCACTCCGCAGTGTATGGTAGCGTTTATGCCATTGGTGATGTCGCTTTTTGCCTTGGGTTTGCCATAGGTAAGGTATTTAAATTTGAAATCGAAGGGATTGGTGTTAAAATTATTGTGTGTAGGTCCTGCGTTAAGCGGAACGTTGGTAAACACTATTGGTTTCGAATGGATGCTCTTTGGAATTGCCATATTGAACTTCTTATATGCTCCACTTCTTTTTAGCTTGAAGAATCCTCCAACGAAAGAAGAAAAAAAGGTAAGAAAAAAAAGTGGAGGTAATTTTGAATAATATCTATATTATGTAAATTTTGCAGTCACTAATACTGGGTGAAAAATCGTCGGTACGGTACGTGACATATCAAAACGAAGAGGAAGAAGAGTAAATACTGTTTGTACGATAAATATATGAATTGCGAATTAATCTACGAACGTAATGTAATTTTAAATTTATTTTGCTAAACATATTGATATTGTAGTTAATAAGTCGTTGTAATTATTAAAGTAATGATAGACTATTTAACGCTTGAGAGCGTTGTAATGAGAGTGATGAGAGTGCACTTAATTAAAGTAAATTCAAAATTTTCGGACTCCCTATTTTGGATTGTTGTGAATGGCTGCACGCAATCCTTTCCTTTGATTGGAGATGGGGCAATAAGATGTCCATTATTTTTTGGTAAATTTAAATTAGTGAAAAACAAATTGTTAGACAAATGAAATTGTAACGGCGCTTTCATCCTTGAAAAACTCGGCCAATGATTGCCACATGTAATGATTATAAAAAATATACTGAACTATTATTATTATTATTAAATATTTTATTATAATATTATGTGAATAATATTAGGAAATATTGTTATGTGTATAAAATATTAGTATTCCGCGAGAAAAACTTTTTAAGAGAATTGCTGAGCCAATCAAAACCAACATCTGCGTGGGCAAGCCTAGCATTTAATGGGGCACCATCCCAATATGGAATGAAACAGGGGACCTTATTATTAATGTTTAAAATTGCTTGTTTATTTAAATAATTGTTATTGTTTATGTCTGTGGCTGCTCGGTCTTTGTATGCTACGTTATTATGTATTCAAACCGCAATATTTCTCCTTCAGAAGAGCGAAAGCTACTTAGAAGATTATTGTGAAGAGACAATAATCATCATTGTAATCAGTCCCAAGTAAAATTTTTGTTAAAAAGCTGGTAAGGGTCCGAACAACAAAAGGCATTCGTGCAGACGGCGCGTTTGCTTAAAAAGTATATTATAAAAAAACAGAGCCCTATTGAGGCCACTGTTTTAGTTAGTAGATACCTAGATAGATTAATAATAATAATAATCATTGATAAATGTTTTAAAATAAGAGATCTATATAACACCTAAATGTATAAAGATTATTGTGCTATTATTGTTATTAAATGTTGGATGTTAATTGTCTATTTACGGTGCAATAAACTTAAATAAAATAACCAAAACACCTATTACATTGTTTAATTTTTTAAATAAATTATATAACGATTAAATTATAACAAATTTTAATTTATGTAAGCAAATACGCATTGCAAAAAGTAAATTACTTTCTCCATAATATAATGAGCACCCACCTTTTATGAAGTATAAAGGAGCAATGATATGAAATCTATCAGTTTATTTGCGACTTTATTCAAAACACAACATGAATACTAAGGTGAGTGATTTTTAATTTAATAAATAATCAATCCACAATTTTAAATATCAAATTATTTTTATTGAATTATTTATCCCACGTTTAAGTGCGGGCTGGTTACGCCACTGGAAATAGATCGGGAATACTCTGTTGAACGTTTTGCTATTTTATCTAAAAAGTGAAAAATTAATAAATCTGCTTTTCGTAGTGCAAAATTATTTTACGGTTTTACAAATTTTAAAATTACGCTGCTATTTTAAAGAAAATGTTATTTTTTGTAAAACAGTAATATGTTTTTGAAAATTTCATGAAAATCGGGCTTTATTTTGACTAATACTTAATATTTTACTTCATTTGCTTGTAATATTGTTTTCTGTATTTTAGTAAAACTGCAATTTCATTTCTAAATTTATACAGAGCAAAAACCTAGTAACTCGACATAAAAGCTTTCGAGCTTTACGTTTTCATTTTGAACCGGAAACAATAAAAATGCTTATGATCAATTAAAATTTTAATTAATAAACTCAAGTAGGAAGTATTTAATTTTCGAATTTAAAATTAAAATTTAGTTAATTATTTTCAAAACTGATAAATCTTAATATTTTTTATATTTAAATTATTTGCAAACGAAATCAAGGAAAGTTGTTTTGTATGCTTGCAATGCCGTTAATTAGTGTTTTGAAAATAATTTCTAGTAATTATAAACTTCAACTCACGCATTGTGCGTGTCCAATTTATTCCTTTCCTAGTTCTTCAGCTTAATTTTTTTTTAATATTTGAAAAATTACCTAAGCTTGAAGAATCGTTTAGAAATTAAAAGTAATTTACATAGTACATGTTACATAAACTTGGTGACAAAAAAACGCATGTTGATACCAAATCATCTGAAACGATTTTATAAAAGCACTTTCACATGAAAACTATTAGCAATAAAATTTTCTGCTTCAATTGGTAGGTATTTTACGTTTCACTTAAAGCCGATACCTATATATTATACCTAAATTGACACACATACCAGGCATTCTCAAAATACAGGTTGGTAATCTTAAATATTTTTTCGTTTCAGCTTGAAATTATTTTCGGCTTAAGCTTGATAAGTTTGTGCTTAGGCCAATACGCCAAAGAAAACCGTTATTATCCACAAGAGCAGCAATATCACAAACAACCACAGCCGCAAATAATATCCCATAAACAAGCACAAGATCACGATGGAAAATTTAAATACGCCTTCGCAGCCGAAAATGGCCTTACCCAAGGCGAATACATAGCTCCCGATGGTTCGCGTCAAGGAGCTTACTCTTACGTAGATCCAAATGGTAAAACTATCTCCGTGAAATACACGGCTGGAAAAGAAGGATTCAAAATCATTGAAGGCGATCATATTCCTAAACCGCCTCCACATTTAGCGCAACAACCTCAACCTGCCTACAACAATTATAATGCACAGGATGAACACGACGACGGCCAATATAGACCGGAAAAATATGAAAATCCATCCTATATTTCTGCTCCAGTTCCTTTAAAAAAACAGCAAATTGATTATTCACACAATCAACCACATTATCAAGCGCCTCTTCAAAGAGCCGAAGGGAACAATTTAAACGAACAAGATTTACATTATCATGATGAACCCGGAAAGCCTCACAGTTTTGGAAGTGGATATAACTTTGCTATTGGGGGATAAAGTTTTAGTTGTGTTTCTGTTATTTTGGAGTTATAAAAGGTTTGCATTGATGTCGATGCATAAACCGTATTGTTACTATTTATATATTATGTGATACATTTGATGGAAGATAATAAAATGTAACTTCACTCGATTATTTCAATTGTTTTATTTTCCAGAATATATCAAACGTTGTAATTTCAAGTAAAATTTAAAATTCTTAAATACCGCATACCGCAGTGTGCTAATACTACCGACACGGTGTCGTATCCATGGTCCAGTGGTGTGTAGCAAATCTTAAAGTTTTTAGCACTTACCCTTTCCTACTACCACCAACTTCCAAACTCAATGTAGTGTTTGGTAGTGACGTCACAGTGTGCTCAATCAAATTACTTGTTATATTGTTTGTTACATGCAAGTACCAAACTTCTATGAAGCAGATAACAGAACATGAATTAGAAAGAAAAGCTATGGTTTTCACGTATGACTGAATGTCGACCAAAGATATTTGAAAATAACGAAAGACCACCCTCTGGTGCTTTTTCACCCCAAAAAATAAAAGTTGAATTAAAAATCTAAAGGTTTTTAGATTTTTCCTAGCGTACTTTGAGCAGAAAATACGAATGCCGTGCTCAGATTTCTCGTAAGTATGATATTTTACAAGTTACGAAACCCCCTTGGGTTTACTCGACTCAAAATAATATAATAAAAGACACTTTTACAGTAAGGGTAGATAAAATTCGAGTTTAACAGCAAGGATGGGTAATAGTAGTTATTTATGTACCTGTGCCAATATGTACATTTTGGGCTCGGGTCGTGAATGTTGCAGTACAAGTCGAAGGCTAAAGAAAGTAGTTTATATTCTAGCGAGCGAAAAGTCTTACTTTTTGACTCCTATTGGTAATTATAAAGTGTCACTTTTTCGCACTAGGGCGAAAAATATATTTGCACCCTAGGACGGAAAAGTAGTTTGTCGTCTTTTTCATACAATTTTCAATATCTCACTAGTTTTCCAATAGGTGTTCCCATTGAGTACCCTGCTTTATGAAAAATAAATAAGTTCCATATATACCATTGAACCATCTTTTGGTTTAGAAATTTCCGAAAGTTTCAGAACCCTCTTCTCGATCAGACGAAAACCTTTTAATGTGCGTTCAGCATGAAGTAGATTTTCAGTTTTTTTCTTGATTGTAGCCTTCGCCTTCTGCTCGTTATTGCACATCTTATCCTTATCTCATTATCCTTATCTATTGTCTATTGTCCAGAATAACCTCCCCAAGATCTTAGGATGGTGGTCTAAAGCCAGATTACTTTTAGGGAGAATTTTCGTATGTTGAGATTAGGAAATGAAGAGGATGAAGAGGCAGTCATTGTCGTTTCATTTAACCGAGTACAGTCAATTTTGACAACCGTGAATTGAAGAATTTGGTGGATCGTGGAATGGCCTGGTCGGGGACCCAAATTGTTGATCTGCGATGATCTGTATTTTCGCCAAGTATTGTCAAAATAATCCATTCGGAAAGTTTGCCAAAAGAAGGGAGTAGGCAAATGGGACGACACAAGACGGGATTTCTTTGATTTTGTTCGTTTGATATACGTTTTCGAGTTGTAGTACGTTAACCTGTACTCGAAAATATTATATAGGTATTTATGTACAAAATTCCAACGACTATTGATAGATAACTTTAAAATGTTCCGGCCGACCGCAGCTGCCTTATACTAGGAGTGCAACAGTTAACATTTTATTATTTATTTATTTTAAATTGGATTTCCTTATTATCGCCGAATTTAACTTAAAAGCGAAGAACCTGTCTTTCTAGTTCCGCAATTTTTGAGTTAGTGCGACGTCAGGGATGTTTTTGTGGGTGGGGCTAACCTTAATTTCTTCGGTTTTTGGGACTTTTTAGCCGAAGTTTTGTATGATCCATAAATTTTAATATTTATATTTGTAGTTTTCGCCATAAACTATATACCATAATTTCATGGGAATATTTTTAAATTCCGAATAGAGGTTATCGTACCATTCCCAGTTTTTGTATAAAATCCTCGAAGGTCACACTACCTTTTTTGTAATAGTATGCATTTTAATTTGTTTTTAGTTAAAATTATATACCGAAGATGCTGAATCTGATATTATAAAGGAGTATTACCGGTGCCCCCTCCCCAATTATCTTTCTGATTTGGGAAGTATTACAGTTATTTATAAATATTTCAAGGGCTTTTAAGATAATATTATTATTTCCATAATTTTTTTGCACTGAGGGGTAGACCCCCCCCGATTCCTGATTTTATAATCGATGTGCATGTGATCACATTTATTCAAAAATATCCACAGTGTCTTTTTATTTTATATTTGATCAGAATTCTTTTCGATCTTATTTTTAAGATCCTTAATTTTTTTTAGCACTGAGGGGTATTCCATACCCCCCCAGACCCCCCGGTTCCCGATATTATAGTCGGTATCTTATGTTGATTTATTTTAGATTAGCTTGGAGTACATATAAGCTGACTATCTAATATGCTATATTTCAGTTTAGTCGAACACATTGTTAACCGGGGGGGGGGGGGGGGGGTCTGGAGAGTGTGGAATAAAAAATTATATTAATTTATAAATGTCAACGTTTTCTCTTTATTTTATATTTGATCACGAAGTATTTTTCGATCTTTTTTTAAAAACCTTTTCTAAAAAGTATTACTTCTAATTTCCTTTTTGCACCGAGGGGTATTTCATACCTTCCAAACCCCCTGGTTCCCGATATTATAGTCGGTGTCTTCTGTCCACTTATTTTCGGTTACTTTTTTGTAAATTTTATAAACTGACTATCCAGCATGCCATATTTCTGTTTAGACGAGTGTACTGTTAACCGGGGGGTCTGGCGGGTATGGAATACCCTCCAGCGTCAGGAAGAATCCCATGTATTTATAAATGTCAACGTTTTCTTTTTATTTTATATTTGATCAAGAATTTTTAAAACACTTTTAAAAAGTATTATCATTGGTATTATCCTTATTTTTTTTAATAAAAAAAAAATACAAATGAAAGAAAAACATAAAAAAAGAACATACAAAAAACATAAAAACAACAAAAAATAACATATATAAATAATATAATCATGTTCCCCCTTTAATATATCATTATAAAAAAAAATTATTTTTATCGAAAAAATGTATTATAATTAGAGGACTAATGAGATACTTTCGAAAATGCGAACGCATTCCGCCCCCTTCACACCTCTCTCTACGTCCCTCTGGTTGAGAACTGAAATCTGAAATTGTTAATCTAGTTTTTTAAATTGTGCTTTCGAAAGTTATAGGCGATATGACTTCAAAGAGAAAGACAGATAGAAAGCAATTTTATTTTACCTTGAGTTGGTAAGTCAAGTATTTGTATATATTCTAGCCAATAGTAAATTAAAGGTGCATTTTGCCAGCCCCCACTCCATATTTCAAATTTTAAATCCAAAATTGTTTAAATCGTTTGTACCTATTTGTATCCATTTACTTTTTCAGATATTTTGAAATATCTAAAATAGGCATTTCACAACCCCCCCCCCCCCCATTTAAAATTTTGGATCCAAAATAGTTTTAATCGTTTTTACCTGTTTGTACCTTCGTAATTTTTGTTTGTGCCCAGTTTGTTTTCCAGTAATTTAAAAACTTTTTAGGGGGAGTTGAGCTTTTTGCCAGATCCTCCTTGTTTAATTATAGATCCAAAATAGTCTAGATCTAAACTGTTCGTACCTGTGAGTACAAAAGATACACATAATATGTTTTTGTACGTTTATTATTATTTTTCTGATATCAATTGTTTTTCTGAAACGTTATTTTCAAAAAATCAAATTTTTTTTCCAAAAATTTAATGCATTACGGGAATACTTACCCTATGTGTCCTTACAAAACTCATAACTCTTAGGCATCTTCATTCTAAATAATTTTTCATCGGTTTAATAATAATTATGGAATTTATCATCACATAATATTTTTTGAAAAAAATAACAATTGAAATATTTTGTTGATTAAAATTGATGGATTTTGAATAGATCCAATCAGCAAAATAATTACAAAATTTCAAAAATTAATATCTCCGAACATAATAATAAATCGATATTGAAATTTGGAGAACATATAGGACCCCCTTCTTCAAATATATTAAATTTTTAGAAAAAAAAGTGGATTTTTGAGAAACACCATTTTCAAGTTTTTTAGAAAAATTGAAATATTTTTGGTCTTTTTGAATTTTTATATTTTTAAGATTCAAGTACGATATTCCACGTAAAAAATGAATTATAATTTTCACAATTTGAAAAGGGGGGGGGGGCTGACAAAATGCACCTAGTAAATTAAGAATTTACATGAAGGGTTTCTCTTTCATGACGTCATAATACCAAATTACAAGCACCAATCAAATAAAAGCATTTCTATTATCTGCACATCGCTACTTTCATTTATTGGTGTTTGAACTACCTATAAAACAACAAAGTACAACTAATCTCTATGTGAATGCTACTTTAAAATATTATTCCTTTTTATCACGTTTATACTGAAATTTTCTTATGAGCATTTTTCGTTAACGTTTTTATTGGTTGTTTTTCATAATTGTTTATTAAAATAGAGGTATTTCTAAAAAAATTTATTGCAAACGTTATGCGATTGGAAAGGTTACGTTAATTTTAAATTTGCCGCCATTACTAAACCCAGCGCTGCGTTTAATCGATCACGAATCGGCGTTGATTTAATTAATTTGTCGGGAACTTAGTTAATTTAGTACATCAAACTTTCCGTGGTTATTGTTAGAATATAAAAGCGTCCATGTTGTTGTACTTAATATAGAATAATGTGGTAAAATCGAAGTCGCCTTTTGTATGAAAAAAGTTGACGAACATAATTATGGCCGACGCCGAAAATCCTATGGAATTTGACGGAACTGACATCGACAATTCAGTAACTGAAGATTTTGAAGAGGACGTAAATTTCGAAGGAGACGAATTAGCAGGGGGTAACGTAGACGAATTTTCCCAACGTGGACGAGGACGTGCAAATTTTAGGTAAGATTTCCTGTTTTATTTACTTTTTGTAAGTTTCAGTGCTTTCTGTATAATGCGTTATCGTTTGTATATACCAACATAACCTAAAAGTTTCATCTGCTTGGGTTTTTCTCGTATTGATTTAACAATACTTTATCTTTAATTTAATGAACCCCTGAGTATTCTTTTCAACTTTCTGCATATTTAAATATAATTATATTTAGTAGCAAATTCTACAATTTTATTTGAATTTCTCGTCCAAATTTTTCTTCGGTTCACCGATAAATCGAATAACATACATTAAAAAAATCATAACCAAAGGTAATGAAATATTTATTTCTTGGTTTGAAGGTTTGTTTCCCTTCCATATCGCATAAGATTTTTGTTTTCGAATCTCCATTATAATATCTACCTGAACATTTTTTCACTTAACTTATTTTTGTTTAAACATAAATTTTACTTTTAGAGGGAGAAGTCAACAGCGCAATTGGACAGGACCACCGTCAGGACCTAGAGGAGAAGGTCCACCGAGATTTCGAGGAAGAGGTTTTGGACCACCAGGAGGACCACCACCGTTTAGAGGAGGCCGTGGAGGACCACCACCAATGTTTGGAAGAGGAGGCCCACCACCGCGCAACGGACCACCCGGAGGGTTTAACGGTCCTCCAAATTTTAATGGACCAAATTGGGGTGGTCCCATGGGACCGCCAGGAGGTATGGGCGGTCCCCCTAATATGATGGGTCCACCAGGTGGACCTCCCTTTGGACCGCCGGGTATGTTGGGTGGGCCACCCAATATGGGCGGTGGACCACCTCCAATGATGAGTGGCCCCGGAGGGCCTGGACAATTTGGTCCTCCAGGAGTGCAACAATCAAACATGGCAAGTTTTTTGTTCTTAAGCTTTGATTTATTTTAATTATTTTAATTTTAGCAAAACATTGATGTAAATAATGAAATATGGGTGGAAACAAAAACTGGCGAAGGTAAATCATATTATTATAATGCTCGTACTAGAGAAACTACGTGGACAAAACCGGATGGTCCGAATATAAAAGTCATTTCTCAGGATCAGGTTGAAGCTATGGCACAAGCAGCCACAAATACTGGAAGTACGCCTCAAGGAACTTCAACCGCTGCGCAAGCTGCACTTGCTCAAGCAAATGTAACTAATAAGCAAGAAGGTAAGGACTCACTCAAATTTTGATAGAAAATAAAAAATTTGCTTTTTACAGAAACAGACGATGCAAAATCTGACGCCGCTGCAAAACAGGCATCTGCTCAAGTTCAATCGATGAATGGACCTCTTCAACCTCCAGGATTAATGCAAGGACCGCCTCCTGGAATGCCTCCCTTTGGTGGACCACCTGGTCAATTTGGAGGACCGCCATTTGGAATGCCACCTCCAGGATTTCAAGGTAACTGGGGTCCTGGTGCTCCTCCACCATGGGCAGGGGGGCCACCAGGTCCTGTTCCATGGGGAATGCCACCCAATATGATGCCCGGTTTGGCACCACCAATCAATGCTATTGAAGAAGCCGCAATCATGTCCAAAATTGATCCGGAAATTGTAGCCAAGGCATCTCTTTGGTCGGAACATAAAAATCCTGAAGGGCGTTTCTATTATCACAACTCCAAAACGGCCGAATCGGTGTGGGAAAAACCTCAAGCACTTAAAGATCTAGAAAGTAAGCATTAAAAATAAGTTGGTTAAAAACTTTTCTAACCATTTTGTTTCAGCTGCAAAATTGGCCGCAGCACAAGGTATTTCTACTCGTCCAAATGTGGACAACATGTCCATGCCACCAGATATTCCAGGTAAGAGCATTTCGAATCAGGTAGTAGTACCAAGTGGTGGTGGTGGTGACAACCAACTTCCAACTGGGATTCCTCTGGGAGATGAGGATGCTGAGCAACAAAAGAAACGAGAAGATGAGGCAAAGAGAAAGAAAGATGAAGAGGAAAAGAGCAAAGAAATGAAGATTCTCGATAGATCACGTCCTATATCAAGCACTCCCGTTCCTGGAACTCCCTGGTGAGTAATGGATTTTTTTAATAATGAATCACAATCTAAATTCAAATTCTTTTAATTCAATAACTACTTACTTTTTCTCTCCCTGTTGGGTGACTTCTATTAGGAGAATTAGAAAACTAGCTGCTATTGAAGTCATAAAAAGTACGTCACTTTGTGTGACAACCATTTTTTGAAATGCTCGGACAAAATTACATTCGATTTTCTTTTGAATTATTTGTTTTATACATTTCAGAATTTTATGTTGGGTTTGTGTTTCAGGTGTGTTGTTTGGACAGGCGATGGACGTGTCTTTTTCTACAATCCCTCGACTAGGTCCTCTGTATGGGAGAGACCCGATGACTTGGTAGGACGGTTGGATGTGGATAAATTGGTGGGAAATCCACCAGATGCTGTTCAAACTCCCAAGGATTCGCCAGTCAAACCAGGTGCAAAAAAGAGATCTGCATCTGAAGACAGTGAAAGCGAACCGGAAGAACCGGCAACTAAAAAGGTCAAAGTGGTAGAAACTACAAGTGAGTTTGTCTCTGAAGTTTTTTCTCTCGAAATACTAATTTATTTTTGATATTAGGCAATGGAGTTACGCCTCAACCGCCAAAAAAAATTGATATAGGTAAGGAAGCTGCAGTTGAAGCGGAATTGCGTGCTGCAAAGGAACGTGCAATCATACCTTGGGATCAGAGAGTCAAATCCTTCAAAGAGATGTTAATCGAAAGGGAAGTTTCGGCTTTTAGTACGTGGGAGAAAGAGTTGCATAAAATTGTCTTTGATTCTCGTTACTTGTTAATTACTTCTAAGGAACGAAAACAAGTTTTTGAACGGTACGTTAAGGAAAGAGCAGAGGAGGAGCGAAGGGAAAAACGCAATAAATTGCGGGAACGTAAGGATGCATTCAGGAAGTTGCTGAGCGAAGGCCACCTACACGGAAAGTAAGTTTCAATTTTTCATTACTCAATTGTGATTTTATATATTATTTTGTTTTTAGGTCGTCTTTTAGCGATTTTGCACAAAAGTATGCAAAAGATGAACGCTTCAAAGGCGTTGAAAAAATGAGGGAACGCGAAAGTCTATTCAACGAGTATCTAATTGAAGTTAGGCGACGTGAAAAAGAAGAAAAGTCTCAAAGGAGAGAACAGGTAAGAAACACCAAATTGTTTACAGTTAGCATAAAATTATAAATAAGTCAGCTATAAAGGATGCAACTTGGGTTTAAAAATATTTGACTTGTTTATATGATTCTTAAAATTGTTAGATTAATTTAAACGTTATTTATTTGTCGTCTTGTTTTATTATAAAATGCCAGCTTAAAATTATTATTGCAAAAAGTTTACATATAATTTTTGTGTACATTACTTATTTTCAGGGAGTTTTCAGCTTTAGGTATGTAATGTGAATTTTGATTGTACAACCTTCGCTTGTTTCAACGGTTGTATCAAAAATTGCTTTTATTTTTTTTCAAGTGTAGCTTTAAACTTTGCACTTTTTTATGCAACCGCCTCTCATCTTACTTTATTATGCGCATCTCGATTGATCAAAATTGGAAATAAATTTAAATGTGCAAATTTTGATGGATATGTGGTGTGGCTTTCTTAGATTAAGTTTGAAATATTTTTTTAAGTATTAAAATGATTACTTAAATTCAAGAAAAGTGAACATTAAGTTTTTCTTTTGAAATCGTTCTAAATAAGTAGTTTTATTATTCAGCTTGATTGCACATTCAACAACAGGTGTGTGCGGACATGTTTTGGAGTTATCGCCCTATTCCCGGAATTAGTGTGTTCAACGTGAGGTTGGTCAATCTAGGATCACACTACCGTGCGTTCTGCATCCCTAATGGCTGCCAGTACTTATTTTGTTTTTACGGTACATAAACTACACATTAGTTGTAATTTCAAAAGTTCAAAAATTTGTTCGAAAGTCTCATTTACTTTAATTTTTATTTTGGTTAGAAATAGTTCAGTTTGATTTTTTTGTTAATAACAAAAGTAAATAATTAAAATCAAAGTAACAGTTTGTACGAACAGAAAATGTGCAGAAAGAAAAATGTACAGGTTTTAATTTATTATTGATTTTATTTAAGGAAGCATTTGGATCCATAGAACTTCAATTTGCAGTTTACCATCATTTTTTCCTTTATTTTCTGTTAAAATTATTGTGTCTTGGTTTAACTACAAAATTTTTATATCAGCTTGCACTGTGTGGTGCAATTGTGGTTTTTGATTAGTAATCAAAAAATAGTAAAATTGTTATTGGCCCACTTATGGCGAATTTTTGGAATCTTCAACTGCATTTTTTTTAATATTTTGTTCTAGTACACCTATGTAGTTTTGATTGCTTCGTTCAAGTTTGGCAATATTCAATTTTAGTTTTAATTCAAAACTTTTAAATTATTCTTAATTATTAATAATTTTCATATTCATCGCTGTTGTAATAAGTAAATTACCAAGTTTTTGAATAGCTTGATTTTAAAATATTTCTTTTAAATTCAAATTTCATATTCAATATTTATTAATATTGTACATCTTTCTTTGTATTTGTGTCTAAAAATGCAAACAAACCTAGAAAAAACTGCTATATTGAGTATATGGTGATGTTTCAAATTTTTAGAACAAATAATAACGATTGACATAAAATAAGTACACGTAGTAAGAAACATACCACATTTTTTCCTCATCGCGGAGGTTGAGTGTGAATTTCTTTAAATTGATATAATCAAAAGAAAGTCAAGAATCCAGGTCTCTGATCGCGTTATGCATCACTAGAAAGTTTACGCAGCTCTGATAATGTGATATACATTGTAAGGGTTGCTTTTAGGATTTTACTTTGATTTCGCTCAGAACTTCGCCGATTAGGAAATCAATACAACTCTTGGACTGTAACTTATTTAACGGGTATTTACAGTACTCGCTGCTGACTTGGCTTATGTTTGATTTTTAATTTTGGCTACATTATTTGTTTATATTTTGTCAAATAATCTTGACCGTGTTTAATTATTAACTTATAACTAATCAATAAAGAATTGGATAGCCCTGTTCAGTTGTTGGGCGAAGTTGCATAAGGAATATTTTCTCTATGCAAATGTTAGCTGCCTAGTACATAATGAATTTGATCGGACAACAGTTATTAATTTTAATAACTGTTGTTATTTTAAGTTAGGAATATGTCAATCAGATTTACCGGTAGGTAATAAAACCCCTCATCATCTAAGTTCACGGACAAGTTGTATACGATCCAACTTGATACAAATCTCCAACTAACAAAATGGGGCAACCCCTATATTTCTGCGATCTTGAATATTCTTCAAGACTTGGTAGTTTTTGACAGCCCCTAAGATGGAATACAATTTTAACAAATTATAATATACTATAATAATGTACAAGATGTTCTACTTAAAATTAAGTTGTATACTGCCACATTTTAACGAAACTAACTGCACAGAAGAAAATATTTTAGATCATTAGTAGTACATTAAAGTGAGGTACCTTATATTTACTTGTCAAATGCCACAACGTTGTATTGCACTTGCAAGAAAGTATTTCATTACATCAAAATTTAATATTTATTATTTGCTTATTTAGAAAACAACTGTGACACTTTAAATAATTATACATTTTATTTCAGGGTTCATAAAAATTGGTCGGCCATCCCATATCTATATTGTTGCTTTAAAATAATTATTTGTGCAGGATGTTTTAGTTTTGTGGAAAGTTTGAATGACAATGTAAATTTGTTAGTCTCAGCTTGATCGCTTTTATGCTTTGTGCAGTAGCTTTCTACAAAAATTACCAATTTCAATAAGATTTTTAAGAATACCTATTTGGCTTTGAGAAAGGTCAAAAACGCGAGCCACTTAAATTTCTACAATTTTGGAACATCCTGTACGATTAAAAATTAAAGGTTAACGCGAATAAATTTTTTTCAGCATTTAATAAGTTTTGATTTCCAGTGCAGTTCCAGGACGGTCTTCTTTATTTAGCATTTAAGTTAACTATTAAATATTGTCGATTTGTAATTTGTTAAAATTTAACACGTGTTTTACGGTTTGCAGGTAAAGAAAGACTTCTTTGCACTCTTGAGAGAACACTCTGACATCGATAGGCACTCTCGTTGGTCTGATGTTAAAAAAAAGTTTGATTCGGATCCGCGTTACAAATCGGTAGATTCTAGTGGTCAACGTGAGGATTGGTTTAGAGAATATTGTAAGATATTAAAAGATGAAAAGAAAAAGGCCAAAGAGAAGGATCGTGAGCACAAGAGGGATAAGGAAAAGGAGAAGCATAAGAAGAAGGATAAAGATCGTGATGGAGAGAAGCACTCGAAAGATAAAAGCAAGTCTGAAAGTAAAAGTGAAAAAGAAAAGGCAAAAAAAGAAGAAGAGGAAGATGTTACCATGAAGGAATTTGCAGAGGTGAAAAATTTGTTTTGACCTCTTTGTTTAATATAAAAACCTTGTTTTGTTTTAGGATGTTGAAATGGAAACTGTTCCATCAGATGACGAACGTGCAAAAGAATTGAAAGATAAGCAAGCCAGAGCTGAGGCAAGTCTCAGGGAACGCGAGAAAGAAGTGCAACGCACTTTAGCTACTCACATGAGAGATAGAGATAAAGAAAGAGAGCAACACAAAAGGGATGAAGCTATTCAGCATTTTAATGCTTTATTATCAGATCTAGTCAGAAATTCTGATTTAAGTTGGAAGGAAGTAAAGCGATTACTTAGAAAAGATCATCGATGGGATCTGGCTGATACGTTGCCGAGAGAAGAAAAAGAAAAACTTTTTAACGATCATATTGAGCATTTAATAAGAAAGAAGAGGGAAAAGTTTAGGGAATTACTCGACGAGACTGTTGGCGTTTCTTTAACCAGTAATTGGAAAGAAATAAAAAAATCCATCAAAGAGGATCCCAGATATACCAAGTTTGCTTCCAGTGAAAGGGTAAATTGAATTTTGTTATATTTTTTCTTGTCGTTATCGATTTTATTATTTTTAGTGTGAACGTGAATTTAAAGATTATTTAAAGGACAAAATTATTACTGCCAAAGGAGAATTTAAAGAATTATTACAAGAGACTAAGCTAATCACCCATAAGTCGTTGGCTAGTGTTCGTGAGAATGAAAATCACATGCAAGAAATTGAAGACATTTTGAAAAATGATGGAAGATATCTCGTATTGGATCACATTCCTGAAGAACGAACTCAATTAATTTTAAATTACTTAGAAGAATTGGATCGAAGGGGTCCTCCACCTCCTCCCACAGCAAGTGAACCTACACGTAGATCAGTAAAGTAAAAAAATTTAATGTAGCGCAAATATTGCACCATTTTATATTTCTATTATATATATATCAAACTAGTCTATGTTAACGAAAGTGTTTATTATTTGTATAAATTGAATCTAGTGGTGTATGTTCATGTGAAAGTGGTGCAATATTTGCCGTGATGCTTTTTTTATACATCAGTTTAAATAAGTTACATATTTTATAAGTTGTAATAAATTGACTTTTTTTTTAATATTTTGCCATAGTTAAATTCATAGTGTATTGTTTTTTAAATGGACAAAAGATAACGTTGAAAATTTGATTTTAATAATTAAATATAAATAATATATTAAGATTTTGTTTATTATTTCCAGGCTAATTTTTGAATTACTTTTTTTCTGGCACTTGGCAATGCACCCATTTATGCTTCTTCTGTCATATAATTCTCACACAGGTGGTTATGTTCATGTACAGAAAATTTTAACATGGTGGGGAGGAAAACTTGAGTTCCCCTGGAATTAAAAATTCAGTATACTTTGTCAGAGATTGAACCCACGACTGCAGCATAGCAATCTAACATTTTCTAACAATAATTTACAATGTTTTTATTTTATGGTCTTTTTTTAATCGATTAATTTAATGATATTTTTTTAACCTTGTACAACTCCTTTTCTCTTTTTCAGCTTTTCAAATGGTTGCAGAGGGGGTTTATTTATAATATAGACATAAGTCGGAATAAAAGGTATATAGGTATGAGAAAACGCTATTATCTTCTTGATGTATTTGTAATTCCCGGACTTAACCCTCTGACTTGAAATTTAACTTAAATTTTTTTAATTCTCTATGCCCTACCTTTTTTAACATATTGGTTTTTAATCATTTTATGTATTTGTTATTGTAATCTTGTGTAAAATGATAAAAACCTTATCGGTCTACTTGCCTATCATATAAGATAAAAATCTGTATGTAAGTTTAACCATTAGTAACCTCATTCGTTGCAGCAATTACAATGGAGAAAAAAACTATCTTCGTTATAGTATTTATTTGCATTATAACTGGCATTCTAATTTTAACTTTATCGCTTAGGGCTTCTTCTGATCCTCCGTCACCATCGTTATCAGGTAAGCTGCGATAACTTACATTTTTTTTGTAGATTTAATTAGTCATCGATGAGGTTCAGTACGTTGCTAATTTTATTTTTACGATTTTATAATTATTGTGATAGGCAGTAACGTATATTATCAAAAACGACACTGGGGAATTCCCCAACTTATTTACAGTAGTCACTTGTAATTTCATTAAGTATCTAATTGAGAATTTATTTTACTTTTCTCGTTATGTCACAGTTATTGATCTAGATACTCGCATTATACTTCATAAGAAAATCAAGGGGGGAGGGGCAGATCGATTGTGCCATCTTCTGAATTTAATTTTCTACCAATCCAATTTGACCCAACTTTATTTTTAATTTAATTTTAAATTGATCTCTACTTAGATTAAAATCGAATACCAGCAATTGCTAATCGGAGACTCTAGAAGTAAAATCATCAAGTTAGCGCTTGATGATTTTACTGCTGTTAAAACACTCCCGAATGTTTTGCTACGGGAGTCTATGATGAGAAGTAAATTTTTTTAATTTTAACCATTGACAAAAACAAAATATCGCAATTTTATTGAATTAAAATTCATATTACATTATTTTTCAGGCTTATGTGCGGTATCGATGAACGATTTACCACCTTTTGAACCATTATTTCTCTTGGAAAATTACACTACGAATTATTTAGATTCTTTTGTGCTACCAAACAGTTACGGATATCTAAACTTCAAGGCTGGAGATCAAATTGTGGTTTCATGTCCAGGTGAAGGCAATAACATAGTTCTAGATGGAGTGAAAACTACCACTCAATTCGAAAAAGCTCAATGCGAAAAAGGAACTAACTTTAAAATAATTGGAAAGACCGTAAACTTAACTAGTATTTCGTGTGATCAAACTCCACCGCGCCAGGCACAGGACACCAGTAAACCCTGTGGGACAGACAATGCATACAAATTAATTGAAATCGGTTTTAAGGTTACCGAAAAATTTATCAAACATTTAGAAGTTTGCTACGATCAGACTTTAAAACGTTCGTTGTATTCTCATCAAATTTTAGGTTCATCGATTGTTGGAGGTCGATACAATTTAGATTCATCAAAGTTTAACTTTATTCCAGGAAGTTTTTATGATGAAGTCAACGTGGAAGAACTTTATAAGAAGGCCACCCAAATGAAAAATATAAATGTAATGTTGACTCTTCCTGAAACTGATACTAGTTACATTGACAGTAAAAGTGATAGTGCTTTTTTATCAAAAGGGCATTATAGCGCTAAGGCTGATTTTTTTTATGGAAGCCAACAAACTTTAACATACTATTACGTGAATGCTGCTCCTCAATGGTACACTTTTAACAGTGGTAATTGGAACACCTTGGAAATTAAATGCCGAGAATTGGCCAATAGTAGAAAGTCGAATTTGGATATTATTACTGGATCACATGGAGTTATAAAACTTTTAAATAATGCGGAAACTATGACAGAAGTGTATTTGTCAAAAGTTTCAGAAACTGATAAAGCTATTCCAGTTCCATGGTTATATTATAAAGTTGTTTATGATCAAACAAGTAAAAGTGGGGTAGCATTTGTGGGAGTAAACAATCCGTATATGCTTCAAAAAAAGAAAGATATAATTTGTGAAGATGTTTGCGATCAAATTGGATGGATTGGGACAGATTGGGATAGACAAAACATGACTTTGGGGTATTTGTATTGCTGTGAAGTTAATGAACTGAGAAAAATTATACTAGATATTCCAAAAGTTGAAGTTACTTCATTACTAAAATAATTCATCATTCAAAATATTTTTCAAAATTTTATTTATTAATTTATTTTGTATTTACTAATTTTTACTAGTATAACGAGAAAATTTGGTAATATCTATTTTAAAAATAAATTTATTTCTAGTAAATTATGTAGTATTTTCTATGTACTAGGTACCTACGTAAGAAATAATATTAAACAAAACAATAAAATAATAGAGTTTTAACTGTAAAGTGAAGAAAATTATTATTTAAAAATTTATTATTTATTTTTTAATTTTTATCTTGTTTCTTGTTGTTTTTATCTAATTTTCTTCTTCAAGTAAATTTTGTTAGAAAAATTAAAGTATTATAATAGCATTGACAAAAAACAACGAATATCGAGGGCCTGCCTTTTTGCGGAAAAACTTAAAATTCACAAGTGTTTGGGCGAAACTAAATAAGTCAAATACATATAATCTTGATTTAAATAATTTAAATTAATGAAAAAAAAAACCAGTGAACATTGCAAACAGTAAAAGAATCAAAATCAATTAAAAATATAATGTAAAACTATTAAAATTAATTTTATCAAAGTCCTTTGGCTTTGATGACTATATTATCTGCTAGTTGCGGCATTTTTTCTATTATTTTATTTATTGTAAGCCGTATTTTATAACTATTGCCTTAACTTGACTTAAATTTTAGAGTTAAGATCTGGCGATTATGGTAACCATACTCTGTTCATTACAGTACCATCAGCTTTTTTCCTTTTCTAGTATCTACAGCAAAGTCAGAAACTGTACTTAGGGTCGTTATCTTGTTGTAGCACAAAATCACAGCATATTATCTGAAACCAGGGAGTAACTACAGCATGATCAACCAGAATATGCAGTCGATTTTTATAAAATTTCAAATAAATTCAAGAGCCGGAAAACTAGGTACTAAATTAATTCACTTAAAATTTTTGATCGATTACAATCTAAATATAAATATGTTATGTACTATATTATAAATAACCTAAATAAAGTCCTCTTATCTAGCCCCTTCAAAGATATCTCCTTTTCCGTTGGACCTTCAAGCATTTAATTTTGTATTACATTTGAATTATAGCCTAACCTCTATACAGACGGATGGATATATTCACAGCATGATGTTTGGTAACTTAATATAACTAACGAATTAAGTAGGAAATATATGAATATGGAAAAATCAAATGGTACTTGTCGAAATAAGCCAAAAATAAGCAACATGTGAAGAAGAAAAACAAAGAAAAAAAACACATCTTACTTGGAATATTTAGAATCTCAAGAACTGAGAATTTTTACACGATAGGTACAGTGGAGAGCAAAATCCGCTTGCTTTCTCAGCTGCGAAATGATTCAATGAAAAACAACTCACAGTTTTACCAGGTTTCCACTTCTTAGGATTTAGCTGTGCGCGGTGACCCGTTTGGTGAGATGAAGGATCCTAGTGGCTGAGTCAGCCCGGGGGCAGCAGTATTTCTCTTGGATTTGGCAACATTCCACTTTGGCCTAAATTTCCATTCAAACGGAACTAGCCCACCTTGACCAATCGGCTGTTCCGTCAGAGGTTCAGCAAGACTGGTTCTTGTGGAAGGATGGAATGTGCAAGCACTTCACCTTCCTGGAAACATCAGATCATCTGTAATAGTCAAAACTTGCTGGAATGGTTGCAAATCACCCAACAAAATCACTCTTTGGGACCCTGATGAATCGAATCCCTCTGAAGTTGTGATAAGGCACTTTGCTGCCACGAATATTTGGTCCAAACTGAAAGAGTGGTGTATCTTCCACGACACGGACAGGAAGGAACCGAAAGGCATACCTCTTGTCTTTGGTGTCGGAATGGTTGGCAGTGTCGTTATCAAGACAAGAGGAGAGAGGCTGAACTATAAGTTCATCTCCTCGAAGCCATTTCAACAGTCACCGCAACTCCTATGGGAGACGGACGTAAATCCAGAAAGGGACTGTATACCAAACAGAGCATTAAGCTCCCCAAGGAGGCTAATTGGGTAAGAAGGCAAAGATGGTTGTGAATGACGCCAAAACAGAATGGGCTGTCAAATTCTTCTGCCCTTTTAAATCGCCTGGACCTAACGGAGTATTTCCAGCTCTACTGCAATGGGGACTAAATTATCTACTTTGCCACCTAGTGCAAGGCATAAAGATTAAAGGAACTGTGATTAAGGGCTGTCCTCTGGGAAGAGTACTCTCCCCACTACTGTTGATCATTCTTCTTCGTTCGGTATAGTCCAAAAATAAAAAAAGTCTAGTCGAGTGAGCCGTAAGAATTAAGTCGTATTAACTCTACCGCCAATTACTAAAACAAAAAACAACATTTTGTAGAACAACCGAAGAAAATTTTTAAATCTACTACTGATAAAACGCTAGAGAAAAGTTATTACAAACCGTCTTTTCTGAGGCTGTGTTCTGTGCTACACCAACATGGATTTAGGTTACTGCACTAGCAAAAAAGAGTAATTAGAACAATTACAATTTTAAACAATGGTTATTTTGTGTTTATGTAAAAATTTTAATAGAAGATCTTATCAAAATACATAATGGCTAAATATAATACTTTATGATAAAGGTAAAAATGCAGATAAGGAGTAAATAAATACGTAACAAAAGATTTTTTACGTCAAGTGACTGTTTAATTCCATTTCAAAATGGTTATTAAAATTCAGCTTATAATTGCTCTGATTTGCACAGTTTCATCGCCATGCTTAGCTGCCGTAATACCAAAAGCTCGTAAGGTTCAAATAATTGCGTTTTGGGTAGGTACTAAACTGAATAATTATTTTTAGAATGTGAAATATCTTTGAACAAACATTTAACATCCCCTCAGCCTCTTTTATTGTTACACAATAATTCGACGAGTGATATAGATGCTTTTCCATTGCCGATAGATAATAAAGGGACTTTGATTTTTCAAGCTGGAGAGAAAATTGATTTAGCTTGTCCGGGAGGTAGTAATTTTGTAATCGTAAATGGAGTTAACACCAAGAGCAAGTTAGAGGAAGCCCAATGTGAATCTGGCCTGAGATTTAAGGTGTTTGGTGTAAGCGCACCTTTTAATACCATTACATGCGTTAGCGTTCCTACGGGTTCGGCAAGATATACCAAAAAAAAATGTGCAGGAACATATAGAGAAATTGAAATAGGATTTAATATCGATAAGCGTTTCATAAGACATCTATCCGTTTGCTTCGATGACAAGCTCCGCAATTCGGTGTATTCCCATGCAAATTTATCATCTTCCATTGTTGGATTTCAAGTAGGTTATCCACGACCTAACTTTTTAGAAGCAAATTACTATAACGTAGCACCTGATACAGTAGATCAGCTTTATTCCCGTAAGAACCAAAGGAGAACGATCAACAGAATTTTGGGTCTTTCTGACACGAATAATTCAATAATTCAGGATAACACCGATTACTATTTATCCAAGGGCCATTACAGCGCCAAAGCAGATTTCGTTTATGGTTCTCAACAAACTTTAACATTTTATTATGTGAATACTGCACCTCAATGGCAGACATTCAATGGTGGAAATTGGAACACAATGGAAGGTGATTGCAGGAAGTTTGCCGGTAGGAGAAATTTGGATTTAATTATTTACACTGGGTCGTATGGAATTTCTACATTGCCTAACAATAAAGGAATACAAAAAGAATTGTACTTGTGGAACAGGTCGAGTGACCAAACAGGAATTCCAGTTCCGGCATTATTTTACCGAGTTGTTTATGATCCAATAAGTAAAGCGGGAGTTGCTTTCATAGGTCTCAATAATCCCTACAAGAAAAACGTACAAGAAGATATTATTTGCCGAGATGTTTGCGATAAAATTAACTGGGTGACCTGGGAGAAAAACAGCTTGTATTTGGGATATTCGTATTGTTGTGAAGTTGATGACCTACGAAAAACTATTACCACCATTCCAAAATTGGATGTTAGATCATTATTGGTCTAAAACATCCAGCTTTTGTTTAACCTATTTATTTAAATAAACGAGTTAGATTGGAATTTTTATAATTATATTATTTTTCATCTATTCCTCCTGCTCCTCTTTGAAATCCTCCTTAACAATATTTTGGAATTGCAAAGCAAAGTATGCAAAATCATTCAAAACATCCAGGAAAAAAATTTTCCCAACTAGGTAAAGATCTTGATGATCTTATATCTCGTAAGATAAAATCGGAAAGTTTTTTGAAGTAGCACAAATAAATCTTGTTGTGACACTTTTGTGCTAATATTAAAAGATAAACAGCTTGATGATAACACCCGCTTTGTCCAATATCAAAATACTTCATTGGAACAATGGGTACTTCTAAAAAATGATTAAAAAAGTCGTATAAATACAATTAAGTAATACATTTGAAAGTTATATCTTTTCCACGTATCCTGCAACAATGAAAAAGTTCCTAGGTGTGCTTCTTATCTTGTTTGCTAATTATCCAAAGTCGCTTCCTGCAACGATTCCAAAAGTAGGTATGGATAGAAACTCAATTTTTAATAACTTAATTTTAAATCACTTTGTTTCTCTTGTTAGGATGTACTGTATCAGTGAATGAACATTTTGATAATTACCAACCATTGGTTTTATACCAAAATGAAGCCGACGAAGATTTTGAAGCATTCCCAGTGCCGGTCGATTCCCAAGGAACAATTCAGTTCTCAGCAGGAGAAACCGTAAATCTGGCATGTCCAGGAAGTTCGGTCGAAATCGGAGGAAGTTCATTGAAATCTGAAATAGTTGAAGGTAAATGCAAATCGGGAATAACTTTTACAATTGAGGGCAAAAACGCCGATTTCAATACCATCACTTGTACTAAAATGGCTGCACATGTTGCTCAATACACTGGAAAAACTTGTGGTTCTAATCACAAAGAAATAGAAATTGGATTCAACACAACTGGTCGTTTCATCAAGCATATAATAACGTGTTTCGATGATGTTTTGCAACATGCGGTATACGCAAGGAATGTTATAAGTTATGGGATAGCTGGTACTCAAGTTAACTTTCCAAGACCAAGTTTTCAAGCTGGAAAATTCTATGACGTCAAACCGAACACTGTTCCTTCTTTGTATACCAAAAACGGACAGAGAAAAACCATCAATAAAATTCTCGGTTTAACCGAATCAGACACTTCGATAATTCATAATACTGGAAATTTTTACCTAGCAACTGGGCATTATACACCAAAAGGTGATTTCGTTTATGGTTCCCAACAAAGATTAACGTTCTATTACGTAAATGCTGCTCCACAATGGCAAACTTTTAATGCTGGAAATTGGAACACAATGGAAGCCAACTGCAGGAAGCTGGCGGCCGATCGAAATTTGAATCTTGAAGTTTACACCGGATCCTATGGAATATCAACTCTTCCAGATGCCAAAGGAAAAGAACAAGAATTGTATTTGTGGGAAACTAGTCAAAACGTTGGAATTCCAGTACCGGCTTTATTTTACAAAGTCGTTTACGAACCAGAATCTAAAGCTGGTATTGCGCTTCTTGGTTTAAACAATCCCTACAAGCAGAATGTTAAAAGCGATATTATTTGCAAAGATGTATGCGATCAAGTCGATTGGTTAACGTGGAAGAATAAAAATATTACTTCGGGCTACTCTTACTGCTGCGAGGTTGATGATTTTAGAAAAGTTATTAAAGAATTGCCGAGCTTTAAAGTTACATCATTGTTAAAATAAAATGATTTTATTGAATATTGCACTTAATTTTGCATTTTTTATTTGGTCCTTAATATTAATCCTATCTTTTCAGCAAGATGTGAATTAAGAAGAATTTTTGTTTTATTAATTATACATTTTGATCCCACATTTTTAGTCTTCTCCCTCCTGTAAGGGGTAGTCTAGGGATTGGTTTGTTTGGGTTAGCTTAGGACTAGGATGGAAAAATGTCTCTAAAAACTGACCAGGATCTCCGCCTCTTCCCACATTTTAACTGCCGTTTCTCGCTATATGCCCGAAATATCGCAATATTGACTGTTTAATTGTTGTTATCAGTCTTTTTGTGATGTGTAGTTCTTCTATAAGTGATATGTTTGTCTTATGTGTTGTCCATGTTAATCTTAAGAGCCTTCTATATACCCACATGGGAAAGATCAGGGCGTTTGCCAACCGTAGCTTTGTCGTTCTTGATATGGATCCGTCTTTCCAGATTTTTATCAGTCGTGTTGTTGCTGATCTGGATTTTCCAGTCGTCTCCTGATCTCGCTTTCGCATCCTCCAGTTCTTTCTACGAGCGAACTCAAATAAACAAAACTATCGACCACCTCATATCCAGCTATTTCAATTTTTGGTACATTAATTTGTTCTCTGTCTATGACCATAATTATTGTTTTGTTTCTGTTAAGTTCCAAGCCGTATTTCTTGCTGTATGTGTCCAACTTTTGCATAATCATTTCGGTGGTCGGACTGGTGACCACTTGACAAGTGAACACATGCAACCGAACACATGACGAGTGATCACGCTGACGAGCGAACACACGGATAAGTGACCAGCGTGACAAGTGAACCCACAGATGAGTGACCACCATGACAAGTGAACACATACGCTTTCAACAGTTTGTGGTCTGTATTGCTGGTTGCTCCGGGTTTTCCATCGTTTTCGTATTAATCTAAAGTCTATCTGGTTTGTTTATATAGACCGTTAGGGGAAGTCCAAGTCGAAAACCGCCGACGGTGTTTTTCAAACATGGTATTAGCGATCGAAGGCTCTTTGTCCATGGCAAACTACATGGGTCATTTTCCTCTCTCGTTTCTTTTTCTGCCCGGTAGCTAATTTCACGCCAGTCGGCCCAGATCCATTCTGGCGCCGGTCGCTAGCTGGATCGCATGGCACACTTCTATCGTACTTGGTTGTCTCCATTGGTTCTCTGGAAAAGGTAATCAGGTGGTTTTTCCGTTTGCCTGCCTGATCTTATGCCGTTGACCCTATGTTGTGGTTCTTCCGCCTTAAGGCTAGTTAGGTGCCTTGTGGTTTTACCATATCTAGCTACTCTCACTTAGTCTAGCCTGCCGGTTAATGCAGTTCCCGGGTTTTAGCACGTGGAACCATAACTGAGAGCTGGGTATTCTACGAGGACCAGTTGTCAGTGTCCATACCAAATAGGCCTGATGTTGATCACAAATAAGCGGATTTGCATCGTTGAAAAAAACGAAACCATCAATCAAACATTTATACAAACTCGCCACGAACAGCAGGTAGATACTATTAATTTTTTCATTTATTGAGTTTAATCATTAAATAGAGTCGTATTTCATTAGTTATTGACGTTTTATTATTTTGTACTATTGATATAACATTAGTAAACACAATTCATAATAATATATTAATATTAAGTCCTACTACTGTAATATTTTGAATTATTTTTGTTACAATGCACAAAGACGAATAAATTATAGGGTATTCATATTTAATATTCTTCACGTTTGGATAAGGGCTCAAGCGACCTGGATGTGAAGGTTTTTTCAATTTCCGAATTTATTTTGATTTTGGATAAATATCCAAAATTAACTGAACAGTGTTTAAATTATTAAAATTCCCGATCAGGCATGAAAAAATATAGCATAATAAGACTTTGTACCCTTGTTGTATAATATACTATTTTTTTAAGAAACTGCATTTTTTTTAAACATTAATTTATTAATCCAAATTTTACATAATATAGCGGATTAAACTATTAGTGAAGCTTTATCACATGAATATTATAAATTATAATTATTACTGGGCAGGATCGGCATTGATGTAATTTCATTACTTATAAAATGCATGAAAACTTGAAAATTGAAATTTATATTTTATTGAACTGAATTAACACGATTACATAAGAAGTAATACTTCCAATTATGCTAAGAAGCAAAGAGTAGTTAATAGAAAAAAAACCTGCTGCTGAAAATGCTGGACTCTTTTGATTGACCAGACAATTCAGCAAAAATAGTTCTTCCTTCAGTCTCTCATTTTCACTGCAGTACGGTAGGTTAGCCAAAGCGTTGAGGCAAATATCGCCAGTTGTTTTTCCAGCTTTTTCCGTTTCTGTGCACATCACCACAGCGAGTCCACCAATAACCTAAAAGAAATGCTATTTCTTGGATTTGTGGATAAATCTACTTACCAATTGCCAAAGTGTCCAAGACAAGTGTGATAGAATTATCATAATACGCAAATCAACTTGGATAGCATTTGAAAAAGAAAAAAAAATTGCCACATTTATGGAATGTATCAATCCTATGACGAAAGATAAAACTATGAGCAGCAACTGACACCCAAACAGTTTATTAAACAACGCGATCTGCTGGGCGTGCTGTTCGTAAAATTGGGTAATATGCCGAATTTTTGAGCAAATTTTATCGTTATCAAACTTTTGTATTTTGGTTTCGATAGCCAAATTATTTTTTCTTCCTCTTATACCTCTCCTTTCCAGCTGTTCCGATAGATAGTTGTTTGTTCTTTCTAAATATGTCTTTATAAACTTGACAAAGACATAGATCGTTAAAATTGTCACAAAGTTGTGATAAATTTGAAACATTCGAAAAACCAAACCAACGTATTCCGTAACTCCAAATCCTATGATATTGACGTAGCAATCGAATGTGAAGAGGATTATTAGAATTATATGAAATACGGTGATGTTAATTATAAACTTCGTGCTCGATATAATCTTCGACATTTCTTCTATAAAACTAGTATTACACGGAATATGCTTGTAATTGATTAAAATAGCGTCAAAACTGGACGAGTACAAAAACGTTGGTGCTATAATCGTCATAATGGTGCATATTGTAGTTGACACATTCTGTGCACTATCAGTGACAATCAAAGTAATATTTTGTGTTCCGAATTGGAATACGTCCGAATAACAAAATATAATTATTGCAGTTATTAGTATTATCAGAAAAACAAGAAAAACGGCGTACACTTTATAAAAACGCTGAAAAATACCGCCGTTGTTACCCGTGATCACAGAATGAGGGGGAATAATGCCAAGTAGGAAAATCAATCGAGTAAATAAAGGAATATTTTGTTTTCCTATATTATCCGACATTATTGTTGTCGCTTTGTTTCACTACTAAATATTTTCACTAGACACACTTAAAAATTTAATTTATTTTATCTTAAAATCGCTAATTTTCAAAATTACTGGCAGTTTTGTTACAACAACTACAGGTGCAGTTCCCAAGAGATTCAAAGTATTTGTTGTGGTCACGAAGTATTTCCGCTAAAACCAATTAATATATAAGTATTTTATAATGTAAATAATATTGTTTTTTCGTGTCCTGATGGAATTCAATTTGTTTAATTTATTTACTCAAGAATTTTTTTATCCGCCAAGACCGAATTACGATTCAAAAGTTTATATTTAGCGACTAAGCGGTAAACGGCACAGAAGGATAGACAAATCAACGTGTATCCTAACCACGGCACAAATCCAACCTGCAGACTTGACAACTATTAAACTACCTAATGCACGAATGAAAAAAAAAGTTAACGGTAGTCGCTCCAGAGTCGCCGGGAAATTTATTATCATCGATTATTAACCTCGAGTGATGTTTCACTACTTTTCGACAAATCGGAGCGTAGCATAGCAATTTTTTTGAGATTGAAATATTTATGTGTATTTTTTAAATTTTTGAAAATTATATATATTTTGAAAAACAAATTTTTAATAAGTGGTTGGGTTGTAGTTTTGCTTAACGAAAAATGATGAGAGGAGGAGAGATAAGAGAGAAAAGAAAAAAGAGATAAGGAAATTGTTCAAAAGAGAGGAGAAGTAAGAGACACAAAGTATTATTAAGTTTATTTTAATATATCAAGGAACGAAAATTCTAATGAGAAGCTAAATAAGTTTAATAGGTTATGGGCCCAGACTAAATATTAAAAGAAACATAAATACACGGAATGGACGAAAAATTTAAAAGATTAAACAATAGCAGTTATCAGCAATGGTCGATACGGATGCGCGGCCTGTTAGGTCTAAAGGGCAGTTCGGAACCACTAGATTTCAATAAGACTAAATTAAGCGCTACACAGATAAATTTTGTTCATCGGCGCAAAAATTATGCATTTTTCATCAACTATGTTTTTGAGTGTATGAGGCGACCCGGGGGTTTACTTGAAGCTATAAGACATAAATCCATCATAATTTCGAAACGCAATGATGTCAAAAAATTATCGCTAACAAATTTCCTACAACTTTTGCCTTTATAAATTTTTTTCTAAAATTTATTTCAGAAATTAAGGGAAATTAAGTGCACTGATTTAATTGGCGGAAGCTGAATCCCCAGTTTGCATTTGTTTTTATAAATAAAATTGGAAAATTTCCAAAAGCATTTATTTTATATAAAAATTTTTTCCCCAAAGTTTACGCATTTTTCATGCCTATAAACGGTAACCTCCCCTTAAACTAGAAGAGGTTGGTACATAAAAATTGATTATACATTTTTGATGTCTTTTTATGAAAAACTCAAGACAGAAACCAAAATTAGCTATGCTATTGTCTTTTGTTTTTGAACTGTAAACAAAAATTCAATTTTTTTAAATTGTATTGGAATGTTTTTCGAGATTGTTGCTCTCTCATAGCAACCCTAATTGAGGTCGGTGTATGCAACATAAAAATTAATATTGCTAGCAGCAAAAAATATAAAGTTTTTTTACTAATTTTTTGTTTCCAACACAAAAATAAATTTACGGGCACCGTCCAAGTTCTACGCTTCCGCATTTCGACGAAATTTTTGCACTGGGCAATGGTCTACATAGAAAATATAAAAAAAAATTGCGGAATATTCATTGAATTTTCCAAAATTTACAAAAATAAATTAGTGAATTTTAGAGTGCCTGGATCCGAGATTTACCAACTACGCCCTACACAACCTTCGCTACGATCGGGCGTTTCGGGCCGTTTTGGTAGCGCTATACTCGCTAAAAAGATCACCGAAGTGTTAACCGAACTGGAAATCTGGGATCTGAGATTTGACGATGTCAGGGGCAATGAAAACTTACCCTCTCCACGCCCTATGAGCGGTTCCGGGCATTTTCCCAACCACTACGCTAAATTAAATAATCATCATCGAACTGGCCGCGGCAACCGCATGCAGTGGAATGAAGTGCTCTCTCCCCACCTAGCTTAGCGTAGCTTGATTAAAATGTGAAGCATTTGGTACCACAGGCGCCTTAATCTCCTTCAACTGGTGATCGTTGTTTCGACAATGAGCCAACGAACAAAAAAGTCACAGTTCTTGGAGACAATCCATGCTTTGACATCGGCTATCAAGCTATACAAATCGGCATAAACTTTGATAGCCTGTCAATTTTTCAGCGATCTATTGATGTGTTTTCGGAAAATTTGCAATATTTTAATTTTTGGAAATATTTCGGATTTTTATGTTTTTAACTATAAGAAATTTAAAAAAAAATTAATTCAATAATAACTACAAAATTACCGAATATTGTAAGAGAGTTTTCGTAAGTTATACTTTTTTTAAAATGAATAAAATTTGGGTATCCGCATTTTGTATAAATAAGAACATATTTCAGCAAAACCGAATTCTGGATTATGAATCCCGCCATCCTGCAATATTTGATTTAGATTCAATCATCTAAATATAATTATAAAATTTAAATTTTATTGTTAATTTTATTTAAATTAAATTATCCAAAATGTTTAGAAGAAACTTGGGTTTTTGAGAAAAATTACTACCAATTGCATAAGTCATAATGAATATGCAATATTTCTGGTCTTTTTTGAAAATTTTTGAATTTTTATATTTTTAAAAATCAAATAGATACCTACGATATTCCACGTAAGAGTAAATAAATCCGAAATTACCGAATTGCTAGCGATTTTTCTATGCTAACACCAAATTTTTGAGAATAATTTTAATTATTTTTTTAGAGCGATAAACGATACAGGTAAACAACAACATATTTCAGACAAAACGATTTCTGGAACATGAAGTTTTATCGATTTGAAATACAAAAGTTCTACCACTTTTAAAGAGGTCCTCAGAATTTTTCGAAAAAAATGCAAAAAATGTCTTTTTTATTTTTTTCGTTTTTAAATTTTCATTTCCGCAAAAGTAATTTAATTTTGACGAAACTTGGTGAAAGAATAAATTTCTGTATCTTAAATAATCACAAATTTTTTTAAATAAAGAAATCAAGAAATTTCCGAGATATTCAGTTTTCCAGTTTCAAAACAAAGTTCTACTTAGGAAAATCATCGTACAGAGTTCTGCCGCGTCTCATTTTTTTCGTTTTGGAATATACTTTTTGGTAAAATTAAAAAAATCTATAGTCACAATTCAAAAGCATGCTCAAAAATGCAACAATAACAGAAAATGAATCTTGCAACAATGAATTTTTCAACAATATTGTTGATAATCTGATTAGATTAAAAAAACTGATTCCACCATTCAATTGCACGAAAGAAAAAAACACAAAACAAAGTGTGTTTCATTGTTTGACCTGAAACTATATTTTTGTTGCTATAAAGTTCAATAATTTTGTATACCGAAGGATCTAAATGAGAGAGACATACAGACATTTGCAAGATGTAAGCGACCCTGTAAGCAGACGAGCCTGCAATTTACACTACTTTTGTGCATTCATTCGGAAAAACGCGAGGTTAAATAAAATATTAGATCGATTAAAATAAATTTCTAGAAATATATACTTTATGAATTATAATTTTTAGAGTATCTTTCTGTGCATTTTGTATGTTTGTATTGCATATTTGTTAGTTCGAACGTCACAGTTTTGTTATATGGGAATTAATTATTATTTGATTAAATGTAATAATAATTATGTTAACCATTAATTAGATTAGTTGAATCTTCCCATGAGAGCCAACTTAATTAAATTAATTTATTGTGGTAATGTCGTACGCAGGTTAAATGCTCATTCCTAAGAATACTAGGAGAATAGTGCTTCGTGGGTGCTTATAGTTGGATTGTCATCCTGACCATCATTTTCCCAGTGCTATTACGGAATTGCCCCGAAAAAATTATTTTTGTTTTTGAATTTGAGTCTTAAGTATCTGTACTAGTGGCCACAGATCCTTTAAGATATGTAGTTTACCTCAATGTACCAAACGGCCATGCTGCTCCCCGATTCGTTCAAAAATTGTAAAACGTCACTCGAGGCTAATAAATCGATGACAATAAATTCCCAAACGATTCCGGAATAAGCAGCGTAGTAGTTGTCAGGCCCGCAAGTTATTTGTGCCGTGGTTAAGATTACACGTGAAACTGTCTGATCTTTTGAAGAACAAATTGAATATCATCCTGATACGAAAAACCAAAATATTATTTAGTTTATAAAGTTAGTAATATTAATTAATTTTATTGAACCCAATAAAATTTTAAATCTCTTGGGAGCTGCACCAGTACTTATTGTAATAAAACTGTCGGCAACCTTCAAAATTGATAAAATAAATTTAATTTTGAAAACTGTGTGGTGAACGAATTTAGTAGTAAACCGAAACGACAGCAATAATGTCGGATAATCTAGAAAAAGTTAATATTAATTTATTTATTCGGCTGATTTTCCTACTTGGTATTATTCCCCCTCATTCTGTGATTACGGGTAATAAAGGCGGTATTTTTCAGCGTTTTTATAAAGTGTACGCCGCTTTTCTCGTGTGTGTGATAACATTAACTGCTGGAACAATTTTAATTTTTTACGCGCACGTATTCCAAGCCAAAGCATTTAATCTAATTTTGGAAGTCACCGATACTGCACAGAATATAGTAGCTACAATATGCATCATTATCACGATTTTAGCTCCCACGTTTTTGTACTCCTCCAGCTTTAATGATATGTTAGATAATTATTATATGAATTTGTGTAATACCAGTTTCATAGAAGAAGTCTTAAAGATCACATCGAGCAAGAAATTTGTAATCCAGATCACGGTGTGCCATATAATATTAATAATCCTCTTCACATTCGATTGCTACATTTGTATCATAGGATTACGAATAATGGAATACTTAAATACATTAATTTTTCGAATATTTCAAATATATCACAACTTTTTGACAATTTTAGCGATCTATGTCTTTGTCAAGTTTATAAAAACATATTTGGAAAGAACAAATACCAATCTATCGAAACTGCTTCAAATGAGAGGTATAAGAGAAAGCAAAAATAATTTGGCTGTCGAAGCCAAATTACAAAAGGTTGATTACAATCAAATTTGCACGAAAATTCGGCATATTACCCAATTTTACGAACATCACGTCCAACAAATTGCACTATTTAATAAACTGTTTGGGTGTCAGTTGCTGTTCCTGGTTTTATCTTTCGTCATAGGATTGATTCATTCCATAAACATAATAATCGTGAATTCTTTTTCCAAATCTATGCAAGTTGATCTGCGAGCGCAAATAATTCTGTCTCACTTGTCTTGGACACTTTGGCAATTGGTAAGTAGATTTAATCCACGAATCCAAGAAATAGCATTTCTTTTAGGTTATTGGTGGCCTAGCCGTGGTGATGTGCACTGAAACGGAAAAAGCTGGAAAAACAACTGGCGACATTTGCCTCAACGCTTTGGCTAACCTACCGTACTGCAGTGAAAATGAGAGACTGAAGGAAGAGCTATTTTTGCTGAATTGTCTGGTCAATCAAAAGAGTTCAACATTTTCAGCAGCAGGGTTTTTTTCTATTAATTACACTTTGCTTCTTAGCATAATTGGAAGTGTTACTTCTTATGTAATTGTGTTAATTCAGTTCAATACAATATAAATTTCAAATTATAAGTAATGAAATTTAACCAATACCGGCCCTGCTCAGTAATTATTATAATAGTCACGTGATTAAGCTTCATCAATATTTTCAATAAATATTCTAATTAACCGAAGTACAATTTTAATCAGTGAATGTTTCCAAAAAAATAATATACTATACAACGGGGGGGGGGGGGAGCTAAGTTCCGAGTTGTATAATATGCTATATTTTCCATTTCCGGTTAAAAAAATTTAACTAGAGTTTGAAATATTTAAATAATGTGAAATTGTTAAGTTAATGTTGATTATTACTTATCATTAATCTAAGTTCTCAAAAGCTATAATTGATGTTTTCAATAATATGAAAACCCAGCAAATAACATAAATTTTAATAAATAATAATGAATTTGTCATTATGCATTGTAATAAAAATAATTTTAAATATTATAGTAGTATTAATATTAATTTATAATATACTACTATATGTATCGCGTTTACTGATGTTATATCAAAAATACGTAATAATAAAACGTTTAAAATTAATTAAATGCGACTATACATATTTAACTTTACCTCAATAATTGAAAACATTAAAAGTATTTTCGTGGTAAGTTGGTATAATAATTAATTGATTTTGTTATTTTTACTAAAATGAAAATTTATTCGAAATTGGCTTTATAGCCAGAGGCGGACTGAAGCGAAACTTTCAAATTTTCTGAAAATAATTAATTCTGTTTTAAAATTTATTGGTTTACTTTAACCTGCTGTCCTCAAAAATAAACAAAATGTTTTAATTTTATTTTAAACTTGCCGTTTTTGTATTTTTCGCCGAAGTCCCTTTTTACCAGGCCCCCCCCAACCGAACTTTGCCATATAAAAGCAAAATTCAAAACTTCAATAAAAGATATTTTTTTAAGGCTAAAATAACACATAAAACATAAACTTTATTTAAATAATAAAGAAACAAACAAAAATATCACGATACACGTTTTTAACTAACAATAAACAGAAAATACTAAAAATACTGAGTAAATTTGATACGAGATCAGGAGTTTAGGTGATGTAGCATACAAGGAGAGTATAAATAACAATATAAACGATAATACTCGATAGTATTTTCTATAATACTAAACTTGGGTAATAAATACGGAAACAACAAAGTAAGAATAAGTTTTCAGTCGAGCTTAAAAAATATTACAAAAAAGTACAAAATATAAAACTTAAGTAATGACTTCTTCCTTAAATACTAAAAAAACAATACAGATGCAAAAGGTAGGTAAGATAAAATTAGGTTAACAATTTTGCACTAAAATGTGTACCCTGTCTTCTTATGATAACCCCAGTTTTACTTTTAGGAATACCATTTAGCTTTTTGTTTTGCACCGGGGTTGACTTACCTACAAAATTAATGAGAATAAAAAAATTAAGCGTCCACTTCAACGATTTTTTTCTACTTCTACATTACTAAAAAGTTAAGGCCCTTTCCAAAATATGTGTTGGTTTACTGTGGTACTAGCCAGTGTATCTGGATACTTTGTTTCATTTTTAACTGAAACATTATAAATTTATTTTAATATTGAGAAATCAAAAAAAACACAAATTGTTGTATGTACATACATAACGGGGCAAAAACTGCATTATAGCTTTCCAATATGCAGATATAATAAAAATTATCCGAAAAGTTCTGCCAACATTAACCTATTTTCTAACAGTAAAATTCTTCAGGAAATTTCAGCAGTATTTTCCACCCTATTATGTATTAATTAGAAGACCAAAACATGATTACGATAGTGGTTACAAATGTCACTTTAGAAAAGACCCCAACCTTTGGCACTAATACAAAAAAAATTCTAAATAAAGAAAAAGTTATTCAAGATGAGCGAATAATAAAGATAATAGAAGAAGAATAGCATGAGCAAATTTGGTCTTCAGGTTTAAAATATTTTATAGGAAGTATTATTTGAAACTACAGCGAAGTAATTTTACCTACCTTTTAGTAATTCTCCAGAATTTTGATAACTTTCGGGAAGCTTTGCAGGAACCACGGGATTTAAATAGGTAACATCTCCCCTGTACAACGTTATGGTATTATCCTTTGATGCAGGAGTATTATTATTGTTATTATTTTCATACGTCTGCAGGATTTTCAAAACATCGCTGTTTACTTCCATAATGTTTATGTCCGTGCTTTTTGACGGCTCGACTATTTGTACATCACTGTATTTAGTCGGAATGTACACGACTTTTTTTGCTAAGCTTTCTTCACATGGTTTAACGGGATTTGTAGGTGTTTCAGCGCGATCCTTGGTAACGCGTTGAAGAAGTTTCATGGTCTCACTCAAATTGTTTTTGCACAACGCCATCGCAGAGTCTATTTCTTTTTCAGAAATATAAGGATACGTAAAAGTAAGCAAGTTTTTGTTCAAGTTTTTGAATAGCACTCGATCAAATTCGGAACGTCGTTGTAGAAAAGTCTGAAATTAAAAATAAATTTAAACAAGTCTTCGGTAGATGGATTTACAACAATTAAAATTGGTAAAATTTAAGTTTCCAAAGTAAACATCGTAATCTTTTGAAATTAAATATTAATTTTTTTTCAACTTATTTCTCATTTATTTTATCTTAGTGATAATTTTGTGGTTTATATTGTTTCTGTTTTAATTTTCGGGCTATTACATATTTTTGCCAAATAACAATTGTTTATGTTGCGCAAGAATAGATTAACGACTTTTAATTTTTTTGTTTCGATAAACAAAAACTAAAAACACTGTATATCTACAAGATGCAATATTCGAATCTAGGGGGTGCCTTCCTGGCTAAAAAATGAAACAGACCATAATATTCATTAAAAGTAATCTTGCATAAAAAATTATAAAAGTGTATGTTCTTGTAATGAAAGTTTTATGATAATAAAAAAATATCTAGATAATAAAATGCAAGTAGGCAAGAATACAGTAGGTACTAGTACATACATATATTTTGTATGATAATAATTAGGAATAAAAATGTTGATATCTCCATTACATAGTACATTATTTGAAGTAGGTACACTAAGGTATATTCGTGATAATTTCAAGTTTTCTATTGATTACTGACTACACTTATGTCATTTTGCGATGATAAGACTTTTGTGACAAAGTTTTATTGTTTGGACATAGATTGTTATAGGTTTTGTTTCGAAAAAATTTGATTTTGTTTGACAAAAAAATAATAAAAGAGAGTTACTTTAAATAAGGTTATTTCGTGATACTGGTAATTAATTTCGTGATAAGGCGTAGGTAAGTTCGTAAATTTTCCAAATAATTATTAAAATTGTTATATATAATAGAATTTAACCTTCCAGTACTAACAATCGGTCTCACAGACCGACGTTAGTACTTGTGTTATAAAAAAATTTGTTAGTACTGGAGGGAGAAATACATAACTTAGTCCAAACGTTTGAAAACAATTAATCTGAATCATCACTGTTTGTGTCACACATGCCACACATAAAAATGTCTTATTAAAACAATTAGTTAAGCCAATTCTCAATTCTTGCATTTTTATAATGCAGTCATACAACTGTGTTTCCAGTGCCGCGGTTAGAGCATAAGGTCTTCCTACTTTTTAAGCGACCCTATTATTTTCAGAAATTTTTGAAAAAAAATCTTTTAGGGTGCTCCATGGTATTCCTGATATTTAACTAGCTTTGTAATGTATATAATACAGTGGCGGCGGAAGAGTCAAATATAGAGGAGGCAAATTATTCAGTTTTGTTAGGCTTTATGGTTTTAAAGAAAAACTCTAATATTTTACGAGCGCTAGCTAGGTAGCAACAAAAAATTCAATTTTCTAGAGGGGGGTGCAATAGGTAAAATTTTGGTTAATTTAATAAAAACTATCACGAAATTACTTATATCACGAATATACCTTAGTTTACCCTATAGATTAAAGTATAAATAGATGGTAATCTAAACCATACGTAGATACTTTTTAAACTTTATTTAAATATATCTTCTTTTTTTAATCTCAATTTTTAAATTTTGGGAGGGGGTGGAAAATACTCTTGTTGACCTCCGCCCTTCTTCTAAAAAATCAGAACGGCAGAGTCTTTCGGATAATAGATTTGCAATGTTCATTAATTATTATGTTTAAAAAACGCGAAGAAAAGAAAGGAAACGAGTGGTTAAATTTTTTTAAATTAAACAACGTTTAACGGGTGATATTGAGGCAAACGTGAGGCAAATTGTGACAAAAATGACATGCGCCACCAGGGGCGGCCTCATGGGAGATGGAGGCTGGGGGAGAGCTTCCCCCCCAATGTTTGTAAAAATTAGGCAGAGTTAGCAAATCCACGTATGAGTTCGCAAGAAACCAAAACCGTAAAAGTTAAAAAAAAAGGTAATAGCGATACCGAACAAGAATGAGCATAAAAAAATAGACATTGACAGAGTTGAAAAATTGAGGACTCCTTCCCTCCGAAAAGTTTCTCTTGGAACCGTCCCTGCACGTCACTGTTATACATGCATTGCTGTTCAACAAGCAGGATGGTCTTCTTTTTTCAAAGAATGAAGCTCAATTTTCACAATAACTATACTTAGCTGCTAAACTTTTCATTTTAAATACGGGTAAATTATTAAGAATTTGAATTATTCAGATGGCCAGACGGGTACAAAGCCAGATCTTAAGGCTTCTTATTGCAATACCGTCTATGCAAAATATTTTACTTAGCAAGTGCTTAAGTTTTCAATGGATCAACGCAATGTGTCCAATTTAAGTTTTTTCTGTTTTAAAATAAATACAAATTCAGAGTCAGGGTTTCCACTCATTTTTCAAAAGAAATTCTCTGGTTTTTCCAAGACTAAAATTGAAGCTTTTCTCGGACATTTCGAACATTGATAAAATTTATAAATTGAATATTTTAATTATTTTCAGAAATAAAAAATCAATGTTTACAATTACATAATTGTATTTTTCAAAGTTTAAAAAATTTTCTCTGAACTAAAATCTCAATTTCTCTAACCTTCACTTAAAAATTTAAAATTCCCTAACTAAATTTGTCCAATTTACAATTCCCTGACTATTGCTGGTTTTCCAGACGATTCGGAACCCTGAGAGTGTAATTTTGCCTATATTAAAACAGGCGCGTACACAGGATTTCGATTAGGTGAGTGGGGGTAATTTTACCTATCTTCCAGATAATTCATTCCAACTTAGAAATTTGATAAAATTTTAATTTGTCATTTAAATTGGTCAAAATAAAGAGCTTCTGTCGTGAGTTAGGGAGAGGAAATTGTACCCATTGCCCCCCCTCCCCTCTGTATCCGAGCTTATACGCAGTCAGCATTTTCAAAAGATCGATTTTTTTCTTTCAACGTGATTATCTCAAAACTGCATTTTCAAAGTCGGTGGACATGATATCTAAAAAAATAATGAACATATCTTTCTACAATTTTACACACTTCATTTAGATAAGATTTACTAAGGGGTGGACGAAAAATTTTGTTTTTCAATGATTAGAACTTGTTTTACAAGATAAATCAGTAGATTTTTTTAACGAAAAATCGAAAATCGAAAAAACTTTGAAGTTCTCTAAAAGATCCAAAATTCAATTTTTTTTCAAAATTCTTCGTCCACTCTCGAGATAAAGTAATAAACATATTCAACCGTTTCTTCGAAAAAAAGTCGAAAAATAGCTTCTTTTTTCGCCCTCATGACTGCGAATGCCCCCTTAAGAAAATAAAGCGTTTTCAAAGTTGTTAAGATAATGTAATTTTCTAATTACAGTCGATTATTATTGATCGATATTATTTATTGGATCAGTATGTAGTAATAAAAGCCGTTAGCAAAACCTTTTAATCCAAAACATTTCGTTATTTACTTCATCATAATTTTTTAATTTGCATATTTTTTAGTTTTAAAGTAATTTATTAAAATTATCAATTTTCAAATTTTATATTACAAAATTTTGCTAATAGTGCAGGCAAATTAGCTGATTTAGGAGCCAAAACCATTATTAATTGTAGACAGCATTTTTATCTTTGGAAATGGTAAAGAAGCTTATAATGAACGTAAAAAAATAAAATGCAAGCCCGGGGGTGGTATAAGGTTAATATGAGGGGGGGTTGAAAGGGTGTGCAAAGTATATTATTGCGTTTTTCGGCGAAACTTGACTTTCTATCAAAATATGTTCTACAGAAAAGTTGTAGATCATATAAAAATTTACAACTTTCGTGCAGACTCATTTTTTACTATGACTTCAAGATAAATAATAACAGAGAGGGGGGGGGTGAGGATTCATGATAAAATATTTAAAGGAGATTCTAGGTTTTTGTGAAAATTGGCGTAAGTAAAATTTTTTATGAACGACCCCTATATCTTCCTATAGAATTTCTATTGTTTCAAACCAAGCCTCTTTTCAGTTAGTCGGCTAAAATAAAAAAAACAATAAAGAATTGTTAAAATAATAAAACTGCATTTCTTTTCAAGTTATGCACTGCGATAAGCAACATCTGCTCCGTTATTAGCAACTCCCTTGTTCCTTATCAAAATAATGTCTTCAAATTTGATAGCGTTATTTTATCTAAAATAACAATTTTATTTTAGTTTTTATTTTCATTCAAACGAATTAATTAATAAAGAAAACAATACATTTCACTGAAATAAACTTAGAGAATTTTTTCGGGAATCACCAAGGTATGATTTGTCGTATCAAGTGCGTCGAAGACATTTGACCGATATTTCTGCCAAATTTGTTCCCCACCTTTCGAAAGGTTCAAAAACATTTTAAAAATTTGAAATTTAATTATATAGTGACCGCCTTTCAGTAAAAATTTCAGAGGTTCTCATTCAAGTTGCGCGTGCTTGTAGCAAAAAGTGGAGGTCGGGAAGCAGAACCTCCAATACGAAAGATGCAATACAACACCAAAACATTAAAGTTAATTAATTAGTTCTTAATTTGAAAAGTAACTTAATTTAAGAAGTACCTGATAATCATTCTTTGGATATGGCAAAAGCATTGAATGAATTCTGCCACCATGTAACCTGCTCTTCATGTTATGGTTAAACCCTCTGGGAGCTGAAGATTCCCATGGTGAGTGTCGAACAGGATTCTTAATCACTTTTTTAATTTTATTATTCATTATTTAAATGTTTATTCGACTTTTGCAAAACTGGAGAAATTTCTTTCGCACGTGTTCACCGGTCCGCGACACTTCACACAATAACCATAATTCAACATTGGCACACATGGTAACCTAAAGGTTGGGTTGTTTTTGTTACAAGAGATAACATTTTTATTCGTGCCAATACGAAATCAAATTTTTTACGGGTTTTGGTCGCTCTTTTACATTTCCAATTTTTATAATTTACCAACTATTTTATTTTGTTTAAATAATTAAAAATGCAAAAATGAAATTATTACTGCCAGAGTTGCTAAAGCAAAATTCTTGATTTTGAAGCAGAAAATTTTATTGTTGGTGCGTTAAATAAATGATCAATTAATATTTTCGCAACGGCCATCCAGTGGTGTACTTTGCAATTTTGAAGTAAGCTCTGGCCAAAACATGGTAAAAGTATTACAAATTTTTATTACTTAAGCAAGATATTTCACAATAACCAAAAAAACTTAAAATGAACTTGATTCCATTGTAACTTTAGATGAGTCCTGTGAATTTGGAGTAACGATGGGCGATAACGGCCGAATGGGTAACTGACAGGTTGGGGAAACCACCGGTTGTAAATCGTTAATGCAGCAATCTAAAGTTAGAACAAATTCGATAATTTTAAAACTTTAATTTTGAAAACTCAACCTTCACCTTTTCTGAGATTGAATTGTTTTTCACAAACCAACTTTGGTTTACTGAAATCTATAGAACCATTTTGGCCATTACAGTTTTGAAACTTTTCGTTTTGGCACGGGCTTGTTTGATTGCAAGGATAAGGTTTATGGCGATTCGTCTTCATTGATGTGGCTGCAGAGCAGTTTTGTAAACAGGCGCTGCTGCGGTTGCTGTACATCTCTTTGCACTTTTTGGCGTAAATCAACTTATCAACAGCACAGAAAAACTGGTTTTTGCACAGAACTAGCACGGTGTGCAAAGTTGCTGGATGTACGTCGGGAAAAAGTTGCATCAAACGTAGAAAATTAAAAAATTGCTCTGAAGATTGTTGAATTGGAGAGCAACTGAACGGAAATGGCCTCTTTGCGTTTGCTTCCATCTGGAAAGTAGTTGATTAATTCAAATTTATTTTAATTTTTTAACCTACCTGTTGATTGACGTTGCAAGTTTGATTCATAATGCTGTGCTGGCAATTGATATAGGATTTGGACATATTGGAACAATTTGCTTGCACGTCCGGTGTTTTTACAACATTTTTGCTTGCAGTTGAAGTAATTAATGGTGCTCTCGATATCCAAGGGCAAAATATCATTTGATTGGATGTCAGTTTTGAAACCTCCGGTTGAGAACTACTGTTGGGTGGTTCCATTATACTAAGTAAAACACTTAATTATTTTCTGCAATTTAATTCGGCCAATTGAAACAGTTAATTCAATTGTGGGTTTATGATAAAACCAAATTAATTTAATTAATAATTGAAAATGTTAAATTTATACTACGGTATTGTTACAAAATCAGTTGTAAATTGTTTGTTATGATTTGGTTGCTATAGTTAATACTTTTTTTATCATGGCTTTCTAATTTTTTTGTTTTATTTTTCTACTACCATATGAAATGACAAATAATGCCGAAAGTGATGTACCAGTGTTGAACGTAAATTACCGGCGCTAAAAGTGATTTACCTGTAAATTAAAAGCATACAGTAAATTAACGAGTTTTCATTGGTCCGTTAGTTTATTATTGAACCAATCAGAAGTGCGTTCTAACCTACAAACAACGTCACATTACATTCTGGCAAGAGTACTGTTCAGTAGTACAAATAAAAACAAAACAAATTGCAAATAAAAATAAAAATCTGCGTTTCTTTTATTTTCCAACCAATCAGTTATATATTTTAACCTAAAATGTACCATAAGTCAAATCTAAATCTGACAAGAGGACAAAACAGTGGTGGTGCAGAAAGTACTCAAGTAAATTTGTTTTATTTAAATAAAAAGAAATATTTTCTGAAGAATAAATCATAATTTTAATATAATACACAACGGATTATTTTACAGTTAGTTTGTTTGTTTCCATTTTCAGTGATATGGCGAAAATAACCGTTATTTCATCCGATAACAAAAAAATTGAGATTGACCAAGAACTTGCACAATGTTCTAGTGTCATCTTATCAATTTCAGAACTGAGCGACAGAAGCGACGATGAACCTGTATGTTTAGATTTTATCACCTTTCAAACTATGGATTATATTCTGCAATGGGCAAGGCATTACAAAGATGACCCTTCGTTCGCTCATAATGATTGCAATGAAGAACAATATGTAGATGTGGTTCCAGAATGGGACGAAAAGTTCTTTGATTTGGATACAAAAATTATTACAAATATATCATTAGCCTCAGATCTTTTAGACATCCCGATGTTACATCAGCAGGTACACAAAATTATTGCCAACATGGTGATGGACAGATCACCAAACGAAATAAAACTACATATTGGCATTGACGAGAAAATCTACGAAAAAGACGATGACCAAGAACAAGACGAATACGAAGACGGTGACCAAGACGAATACAAAGACGTTGACCAAGACGAATACAAAGATGGTGACCAAGAACAATACGAAGGCGGTGACCAAGACGAATACGAAGACGGTGACCAAGAACAATACGTAGACGGCGATCAAGACAAAGACGGTGACCATGACGAATACGAAGACGGTGACCAAGACGAATACAAAGACGTTGACCAAGACGAATACAAAGATGGTGACCAAGAACAATACGAAGACGGTCACCAAGACGAATACGAAAACGGTGACCAAGACGAATACAAAGAAGGTGACCAAGAACAATACGAAGACGGTGACCAAGACGAATACGAAGACGGTGACCAAGAACAATACGTAGACGGCGATCAAGACAAAGACGGTGACCATGACGAATACGAAGACGGTGACCAAGACGAATACAAAGACGTTGACCAAGACGAATACAAAGATGGTGACCAAGAACAATACGAAGACGGTCACCAAGACGAATACGAAAACGGTGACCAAGACGAATACAAAGAAGGTGACCAAGAACAATACGAAGACGGTGACCAAGACGAATACGAAGACGGTGACCAAGAACAATACGTAGACGGTGAACAAGACAAAGACGGTGACCATGACGAATACGAAGACGGTGACCAAGACGAATACAAAGACGTTGACCAAGACGAATACAAAGATGGTGACCAAGAACAATACGAAGACGGTCACCAAGACGAATACGAAGACGGTGACCAAAAACAATACGTAGACGGTGATCAAGACAAAGACGGTGACCATAACGAATACGAAGACGGTGACCAAGACGAATACAAAGATGGTGACCAAGAACAAGACGAAGACGGTGACCAAGACGAATACGAAGACGGTGACCAAGAACAATACGTAGACGGTGATCAAGACAAAGACGGTGACCATGACGAATACGAAGACGGTGACCATGACGAATACGAAGACGGTGACAAATACGAAGACGGTGACCAAGAACAATACGAAGACGGTAACCAAGACAAATACGAAGACGATGACCAAGACGAATACGAAGACGGTGACCAAGACGAATACGAAGACGGTCACCACGACGAAGAAGGCGACCAAGACGAATACGAAGACGTTCACCAAGACGTAGACGGTGACCAAGACGAATACGAACACGGTGGCCAAGACGAATACGAATACGAGGACGGTGACCAAGCACAATACGAAGACGGTGACCAAGACGAATACGAAGACGGTGACCAAAACAAATACGAAGACTGTGATCAAGACGAATACGAAGACGGTGATCAAAACGAAGACGGTGACCAAGACGAATACGAAGACGGTGACCAAGACAAATACGAAGACGGTGACCAAGAACAATACGAAGACGGTGACCAAGACGAATACGAAGACGTTGACCAAGACGAATACGAAGACGGTGACCAAGACGAATACGAAGACGGTGACCAAGACGAATACGAAGACGGTGACCAAGAACAATACGAAGACGATGACCAAGAACAATACGAAGACGGTCACCACGACGAAGAAGGCGACCAAGACGAATACGAAGACGTCCATCAAGACGTAGACGGTGACCAAGACGAATACGAAGACGGTGACCAAAATGAATACGAAGACGGTGATCAAGACGAATACGAAGACGGTGATCAAAACGAAGACGGTGACCAAGACGAATACGAAGACGGTGACCAAGACAAATACGAAGACGGTGACCAAGAACAATACGAAGACGGTCACCAAGACGAATACGAAGACGTTGACCAAGACGAATACGAAGACGGTGACCAAGACGAATATGAAGACGTTCACCAAGACGAATACGAAGACGTTTACCAAGACGAATACGAAGACGTTCACCAAGACGAATACGAAAACGTTCACCAAGACGAATACGAATACGGTGACCATGATGAATACGAAGACGGTGGTCAAGACGAATACGAAGACGGTGACCAAGAACAATACGAAGACGTTTACCAAGACGAATACGAAGACGTTCACCAAGGCGAATACGAAGACGGTGAACAAGACGAATACGAAGACGGTGACCAACTGTCACCCAGCGACTGCTCTGCACCTCCGGTGGCCGACCATGCCGGGGTGCCACAAGATGCGACTGGAAAAACCAAAGCAATCGATCACACTGGAACTCAGATCGAGGATACGATTAAAAACGTGCCCTACACAACTCTGCGGCGCAAGCAGCTGCATCTAATCCAGCAAACTCACAAGAAGCAAATAGAGAAACAAGAATCGCAAACAGCAAGACCTGACGAGCTTAAGCAAGTCTTGGACCTGCTCAAACCCAAAAACTCGTTCGGTAACGAAAGAGATTCGGCGAACATTGCGCTATGCATGACCCCCGCAGATATAGAGGGGCTAAACAAAAAGATTACTCAACAACAGGAAACCATAGACAAGGTTATGTCAATAATCAAGACCCAGGGAGACCTGATAAGAGACCTCCAAAGCCAGAACACTGCGCCGATGGAGAAAATCAAGAAAACCAAAGAAGAGACCACCCTCAGCAAGAAGGTCGCCGAAAGCACGCTGGCAAAAATAGACAGGATGAAAAATACCAACGTTCAAACAGTGGATAAACTCACCAGCGAAAAAACACCTTCGACCGCACCATCAATGGCACAGGTGCTGAAGAGTAACACGAGCAAGACGTCGGACGAAACGAGGAAGAAAGGTAGGACAAAGAAAATCCCAAAAGTCAAGGCTCACGCAGCTACAAGCAAAAAGCAAAATCAGACCAACCTGGAACAACAAGAAAAGGCACAAAAAAGAGATAATGAACCGCTACATGGAGGGTCATAGGACTGCAAGTTACTCGTGTCCAGCAGCAAGAAGAGGACGCCGCCAAAAAGACGTCCTTCTTGCAAGTAAATCTTAATCAAACAAGGGCCGCCCAGGATTTGCTGCTGCATACCATCGCAGCAAAAAAAGTGGAAATTACACTAATCAGCGAGCCACACAGAGAAATGGAAAGCGGTTGGACATAGACCATCGACGGGAAACGGCTATCCTCACAAACGATCGAGTGGCGGTCCTGAGCACTGGAGGGGGCAAATGTTTCGTATGGTGGAAACGCCAAAACGGTCGCCTACTCTTGCGACTTCTCGTCCAGTACAACCTTCGGGGGCATTCGTGGACAACATCTGGGATACGAGAGACAGCATTAAAACGCAGTCCAAACCTATAGTCGTTGGGGGCGACTACAACACAAAAGCGAAGGAGTGGGGGTTTCCCACAAACGATGCTAGAGGAACTTTGCTGGCGGAGGTATTGGCAGAACTAGACTTCATCATAATGCTACGCTGGCGACACTCCAACATTTGAGAGGTATGACCACGCGCCCATCCTGGATATCACGGCGGCTGGCGGGTGAGGTGACCAGCTGGAAAGTACTTGATGATGAAATTGCCAATGACCATAGAAACCATACACACTGTCCAAACGCAGTTGGGGACAGAACTTCGGCCAGACAGCCTCGTGGAGCTGATGCTAGGTAGCGAGGAACAATGGAAGATTATAGAGAGGATGCTGGTGGAGATGCTGACAACAAGAACACAAGAAGAACAAAGCCCCGAAAGGGCGGAAGCATAATGGGCATGAGGCTTACGAAAGTAATGCGTTAGCGAGTGGGGTTTTAGTCAGTAAAAATCTGACACTACCACCCAAAATATCTGGGTGGTGTCTTATTGAAGATTTCCCCACTCCCACCGCACATAAAAAAAAAAACCGGTGACGACGAAAGATGACTACGATAAAGGAAAGGAGGAAAGATGAAGGAAAAGTTTAAAATATACGCATACCAGCAAAAGTAGGTTAAAATATTATTTAATATCCACAATGTCCGCCTTTTTTTTCGACATGCGTGCTATTTGGAAGGTACTGATTTGGTGTACTTCTGACACTCAGTAGGACTAATTTTGTGCCAAATTTCAGTAATTAAAGCTCGGATATCGTCAAAATTTCTAGGTGCTTTCTCTGCTATATGAAATTTTATTTAAGACCAGAAGTTTTCAATAGGTGAAAGATCTGGAATCTGCGGCAGCCACGTTAAAACATTTATAATTAAGTTATTTAAATTTGTGATTATGCTTTATGCTTTTTGATGCCGTAAGCCAACGCGTGTGGACGCGTTGATAAACGCACATTTTTTGGAGTCCATATTTTGGGCTAATTTGATAAGTGAAATAAAAAGTGAGATTGTGATTTTGACGATTGTTTTTTTTTTCTTTTGAAAAAAGTAGAATGCCACATCTACATAGCCGGTTTGATTGAAGACCATACAATAAGGTAACAAAATTTGCTGTTATAAAATTTTACAAGGAACCCACTCCTGAGAGTCTCACCTCCGACAAAAACATTGAGCTAGACAGGAGCAAAATTAAAGTTTAAAAACGGAAGTTACCACGAGGAACGTTCCATTACAATATATACTGTAATGCCATTCGCTAAACTGAAGAAGTTAACCAACTTCACCAAATCCGCTAGTGGACACTCATCCTTTAGCAATCTTGACTCTTAAAATAAATTGATGTAGGTACCCAGCTTTGCTCCTCTCAATTTTTAATAAATTCAGTTTTAAGAAATACAAAAAAAATTTATTTATATCAAAAATTTTACTTTACAAAAATTTTTATTATCGAAAATCATCAGTTCAAACTTTACCAATTTTAATCCTGCAGTTGGTTACTGTTTCAAATACTATAGTCATTCCTAGTCAGATTTTCAATTTATATTTATTAGCAAATTTTTCCAGATATTGAAAATTTGACTATGATTAAATTTTACAAATAACACAAAAAATTGTAAGTTTACGACGCAAATTTAAATTTTTCACAGATAATGTTATTAACGTTAATTTGTCTCACCCTCTGTAGTTTTCTTTGGTAGTTGATTGGTTTAAATTTCATCTATTCTGCTCCTGGATTTCTCCTTCAATTATGGATTTGATTTTAATTTAAAATTTTCATAGTATGAATTAGTGCTAAATTTCTTCTAATTCTATCTAAAAGAAAAGCACCAACACTTTTTAAGCTAGGTAAGTATCTAACTTTTATATAAATTTTTAATGGATCAAGATTTCGCAACTTGATTTTTTGATTCTAGGCTTGCAGTAAATTTTGGTCTTAACTGTGCCAATATTCCAACTAGAATGAATTTTGATTCTACATTTCGTTAAAACTTTTCGCTTTCCTGGAGGGGACATTTTATCAGCACAAATTCAAATTTTGTCCGGCGCACTTTAATTTTTAAATTTTTAAACGCACAACAATAAATACAAATTTTACAATTTAATACCATAGATGACATCGTTTTGAACAGTGTTTTCTCTCATTCGAGAATCGTGATTAAAAGAACATCCTTTTTATCTCAAACAATCCTGACACAAAATATTGGTAAGTTATAAACTGATTTATTAATTTTTTTAAATTAATTTATTTCTTTCCACAAGTTTTATCAAAAACTGGATGGGAATCTCCAAAATAATCAAAATCACTGATGAATTTCCACCAGCGTAGAAGATAAAATGAATTGTAAAATTCATAACTTAAATAAAATTTTATTATTCAAAAATTTCATGACAATACATATTTTATTTAATATTACACTTAGGCTTTAGTAATACAGCGTATTTTAAATAAAAATTGAGTGGCTAATACTAAGGTAGAATTTTACAAATTTTGATATAATACGCACTGCACGCTTAACTCATAAAATTATGCAATTTTAACCTGCTTTCGCTGCGTTAAAATAAGGATCTAATTAAATATGTTGCAATATCTTTTGGTTTTTTATTTGTTTAAGACTAATGTTTTTTATACACTTTACTATATCAAATTCTGGAAATTTCTCAGTATGTAACAATTGTAAGAAAGTAAGAAGAATAAATAAATATGCAGCAAAATATAGGATAATATTTTGTATTTATTTTAATAATAAATCAAGTTTTTTAATTAATTGTTTTGTGCAGTTAATAAGTGAGACGTAGAGAAGGTATAAAAATAAATAACGCGTGGACTAAAGTCTATAAATAGTTATTTGTGCTAAACGATGTAACGAATTAATAGAAGGTAACTCTCAACGCAGTTGGATATTAATTAAAAGGTTATTTTCTATTAGATTTTTGCCACTTCGCTGTTATATTTAGTTAAGTTACTAGGTTTCTCACCTACTATAATTAATTTGTTACAACAAAGAAAACATAAATTTGATCTCGCGTAGAGTTTACTATTATGTTTACTACGTTTCCATTCAGAATTTATTTTGAAGAAAAATGATGAATTTTTTCAATTTGTAAGTTTTATGTGGCCAAACTAAAATGTTTATTGCCTGTCTTTGTTGTTTTCATTTTTTTTACAAATAAGCGGAAACTCTTTTGGCTAGGAGCAACCGTCCTCGTCAGTCTAAATTTAATAGGTTTCATCAAAACGTTTTCTTAGCAATCTCTAATAATAAAAATTATTTTAATGCCACTGAAAACTTTCTAAAATGTTTTATGCAAAAAAAATTAAATTTTGAAATTTTTCAGTTCTTAAAATAATAACAATAATTCGTACTAATTACGAAAGTTTTTGAAAGTAGTGTATTTTAATTTAGTTTTAATAATTTAATCAAATAAAAAGTGAGCTAGTAAAAAAAAGTGCTTCTAAATTTACAGATGGAGAAATGAAGATATTATATTGCTGAATTGAAATATTCTAAATATATTTTTTAAATAATTTCATTATGTAAATTGAAACCTTCCTTGACGTCTTAATTTTAGTTCATTGAAAGATATTTAGACGTATTCATTACGGTCTTCATAATTTAATCCAAATTATTTATATGGAAAATCTCATATGTTTCACTCAATATTTCATTTTGTGATTTATTTTGAATTTTTATTATAATTTAGCAGTTTTTAATTTATATGTAGGTAGTAGGTACTACTATTATTTTTGTTTACATTATATTTTTATATTACGTACGGATTATTTAAAAAAAAATTAATTCTCCCCCTTTTCTCCCTTTACATTTATAAAATAATACACAAAACTTACATAGATACAATTAATTACAGGTAAAAGTTAATATAAAAAATTTGTAATTATTAAAGGTCAGTTGTAAAAACAAAAAAAATTATATTTGATTTTTCACTTTAATTTAAAAAAATATTTCAAGGAATACGTCCGACCCCTCCCCTTCAACGTAAGGGGATAACCCCTCTCCCTCCAAACTTTTACGTAATAAATGGACGGCCCTTAATTTATGCTCATAAAATTGATTTTTTTCTAGCACCTATAGATTTTAGAAAATTTTATTAAGATTCAAACGGTTATTTTAAAAAATATAATTAAGATAATAATCGCAGCTAATTCAATTTTAATTGTATTTTTAAAGTTTACAGATGTAAAATTTAATTGAAAATAATACAATAACAGATAAATAAAAGTTTTTTTTTTAGAATGCAATCTAATTTTTCAACAATAAATAGCCATATATATTGAACAATTTTCTTCTTTATAAGGGAACAAATATTAATTATATTGTTCTTAAAATTTTTTTTAGTAATTCTTATTTGCTCTGGAACAAATCGCAAAAAATACGCGTTGAAATTTGAGTTCTGCATGAAGTAAAAAAAACAATATCTAAAATTAGACCAAGTTTGTCTCAAGTGAAAAGTAATATATATTATATGGTTCGGTTCAATATTATGTAAATTTAAAATTTTTTAATTTCTTAATTTTCTTTGCAAGAACAGCAATCTTACAACATATTTTTTGAATTAAAAGTAATCCAGCGGACAGCGGCAACCTCAAAATAGGTTCTATAGAAAAAAAAATTAGGTTGAGTGAGATTTGAAACCAAAATATAATTTCACTCTTTTTTCATTATAGTACATCAGATTATTATGAACTTGATTCTATCCTATAGTAACCCATTTATACGTTAATACAATAGTGCTCTTCGGGTATAACAAACCCGGTTATAACGAACTTCCCTTTATAGTGAACTAATTTTAACGACTAAAGAAATGTTTATATTTATACTGAATATAAAGTAGGTTTTTCGGTTATCACGGAATAAATTTGTAGATTCCTTGAAGTTCATTATAACCGGACATCACTACATATGTTTAAAAAAATAAAAATATTTTAATGAACAAAAAATTTTGAAAGCAACACAAAAACTATTGATTTATGAAATATTAAATTTATTATAGAAAGTTCGTAAGATTATATCTATTATAATAATAAATTATATCTTCAAAAGTTGATATGCAGGAGCATTCAAAGGGAATACATTTTAACCGCACAACCTGGGTAATCTAGTCATGGTGAAATTCACATACGTAATGATTGTTAGAAGAAAAAAATTGAAAAAAAGGATCTTGTAATTATTTGATGAGAGAAAGGTGATATTTTCCTGAGTTCGCCCACAACTTTGGTGTTTATTGATGGAATTTCGACTTTTTGATTTTGTTTTTTTTTTAATTTTAGAATTTCTTAAAGCTGGTTCACTCTATAGAGTTTACATATGTATATGTAAACTGCTATAATATTGACTGAATCAGTTCTATTATTCGCAACTGACAAATAATTGTACGTGTTCAACCTTAACCAGGCCAAAACTTTTAATTTGCAAAAGATGGCAACAATGAAATCGTAAACCAAATTAACGCATAATTTTAAAATACCCATCCATACTACTCACCATAATCTGGCAATCCATTTCATTATTCAAAATTTTTTGGCAAATCTTAGTAACTGATCTAACCTAGCGATAAACTGATGAACCAAAGCTAATGACCTTGCATCATAATCATCGACAAATCAAAAGGTAATCGGAAGCCACAAACTCCAATATTCACCAAACAATCCAATTATATCAGCTCCAAAAATATTCTCGCGATAAACCAAGACGACCTTAGTAAGTCTTGAACAATTCAAATGTGAGGTCAACTATCTACAAAAATAATGGCAAACTTAAATGGGCAAAAACAGTAAAACCAATATCCAAAGTGATACCCAATACTGAATTGAAGGCTCAATCGCCAGCTATACCAGGCTAAAAATGTTCTGATGAAACTACACGATGGAAAAAGTAATTCAACGATTTTTTGGCAAAATAAATACCTTTATTTTGAAACGTTAATAACCTGAAATATATAAACACTAAAAACGTTAATATTGATATTTTTATGGATTCTTGTTGATTGAGCAGATGGATACCCGAAGGCAGGTTTATGTTTTTCAAACGGTTCATCACACTCAAAATTTTTAGCAATTTTGTATATTATTTATTACCTTCATCAGTTTTCAAGCAAATATTCTTAGTTTATACAGTTTAGAGACGAATTACAGAAAGCTTTTCGGAGGAGCTCAGTTTTGGGTGCGTCAACCGCCAATGCAATATATTTCAATTTTTATAGTTAAAGCACTAACGATTTCAATTTTTCATCGGTATAATATTTTGTATACAAACGCATAAATTTCAAACGTGCAAAAATAACGTTGCGTTTTTCAAATACCTCTTGGACCTACCCACCTACATACGCATTTGCAAATTTTTAAACTTTGACTAAAATCTAATTATTGTAAAATTATTCATTCGACATTTTATTGGGTTTTCCAGAAGAAAAATTCGTTCTGTCCAAAATCAGCATATTATACTATTCCAAAGGAATTTATTGTTGAATAAATATTTGTAAAAATTACTTCTTCCTAATTATCGATCAGTCACGATCATTTAAATAACATTAAAGACTGTTGGATGGCTTTTTATAACAGTTCGATTATTTTGACTGCTAATGAGAAGCATTTGGCACGATCAAGTTGTCACGTGACTTTTAACATTATTGTGAGTTGTAAATTTGTAGTGCAAAAAACCTGATGAGCTATTTTTTATCACGTGAAATTACCAGCAACTAGCGCATTCACGATTATTTATAAGTGCAATGTGACTCAAAATAAGATATTATCAACATCAATGGAGTTACTATCGAAAAAATGTCGCGGATTAATTATCCCATTTAAATAATATCCATTTCTAAAACGGAAGAGTGGCACTGGAATTTATGTTGTAGCTTCCACAGTTTAACTATAGCAGCATGTTAGCTGTAATATAAACTTCCTAAATTTAGATTGGTAGATGTTGAGTTATTCGATTTGCGTATCTTAAAGTCTCTTTATCTTATGGCAAACGCGTCGACAAAGTTTTGATATTTACATTGTTCTCAAAGTGTGGCAGTAGCCAGTGTCCGCTCTCAAGGATCGGAGTTTTAAAACAAAAATAGCCGTATATTTAGTTGTGCCAAAGGGAAGCAGTCGTTATTTGTGATAAGCAACGAACTAAATTTGTTTAGCATGTAGATATGAGTTTTGTTAAAAATTTGTTGGATAAAATGAGTGCAAATGTTAGTGATGATAATTTGGACAGTGTGGAATCGGATAGTGAGGATACGCACACCGAAACCTCGACTGATACGGGAATTGCTACTTCTGGGAGCGATTTAGACTCATCTAATCAATTGGAATCTACAGATTGCTCCGCTATTTCGAATTTTTTTGGTTATTGGTTAGTAACAATGATTTTTTAAAATAACATTTAAATTTAGTTATCTCGAATGCATCTAGGTACACTTTCGATTTTTTTATCGACCTTTATGTAAGAACGAACAACACATTTCTTAAAAATATATCAAGGTTTTTTAAACATTTTATTTCATTATTTATAGTTTGTCATTTACACCTTCGTTATGTAAACATTAATTTCTATCACCACCTTGTAGATTATTAACAGTATGTCGTTTTACTTTAAAAATAATTTTGCCCGATCATTTTCGACGAAGCTTGAGTGATTTTCCAGCGCAATTTCATAGCTTTTTGCATGGAAAGTATTCAGGTTTTTGGAAAAACAAAATTGGATATTAGGCTTATTTTTCCTGATTAGTTTAAAATAGAAAACAATGCTGTGATACTTCTGTCCGCAGAAGAAGAAAGTGGAAGCTCACGATTAAAGACAATAAATTGGTAAAATAATTAACATATATCAATCTCGCAAGATCTCTCATTTTGGAGAAATGCGCTTTCCGCCGTATATTTTTCTATGCTGGAACGCCAACATTTTTTACTATTTTTATTTGATGCGCATAATTTGGAATTGAAAATATTCCATTATTGGTTGTGAATTACTTTGGTGTTTTTAGACCAAGAAATTTATAGTCCAGTTATTACGTAGTGAAAAAGATGTCAGCGTAAAGAAAACTTAAAAATGAAATTTTTTTACTTAAATTCTTTATTTTAGTATCAGGAAGAAGGTCTTAAGTTTTCTACAACAGATGCAAACCGTAACTGGGACAAATTTGTTATGAGAGGTCCCAAAAAATTTAGGCAAATTGGTCTCGATCACTCTTTTGACAAAAACATTAACACAACTCGTGGATCCCTAAACCTACGCACTCATTAAAAACATCCCTGAAGCTTCTAGAACTGAAAAAGTAGAATCTAGAAAGACGGGATTTCTGGAGCCCACGTCCTTTTAAATAACATTCCTGAAACCGCCCGAACTCGAAACGCACGGGTTTAAAGGCAGGAATCTGTTTTTAAGTTAAATTAATTTAACCCTTTTTAGCCACACTGGGTAAAATACACCCAAACTAATTTTTTCACCTGAATACAACGCATAAATCATAGAAAAAATGACTTATGCTGCCAACTAAAAGTATTTTAAACTTCCAACTTTTGATTCAGCTAAGTATAATTTTATCCGATATTTTTCTATAATCTTTTTCGCTCATATAAAAGCAAATTTTTAATCTCAAACCTATGAAGTCTTTTCAATGAAAACTTGAATCAGAATCATGAAATGATATTGTGGAATACCGGGCTGAGCCCACACTTCCTTAAAATGACTGGCGAGAACCGTCTGGTTTGGCATCGGGTTGAGGAATTAGCACACAACCGTCCGCCGGGGATCTGCCGACTTTAGATCCGATTAGAGCCGTATCAAGACTGTCGGCAGATTGGATGAGATGTGATGGGGTTACGTGAGTCCCATAGCTAAGGTTGCTGACAATGCGAATTGTGGCGTGCGGAATGGGTCCAAAATACATCGCCGGACCCAACGGCAGAAGGATAGAAATTGGCCGTAAAGCTTATCGACTGTCTTCAGAGGCGCGAGGCTGGTAAGGGTGAGGGAAGGTCCAGTCTCTTTTCTGAGGAGAATCAGTCTCTCCGAGAAAAGGCTTCCACGCCGGGCGCGCTGCGGGGCGCGTCCGTCATCCCGCTTCCTGGGCCATTGGGGGGGGGACCTAAAATCGACACCGATTAGAGCAGTTGTCGACTTTTCAGTGCCCCCCCCCCTTTGGTCCTGGTGGAATACTTGATTCACGTACTCGAGTATTGGCTGCCGGAAGGGGAATGGAATATACCATTAGCTGGTCTGGGCTGTAATCATGCGCCGTGGGAGGAATGTGAGCTCCCTTTGCGAATGAATCGTGCCCTAAGGAAGGCTTGAAATCTGACTGGAGATATATAAGGGATAGGGGACGCTTATAGGTTGCCCTTGTTAGCAGGTTGTCACCACTGCTGCGAATTTTAAAATCCTAGCAGTCATAATCTAAACTCCGGCTGACATCGACATCAAAAGAGTAGTTGTTACTGTACCGCTGGAGCGGTCAATCGTCATAATATATTTGATGAACAAAGTGTTAAATATTACTTACTTCTTAAGAATTAAAAAATTTAAATTGTGTTTTTGTTCTGACTCATAAATTGAACATTTTTATCGACTATTCAAGATAAATATTTATATTCTGTTGCTTTTTCATTCAAACTTATCATAAATTAGCAATTTTTGCCATGACTTGCAGATTGCCACCGCTCTCTTTTTTTACATTTTCGAAACATATAATTTAGTTTGGAAGCGCGCAGACCAAATAAAAAAAAACAGACCGACCAAGTCTTGGCGTTGATGAAGCAAATGCAGAGGATTCGGCCGTTGAAAGGGAATACAAAGAAAACGAGCAAAGCCGTATTGTCGTTGATAGTGCGCTAATATGATGTAGCTGCATCTAAGCCATCTACATCTGGCATTTCTCGCACTTGCAGCTTGCACTCGGTGGTATCTTCGATTAGACCCTTGGAAGTAGCAACAATACAAAAAAAATAGAATCGTGGACTGAAGCTACAGCACTGAAAAGTAGAAGCGCAAAATGTCTTCAAAGTTAGTCTAAGATGAACGCCAGCAAAACGAACAAAAAAAAGGCTTCGTCATCAAGTGATGAAAGCAGTGATGACTGCCTATGATTTGTTGTTAATAAAATTCAATCAATTTTCAAAATCAGGTGTTTTTACTTGAGTTTTTTTACGTTTTTAGCAATTTTTTGAGGCGTGGTAACCTGAAAGTTAAAATTTCAAGGAGTTGATTTTAGATATTTTTGAAAATTTGCTGTAAATTTTAATTTTTTGAGAATTCAAATGATTTCTAGCTCAGTATTGTGGCATTTTACTTCCTCTTTCCAAAGTATGTTATATATCAACAATACGTTGATTTTATGACGAGTTATGATCAAAAATGTTATGGGGTGGCAACCTGAAAGCCAATCCCCTACAATTTACTCTTTTCCTGGCCTTCTGCAATGTTTTATTGTGAATCAAATGTATTGGGTGTATTTTACCCAATATTACGATTACGTCAGTTTAAAGAACTGTGAAATAATATAATATTAATAATTATTGCACGATTAGCAGACAACTGCTGCCGACTCCGCCCACTAAAGTACATTGTTGCACGTATTTACGTCGAGCGCACATACCGTCAACAGACAGACGTACCATCACCTACTTTTATGTAAAAATCGGAATTTTAAAATCGATTATTTCAGAAATGAAAGAAATATTTAGGTTCAGCCATAGTTTAATATATTTAATTTCATCTTTTAAATTCTATAATAATTTTAGCAATAACTTTAAACACCTGTGGGCTGGGATAATGTGTTACATCTCCAAAAATCTCAAATCAAAGTAATTTAAAATCTAGAGATAATTTTAACAATCTATTGCATTTTAAACTTTTATCCAAAAGCTTAGGTACCAAATAATTAGGTCTAAAATGCTTAACTAATTAAGAAAGTCTTCCACTTTATAATTTTATCAAATATAACGTCTCCAAGAAGCGTGGCGAATTAAGGAGGGGCCAGGGGACCCACCGTCCTGGGCCCTGCAAGAAAAGGGGCCTGATTTATGTGAAATTATTATTAAAATTATGAGTTAATAAGGCTTATTTAATTCCGTTTTCCTAGCCATTGAAAGCATTTATTTGATAAATTATTCATTTGATTTTTGTAGTTACTTTTGTATTGCAATAATACCTTCAAAAATTTCTAACGTTAGAAACTCTCTTGACCTTGAAAACTCAAATTTTCCCGCCTGCGGCACTCGTGAGAGCTTCACCCCTCTCCACCCCTTTATAGGGCCCAAAAATAATTTAGGGCCTCGGGTTCCAAAGTGTCTTAATCCACCACTGCCAAGAAGGATTCTGTCATGTGACGTCATGACAGTACGTTTTGTAGTGATGTCACTGGCTAGAAAATACAAAATCGAAGAAAATAATAAAATTGAATCGCGAATGATATTTTCACAAGAAAAAAAATTGGCACTTTCTAGAGTAAAATGACAGCTGTAGGCTTCTGCAAAAGTTAGCGCAATAGACTTTTAAAATTATTTATTATTTTGTTTTGAAAGGGCGGCACTTCAGCTCAACTGAAGCCAAGATGATATTAGTGAATATGAATAATGGAGAGGGGGTTCTATTGTCTTCCCTATAGCCCACAAACTGATTTACGACCTTAGATCACAGTAGTATCTCCGATACAACATGGAGTTGAATCGCGGTTTTCCTTTCCTGGTACAATTGATAATGATAATTAGTTTAACTTATATTAATCTTTCATTATGTCGAATGAGAAGAAATTTAAATGATTTGGAATTAGAACACTTACCCCCCCTCCCCCCGCCTCTCCCGGTACAGTAAAAAGTCCAAATTTTGGCAACTACGCTCCGTGGTTCCTACATGGTCTCATCTACATTTCTCTTAACTCCAGTTATTTTTCCGGGTACAATTGATAATAATTAGCAAAAATTATTTTAATCCGATTAACTTATAATTATTAATCCCTCAAAAGTTACTATATAAGGAAAACCTTCAACTGGAATTGTGAACTGTACCAACAAATTAATAATTAATCCCTCAAAAGTTATTATATAAGCAAAAACTTCTACTGGAATTCTGAACTGAACCAACAAATTAATAATATTATGTCTACTAATGAACAATTCCGCTCGTGCTTAGCTAAGCGAAAAGATAACGGTGCAAGTTCTCGGCAGGAAAAAAAATCTGTTGTTTTTGCAGACGATCGTGGAAAGCCATTAACACATATTCGCATCATAAACGACAGGTCCATTAAAGAGTTCGTTACATTTGTTCGACCGAAGTCATCAGGTGAAATTAAAGAGAGCTGGAAATTGAGTCCAGAATCATTCAATTATTTAAAATTTAAGATGAAGAGGAACAAGGCAACAAAAATTGTTGAATTAGACACCATAATTATTGCAAAATTGGGAACATTTATCGACGGTATCGTCAAAGTCAAGAATTTTAAATGTACGAAGAAAGTGTGTGTGAGATATTCTACTGATGATTGGAATTCCCAAACAGATTTGGACTGCACCTTGGTTGATGAAGGGATTCCAGATGACATTAGGGCATCATATTGTCCTTTTGAAGTATTCTCGTTTAGACTTGCACTACCTACAACTTCACATAAGCTTGAATTCCGTATTGGGTATCGGTATGGAGAAAACGAGGTTTGGGATGACAATAATCATAAAAATTTTGTCTTAACAAAGCAGTAACACGAATAATAAGAAAAAATTTATGATCAATTAAAAAAAAAAGAAAATTACTTTGTGTTAAATTTTACAAAACTAAATAATAATAAATTTTTTTAATTAACACCGAACGCTAATATGAAAAAGTCGGTAAATCAAAAACCCACGCAGAGTAAATTAAAAATTGTAGCACACATACAGATTTCCGTCCAATTTATTATTTTTAGCAATATTCCAATGTTTATTTTTTACTTCGAAAAGTAAAAACTCAAAATAGCAGAATTTTGAATAATTACTTTAAGATAATATTATTTTTAATGTATTTGTTTACATATTGATTCCCTGGCTCAGTTGTATCCTTCATCCTTGCCAAAATTGATAAGCTCGATTGAGTTTTGAAGTAACCGTGACGTAGGTTGAACGCCCAAGCATTTCATTCATTTTCTTAATTTTGGAACTGATGCAGTTAATAAATTGCAATATAACGCATTTTTTGGCATTGACAATTCACTAATTGATTATTTTCAGATTTATCAACATTTAAAGCATTAAAAATTTGAAATCCAAGACATGGAATAACAACAATAAAATAAATATTCTGTTATGTATAGCAAAATTTTTGCAGAGGTTTTGAAAGGAAGTCTGAGTGGAAATGACTCGAAAATTAAAATTTTTGTTATCTGAAAAATAAATTAGATGGAAAAGAACAACGCAAAATTTTTGCAATGGAAAAATAGAACTATTGCGCAACCTTACTTTTTGGTAATTTATTTACCCCCCCCCCCCCCAAATATTTCGTCACACATCCATGCAACCCCCTCATTTATTATTTATAGTCCAAGCAGAAAAACGAAAAATAAACTTAAAATAACAAAATACCAACTACAAAATAATAGCTGAAATATTAATTTCGAAAATTCGTATTTCAAAATATTTAATTTAGATTTTGAAAATAAATAAAACTTGAAAATTTAACAATACGTGACGTCACAATCTTTGAAACCAACAGGTTAAACAAAAAAATTAAAGTTAACCAATGATATTTAAAAAAAACAAAGAATCTGTCTCTTTCTTTGTTTCTCTCCCTCTCTCTCTAGCTATAACCACTCCTACAAAAAATGACAACCATATTGCCTATATGGCTCAATTCAACGGCACATCAATCAAGTTCAACCGTAACCTCCTCTCCCTAGGACCTCATGGGAGCCAATAGCAGAACTTTCATGGCTTTTCCTGGTGAAAGCGTCCAATATTCTGGCAATAGAAATTGGCAAAATGTCTCAAATTTGTTATCCTCATACCAAGATGTTTTTACTAGAATAATAGTAGGAAGCTTTCTTTGTGCAATTAATTTTTGTTTTTTAATTCTGTCCATACAACTCCTACGCCCATGCAATGAGCGGATGACCGAGCGACTGGCATGCTAGCATTTCGAGCCAAGATTAATGCAACTAATGTTATACATGGCCCAAATGCTTTCATCGACTTCCAAAGGTACAAGAAGTTCAATTATGATGACTTTACATAAAATTTAACACAAAACTTTCTATTAACAGGTCGTCCAACTTGGGTTCCAATTATAAGTTACCGGAAACATTTTATAGTATATCGTTTAACTTTTATAGATACTAACTGGGGAATGACTACATTGTTCAGAGTGCCACCTCTATAATTCTGACTTGATAAATGTACCGCCATGACACCTTTCATTTTTCAGCGTCTGAAGGTTGAACGCTCATTTTTCTAAAAATTTCGGGCCTCCTCGTCTTCAAATTAAAAATGTTGTTTTCGTTGGCGGAAATTTCAAGCATGCAAATCATCAACATTGAACTTGAACGTTTTGCACGCTGATGGATTACTCGAAAATGTTAATTATTGTTTGGAAATTATTAATATTACATTAAATTTTGGCATCGTGACAAATTGGAATTTAATTGTTTTTCTCAATCTACAAATTACAAGGTTTCAAAAATAAGTTTAAATGTTTGCGAAAAAATGAGTACGTACAATTTTACTTACAAAGGTGAAAGACTGGAAGAGTTAAGTTTAACGCTCTTTTTATCGAGAAAATTTTTGGGATTCTGATTTTTTTAATTTGGTATACTTTTGGGATGCTTAACAAGTGGGCTTTCTAAAATAAAAAAGCCATAAACCTTAAGCAAACTTCTATTTTGATCTTTTAGACGTCATTATAAGTAATCTTCTTGTCCGCACTTTAAATTTGCTATTTCCAGAACTCCCCTCCAACAACCGACACCCAAATCTCGTATTAACTTTATAAACTCTTCTCTTTGACACCGTTTAGTAAATTTAAGACAAACAAAATTAGTGTTCACTACTAAACTATGTAGTACGAGAATTATAATGTGACAGACTTTACGACGCAAGTGTACCGTACGATAAATTTATGGGCGCTCAAATTTCTGGAGTTGTTTCAAAATTACAATTAAAGTGAACGAACTTGAAGGCCTTTGTTTCACACTTGGAATCTCGGTTAATTTGCCACTTTCATTGTGGATATTAAAAATAACTTTAAAAACATTAACGTTCAGTTCTGTTCGAACTACGCGACGTTAGCGTTACTTTTGAATCCGCAACGGATAATTAGTTTCCCACAGTTGAACTAACTAACGCATCGTAAAAGCACTTTGGATCGGAAGAGAAAGCAACCAATAAATTACTTCCTGGAAGATGTTCAGTTTTTTCAGGCGATCTAAGAAAGATATCGATACGAGCAGCAAGGAAAAAAGAAATAAGGAAAAATCGAAAAGTGAAAACGGATTGGATTCAAATGTTTCTAAAGAAATGTGTAAAAATATATCAATTCAAAAGTTGGATAACGAGCTACAAAGTGGGAATATTAACGTCATGCCAAACAACCGATCGGAATTTCAGTTGTGTAAAGATGAAAAATCTAGCGCGAGAGTGACTAATACTCAACAGCACGTAAAAGACGAGAACAATTTAATTACGATAAACGGTAAAACCGATACGAATTTTTCGAACGAATCGAATTTTAATAATTTTTCCAATAGTGAAAATATAGTTATGGATGCGCGCCAAAATTTAAGTGAAACTGTTAAAAACCAACCTCCTAGAGTTACATCATATGCAAACATGGTCAAAAGTGATACACAGCAACGAAGAAGTTCTGTTAAGCCTTGTGGTCATGGAACGATAGCTATTGCACCAAAAATTCCACTGCCGCCGAGGAAGATAGAAAATAACGCCAGTTCGCCGCCTACCAGCCCAGGCTTAACTTCCACGAACGCAAAAATCGTTCAAGTTCAAACAGTTGACCATTGTGTCGCGAATTCTAATAGTACTATAAATAAAGAACCATTAAATTTGGAAAATGTTAATACATCCGTGTCAAGGTTTCAAAAGCCGCTAACAAACTTAAAGAATAATTTAACGTTAGACCAACAAAACGAAGATAACAAGTACGTTTAAAATTTTTGTGTCTGAATTTCGATAACAAGAGAGCTAATTTTAGGCCACTTGAAGTTTGACGTGCCCAGTTCGTTATGAATAAGCGCATGCCTAAAATAATTTTTCGTATATTTAAATTTAAACTTTCTATCAATCTAATGCTGTCTATATTACAGGAAAAACCTCATAAATCAAGAAGCTAAATTTCAAAGTCAATTGAATGATGTATCCAAGCAATTATCCTTGCGAGATGACGAGGCCAATAAACTGCGCTTCCAAATGGATGAACTGCAAAGGGACGTTTTTGCAAAATCAGCTGGAATGGATCGTAAGTTATTGATTTTTTTTACATTCTTACCGGCAACTTCCATCCAAAATCGATTAAATCGATAGAGAACGATTTTTAGTTGACAAAACATAATATCAAACTTATCTACAAGAGTTTAATGGATTTAATTAAATGCTCTAGCCCCTGTTATTTTAACTGGCGATAACAGAACGCCAAGTGTTCTAATCAAGATAAAACTCATTTGAATGTATTGCTTTGTAACATGGGTTCTTCTGTTTCTCGCTTAGGGCTTCAATCCGAACTTCAAGCTGCCCTCAAAGAATCGGATACTGCACGTCAAAAGTTGCGAAACGTCGAAGAAGATCTAAATAACGTCAGGCAACTAAACAGCAATCTTGCAGAAGAGATGACGATGAAAACCGGTAAGAAACCTTACGAAGTCATTTTTGCAATAACTAACAGTTTTCGTACTCTTTTTCAGAACGATTTAATAATTTTCAAGCTACAAGCAATGAAAAAATAACGGAATTACAGATAACGATAAGAGCATTAAAGGTTAAAATTGAATCGCTGGAAATTCAACTTGACCAAGTTGAAAAAGAAAAGGAAAACTTAGAAAAGCAAAGGCTTATCATAATGCATCAAAGAGAAGAAGAAAAGAAATCGCTAGACGAAGCACTAGAAAAGGCAATACAAGATAAAAATGAATCGCAAAAGAAGTGGGAGGAAGATTTTGAAAAGCTCAGAACGTTTAACATGGTTAAAGAACAAGAAACTTTGGCGGATTTCGAGTGGAAGTTGAGAGAAATAGAGCAAGCGTGTAAGAAAAAAATACAAGAAAAAGATAAAACGATTCAAAAACAACTTGAAGAAGCTTGCAAAGATGCCGAAATCAAGATTAAACATGCAGAGGAACTTTCAAAAGAGGTAAATTACCCGCGAGATGTAACTTTTTTAGATAATTTTTTTAATTTTCAGGTCGATAAACTCAAATGCTATGAAACTGAAGTGCAACAATTGAAAGGTTTGACTGAAGAACAACAGAAATCTTTGGAATTAGTTTCTCATCAATTGGAAGAAATAAAAGTTACTGAAGAGAGTTTGCGGAACGAGAGCAAACGATTGAGGACTTTAATAGATATGGAGAAAGAAAACTTGCAGCATATGCAGAGGATGCACGACCGCGACATACAAGATAAGGAACGAAAATTAAAGGAAACGCTGGATGAGCAGAAAGGAGCAATTGCTATATATTGGGAAGAAAGACTTTTACAAGAATGTAGGAGATTGAAGTCTGAATTAGATCAAATACATTACGAAGAGAGGTGTATAGCAATTAGTTCTTTGAAAAGTGAGAAAGAAGAAGAAATTCATAACATGAAACAAAGTTATGACAAAAAGTTACAAGACTGTTTAAAAGAAGTAAGTTTTATTGTAAACTAAATTGGTTCTTTAATGTTATATTTTTACTTTCCAGATTTTGCAACTAAAAAAATCTCTTAGTGATAAAGACGAACATTACCAGAAGCAAGTAGAAAAGGTTCAAACCAACACAGACCGTGATATACTAGAATTAAGAAGGGTAATGGACAAAATAGATATGACGCATCACGAAAAATTTGAAAAAATTGTTCAAGAACATGAAGATGAGTTAGAGAAAATAACCAAAGAGCACGAGAAGCAACTCAGAGAAGTAGAAAGCAACTGGCAGTTGCAAGTTAGTTCGATGAGGGCAACTGTGGAATTGGTAAAGGAACAAATGGAAAAAGAATCTCAAAACAAAATGCAAATGCTGATTGAACAACACCGATCTGAATTAGGTAAATTTGTTTTTCATAATTTTTATACAATATTCAAGTTACTGGATGAACTTCTAGACACCCAATGGGAAAACTTGATACACCAAAAAAGCGAAGCGGTAAGGCTGGTAGAGGAAGAATATGTTTTGAAATACAGAACTCTGGAGGAACAATTTTATACGCAGCAGAAATCGCACGAAAACCGTGAAGTAGAACTCCTCAAAGCGATTGACACATTGAAAAATGAAATTACAAGCAAAGGTTCCACCATAGATGACCTACAAAATAACGTTGATACGTTGGAAGGAGGAATCCAGGTTCTTAATCAGGAACTAGCGTATCATGGAGAAACAGTTTGTAAAACAAAAATTGATGCGGAATATAAAATAAAGTAAGTTGTTTTTTACGACTTTAAGCTTTGGATCTTTTGCTCAAAATCTGATAAATCAGGAAAGTGAAAGAATCTTCCTTAAATCTTGGAAACCTTTGCTTGCAGTTCAGAAAATGTAATTCATTCTGTTTTTACTATTTACTGAATTGTAGAAAACAATAGAATTAATAGTCTTTTTGAATTTTCTCACCGTTAATTTTTTCATTTAACGCTTACTAATATTTCATTTTATTTTTCCTTATGTAGATGTAATACAGGAGTAGCAAACAATATAATCTTCCTAATAGTCCTCTATCCATTATTATCGTGGTTTTTATCGGACTCCTGGCAACTATTTTTATCGTTCATTGCAATTTCTTTATCGTTCGTGGTTTATAATAAATTTTAACAATTCATACCATTGCATGAATTTGTATCAGTGACGTCGATTAATAATTTAAGGTCTAAATTTAAGTTTGTTCAAAAATCAAAATTTATATTGTGCAAAATTGTCCTAATGCCGATCCCATTTTTGTTTCCTTTTCCCATCGAACAGAGACCTGCAGGAAACCATAACAATGTTACGAGAACAACACAAAAAAGAGCTGGAAGAACAGCAAGCTAAGTTTAATCAAATGCAAAAGCAGTCCCAAACTAGCATGGATTATCTCCAAAAGAAATGCCAATGCCTTAATAAACTGTAAGTTATTAACATTTTCTTCCAATAACTTTGTTTTAATCAAATCGGTCGTGTTCAGGTTCGAAGAAGTGAGAACGAGATACGAAAAAAGAGAATCAAGAGCGGAAGATATAAACACGATATCTGACTTAAAGCAAATCATAATGGAGCAAGAGAAAGATTTGGCCTGTTTGAACGAGGAGAAACGTTTCTTCCAAATAAAATTAATGAATTTGGAACGCTTCCTTAATGGAGATGCGACCAACAATCGCGAACGAGATGAAGAAGATATTGATCACCGAACGGAGCCTGTTCGTCATAGAGAGCCCAACCAATTCAACATACCTCCTACTATTCCAGAATGTGAAGACGATTTCGAAGATGCATTGACTTAAGTTTTTTTTCTGTAACTTCTTACTGGATTCCTGTGAACGCGAAGGGCATTTTATAACATTTGTTTTATAAATTTTGATTTGTTGTAAATGAAATCAAACCATGCGCATGCGTCGGATGACCGTAGCAGCTAAATTGATGAGTTAGAACCTCTCGCGATCCTGGGTTAGCTGCTGAGCTGCTAGGGTCGCCTGAATGCACTCCATATAATATGGTTATCATTTTTTTAACTTGATATTCTTTGTATATTAAATTGTTGTACACATAAATTGCTTTATAATATAAAATTAAAAATTAAGAAAACGCCATGTGAGAAATGCAAACTTTTCTCATAGCGACGTTCTATCAGCACTACCCCCTCCCCGTTCCCCAATTAATTATATATAGGAGACTGGGCCATCTAATAATGTCTTTATTAATTACTAAATTAATAAATATTGATCTTTACAAAGTGATTCCAAAACTAATAACCGAAATAATAAATTTGCATTGGTGTGTCTATTCCCTGACAAAACATCGATGTTTCTTCAATATTCGTCGTTGATAAATGGATGATACTTGTGAGTGTAAGCGCTAAAATATAAAAACGTTAGACCAGAAAAAATAATTTAAGTGCAGCTTACTCATCAAACGGACAAATTCTGCCGTTACAATCGAAAGTATCGATCTGTTTGATATCTTCGGGCGACAACTCGAAATCCAACACGTTGAAGTTTTCCGCAATTCTCGACTTGGTAACAGATTTTGGAATGACGATATTTCCTCGGTCGATTTGGTAACGTATAACAATTTGAGCTGGAGTTTTCTCATACTTTTCGGCAATGGACACAACTTTAGGATCGTCCAAGAGCAAAGGTTCGTCGGGCTTTGCCCAAGGTCTATCGGGAGATCCTAACGGACTGTAAGCGGTAATTGCGATACCTTTGGATTTGCAAAATTCGATCAGTTTAGTCTGATTCAAATAAGGATGGGATTCGATCTGAAATATTACTTAGAGTTAGTAAAAAGTATATAACCGAATAAAAGAATGAAGCAAACCTGGTTAGCTGCTGGAGTGACTTTGGCGATTTCCAAAATTCTTTCGATCTGAGCTTTGTTAAAATTGCTGATTCCGATTGATTTGGTTAGCCCAGCGTTGTAGACTTTTTCCATTGCTTTCCATGTCTCCACATAATCATCGTCGGAAAATTCGAGACCATCGGGTCCCATGGGGAACAATTCCTCGCCCACCTTAAATGAAATATACGACATTTTACAACGATGGTTAATAATTGAATAAGTAAGCTCTTCAGTTTTTGATAAAAGTTTAGTCATTAGCTGCATTGCTTTGAAGGAATATCATAGTAAATTGACGTCAGTCTTCGATTTTGTTAGTAAACAACTCCTATTTCATCGAACAAAACTGTTCGATCGATAACAATCGAAATTACTCACATAAAAGTATTTTATTACAAAGACATAAACATTTCAATGACTAATATCTATTTGCTTCAAATAACAAACTACGCTAATATTCTATACCTTAAATCCCATTGGCCAATGAATCAGATAAAGATCCAGATATTCGAGGCCCAAATCTTCAAGAGTTTTCTTCAGAGAGGATTCCACCACATCGGGATGATGAGCATTGTTCCATAATTTACTGGTAATGAAAAGATCTTCGCGTTTGACCACGCCTTCTTCGATTTTTTCGGAAATTGCTTGACCAACCTCCGGTTCGTTTTGGTACACGTGAGCGCAGTCAAAATGACGGTAACCAATATCTATGGCATCTTTGACTGCTTGAGTTACTTCACCTGGTTTAGACTGAAAAACATAAATCAGATTATATGCTAAAAATCCATTTTAGCAATTTTTTCCAAATATTTGGTGCTCAAGAAGTAGGTTTTTTCCTTTCTTCTTTTTAAAGCTCTATAAAAATTGAAAGAAAGGAATAGCAAAATTATGGAACAATCCATGAAGTTTATTGATTAAACGTTTTAAAATTATTGATTTTGCTATTAATGCAATTGAAATTATATTATAAATTATTTAAATACCTATGACCTATGACACGAATGATATTCCACTTTTTATTTATATTATATTAATTTAAATTATGCACATTGATAAGAAAAATCTGGCCCTGGCATTTGGAAACAATTTAAATTATAAGTTTGCAAAAATGTAATTTAAAATAACGAAATATTAAAAAAAAATCTATTTAGCATACCTTCCAGGTTCCTAAACCCAAAATGGGCATTTCACGACCATTATTTAATTTGACGTTTGGAACAACCGTCATTCTGAATTTTTTTTTTTTTTTGAAATTAAAGCGATCAATTCAAACAGAACACACAATTTTGTTTCATGGATTAGATTGAACTACATCATGTGGCGACGAGTAGGTGCGTATTTATAACTTTTTGAAACCACAGATATATAAAAAATTATAGATAAGATGCATTTTTCTATAAAGGTGTATACTTTTATAAACTGCATGCTTAAAAAAAAGTTTAACAAACAAACTTCAAACGTTTGCATGTGTTTATTCAAAAATACAGAAAAAGTTTTAAAAAATGGAAAATTTTTCTAGATTTCTTCAAATAAACATAATGAAATCGTCTGAAGTTCATTTATTAAATTATAAAAATTTAAAGTTAAATCGACTTAAATAATATCAGGGATGTGACAAATTAACAGTTTTATATGTATATTTCTTTTAATAAGCAATATGGTAACTCCGGGTAAGCTTTATCGTAATCAGAATTAAAAACTAATAATTTCAGCATTAAAAGTTTATAAAATTACATTTCATATTTTAGCGAAGTTGGCAACTTATACAAAACTACGTGTAGAAACGTGACATTATCGTACTTGCGATCGATAATGACTTACTTCCTACACCGATAACATAAACTACTTTTAAAATGGTTACATAATCAATAATATCTAGTAAAGTGGTAGAAATGATAAGATGTATTTAAATAAAGTTGCAAGATAAAAAGTATGATGATAAGAAATTTTAAAATACAAGTACAAATAAAAATTCACCGCAAAATATTTAAGATCAAAATCAGAAAATCGAAAATTTAAAGTAAATTATTTCAAATTATAAAGTAGAATGTTCGAGGCAAGGGGCTACAAAGGTAAATCGAATTTAAAATTATATAAAATTAATATGAACTTGAATAAAGGAGAACACTGCAATATACCAAAATTTTAAAATTTGTAAATTTTGAATGCGCAGGCAGTTCAGACAATTTTAAGTTGGGAGAGAGTCTACCTCGGAGTTTGTGCGAAGTGAAACGTATTTTTTAGTTAGATGTAAGAATTTTTGATTTCAATTGGAATAAAATAAACGTTAATAATTGGTTTTATTAAAATTCGGTAATTAAAAATAAGGTTTGGTCAATTTGATATTGGTAAGAAATTAAATTTAAAAAATATCACATCAGTATAATATATAAAATTTTATATTAATTTAATATTCTGTTGTACGAGAGCGACAATTTAAAATAAAATTCTTTAACTGGTCTATTACATAATATAAATTTGTTCGAGGATAAACATTTTATTGCAGATTAAAATTTAACATTGCACTTAAAAATTTTAAACCCTAATACAATATAAAATCTGTTTGCTATCCTAAGTGTAATGTCATAATAAATTCTCTTATTATTTTTGAAATAAAATAAAATAATTTAATGTAATTAAATGTAATTTAATTATTATTAAATTAGCAGAGTTCGCCAATTACAATAGGATTAATAATAATTTCTATATTTCAAACGTCAGTGAATTTGTCAGTATTATTTCTTTACAACTGACGGACTTGAATGGATTAACGAAAATCCCAAAAATAATCTGGTTTGCCCCCCCCCCCCTCATAGGCAGTTTTTAAATACCCCACTGTAACCATCAGAACCAAAACATACAATACTATTGATCTCCTTCAAAAACAGAGAATTAATTATATTGTTATACCAAAATAAATAATTTTTTTTTTTATATTATAGTATTAGTACCTATATAATTATATTATTTTTATTGTATAATAATTTATAATAATTTCCCAAATTTAGCACAGAGATTTTTGTCTACTCTACTCTATATATTTTGATGACAAAAAAAATTAACTCCAATTTGCAAATATTAATTTTTAAGTGCCAAACTCTGAATCGTTCAAAAAATTTGGCATAATTGCACTAGAAATCATTAGCATACGTAAGTAGGTTAATTTACGGGAAGCGGTAATGGGCAAATCTGCCATGTATAAATTGAATAAAAGTAGAGTTGGTATCTACGCTTGCAGAAGACCATTATTGAATTTTCTGCAGTTACTAGATTTTCCATTACATGAAATTCTAAATAATACCCCCAAGACTAAACTAGATATTAATAATATTATATTGATTGTTTTCCTGCACGTTAGTCCTCTATAGTCCACTCTCTACATTGTATCGTAGGCGACACTTAAATTAACGAAGACCAGAGCAATTTTCTATTTGTATGAATGTTTTAATAAAAGCAAATTAATTAAATAAATTTTGAATCATTCTCAAAATTTACATAATGTATATTGGTGACGTGCGGAGTATATAAAAGTAGATACTATAAGAGATATAAATATTTCAATTATTAATTTGTGTTCATCAGCAAAATTTTCCATTCCAAAATTTTCCTTAAATTCTTTGTCATACTTGTTATTTCCATGGCTACTCATTAATTGGTGGACCAGAGGCGAATGTGCCCCACGTCCTCTGCGCCGCGAATTCTAAAGGGCCCCACCTCGTTGCGCTTTTTTAAAACTAACAATCAGTGGCGGCTTGTCATAAAGGCTACAGGGTCACGTGCCCTCCCATCCCAAAACCGAAAATAATAAAAGGATAGATTTTTACTATAAATAAATTTTTGAAAACCTATTTTTTTATTTTGCGCCCTCCCACTCGAAAATGTCACGAGCTGCCACATTTCTTTTTTTTTAAAGGCCCAATACTTTCTTCTAAGTCCTAGACGTCAACCGACCTTAATCCGCTACTGTGGTGGACTTTACTTATTAATTGTCCAGCTACCTTATTTTGTTTTGTTCAATACTTTAGTTCACTTTTTCTTCTATCTAGCTAATTATATTTGACATTTACAATTTATATATTGCGATTGCGCGAAACAGATACATATCTTCTTGGGAGGGGGGGTTTTAAAATCAAACTCTCGATTTATTAAACTTGTTCATGACTAATAACTCGTACAATACTTGCTTGTTATCAAAATTTTTATAATAGTGATTTCATTCATTGAAGGTTACATAATTTTAATATTCCGTCCAATAGTTTCTCATTAGTATTCTTCATTAAATGGATAATATTTATGATTTTTTGCCCTAAAAACCCAAATTTACAATGTAAATTCGCTCAAAAATTATCATACCTACGCTTCAAAAGCAAACAATCTACCATTGCAATCGAAGGAATCGATATACGCTATATCTTCAGAGGACAGTTCAAAATTAAAAATTTGCTGATTTTCCAAAATTCTTTTCTTATTGGTTGATTTTACTATTGTTACATTTCCTCGTTGAATTTGATACCTTAACAAAATTTGAGGTAGCGTTTTATTTAATCTCTTCGCTATGTCAATTAATTTTGGGTCGCTCAAGACATCCAAATCGCCAGGTTTTGCCCATGGCCTTTCACGTGAACCTAGTGTACCGTAAGCACTAAATACGATATCTCTGGATTTACAATACTGCATTAGCTTATTTTGATTTAAGTACGGATGACACTCGACCTGTAATTACCTAATATTTTTTAGACAATTCAAAAAAACTTTTTATTTTACCTGATTTGTTACTGGACGAATTTTGCAGTTTTCAAGAATTCGCTCTGTTTGACTTTTGCTGAAGTTACTTATTCCGATCGATTTGACAAGACCTTTTTCGTAAACTTTCTCTATTGCCTTCCAAGTGTCGACATAATCGTAATCCGAAAGCTCGCAACCGTTTGGCCCTATTGGAAATAAATCTGGTCCTTCCTGTTAGTGTATTAGAATGTAATGATTTTCAAAAATTATTTGCCTAAACAACACTGCATACCTTATAGCCGAAAGGACCATGAAGGAGATATAAATCAAGATATTCCAATTTCAAGTTGTTCAGTGATTCCATAAAGACAGATTCGACAATTTCGGGACGGTGAAATGTATTCCATAATTTGCTTGTTATGAAGAGATCCTCACGTTTGACTACACCTTCGGCAATTTTATTTTTTATTGCAACTCCAATTTCGTCCTCGTTCTCGTATAAGTATGCGCAATCAATATGTCGGTATCCGATATCGATTGCATACTCTACTGCCTCGATCACTTCTCCTGGTTTTGACTAAAAAATAATTTTAAATAAAGCTATCATTATATTTTCTTAAACTAAGTAAATATTCAAGAAAACTTACTTTGTACGTCCCTAAACCCAAAATTGGAATTTCCTTCCCATTATTAAATTTAATTGTTGGAATGTTAACCATCTTGCTGAAACACTCGACAGTAACTAATATAAAAATGCATATAATATAATAAAAAATTTGAAAAGATAATGATTGTTCAATTTACTTTACGATAACCTTTACTTCATAAATTAAAATAAAATATTATGAACTTAAGTTGTTATCTATTATTTCACTCTTTAAATAAAATAATGGAAAAATTAAATTTTTAATTAACTTTATTTTGATGCAGAAATAATAGTATTTTAAACTACGACGCTGAAAAATGCAAATTATTGTATGGATAGACAGATTTCTGTCTAATTTTTCTCGAAAAGAAAGTCATCATTGGGGAAATCGTAAATATGCGTAAAAATCCTTTAGTAATAATTTATTATTTCACAACGATCCGTGAAACAACCGCGAAAAACAAAAACATTTTGATGGTAGATGATAAAAAGTTTTAGAATCCCTGGTGTATTTAATGAAGTGTCAGAAAAACTTATCAAACATTTTTATAAATAATAAATGATAATATTTTATGTAACCTGATCACTTTGTAACTAACTTTTGGAGTCTTCGAACGATTTCAGCAGGTTGGTTTATTTTCAGAATAACTCACACCATACAAAATTATTAAAATGGGCGAGGTACCAAAAGTTAAATTCAACAACGGTTTGGAGATTCCGATCTTCGGTTTGGGTACTTGGAAGGTAAGAATAATTTTTTAATTGAAGAAAAAACGTGGTTACACTTATGGTTTCAGTCTAAACCTGGCGAAGTAACACAGGCAGTAGAAGATGCAATAGATATTGGCTACCGTCACTTGGATTGTGCGTATGTGTATAATAACGAAAAGGAAGTTGGTGTGGCTCTTAAGAATAAATTCGAAGGAGGCAAGATTAAACGTGAGGATATCTTTATTACCACGAAGTTGTGGAATACATTCCACAGGCCCGAACTTGTTGAGGTTGGTCTACGAAAGAGTCTCGATAACTTAGGATTGAAATATGTGGATTTGTATTTAATGCACTGGCCTTTAGGATACAAGGTAATTTTTATTGTTAAATGTACGAAACAAAAATAAATTAATTATAACAGCGTTCCCGCTGAATATGAAAAATCATGAATTTTTGACAAAAATTAATAAATTGTCTTGATTATGATAGTAATTATATAAGAAGTGTCTTGTTAAATTATTTAAATAATGGATTTAAATTATAAAAAGAAAATTATCAATTCGGTAGGTCATATATTATTTATTTTCTCGACCATTTTTCAATTTCATTTGCTGCTATTGACAAAAGTCATATATTTCTTTTAATTAAATAATTCCGCCAAATGTTGGAAATGAAGAGCAATTTATTTATTACTTATAATGAAGTAAATATTTACCTACACTTTTGATAAGAAATCTAATTACATAGCGTTGCCAAGTAAGCATGACATCGCACTTTGGTTTAATAAACTTGATTTATTTATTTATTTATTAACGGTAGTACCAATTTCATTAAAATTAAAATTTACAACAAAAGAAAATTATTTTATAAATATTCAATAGTCCTGTTCTGCATTAGAAACTCTTTATGTTGATCGTAGGATGAGCAGAATAAATCAAAATCGTCCTCGTCATTCGAGATGTTGACTAGCCGGCACATTCTTGATAATGGGCTGTTTAGCCCGTAGCTTGATGGATGGAAGTCAATTCGTAGCAGCCTTGAACGTCTAGTGGAATAGACTGGGATATTTAGATGTATCTTCGATAAAAGAAATTCGCAATCGATTTTACCATTCATCAAACGATGAACAAAACACAAATCGGCAACCACTCTTCTATGTTCCAATGATTTGAAATTCGCTTGGAGAAGACTCGAAGCATACGAAAAGTCTTCGGATGCATGTCCAAGCTTGAAATTATGGAATCTTAAAAATTTGCGTTCAACAGATTCCAATCTATTTGTATGGACTTGATAGTAAGGCGACCATACAGATGAAGCGTATTCTATTTGAGGTCTAACGAGTGAAAGATATAAAAATTTCACAGTATTAGCCGAGAAAATACTGCCTTGTCTACGGATAAAGCCAATGGTACGAAGTGCTTTGTTGGATATCTTTTCAATGTGATGTTTGAAAGTTAGACCTTGGTCAAGTCGTACCCCTAAGTCATCGATTACATCAACTCGTGCTAGCTTGTTGCCACCTATATAATAATTAACCGGTGTCAGGGCATGTTTAGTGTAAGAAATTATCGAGCACTTTTTAAAATTTAGGGCTAAATTATTAGCGACGCACCAGTTGTGGAGATTGTTGAGATCAGCTTGAAGTGATCTACAGTCCGCGTCGGAATCAATAGATTTAAAAATTTTAAAATCGTCGGCAAACAATAGAAATGGGCAATGCTTAATATATTGACCAATATCATTTATAAATAATAGAAAGAGGATGGGACCACTATGAGACCCTTGGGGAACCCCGGACGAAACCAAAATATCCTTGGAGAGATTATTATGAATTCGAACTTTCTGCTTTCTATTTGTGAGATAACTGGCCAGCCAGTTGATTATAGATGATCCAAAACCCAGCGAAGCGATTTTCGATAGAAGAGCCGAATGAGAAACACGATCAAATGCTTTTGAAAAGTCTGTGTAAACGGCGTCGACATGCTTATGATCCTCAAAGGAATCTATAATTTGAGTAACAAATGTTAAGAGATTAGTAGTTGTCGATCGACCAGGTAAAAAACCATGCTGATTTTCCACTATATAGTTTTTACTAGCATGCATGAGTTGGGTTGCAACTAATTTATCTAGCATTTTAGGTAATGATGATTGGATTGCAATTCCCCTATAATTACTAATGTCACACCGATCACCTTTTTTGAAAATTGGTGTTATAAAACTTTCTTTCCAGATGTTGGGAAATTTACCAGTAGATAATGATAATTTGAAAATATTATAAATTGGAACTGACAGAGAAAACTGACACCTTTTTAAAAAATATGAAGGAATACCGTCAGGGCCACAACTTAAACTATCCGGGAGATCTTTAATCGAATCAAAGACGTCACTAACGGAGATCAAAAACAAACTACAATCGATTAAATCTGATGCTTCATAATTGTATATGGCGTCATTGTCACTACAATAACTCTCAGAGAATTGTTTAGCGAACAAATCAACGCAATCTTGCCCAGAATTACAAATTTCATCACCGAGATACATACGTGCAGGGTAACCTCTTACTTTCTTACGGTCATCGATAAATTTCCAGAAGAACTTGGGATCAGTAATTATGGTTTTTTCAGTTTTGATAATATAGTCTTGATAAAGTAAATGGTTTAGTTGTTTAGCTTGTTCACGATAGTCACAGAATCTATCATAATTGAGTGAATTACGTGTCTTCTTAAATAATTTGTGCGATATTTTTTTATTTCTTATTAGGTTAATTAGTTCCCTGGAAAACCAAACTGGATATTTGGATGTAAAAACTCTCTTGCGAGGAACTAAAGCATGGATAATTGACCAAAGAATATTGTAGAACTTGTCAACAGCAGTATCGATGTCTGTTGAAATTAAGAGAGTCGACCAGTCAACATTCAATAAATGATTGTTAATCGAGAGGAAGTCTGCTGATTTGAAATCGAAAACCACATCATCGTATCTCATAGTTGATTGAAAGATTTTAACATTTGGTATACTTACTGTATATGCCATATGGTGCATAGATATCTTCGTCAAAATATCGTCGGATGCCTGAACGGTAGCCTTATCAATGTTTGTGAAAACTAGATCCAACATTACACCTCTACTATTTGGCATTCTGTTACGTTGCTCGAGACTATGTAATGCCATGCAGTCATAAATAAAATATTATTTATGTATCGAAGATTAACACGATTTAATTAAATAGATAAATTTTTAAATAGGATTATAATATTGATAATTTTTATATTACCTTGGGCTTATAAAAAGGGTAAGATAAGGAGTTTTTAATCAAGTAGTACCACAGAGATCATTTTTAGACATAAAATATAAGGTCAACCGTAGTTATAGCCCAACATATTTTTTATGTTTTAATTTATAGGCCAATCAACTTAGATACTTTGTCTTTGAAATGCAATTAATTTCATACTCGTTCAGACCTATTCAATATCCAGCGTAGGCCCAACTTTGCAAAATAATTTCTCTAGTAACAATAAATTGATTTACTCATTTGAAAATTAGATTTTGGGAATCCTCGAATCATAGTTTTCAAAATACAAATATTTGCATAAAAAATTTCTAAATTAGTTAATCTCAACACATTTTTAATAAGAAAACTAATTAAAAACTGCGACATTAATGCAGTTCACTTGATAAACAGAAAATTTATGTCTTGGATGGTTTAATTAAACGGATGTATTTTTAAACAGTTGTCTAGCATTAATGATTTTTTCTACTCAAAATTAATTAATAATTTAGATTATATTTTTAATGAAGACCACCAAAATAAATTTAGTTTAATAATTGAGAAATATTATTTAAAAATTTTCAGGAAGGAGATGAACTATTCCCTACAGATGACTTGGGCAATATTCAATTCAGCGGTGTGGATTATGTGGACACTTGGAAAGCTATGGAACAATTAGTTAAAAAAGGTCTCGCCAAGTCGATTGGTGTTTCGAACTTAAACAAGAGACAAATTGAAAGAATTCTAACGGTTGCTTCTATTGTTCCCGTTACTAATCAGGTATTGCCAGTTACCAATAGGTTATTATGACTCGGTTTCTTATTTTCTTATATTTAGGTTGAATGTCATCCGTACCTGAATCAAAGCAAATTGATTGAATTTTGCAAATCTAAAAATATCGTGCTTACTGCATACAGTCCTTTGGGCTCGCCTGACAGACCCTGGGCTAAACCTGATGAGCCACTATTAATGGAAGATCCCAAAATTAAAGAACTCGCTGCAAAATATGGCAAAACCCCAGCTCAAATTTTATTGAGATATCAAATCGAAAGAGGCATTATAACGATTCCAAAATCTGTAACCAAGTCAAGGATTGCACAAAATTTTGACATTTTCAATTTTTCACTTTCCTCTGAAGACATGGATTACATTAATACTTTTGATTGTAATGGAAGATTTTGCGGTATGACTGCGTAAGTATTAATCATTCATTTCAAATTCATTATTTTATTAATTTTTTTTTTTAGTGGAATTCCTCATCCTGAACATCCTTTTAAAAATGATGAATATTAAGAATTGATATTTTTAATGCAGTCCTTATATACCTCAGATGTGTGTTTATCTTCTTAAACGTTTTGTATTTTAATAGAAGAAAATTATTTTATTACATAAAATCAACAAAAAGTTTAAATAAAATGCATTGTAAGCAAATAATCCATTTATTTTGAATTGACAAGGTAATTTGATGTTTAGGTATCTACTCGGACAATTTTGAAATTTGCTAAATTGCAATTCCCCTAACTCTGTTGGCAATATTTTATGAAAAGATAGACCAATTCAATAACCTGGAGACAAATTTTCAAATGCAATAAAAATTAAACCAATGCTTTGGTAGGTATTATTTAATTACCTACAATAAATTGGTAAAACCAACAACTAAGCACGTTAATTTTACAAAAATAACAATATTATTAATTTTATATGCACAATCAACAGTCTTAACGTTTTTATAAAAATATAATCGATTCCTATTTACATGCAAAGATTTTCCTCAATAAAATAAAATGATACAATTTTTACAATCTTAAATAAATGACTTCGTAACAAAAAATATGGCATCAAAATTCTGAGTCCCCTATCAAAGGGCTCTCGTGTTCTGCCTCGCAGGCGCCACTTCCAATTATTTACGCAGATCCAAATCTCCTGTAACAAATTTTAAAGTGTTTAATTGTATCTCTTTAGTATACAACGAGAATTAGAATATTCTGGAATAATTTCTTCCAGCCATTTCATGTCGATGACGGTTAAATTTCTTAAGTAGCATTTCGTAGTTTGAACCACTTCTGTAAACATCACACATTCGGGAAATTCAAAGTGAAGAACAGAACTAGGATGCACGTGAACCACTTGCCTTGTATCCAGCTAAAAAAAATTGTTAGAACAATATTGATTTGAAAAACAGAACTCACCATAACGTATTTGTTATTGTTATTTAATTGGGCCACATTCATAAACAATCCGGTGATCAAACACTTCTGCAGATTTTCCATTTCATTTTTGCAAGACGTCAATTCAATGTGATACTTTTCACATATTTTTAACAATTGTTTTCGTACCTCATTTGCATAAGATATATTTCTAATATTAATGAAATTCTCCTGACACCACGCTTTTTTATGTTCCTCTTTCAGGCGATCAAAATTCCTAAACAAATTCAATAGGGTAATTAAATCACCATAAGGCGATTTAAATTTTTCTCGTGCTTCTAAAACCTGCAATCGTTTGCTAGGTGGATTCACGTAAACAGATTCTCCACTCAAGAGTGCCACGATTGTTAAAATTTCTTGCACACATCCGTACTTTTGTGAGGCAAGAACGATTCGACTGAACCGAGGATCTAATGGAAACTGAGCCATTCTTTTGCCTAATTTCGTCAAATTGCTACTTTCTACACTTTCGATTGCTCCTAGTAGCTTTAACTGTTGAAATGCAACAACAATTGAGTCTTTCGGTGGTTTATCCATAAAATCAAACGATAGGGCATGTATTCCTAATGAGAGGAGTTGTATCACTACAGATGTTACATTTGCTCTTTGAATTTCAGGTATCGTGGTTTTTGGCATTGCTTCGAATTCGGCACGAGTGTAGATACGATAACAAGTGCCTTCGAATTCGCGACCGGCACGACCAGCTCTTTGGCATGTCTGCTCCTGTGAAATCTTTTGCACCTTTAACACGTCCAAACCAGTTGAAGGATGAAATGTCCTTTAGAAAATCAAAATTAAATTAAAATAGAAAAAATTAAGCATTACTCGTTACTTACCGCAGTTTCACCATCCCACTATCTATGACATATCTGATTCCACTAATGGTGACACTGGTTTCAGCAATGTTTGTACTGATGATGACTTTTCTTGTATTTTTAGGGGCAGGTTGAAAAACAGCCATTTGGGTCGAGATCGGTTGTGCTGCATACAAAGGACATACTTTCACCGGTGGTCCATTTACAGCCGGATCGCGAGCTAATACGCGTATTTGGTGAGCGACAGTTTCAATTTCTTCTTGACCAGTTAAAAATATGAGTACATCCTCACTGAGAACACAAAAATTTGGTATTTCTAAAGTTAGTCACGTTTAGATAAAATTGGTCAAATGTGAATGAAAATTATTTAGTAGATCCCTGTATCATTGTCTATTAACTTTTCTTGATTTAATTTTTATGCTGCATTAAGAAACTATAAGGTTGAATATGCCTAATATTTTTAAGTCCATATTATTGCTGTGCACTGGAAGATTGAGCTAAGAAATTCCATAAAGTCCATGATTGTGACCAAGAATTTCTGCTCTGTAACTCAACCAGTGATCACGTCAAGCCAAGTCAATTTGAAACAAACAGAAAGTCTTGAATGAGTAAAAATCAAGTTCAAATAAAGCTGAGAATTAAGTTTGAAATAATTGAAATTAGAGTACTCACTTGTCGGGGGCCTCTTGATGAATTTGGAAAAATGTAGCTACACAAGCTGACGAATAATCTTCATGTGATTTCAAAGAATAAAAAATGTTAACGGGATAAGTACGTCCTTCCAGGAAAAGAACTTCACAATTGTTGAAATATTTTGAGAAATGATCTACATCCATCGTTGCAGACATCAAAATTATCTGCGAAATAAAAATAATCACGTGTTGAAAAACGCCCAATAGGTAACTTTACCTTCAGAGGTGTCACGTCTTTTTCCTTCCTAATTTTTTGAGCTTGTTTGACAATTCCAAACAATACGTCTGTGTGTATGGTGCGTTCGTGAGCTTCGTCTAATATAATGATGTTGTAGTCCATCAATAAGTTGTCACTCATGGCTTCTCTCAACAAAGTTCCATCAGTGGCAAACTTAATTTTAGTTTTGTTAGATGTAACGTCCTCAAATCTCACCGCATATCCCACGGTTTCGCCAATAGAATTCTAAAATAAAACAAAATTATATCGTAACAAAGGCAACTCACAGAAAGCACTTACACCCATTTCCTTGGCAACTCGCATTGCAACACTTATTGCGGCCACTCTTCTTGGTTGGGTAACAGCAATTTTAGCATTACCGTTAAGTCGAGCGGAATAAATAAACTGTGGGATTTGAGTAGTTTTGCCACTACCGGTTTCACTCAGAACGATCAAACTAGCATTTTTACTAATTATGTCCACTATCTCGTGCCTCTTGTTAAAAATTGGCATTTTTTTTCGCTGTTCCTGAAAACTCAGCTTCTTGTTACCGTTTTGAACAAGATTGAGTTTGGGACGTTTGTAGTTTCCATTCTCGACATCTTCGAGAACGGAAATCTTACGTTTCTCAAACTTAAACTTCTGTTTATCTTCCAGAAAACGCCTTATTTGCGGTTTCCCGTTCATTTTTAAACAAAAATTACAACACAATTTATGCAAAAAACTCACGTGTTTAAAAATTAAGGTTATGGTTAATAAATTTGCGTAGTGCGTAAAATATAATCCAGCACAATTTTTTAAACTTATTTGAATACTTTTATTTTTTACCGATTTTTCCTTAAAAATTAATGTAATCGATAACTTTTGCCAAGAACACAATCATAACTGTTTACATTTTTGCCGTAGCTAGATTTGAAAAATTTCTTTTTAGGTTGGGGTTAGATTACCACTTAGAATATAAAATAGGAAGGAAGGTATGCATATCAAGGCCGAGTCAAGTTGGTATCCTATGGTAGCCGGTTGATATAATTGCCAGGGGTGTAGCATATTTACTAAAATGTTTTGAACACAAGCCTGACGAATAAGTTGGAAACCAATATTCCAGAATTTTGATACTTTTCAACTAAATAGCCTTCCTCATCTCATTTTTTGGAAATATAAATTATAAAAGCGGCGTTTAATGTAAATAATTATATAGGATTACTTCGTAATATGTACGCCAATGATTCAAGCAGATTATGGTCAGTAACCTCACAAATTAATGTTTTTGTTATAAAATTAGTTAAATAACTCTAAGTACTTACTTGTGCAAAGTTATACATGGTTATACCACAATTAATAGTTTTTTTAATCCTAGAGGTCCCACAAACACTGCAACTCACCATAATTCAACTTTAAAATTTACAAATATAGGTCACCGATTACAAACGTGGTGCAATGGGCGGAGTTTCTACCCACGACTTTTGACTCGTACTCGATGCATGTGTTAGAGTCCATTTGCTACTTCAAGGATTACCAACTAAAATTTAAAATTTTACCGAGTCGTAAAATTTTTTAGATATATTTCGGCATATCTAATTAAAACAGTCTAAAATTTTATAATTAACTAAAATCTTCCGTGGTTTACACTTCGTTCAGTAAGCAGGCAACAAACATGTTTTTCAACATTTGTAAATTTTGACATAAAATCCTAACCTAATATTTGTTTTAAACTGAAATCGGTTACTTTCATACTGCGATATTTCTGAATCTTCAAAATGGAAACTCACGGTTACAAGAAACTAGAACAAAGATTACAACAAGAATTACACTACAATGTGCACCTATTAACTCTAAATTACCCACCAAGAAAGGAATTCCAAAAAGTGTTCAAAGAAAATATGTTTGTCAAAAGTAACAAAGCCGGTTTTCAAGAAGTGATTTACTACTTACTTGGGATCATCGAGCCTGATAAATTAAAAGAAAAGGTACCGACTTGGCCTATAATAGACTCACGTATGGAGCATTCATTTCGGTCTGAAGTTCTGAATTACATTAACGAATTGAGTTCGATGTACGAAGATACCTGTCTGCCAAGAATCGCCGCTTCGCATTTAATTTCCCCCAGTGGAGTGAAATTTACCAAATTTATGTTGAAATTGTCCCAGTTTGTGCTGTACGTTCACGTGAAACGAAGTTCTAAGTTTACAAATATTTTGCTTCCTGTGAAGCCGACGAAACGTAAAAGTGGCACCCAAGAGCACTTGAGGAAGTTAAATATTTATAATGGCAACATTTCAAGTGGTAGAAAACAATTACGAGCTTTTGATGATTTCCAGAAAAACGCGGAAATGGAAGCACAGACAATCGTGGAAAAGCAAAAACAGACGCATAAAATGTGTAAGATTTACGAAACTAAATTGGAGATTCTCAAGAAACAAGCTTTGTGTGATGATTTGAAAGAAAATGATATGTTTGTTCAATGTACAACTATATTGAAAGTTTTAACAGATTTAAAAGAGAGAATGTACAAGTGTAACGAATTGAGTAACTACTTGAATGGCACTGATAGCGAAATTGAATATATAAAAGGAACGAGCAGATTTGAAGACGAACATGGAAATTTGGATTTAGTAAATATGTTGGAAAGATATCATGAAAGGGTGGATCGTCAACGAATTGAAATGCACCCAATGGATCTCGATCTTCTTACAAGTCAAATTGTCAAATTTCAAGAGTTAAATCAAAAGTTTATATCCGTTATGAAAAATACAGATCATCTCTTCCCGGAACTTGCAACATTGGTCAATAAAATACAAGAAATATCTTCAAATAATTTGCTTACGACTGGGAAAAAGTTGATTCCGGCAATGGAATCTACTGGAAACTATTGCAATTCTACAGGATTAACCGATTCTTTATTACCATTGTCCTCCACAGTTATTGGTAACGATACTTTTACAAATTAGTGAATAAGTTAATTACAATTCTATTAATATTTTTATATCTTTGTATTATGGTTAAATTAAAATTTAGATTAAATTTTATTTATCAAAACTCTCTCCGTATTTCCTTTAATGTATTTTCAAAACAAAAATATTTATTGGTAGCGAGTAGTGTATATTATGCTAATTTTTTAAGATTTAATATTATAATAGCTAATAACTTGGAAAAAATCTAGATATGTTGGCAACCAGGCCCGGATTGGCAGTTCTGGAAAATGCCAGAAGGGCCGGTGAGCGGCCGAACGTTATTGCTATTTGGGGGGACGATAATGTTTTTTATGGAAATACGAGAATTATTTAAATCTAATGAAATTACTGATTTTCTACCCCATGGCCGTCGGCCGGTATAATCTCAATGCCAGGGCCGGTTTTTCTTCCCAGTCCGTCACTGTTGGCAACCTCTTATAAGATATTTTGAAGAGACTTCTTGAGGGGTAAATCACGAAGCAAAAATGTGAAACACCAGATCTTTTTCCAAAAATATTTTTTCTATATATTATTATCCCATACATTCCGCTCATATTTCTCAAAGGTACAAAAACAAACTTCTTTAAAAGTTCTGATTTACCGATAGGTCTCTTCTACATTGGGAGTGGGCAAGAAATAAGATTACAGCTCAGATTACGCTTTTAGAAAACTTTTATTTAATTAATAGAGATCACAATAATGCAGACCAATTACCAAACTTAGTAATAGTAAGAAAACATACAAAACTCATCACTACATATATATTTATTAAGATTTGAACTATTTTTATAAAAATTAAAAAAATATAAGTCTTGCATCTGCTGGATTTTGTTCAATCGGACAATACGGACACTTCAATCTAAAAGTTAAACTTTTAAACGCTGCATTGCAAAACTTACGAAACTTACTTATTATTATTGCATAATTTATTTAAAGCATCGCGTGATATCACATGTCCGCACACTAACTTCATGGGTGGATTAGTTTCCGTCGACTGCTGTCTTAAAATGGGACAGGCAAACATCGAATGGAACCTCTTATCGGCTCCTAAATCAATTTCAATCTAAAAAACCACTAACTTTAGTAAGAGTAAACAAAAGTAGTAGCAAATACTAACCGGGAGCTCATCCTTCCCATTCCAAACTCCTCCTACGTGTCTTTTCATCATCACCTGCTTGATATTCAAAAGTGCAGGTACTGCTGTACATCCAGCATTAATGCATGTAGCTAACGGACTTTCTACGTTGATGCCCAATATACTGCAGGCATCCCGAATAAAAATTTCATAAATTTCCATCCAAAGTTTAGTGTCCAATAAATCACGATATGGTGAACCTTCCATGCCGTGCGGAAGAAACAGCAATAAACCCATCACCTTTTGAATGTCTACGAAATACTTAAACGATTAATTTAAAATAATTTGAGAAACAAAGTAATACCATCTTCGTGACGAGAAACAAACTGGGGAAAGTGTTCCCTAGCATAATATATTGCTTCGGTTTGAAAGTCCAAACCTTTTTTGAGCAGTTCGATAAACACAAGACGGTGTAACTTAAATTCTAACGCCGAACCACGGCCATCTAAGTCTTTGCGATGATTGGAGGCCCACTTTAAAGCCAAACCTAAATCTTTATTTCTTATGTTATCTAAAATTTGATTAACCTCTTTATACGGATCGCTGTTGAATTGAACTTCGATAAGTGCTTCCTACAGAAATGATAAGAGGGACTAAAATCTCATTTGATAAGAAAAGTTAATACTTACATTTGCTAAAGCGTCGGCAACATCTTGCATTCCTTGTTGACAAAAGTGTTGATAAATTACTTGATTTACGAGATGAACTTTTTGAGGACTAGCAAAGTAATCTTCACCAGTCGAAGTGTAGGTAAAATTAGAGACGAAATTGCGCTCTATCGCTTTGCCTATTTTGGAAACAGAACCGTGTATGTCCCGATGGTCGCTACCCAAACGAGACACCGTCTCTTTAATCTTACACATAGCATCTTTCAATATTTGACTTTGAATTGGGGTTAGGATTAAATCTTCGGGCGCTAAAGCGATTAAAAATTAAATTTATAGCAATAATTGTCGTGTTTTAGTAGAAAATAGTAATTTTGTTTACATAACAAAGGATGTCCATTTTGAGCAAATGTTTACATACCATTTTCGAGTTCTGCCTTCAGATTTTCAATATTTGAAATCAGTTCACCGAGAACTTGACTGCCATGCTTATTTATTTCGGTAAATTTAAGTAACACTTTATCAACCTCTTTTTCTACATTTGTACAAGCATCCATTCCGCCGTATTTATGTTCAAGGTCTGACGTTTACTGACTGTCAATTTTGATCTGCAGAAGTTCTCAATCTTTTCACCACTTGACCCAAATCCGGTTATTTGGAATCATTCAACCAGTGGTTTACTCAATTTGATTTATTCCTAACCGGCGTAATGAGGGGGGAGGGGTGGGCAACCGCTAGGAGTGCAAGAGAATGATTAGTTTCAAATCAATGTTCTTACTGAATATCTATATATTTTTCAATATTTTGGTTATATTTTAAAAAATGGCCCCTCTCAGAAATTACAAATATGACCACCCCCGAGCAGGGAAGAGTAATATACCTCATTTGGAGAAAGGCTTTTTAGAGTAGATTTACCTCGGTGATTTGCCATTCGATACCGAGGAAAGCTGGTTATCATTCAACGCTCTGTCACACAACAGACGTCACTGAAAACTAGCACTCTCTATCCAAGGTGCATAAATAACTATTATTTTATATTGAGAACCACTGATGTGATAACTTGACTAGACAGGCACTTTTGGTTTTATTTTGAAGTTAATTTTTATCTGTCATCTGCCGTCATCTGTCAAGTATTCTGTTTATTTTATTTTTTAAGAAAGTTTGTGGTTATTGCAATAAATTGATGAGTGTTCCATGTTAGGTAGGTATTAATAGACAATTTAATTTACATAAATTAGTTGCATTGTAACGTTGGGTCATTTGTTTCCATGGTTTAGAAAATCTACTCATATCCGTGAGTTTTCAAATTAAAAACTTTTGAATTAAGCTTAACTACTATCATAGATAAAAGATATACTACACCTACTTATAACTTATGCACCATTGTGTAAGCACTTTTAAACTGTTGCCATATCATCGTAGTCCTAGCTCCAACTTATTATAAAATTTTTGTAGTTAAAATGTCGGGAGACGAAGTTTCTGATTCCTTATTAGACTCTCACGAGATACTTGTGAATTATATCAATAAGCAAAGCAAAGAGGACGAATTGGATATTTCAGGTTATTTAGAAAATTTAAAATATTCCTTCGTGGAAGATTTTCCTATCGGTAAGCTAAACTTAGATAGAGTTTTTCGCTATTATAATTATACTATTTTATAGGTCTCGAGTGGTTTAACGTATCTGAACCTCTATCTTTTGCAAAACATCTTAGAGGAAAAGTTGTTTTATTGGATTTTTTCACTTACTGCTGCATAAATTGCATGCACATTTTACCTAGCCTAAAAGAAATAGAAAATGAATTTTCTGTTGAGGACGGACTTGTCGTGGTAAGTTTATTTATTGAATCATGCTTCGTACCAGTTCTTAACAAATTTTTTAAAGAGTAGATTGGCGTGCACAGTGCAAAGTTTGACAATGAAAAATTATCCAACAACATCTTGGCTGCGGTGCAGCGCTACAACATATCCCATCCCGTTGTTAACGATCACGACAATTTTATGTGGAAAAGTTGTGAAGTTTGTTGTTGGCCTACTTTAATTTTGGTGGGTCCTCATGGAAATCCGATAGTTCTCTTAATGGGAGAAGGGCATCTTCAAGTTTTACATCGTTTCATTCGTAGCACCATCAAGTACTACAAGTTAAAGAATGAAATTTCAAATCATAAGCTACCATTCGAGTCTGCTTTCCATCTACTGCCAAATTTGAAAGGGCCCCTTTTGTTTCCAGGGAAAATTAGCAGCTACGTTGAAAGTAATCTTAATGTGGAATTTTTAGGAATATCTGATACAGGCAACAATCGAATTTTAATTGTTAAAAGTGATGGCAGTGTGGTAGGAAAAGTAGGTGGAAGTCGTTGTGGCTTCAAGGATGGAAGCTTGGAAGAGGCAGAATTTAATGCCCCTCAAGGTTTGGTGTTTCAAAATGAACATACCTTGTATGTAGCAGATACGGAAAATCATGCAATTCGTAAGATTGACTTGAAAAAAAAATTGGTTACAACTGTGGCTGGCACCGGAGAACAAGGGGAAGACTACAAAGGTGGAAAAAGCGGAATTTCACAAGAAATTTCGTCACCTTGGGATGTTTGCATATTCAAAACCGGCGATTCAAATGATGGCTCCGTGGTTGATGTGTTGTTGATTGCAATAGCTGGTACTCATCAAATTTGGGCACTATTTTTAGAAGACACTGTCTGGTGGAAAAATCAACGATACACTGCCGGAACGTGCATTTGTATTGCAGGATCAGGAAGAGAAGAAAATCGAAATAACCAGTATCCTCATGCTGCCGCTTTTGCTCAGCCATCCGGTTTATCGTTATCGATGAAAAGCAAAGAAGTATACATTGCCGACAGTGAAAGCTCGAGTGTTAGAAAAATGTCTTTAATCGATGGGAAAGTCAGTGCTGTTGTTGGTGGAGAAAGTAACCCAAATGTAAGTCATTTTTTTAATTAACAATAAGTAACATTTTCAAAATTCAAATTTTGATTCGTTTAAATAATTTTATTATTTTTTACAGAATTTATTTGCATTTGGTGACAAGGATGGCAAAAAATACGAAGGTAAACTTCAACATCTTCTAGGATTAGCAATCTCAAAAGATGAAGGTGCTTTATTTGTCGTTGATACTTACAATCACAAACTAAAAGTGGTGAACGTTTCGACCAATACGATAACCACATTAACGATGGTTCACAAATTGAACGAACCTGGTGGTCTTTGCGTCAGTGCCAATGGAAAAAAATTATATGTTGCCGATACGAACAATCACACCATTAAGTTACTAGAACTTGAAAATGATTATTCCATAGCCGACATCAAAAATTTTGATATAAAATTTGACACAACTCCAACAACTTCTAAAATTGACAAGTCAAAATTGGAGAAGATCTCGATTAAACCTCTTCAAGTGAATGATCAGGGTGGGAAGTTGATTTTAACAACTTCTTTGGAATTTTCTGATGGGATGACTTTGACATTGGAAGCACCACAAAACTGGTTTATCGAGTTGCCAAATGATTCTTGGTCTTGTGTACCACACTGTGGAAGCGATGTGGAAAATGTGGATATTGTTGTTACCGTGCCACCAAAAGAAATTGATAATGTATCTTTAGATGTGATATACAAATTTGTAACGTGTGCTGCTGGATTATGTACACCGAAAAGCTTTTTAATTCAAGTTCCCGTTGTTTATTCCAAAGATGCATCTCTTACAGCCAATGTTTCTGCCAAAATTGTAATGACGCCTTCAAAATTGAAGATGAGTAGTTTATAATTTTTGTTATTTTATTTTAGTCTGCTAATATTAAGTAGCCACAATATTGAGGTTCTGAAATGTTTTACAACTAAAAACCACTGTTTGTGGCTTGAGTACTTAAATTTTTATATAAAATATGAATATTTTAATAACAATTTATGAAAATTTTTATTAGATATACGAATAAAATGTTTTTTTGTAATTTTTAATAGGATGTTTAATTTGCTGATGCTTAGAATCTTTCTTTCTCTCTCAAAGTTACGAATAAAGAGCATAATTGCCTTTAGATTTTATTTAAATTTCTTCAATAAAAAAAATTGTCAGTACTATATAGTTTGGCTGGAATTATTTAATTTGGTATCCGAGTAGGATTTAATAAAATTAAGTCAGTTCTAAAAATAAAGATTCAAAATTTACATTATTTAGATAATCTAATTATAAATTTGAAAAGAACAATTTGAATGGGTGCATAATTTAGAAATGTGGTTAAACTAGAACTAGAGACTTCCTCTCTGCCTGATGTATTATGAATCTTCTTATTTTAATTCATATTTTTGTCTCGATTGACGCAAGCATACTTGTAACTTACGAGTATGAAGGAAGAAGATGACAGCAAAACTGATTGAGTTATTAATCTGATGGCACGAACAGGGGCTTCAGATCTGCATTAATTTTCAACTTCAACAGTTATATTGTAATGTATACTACCTCCGCAGTAGAAGGCAAACTGGGCAACAACCAAGAACTGCGTCGAAGTCCGAAATATTGGAAAAATGCAAAACAAATTTTTGTAGGTAGGAAGGGAGAGACTAGACTGCATACTCTGAATTGCTTAGGGACTAACCCCCTCATGCTCTCAATACCTCAACTTGAAAAATTTAATATGAAAAATAAATTAATTCAAGTTAATAGATTTTAATTTAAGATGTCGCAAAGGGTACATTGCCATTTACTAGAACTTTTTTTAGACTCTGTCTGTCTACCACCGACGTGCATGAATTAATTAACGAGGAATATTTTAATAAAAAAATCACTAGATAAAATGTAACCTAAGAGCTTCCACATGACTTGAAATGGGAGTCTTCAAAGTGAGTAGGTTTCTGAGCCCATGCACTTGCTAAAATCCTGAAACGCGTCCGTCTCTGTAATCGCCCGCCTCTGATTGGTAAATTATCAAAGAAGCTTGAGTTTCCCTCTATTATTCGAATTATTCTGATTTTCTAGTATAATTTTTAAATCTCACAATACTATTTATCAACCCATTCGTTCACGATGAGTTATTAGGAAAAGGATATATAGTAATTTTTTTAGTCATTACATAATTATCTACCTATTCATAATTTTTAGAATATTTATAATTAAAAATTTACATTTTTTATTTTTGTACGTTCGTTTTCAACGTATTAATATAAAAATATTTAATAATAAGGGAGCCTCCATTAATTATGTAAGAACGAGTTTTGTAATTTATGACCCCCCCCCACGAATGAGTAGGCAAAATTGTGAAACTTTCCACCCCCCATTTTTAACATAAGGATTATTTTTAAAAAAATTAATTTTTACCACCTCTTTTCATTTCTTTACATTTATAAAATATTAATAATAATAAATTATAGGTAAACACAAACATTTAAATTAAATTTTACGTATTATATATATTTTTTATAAAAAAAATTATAACAATATTTTAAGAAACTTACGTAAGGAATACGTCGGACTCCCTTCCCCCACGTAAGACTTCGTCAGATTTCTGATACCCTCTTCCTCCTCAAACCCTCGCACGTAATTAATGGACGGCCCCTATCAAAATTTAAAAAAAATTTCTGAATTATTGAAGATATGAAAATTACTAAATGTACTAATGTACATAGTATACATTAGGGCGTTCGTTATTTGGGGACCAAGTACCTTAACGAAAAATCTGTTTCAAAATAATTGAAATAATTTCTCTGAAATTTTATAGATTTTTATTTTGACACTGCACTTGATATTTCCTATTTAAAATACATGGGTTTTTACAATGTTCAGGGCTTTAATTTATATTTATCCTTATGCCAAGGAAAACTTGAGGAAATTTATCATGTGCCTTGTGGCGCCATCTAGCGTCAAAATGAAAATCTGGAAAAACTCAGAGTTTTTTTAAAATTATTTTGAAAGTTTTTCCACTTAGGAACCTCGAGTTCTACATAATATTATGTATGTACTTTTTGAACAGCTTCCTGTAATGTAACATTATCCTCGCATAATAGTATCGTGATAGTATCTAGTATCTACAAACACATACGGGGGGGGGGGGGTCTAAAAATTCAATATTATTTTCTCTTGTTAGATCAGCTGTATTTATGTTTTAGTTTAGAAAATATTATTTGAGGATGGAAATTTTAAAATAAAATATAATTTGTTCAATCATTATGTGGGTGGTAAAAAGGAGTCTGCGTGGAAATAACTCAAAATACTTTTTTCTTGCGTAAACTCTTCCTTTACTTTAGACCGGAACGGGCAAATTTGTCAAAAAGGTACCTTACCAAAAATCACAAAATTTTAAATTGGCCGTTATAGACTACAAGCCCATGGAAAATTTTATGGGGTCAAATGACCCACCATGAATCTTGTTTAGAACGATGCTGGTATATGAAAGAATAACTTTAAGCACTATGCCGTCAGTTTTGAACGGTACAGGTGAGTACACGGGAAAATTGAATTTTCCACCTAAAGATGGGAAATTAATACCAACTATTTTTGTACGGCTTTCTTCAAGATGAGAAATCATAAAAAAATAATAACGAAGAACCTAGTGCCGTACAAAAATAGTGGTACCGGGAGCGAGGATATTTTTTTAATTTCCCGAAGATTTTCTAATCGGTATAGGCGATTTATTACTGTACGGCATTTGTGTCATTCGCTTTGTATGCTTATGCAGATTCAATATTCAGAAACGCCGTACATGTTTGTTGGTACAGGGTGAGAAATCCGGGCCCGCAACCCTTCATCCCTAATTAGTATAGGGGTAGTGATTTGAAGCAACTTAAAATTTAATGATCTTAATACTATTTCATGAACCGATGATGTATTTCGTCATGCCGTACATTTTTTATGGAACATATGGGTGTTTGGAGAAAATTACTTTCGCTCTGAAAAGAGCGACTTTACAGGCACAATCAGTGCCGAAATATTAAAGATTTAATAATTTAATCTATTACTGTTTGTTTAACTCGTTTTATTTTAATTTAATTTTATATAAATTTATATAATCAAAAAATCCCGGAAAAGCTTATACGCTGAAAATAACGGTTTTTAGTTTTGGGGTATATTATTCACAACGTTTAATTTTATAATTATGAACGGCATTGTAATTTTGAATTATTATTAAATATTATCGACATAATTTTGTTAGTGCCGTTCAGTAATTCATGACCGTAAGGGACACCATAAACGTCTTCGAAATTTTTATCAGCTGTAAAAAATCATCTAAATCAAAATGTACGGCACATGTGTTTCTTTGTTTTTTCATCTTTGATGAACTTAAAATGGCAATAATATTTGAAAATATTACTCCTCTTATAAATTAAGGAGCATTTTAAAAACTTATAAATATCGAAAATTTCATATTTTTCTTTTTATTCTTATTTTCATTTGGTTCCATTTATTATAAACGACTATAAGGTACAACAATAATATTTTGTAACATCGTATTAAAAATTAAGTTACCATACAAGAATATATGATCTTTTAGTCACAAAAATTAGATTTGACCCCAAAATTCAGAAAATTGTTTATTTATATTTATATTAACCATAATTTTTAGACGGCACAAATATTAAAAATTATTTCATGTATTAAAGAATTTTTTTAAATAGGTGCCGTACATTTTACTATCATCTTGCACCATACTGGTCTAGGGTAAGGGTTGCGGGCCCGGATTTCTCACCCTGTACCAACAAACATGTACGGCGTTTCTGAATATTGAATCTGCATAAGCATACAAAGCGAATGACACAAATGCCGTACAGTAATAAATCGCCTATACCGATTAGAAAATCTTCGGGAAATTAAAAAAATATCCTCGCTCCCGGTACCACTATTTTTGTACGGCACTAGGTTCTTCGTTATTATTTTTTTATGATTTCTCATCTTGAAGAAAGCCGTACAAAAATAGTTGGTATTAATTTCCCATCTTTAGGTGGAAAATTAAATTTTCCCGTGTACTCACCTGTACCGTTCAAAACTGACGGCATAGTGCTTAAAGTTATTCTTTCATATACCAGCATCGTTCTAAACAAGATTCATGGTGGGTCATTTGACCCCATAAAATTTTCCATGGGCTTGTAGTCTATTACCTGTACATCCTATACCGAAAACGCTTATATAAAAATTAAAGTAGATAAAATTCTGAATTCGAAGTATGAAAAATTATTGTTTTACTCTATCTAATTTCTGAGATATAACCTTTTGTAGAACCTCGTTTTTTATTGATTTTTACAGAAAAAACCTAGTTCTTATTTTTCTATGTAGAGTTTTTTTTGTTTTTCCGACAAAAAAGGGTCTACAGATAAGTAAAACTGCGGGTATACCGTAAGTAAAACTTGGGCGCAATATTAACATTTGATGGGAATTTACAGGAAACGGCTAATTTAAGACTTTGAAATTTTTGGAATCTTAACTAATTTGATCCTGTTTCGGTTTGAATCCATTTTTAGGGATTAAGCAAAAAAAATTTCATTTCCGTGCACAAGCCTACTTTACTGATTAAAAAAAATTAAAATTAGTTTGGACTAAAAAAGGAATTTTAAGGTTTCCAGCAAATTTTATATCTATGCGAAGCGGAAAAATTGCAAAAATAACGAGGTCAAGTTGAATTTTCCACGTCGCTGGGTTAACAAGCTTCATCTTACATCTCACCCGTGTCGGTTCTACTTTCCACTACAAAAAAAAATAACGAAGGAGATCGTAGGTATTTTATTTTCTGAACGCTTGATCAATTTCGCCTGACGATGAGTTCAACCATATCTGGTCTATCCTCTATAGTTTTAATTTCCAAACAGAAACACCATATCTGGTTTTAAATACGAAATGATAAATGGCAATCAGTATTTCATCTTTTTATGTATGCATATCAAGGTGATCGAAAAGGAAAATCTCGTTCGCCCAATAAAATACATCTGCATAAATTTAAAGTCGATGTAGGTGTTCACGATATAAGGCAGTGATGAAGGTAGTTTAGCTTTAAATGTCCAATTAATTATTTAAATAAAATTTTAAATAATATTGAATGACGTCATGCCGCAGTTTGCCGTATTTGGAAGTGAGATCACCAGAGAGTAGGTCGCTCAATAATTCTGAGTTTGGTTATAACATTGAACATGCGACGATGAGTCATATAATTTTTCAAACCAGCTTTCCCTAAAAACTAAAACAAAATTATAAACCACACGTGCTACCCTTTTTTAAAGTTATTTATAAAATCGACAAAAGTAAAACACGAAATAAGCCATTTGTTCTTTTTAGACGAGACTATTTTATCGACATTCCTGAAAGTTTATTATTATTTATAATTTGAATCCTAATAAGTATTTTTAACTTGAACTTGAAAGGGTTCAACGTATCAGCATATCACAAAGTTATATAAAAACAAATTTCATGATTCAAATATTGTTAATATAACGAATTTCATGTTTAGATAAATTATTTAGAAATAATTATTTTAATTCCCTTGCCGACTCACGACCACGCCATTGGGTGGAATGACCTTATTTTACACCTGACTACAATTTGCAATTTATGGTGTATTTGAGATTTTTCTAAGAGCAAGAAATAATTTTATAGTCATTATTAAATAAAAAATCCATTGAAACATCGAACAATTACAGGAAAATTAGTTTGTTGTACCGTTAATTTTAATGCCCATTCGAAACGTAACGGAAATGATGGCGTGTGACGACCAATCAGAACGCGTTATTTTAGGCGTTGGTTCTGACGTCACGAAGTAGATAAATACCCGGAGCGCGAGAGTTTGCCATTGATTTCGTTTAGAAAGCTGCATCACGAGCTACAACTAAACGTTCTTATCAAATTATTCAAGTTTTTGTGCTGAATCATTAAAACTACTTCTCCAAAATGGTAAGCTTATTGTTTTACATTGTTACAACATAATTCAATTGTTTTTAAAAGTAATTTTCAATTGTTTCGGCGATTAACAAGCGTGAGTCATACGTGGCGGTTACCAACCGGCGTCGCCATTTGCAAATTTTGTTTTTCATGTTCGATTCGATTGTTTCAAATTCTATTTTTAATTTTCCTTTGTTTCTTTGATTACAGCGTGAGTGTATTTCCGTTCATGTTGGTCAAGCTGGAGTCCAAATTGGTAATGCCTGTTGGGAATTGTACTGCCTTGAACATGGCATTCAACCTGACGGTCAGATGCCATCAGACAAAACCGTCGGAGGTGGAGACGACAGTTTCAACACCTTCTTCAGCGAAACCGGAGCAGGCAAGCACGTTCCCAGAGCCGTGTTTGTAGATTTGGAACCCACCGTAGTTGATGAAGTCAGAACCGGAACCTACAGACAACTTTTCCATCCCGAACAACTCATCACCGGTAAAGAAGACGCCGCCAACAATTACGCCCGAGGACATTACACCATTGGTAAAGAAATAGTCGATTTGGTTTTGGACCGCATTCGTAAATTGGCCGACCAATGTACTGGATTGCAAGGATTTTTGATTTTCCACTCCTTCGGTGGTGGTACCGGTTCAGGCTTTACCTCACTTTTGATGGAAAGATTATCAGTTGATTATGGCAAAAAATCCAAACTTGAATTCGCTATCTACCCCGCTCCTCAGGTCTCAACTGCAGTTGTCGAACCCTACAATTCCATTCTTACAACCCACACTACATTGGAACATTCAGATTGCGCTTTCATGGTCGACAACGAAGCCATTTATGACATCTGCAGACGTAATTTGGACATTGAGAGACCAACTTACACCAACTTGAATCGTCTCATTGGTCAAATTGTATCTTCGATCACCGCTTCTTTACGTTTCGATGGTGCTCTCAATGTAGATCTCACTGAATTCCAAACTAACTTGGTACCATACCCAAGAATTCATTTCCCATTGGTAACTTACGCACCAGTCATCTCTGCTGAAAAAGCTTACCATGAACAACTTTCCGTTGCCGAAATCACCAACGCTTGTTTCGAACCAGCTAACCAAATGGTCAAATGTGATCCTCGTCACGGAAAATATATGGCTTGTTGTATGTTGTACCGAGGTGATGTAGTACCCAAGGACGTCAATGCAGCTATTGCAACCATAAAGACCAAGCGTACTATTCAGTTTGTCGATTGGTGTCCAACCGGTTTCAAAGTTGGTATCAATTATCAACCACCAACTGTCGTTCCCGGTGGCGATTTGGCTAAAGTACAACGTGCTGTATGCATGTTGTCCAACACCACCGCCATTGCCGAAGCATGGGCTCGTTTGGATCATAAATTCGATCTCATGTACGCCAAGCGTGCTTTCGTTCACTGGTATGTCGGTGAAGGTATGGAAGAAGGTGAATTCTCTGAAGCTCGTGAAGATTTGGCCGCTTTGGAGAAGGATTACGAAGAGGTTGGTATGGATTCCGGAGAAGGTGAAGGCGAAGGTGCCGAAGAATATTAAAACAACCAACCAAACGAAATTGATCATTCAAATTTTTTTTTCTATTGCAATGTTATGAACAAATAAACTTTTTTTTACTTGCATTAAATTTGCTTTTTGATTTTATTGAACATAAAGTTACCTCAATTTATTTTCAAAAAAATACCAATTACTATTTTGAAATGATTTCATGCCGAAGGGAAGTGGGTCATGTGCAACATTCATTCTTGATTGAGTTGACCTTGTAAAATTCATGATCAAGTAATCGTTTATAAAAAGATGTGACATGCAGGTTGAGCGTATTTATTTAATATTCAATTAAGTACGTTCCGCTGGATGCACTTCCATGTTTTGAGAACAGATGTGTTTAAAAATCTTTTGCATAAATTACTTTTTAAGTAAATCAATAAATATGAGACGCTCTGTAACATTTATCTGGGAACTTACTTTTGTAACCCGGAAAAGCTTTGAAGTAGTGCAATTTTATGCATCATGTAAATGTACAGATTACTTTTGTCTAATCAAGGGGCATGCAAAAAGATTCGGTGTGGCGCACAACAGCCCCAGGGCCTTGGGAGCTCCACACGGATTTCCAGGTCCACGCTTACTTACATAAGTATGTAAGGGTTTGGGGACTCCGCACAGCCTTCAGACCTGTACCGTTTATTTTCAATTTTTACAGAAGAATTTAAAATTGTTTCTTCTAAACATAATTTTCTTTATTCGCAAATAAAACAACACTGTATAAAAAGGGGTCAACGATTCAGGATGATTGATAAAAATTCTGATGTTTTTAAATGAAGCGGCTAAGCCGGTTTTAATTGGAATTTTTGAGGAAAAATGTAGTCTGAATTTTACTAACAAAATTTAATTTGCAGATTAATTTGATTTACGGTTTAATATGAACCTGGATTTCAATTACCTTAAAAATGCTTTCCTGAAACCTGTATGATATAATTAATTTTTGTATTAAAGTAGTCATTAACTTTTATTAAAATTTAAAAATAAACTCCGGAAAACTTAAAAATGTTAAAAATTAACCGAAATTGAAAAATGCCATATAATGTAAAAAAATACCCTAACAAGTGACTTCAGATTTTTAAAATTGTTTTAATTAAATTTTTAATGCTGATAATTTATAGGAGTATAATTTTAATTAAATATAACTTTCATAATCATGATTCTTGCGGGTGTGCTGTATTGGAAGCGCGATTTATTCAACTGTGAAAACTTATGCATCAAGGGATCTCTATATGTTGATAGAGTGTAGAACACTGAGATTGCAAAATGTATCAAGGGAGCGAGCCCTCAAGGGGTTTTACCGACCATAAAGTTTGACGTTGTTAACTCAAGCGAACCTTTTACAGATGTAGCACCGTAGATGCCGCTTAGGATTAGGTAGGATTGAGAAATATGCCTGTAACCGCGCTTTAGTATTTGATCGATAAAGAACTTCTAAGCCACCTTACTATAATTTTTATTTTTCCAAGATCAAATTCCAGAAATTAAAAATTTTATCAGTTTATTTTTTCGTGTTTGCATAAAAAGATGTTATAAAGTTCTGAAATGCTAGTGATTATTTAGATTTTGATATAAAACAATTAATATCAGTACGAGAGTACAAAAGTCAACAGAGCAATTTTTATCTTGATTTTTAGTTTTAGCAAATTCAAATAAAATACTCTTGAATCCATTTCCTCTGTTTCATTTGCACGTATGTACATAATATAAATATAACATAGTCAAAGCATCCAGCTTTTATATATAGCTAACACTATATCAATGTTACATATTCCGAAGTAACATCATGTGATAGGCGAGGCCAAAAGAGACTTACGAATGAGCAAGAGATTTACATATTTTCGCTTTAAATTATTCAAGAAATAAATTTTAATTTTCCCAAAATTGGTAGGAATAACTGACTGCAGTTTTTGATATTTGTTAATAAAACATCTTGTTTTACAAGTGTAACGGAATACGATTGTTCAATGTTATGTTATTTATAATCAACTACTTGTAACTTGTACCTTCTAACTAACAATATTAGTACAATGTACAACAACATTTATAAAACTGGCTGCAAGTAGTTTAATTTTAATTCCTTGCTTTTGAAATTTGAATCGCTTCAAATTTTTATTCTATTCCATAACCCCTGGTAGGTATGCAACCGACCACGCATACATGTTTATTAGTAAAGAAAATTACTTTATACTCCTAAAATTCTTAAATAATGAATGAAATATCTCGTAAAAGTCCCTCAAACCAATTTAATAATTTAAAATCGTTTTCCCATGAAACGACTCTATTTCTATGTTACGCAGAATTTATAACAAAACAATTTCTGATTAATTAGTTATGTATATTTTATTATATTATGGAGCACTACTTTACATGGACCAATATGGCTTACAATTAATTATATTTAAATCAATTTATGAGCGCATACCAGCTAATTTTTCTAATTCTTGTATTTCTAACTCTGACCGCATCTTTTTCTCCTCGGCCAATTTTACATCACGAACAGCTTTCTGTTTGAGTTCAATTTCTCGAAGTGCAGTTTCCTTTCGTGATAATCTTCTTTGATGATATAACCCGTACAATATTCCAGCGCTCAATAAACTCCATCTTCCGAACTGTAAAAGGTAAAACAAGAAGGTTATGTAACAGTGCGATAATTTTCGAGATGACCGAAAATTTGTAAAAGAAAATCTAGTTACCTTGATTAAAGGTGACACTCTCACTGGTGCTGCTAAATCGGCCATTTCGTACGATTTACTTTGTATAATATTAATAAAAGAATTAAATGGAGAAAAAATCGAGTTACGATGGTAATTCGCGAACTGTCAATTTCACAGAGCAGTCAAAATGGATTGAAAGACAAAAGCCCCAACAACTTGGCGGTAGGTTTGAATTTTTATTTATTTCTGGTTTAAAAATTTAAATAAAAAGTTAAAATTAATAAAATAATGTTGTTTCGTGTTCGGAATGAACAGTTAAATGTGATTTTGTGTTTCAAAATCGCAAAAAAATTAGTTTTAAAAAAGTACGAAAACTTTTTGTTTTGTTGTGTTTGCACAACTGACATAACATTTTAAAGTTCGTGGTTGACAGGAACGCAAAGGTGGTAAAGCGTCGCGATCAGTCGTGACGTGAAGATGACTGTATTTAAGTAGTGGAAGGGTATTATTTAGCAAAAATCTCGTGCAAAATTTTAGTCAAAATCATGGTTTTGTTAACTCAAGCCGTTTCGATCATTGGATCAGTACTTGTAACGCCACTGTTATTATTTATTTTGTGTATAATATTTTTAGCATCAATTGGCAAATCTATAGGTGTAAGGCGGTTATATGTGAAAATACTTCTTTTAATTTTCGAGGTGAGTTTATTTAAATTGTTATTATAAACGTCCTGTGTTTATCTAATGTTGCGACACTTTTGAAAATCGAAATGCGTGACTGGGGTGTAATTTTAAATTAGTATTGTATGCATATAGGGGTAAGTCCTTTTTTAGACGTGATGTCTAGACATTGCCCTTTAAATTATAATTTATTAATTTATCTTTTATATTGAAATGTGCTTTTAAAAGGTACGCAAGCTAAAGGTTCCGATTTGATTGTTTTTGTTTTCCTACCGACGACGTCTGGGTCTTTGTACTTTTTATAAGGTCAACTTCCTCTTTCGTTTAAGGTTGAACTCATTTTCAAACCTTTTATACTTCAAAATCTTCAAAATTACAGACTCCTTAATTCTCTCAGTGGCTTACTTGCAGCACTCGTACTATGGGGCTAGGGGGGTTTTTGTTCTTATACACCCAATTACTCAACCACAACAATGTGTCAAATGAATAGTCCAAGTTAACTGTTTTTGTATTTGTATTTCCTTCTGAAGATTACAGAGAAGTTATAAAATGAATTTACATTGTTAGTTTGTTGCTACAATACTTAACTTTAGGTACCCATAATTTATTGTATTGTTTGCTTCTGAATAATTTTGGTATGATAATAGGTAGGCTTCAAAAATGATTAAAATATATGATAAAACTTCACACCTTTGCCCTTAATTATTCCAATTTTATTGAAAATACAAATATACTGCTTTATCTTGAGTGGTGGACTTGAAAACCTCAATTAGTAATCATTTAGATTTTCGAGCATTGTATTTGTAGATGATAGATAAACGAAGCAAATAACACATTTAAAAAAATTATTTATTTTTTTCTAACATTTTTGGTAGGTAACTGCATAATTGTTCGATCCTTTCGCTTGCGTAAATGTAAAATGTTCGACAGTTTTGATATTTAGTCAATAGTTAGATTGAGACGCCCACACTGACGACACTTCTCAATCAGCTACCTCGGTAAATGAACTCAGACGAAATTTCGGAAGTTCTTACGGGTCCGATTTTCATATATTGCAACGAAGTTTTAAATCAATGCAAGGAAACGAAAAACTTTTACAAAACATACTAAAAGCCATCTGCTCAGTTATTGAAAGCAAAGTGCATTCAACTGTTGAATTTTTCGTCCGAAACAATGACAGCTTTGAAAGTATGCCAAGTTATTATTTCTTTCTTCTTTTTAATTGGAATATTAAAAATAGGAGCATTTAAGGATCGGCATCGGCAACCCTTACTATTTACCGCTACTTACTTTAATTATTAAAAGATTTGAAAATTGAAACAGTTTTTAATCGTATCTACATCGTAAGCTCATGTTATGAACACGCTATTTTCATTATTTATCATTTATTCGGTTAATGTTTTTAAAATTGCCAAGTTACAACATAATGAGTTTGTTTTGACATTATTATCTATTATCTTCAATTTTTATATGTATTCAATCGAAGGAATAGATTTAGTGCAATTTTTTAATTATAAAATTCAATTGCGAAAAGAACTTATTATTTGTTCATCAGTTGCGTACCAGGAACTGATTGTATAGATGACCGACTTAGCTTGATTGAACTTACAAAGCTGCGAAAAATAATTAAGTTATTCTTTTGACCAATCGGAAATTACAATTCCTTTCATAGCTATTGACATGTCTCGCATCAATAGCCATGTCTCATCTCGGCATTGTACATACTAGATGGATTTTGAAGACCCCCCCCCCCCCACCGATAGATAAACTCTGATTTTACCATCAGTGTGTGGTAAATTAAATTTTCAAGTTGTAATTAATTTATCTAGTTAGTACTACACGTACTATATTAGGGTTATTACTTATATGATCGTCTATAATCTGAATTACAATTGACGCTTTCTGAATTACAAATAGTAAACGTGTAGTTTCAATGTTTATTTCAATAATTTTGGAATACCCTGAAGGGCGTGAAGATTAATATTGCTATATCGCATAGATTTCCACTGACCTCACCATCGATCTATATACCCTAGGCTTCATCGACCTTTAGAATATGACTTCCCCAACATTTTCGCTTTCAATGCTAATGCACGCTTATTTCCTGACGCGATTCTTGCTCTTATCTCAACGGTGCTTCCGGATTTCCCCTTTATCAATGTTCCTAGGTATGTGAACGATTCCACTTCTTTGATATGGGACTTGACACGGAAGTATTTACCGTGCTCAAAGGGCTTATCCTCCCACATCATGTACCCACTTCGTAATTATATAGGAGTACTTAATATCAATCATACTGTCGACATTTAAATATTTTTGCAAGGTTAATAAACCGTTAATAATTTTTAAATTAAATTATTTTTTAATAATATCTCACATTATAATATTAGGGGTTGTCAGCTCGCGTTTAGTTCGAGACTGCTAATAAACTTGCATTACCAGCGGCGGACCCATCTAGGGGCTAAGGAACAGTCTAGATTGACGTCATTGATGTGTATATTATATTGTTGTAGAATGCAAATGCAGAAAAAACCCAAATTTGTTTTTTTATATGCGGGTTATTAAACCATAAAACGAATTTTTTTATATCTTAAGCTTTCAGCAATAATATTTTTTAATCACTAAATTAAAAACGGACGAAATTATTCTCACCAGATTTAATAGCGGAAATCGGGGATCTAAAAAATTCATAGATCATAAACAAAATATACATAAAATCTTTGGCCGCTAAAAAGCATAAATGTTGCAAGTGTAAAGTCAATAATAATTTTGTCAATAAAGGGTTGGTTAAACAAATTTTGAGTGGGTCAACCCTCTGACAACGCTGCTGGCGGAGTGGTTGTAGTTTTCAATAAAAACTTACCTACATTAAATTTATTATATTTAAAAAATGTAGAACTACATACCAACCACTTTAAAATTGATTTTCTCAAGTGTCAAAAGCAGTCGGACGCAACGCTTCTTTATAGTAATTTAATGTTTATTATACCGAAAGGCAACCCTCGCTTCCTCTTTTATACCCTTGTATCTTTCAATTTCTGTATAGGTCTGCAATTTTCACTTAAGTTTTTATGTTTCCTCTACATTGTCTAGTAAACAGTAAAATTCTGTGGAAAATGAATGAAATGCTACGAATAATAATAGAGAAAGGAAAGGACTGTAGCCCAATAAAACCTCGAAACTTATAATAAACAAATAATTGAAAATTCCTTGAATTATCTTCAATTATTAATTTAAAAAAGAAGCACGCGAGATGAAGTTCTGTTACGGTGCGGGGTTGAGTAGGCGCCTAAGGCGATTTTGTTAAAAACTGATGGCAAAAATATGAAATAAATTAATGATTTCAACGGATTTGCAACTATTACTTCCATGTTTGCATAACATTTTTATAATTTGTTATTATTTTTATTCCTAATCTCTTTTTTTTTTTGAAGGAAACATTGCTAAACGTACGGGTTACTAACCGAAAATAATAGAATGATGGCGTTTTCATGGTCGTTTTCATTAAATATTATTTTTGCATCTCGAAAAATTGCATCATTTCTTAAATATAAGTTGTTGGGTCGAAAATAAACGAAATACATTCTGACATTGGCCTAATAACTAAAATAATCATCTTGTTGCAACTTATCCCTAAAAACTTTCTTCTTAACTTTTGTTCATCCATTCTTTTGGCGTCTTTGTTCCTCCTGCACTGTGGTAATTTAACAATATAATTTTTTTAGCGATTCAGGTCATCTTTAATATTTTTCTCGTCCATCAGGTGACGTCTGTTAGTTAATCAAAATTAGACACCAAAATTTTAGCGTTTACTGACTTTCTATTTAAAATGTCGCGTTTACTTTCAATGATTGCAAAATTTATAAATAAATAAGATTATAATAAATAAATTCGTATCTGAATGTAAATATTTTTTACGATGGGTGAATTTTATTTGATTTTGATTTAAGAAATTTTTTAAATTCCATTTCGAATAATTGCATATGAATCTTAAATGATTTCTGTTAATAATATTATTTCAAACTGCGATTAAGAAAGTGAAATTTAAATTTCTACACTTCTTGCATTTTAAGTAACTTGGATTAACTATATCGTGGTTATGCACGAATTTTATATGCGTATGTTAGATGACAAATCAAGGTGACATCACTTTGACGTCGCGAGCTTGCTACATATATTCACTGACAATTAGGAAATTTTGGTAATACTTTTGTTGGCTTTAATTTCGATGTACTTCTCTGCAAAACACTAAAGTGGCATTAAAACAGATTAGTTGTAGTGCAAGGTCTTGCTAGAACCAATCAAATTGAAGTATTCATACTCGCCCTCACTGATTCTCTAATGTGATTGGCTCTTACAAGTTCTTGCAATACGGTGTAACAAAGTTATCTCGATGTGAATGCTACTTTACAATCTTATCAAAACTTGGATCAAGGTGTAAATTACGTTACCTTGTTTCCACCATCGATTTCGCTGCATAGACAATAAATTTGATAAATTCGGCACAATTCGCAATGCGTAGTATCAGCATTTATTATGTTATTGTTCTAAATACTCACCATTGTCGGTATTAAAATTTTATTAATTTCTTTGGAAAATAACCTTCTAATTTGTTGCGTTATTTTTAAACCTAGGTCGTGTTATTGAGTTATTCACAAATTTTATACGCAATGTATTTTTTGAACGTTGAACTATCTATCTATCACCCACTTGATTTAAATCAATTTCGTTTCCATCACTATCAACAAATTAAAAATGTTGAAATTTGTAATCTTTAGACTTTGCTTGGGCTTTTGTCAAAGAGATTCCGTTGTTCGTGTGATTAATAGTATACAAATTGTTCACGCTGTCTTTTATTATAAGTGATTACCTATAGTTATTTTGATTTTGAAAATTTAAATTGTAAGTGCAATAATTGATTACGAGGAATATAAATCCCCCCCCCCCCCATTATACTATTTATAATTAAAATGTTAATGTGAAATTTTCGAAAATTACTTTTTATAATGCAATATTGATACAACCTACCTAATTTTTATTATTTATTTTTAGAATGTTGATGTTTTCGCGTCGTCATTTTATAATTTATTCGCAAATACATATAACTCGTTGTAAATAATTTTTTTTCATAATGTAGGCCACTTTTATTTTAATTACAGACAGTAACAAAAAGAAATCTATAATGTGGGATAGAGAAGCGCCTGTGGATATTTCCATTGGTCGACCTTCAGGCTTTGGAAATTGGAAATTATTTGGTGCATTTTTACTGTTCTAATTTCTATTTTTGTTGCAATATATGAAGAGAAACTAGTCTCCAGTTTGTAGGACAACCTAGGTTTTGTGAATAACTCCCAAACGACCAATCTTCGTTAAAAATTCAAACGAATGAAATTGTCGAGTATTTAATGCCCTATAATTTAATTTCTTGATATTTTTAATAAAATATTAGTCGTTTCCCTATTCTTCCGGCATGGTTTCCACGACACGCAAGCAATAATGTCTGTATATGACATCAAGGACCTTTTAATCTTGGCCAAAAATGTAATTTTTCCATTTATTGACCTATACCTGTGGGTCCACGAGTTGGCTACAAAAGTACAATTCATACCAATTTGTTGATTAGCGAATTATCTTAATTTTTTGATCAAACAACTTCAACTAATTCACACGTGAACAATATCTGGATTTTACATAATTTCATACTACTTATTACACTTTATCGGCATGCTAAACGTTGATAAGATATTTTTAAATTAATTAAATGTTAAATAACACCGCGTGTGTAGATATTTACTGAACAGTTTTGTTGTTATTTATTTATTTATTTCTTTTTAGTCGTATATGGAAATTTTATTTTAAATAAGAAAATCACGTTGAACTTGAAATTAAGTTACTGCATAAATACGGCGTATTTCCGACCTTGTTGGTACTCAGTTATTCATCTCTTATTTATTTATTTTTATTACAATATATAATTAAAGTTAATAATTATAGTACGGCGTAAAACGTTTTTTTTGCCATTAACGATTATTTTGTTAAAGAATGTTCGATCAATTAATGTTTCTAAATAAAAATCACGCTTTAACTCACATTATAATGGCCAGTAGTTTTAAATGCATTTTTCCATTTACTTAATTTATTCGAAAAAAAAATTCATCGCATTATAATATGTACATACAATTTTAATTACATAAGGTTTAAAGTTGACTAATTGATGAATAAAATTAATTAGAAATTTTACAAATAGGTACTTAATAATAATTAATTATGATAGCTATAATTTTCAAAACTTCCATTAACCCTTTCTGACTCACTGGTTACACAGTGAAACCAAATATTTAAGTTTCTATTTTAAAAATTTAAGAAAAAATCTAGTTGAGCTATAAAGGGTTAAGATATAACTTGTTATGTATTGTATTTACTTCCTAAAACAATTTTTTTGGATCGTATAATTTATTGTATTGGGTTATCATTGCAGTACATAAATTTATTACCAAAGGTCAAAGACATGGAATTGTACAAGGGGTTACAACCAGAGAGAAAATTTCTCAATTTTAATTTTGAATGACACAAGGAAAGGATCGAATAACGCACTTACTATATTAAGGGAAGACACCACGGCGACGACTGAGAAAAGCCTATTTTAATAATTTTATTTAAATTTTTATTATCTTTATTTTTTATTTTATTTGTTATAAACATTTTTTTGTCCAAATTTCAAATCATTTGAGTAAAAATTTACCGAGATATCGTGTCTCCAAGTTACGAAAATGTTGTTTCCAGATAAACACAATGTATGTTTGTTGTAATCTCGCACTTCATATTCCAAGAAAACTTTTGTAACTTTGTTGATATATTGCGAATTTTGATAAAATATTTTAGGGAAGTATTTTCAACACCTGAAGAATTCAAAAACTGTAAAAATCTAAATTATTTTGACTTTTTAAAATCGTCACCGTGGTGTCCTCCCTTAAGTAAGTAGCAAATTTATTTTAATGCGTATCCCTTTTCTTTATTATTTGGACACTCCTATGTAGATCGATGATTTATCTTTACCATATAAAAGAAAATACGAGGACATTGTCCTGAAGCTTCGGAAAATTTTATTCTGGGCGAGCTGGTATAAATGCGATTAAATTTTATATCAGATTTTCTTAATCGATTATCAGGCTTAGTGATGTGTTTATAATATAGCATAACTGCTCTAGGCTTTCGTTAAACTAAAGCGTAATGTAGCACAAAACACTTTATAATTTATAAGTAATTCATTATCAAATTGTTATTTAATTCGATTTAATATGCTTGTCATCGTAGTTTTTCATTTATCCTTGACACTTAAACTTTGATGAAAAATTGATAACAAATAAGTTGGTCAAAATTCTAACAATTGTTTTTTAATAATCGTCATTTTTCCTGACAGTAAAATTTAAAAAGGCATTAATTTATTAAAAATGGTCGGTGGTAAATTTTTAATGACGGCACCGGCAAAGTTGAAGTTAATGTAATTGACTATCGAAAATCGATGATAAAATTTGGAAAAAGTTTTGAGTAAACAGTTGTTCGGCTGTGTGAGAAATGGCGGAGTTTATATTTGCTTTTCTTATCTTGCCTTTACTTCTGTCTTTGGGCAAATATTATACAATTGCAAAGTAGTCTAGATTAGATATACACCTAAAATGATTTTGCAATTCTTAATTAATTAATTTTTGTAAGTTTCATTGGAAATAATATAATGTTTGACGTTGATAGGGGAAAAACGAATTTAAATAATTTCCGGTTGTAATTTATTTATTTTATACTATAGCGTCGTCCAATTTTGCTAGTTTCAGAATACTTGATAGGAAAATAAATTGCTTATTGCTTAAAAGCTGTGTAAAGCTTTGCCAGTCTCGGAACTTACAAGGAATTTTATGGCATTTAACTTTTTGTTTGATTCTGTACAGAATTATCCACCGATTCAATAGCTTTTGTTAATATTAATGTAAAATTTTCAATATAGGGAGACCGGTACTAGTCGAACCATTTCAGGTTTTAATTTTTATAATATTTTTAAAATAGGTTTTTCAGTTCAAAAACATGTAGCAAGATTAGCATCATACTAGGATGTACCTATACTTTTACGCATTAGTGCGAAAGGTAGGTAATTTCGATACTCAAATGACAATCACAAAGTTAATATTTCACAACGTTTGTAGGAAATTTTATTTTGGCATTTAATTCTGAAATTTTATTTTTAGAATTATGTTTACTATTTATGTTTTATGATGTTTATGTTGTTTATTAGAATTTCGGCCATTAAAACATTTAAAATCGAATTTAGTTTAAAATTTTTAAATGTTTTTGTTTTGTTGTTTTTATCTTGGAATAAAACTGTGCGAACATTTTTATGGAAACTAAGCTAGAATGGAATCAATCGCTTCAATCGATTGAACAGAACTTCTAATTCGAGGATGAACTTAAATTCGGTTAAAAAATTTAAAAGTTATGACCTGTGATATTTTCGATATAAACTTTAAATTAGTTTTTCTTGAAGCCACGTTGTTAATAATTGTGTATACCAGTGGTCTTCAAGCTTTGTCAATTTAAAGAACCCTTAACTAGTATAAAATAATTATTCCGCAGAACCCGGGATTATGAACAATAGAATATTCACAATCTAGGTAGTACGTTATAAAGATAAACGTTTTAATATTCTTTTTTTATATTATAATAAAAGTTAAAAAAGTATTATAAAGTTTTATGTACAAATAAAATTGGCTCGTTCACGCAATTTCATCATTTTGATGTATATTTTATGCATGTTTATGGAATCCTTTAGGACATTTTGTGGAACCCCAGGGTTCCGTGGAACACAGTTTGAATAACACTGGTGTTTACGATTATGATCGAAGCAACGAACAGATCAACCACAGCTTTTCTTTTCTTAAATCAAACACTTGTAGTTGGAGGATAAACTTAAATTCTATTAATAATTTAACTTTTTTTAACTTTCATACTGGATTTAGGTTTCTCAAAATTTCAATTATATTTGAATGTATTATATTTCAATTTTTTCAATAATTCAAAAATGTAAACGGTGTTTAAACTGTGTTATTTGATTTTTATAAAACTGTATGACATGAAAATAAATCAATAATAGTAATTTATGTGATCAGTTTCGAAAGTAAGTCATTATCGAACTCACGTGATAATCACGCAAGTACGGTAATGATACGTTTTTATGCGTGAATCATACAACATTTTTTTATATTACACCGCATTTTCAGGAAAATTGTTGATTTTTATTTGAATTTACATTTTCCATATTATATTTAATTAATAAAATAATCTGATCAAGCTGTTTAAATATTCAAATATTTACTTTTCTATTGGTTTATACTTGACAAGTAATGCCAACGAACTCCAGGCTTTTCAATTCAAAATAAATAAAAGCATGGCGAATTTATATTCAACACCTGTGATAAAAGTAAATTACTTTCCGCACTAGCGTGGAAATGGCTTATTATGTAACTCAAATCAGTGTAGAAATGAGCTATTACTTAACGGTAGTGGATAAATTTTATTTTAAGGAATTGTATTCCTACAGTTCGGTGGCTTCAATTCAATATGACTTCTATCAAATGGGTGAAATTCAAAACTCGGTCAATCAAATTCAAATAAATAATTTGAATCGATACAATAAAGCCATGCATAACGAAAAGCTTCGGTCTATGAAATTGAAGGGAAATTATACAAAGTAAATTTAGACTTTTGTGAGGGATTAACATTTTTCTAGCGTTTTAAAATAACATTGACATTATTACGCACATCTCATCAAGCAACTTTTACAAGGGCCGTTTATCAAACTTGAATGATGTGTTCTTCCGCCGCTTATTTTCCCATTAACATGTATTGTAATCGATCGTAAAAAGACTATTTTTGGACTGTTAAGCTTCGGTTCTTTCGTAGATGATTACGAAAAAGCGCGTGTACCGATTGACTTGAAATTTCACACACTAGTTTGAAGCAGCTAATTAAATTTAGCTATTTTAATATGTTCAAGTGTTCTTTTTTTTGCTATTTTTACATGTAGGTACAACAGTGTGTTTTATTTTAGATATTCGGCGTGACTTGGAGGAGTAAATTAAATAAGAAATAATCGGCTTCAAATTATTTAAAACTTTTTATATAGCTTTTACTATTTTTTTTTATAGTTAATACTTTGTTCGATCTAATGAACTATGAACTAAATAGTTAATTTTACAATACTTGACTTGTTTTCAATTAACAATCAGACGTAGTATCGACTAAAGGAATAATTTTAAATTCAACCAGACTTTGGGACGAAGTTACCTAGAGGTATTTAATCAATTTGTATGGTAAAGGAAAATTTTAATGCATTTACTCAATTTTTATTTATTAAATAATAATTGACGGTCGTAAATATTAATTTGTCTATTGCATAATTAAATTAGACTTTTTGTGGCCAGGTCGAGTTCATTGGCAAAAATTTAGCAATGGTGAATTCAAAATTCGTTTGCAAAAAAACGAAAACAAGCTTATCAGAAGCTACAATCAATTAATAATTGCAGTGCATCCATCGGCGCCTGCACGAATTTAGTATGTTCCAAAATTAATTATAATTACAGGATTAAATGGCAAATTTTGTTTTCTTAATAAATTCTCAGTCAATTAATTAAGATTGTTATTACATGACGGCCAATAGATAATTGCTAAGAAGACGAGTATCTATATAATTCTATATTTACATAACGACGAAAGGATGTATGTTGTTAAGTCTATTAGATGACTGATTTCTTTATTTTGCTCAATTTATTAATACCTATTATAATATTATCTTTGTTTTTTGATCTATGCTAAAATTAAACTTTTTTTTCTTATTTGCAGTATGGTCGGCGAAATATAGAAGCGCAACAAAAGAAACGAAATCTTCAGGACGACAGCGATGAAGATGAAGGGTATAGTGAAGATCCCAATCCAGAAAACTCAAATTCACCAACGAGTGAAACTCAACCAAGCAATCACATAAATCATCATCAAAATGGCCAAATTCCACTCCAAAATGGCAATAGCCTTATAAATAGGGACGACAAATTAATACTCCTGCCGGATCCGCCGAATAATCATAAGATTGAAGACGAAGCCAAGTTTCCTGCGGATTCCAAGCAATATGGCGATTTTGAATTGTCAAATTGTTTCGAATATATTAAGGGAGGACTCGAGGCAATAATCGAAGATCAGGTTACTTCGCGTTTTGAAACTGAAGAATTGAAAAATTGGAATTTGCTCACACGAACGAATACTCATTATGAATTCATTTCGTGGAAGTTGACGTTTATTTGGGTGCTCGGTTTCTTCATTAGATATTTCTTCCTATTTCCATTGAGGGTCTTCATCTGCTTCTTTGGCGTAAGTACATTACTTTTATTTGTATTTTACAAACTTTAATTAGAAAATTTTTCGTTGTTGTTTCCAAAAAACCTATAAAAGCTAATCCGTTAAATTTATTTCGTGCAGTGGCAAAGCACTAATTTGGTTTGTGACTCAAGAATTTATTATGTCTGGTAATAAATTTGTGAAGCAGTCAACCAAAATTTTTAGTATTCCCTGCAGGCTGGCGGCTTGGTAGTTTTTTGCTGCGATAGCTATAGATTCTAATTTTACTAGAAGATAAATTATCTTCCTCATTGGATTTTGTAACTTTTAAACTACACTGCTACCGAAATTTTGTTAGAGTTTTTGGCAGTTTAGTTTTTGGGCAAAATGAGGGATCACTTAGCTGTAGCCTTTTAAGTTGTTTAAAGCTTTTATTTTTTTATTTAACAGGTTATGTTTTTAATATTTGCAACAGCTCTAATAGGGTACTTGCCGGAAGGTTCAGTAAAACGTTGGATCAACACTAGGGCCTATTTAATTTCATTTCGCATAATGGCACGCTCTCTTTCGGGCATTATTAATTTTCATGACAAACATTATAGGCCACGTAGAGGTGGAGTGTGCGTTGCAAACCACACTTCTCCAATAGATTGCATTATTCTCTCTACCGATATGAATTATTCTTTGGTGAGTTTGTATTAATTTTTAACTAGGTTTCGATACTGCTGCCGCTACACCTTTTTGTCATTACTACTGTTACTGCTGCTATAAAAGGGTTAATGTATCAATCAGCATGTGCTCTTGCCGTACCCGCTTACATTGTGTCTGTTCCTGTTCTTTTCCCGAATTGTTTATTTACAGGGTTTTTTCAACAACAAAAAATACGTTATTTTACCATTGGTTTTTTTGTATAGTTCTGTTTGTGAGCTTAAAAGTTATTGCAGGTTGTGTGGTTGACTTTCTGCACCGCGATAGTCGGATGCATCCCCAATGATCAATTGAAGCAGTGGGTTAATCGATATGTGTCTATTATGTGCTTTGGGGTACTCTCAAGTGCGTTATCTTCCGTTTTTAACTACCATAATCCAGAAAACAGGCCTAAAAATGGTGGTATTTGTGTTGCAAATCATACGTCACCGATCGATGTCTTGGTTTTAATGTGCGATAATTCTTATTCACTGGTAGGTTAAGTAATAATTGTTATTTTAAATTTGGAAAACTGGAAAGTTGGAATGATTAAGTATCGGGGTTTAAACGCGAAAATGACTGCAACTGAATGTTAAACATATTTTTTTGTTATTAGGGCACATGCAAAATTTTGCTATAGAAAACCTTTTCGTCTCCATCAAAACTGATGATGTCGGAACGACGAAAACGTTTCACGCGAAGTTTTGTTTGCTAGGGTGGTGCTTGTAGATATTTGGGAACCTGTAGGTTTTGTACAATTTTTATTTGCCCATTTGTTTTGTTTAAGAACAAGTTTTGCTTTTGTGCATGTTTTTGCTTAGATTGTAATAGCAGACCACAATGGCAAATTATTGTGTGGCTTATTTTATTTGCCGCAAAAGTTCAAATTTATTTATGTAAATGTATTTTTTCCAGATTTTTATAGGTGGGGAAGGGGCATAACTTCCCACACTTGCAAATTAACGAGAAAAGTTTTTTTTAAACCATTTTATAGATATCTGATCTATTGAGAATGATAGAAATCTTACGATCTTCCCACCCCTGTTGTTTTCATTTTTTTTATCAGGAGTATGGACGACTATCCCTCCCATATTTTTGTGTAGAAAACCTTTGAATATAAAAAAAAATTATATTGTACCACGAAGTTCTCAAATTTTTACAAATTGAAAAATATTTTTATTTTCGTTTAATATAAAAAAATCAGAGAGCGCATTCTGCTGTTTATTAAGAGCGCCGCAGGCAAATTTTGAAAATGTTACTGTTTTTCTATTCAACCAAGCTTTCGTGACAGTAATTTAGTTAGGCCTAAATGACGGGAGTACCGAGTGTTAACCGCCTGTGTAAGCTTATCTCAAACAAAAGCTCACTGTTGAGTTCTATATTTATCTGCTAATATTATTTGAAAAAAATGATTGGATCGTTGTCATAAATGTTGCATTATTAAGTCGATAAACCCGATATTATTGGGCTCCAAATACCATTGATCAGAAGGCGGCTAATCCTTATATCCGTACGTTCTTGGACGAAATGGCAGGGAAAACAATAAAATAGCTTGCCAAAAATTATGGATGAAAGATAAGAGCGGCTTATTTTAAATTCCAAAGTCCGAGATAATAAATAGATTAAACTAGTTAATTTGGAAATTGCACTGAAAGCATAATCTTAAAGGCAAAGAGCAAATAAAAAAACATGGAACTACACTCAAGGTGCGAGCCAAATAGAGAGTTCTATTGTTTTATGAGCTTATTGTGACTCATCAAATACATATTTTCTCATTTCATCGGTAATTTCTTCAATGCCAATATGCAAACTAAATTAATTCAATTCATTCAAGCTTGGATGACGCGGCGTATTCTCTATAGAAATATCATTTTAGGCCTACATTTTTTTCGAAAAGCTGGCTGGTGTTAAAACTTCCCAATATCAGAAATTGAAACTATGCAAGAGCCAAGGTGGCTCAATTAAGTAAGGATGTTGATCTAAACTAAAAGTACAAGTCTTCTTTTCTTGACGAGCTTTTCGCGACAACTTTTGCTGTGACTGGTGAATTGTGGTAACGGATGACCATGGTAAACAGTGGCAAAATAAATTGATTTATCACAAAATAAATTATATGTGCAGTAGGTAATTCTAGAATGTTATTTGGGAATTAAATTTTAATTCGATATTTAAAAAGTCAAACTGATATATAATTACGATTGTTTCAAGTTGTTTGGCATTGAAATTAATTAAATAGTATCTATTATACTTTTTTTATTCGAGTGGAAATAGCATTTTTTCCGATAGAATATTAATGGCATGACTAAAACAAAATTAAATTAATCTGATCTATTATTGTAGTTATCGTAAAATTCTCCTTGATAACATCTAAAATGAGCTGAAAACAATAGATATTCAAATAAATACGAAAATTTAGCTAAATTCAGAATTGCTGTTACCGCAGCACAAATGTCACCACAGTCACAGCCAAGGTTGTGACTGTCGCGAAACTCGTGTCTTTTTTGTACGCATACAAAAAAGCTACAACCTATCAAATTTTCACTTGCAGCTTTGACTACGAATACAAACGTACAGAGTAGTGCGTAACAATAGTACAATATTAAACAAAGAATCGTATGAAAAAGATGTTAAATAACAGCTAAGTCAAAGTGACATTTAGCACATTACAAAGACTCTGACAAATGAAGTTGAAATAAAATTATTCTCCGCAATTACCTACTAATATGATTCCGAAAAGACAGAAATCAATGGCCTGTGATAAATCAAATATTAATAGCACTTAACAGGGTTAGTATATAGGTCTTCTCGCCTTTTCCACGTGACCAATTTACCTCCGGTGCTCTCAATATTACGTAACTTAATTAACTTGAAATTTTTAAATAAAAAAAATTTAAATTTTAGTTTTGCAGAACTTAAATAATATGGCATAAACGTACTTCGCATCAATCACATTCAACAAAAAGTTGGTTGATTATTCTAGAATCTAGAGGCTGCTTCAGATGCAAGCTTGCATAAATGCAAATTAGATTCAGTTTTTATGCTATAAGTCTATAGTGACAGAGGAATTGGGTTTAGCAATGGGCTCTAAAGATTTAGCTAAAACTTCGATGGCTGTAGTTATCAATACCATTTAAAAACGCAACCGTGTCTGCTTTTGTCGACGCTTGACCCATTTTAAATTTTTCAGAAAATTTTTTATATTTCAAATTATTGTAATAAACAAGATTATAATATATTAATATGCAAATGTTGACGACTCTGATTTTGCATAATATTAATGTCCTGACGCACAATTTATATGACACAGTAACAAACAGTTGAATTTTTAATTATTTTGAACTTCCGTAAACAATTCAAAGTTACTCGAATTTTTTAAATTCAGGAAATATAAAATCTATTTATAATTGTTTGTATTGTGTAGATATAATATTATAATATGTTCTAACATAAGCTTAAAAAGTAATGTTCTGATATGTATTTCAGTCAATTTATATTAAACTTGCTTATGTTAAACTCATGGCAAGTCTTTTCTGGAGTTGCTGACAAATTTAACTTTTGAAATTTATTAGTTAAAATTATACTGTGTGTATTGAAAATTTTTTCCCGTTCTTTCAAATTACAAAAAACGGTTTCGTTCATGTTTTTTTACTCTCCTTCATAAGCTGCTTCTATAATGTTTTTAATGAGTAAAATAATTATTGAGTTTTGATTTTTATTAATTATGATAATAATTATTGAAACAGGTTCCAGAGAACTCATCAGCTCGGGATATTTTTATTTTTCGCAACTGAAAACATCGCCTGCGGCGCTCTATTGAAACTCTCTAATAACAAACACTTTTTTTTTATTTCTCAATTATAAAAAGGCACACGTAGTCTGAAATTTACTTCTGAAAAATAATTTCATTGCAATACTAAAAGCAAACTTTATGCCCGTATAAGCTTAACTTGGGCAATTGGTTAGAAATACGTTTGCTCTATTTTTTTTTACGTTTTCAAGTAAATCAATATTCTTATATTTTTAAATTAGTGTTAAATTTTTTAGGCACGTATATTTTGGTGCCAGTTCGTTTTTGAATATACTTAAGTATGTCAGTTATAATTTCACGTTCCATATTTCAGAATAAATTATAATTGAGCGAACAATTCTAATTTATTTATGTTTTCAAAAATAACGAAGTTTAGAAAATGACAAGAAAATGCACTTTATAAAATTAACATAAGAGTATTTAAACATTAATTATGTTTTTGATGCCTGAAAGGTCCTAATGAAATATTACAGCAGTCTTTACGTGCTTCAATCCTGAAAATAAATATTTTATCCAGTTTAAATGAAAACCAGCGTTTTCTCATTTTGGACTTCTTTTATACCTGTAACACCAGCGACTTTTTTACTGCAACATTTTCTGCGTTTTTAGCCCAACTATTAAAAAATTTTTTGTTTCTTCAATTTCACAAATTTATTCTTTTACTACCCAAAATGTGTTTTCCTTTTAAACGAACTGTGCAATTGAAAATTAATTTTATTTTGCATGTGCATACTAATAACAGTTTTCTTTACACAAAATTAATATCTACTATTTTTGTGTTAATTGGGCAGTTTCTATATTATACGATTTATTTATAGAATGCTACAAAAATTTTAACAATCGCTAACATTCCAGAATCTTATAACAATCGTAATCTTCGGCAAACACGAAAATATAAATTAAATTACTCATTTGAATAAAGCATAAAATGTAAACTAAGATTTAAATCTGATTTTCATTTTACGCAATATTCAAATGAGTAAATCAATATTTATTTAATTTTTACCCATTATTTAAATTTTTGTAGCATTCTGGATATAACTGACACAAATTGCTTAATTGGCACAGGATATTACTGTTAAATAATTACGCGTGTTAATTATTTTAGTCATGAAGATCGATTTGAAATTTACCTCTAACACCTTAATTGCCAACATTTCCAAGCTTTCTAAAATTTGCTTACAAATGCTTTATGGCTTGTAAATTATTTTGTTTTATTCGATAATGTGATGTGCTCTTTTAGATTGGACAAAGTCATGGTGGTTTCTTAGGCCTTTTACAGAGAGCGTTGGCTCGAGCTTCACCACACATTTGGTTCGAAAGATCAGAAGTGCGGGATCGCCTTGCTGTTACGACAAAGTGAGTTATTACTTTAGAATAATTAAATTATTTCCTTTGCGACTCATTAATGCAATTTAAAGTGACTATATTTTAGAATTTAGAATCACGAAATAATGAACTCCAAATTTTCGCAGATAAAATACACTGTAAATTTTTTCAGATTTTACAATATTGTCGAAAAAGTAACAAATGGGAATAGCAGGTTTTAAAAATTATCTTTTAAATTTGCTTTGACGACCACTTTAAAATGATTATTCCCGAATCCAAATATTTTGTAAAAGCAAATAAATTTTTGCAGTTTAACTGTTTTTTTTCTGTCTGATTATATTCCTTTTATTTATTTTACTTTTCAATTTTAACTAACTTATTGTCAATCTCAAATATTTTAAAATTAATTTATTTTAATTTAATTTTAAATTCTCACAAGTTATAATTTCCTTCAAAATTTTAATGAATTTGATTTAATTATTTTCCATTACCTTGTTTTAACTGCTTCTGTTTCCTGTATATAACTGAATTTAATGTTTTATTTCTTCTAGATATTTTTTATCAATAGTAACTTTTATGCAATGTTATTTATTTTCACATCAACTTAAAAATGGTTTATCACCTTGTCTGGTTGTTGCCCTCTGTAAGCTTAATCCTACATTATGCTTTGAATATTCTATTATAGAGCACAGGCATTCGTGAGCTTTTCAATAACAATTAGATATTAAGCTGAAGGCTTCACTCCAAGGCAAATAACAAAAATTGTTTACTCTTGCTTCAAATTAAATGATAACCTATTGCGGCAGGTAAAAGACAAAATCAGTTACACATTACTTGAGATCATCCAATTGGTGTAAATGCATTTTATTAGTTAAAATTTGGGGGAATTTTTCGTATTGCTAGGATAAATTTATATTTATAATTTTTACAAGTAATTTATTGCAGATTGAAGGAGCACGTATCTAATCCTAAGAATCCGCCTATTCTAATTTTTCCCGAAGGAACCTGTATTAATAATACATCTGTGATGCAATTTAAAAAGGGTAGTTTTGAAGTTGGTAGTGTAATATATCCAGTAGCAATAAAATATGATCCCAAATTTGGTGACGCTTTTTGGAATAGTAGTCGATATTCGATGATGAATTATTTGTACATGATGATGACTAGTTGGGCCATTGTTTGTGATGTGTGGTATTTACCCCCAATGTACAGAAACGAAGATGAAAGTGCAATTGATTTTGCAAATAGGGTTAAAGGTGTCATTGCCAAACAAGGCGGTTTAGTTGACTTAGTATGGTAAGTCTTCGCTTGATATTCCTTTTCTTGCCAAACTAATTTGTTTATTTTTAGGGATGGTCAATTAAAGCGAACCAAAGCTAAAAAAGAATGGAAAGAAAGACAACAAGAAGAGTTCAGTAAAAGATTGAAACTAGAATAAATTAATTTAAATTATATTTTTATTAATGTATAAATTTGAGGAGTAATTGTGCATCAAATGGAAGACCAATGTGTTATCACGTTTCATGCTTAAATTTCGCTATAATTTAAAAAATTTAATGACAATATGCAAGAAAAATGGCTGTGATTGACTAACATTAAAGAAATTAAAAAGTCAAGGTATTTTTGACGATTTTTTGCTTACAAAATTTTATACCTTTTTTGTATTAACAAAACTTGCCCTTTGATGTACAATTGGATATCGTTTTGGATTTAAAGTTTTTAATTATATTTTGGATTTGTATAATTTTAGCAAATTGAAAGTGAAGTTCATATTTTTATGAAAATTTATCGGCTTAATTGAAAATTCTAATGAACGTTTTTGAGATTTGTTACATATTTTATGTTTTTTAATTTGTTGAAGTATAAGTTTTGCATTAGATTTTTCTCTTAAGCTTACCATACTTTTCACATATCTATCTAGTCTTAAGTTTAATAGTTGCAACAAATAATTTGTTTATAATTTATTGTTTATGAATAGGCCAAATGTGTAAATTGTTGTAGTTTAGTCTTTCTTTATTATATGATTGTTATAATTAGCATTTGTATTAATTTTGCACTTTTTTAGAAGTAATAAGTAATGTGGTAATAATGGTATAATTTTGTGCCTAACAGTCTATTCTGTATTTATAGAGTAAGATAAAAATGTGATTGTATAAATATTAATGGTACATTGAATGTTTATGGCGATATAAACATTTGATTATTTTAAAATGCATTTAACTGAGGAAAAATTGAAAAAAAAAAGAAAGTGCATTTAATATTTAATGTAACATTAACTTGTAAGCACATAATTTGTAACTACAAGAACTGTTTTGTAAATAAGTAATTATTTTTTTTGTACATATGAGTTTGTTGTAATTTTTATTTCCGTAAATAAAGTGGAAAAATATTTTAATTTTTATTCTAATTTTATTATTTAATTTAAATGTACAAACATGTAAAGTTTTTTAAATTTAGCAAGTAAAATCCTAACGGCATGAATTTTTGATTTAGCTTTTAAATTAGTAAAAACGTTAAAAAGTTTTGCAAACGACATTAAGTAGAAAATATTACCTACATAACTTTGGTTGTAATATTTTTAAATTTAATAATTTATTTTAATAAACATTATTAATTATTAATAATATTTTGAAAGATGTGTTTTATGATCCACGATTTAGTATCTATGTTGCAACGTCAAGGCTAACATGCCAATATTGTGTTTCTCAAGTTTTTTCAGATTGCACAATCAAATTAATTATATTACCAAATTTTGTTTTGTTTCTGGTGTTTAAGCTTTGTTTAACTTTTTTTTTTCAAACTACTGTACAATCTCTCCGAGTTGGATTATCTGCCGAGTTTTATAATTTTAAAGAACATTTCATTAAAGTATGGAAATCTAAAAAAATTTAAATTTATAAAACCGAATTGTTTAATTTTTGCATAAACATTACATCATTTTGGATTATATATTTACATTATTTTCACATTATGTTTTGATTAAAAATTTTAGACTTTTTTGTAGATTTTGTGAAATGAACATCTACAATTTTCCAATTATTGTAAACAAAAATATGTAAAAGGTAAGTTTTTATATCAGGTACCTTACCGGACCGTAATGTCCGATTGTGATCTAATACAGCAAGAATTGAGACGTTTACAGAAAAATGTATTCTTTTCGGTATTTATTTCAGATGAACATTGTGGTAACTCTCCAAGTTACTTCTGACATTTGATGCATATTTCAGGTCATTTAAAAAGGTTTTTTCATGATTTCTGTTCGCAAGTTTTTCTATCATTATTTTCATTTGAAGTTTTTCTCGGCTTTTCAGTATTTTATATTAGGATATTTTGTTTTTAATAAAACTCCAACTCCACAATGTCTATCTGATAAAAGTAAATTTGCTTTTAATTTATGCATTATCTCAGTAGGCGCTTCTTCATTTTATGAAAAATTTTTACATTTTGTTGAATTTTCATAAGAGCACCACGATTTCCACTCACAGTCACTTTCCGAGATCTCTTCTTTCTTAACGTTTATTAATCCTGTTTCAATTCACTCATTTTTGAACTCGAAACAGAAGAATGTACTGAATTGTCATTCTCAAATAGTGTGGAGTATTTGTAAAAAACTTCCGAACCTAATTCTTTAATTTAATTTTCTATGAAAAGTTCATTTTTTTGAGCTTCCTTAGGAATTTTATCACACATGGAAATCCACCAATCTTTCTTAAATGCGAAGAAACTAAAATTAAACCTCATCCAACAAGCTTGCAAGTAAACTACTAGACAGATCTCAAGAGATTAGCAGATCGAAACGCTGGGAAACTATAGACCTGGCGACGCGGTTTAAATAAACATTTTTTACGTCAATTGTTTTTATTTATTGTTAGAAGAATTATGATTCGTTTAAATTAAAGTCATTCAATGGAATTATTTCCTCATGCCCTCTTGTTTTGCCATATGGTTTATAAATGTTTTGTATCGAACAGATTGTAAATTTAATATTAATATAATAAAAAAAAATTGTAAAAACTTTTTGCTTTTTGGAATTTTAATTATATTTTGAATAAAAATTAATTGAGATTTAAATCAAATTGATTGTCCGACGTCTCGGGCCGTTTTATTGACCAGTTTTCAAAGGTAAATGTTTAATTATTACCTTTTCATTATATCGTTTGTATTTGTGATTTTCATATAGTTTTCCATCAATAAATTTTACAGGAATTTTACTGTGGAAATCGACATGAGCTGAAAGTGAGATACCAAATAGGCCTTTGCCTTACAAAAGCTGGGGTAGAAACTATTTAAATATAATACTGTTCAGATCTGGACTATGAGGAAAAATTCAAGTTTTTGATCTTGAAGGGGAAGGCGCGAGTACATATTTTTGATAAAAGATGTTAAAAATTATTCTTACGGCAAACACAAGGGCGGATACAAGGGGTATTGAGAATTAAAAAAATTGTTTTGGGATATTTTTCAAATTTTCGAAAATTCAAATTTTTTTCAAAAAAATTTTGAAACATAATATATTAATTTTGATAAAGAGTTTGAAATTCAATATAAGATTTTGTACATTATTGCAATTATTCGGACCCAATTTATTTACCTGCTAAATAAAAATGCAAGCAATATGTGCCAAATATACCCCCCTATTAGAAATATCTCAGCTCCTAATAATAATAATTCGACAGCTAAATCTTCTCGGATTTTCCATTACCCAAAATTTTCACTAACTAAAAAAATAATATGAACAAAGCCACGCCTGCTGTTCAAAAAAATCATTTCAATTAAATTGTTTATTCCAGAAATAATATAAATTAGAATTAAAATATTGACTGAACTACTTGTTTGTTTATAGTCCTAAATGGATTAAATCTTGACGAATTGATAAGTAATATATCAAATTGAGGTCGAATTAAAATAATACAGCAGCGTCGTTAATTTTTAGTCAAATTATTATAAGCAATATATTTTTTCTGATTGAGAATCGAACCATCAAACTCGGCTATCTTTGTTGCTCACACATGAAGTCTTTCATACGAGAGCAGAAAGGAGTTATGTAAGAATAAATTTATACGCTGTTGCGGGTCGAGATTTTCTGTGGTATGTAGAGTGGATTCTGAAAGACTACCATTGTTTCTTGCAACAGTCGCGGTTTGTGTTGGATGCGATAACGTTCTCTCTCCAGTCTCAACGGGGTAAGCAAGTTTTATAATATGTTTTTAACGTCAAATTTTACCTGTACGCCTTTTATATTGTAACCAAAAAGTTTTTAGAATACTTTTTTCGAATCTAGAAAAAAAATTGGCATTTTTTGCAAAACGGAATTTATAAGAAAATAGGGGTGGGTTTCAATATTTTTTTTGAAAAAATGTTGAGTAAACAAGGCGGAAATAAAATTATTCCACATTTAATGGAAAAAATGGGGGGTCGAGGTTATTCTGAAATGTTTGATAGCGGATAATAGATATTTTTATCGCAAAGCATTTTAAAAATTGGCTAATATTTGAGATATCGACGAATCGAACTTTTGAAAGTCAAATTTGCCGTATACGCATTTTCTTAATCTTACTTCCACTTGAACGATTTTACTCAATTTCTCTCTTCATTAATTTTTAATTAAATGTCATTAACGCTAAAATTTAAGTAAGATAATCATCGCTCTGTCTCAATATTTCCAGTAATTTACTGTTTGTAAGTGTAAATCAAAGAATTGATGTTACTAAATTTTGTTCAAGTGTAGGACGTAAATTAATCTAAACTTCCGTTATTTTTAAGTTACATCTTAACCGGAAATTAAGTAGTGCAATGATTAAACCGCGGTTTTTGCGCTTAATATTTGCTTTCAAGTTGTAATGCATTTTTCATTCAAACGAACGTTTTTAGTTTTGAAATGTTGTACTGGTACCCAAAAATAAAATTATGCTCGAAGGATAAGTGTCAATTTGCACGAATTATGTTAAATTTCGTCGTATTAAAATATTTTTCGCTTTGGAAACGCAAATTTTGAAAATTTGGTGACCTTTCTAGAATTTGCCGATAAAGAATAATTAAAGGAGACCTTGTAAAGTAAAATCTGCAACAGCAGTTTTTATTACAGTGCATGGTGAACCCTGTGGGGGTCATGGGAAAAAAGATAATTTCTGGACTAAAACTGAAAATCAAAATATTTTATATATTCAATAATATATTATTCAATCTGAACCTTGATAACCCAACATGCTCTCAAGATCTCAAAATTTTCCTCCTGTACCTAACTCAATTAGCGATCACACCATACCACCGATACCAACTAACCGAACAGCCAATTCGAATTTTCATCACTTTTCTTATATATTTGAGCTTCCAGCATAATATCAGATTTTTTAATTTATTATATAATTTAATATCGAAAATATAAGTTAAAAATAAGTGATTTCTTAATGATGCTTAATTGATAACCCAGAAAAAAGTTCATGAACGAGGAACCATCTTTATAAGTTAGTATGGTGATACATATTAATTTACCAGACAAACCTACTTAATTTATTTGTTACATCATAAACAGATGTTCAATAAAAAATCTTCTTTTTTATTTTAATTATTAAAATGTGCATTTAACAGCTTTCTTAATGCACTGCAGTTGATTTATACACGAGGCGTTCAAACGCATTGATGCCTGAAAATGATCTAAATTATTAGATACCAAAACGTGGGAAATTTTATTACAGGCGCAATAATTTAAAAAATCATGTAGGAGTTGCGATTTAATTAAATGATTTTTTTTTGTTATTTACAGGAAGTTAATGCAGTAATAAATAAATAGTTAAAATTAGTTATCTGTGTAACTACATAATAAAATTATTTTTAGACTTTGAGCTTTTAGTTCATAAAGTTTTAATAAGCGGAATATGCATGCATTCTCGTATTTAGAATTCGATTTATTTATCCAACACTAAAATAAGCTTTTAATGAACTCACAGATGGATCAGCACCAGCAGCAGTTTGATCTTGCTTTTCTAATGGTCTGACATAATTTCTCTCAGAACATCAAAGTCAGAGAGGCGGATTGGCTATGACGTTGAAAATCTCAAATAGAAATACTGAGGATAAAATTATTGAATTACTCGGTTGTAATTTTTACAAATTTCTTATAATTTAAAATTTTATATTAGGAATAATAAATTCGATGCGGTTGAGTAGGTGATGCAAGTTGATCTTTTTATCAATGATGTAATTTTTATTCATATTCCAACCATACGTTTTATCATTGCTTTCGTTTAATGAGAAATCATTTAATTACTTGTTTAAATTTCAACCTAATTATTTCTAAATATAAAAAATTTCACGATTTTGAATTTTTTTCAGTAATCGGTGAAAATTTGAGACTTCCACTTGATATATTCGTATTTCAAACAGGATCGTGTGGGTTTACATATAATAGCAAGGAAAAGACCTTTAAAAATGCCTACCTACACAAAAACAGTTTTACCACGTTTTGCTAGCATATAAAACTAATACTACATTTTTATTTCCATAAAATCTCTTTTCCAGTCGCTGATTCACACTTACTTCCAGCGTCCTTTATACTACGCTATAACATAAAATCAAAATTCATAACCATTTCCGTTCAGAGACGGAAATAATGTGAAAAATTTAATTAAATCAGACCTTTGTATAATTTGAAAATCTAAAAAAATTCATATGAACTCGCTTAGAAAGAAATTTCCGAAGGCGTTCCATAGGGATGTAACCTTGCAATGCTGTTATTTATTTTATACACGTAAATAACCCATCTGGTGGGAATGGTTGCTTTGGCCTGTTCGACAAAGATCATTTAAAGAGCAAATCCTGTAAATATCAAATGATATCCAGGGAACACGCAGTTCAGTCGTTTCGAGTAATTTATCCTGGCAAGTTCACTCATGGACAGGTCTAAAATCCGGCTCTCTGATTGATCCTACCGTACTCAAGAGATGTCAACAGGATGTCTGCTCTCACTGAAAAAAATTGTTAATGAAAAATTCATAAGTTTTGCGCCGATGAACAGAATTCATCATATTGATAAACAATTCATAGTATTCATGAAAAAAATCATCGCATTTATGAATTTGTTCATCAATATAGTTCATCGACGCAAAAATGATGAATTTATAGTGGGAAAGAGCCGAACCAAGCGCGGATACAAGGGGCGTAACGGGGGTAACTACCCCCCACGAATCTTAAAAAAATCGGTAAAACACACTAATAATACAAATTGTATTAATATACCTACTTTCCTTCTTTATTTGAAATAAAAATTAAATTCAAATTAAATTAAAGCAAGGGAATTCCTCTAAACTTTTTCATAAAAATTTCTGTAAATTTTTGAATTTTAATTATTTTGCGAATCTTAATTTTTTGAGTAGATAATTGTGTTTATTTTTATTTCTGGGGGGATCTAAATTTCAGTGACGATGGGGGAGGGGTTGAAAAATACTTAAAATTGCGTGACTTAATTTATGAACAACTCCATTCCACCATTGCGAAAAAATAATAAAAATATTTTTTAATTTCAAATGGGGTTTGCGGCGTTATACGCAGAATAAATCAAAGTTTTTTTTGAAATAATAAAAAACACTCCCAAAATTGGCGAACTTTAAAATCCAATGATTTTTTTCTGAAAAACTGAAATTTTTTATAAAATCCGAGTTTAAATATTTTTTCTAAAAATTCAAAACTGTTTTTCGGTTGAGTAAAAAAAATTGAAAAAATTCACAGAAATGTTTTTGATGGGATAGTATAACATGTAAAAATTTCTGTCAAATTAAAAGGGGTCGGGTTCAAAAGTGGCCTATTTGGCGTGGAATGCCCCTATATTATTAAAATATTTCTTTAATATTTTATAGCTATCCCGTCACTGTTTCTATCGATTTTCTTTTGCAGCCAAGTTACCTTGCAGTTTTATTGCCCATTTATTTTAAATTATTTGTGTTGTTTCTATTGTTGTACGACTATGTTCATAAAACACATCCAAACCGGTTTATAAAAAACAATAAAGAAAGTTACTTGTGCCTTTTCTATTCAACCGTTTTTGCATAACTACATAATATATCAGAATATCAAGCATTTGGGGTGATTCGACCCCTTCATTAAATATTTTAAACTGATTAATCTGCTTAGTTTTCTTCCAAAACCTTAAAAATTATTATTTTATTTCAGGCGTTAATTCTTCAAAATGAAGACCCGCTTCTTAATTTCTGCGGTTTTATTTGCACTTTTATTCCTCGACGTTTGTGCTCAACATGCAGTAAGTAACACAATTGGCCCATTTTTTTATTTGTACCTACACAAATTTATTTTATAGGGAAAACATAAGAAATATCGCAGACGTAGGATAAGCACCACATCAACTGAAGCTTATTTGGAAAATGAAGTCGATAGTGACTTCCACGATGATTTGGAAGGTCCCGAAGAACCATCTGTCGAGGCTGCAGAAAACAAAGCTTCCGCCGTAGGTATGAAATCTTTTACTTTTTCTGTAATTTATAAAACTGCAATAAAAGGTGTTGACTTTGTGTTATTATACTCGTATCCGATTTATCCGTTAAAAATTGTAATAAGATAATTTGATGAGCTTTTCTTTACTAGATCCCTGCACAACTGTGCATTGTGGTGCTGGAAAGGTATGCGAAACTGATAAGGACAATGAACCACGGTGTGTTTGCATTCCCGAGTGTCAAGAAGAAAGCGATTCTAGACGCAAAGTTTGCTCCAATCATAACGAAACTTGGTCGTCCGATTGTGAGGTTTATCAGCAAAGGTGTTGGTGCGAAACTGGAGATTCTCGCTGCAGAGGAAGCGATTATAAACACATCCATATCGAATACTACGGTCTTTGCAGACATATGCCCGTACGTACCTTGTTGTTTTGCCGAAAATTAAAACTACGATTAATTTAATTTTTCTAGGACTGTGCACCGGAAGAGATGGCCGACTTTCCCAGACGTATGCGTGATTGGCTTTTCAACGTCATGAGAGATATGGCCGATCGCAGAGAGTTGACTCCTCATTTCTTGAAAATGGAACGTGAAGCCGAAACCAACATGACCCGAAGATGGACTAACGCTGCCATATGGAAATGGTGCGATTTAGATGGAAATCCACCAGACAGGTAAGAAATCGTATGCCAGAACGTGAAGAAACTGTAGCAATTTTTTTGCAGATCCGTATCTCGTCACGAACTTTTCCCAATTCGAGCACCGCTGATGGCTTTGGAACATTGCATCGCACCTTTCTTAAATAAATGTGATGAAGATAACGATCACCACATTACATTGGAAGAATGGGGCACATGTTTAGAATTGGATGAGGTAAGATTATTATTATGCTTTCTCTATTTCTGTTGTATTGACATCATAAATTTTCTTTTAGGATGAGTTGGAAGATAAATGCGATGAAATTGCTGAAGGTTAAGTTGTGTCAATGAAACACAATGTACATTTTTTTATTTAGATTTAATTACGATGGTGCTAAAATAATTATAGTTTAACTATTAAGTTTCTTAATATTATCCATTTACGATGCTTTAGGTCTTATATTAGCAACACTGCCATTTATGTAATTTTATTCTGTACGAATTGCGTAGGTATTGTTTAAAATTCTAATGATATCAATAAAGTTTGTTTAGTGCTTGATTTTACTTATTTGTGAAAGTTTAAAGGAAATTAAATCGTAAAAATTTGGGAACGTTTGAATTTTATGGGAGAACAGAGAAGAGAAAAATTTTAAAAAATTACAAAAGCAATATTAGTATAAAATGTAAAATAATACAAAACACTAGTAGATAAAAAAACATAAAATTTTCGCAATTAGATTTAATTAAAACCTTAGAAAAAAATTAAATTAACTACATTTGGACTTTTCTCCAGAAATGGCTTAGATGTACTGTAGCCCTTCTACTATCAATATTACCTTTGTAATAATTTTTCCCATTTAGCATTAAAAAAATAACTTGGAGCTCCAGTAGCCGGGGTTGCATATTTCTGCGTATTCATATTACCGTAAAGATTGATCAAAAAATAAATATTACAAAAACGAAGTATATAAGCAACGCTTCCACAGACAGATGAGAAACAAATTTGAAATTGGAAAGTGCAAATCTTTATTATTAAAATGTCGAAACTTATTTTAAACATATTTTATCCTAAAATTTAAAACTGGCTCTCATAAATTTTACCTAACTTTAATGTAAAATTCAAACGTAAGTGGCTTTATTGATCTCCATCCAGGGCCGTGTTGAAAAATTACACCTATCTATTATTATTTATATTATTAATTTTAATTAAATTTACAATAGTTTTTCACTGCTAGATTGCTCTGATTGTGCGGTTTAAAGACCGTACTGACCCAACATTATCTTTGATTCCTTTTAGGTTGGTAACTTACAATGAACCAATCAGAGGTGGTGCGTTACGGAATAACAGACATGGTTTTTTATATTTTGTTTCTTGAATTTTGTTTTTAACGCGGCAAACGTTTGTTGGCAAATACAAAGACGAAAAGTGTGATAAAAAATTAGACAGCAAACGGAAACTGTATAGCAAGAAAGTATGAGAAAAGAGAAAAATATTTCATTATTATTATTATTGAATAATAATTTAATATTATAATTTGTAATTGAATAGTAAGCTTTCGATATTTTACATAATAAAATTTTTTTTTATTAATTTTTATTTATCTATTAATAATTATATTTCTTGCATTTTATTTTTATTTATTTATCAATAGGACTTAAATAGCTTTTAATAGGCTAGAATGCACCTCTGATTGGTTAAATATAAATGAACCGACCAATCAGACAGTGGTAAAATAATAAGAACCTTCTGTAGACTTATATCCGCCCTAACAGAATCATGAGCTACTTCTAGTGATACAAAATACTCAGGTATTTAATTTTATCGGTAAATATCAGGGTATTTACCCAAAATGGATATTTTGCCGAGAATTTATTATTTAATCCATATAAATCAGAAAAGTATAGCAGTTTAGTCAACTTTTTTGCATTTTTAAATTTGCTTAATGCCCGGTTTCCTCACTTATAGATAAATAGCCGACAACTTGTCGGCAGTATATACCGCCGACAAAATACATTTTTTTATCTATTAAAATGTAGGTTATAAGATGAAGTGATATAAAATAACCACGTTAAAACATATTAAAATTTTGAACCGAAATGTCCCGCGCCGAAATCCATACCAACACATTTTGTTTCAATATCCTCAATAATAAATTTCGAAATTTGTGATGTTGAAAATTAAAATACACGAAAAACATTTTGTTTCTCCATAATTTGGATACAACATTTTTCACGCATGAAAAGTTGAAGTAGTAATCCACTTAAAGAATTGCGTAAACGTTAGATCCAAAGTGATTGAAGTAGGTACTTATCTACTTAACTTAAATAATAATGTGAAATTGCTTTTAAGATTTTAAAATAAAAATATTTGTTAATAAAATATCTTGAATATAACTTAGTTAAATAATAATAAAATATAAAGTAGGCCACTGTGGCAAAATTTGGCCATACTGACGGCTTTCAATGTGTTGGTAGGTGTAACAATTGCACACTTGTTGAATTATAAAGCTTTTGATTATTAATTTATTATAGCGCCGAAATTAAGTTGTGCGTCTTTAATTCGACGTAACTATACAAATTTCACAATTCTGCCATCTGTTATTATTGAAATTAATAGTTCTGGAACGCTGCATGAAGGAACAATGCGTTTTTTTTTCAAAATTTAGGCTGGAAATGTAGTTATGATGTCCGGTGAAGTTCATTTAAACGGGTCTAAAGGAAGAAGAAAAGTTATAGAGAGCACGTAGTTGAAATTGTTGCAGACTGGGTGGTCTGGGGGTATGGAATACTCTCTCTACCCTACGCTCCCACAAGATTGAACTGATATAATGGATGTAGGAGAATTATAGATTCAATTTGAACAATTTCATACATTCAAGGGTAGGTAACTACAAATAAGGCAGATGTTTTATGTTTTATAATTAACGACATTTTAGTTCGAATATTCTACGAAAATTATAACAATTGAGAATAACGGTCTAGTAGCCTAGATATTTGGGCTGGAGAATATTTTCCATAAATCATAAAAAATCTAAGGAAATCTTAGATGATAAATCTTAGGATTATACTATAAATGAGCTTTTTTTGCTATTTTTAGTGTTTTGAAAGAAAATCGAAATCCGTGGAAATCTCTCAAGAATCTCGTAAAATGAAATCTAGGGTTTAGAATTTTGTTTTGCGATTTACCCCTCATGTAAGAAAACAGCCTGTCGCCGGCACTAAAGTACAATAATTATTTTTTCGCTGTATTAATATTTAATGTAACATTAAAATTGGAGCAAAAAATTAAGGTAAAATTGGCCAGTGAGATTGAGATCAACAGGAACTGCAACAGCAAGAAAAATTAAATTCTTTTGAAAGGGCGGGGCTGGCCTAAAATGTTGCTCTTGCTCCCAGGACTTTATTTTTGGAAATATCAAAATAATTTTATGAAACAATATAGAACAAACCTGTCAAATTTTAAAAAATTTAATGAGTGAAATTTTGTTATTGATTCGACCTTTAGTATAGCGCCGGAGGCGATTCTTTAATTTTCTCAAAATCAATTTGCTTTGAATAAGTGTACGTGCTGGTATGCAATCATATAGTCGGCCCCCATGCCTGATCATAGGTAATATAAAAAATTTCGAATCTTAATTTTAATTAATATATACTTTTCCAGCTGAAGGCGGGGACGTTTACCTTGCCATGATAATCGAACGCACGGTATCAAACCGGGTAGAACTGTGGACGCAAACTTTTTCATCACCCAGATCGGTGAAATCTTCGCCTAGCGTATGCAATTTTACATGCCTTCGTGGCCCAAGGACAAAACTATCAAACACCAGATGAAGAAGATTAAGGTGCCTGCGAAATCAAATGTTTGCATTTGCCATACAGCTACGCTACGCTACGCGCCGAAGTCTTAGCTGCGGCACTGTCTTATACCAATATATGCTCTTTTGTTTTCAAAACTTTAAATTGTTATTTTTACAAATTTGTCAACAACATGCAAATAAGCAAATAATAAATAAATTAAATATTAAAAAACCCAATGAATACAAAATTACCCAGACGCAATTTGAAAGTTGTACTTTTAATGTTATCTTTACAATGTTGATATTAACATTGTAACAATGTTATGTTATTTGGCTGGTCGATATTTACCTGATTTATTACCCCACGTACTTGTCCAAAGACGATAAGCGGAACATATGGAAGGGGGGGGGGGTATTTTAATTTTGAAACGTTCTGTACATGTAGAAAACTTAAAACCGTTTCATTGTTTTCTTAAATTGGTATATTGAATAGAATTATGATTGTTTTCATTAGACTTGATTATTTCCGGTTTGCAGCTTTCAACTTTGAAAAACCGGAAATACAAATTAAAATTTTTCCCAATGGAAATTTGATGCCGTTTGAAAATCGAAAACATTCTCACGACCATCCCATCCGTCTGTCTGTGTCTCTACTTATAAGCAGTCTCTATTAGAGCAAATTAATAAGATCCTGTGAATGGGTTATTCTCTATCAAGAAGAATTTAATTAGAATTACGATGCTACATGGCAGAAAATTACGAAATCTAATGAAATTGCATTCTGACCTTGTCGCAAATTTGTATAATTACTCCTGTAATAAACACAATTAATTGATAATTAGAATCGCAGAGATGTTTATGAAATTTAAAAACAATATCAAAGTAAATTAAATTTTATGAATTTCCAGCTCACAACTTTTCATTAAAATTAATTATAATTTTTAAAAAAATAATTTTTTGTGTTCGATAAATTTTACGTTGAATACTTTGTAAAATTAATTTTACCGATTTTAATATAGGAAAGGTTTAAAAACGAAAAAAGCGGTTTACTTTTGGACATTTTATAACAAAACTTGCTGTAAAATTTATCAAGCCACGCTCAGTGTCGGTTACATCGATTGCATTCGATTTGGATGTTTGTATTATTGTGATTGGTCGTAAGCGTCATGTGACCGATTTACGTTTGCGCACTTCACCGTTTGTTGTTTGGCGCGCACAGTTTATCGAGAACTCTCAGAGTAGACGCTTTGCTAAATTCGCGTGACCGATCGTTTCGTTAGTAAACAAACTAAAATAACAAAAATGGTGAGTTGATTATTTACCTTGCACAGATCTAATTCCGGTTTGTTCGATTTCGTCTTCGTTTAAGTGATTTTTTGTGTTATTTTTAGGCAGGAGGTAAAGCTGGTAAGGATTCAGGAAAAGCGAAGGCAAAAGCGGTTTCTCGCTCAGCTCGTGCCGGTTTGCAAGTAAGTTAATTTTAAACTGTTTATTTCGTCTTTTTATCGGTAAATAATCGAAAAGATGACATCAAGTATTGTACGGCTTGTCGGCATTTTTTTGTTGTAGTCGTTTGTGAATGCGGCATTATTAATTTATTTTGTGTTGTTTTCTTATTAGTTTCCTGTGGGAAGAATTCACAGACATTTGAAAAATCGCACCACAAGCCATGGCCGTGTAGGAGCGACCGCTGCTGTTTATTCTGCTGCTATTCTTGAATATCTAACTGCTGAGGTGAGTAATTTGGGAAGCCATCTTTGTTATGTTTTGCTGTCATTTTCCCGCCCATTTTTCGAACTTCAAATTGCAACATTGAATAAATTGGGTTAGTAATTTTGAAAATGCGATTTCAGGTACTCGAATTGGCCGGAAACGCTTCCAAAGATCTTAAGGTGAAGAGAATCACTCCTCGTCATTTACAGCTGGCTATTCGTGGAGACGAAGAATTGGACAGTCTGATTAAGGCGACGATTGCTGGAGGAGGTGTTATTCCGCACATCCACAAGTCGCTTATCGGCAAGAAAGGTGCACATTCACAGCCAGCTTAAGGCAACAGTTTTTTAAATGTTTTCTTTTTTTTCAAATGTATAGATATTTTTTTTTATTATTACAACTTTAGAAATAAAAGTGTCTCAATGATGTGTTTTAATATTGTTGAGCACGTCGGTAAATGAATTTCTCTAAATAAGGAAACGCTCATTTTGTAATCATAAAGAAATGTTTTAGTTTATTAAAATTGTTCACGTGACCATTATTTTTAAGCATGTAAAAAATTCCGTTATGTGCCTTTCATATTTAAAATACATTTAAAATATCGACTAAAAGTTCTTACAATTGCATAACTTAAGTGGTTTTAAAATTTGTAATCTAGTTAAATCAGTTTAGTTTTAAGGTGTATGTTCAATATGCCACAATTTGTGTTCTTAATAAAAATTTTCCTAAATATTTATGTTTCTCATTTTTAAGTCAAATAATAACTTATTTACTCGTACGGCTGAAAGGTTATTCTTCACAGACTATGACGTAGCCAAGTGCATTCCAAAGTAGAACAATTTTTGCATGTAAATGTTTATAATATTAAACGATAAAGTGACATTTCTGATGTTATCTTTATTTTATGTTAATTGTAAGATTTTAATAATCGAAACTTGAATGTCATATCAAGTATTGTTAATACATTGAAGTATTGGCAACATTTTATTTATAAGATAAGTAATTATAATACCATTTCATATTGCTTTGTGGGTGCAATCGAACATCCTGTCGATTAAAGTTTAATAAGTACTATCGTATGTTTGTCTAATAAATTATTAAAAGGCGAACGGTGACTTGCAGCGAAAACTTCGTATGATGTATTTTTTGTTAAGTTATAAGATGAGACAATACATTTTCAAAATACCATCCCGAATGTTGACAACATTCTTGTATACTTTGTGCGATTGCCTAGCATGCAATATACTGCATTTTGAGCTTTTTTACTATGCGAATTGCACTTCAGTGGTTGACTTTAATCTGGTTGAACATAATATAAAAAGTGAACATTTTTCACTTCGTTCATCGCACTACGAAGCACTTGTCTTTTTGGCTTTCGTAAAGAACCATAGCTCTTTTGTTGCTAGTAACGGCAATCTTCAAATACTTGTAATCAGTCGATTTCTAACCGATTATGAATAAACACTAATATCGACAACCGCATCAAGTTAAGAGTAATAATTACAAGAATTAGTTATTTTGTTCATATAATAAGGAATTTACAATGACTAGCTATAGCTGCGAATATAGGGGGCTCTTCGGACCCCATATTGCTACGTCCCTGCAATTATTTTTGGATTTTTAAATTTAATTTCGGTGGAGGGCTGTATAATTTATTTATTTAGCCTACAGTAGTAAAATAAGAAAATTTTAATAATTCATGTACCTACCCTTGGTAATTTTATAGTTTTAAATATTCGTTTTGATTTTGATCTTGACAGTGCGCTTTTTCGACAACTGCACCGATTGGTTAAAAAGATTCAAATTGAATTCTGTCATTTATTTACCGGTCAAATTCTAACCTACAAATAGAATAATTTATAATATTATAAAGTTTTGAAAATGGACATTGTTGCAAATCACATTAAGTTACCATCTTACTTATTAGAGCTTGAAATACCACACGATGATATCGTTCTCGTTCATGGCAAACCTGTGAGTCTTTTGTATGTAGTTTGAAATTGAACCTGACGGTTTACCTCTTTTTTTTAGAGAAACAATGACCCGAACAAATCTGCTAGTGAAAGTTTGGGTAATTCAAGTGTAATGTCGAATAGTGCTTGTAATAATTTGACAGGTTCTCCACTCGAAGTAGATTTAAGTGTTTTGCCATTTGGTGTAGGTCAGAGTCAACAACTGGAAGATTCCCACTTACCCGTTGAATTAAGAGCTGCCAGGTAGATTCATCAGCATGAGAAAAATTAATGTTTTAATTGCATCTTTATATTCTGCAGGAAATTTATAAACAATAGTAATAATAATAAAGATAAGAAGTTGTCGGATGCGATATTTTGTGTCTGTAATGGAAACGATTGCGATAGGACAGTTGTGTTGGGATCACATGTATCGGAAGGGACCGTAACAGGGACGGTGATTTCTGTAAAAGATTCACTGGATCTAACGAGCATAAAGAATAAATTGGACGAATTTTCTAATGTGCATATGGAAAATTTTGGAACTTTTACACCGAAAGTAGATATTTTAGTTATCAACGTTTTTTGAAATGTAATGGTTACGTGTTTTAGGTTGACATCAAAACTAAGTGCATGTATGAATTGCATTGCTCTAAATTAAATGCCGATTGTTTATTATCTGGGTTGTGGAACGGAAGCATATTAATTGAAGCCGTGTGGAATTCTCTTCAATTTAATATTCCCGACTCTGGGGCATCCATTAAAATGGTATAGTTAGCACTTTCTTTTTTTTATTTCTAATCGAACTGAATATTTTAGATGCTTCAAATTGTGCTTGGACATGAAAATTCAATTTTTTATCCTTACTTTGAAGATCTCTTATTTTTGCAACACTGTTTTGATGTACTTGGTAATGAAGTAGAGTGCCAGCATGATACACCAATCAAATTTGAATTTAGACATAAGAAAGAAAATGTTGAAAACGTGTCTGATTTGTTACAATTCTTAAATTTCATCGTAACGCCAATCGGTATTCCCAAAACCATGGAAGAGGCTATTCAACATTCTGAAAACTCCTGTTTTATAGACAAATTATGGAATTTTGTTAAACGTAAGTTATTTTTTTCTGTTGATGAAGTTGAATCGGAATGGGTATTGCCAGGTTACTTAAAAAAATAAGTAATAAATATGAATCTTGTTCGCCAATCATATCAACTTATAATAGGGAGGAATCAGATTGAATTCTATAATAATTATTCTTAATTTTTGTTGTACAATCATATTTTTTTTATAGTAGCTTTAGGTACTATAAATTTAAATAACATAAAAAAGGGCAGATGTAATAATTACATAGAAAAGCGTTGCGGATCCAGGATTGTGCATTTTTTAAGTAATGAAAGTATAAGCCAGGTGTTTTTGGTTGAGAGTATTTATGTTGCTTCGTATTTTTAGCTGTATGATATGCATATTTTCAAAATTTTCGTAAAACTGGTTTTTGTAAGTTTTCTATGTAAATTAGGTACTTTCTTTCTTATAAAAAATCAATTCACTTTCTTGTAACATGTAGTTTATAATACCTAATAACGAAATCAGATCTGTAAAAAAATTCTGTGAAAAACAATCTGCACTTATGGCTGAAGCCAGCATGAAAGGTAACGGGAACCGGTAACGATTAATGAGTTAATCCATTACATGGATAGATCATTTCTTTTAAATTTTATTGAATAAAATTATTTTTATATAATAAAATCTTCCCATTTGCCCATTTTGGGAGTTTTGTTTTCTGAAAACATTATGAATTTTAATGATCGGAGTAATGAACGATTCAGGATGTTGGTTCAAGTTGGGTTAGAGAATATTAAAGTAATAAAATAATGAGCTGAGCTGATATGCTGGCAAGGATTGGCTCCAACCTCCAAAGATAACAGTCCACCCTTTCATCTCGAGTAGTTAATTTTATTGATATTTCATTTAGTGTTCAAATCTAATGAAGCACCAAACCCAAGAAGGTATCTTTGGTATTTTGAAATTTCTTTTCTTATTTTTAATTCCAATAACCACCTGTTGATACATCCCTGATTTTCACATTAATTTCTACTCCTGACAAATGATTTTTCATAAGAAATATTTTGAGCATCTAATCAGAAAATGACGCAGAGGAAGATGAAGATAAAAATGTAAGATGTGATAGTTGTCCGAGATGGTACCACCTTAAGTTCTCCGATTTTAAAAATGTCTCATATTATGGAGCCTCCAAATTTTATTAAAAATAGCCAGAAAGTGGCATTGTATTGGTTGATGACCAGACAGCTCGAAAATTGGCTAATATGTAGTGTATTTTTTCGATATAACATTAAAATAGGAGAACATTTCTAAAAAATAAAGTTAAGGTGCAGTGGGAGACATTCTGACATATTACATTCTCTATAAATTTTATGTTTGGTACTTTAAAACTATCGTACTTTAACAAAACTATTTTCGATACAACCTCTTGTTGTTAAATGTAAAGATAATGTTTTAATCACAAAATTTAATTTTCAGATAGTAAAACTGTCGGTGACGTGAAAACCTATTTTGATGAGTTGTTTACATCCTTAGCAGAGAGTCCACTCAGTCATAAGTCACAAGTAGATCATATTTCATTTTGATAACATTTTTCTAAATATTTCTATTTAGGTTTTAGATGAAGACGATACGGAAACAGTGATTGGAAAATTAATCAACAATATGTTTAGTAACCTAAGTACAATTCCATTTTTATCACATAAACAGTCACTGGAAATTCTCATCAATTTAGGTGTTTATAAGTTGAAAAAAAATTATTTGTCTGTAATTAATTGTTGTGATTTTACTGTCGGAGAACATCTGCAACATATGTGGACGTAAGTAGCTAATATTTGTTGGGATTCAAGTACAAAACTTTTTCATTATATTTGTTTTAGGAATGATATTTTAACCAGCATGGAAGTACAACGAAAAACGTTAAACGTATTAAATTTTGCCAAGAGTTTTCCGCAGTATAATTTCATTGTGTGGATCCACGTGATTTTGGAATTTCTACAGTTGATTGTTGAATATAACAGAACATTTTTCGATGAAAATAAATTAATTATTTTAGAGTATGCCTGCGATAAATACATGAACAATAAATTGTGGTCTTCAAATACGTTAAGATTAGAAACAAAACAACTTTTTGATTTGTCGTTTCCTTTGACGTATGATGATCTTAGTAGTATTTATGGGTGAGATTGAAAATTTTCTTTTTTCTGGTTCTAACCATAGAACTCTTTTAGTAAAATTTTGGCCAAATGGCAGGTAGAAATGATGTCTAATGAAAAAACTTCGTCCGTAACCACAATGTTTCATTTTTCTAAGAAACCCATTTTTCCTAGCGTAATATATGCAAATCTTGGTAAGGAATTTTTATAATTAACTCAATTTTTGATGAACATATTTTTAGGCGATGATTTCACAGAATCCACCAGTTCAGGCAACAAATTTTACTATACATTGTTGGAACGTTTTAGTGATCGACTTTCTTGAGTTAAAGTTGTTTTAAAATTTTGATAGTAGAAACCGACCATAAACGATTAGATTTATTTCAGTTATATGTTTTATACTTAAAAGATAGGCGAATAATCAATTAAATAAAAGTTTTGTACAAATGTTAGTTATGTTTTACTGTAGGGATGCTACACCTGCCGTTAGGTACACATTGGTTAATTAGTAATAATAATCAATTAGGTAGATGTACTCGAAAATTTCCAAATTAAAATTACAAAAAAACCAATAAAACAAAATATCTAAATAATAAAAAAATAATCTTTTTGGTGTGGTTGTTATTGCTGAACTCTCAGGAATTTTCATTAATGTTGATTGATATTTTTATACATAGTTTTATTTTTCACTTTTTTAAGATTGATTTCTCTTGATAATAAGATTAAAAAATTAAATTACTCAAGCTAAGCTTCAGGGTAAGCTGCAAGCTAAGCTTCAAGCTAATTAAATGCCTGCCGAAGTACAGAAAAGGTAGTTTCATATTTCATCTAAGTTTCAAGCAAAGCCTTTAATTAAGCTTTTAAGAAAGGAGTTATGATTATTTTAAAAAACGGTCGTCACATTGGATTTATGGGATCAGCTAGGTGACCTGCCATTAATATGTTCCAGCTAGTCATTTAATTTCATCATTCAAAATTTTAATACATAAATTCTAATTAATGAAAATATTTTAGGATGTACTTTTTTTTAAAGTCACGTTCAAAGTTGTTTTTCCAAAGGGAGTAATTTGAAAAAGAGGACCTATGAATAATCATGTGTTGTATGGTGCGAACTTGAATTAAACTAATTAAAAAATTGGGTCTAGGTTGAGCGAAAAAGTGAGTAACAATTAAAAGTTCATAGGTTAATCATCTTGAACAAATTTTTGCATTTCCTATTAAGTTGAATCTACTGTTTAAGAATCGCATTTAAAAAGTTTCCGTTGGAAGAAATTGCAATTTATAAATTTTACTTGGGTATTGAAAATGCCAAAAAAAAAGATTTTATAGTTTCCAGACATAATATATTGAACCAGTTTATAATAATCTAGTTAAAAGAAACCTTAATTCGTTATTCTATTCAAACACTGTTAAGGTTTCTGGAGCTTAGAGAAGTAAATTATTTTACTAATTATTTGCATTAGTCAACTTTTATCTTCAATTGCCGAATGAACTATCTTTGCTATCGTTCCTATTGTGATATGTTAAAATTGTTAATTAAAGTGCGCGATTAATTAGTTTTTGAATGATGGTATGTGTTTTTTTATTTAACATATTTTATTTACATTTTAATTCTATGAACATTTTTGGTGCTTACTATGTTTTTTTGTGATTTAATTAAATATTTTGATTGCATAATAATTCGCTTTATAAAAAAATCAATTCGACGATTTGTGAATAGCAACAATGTCTTCGCATTTACATCACAACTTTTCCGATAGCCTCATTATGAAGTCTTTTAAGGTTTCCAGTTTAGCTTCTGAGCGAAATTGGTGTGATAGTGGGACTGGGGTTCTCAAGAGGAATATGATGTATAAAAAAATAATAGTATAGTAGAAAATCTACAAATTAATTTTGGAGTCTACGAAGAGCGAGATGTTTCGCCATTAAATTTAATAATTCAGATATCTGAAAATATATGGCACTAAAAGTGTATAAAAAATTGTACCTGTTGATATGTTCGAGGAAACGAAACTTATCAAACCGCATCTCCTGGACAATCTGAGAATTATGTTCAAAATCGTTGAAAAAGGATTTTCAATCATAATCATCTAATAATATCTTAGAAATTCATCTCCAGATATAAAAGGATTAACGTCAGAAAAATCTCACAAACCAAAGAAGAAAGAAAACAGGAAGCAGATTTTGTCAAAATTACATAAATTTTTTTTTTGCAATAATCCAAAAATTTTCTTTCTACAGTTTTACAATTAATTAAAAAATATTTTATGATTTTAGACGCTGGATTATATGTTTCCTACTAAATTTAGAGTAATCAATTTATTGTTTATTATTTGGATTTCGTCATTAAAAGCACGAGAAATTAACTATTATGATGGAGCACGTGATTCACCATGTTACTTTAATCCATTATGTACTTGTTCCAAAGCTGTACCCGATCTTGGTATTGTTCGTTGTGAAAATACTCCACTGTTTAGAATTCCTCAGACCATCAACACTTCCAAAGCTTTTATGCTCCAATTGAATAACGTTGGTTTGAGAACTTTACAACCTCACTTTTTGCATTCAACAAGTAAAAACGTGAACATATATATTTTAAAGACGAATCACAACCTTTACTTTCAGGTTTATACAAACTCTTAATTACAAATAATCCATTGAACGTCATTCCTGACGATGCCTTCATAGGCCTGGAAAGAACTTTGTGGAAATTAGATTTAAGTAACAATGAATTATTAAATGTTCCAAGTAAAGCTGTAAGGTATCTCCAAAAGCTGAGATATATCGATCTATCAGGTTTCACCCGAAAACTTAGTAATAGATAATTTGACTTATAAATAACTTTTTAGGCAACGACATATCACATATTTACCCAGATAGTTGGAAAGGTCTCGAAAATTCTTTGGAAACCTTAAAATTGGCCGATAACTCTATTTCCCATCTATCACCTGATACATTTACAGGACTCCCCCTTTTGGATACCATCAACTTACGAGGAAACAACTTAAAAGAAATTGATGCTTCTGTGTTTAGAGATGGAATGGATCGTTTGGCACACATTATTCTTTCCGACAACCAATTATCATCAATACCCTACCTCGCGCTATCTCCGTTAAAGAAGTTGAAAACTTTGGATCTCAGCTACAATCGAATTAGCAGAATGTTTCCAACGATGGAATCTGGAAACGTCACTATCCAGTTAGATGTTAGAATGTCATTGGATGTCTTGCGTTTGGACTATAATCAAATACATGTCTTGGAATCGATGGCTTTTCAATACTTCAACATGTTAAATGAAACCTACCTCGACGGTAATCCAATTAGCTTACTGGAAGAGAACGCTTTTCAGCATTCGAAAATTAAAGCGCTATATATAAGAGACTGTGATTTGACGGCCGTTTCACCAATGGCATTTAATGGTTTGGAAGATTATTTGGAAAAATTGGATTTATCTGGTAATAATATAACATTTCTGCAAGACGACTTTCTTTTTAAATTTAACGCACTGAGATCGCTTTCGCTAAGAGATAATTTGATAAAAAGTTTCAGTTCCATCGAAGTTAGTAATGGATTCCAAAAAACTTTGTTCAAATTAGATCTCAGTGGTTCAAGAAACGAAGATGTTTCTTTGGGTAATTTAAGAGGGTAATGAGTAATTTTTTAAATAACATTTTTTCTTATGCATTACATTTTAGATTTAAAAATTTACGACATTTGAGTTTGAGTGAAATTTCAAAACGAGATTTACAAATGGACGATTTTATCGAAATTGGTGTCGATTTAGAAAGCCTAAGTATAACTTTTGGGAACTTGGAATCCATAAAAAATCAGGCGTTTAAGAATGTTCACGGGCTGAAGTATTTGGACTTATCGGAAAATAATATCAACCAAATTGAAAACGAAGCTTTTTATGATGTAAATTTTGGGTTTTTATATTCCAGAATTTTACTCTTTTTTTTTTAGATCAGTCATACTTTGTTGTCGTTAAAACTATCACATGGATTGTCGTCAGGAGTAAACTCGTTTCCACATGGGCCATTAAAAATTCTAGCAAACTTACGCGATTTGGACGTTAGTAACAATAAAATTCGAAACGTTCCAGATACAGCTTTTCATTTTCTCAAAAAATTGCGAACGGTTCAACTGCAAGACAACGAAATTGAACAAATCAAGAAAGGAACTTTTCAGGTTTGCACATGACGGAATAATTTTTACAGGTAAACTTTTATCATTCAATTGTTTTAACTTTTAGGAAGATTTACACACCCATTTGGAAACAATTTATTTGTCTTTTAACAAATTAAAATTAATTGAGGAAGAAACATTTTCTGATTTGTGCATGCTAGAGCAAATCCATTTAGACGATAATGCAATTGAACTTTTAGAGAAGCGATCGTTTATTAACATGGAAAAGATAAAGAGAGTTAATTTGAAAGGCAACAAAATATCGGCAATGGCCTACGAGACGTTTTTAAATTTACCGGAATTGGAAGACTTGGATTTGTCTTATAACAAGCTAACAGATTTTCAGTTTTCAGTTTTGGACCAAGTTGGTACTTTAGCAATGTTTCGAGTCAATATTAGCCACAATCAGTTGCAAGATTTGTCACTCAACATAAACTACAATTTTCTTCCAGAAACTGGTAAGTGCCTACTCAGGAAATAAATATTTAATTTTGGATGAATACATTGATAGGTTCGGAAGATTTACATTCCAATATAAAAATACTTGATTTGTCTTTCAACAACATCACCCAAATTGGTAAACATTACTTTCGGCCTGTAGAGCAATCGCTGACTCATTTATATTTGAGTCATAATCGCATACTGAATGCATCTAACGACATTTTTGGAAGTATGCCACACCTGCAATGGTTGGATCTATCATCAAACCGATTACTGGAATTTGATTATGATACCTTTAAATACACCAAAGGCTTACAGGCAATTTTTCTCTCCCACAATCTCATTGCCGAAATACCAATGGCACTGTTCCGGTCATTGTTCAATTTACGATTAGTTGATTTATCCTACAACAGATTAAGGTATTTGCCAAATAATTTATTTAGGGAGGAAGGTTTGGAAAAACTTGATTTATCCCATAATCAGTTGAGCAGACTACCGTTATCCAGTTTATCAACTGGAGCTGCAATGACTCTCTCAGCGTTGGATTTATCTCACAACGGCATAACGTCCGTAACTCATGGCGAAGTCTTTGCTAAACTTGAGGTGGTTTAACGTGTTATAATTTTTTGAATAAACTTAATTTATCCCATTGTAGAGTTTATCGTGGTTGGATTTATCGTACAACAAATTAATTCAAATAGACAATGGAGTATTTGGACTTATGCCAAAAATTTCGACTTTAGATTTAAGCAACAATTTTCAATTGACTTTAGATAATTATGGAAAAACCTTCCATGGGATTGAAAATATTTTACTGCATTTAATTTTGGAAAATTTGAATTTGCATACCGTAAGTAAGTAATTTAATTGATAAGGACGCCATTGATTTTTGATTCTAGGTTCCAAATCTGCCACTGATGTGTCTTTCGTCTTTATCCCTTGCCTATAATTCGATATTGGCGATTCCGCCAGAAATGACGGGAAACTTAACATTTTTGCGGACTTTAGATTTGTCTCACAATAAAATTATTGCGATACCACTCTCGACACAATCTTTGACTAACCTGAAGAAATTTAAACTTTCTGGTAATCCTATCACAGTTTTGAATAACGCAAGTTTTATTGGGGTGGCAAACTATTTGGAAGAACTAGACATAACGGATTTGAATTTAAATATCTTTGAGGTAACGTAAAATTACGGAACTTCAGGTGTACATCTACATTTATTTTAGGACGAAACGTTGATCAAAATAAGCAATTTGAAGACTTTAAAAGTTGGAGACTACCACAACGTTAAAAACTTCAACATTCCAAAAGTAGTAAAACAGAATCATGGATTAGAAAGTTTGGAAATTGACGTGATGATTGAAAATAATTATGCCGTGTACAATAATTTTTGATTGTCTTTCTTTTTAGGTTGATAAAGATACGGATTTGCAAAGAGAAATGTACGGGGAGCTTCCTTTAAAATTGCGTAGTGTAACGATAACAGGACGTCCTCTAAAAAAGTTGAACTTAGATTTTCTTAAGGTTTGTGTTTTTACCTTAGTTGCATTTTCCAAAAGATTTTGTTCTAGGAAATTAAAAGTCCATATTTACATTTTGCGCTCAAAAACACCAGCGTGTCGCAAATAACATTAACTTCGTTGAGCGACTCGCAATTCTTAAGAAATTTGAGTATCGACATAATGGATAACAACCAACTCCAGTATTTTCAAAATCCAATTACCGGGTTGAAACCAGGTCTATCGAGCCGTACGTTTTTGTTAGACTTATATTTACGTGGAAACAGATGGAATTGTGATTGTGGTATTGGGTAAGTTAAAATTTAACTCCTTTTCTTTGTTGCAATGATGTTATTTCAGTTGGATGGAAGTGTGGCAAAGGAAACGTCGACAATATTTATGTGATACCAGTTTAAACGTTTTACCACCGTTCAAATCACCGGCGTACTCATGTCGCCATGCTGATGATGATATCCGAAATTCGGAATGTCCAAATAGAAATAATCAAAGTTTAATCGAAGTACTTAAAAATGAAATCGAATGTGGATGGAGTTCTGCTTCTTCTAATCACGGATTTGCAATTACCTTCATTTTGATCATTGTCGGAATGGTCGCAAAAGCCTTCTAGTGGAATCTTTGCTTTCTAGTCAAAGACATAATTTTATTTTTTCAAATCTGAAATTCTCCTGAAATAGATATGTATGCTTAAAATTTCTTTTTTATTTATTTGTACTACCCTTTGAAAGTCTGGAAGCCAGAGTAAAAAAAATTTTTCAAGGATGGTTTACTAATAATTTATTGAACAGAGAATAATATTAATTATTATATTTACATATTCCCTGAGAAATTTATTTTATGTTCTAATATTTACCTACTATGTATAGTAATATACAAGGTGTTGAAAAAAGATAGAACCAATTTTTATTAGTACTAAAATGGACCTATGGCTATATAAAACTTTTTTGTTTATGGGTTCCATTCCTTCTACTGATTGGTACTTACCACATTTTTCCAACACACTGTATAAGTAATTACATTTTATGTACATATGATACATTTTAGAAATAAATAATATACTATGCATGTACGTTTACAATAATTTAATAGACGATGTAAAAGTTAAAAGATGATAGCAGTTACACAAAATTTGTCCCAGTAGAACGACGATTATCCTTAGCACGTGATAAAGGGATCTACATACGTACATAGTTACGGATAACGTAGGTTGACTAGGTAGTAAAATTATATACTTGGGGTAGGTACGTCAGACGCAGCGGAAGCCAGTCGAAAGAATTAAGTCGTAGAGATTTAATCTAACACAGCCATTCGATTTCGAAATACTATTTTATTAAAAATAAAATAATTTATTTAGATATGTGTGGAACTCGAAAGTGTTAGTAATATTTCTCTGTCTTCCACAAAATTATATACAAGCAGTCTACGAGTCCTGAAAGCTATTCTAAGATTTTCGGGGTTCCTTTAGTGTGGAGCTATTTTAAAACGTACTCTAATTGTTGACATTGCAAATTATACAATAAAACATTAGCCAGAAGATTAACAAATCTAGGCATTTTGACAATCAAGAGTTTGTATTGCACAAAACAGGCAACATAAAATTGTAATTTAATTATTTTATTTGTAAAAAATTGATTTTATTAACAAATTAATATCAATTAATAAATTGATTCAATAAAAACTTTTGGTTTGCTTAATTGTAAAAATGGGGGGGCGGCAAATTTAGGGTTTGCCCCAGGTACTAGAAATCTACCTTACGCCACTGATAAATCTAGCGGTGTTAAGTCTAACTATTTCATATAAATTTTTAATAGGTCTATGTATTTTTTTGTAATATTGCTGCAATATGGTACCCAATATTGTACGAATATTCACACTATATTGTATCAATATTGTATAAATATTTACTCCGTATTGTACCAATACTATTACATATTTTTGACGCAATAGTTAATCAATATGGTACCAAATTTTTTATATGTTTGGGATTCAATATTGACGATTTATATTGCATCAATATTCATACTATATTGCACTAATATTATTAAACAATCAATAGTCAATTTTTATTGATTCCTATTTATTTATTGTTTATGTTGTTATAGGGAATGGTAAACCACCGAGGTAATTTTCCAAGAAATCCTTTTTAAAATTTATTCTATTTTTTTTGTTAAAAAATATTTCGAAGAGAAAACAGCGGCAACGGCAAACGGTTAGTGGTTAATTTCACCGATACTTGACTTTCTCTTGTTTTTAATTCAAATATTGTGCAAAAAGTTGAATGTTGAGAATCAAAATTTAGTGGTTTTTTCAAAATACAATTAAAATAAAAAAAATTATAGAATCAAATACTAATATAATATCAATTTTTTATTGACAATCTAGATGTTGTTTTTAAAAAACTTTTATATTCACGAAACTAATTTATCTAAAAGCAATCATCACTATCGATTGAGTGGTTGCAAATATAGTAGACGTGAGTTTGAATCCGCGCTACTTCCGAATTATTTAAAACAAACTTTCAATTTTTAATCAGATTACAGAAGAAAAACACGGGTCAATGCGGCCTTCAGGCCGCATAAACTGAGCAATCGAGGCAAACAACCATGCAGTTGACTTCCGCATGGACCGACGTAAGAAGATCTGAGTTCTACTGGGACAATTACAAACAAAAGTAAATTTTATTTCGTTATTTTGTATATAATTTATATAGTTTTTCAAAATTTTCAGTGGTGTAACCTTTTTAGAAAAATGTAAAGGACTTCAGATCTTCCAAGATTTACGGTTACGCCACTGCGTGTAACTTACAACACCATGGAATGTAAAATTTCAGTCTATAGTCTACCAAACATGTTAATTATAAGAAGCTCGAGGATTTTTAGTTGGATTCGCTATTACTATTTTCACTACTACCAAGATGTACGTTATCGCCGATGTTAATACTGCTCCTGTTGGGCGAACTTCCAGAAGAACTTTTTCCCGTTCCGTTGTGGTTAATTGGTTCGGCAGGAATCAAACCTTCTTTCATTCTTTTTTTTTGTTTCATTCTTCTATTTTGAAACCAAATTTTGACCTGCGTTTCGTTTAGTTGCAACGCCGATGCTATTTCAATGCGTCGTGCTCTTGTTAAATACTTATTGAAATGGAATTCTTTTTCTAATTCTGTTAATTGTTTATTCGTAAAATTTGTACGTCCGGTGTTTAAACAGTTTAAACCCAATATTGTTGAGTTTAAAGAAGAGCTGCTCCCTAGACACGGATTGCGCTGATGGTTAATCGAGGTTGCTTCCGATGGTGAAGAGTATTCGCTCAGGCTCGAAGTGGAAAGTTTGGAAACTGAAATAAAAAAAAATTAATAGTTATCCAAAAATAATAAATATTTTCGTAATGCAAGGTCAATTTTAAGTGCACAATATTTGTAAAATGTTAACCCTTTTGTATCAAATGTTATAGGGTAAAGTGAGTAATCTGATGCAATTGTTTTCGTTTCTTTAATCTCTATCGTCCACTGCTTGACCAGCTGCTAGTTTGTGCAATGTTGAAATAAATCCCAATAATCCAGTGTTGGGGAAAAAGTAAATTGAAAATTACCGAATGTGCATTGTAACGGCACGAAATTAGTTTAAGATGAAATTGATTGTGACAATTGATTTACGAACGAAAAATTGTAAGAAAACTTTTTTCGAACTTAAATTCACTTGCATAGCCTTTTTAATATCGAATGACCGACTACCTACTAGTAACTTTTTGAAATTGTTTATTTAGGTATCATAGTTCAATATTTTCCTATCTCAACTCATACTTTTTAATGCCGTGGTTTTAAATTTCATTCTCAATTTCAGTAATGGAATTGAACAGCTACTCGGCAACTTTGCAATTACTCCTAAAAATGAAAATATCTCACAAGCATTTTTCTAAAGGTTCATTACTTAAAATTGTTGTTTTATTTAATTTTAACAAAGGACAGGATAACTTTTAAAACTTATAATTTCCAACAGTCAACGAGAAAGATAAATGGAGAGAAAGATTGAATTAGCAGGATGTGGAACAGAATGCACAGTGTTAATAAGAAGTCTAATCTATCTTCTTTTATTAGGTTTTAGTTATCTTGGTCTGCACATGTCGGGCAATGTCAACACTAGGATGCAATTAGCACAATTTCGTGATCAATTTTTAAATGGAATTTGGAAGATCAGCGCGGCGAAATCGCATTGGCTGTTGGAAACTAAAAACCTGAAGCTTCGAAACTCGGTCAATTTCAAAATCGACCATTAGCTCGATGCATAATGCATGCTTTAATATTAATAAAGTGGAAAAAATAAACCGGAAGTAAACGAAAGAACGTCAACTCATTTCATAGTTTACCCGATAAGATCAACCCTAAAAGCTTTACCATAAAAATATGCGAACCGAGTCTATTAGTTGCGATGTTTAAATCATTAAAAAGTATTTTATGAAATCATAAAATTTAATTTGAAAAAGGAGAGTAACAATTTTTGTGTATGGCGAACATTAACACAGCTTAGGGGATAAAATACATGTATAATTTTGGCTGGCATTCTTGATAAAAGCTGCAAAAATGTTAATCGCGTGAATATGGATGTGAGACCTGTCGGATCAGGATTGATCACTTACTCTCATGGGTCCCGTGTTTTGTTAACTAAATAACTTTTATGTTGCACCCAAATGTAAAAAAATGAGAAAATTTTTGCTCCGTTTCAGCTGCATTTTAGTATATTCTATAGATATTTCGAATAATAGACATGTTGAATTTGACGTCGAGACAGCTCGTTTCAGCTATTTTCAAAAGGATTTCGTCAGCAACAGAACGGATTCTTGTAATTTTAAGTTCTCAAAATTTTTCATTCTCTTCCCTGATGCTGAGTACATTTTACATTTATTTTATTATGAATTTGCCTTAAAATTTAGTCCAATAATAACGAGCATTTCATATTGCAATAACGATAGCTATCGTTCAGTTGTTTTATTTCTTTGAGAAAGGAAGCTCATTTTATTGGAATCGTAATTCAAGCTCTAGCTACCAGAACAGCCTAAAGCTAGTTTAAACCAAGGTCAGGGGTTGCACACAAATATAATTAAAGTATTAGCTACTTTGGGTGGATCTCCTTCACATTAGGGCTGAGAAGGATTTTTATTTTTTTACCATAGTGCTATCATAATATTGTTTTTCAATGGTTTTCTCTATAATATCCTAGAATATTCAACTTTAATTTCAAGACAAATTAAATTAAAAATTACCATTATATTATTACGATTTTAATATTATTTAATTCTAGCAAATGGACTAATCTGATTTTTACCAATTAAAAATCTAATAAATTTCGTGCTTGTAAGAATAATAAATTAATAATTGTGGGAAGAAATTTTTAAATCAGGTTTTTGATTTAAAAAGTTCGGAGTTTTGACATTTAACCTTTTCATTTCTAAAACGTTTAAAATGGGTTAATTTAAAACAATTTACTCTAAAGTTTGGAGTATGTGGGTGAAGTATTAATATTATTAGATTAGCCCATATTTGGTGACGTGACTCAATTTGAAAAGATGAACATTTGCCTAAAAGCCATAATATGGAAAAATACATTTTTTCATATCTTTTTTTCTTTTCATCTTTTTTCTTGTCTTTCTCATGTGTGGAACGCCAGCCATAGTGGGAAAAGCAAACAGCCAAATCGAAGAGAATACTAAGAGCAGTGAAAATGAAAGCTTTAAAAGCCGTAGCAGAAAAATCACTTGTCGGTATAATTAGGAACCACACAAAAAAAAAGAATGTAAAATGCTCGACGTGATTATGGCAGACTAGAATCAGAAGAAGGGCTTGGATTGAGCATATATCGTTTTTGAGTCAGGATCGAATTTAAAAAATCATCAGGAGTAAATCATAAGATACTGTTTTACCCTTCCATTTCCATATGAAAACTGGACGTGTATGTAAGTAATTTTCGGTTTTTTGGTTTTCACAGAATTTTTTTTAGATATATCCCAATCTTTGATATTTTAACCTACATAATTATTTTAGTTATCTTGGTATTGATTTTTTCCAAATTGCTAAAATTTCTGAACATGAAATTTGTTCTACATATTTTTTAACTTATAATATACTAATGCAAACCTTATTTTAAAATATCTCGTGCCTGTTTCTATCTAAATAAAAGATATTGTCATTTCAGAATTAATCTTTATTATTATATTGTATAAAAATTAATTCGGATAGCTTTTAACTAAAAGGTACTGAGTAGGCACCAAATTACTTGTATTAGAATAGCAAAAAAAATTAAAATTTTCTACTTTACTTGTGATATTCAATAATAATATTGAGTTTTTACTGTTATTAGCATCGCACGACTTATTTTATGAAATCTTAATATTATGTTCTAAAAGTTCAGTAGTTAATTTTATACACAAGTTTTTACAAAGCAAAGTAGGAATTTTTTTCACTGGTAGATCCTAAAATAATAACAGGTTATGGGCCCACGCCAGTCATACACCATTAAAAATTGAAAATAATTGTTAGTGAACTTTTCAATCCTATAAACAGTTTTCTATACCTCAATGTAAATTTGTAAACTTTTGTGGGGAAATATATTACTGGGGAATACAAAAGTCATCTTGCGCATTGAATAGTGCTCCAATTATTTATAAAAATAAGTTCAGCCAAACTTAGCTTAAACTACTATTATAAAACTGCTCCGTAAAGATACAAAACAGGAGAGTCAATCCAGCTTCAAAACTAATGCTGCTAATAGCTATGCTGAAACCCCCCACATTCCAGGTTGCAAGAATTCATGAGAAAAAGTTTGGAAGATATTACGTAAGTGAAAAACTGGGGATGTAATCAAATTTCATTCATTCAAAATAAAATTGGGGTGGACAAAATATATGAAAATATCTGTTTAAAATATAAAATTTAAAATACATTCAAAATGTGAATTTAAAATACATATTAAATATTATGTATTTTAAATACAAGAACTTGTAGAATTCAAAATATAAAATACAGAATTTACATTGCTACCAATAAAAAGCAAGAAGTTTTTGAATTTTCCCTACTTCAAGTTGGTTAAAAAATTGAATTTTTAATATATTTGTATTTTGAAATCAAATTTTTTAAAAATTTTTATTTATTTTACATGAATATGTATTAATACATATTAGTATACGTACATAATTATTTTAGATCTATAAATTTTGCAAAATACATTGAAAATTTATTATTTAAAATAATAGCAATTTAATAATTTAATTGCTAGCTTCCGATTCTCCCCCCCCCCCACCGTAAGTTCAATATCATATCCATCAGTAATTCAGAAATCGTCAATTATAATAAATTCAGTTTTTTTCAAGTGATATTTAGAAATCGTCAACTGTAATTCAGATTTCTCAGCTGATATTCAGAAATCGCCAACTGAAAATTTTTAAATTTTCATTTAACGAATTCAAATTTTCATTTAACATTTTCTGAATTTCACTTGATGCTTTCTGATTTTGATATGACAATTTCTGTATTTCATTAGACATTTTCTGAATAGTATCTAGTTGACAAATTTATATAACATTTGACGAATTCTGAATTACTTCCGGAAGTGGGTAGTAGATAAAGTAGAAAGTCTGAGTTTGCTTGTTTAATAAAAAATATACATGGTAAGGCACAGCGATCTAAAATTTTAAACAATAGTACGTTAAGTGCTGCTACGATTTAAAAAAATTTCTGATGACGATATGGTAGTTAAGGCCATAAATTACAAATAAACAAATTACATTTTGAGGATCATTTAAAAATAATCATCAAAACAATTATAAAAACGTGATGAATCAGAGATTAGATTATCTTTGGTTGTGCTTGTCAAAACGGGTCTAGGACTTTTCGGCGCAGCCCATTCGGCGCAACCGATTCGGCGTAGCCAGTTCGGCGCACACCCGATTCGGCGCCGCATTTTCGGCGCAGGGACGATTCGGCGCAGAGACGATTCGGCGAATCCTCTTTCGGCGCAGGGACCATTCGGCGCAGGGACGATTCGGCTAATTCTCTTTCGGCGCAGGGACGATTCGGCGCAAAATAAATTTTATTTTGTCAGAATATAAAATTTTTATTTCATTATTTTCTAAAGCTAAATATGCGTTTAGCAAATTAAACGCATCTCATTGGCTTAATATATACCAACATAATGTCACGACGGATGGTGTTACTATTAAAAAAACAGTCAATAAAACCGACAAAATTAAAAAAATTTAGAGATGCTGACGCCCGAATTCTCGCAATTGTTCAAGATTTTGAAAACAGAGATATTATTGATTATTTGCGTGGACTAGCACATAATTTTGAAATGCAAGGCTAAAATTTTTTAATTTATATAAATATTTATATTATATATTAATAATTAATAAAAACTCATTTTAATTTAATTAATTATCTCATGTAATGTTATCTATGGTATACGAGTACTTTATAATTATAATTTGTTGTTTTACACCTACTCTGATTGGGTTCCCACTTTGATTCCCTCGCAAGGAAGAAGACAGTAAATACAATTTTGTAGTTTTAAGTAAAACGCCAATCCTCTTGTATCGTTCCACACTTCCAGTTGGTTTGGCGCCGAATTAGGTGTGCGCCGGATTGGCGGCGCCGAATAGTCTCTGCGCCGAATCGGGTTACGCCGAATCGGGTTACGCCAAATCGACCTTGCGCCGAATTGTCCCCACGCCAAAATGTTCCTGCGCCGAAATGTCCCTACGCCGAACTGGCTGCGCCGAACCGGCGGCGCCGAACTGGCAGCGCCGAATCGGCGGCGCCGAAAAGTCCCATTCCCTGTCAAAACCGACCTCCACACCCTGGTTCCGGTTCCCTCCGCTCCGGACCGTTTTCATAAGAGCTGAACTTATTAAAAAATCCCTGGAGAGCTAGCGAACTCGAAAATTACAATTTATTTAACGATGTTACCAATCCCTCGGTTCCAAGCCAACTGAAACGGGCTCCGCCCATTAAAACATGCTCTCGCTACTATTTACGTCGAACACACGTACCGTCAGTAAAAAGAGACTTTAAAGTACTTTCTGATGCAAAAATCGATATTTCAAAATTTCGAAGAAAAATTTATGTTGATCCCCTGTTTAATCGCTTCATTCAAATTCTATAAGAATTTTAGTAATATCTACAGAAACCTGCGGGGGCACTTAGCGTACTACACCCAAATTTTGTAAGGTGGATTACTTTTTTAGGGTGCCGAGAACAAGTTAATTTTTTTAGGAATTGGGTTCTGTAGTTGAGATATCCTAGTAATTTCACAAGCGAGGGAGGGGAAGACTGGTATATTTACTATTTATTTGGACCGAAAACTCAATAATAAAAGACTAGTATCCGACTTTCTAAACTGTTTCGTACCCGAAACCGTAACTGAAACTTATTTAGTAAAGTTAAATTTTAGTTAAATTTTTATTATACTGTGAGATTTAGTGTTTTTCCTATTTTTGAAATAAATTAAGTATTCGAAATCAATTTATTTTTGGAATACAATATTCTTAAGTACAAAATTAATGGTTGCAAATGGAGTGAATTCGTTTCGAAGTTTCATCCAATTCTTGGCCAAAATTGCCACCAATACCAGCATTTTTGGCCATTTAAATCGAAACCAAATTAAAATAAATAAAATTGAATTATTTGGAAGAAATTCAAAATTATCTTATAACAGAAAACTCTTACTATATACAATTATTTTTTAATGCTTAAGTGTGGATTCACAATGGACATAAGCATAAGAAATACATAAAACATAAGGAATTTAAATGCAAATAAAAACTTAATCTATTAATGCTGAAAGATTATGCTGAATGATGTGGAATGGATTCTTGTGAATATCAAAATGATTTCGACATAATTCAATTCTCGATTAAGCTTTTATTTGTATTTGTATTTCTTATGTTTATGTTCATTGTGAATCCAGACTAGCAAGTTGTAACTTTGGAAAGCTACTATAGTAGTTCAATAGCATATTACAACACTAGAGTAGAAAAGGCTTCATTATAAAACAGTATAATTATATTAGCGAGTGCTACAATTATTCGGATTTTGTAATTTGTAATATATCAAAAAATCTAATATATTTCAACGTCTACGACGCCTCGCGTCGGTAACATAATATTTCGTTTTCCCGATTATGCTGATATCATGATTATCTTTCAACAAAAAAGAATTGCATCCGACTATGTAAATTTACGATTTTTTGTTAATTTTATTACCTTCAAGGTTAAATCATAAAATTTTGGACAAATTCGTAAAAATATTGCTTAGATGATAACGTGCGATTATGCATAAATGCTAATTATATGACAACTTGATTAGTTTTTTTAGGACTCTTCTATCAACACGCAAATATATGTACACGCACTTAACATGCAGGGTTTTAATGAAACTTTTTAGATGTGCGTTTTTTCCTACATACAGTGAAATAGACATGCACGCAATTCATATCAATATAAATCCATATTTTGTGTTATCGAACATTAATTAAGTTTATGAAATGAATATTACGAAACGTAACTTTTAATGCAACATGGTTCGTGTCGCACGTATTAAATTACCTGGCGTTTTTCACTAAAAATTAAATGTTTGTTTTTGACTTGGCTTTTATTAAATGAACCGTATTAACGTGGAGTCTCGCACTGGGCTGCTTAAAATTAAAACATGGACGCTTTTTGGTGGTGAATAAAATTCAAATGCATTCAAGAATTATTCTTTTGAAAACAGGTAATCCACCAATTGACTGAATGGAGAAGGGAAGAAGTGGAAACAATTTGCTGGGCAAGATACTTAAAAAGTAGCTTTGGACCGCCCGTTATGTACTACCCATATCAGGGGTCTGACATAAACATAATGCCAGTCAATAAAAGGGATTGATAAACCTTTTTATTTAAATGAAGTAGTGGCTTGTTTTAAATCAATTAACAAAAAACTGATTTTTGGTGCATCCTGTATATACAACTTTCCAGAATTTTAACGGCGAAAAAATTTCTAAAGTTCTAACTTATTCTCAATGTTTCACGGACAAGCAAATAAATTAATTGACTAAAACTTAAAAGTTATGTTAATTAATATCATAAAAGCTATTCATGATTATATCACCCAATAATGTAAGTAAACATTACTAATTTTACTTAATGGACAAATAATGTTCGCATGCACATTAAAATTAGTAGGTATAGTTTGTAAGGTATAAACGTTTGTTTTATACAAGGCGATTCAAAAGATAATAATTATTAGGAAAATGGCGAAAACTCCAATAGAAATAAACTTCCTTTCACTTTCATCCAAACCGTCGCAAGAAATCGTAGCCGCTTTATTTCCCTAGAGAGCATTTAAAAGGCGACTATTTTTAGTGCGAGTGCGACTCTGCGACAGCTCCAATTGTTATCAATTTTTGCTGTTGAAAAAGTAAGCCGAGTTGTTTGAATTTGATTAGATTTGGGCCAAAAAATATTTTTTCCTTAAGAAAACTTTTTAATAACCTACCAATTTAATGAATTGTGATTGAAGATAGAACCGAGGTTGTTAGTAAAACGAGATGAGTATGTTCTCACGTCATGTTGTGGTCCGTCATTAATAATTACCGGTGTAGCGTGTAGTTAACACTGCCCTGTCAAAACAGATTAATGAATGTCTCCCCAGACTCGCGTCTTGCGACAAGAGCACAACTCTACCTGCTTTATCAAGATAACTTTATTAAGTACAAAAACAAAAATTAGTCTGCCTATTTTATGTTTTCCAAATTGCCTTTTCCAGTTATTTAAAATGATTTATATTTTAAAAATTCCTGAGAGCGCTTTTAGAGTCACAATAATTTGTCCAACTAGTTTTTCCTACAAATGAGGAGAAGCCTCGTGTTCCGTGAAACCCAAAAATATGATAAACTTTTTTATATTTATTTTGGTGTCAGCCCGAAAATACATTTTAAGGAAATCATTTGCTTACCGAACCAGCTAATTTAACGCGATTAACTTTTCTGTCAAGCAAGAGATTAACTGATACCGATACCAATACCTCTTCAAACTTGTATCGGGTTGCATTTGTTGTAAAACTGGTCCAGATATTTTTCCTTTTAAAAATCATTTGTGGTTGCCAAAAATATTTAAAGTGTCATTCCAAATTACGTTCATTCAATTCAAATTCTTTATATTTAAATGTCTGGAGATAAGAAGCTATAAAAAGGTATTGAGAATTATGTTCTATTTATAAGGTTGCAAATATTAAAACTTAAAAAAAATAACGAAATATTTTATTAAATAATCAGAGCGGAAAGAAATAAAAAAATATCTCAGAAATAAAAACCAGTTAAGCGCCATGGTAGATTGGCGACGTTGAGAGAATGGGCGAAAAACTTTTACAGGCTGCCTCGCCAAGGGCAGTTTTTAGAATTAAAACATTTAATATTTTTAGTTTCATTTTTTTAATGCGAAATTTTTATTCTGTATACTGTAAAAGTAAATTTAAAAATTTTTAAAAAAAAGATCGAAGGAAATCTCTATGGGAACTCCCTGATATTTGAGGATACCCAGGGGAAACAGGAAAACCAGTATTCAAAAAATAATTAGGACTGTATGAAGAGTATAATTTGGATATGACTGTTAATTACTTTAACCATCAATAAATTGAAAAGAATATTTTGCATTTTTCTGTTTGCATATTAAAAATTAACCATATATAATTTTTTAAAACTTAAATGGAATTAACGTCGATTTGAAGGAAGTAGAATATGAACAGTCATTTTATTACATTAAATTTGGCTAAAATAAAAACAAAAGTTAAAAAATTGTTGCATCTAAAATTTAATTTACCTATAATATTTGACGGGGCATCTGGTAAATTGGAGCATGGGAAGCCATATTTCTAATTTAACTTTTTTGAAAATTACCTGGAATATTGAAAAACATACAATCATTTAGTAACATTAGTTTAAAACGCTAAAATACCCTGGTTTGCAGGGGACCATTGTCCCTATGCCCCCCTTATGACTGCTTTTGTTTTAAACAGTTTCGTTAGTATCCGCCGCATTTTAACCTGGTAGACAAATTAACACATTTTGAATATTAATTAAAATATTTCAAAATATCAAGTTGTTTATTTTGTAATTTTTTGTCATTCTTAGAGTTTTAAAACAGTAATATAATTTATTGCTTTAAAAGCTTCTGAATTCATAAAAAGTTAGATGACACGCTAACACGTTTTTAAAATGCTGCAATTGAAATGAGGGTTTAAAAAATGCATAGACCGTCAATTAACGATTTAGCTACACATTGGAGGTAAAACCTATACTCAATTTTGCTATATTTATCATTATTTTAAATTTCATATTTCTAAAGGTAATAATTTTTTGGTAATATGTTTATTTATTGTCTAAATTAAAACTACCTACCAAAAATATCAATTTGAAACTCATACTGTTGGAATTGACAATAGAGACACTAAGAAAGGGGGTATGGTCCACTTGTTAAAGAAGTTTTTTGATTATAACAATTTTATTTTTTATATAAAAGCTGGATATGCAATTGAATAAAAAAAAAGGTGTTTTAATATTTATTTATTTAAAATTTAATTATTCATTGTAAGAAATACCTCTCAAAAAAATCAATAATAATATTACGATTATTTTAAACTATTACAAGTTTTTTAATTTGTTCGTCTCCTATTTTTTTTACGTTTTTTGGGGGTTTGAGTCCTGCAATTAATTGTTCAAAAAATACATCAACAAAAAGGTAGAATCTCTTAATAAGATTTCAACGAAGGGGGACAATTTTAATTGTATGCGTTCAAACGGCTGCATTTGAACGGCCACGTTCAAATTTTTAAAAATTAGAAATATCTGTTACAAAATTATAAAAAAATTACCATTAAGTTTCAAAGTGATATCTTCAGGGGCTTCTTATCCAGGACAATTTTTTTCATAATTTTTTCACAATAATAATTGCATATTATATAATTATTATAGAAATATTATGAAAAATGTTACTGTTCATAATTGTATTATATCTGAAGTTATTATTTTAAAGTTGTATAAATTTAAATAAAATAGGGAATACAGAATTTTTATATGCTAACTCCCCTTCGCTTCAGTTTAAATTTAATTTGCGGATTTTTGAATGTTTTGAGCCTTCCTATAGGTTGATTTCTGATCGTAGATTTTAGAAGATTTAATCTTTTGTAAGCATTTTACATTAATTTATAATTAGAATTAGAACTTACGTAGGCATGCGATTTTGTAATCAAATTTTTTTTTCAATAAATCAATAAGTAATTAATTATATTTTGATATTTTACAATAGCTTTAATATTGATTATTTTATATTTTTTATTTATTATTGTATTTGTAAAAATTGCTATATTTCAAATTGTTTAACATTCGATTTACTATACTAAAATTAGTATTTCCTACATACTAATCTAAAAGCAGTCAAAAGTATTATTTCTGTAGCACATTTATTATTATTTATGCACAAAACAATAATTAATTTTATAGGTATAAAAAAAAGTTCTATAAATTAAAATTAATATTTATTTCAGATTTTTGTTATTCCTTCGTATAAGAAACATAAAAATAATATACCTACAACGAAGAGTAATCGAGTACAATCGAAGAACCCAGCAAGTCAAGCTATTAAAAATTATTTAAGTGAAGATCCGAACGTTGTTTAAACAAATTATATGAAAATCTTTAGCTATTAATTTTATCGCTTAATTGAATGACCTGCAGCGTAAAAAAAAAATATGCTATGAATTGCATTCCGCTTTTCTATAAATCTAAATTATTACTTTTAATCAGGGCCGTAACCAGGATTTTATTTCAGGGCGGGGGGTTAAGTTATTTCTTAAAATAATATTTTAGCATTTTATATTTATGGCGAGTGGCTGTGCGGGTTTGAGTTTCGAGGTTGTGCCGTTCATCGGCATTTCGGGGGGGAGGAGATTGAACCCCCTAATCTTCCCTCTTGGTTACGGACCTGCTTTTAATCATCTTAAAAAGTCTGGAAATAGATTTTCATAAGGAGCTGCTAAAAATGTATCTACACCAAAATGCTGATACAGATACTTCTACAGACTATACGAAGGTTTTGACCAAGCTGACCAACAGCTGGGTTGATGTTTTGACGAAGAAGAACCAAGTAAGCAGATAAGTGTAAAGTCTCGAAATAAAAATTTTCATTTATTATTATTATTTAACATTTACATTGTAAAAAATCTGTCTCAATATTACTTTTCATTTCATTAAAATTGATTATTTAAGAGATGCCTTGCGTTAGTTGCTTCGATATTCAATGATCCATCCTTTCGTCAGTACTGCTTCGAGATGTGGTTTCTGCCGAGCCAGTAGTATCCTTATTGGAAGTTTCTTCATAGTCTTCTTCTTCTTTTTCTTTATTAAGTGCAGGTTTTGTTGACCTAGTTTTGTAGATATTTTTAACGCGTATTACTATCTCAGCTGATAATTTTTTTAGAGGTATGCTAACACAAACACTCTTTTTCGGCTTTTCAACTTTAGAACTTTGTTTTTTGGAAGCCTTGTCTTTTATGGCTCCTTTTCTTTTTTTCCTTTTTGTTCGAGTTTCTTTGTTGATTTCGTCATCGGAAGAAGAGTTGTTTAATTTTCGCTGTTTTGGATTATAACGAAGTTTAGGTTTTTGATGTATCAAATCGTTACGACTTTTTCCATATGGCACTTTTTTTCGCAAAGCTGTGAAATCCTCGGAATTTTCCTTTTCGGAGGTAGTACTACTTGAAATTAGATTTTCTCTCCAAGTTGTAAAATTTGCCGAATTCTCATTTCCAGAAGTAGCATTTGAAATTGCATTTTCATCACAAGTTGTAAAATCTTCTGAATTTCCCATTTCAGAGGATGCACTTGAAGGTACCTGTTCGGGCCAAGCTACGTTATCATTCAAATTTTGCCTTTCATGAATTGTATACGATCTTTCACTTTCTGAATTTTTCTCACCGGAGCTTATATCTACTAAATCCTCTACCGCATCATCTTCATCGGAGCTATCATCTGAGGTGTCGGTAGTAGATGTTCCATCATCTGACGCATCACTCTTTTCCGAGTCATCACCTGCTGTCGATTTCTCGCTTTTAGAACTTTCAGTTGTGGATGATCTACTTGATTGGGTATTTTCTGAGCTGCTACTGTTCGAGCTTTCCGTTCCAGAGCTTCTACTGTCTGGAGAACTATTTTCAGAGTTTGTGGTATTTCTGTAATTTTTGTTAAATCCAACAGTCCTCATTTTATTAAGATTAACACTTATTAATTAATTTAGATATCAATTTATGAAATAATTTGTCGTTTATTTTTTAAATTTAAAATTTTAAACAAAATATTTTAATTTTATAAATAATATACGTGCACAAATAAATTTAATCACACAGAACACACAACTGCATTTGTGACATTTTTAATATTTTGGCAAAATTGAGTTTAAAATGTGTGGCGGAGATTATTTTCAAAATATATCAGCAATACTCTAATAAAGGCAGAACCGGCTTGGCCTTCAAAGTGTGTTTTGAGCAAATTTAGAAAATTAATAGAATAATTGTTATGGTAATTTGCCGACGGAAATAATAAATTATATCAAGGCATAAATGCAAAAGAAAATGCTATACTGAAACAATGTAGGTAATACTTTTTTTTTAAATAAATTTATCTAAGAAACTTGGCGAAATATATTTGGAATTTTAGAGAACGTAAAGTGATAAGTTTTGATGGCATAAAATTGGATTATTTTTAAAATACTTTTAATGTTCGATATTTGAGAACTTTTAATGCTTCTGGCGACTCGTGTTATGAGGTAATGCGCAAAAGAATAAACACAGCTGATCAAAAAGTCAATAACTCGGTAAGTTGTTGACAAGGGGCACATCTTTCGTAAGATTATCTCATCTACCGTTCTTCCTTTCTACATTGTCAATATACTTATGTTTCCTAAATATTTACTTTAAATAATATGAGATGATACAGGATGTATATAAAAGAAGAGTTAAATCTTCTAGTGCCATCCAAATGTCATACACCAATACGCATTGTATCTATTATTTTTCGAATCGAAATTCAGAAGTAATAATTTTTGGAAAAGGTTTAATCTGACTGGTCAAGCAAGGAACAATTTTCTCAGGTTGAAGGTATCATCAAGTAAATAAGCTTCCTAACGATTTTGGAAGTTATTTTAAGAATTTTTTCAAGTTTCGAAATAACATTTCATGCGGTGCCGTGACATATTTTATAAAAGGGTCAGTCTCAGAAAGGGTACAATACTTATTTTTAATAAAGTTTCTGGAAAGCTTTTAGTCGTGCGCTATCATTTTGCGTGGATCAGAAAAAGCATAGATCTCATCAAATCGGCTTTTCAAATTTGACATGTACCCCAAGTATATGCGGCTTATTTTTATGCATATACACTTTTTTAGTATCACTGCGAATTATTTTTGAACTCAAGTATACGTCTCATACCGAATTGGTTATGAAATATTTATGAAAAGCTACTTCAGAGTGTATTAAAAAATTTAGTTTATTAAATTTCCGCATGCTAAGAATGTGCGTGTATTTTTTTGAAATATTTTACTATTAAGCACGTAGCTCGATATGTCGAATTCTTAACATTGCAGAAGTTGGAGAATTTTAAATAAGATGTTATTATTAATTAATTCATAATAGTTCCGTATGAACTAAATTTTCAATGTCTTTTTGGTTAATTCAGTTTTTTTCCTGTGCCCAATTTACATCAGATATGTTTCATTTAGCTTTTTAGGCCATCAATTTTTAACATCAATTTCCTGTAATTTATAAAACCTAATTTAACACCAGTTTATTAAAGCAATACTAGGAACATGCCATTAGTTTATTATCCACGAATAGGATAATTATTATGTAAATGTGAAACATTCACTGTAATATAATATTGGAATTTTGATTATATGATCTTATTGTTTTATTAAACGTGCCTCGACCCAAAATTTTTCGTCCCCGAACATTGGCATCAAGTTCTTAATCCAGAGAGCGCGTCACTGCTTCCACTCTAAAATTAATTGGTTAACAGTTGTACCATTTAATAAGTTTTGATTTATGAAAATATGATTTTTAGGATGTCTTGTGCCATACGATATCCTTTATTTACTTATTTATTGTGTAAATCATTTATAATTAATTAATCAAAGAAACATGATATAGTGACGTCACAGATTTCCATATAAAAACACGTTCAAATTTGTTGTATACAAATTGCTTCTGTCATTAATTCATTAAGATACAAAGGTAATAATTACTAAATTACTTACGGTTAATTTAGTCCTATACATTATTGTAATTAAAACTGCATTAATTAAATATTATTTAATTTAATTTAATTTGACAAGCGCAATTGATGATAGAAGCTATTTGTCACCATCAAATTTGGGATTTTTTAACTTTTTTGGAGATATTGCTTAATACTTTTTCATGTTGTCTGAATTTTCGTCAAAACTGCAGCAGATTAGGCTAGATATTTTATAGCCTTAGCCTAAACCGCTCTTCGAGCTGACAGAGCGTTAAAAATTTATTATATCCAATTGGCTAATTCCCGCTGAAATTATTGGATTGATTTAAAGAACACAAACTCATTTTTAAGTTAACTTTTTTCATTTAATCCTCAAAGTTTAGACTATGAGAGATATAGAAACTATAAATATAGTTTGAAATTCCATCAGGAATAACCGGTAATTAGTCTGTATAGCGAAAAATTAACAACGATTTCTATAGGAGAAACCATCGATCTATTATTAATTAGGGAAAAGAAAAGCTCGCTAAAACTTATATTTCATTTCGTTTATTTGTGAAAAGAGGGTGACCGCTTCTGTTTCCCTAGGTCCGCCCATTGTATGCCGAGTTTATATTCTGAATCATATTTTGTAAGGAAGCCAGCTGGAATGGGATGATATCGGCCAAGTTGATCAAATAGCCATACAAGGATTTATTGGAAGTTGCCATAAAAATTGCAGAAGGCGGAAAGTATGAGTTAATATAAAATTTCGAACATATACAACATAATATGTCTTGGAACAGTTTAAAACTTCTAGAATTCAATATAATTATACTGATCTAGCAACTTATTAGTATATCGTCCATTTGAATGCATTACAAATGTTATGTTTTCTTTTAGAAAATTTGATAGCTTATAACATTGCAAGCTTATGTTAGTATTGTATGCGTTAATCACTTAATTGCGACCGTCAGATCCAATCAAGAAGATCCATGCTTCAAAATCTGTATCTTCCATCTGCGATCATTACCAAAATGAGCAGTATTCACAAGTAGAGGATTTGCAGGTAGAATTTTTTAGAACTAAAGTACTTTAAGTTTGCATAAAAATATATATTGCTGTGTATTTTGATGTAAAATTGCCTTTGGTTTTGTATTTTATTATTTTTGATATAGAATTTTTGATAATGGGGGCGTTCCGAGGATAAGTTAATAACAGACCGCCGTAAAACTTAACATTAAATTTATTGGTAAAATTAAATTAGAAAATATTCAAATTTTCACAGCAATTCAATATGCGATATGAGAGAACAGAGGAAACTACTTATCCCCTAAATTATATTTCATCGTTCTCGCGTCAAATTTTTGAAAAATGTTATCATTACTTTTGTCAGTGCTTTTTCAATTTGATATTGAAAATTCCTTGTCAGTTTCTTCTTGGCACTGTAAATATTTTTGGTGTTCTGAAGATCTTCGTCATCGAGCATCAGGAAGACATTAAAAGGAAAAACGTATGTGGATTAATTTGAATAGTTTTACAAAGAATTTAATGACGTTTTTTCAATCCAATACAGTAATGCTTATAACATTGAATAATTCTATATATTTGTAAGCATTTAATACATGCTGATAAGATAAATGGATTACAATAGTAATATTGATAGATAAATACCTTTGAACAAGTATGCTACTTGATAACGTTCTTATAGCTATCACCTACAACGTTGATTTAATTTCACACGATTTGATATGGTAATTTACTATTTTTCTATGGAGAGCCTCAAGTACCTACTTAAATTTTGAATACCCTCATTGTAAAGCAAAAATTCTAAATGAGCAAAAATTCAAGTGCCAAAATAGGACAATCGCTTTTGTACATTAGCTTAATTGTTAAAAACTAACAAGCTAAAATATACTTTCGATTTCAAATATATTATTTTTATAAAGTTTAGAATAAATTTTAAAGGGACTTTTCTAACACGCAAATCAGTTAAAGTGAAGTTAACCGGCTAGTAATATCAGCCCACGCTCGCCCTGTTTTCTGTCACATTGGTTTTCATACGATACATTTAATTTAAATATAATAAGGACGTAGCCTCTAGTCGAGTTGATAAAATTATATTATGTGTTATCAAGATTCAAAATGTGTCACAATGAAATATTGATGAACAAAAATTCACTGTAAATTATGTAACAGTTTTTTGACTAAACTAGCTACATTTCGATACCATGCTTAATAATGGAAATAAACTTTCGAATTATAATAATTGACTTAACACCTTTAACGGTATAATTTTCTTATATTGCCAAATTTATTTATTATTAAGAAAAAATAAAAATTCATTAAAATTCATACCGTGAAATATTCTGGCTTATTCTGTATCCAACGTGTTATTCGTAACCACCAGTATATTATATTTATGCGGTTATCGTTATTGGTTATTAAAAAGTTAGCAATGTGCAGAAAGCTACTCACGCATATTGGAATAATTTATATGAAAAAACGGTAATCTATAAATATAATTAGAGCAAAAGTTATATTTAGTAATAGAATCACAATTGTTTCAATTGTATACACTCATACAATATTATTGCATGTATAATAAATTAACAGTGCATATAAACTCGTGCAACAATTAATATATTGCTCCTTGACCTTTGACAATCGCATTCCAAGCACTTGACAGCTTTTATATTGTTTAAATGGTAATATTAATAAAAATATAAAAGGTGAAAAAACCGATGTTTTTACCGCCCGAAAGTGTTTTCCAGCGTTTCCTTCAAATTGTTTTACCCATGTGTATTATTCTAAGCATAAGTAATGCTTTTCATGTCAAATAATTATTTGATGTCCAATCAATCATTGGAGACGAATTTTTTACGATTCCCTTCGTGTAAATGCCAAAAAAGTGGAGTAAGTGGCCAAAATATGTTGTATTGTAAATATTACCGTAATACAAAATTCGCTGTAACTTTTTCAGTTCCTATTGCATAGAAGAAATAAAAATGCAATTTTTGTAGTTATATACTTTCCAATTTAGCACCCAAATATTATTTAATTTTCCACAATCCAAATTCAATTACCATTTATCCATAAGTTAATTTTTAATTTCATATCCAAATTCAAACTTTAATAAAATCACTTTATAATATTTAAACTCAGTAAAACCAATATAATTTTCAAAAATTTCGCAGACCGTTAACATAGGTCCACCCTACATGACCAGGGTTGGCAGAAGGCAACGTTCCACAAAATTTTAAATAAAATTAAATTTTCAAATAAAAACTCAATATTAAATTATTTATAAATTATACTAGTTAAATGAACAATAATTAATAAAACGATTATATTGTTTTAATAATTTATAGTTAATTACACAATATATTATATATATTTTGAATTATTTTTTTATTACAAAATATCCAGTAAGTAAGTGATTTTAAAATAAGAACAAAGATTTAATATTGCAATATAAGTATCTATTATTCAAAATATTAAAATCCCCAATTAATTTCGGAATTTAGCTAATTCCGAATATTATGTACTTTTAATAATATATTTTTGTAATACATATAATTTTTATTTATTCATCACTCTCACGTTTTGAACTTGCAGAAGTTTTTTTTAATTTGATTTCACAATGATTTTCCCATTTAACTTAAAAAACTTACTTGGTTTGCAATTTTTTCTTTAATATTTTTAATATTTACTAATGGGAAAGTTGTGATATGTAGTTAAGTTTCAATATTTTTTATAAAATTCTTGTTAAAAAAATTATGAAAGCAACGTCGGTATAAAGTTTGCAGTGACACACAATACTAGTCATTTGATGTTGTTATGGGGTTTTGTGGAAAAACTTATTCTAAAAATGCGATAGCAAAATTTCTTTTAAATTGAACATAACTGGATGGTTGGATTGGCATTGCAAATGTGTCACCGAGCACCCACAAAAAAATTTAAACATTTATAAAAATCATTGTTTTGAGTTAATTTATCGATTTCGACAAATTACAATATTTAATTTTTTCCTTTCAAAAATAAAGTTTTCGCTAATTTATTGTGGATCCATATCGTAAACGGTAACATTTTCAATTTGATTAGTTAAAATATCTTACTTCAACACATCAGAATCTGATTTCAAAAACCTGCATTTTAATAAAACGGACTGCGGTTCATTAAAGTAATTTCGTGTCCTTTATCGACAATCACACAAGTAGGTAGTTAAATTACTTGTGAGTTACAAGCACCTCACACGATCATTAGACGATTTCACCATTCGAAACCACAAATCTAGTTTATTTTTACTAAGTCGGATTTAGCAGCGGCGGCTGGTAGTTTCCTATATATACCAGGTTTTTATTTTACGTTTTTTATTTTCCTTTATAACAATCATCGAGAATGAATAGCAAGTTCAAGAATAAATTGTATTAGTTATTAACATGTGAAAATATATAATATTGAAAGATCTAATTGATTACATGTTACAATAAAATGCAAAAAATATATAAAATTGAATTATAACTTACGAAATTATTATAAAATACCAAGAATTGGTAGTTTATGACACTTTTGGTCGAGCAAGCGTGTTTCGTTCTTACTGGATACTCACCAGATAAACCTTGTATATTAATTAAAAGAGCTAGAAAAGTTATGAAGTCAATTGGATAATATTAAAATTATAGAACGAAACACGCTTGCTCGACCAAAAGTGTCATAAACCATCAATTCGTGGGCTTTTATAATAATTTCGTAAGTTATAATTCAATTTTATATATTTTTTGCATTTTATTGTAACATGTGGTCAAGTAGATCTTTCATTATTATAAGTTCAAGAATATTTAGAATCTTCCGGCTTAATTCTTTCGACAGGTTCTCACGAATCTTGATTTATAGTATTCTTTAGTAAAAAATCAAACTATTTAAATTATTCAGATACAACAAATCTAGTACTATATCTATAAATTTCTAAAAATCTCTTCACTTTCTGGTTAATTCTAACGAAATATTATAATATTACTTTTTGGGTGAAAGTTCTGGCAATAATTAGTATATCAAATTACATACACCTGATATAGAGCAGTGAGGTTATTCCAAATCAAATAAAAGCTTAATTGATTGATACGGACCATTCAGGATCGGTTAAAAATTTTATGAATTTTTACACGACTTTTATTATGTTTTGTCTTTTTAGCTTTTTTTGCCCGAAAAAGTACACTTAATTCTCAGCTTATATAATTATTCCTATGTTTTTATTTTATGATTTTAAGAACGAGCCTATTACATGTAATAACTCGAAGGGTTTGGTTTTGCAGAACCTTGATTTTCCGTAGAAAAAGTTTTGAGGACATTCGATTTCGAGCTTCCCAATCTTTTAAAATATATAACCCTACATAGGATTCTGTTACCCTGAAAAAGTAATCCGCCTTGCAAAACTTTAATTTACTGTGATTTACGGTGTAGATATGAAAAACAAACAAGCAAAAGTACCCACGGTATTTTTGTGGCGCCTTCATCTTGTAATTAAATTGTTAAAACTCCACACCCACAGAAGTTTCAAAACCGCTTGTAAGTAAATATCACTATGAAGTTGCGACCGGGGGGTCTGGGGGGTGCCCCCCAGCACTATAGCAACTTATTAATAACTTATCAGTTTTAACGTATAAATAAAGGTCAAAAGATATACTCTCAGTCACCCTCGAATTTACACCCTCATCTTGTATTTTTAACGGTCTTTTTAAGTATGTGATAGTAAAACTAAGTTCAGCTGAAATGAAAATCCTATAATTACGTAAGTTACCACGACACATTTAAAATAAAAACCTTTAGCTAAAGCTAAGTTTAATATTTTTTTGTAAAACCAGCTTGCAAGTTCGAAATTTTGCAATAACGAATTTTAGACCTCAAGTTCTCATTTATTATATTGATGGATTTTCCTTGGATCTTGGAGATTTTAAAATACTTAAATCATTCGTTGCAACTTCGGTGTGCAAATAAAGCTACAATTAAGAAACCTAGTAACTAGAGTTACTAAATACTGGTTTTTTGGGTAAGTCGGGATACCAGGTTACCGAGTTTTGTCTAAGTACACATTTGTTTAAAAACATATAACCGCCGGTGCCGGTAATCATGTTATTAGTAATAATCGAGTAATAATACCTTTTAAAGGGGGGGTTCTTCTTTGTTCGTTCAATATAGTTCAAGAGTATTCTATTTTTAGTAAGTTGAGTGTAAAATTTTATAAACTTTACTGGAATACAAACGATGCAATAGAAAAACAATGATTATTACCTACTGGTTGATTGACAAGTAAATATAACGCTTTGTTGAATTTTGCCGTTTGCATATTATAACTTTCTACTAATGTTTTCAAGTTCGGCGTGTAACTATATAACTCACGTGGGTAGTTTGGAATCATGCAAAGGGTAATTTACGTTAGGGTCAAGTATATCGGGGTCCAACATATCAGTGGTCAAGATCTTAACTGACACCGCATGTTCAATCGATTTCATTAGATGAAATTTATAAAGTCAATAAAGCCTTTATTTTTTACTACTGCATAAATGTTTTCTAAACCCTTTGTCGTTAAAAGTTATATTAACAAATTGTGAAATAATTAAGTATACCAAACAACTTTAAAACTGGTCGTCGGAAACCGAATAAAAATTTTTTTAAATGGGGTCAACTAATTAAGAATCAACCCACTTTGGATAAAAATGATAATTTAAACAATATGATTAATTTTGATTCTGTCGATAACTGATCGCTGAAAAAAGTGTACCAAAACAGCTCTAAAGACGTTCGACTCCAATATCCGGTACATCATGTAAATGTTAACAGACCAGTAGAAATTTTCCAAAAAATTAAACAAATACCACAGATGGTTAAGTTTATCTTTGTGGACCACTGGAAATTTTATGAACCTGATTGCTGCTCTTTTCGCTTAATAATCAATTGACTAATTAGATATTAAATTGTAATCTTTTAAATATGTAGTTTGACTTTTCCTTGAAATTTTTATTATACCTATGACTATCAAAATTATCTAATCTCAAAACGGATTATATTTGTAAATACATATACCGAAAATTAAGGAAAAATTGCTATAAAATTTGCGATACCATAATATTTTGACTTTTTTGATATTTTTTGATATCTTAGCCATAGGGCTGAGTATAGGTAGCCTGCACTTATTGGTTTGGCTTTGGATACTGTACAAAAATAAGAAAAACACCAACTTTGCAAATTCAGAATTTCTTTTTATAATACCGGGTACATAAAATTCTTTTTTTTTTGAAAATACTCAACAAGTAGCTGAAAGTGCTTTGTTCGGAAGTAATTACCGGTGATTAATTAAATATTTTTCACTTATCATTTTATCAATGTGTGATGTATACGCCTGATCCAATTCATTTGAAAATGTGGTACAGAAAAATTAAATTTATTATGGCAATTTTCACATTAATATTAAATTCATTGCTCTTACTCACGCTTTTCCAACACCAAAATAATCTACTAACCTCTTGTTTTAACGCTCAAGTACTTAAATTATAATTTTTTTTACAAATCTCGAGTTACATCTTGCTTTGTAATTTACGGCGCAAACAATTTAAACTTTTATCGTGTAAAAGAAAAATGTTCTGCTTGATGGTGTAATTATGTGGGTCTTTCTTACCTTGAGGTTTAGGAACATTTCGTTTAACTTGCATCCACTTGTAAGTCGGAATAGACGAAGAGTGTTGAGAAGCTGAAGATAAATGTTGTATATTGTGGATAGACCGATGATGACTAAGTTCGGGTTCTGGACTAGAAATTCCTTCGTCTTTATAACGAATGTGATTTTGATATTCCGAACAACTGCTATTTTGAAGCACTAAATGGGGATAATTTTCGTTGTCGAGGTGTAAGGGGTGGTATTTCGTGTCGTGGTAAAAATGATGCGACTGGTGAGTATCGTTGATGGTGTCATGGTGCCTCACCAGCACATCCGATTGGGTTCTTTGGTATATTTCGGAAGGATACAGATTTTGTTGACTCGAGTTCGAGTAATTCGTGTTCGGACATCCGCTGGAATTTGCGTAATCTAAATTGGTGTAACTGAGTCCCGATTCCGTGTTGATGATAGGGTTGTCTTGTATTGGTTGGTGATGCGGTTGGTGGTAGTAATTTAAATCTTGGGGAGAAGAAGGAGCTTCGTTAGAATTGGATGTCGCGCATATATAAGAGGATTCTTCGTAATTGTAATTGTTCGATGCATAATGAGAGGACACTGGTAGCTGGTGGTAGTCGGAACCATGGCTTTGCTGGTTATACGCGTCACTTGCAAAACCGTAAAAGTTAGATTCTGACGGATTGAATGAAGCACCACTATGTTGATTATGATGACCGTGCCCGTACATTCCAATGTCCATCATCATCATGATCACAAAATAACTCTCAACAAACTATTTTATCACTCATTACAACTGATTTTGCACTGAAACAAACGAAACGTACCTACACAACAATTTTTAAAACTAACTCGTAACACATAACTACACGTTACTCGAACACTGGACTGTGTTCTGTACCCTCATACAAAGCTGTCGTGAAAGGACGTGCGGTAATAGGCGGTAACTTTCAAGTCACGTGTAGTGCGCATAAGATTTTGTGTACCAATGGCGTTCGGCTATTTTGGAGATTTGTGATGCTGTATAACGGATTGGTCTGCATCCAGCCATCATTGTACGAAACATTTCAATTTTCTGAATGCTACAAGTGTCAGACTACCGTGTGTGACATGACAGCTTTCTTTGTGTTGTTCGCATGTGGCGTTGCTAATGGTCTGTGGCTTTGATAGTTATCTCACTATTCAAATGCAGAGTGTATGCGACTTTGGCGCTGGTAGAATAAATTGAAGTCAACTGCTGGATAAGGGTTTTAAAATTTTAAATAGCTTCCTTTTCAGTTTCATCACGATTGTCCCTCGAAGATTAAATGAATTACAGTCTTCCATATTTTTCATAACTTTTACTTCTGCACAAGTTGGGAAATTTGAAACAAGTTTAATATTATGTAACTTTTCAATTTTTCACTTTAGCGATTGAAGTTGATCGAAGCTCGAGTGGGAAACTGCAATTAAATTTGTTGAGTTTTTCAGAATTCAAAGTTTTCATATTTTATAATAATAAATAACGCTTTGTTGCTTCTTAAAACAGCATCAAGTGAAGTTTTCAATTTTCAAAATGGAGTTTTTGATACTCTAATAATTTTAGGGTGCACCATCAATCGGAGAAAGTAGAGAATCCATGGTGAAGTTCAGTGAAGTCCATATTGCAAGATGCACAACTAGAAAGTTAGTATAATAACACTGCTTAGTGTTAAGATTAATAGACGTGTGAACTAATTATACACCCAGGAAGATCATGACTCATACATATAGGGGTTATAACAAATCTAATTTCTTAAGCTATACCTAATCAGAGCATATACAAAACATTTTTGATATTTCTGTTAACATTATATGTACTTATATTACTATTATAAACTTGAATAAAACCATAATTTAAAAAAGTTGCAACGCCACTATTCGGTGACCACCACTTCTTCTGTTCTTTCAAAATTTTCTTATTTTAATCCTTTAGTTAATAAAGTTTGTTCAATATCCAAAAAACAATTCAAGCAAGTTTTTACTTGCGTTTCTTTTGCAATCAGACAAAATTGTCAAATTCAATTTTTCTGATCTTTCTGGAATAAGAACAAATAGTAAATTTCATCTTCATTAATTAATTAAAAATGCTATTGTATTAAAGCCTTGGCGAAAAAGAGTTTTCAGAAATGAGAAACTTGTCTCTTCTGTTACTTTTTGATGTAAATTAAAACTTTTATGCTTGCAGAAATGTTTAAAAATCTGATGCTATCTATTTTTCTCTGCACACAGGTTGAAACCGAGAGAAAAATGATTCGAAGAAAAATCTTAAAATTATATTATCAAAGCTCCACAACCAAATACATTATTTAACCAAAGATTTTTGATTTTTTTGGTTTGATTTTGCAAATTTTGAATTTAGATTTGTCTTTCTGATGTACAAAAATCCATAGATCGACTTTTTAATAGCAGTTTTTTGGTTTTCATTCAAATATTTGATTTTGTTTTATAAGCTTTTTGTTTTTAATATTAATTAATCCTTTTTTCAGTCTCGTAGTTAGTGGTGTAATATTAGCAGGTTCATGGAGGATTACCGAAAGTTTCATTTATTAAATATTATTAAAAATTATTTAAAATAAAAGTTTGTTCCTATTAAAATAATAATTTTTCTTCGCGTTAATTGACGGAATAATCCACTGATAATTTATTAATTATGTATTTTAATGTTTTTTATTTTTATTTTATAGCATACAGAGACCCATAAAGCAGCGTTAAAGAATAATTAAAGAAGAACGCTATAAAAAACCTAAAGAGAATATGAAAAAAAAAACGATGAAAATAAACACTCTTACAAAATACTAATTATTCACAATAATTCACTTGACGATAAGAGTGGGATAGCAAATGAAAATATTTGCTGCCGTGAAGTAATTAGCTGAAAGCTATAAAATAAATTAGACAAGGAAAATTATAAAAAACACCCCAGCGGTTATCCGGGTACAAAAAATCATCAACCATAAGTAGAAAACCAATAAAACAATTTATTGTTAAAATTATAATATATGTTTTCTATAGAAATAGAATTTGAAGATTCTAAGTTTTGTCATTATTTAGTATGGCCATATTGCCTTTATGTGAACCTTTTTCCGAATAAACGGAAATTGTCATTGGCTATATTGCCAACAATTTATTGACAATATGTATGGTCGATTACCAAATTTTTTAAAGTTGTTCACCAAATCTTCCAAAAGTGACAAAACTTTTTTTGATTATCGGAGAACATGCCAAGAAATATTTCAACCTGCACCATGAAAATTTAAAAAACTGTTTTATCTTTGCAGAAAAAAATGATGAGCCTTATCATGGCTCATATGAATATCATATATATTAAATATATTCAAAAAATATATTGAATTCATTATTATTATTATAGTCTTATAGAGAAATTATTTTTATTATATTATTTCGACTGATGTGCAATTCGATTGGAGTGTAGATGGATTGATGTGCAACTCAAATGGTGTGTAATTCGACTAATGTGCAATTCGAATGGTATGGAACTCCATTGATTACCATATTTTATTAATTAGTCGATCAATCAGAATTTTCCTTACGTCGCGTCGATAAAAAAAAAGTCGACCAATCAGAGTGTGGTTACTGTTAGTTACAGATAGATAGAGAGTCAGAATCTTGTACACAATGCAATCAAAACATTCGAATCCTTGAAAGTTAGAAGATCATCATCATTTGGTCAGGTTTTTGATTTGATTTAGGAGTATTTTGTTTTTAAGCATTAAGAATAATTTGACAAGGATATAATAGGAGGCAAAAAAATGAAATTCAAAAATGTTTGAGATCGTTGAAAATTGGTACCTACACCTACTAATATCTTCAGTGACTTTATGGTCTAGTGAAAAAAATTTCAAATCAATTCACTACACCGCACCGTTTAGTAGTTCTTGTTTCAACCGGACAACCAACCTACTGGCCATCGGACAAGAAGAAGGTACCAGACGTCATCGACTTTTGCATAATAAAAGGTATCGATACTACACAGTAAAAAAAAATTTGGCAATTTATCTTAAAATAATGTTAATTTTCCATAAAACTCATGGCAAATAGGGTCCACTTCATAATAATGGTAAATCGCCAACGACCTGAATTGGCAACACGTACCTTTAAATTAAGATAAATAATATCACTAGTACCCGTTGTTGATTTAACATATGGTTTGTTAATTTCACCGACTGAAGTAAGCAAAAATATTTTAAATCTCTTGTTAAATTAGTTAAATTTGTAATAAATTTACCATGAAAGTTTGATAAATATTATCAAGGTTTTTGATATTGACTTATATTACTTGCTAAAAGCATATTCCTTTCGAGATAAATTGCCATAACTTCTAGTTATATTGATATGATAATAGTTATTATCTTATGGTTTTATAATGAAGTTACCACCTCCAATTGTAGTTACACTTGCATTTAGTAAGCAAAATACCAGTAGGTTTAGTGAAATTAATGGAAATTTTTCCTGATTTATCTCACATGTAAGAGCAATTGTTGAAACTAACTGTTTAGTTCACTAAGAATTTGCAGGTAAATTACCAAAAACACTAGTACATTTATTTTCAATTTTTGTTAAAATGTTTTATTAAAGGTAGGTAATACTTTATGCTGAAAAAAAATAAAAAAATAGTGTTCTTTTTCAAATATCGATTTTATTTCAAAATTTGAAATCCTACAATAAAAATAAACATAATAAGAAAATAAAAACTCTCGACTACAATAAATTCAAACTTAATCTATTTTTTTACAAAAATTCCGTAAATAAACATATTATAGGTAAATAATTAATAACTTTGTAGAAGTTAACTAAGTATTATAGCATATTTGGGAATTATATAAGTGTAATCACAATTATATGGTTTATGAATCTCATAGCAAAGTGTATGTTTCAAACAGCTTACGTCGACAATTTTATAAATTTTTTGGTTTTGTTTTTCTTGTATTTGAAATGCGTTAAAATTATTATTTGATGGCTCATTAATTGTGCACCATTCTTCACATAGTGCATATGGTTTGCAATTATACGAGAAAAGAAGTAAAATTTTATTAAAAAGTAAGTCAACGGTACTTACAATGTTGTTTTCATCTGATGGCAGAATTTCATTGTCAAAAATTTAAAAATATTGTTCTATCGCTGCTTTATTTGACCCCACGGCCAAAATAATAGGTTGCTTAGTTGTATTATTCTCTAAAATTTCTTTTAGTGGTACCTCCCTCTAAAAAATATTTAATGCAATTTTTGTTAATTTAAAATGAACATCCTACCTTTTGGAAAACTATTAATTTGTTTACCATAGTCGCTATCGATTCCCTCGAAGTTCTTTTTCTCCCTTTCGCAGTAGGAGGAAACAAGTTCATTAAAGCAATAATGCTCCTTGTGGTTTTGTTCCAAACTGAAAAACAATTAATATAATTTCACTTCCTTTAACTAAATTTTGTAATAATATACCTAAATGTTCATCTCCTAAAATTGCAGGATCAGGCTTAGTTACGGTGGTTTCATATATTTCTAATATTTTATTCACAAACACAGGGAACCGTTCGGAAAAATTCAATGCATATGGAAATTCTTGCGTAATCTAAAAATTATTGTAACAATCAAATTTTTAATAAACTGTTTGTTTTAATTACCAATCCTGGTTTATCCAAATATCTGGGGTATTTTTTTAAATTATTATCTGTCTTTCGAAATGGAAAGGTATTTTTCATTTTTTCGAAGATGACATCTTCCTGCGTCTTTGGATCTGCATTTTTCAAAAAAGTGATCTCTTCAGATATACTACATAATAATGTAAATTAAGTTTAAACAAAACAACCCCAGACAGAAATAAAAATTACTTACCTACGTATATATGCACTATTATTTTATGACGAGCACTTATGAACACTAATAAGTAATAACGTCTTCACTGTAACTTTATTAAACTACTAATCCCTTACAATATGCAAAATTTTAATTCTGTATGAACAAGTAGCAATTCAAACCGAATGTAAGGCGCCAAAACATAAACATTGCTGCCTACACTGCAGCGGTAGAAAATTATTAAACGCAGCAAAAACAAGATGCAACATGAGACATATACCTAACGAATCAAAAACATTCGTAACTTATTATATTATATAAAGAGAATTTACCTATTTTAATTGGTAATTGAATAGTACTTCATGTTTTTCAAATACTCATCATGATGTAATAAACTGAACATTGACAAACCAGCTAAAAAGTAAGTGAAATTAACAATGGATGACAATGAAAGAAAATTTGTCTTTCAAAGTTGAGAAATTTATCAACGAATATTTTACCAGTAGGTAAAATTTTCTAATTAAGTGAAATTGACTACAATTTTTGGGAAATTTTACCATGATAAAAATACCAATCAAATAATGAAAGTTTATTTGTAGGTTCTTTTTACTGTGTAAAAGAATCACAGCGGAATCATGTCTGCACTTGTCGTCTGACCACTCTCCTGTAATAATAACAGTACACAGCCAAATTGTAAATACAGAAAGACAACCCTCACTATTTACCAAGAAAACTGGAAAACTGGAAAATGGCAGCAAATGAGAACAGCAGAAAATAAAGCAAAACTAAACAAATCAATAAAGGAACTGAAAGGAATGTTATTAGAAATTGAAAATTAGGATATCCAAGATTACCTAGAGAGCCTAACCCCAACAGACGCCACAGATTACTCCCTTTGGAAGGCAACAAGAAGACTTAATGCACCACAAACACATAATCCTACAATAAATATGAAAGTAATAAATGGTCAAGAAACATTCGCTAAACATTTAGAAAATGTATTGCAACCATTGCCGTCTATGTCAACAACGGAAGAAGAAGAGAAAATATCCATCAGCTACCTCGAAGCTCCGTTTCACCTTAGTTTTCCTATTAAGAAGATTAAAGTTCAAGAAGTCAAAAATACTCTACAAAAAGAAATAAATATAAAAAAATCTCCCGGTTTTCACTTAATTGCTGGAAAAATATTAAAAGAACTACCAGAAAAAGGCTTAAAGCTGGTTATATTTATCTTTAACGCTATACTAAGAACACACCATTTTCCAAGTTTATGGAAGGTAGCTCAAATAATAATGATTCTCAAGCGGCAAGAAACCCGAGGATGTCAAGTCATACAGTGTGCCAGTGTTCTCAAAGGTATTTGAAAAGATCTATTTGAAGAGACTGAAGCCATTATTAGAAGAGCAGAACATCATACCAAACCACCAGTTTGGATTCAGAGATAAGCACGGAACCATCGAACAGGTGCATAGAATAGTAAATGTGGTCAATAACGATCTTGAGAGAAAGAGATTCTGCTCAGCCTTATCACCACTTCCTAATACTGCAATCATACCTGACATTTTCTGGTTAAACAACAACACTATTACACCAAACTCCATCCCATATCATCGGGAGTACCACAAGGTAGCGTGCTTGGGCCATTACTCTACTTGATCCACACATCCGACCTTCCAACGACTCGTCTCACAACGGTGGCTACATTTGCAGACGACACTGCGATACTGGCATCTCACTCAGACAACAAGAGCTTCAAGAAATCTCCAAACAAACCTGGATAAAATCCAAAAATGGTTACAAAAGTGGCGCATAAAAGTTAACGAATCAAAATCCTACCATATAACCTTCACCATGAACAGACCAACTTGCCCACCGGTTGAATTGAATAACCAAAAAATTCTACAAACCGAAGAATTGAAGTATCTTGGAATTCACCTGGACAGACACCTGACATGGAAGAAACACATAATAACAAAAAGAAAACAGCTCGAAATGAAACTCAGTCAAATGATGTATTGGCTAATTGGCAGAAAGTCAAAGCTAACCTTGGAGAATAAGCTGCTACTGTACAAGACAATCATGAAACCAATCTGGACATATGGAATCCAGCTATGGAGATCATCAGCCAATTCAAACTTAGGGATCTTACGAAGATTCCAGAAAAGGCATTACGACGCACCCAGATATGTAACCAACAAACAAATACAAGACGACATACCTCTGCCCACTGTTTGCAAAGTGATTAACACATACAGTACCAAATATAGTGATAGACTTAAACACCATGCTAACGCATACGCCAATAAATTGCTCTTGAGTACAAGTGAAGTGAGAAGACTGAAAAGACACCAACCCACTGATCTAATCCAACAATTCCAGTAGCGTTATAATGACTATAAATAGTGAAAATCTAATTACACATATACTTTATAGTTGTTATAGAAATTGTTCATTAGAATAATTTTCTTCACATGTCATTGCTAATTTCCTACGAGCAAATTGCTGTATCATAGAGTTAAAAAAAAAAATCAATTCACTACACCGCACCGCGTTTAGTAGTTTTTGCAGTTCTTTTATTTTCTTAAGATTCGTTAAAATCACATGTATTGTTTTCCTCGGGAGTCGGCTATTAGGGAAAATCACAAGGTATAAAGAGTAAAATATTTTTCGTGAAAAAATTTTTAAGTAAAATTTTAAGGAAAGCTTGTAATGGTATAAACCACTTTCTTTTTCATAAGAAAAACAACATTGTATCGAATATATTAGCTTAAAAGATATCGAAAATAATTTTTGCTATTTCCATTAGTAATAATTTAATAGATATCGACGTTAAAAGAGTCTTCAATATTTTTAAAACTTGGGGGAATTATAAATATCATAATTATTTTGGTTTTTATCCATCTTGCAATAACAATTATCTATTTTTTTTATTAAGTAATAAATAATTTTGTTCTTTCATCCTTAACCCTTTCGTTCATATTTATTTAAATTTAGTACACCACAAAAATTCCAAAAATGTGCTATATAGATTTTTTACCTTAACAATCCTGAAAGAAGTGTACTAAATTAACACGCCATAATTTCATCATCATTTTTGTTTATAAAAATCAAATTCTTCAAGTTTTTAATATTTTTTCTAATTATGTGTGAAAAAGTCTTACTTTGTGATATTCAAAGGTGTGTAGAAAAGTACTACTTTTCCGCCCTAGTGCGGAAAGTAATACTTTTCCGCACACTTGTGAAAGTATTCAGAAACATAAATCTACTTTATTTGTAATATACATTTAAGGTTAATTTCGTACAATTATTCAAAGTAAGTTCTGAAACAATGAAAAATCTTGTAAAATCAGGGAAATAGTAAAAGTTTCGGTTTGAATGAAAAAAATTAAAAATTGTTTAAATTTTGCGAAAAGGCGAAATTATTTGTGAGTCTTCTACAATAGATTCTTTTGGGCAGAATCGTGTTTTGCCAAGGATTCATGGGAGTCTTAGTAATTTTGAAAACCATAATTTGGGATTAATAATTAAACTAAGTTCCATTATTCTTTATTCCTAAATTCATTAGCTAAATTATTATCCGTGCTCGCGTTTATTTCAGCAAAGTTATCTTAGGTTTATTTTTCATTTTTGGGTATAATAATTTTATTTTTTAGCTACTTTTAAGTAGGACCAGCGACTCTTGTCTTGCCGCAATTTTTTGGTTTTAACGTATTAAAAAAAGAGAACTGAATTTTTAAAATTTGGTTTAGCTTACTTGTTGGCTATTTTTTGTTGATTTTAGAGTAGTTTAATTTGCCCTGCTTTATGACTGTTATGAATTTGGGACAAATTTAAAAATTAATTTTAAAGAAAAAGTTGTTGGTGACAAAGGTAAATATGGAGTTTACTGCTACTGCTTAGAATTATTTTACTCCCGGAGAAATAAAGTGGTTTTTTAACACCTCAAGGACTAAAAGTAACACTTTAGTCCCTGAAAATGAGAAGAAAAATTGAACCGTTATTTAATTAAAAATCTGAGTAGCAATGCACTCCGAAGGTCATACGTGTGGTATGTCATTGTACACTGTCTCACTGTACACCACTATAACTTTTCTAAATGTTATATTATAAAGTAACGAAAAATATTTAAATATAATCTGGAAAATCTCTGAATTATTATTTATTAAAAATTAAGAAAATAAAAGAAATTTCTTTGTAAAGGTGTTTTTTGTCGATACATTTTAAACAATTCTTGTTTACAAGTATCAGCTTAAGCATTTTGAACTGTTTAATTATTTAATTAAATTTGTTAGCCTTGAGTGGTTCGATAAACATCGCGTTTGGTTTATATCACTGTTATATACCTGCCTGTAAGGTGAGCGAGCATTAAATTAAAGATGATGGCTATTTAGAGACTTTGATATGAGATGCCTTACTTGAAGTAACATCATCAGACACACTGACATTCATTTTTAACCTTCTTATTTTTTACTCGACTATTTCTGTATTTAATTTAAAATATTTAAATAAACATATTTTGACAAAAAAATTGTAAGCAATTTTGGTAGATATGAGATGGACGTATTTTGTGGTTAAATTGTGAAGGGAATGCTTCGGGAGCGGTCCCAGACGTTTTTCGGTTGATATGTTTGAGACATGACACCACTGTCATTTCAGACATAGTTGTGATAACTGTGCTCCATGTCTCTACGTTCCATTCCATTTATACCTGGGGTTTAATAAAGCAGAAAAACATTAAAAGTTTTGTAGATTTTTGTCTGTTCGTTAATCAAACTGGACGTAGAATCTCATTAATTTAGTTTCACTTTTTAATTTACGTTACATTGTTGCAGACCTACACCTACCAATACAACGCAACGTAATGATACTTGGGAATGGAGATTTTGAAAAATAAAATTCTCAATACCTAAAGGAAGTAAATGTGCCAAAATTAAAATTTTTTTGTTTGTTGCTTTGAATGGAAGTTACCTGTAGATACTGAACATTAAACGACAAACAAGAAAAGTTTACCTAAATCTTTCAAGTTGTTGTGAATGCTATTATAGTATCCTATTTGTTTAAAATTAAAGAGATTGTCATAATCCAATGTTTACTGACACTTACAGTATCCCATGCTGTGCTTTTGTGGCATACAAAAAATAAGAAATACTTTGAATATCTGTTATGAATTAACTTTTGTACATTTCTTTTTCAATAACCAAGTGGAAATACGTCACGGCTTTAACATTATATTTTATCTTAAATATTTTTAAGGAAATATCGTGCTTTTGGAACTGGAGCAACAAGAAGTGCGTGAGCGCCAATATTGCGTGTTGAAGAAATTTCTTGTAATATTATTATGGACTTACATAGGTACAACAATAATAATAATTGCAACAATTAATTTTTAATTAATAATGTAATTTAGAAATATTCGAATCTTCCAGTGCCAGTTTGTATTGGCAAATATGAGTTACCAAATGATTTACTTCAGTTTTATAATAATATTGTGTTTGTTATTAATTTTTTTTTAAAGTTAAGATTATTATAAAAATATGTTAATTTAGAAGCACATTCATTAATTAAAATATGATAAATATCTTGGTACATGGTCAGATAAAGCGTCCACTCAACACTTTGTTCCATCAGATATATTAAAATATAATATCAATCCGTTAGTTTGTCACTGACATCAATATCAATAAATAAATTTGTTACGTTATTTAAATTAATTATGTTGTCTTATCTTATTTATCGTATAATATGTAACAAAATAATATTTTTATACCAGACTTACCTAAGTAGTAGGAAGATCGGAAGAATAATAGAGCTTATACCAAAATATTAAATCTGGGGGGTGCAAAATTTTGGGTATTCATTTAACAGGAACAAGTTGAAATTTGCGTCATGGTTTCCTAGAATTGAAACAATATTAATTTATTATTTATTTCTTTACCTTCTACTCTGGGTTATTTTGACTTTAGTAACAATTATTTTTTCAAATTGATCACCCCTAGCCCTAGTGTACATGCATCCTTATTTCTATTATTATCTAAATCGAATTATTATTATTTCTCTTTTCCATAAACCAATTTTTGATTATTAATCCAGCGCTTTAAAATTATTTTTTATACCGTCAATCCAAATTAATACATTTATTTCATAAAATTCATCAAAAACTTCTAGAAATCATGTTTTAATATTAAATCTCAATAACTAATTACTTTTAACAATTTTTATTATCCTTGCAGACCTAACTCTCCTACTCTCCACGAGCAGGGCTGATGAAATAGCCTCTTATTTTAATTAATATAGACTTTTTATAAATTTCTATATGTACTTGGTAGAGGATCGAACCTGCGACTTCTCTATGCTAATCTAGCATTCTACTATTTATTTACCAAAAATTTGTAAAATTTGAATTACAAAATTTACAAAAATTAAATAAAATTAAATTTTAAAATAAAAAATTCAGGAAAATGTATATAATTACAATATGCGCACAAAATATATTGTTTTATTTTTATTCTTTAAAATGCAAATCAATATTATGTAAACTCAAAGTGTAAATTGAAATTATGGACGAAATTCAAAGGGGGGGGGAGGTGTAATTAATATTAGATTATCTAACTATAGGGTGTTTAAAGGCTTTATTAACCGCGAGGTAGATAGTTCGTTATTCGAGGCGATTAAACACACTAGCGATTAACAAGCAGAAACCCCCGAATAATATATTGAACTGCATTTTCCCAATCGGATATTCCGGAAAAACATAAATTCTTTAATTTATTCGTCCAACTAACTTCAATTTTTCACTTCAAAAATTATAGAAAATGGGAACGTTCAATAAAATATGATGCCGGCATGCATCTGTCTTCTTATCAAAATGGTAATATAACAAAACCTCATTTTTAGATCAATGCAAGTGATCTATTATGACGTCTACTGAAGGTATTAAATGGGATTGTAAGGGCCTGGTCCAGTTACTCCGAAGGTTCCGGGATGCTGTAGCGCCCAGCACCCCTGGCCAGTCCGCCACTAATTAAGGTTATTTAATAATTATTTCTATTATATTAATTATACAATAAAAATTTTATTTTTGATTTTTAAGGTTGCTGTCTCGCTGGTATCAAACACCAACCAATTCAATTGCCTGTATATTTTCAAGCTTTTTAGCGTGCCCAAAAATCGGATCCCTCGGAATAAATTAATAGAAATATTCTAAAAATTTGTAGCCAAGCGATCAGTCACTTTAAAAATATTACTGTTATTTTTATTAATTTTACGAATTAATCAAATTATAAAAATGCAATTAAGTTTTAGTATCATCCACTATTTTTTCTTGTTTTTTGATTATAAAAGAAAAGAAAGCCTATAGGTAATAAAATATATTGGGTAGGCTATCTATAGTCTATAGTGAATTCTACCGGGACGTGGTGTTTGAATGTACTGCCATTAACAGCTCTGATATAAAAAAAAGTCCTCAGGAGTAATGCAAGTAATAAAAACAAATACATGAACTCATTCGTATTTTGTTTAATATCCTGGCGCTAAGTGCACACGTTCCAATGCACTCTGTCTTCCTAAGAGGCTTTTTGCTGCGATGAAGACTACTGGACTTCCTTTCCAATGGGATTTTAAAAAATCAAAAAAACTTTAACCGAAGTTCATCTGTTTGAAATCTTTAAAACGAATTTTAAACTTAAACCTAAAGCTACTGCTATATTTAGTGAGTTTATTAAGTATAAGTAGTTTAGTTTTAATCGGGTAATCGGACATGCACATATTATCTCCATTGTATAAAGGTAATTAAATGTCACATACAATTTTCATAATTAAATCAGTTAAATCAAACAATTAAAAATGACATTTTAAATTTTTTTGAAGGTACATCTTGAAATAATGTATTGAATTGTTTAGAAATACCTTTATTTCTACCTGGAATCGAAAGCGTTTATTCCAACTGATAAAATGTTACAAGAGAGAATCGCTCTCTGGCTTTCATATCGGTCTACGACGTTTCGGAGGGAAGACTAGAAATTTCGGTGCTAAGACGATTCGGCGCGAGACGTTTCGTCGCAAACCGATTCGGCACGAGAATTAAAATAATTCCAGAACCAATCTGAGGAAAACTGTCAAATTAGGATTATTCGACATCTATTATTCCTTATTCCGGTCCCTATTTTTTATTCGGAGTACTAATATTTAATTTTATTCTTTTGGGTAGAAAATTGATTAAAAACTTAATTAAAAATATTTTTGGATTCCATCGTCAGCTCGTATATGTTTGGCCTAACGTGCAGCTACTCAATGCTTCCACTGTTTGTGATAAAACAAGCTTTACAGACAGGTTACATTAAACATGGCATCTACAGTGTGAATAAAAAAACATACTTAAATTTAAAAAACTGCAGGTTCTTGTCTTGTCCGGTAAGAGCTTTGCACGAAGTTCTTTTAAATACCACGATATTTTTTCTCATTTACCCATTTATCTCGGCCAATAATGTAAATTTAATAAACAATCAATTATGGAATTACTTGTTTTTGAAAGCCTATATGTTCAAAATACCCCGAACTAATTAATGACGCACATGAATGAACAAACGAGCTTTTTGAATCGCAGGGCTGCTTTTGTTATTTCACTTTAGATCGTCGTTTCCTTGTTTTCTTTGACTGTTTACAGTTGGTTAAACCCAGAAAATATAACAAAATTGCTTTATTTAACATTAAAAACAATAAATTCAACAAAAATAGATCAAAGAATTGAAAAACCATTTCACTGCTTCTTAACCTACACACCTAAATGCATACATAATAAAAATTTGCTTTAATAATACAAAACAAAAAACAATAATAACATTTTAGAAAATAAGAACGCTGTTATTATAAATTTAAGTTTAATATATTCATGCATAAATTTTCTAAGATTTTTTTTCAGAAAACATGCGTATATTTTCAGAACCTAATCAATTTATCACTGTCGTCATAACCTACACGTTAGGTAGGTAGGTAGTATGTACAAAATTGACAAATTTTATATTAATATTATAATTTTGAATAAGACTGTTAGCATTAACTGGCATTGACAGTTTTTTAATTTAAACCATACGATATAAAAAAAAATTTGATGCTCTTGATTTAGTAACATAATGGCAACTTGGTTTTATCTTATGTTACCTGATAATATTTTCTTGATTTTCTACATGTTGATTAATTTTTTAATTTAATTTTATCTATACCGGGTGGCCCGGTGTAACGGACAGGAATGATTTGTGTGATTTTCGTCTATTGGTAAAAAGATATCTTTTTTTTACTGGTAAATTAGAATGAAGAAATCTGAAAAAATATTTTTTTAGCTGGCCAACCGGTATAAAGCCTTTGCCAAGTTTAATGAACCGGAGGAAAATCAAAAATATATAGCAATTTTAGCAAACATTCGATATTTTTCAATCGTTTTGTTTATAAGTAGGTAGCTAATAATAATTTATCAGTTTACAATGCCACTTGAAATTCTCGAGTGCGAGGCAATAATAAAGATAAAATACAATAAACTTTCGGTTATTATTAATTTTATGGTTTGCGGATTTAGATAAAAATTTCAATTGAATTGATAATTTTAAAAATTGATTTCGTATAAAAGTATTTGGCGAGGTAGACAACTTATGCCTTTATTTTCTGAATTGATATTCTCCTGAGAGTTACCTTCTTGACAAGAACATCTTTCCAACTGAAAGTTGCAAAGAACATGCTGTCACACGTCATCTCGTTTCACTAAATGTATATCCAGAATAACAAGAATGGGCACGTAATAAAATAAGAATATTTGTATTGTATCGAAAAAAAAGTCAAAAATTTAAAACGTGTAATTTACAAAGTAGGTAGTTAAAGAAAATTCCAAAATTAAAAGCAGGAATTTTTATATACTTTGTACAATATAATAAATGAGTTTATTAGAAGTTAATTTGTTTGTCCTTATTTAGCTTATTATGATGGAGCTAGTGGATCATATTTTTATTGGTGTCACTTATATTTTGGCAAAGTTAACACGATCATCAATTAAATTAACATGTCATTAACGTCTAAGTACAGTGATTTAGTCAACTCAACTTGTAACCCGTTGAGTGATAACTGATATTAATTTCGCCTTTATAGCATGACTGATTAACCTATCAAACACTTCAAAGTAGCAAAGCGTTTCAGTTTCCATAATAATTTTTCGGTTTCAATTTAACCCGAAAATGTATTTTTAGAATCGGAATTTAAATGGAAAAATAGGAAATTGATAAGGAGTGATTTTAATAAGGGATGCAAAGCTTTCAAAGAGTGGCTTCCGGTGTTAATCTACATGAAGTGTTGTCGTCTGCGTCACGCTGAGCTTGTGCGCTCCCGATGGCGGTTCTGCACGTTGTTTGTTCGGGGGTTCCCACCAATCCATCACTTCTGCCGTCAGTACCCATTAGCACGCTCACATACATTATAAGACCCCATACCACCAGTGCACGCAGCCTCTCATTGTGTGCTGTGTAAGTTAGACGATTTTCGGTATTTTTAAAAATTCCCGTGATATTGATTTTAAATGTTACAATGTTCTTTGTCATCCATTATTCTTTAAAAATTGTAATTTTTAAAAATCACGTAGTTTGCTGTAAGGTATTCGAAAATTAGAGCTCACGGACACTCGGCTAAGCTGACATGTTCAATTGTGCAATTCTCCCAATCCCAAACGAATTTTAGAAAAACTCAAACTGTTGTTTTGGAAAGCAATAAAAATATATTTCGTGTAGGAAGAATCAACAGCGAATTTTAAATTTGTTAGGCAGGCAACATTGTACTAAAAATAGTTTTGTTGAGATATTATTGATTGTCTCTCAAATAATTAAAACATTCCATTTCTCGATAGTGACATTATGATTTGTAAAGAGAAGTGGCAGTTTGGCAGGAATAATAGAGAACCAAATTCGATAACCACTTGATATAGCAGCTATAGGAAAGCGTTAAAATGTTTTAGGTTTCCGTGTTCTATTAAGACGACATGAGTTTCTGATCAAGTTTAAGCTGTCTCTTGTCTTCAGATGTGATTAATAACTCCTGTAATGCAAGTCAATTTAGAAACTATTTGATTTTAAACCGATAAAAAATTTACGATTAGGTGTCGAATCTATTGAAAGTTTTCATTGAGGTTTATCGAAGAACCAAGCGAAGCGAAGTTTTCAAGTCTTAAAAATATTTGGTACGTTTTTTCTTTTTTCTGATTAAATAAAGCTAATAATGACACAAACGTCACTAGTTGAGGGGTGGTTGCTACGATATATGGGGTAGCAGGGGGTGGCATGAAGTAGCCGGCTCTGACAAGCCATGATGGATCGGACTGAGGCCACTGCTTGCTAAAACCTTACCACTTAGACTGTGACAACATTCATCTGTCCCTTAAACTTAAGATCGCTCAATGTTTTATTTCTTTCAATTTAGAAAATTTAATTGCAACCTCATAAACCAACCATCCTCTACACCGTAATTCTTAAATTTAAAATGAAAAGTTCTAATTTAATTACTAAAAAGATTATAACGAAAGGTACCGTCAGCATGCAGAAGGAGATAATAATTTTTCTCTTGGATAAATAATAAATTGTGCAACAAATTACAAAAATGTTCTATTCTGTGTTAATAATGTAGTTGTTGTAACTTTAATAAATTATTTCCGATAGGTTCACATTCTATCATAAACTGAATTATCCGAATAGAAGTACGCTGTATTTTTTCAATGGCTCAGTAGCGAATACCGTCTGAAATCCAGATAACAATACATGGGCTGCCTCGTTTTAGATCTGACTGACGTCTATGTTACATGTGGCATATAGAAAAATATGTTGTGTTCCAAAATATATTTTGAAAGAACGTATTTATAATACCTACCTACTTTTGAAAATGCTAATATTATAATTAAAACGTTCGATACCTACATTTCAACAAGAGAGAAAGTAATATACACAAAATTTTCTGTAGTATATAAAATATTGAAAAGCATTGGTTGCGAAAAACACCTTGCGGAACTCCATTCCAAAATTTTTGAAAATTTATTTGTTTGAAGGCAAATAGAGACTAATTTTTTGTAGAATAATTAAAAATCTTTTTCTAAATCCAGCACAAATGCGAGTGCATTTTGAGAATCTGAAATGAACCACTCAGTCACTGAGCTGTCGAATGTTCAATGAAAGCAATCAGTAAAATGGAAATGTCCACTACCGACACTAACGTATTTTTTTTCATTATTACTTACAACACATTGTCATGAATTATTAATAAAGCAACTTAAAAGTTTGGTGGGTATATACAGCACTACAAGCAAGGAAAATTTAAACTACTGTTACAATAATTACTATTTGTATAAAAATTAACATATAAGAGGTGCAATTATGCAGATTTATCCTTTCAGTGCACAATTACCACTTCATAAAAATTAAAATTGCTTTAGATAAACCGCAAGATAAATTTAAATGCTGTAAGTAACTAATATGGGGTTGAACATCGCTTAAGAATAAATTTAAAATGGAAAATATAAGTTTAAAACCTGTTCAGAGTCGTTAAAATAAATTTTACAATTTTCTATGTACATACATAATAATATTATATTATACATTTTTTTTAGACACTTGCGAATCAAAAATTAACCAAGCTGAGTAAAACGTAAAATAAAAAAGTGTCATATTTCAGTTTATGATTTTTTTTCTGATTGCAGTCGGACTCTCTGAACTTTAGTAATTGATAAATAATTTGGGGGGGGGGGGGGATTTTTCCTAAAAGAAAAATTAATTCTGCTGTCAATATATTTATCGAATGATTAACATTTAATCTTTTATTTATTTTTAGTGTAACTCGCTTTGGGTTAGTTCATTTTCTTAAAAAAACAACTGTATTTTTATCTGAACGGAATTTACACCTACAGAGATCACTTCGTTAACTTCGATGTTTTAGTTTTGCTTACTGGTGGGTTGTATGTGTATTTTATATTATTTTCGATCGCACCTGTTTTGCGACCTACCAAGCGACTTTCGTTTTAACTGGAAGAGCTAAGCTTATATTTAGCTGGCACCATGCAGATCAAGGAAGATGATTGTTATTAAAATCTTATTATACTAAAAATCTACATACAATTAAGACCTACGCTCGCAAAGACCGTTGAGTTGGGTCTCAAAGTTAGCTAACATGCAGCGAAAAAAATTGTCGATGGAAAAGTCATAATTTTTCCGACGATGAACAAAATTCATCATATTGAGGATATATTCATAATATTCATGAAAGAAATCATTGCATTTATGAATTTGTTCATTAATATGATTAATTGATTTTGTGAGGGTTTTGGGATGTCCTGGAGGTCTCTGATTTTTATGATAAATAAATAAATAAATAAGACAATACTTTTATCACGCTATGTAATTTCAGTTAGATGTACGGGTTTCGGCTTTAAGTCATCATCAGCGCATTCTTACAAATAATAGGGGAGTGTCAGGTGGTCTGAGCCACCGCAATTTTTTGGTCTGTTGACAGTAACATCTCTTTGTGAATAGTGTTAAATTGTTGTTAGAACAATATCAAACTTTTCATAAGGTTTTGGAAAGAAAAGACGCATATTTAAAAAATATGTTCCAAACGTGTTCCAAAAATTAACAAAAAAGTTTTAGTTTCAGTATGCAAAAATTGTGACTCTGATTTGTATCCAGAATCGGATAATAAATCGAACATCTTTTTTTTCCTTTTTGGAGCCATTTGAACAATAAAAAACTCATTTTCATTGATATTGTGCATTTTTATTTCATTTCTGCAAGTTTTCTACTGATTTTTTTCAGATTTTTTAAGGTGGCTCAAACAACCCGACAAATTTATTTTTGTTCAAATTTAACCCATTTGTATATAGGAAAAAAAAATTACATTTTTTGCTAAATTCGAAAAATCAATGATGCCGGTAAGCTTTCTAACAGTACATCCGCTTCTTAATATCATCTTCCAATAAGATTTTATAGTTAAATAACAAAACATGATTCAAACCTCTTATTCCTACATTTACAATCAAATTCTCCATGTGATTCACCATTCTCAATTTGGTCAATATTATCTTTATTCTTCATCCAGACTTAATCAGTGGCGTATGGAACAGGAAGGGCGATGGTTAGCCAGCTATCCAAAGGAGAATATTTTAATAGTATTTTAAGAATACCCACAATCGCTTACTTTAAAGGTCAGTATTTCAATGACTCACTAAAGTCAAATTAGAGTTAATTTACGGTGTAACATTTTTTGCAGTGTTACAAAAATGTTGATAACGCAGGGGCGGCGTAGCTAGAAATATCAAGCTGTTACATAAGCATAGTCGGTGTACCCCTCCCTTTTATTAATAAAAATTAAAAGTAGAAAGTTGATTTTTATAAAATATAATATGTACACCTATTAAATAAGTCAACAACAGAAATAAAAAATATAATATGGCATCAGCACATACATAAAAGACAACAAAATTAAATTCTGTTTTTGGTTAATGAATAATAGCAGTATTAAACATTATTTTAAAATATTTATTTTGTAGCTTTTAAATTTTTAAAATCATTAATTAATTTTGTCATCCGCACTTTAGTAGCTTTGTTATGTTCATTTGCTAATATTATATGTTCTTGTAATTTGCTCTGACTGATAGTATTTTCTTTGTAATGTAGTCTTTTATTATTTTCAGATTTTTATTTGCAGTTTGTTCTTGTACGGTCCACTTGAAGGTCCTTTCGCGTTGCTTGCTGTACAGTAGCTACGCCACTGCCTACACAGTAATACTTGGTTTTTTAATTAAAATAAAAAGGCGTTTACCTACAGAAATATTTCAGAATACCTTTTGTGATTCGTGATATTATATTGTGATATACTGGGGCGAGAATTTATAAAATATAATTTATTAAAAATCCCATGAACCCGAGCACAGCATCTGTGTTAGTATGAGACTCCTATAAAATATAAGTTTTAAGTTCCTATTTCCGAAATAAAATCAAATATTTAAAATTTATTTACATAATTTTCAAATTTGAATGTAATGTAAACTTTTAGTACATAATGTGAACGTTAAAGTTTTGTGGCATGCGGTCCCACTAGATCGTTCGCTATGTTCTATCAAAAATTTTTTAACTATAATTTTAATTTTCTCACCGATTTATTTTCAAATTTTAATTTTGATTTTTCCCCTTCTAAACTCAAATAAATTCTTCTTCTTTTCTTATCTTCAAAGGAATTCTGTTACTGTGCATATCAATCTTCCAAAAATCGAAAACTTATAATCTAACGATAAAATTTTATCCAACCTAATCAAAATCAAACCACTTATCATTAAAAGAAACACTTTTAATTCACAATATTCTTGCTTGATTGTAAATGAACAACCTTTATTGTTTCTCCCACTGCTCGGCGTCAAATTGCCCAAAAGGCGAAAAACACGCCAATATTCAAATATTTACAAAATAAAATTAATAATAACAAAACCGCATATATACGGTTATATATATGAAATATACTTATTAGTAAATTAATTAAAATTGAATAAGTTAAGTTAACAATTAAAAACTAAATTGGTTTTAACTTAATGTTAACTTAACTTGTTCAATTTTAGAATACGCTTTATAGTATGAAGATTAAAATTCTAACTTTTAATACGGTTCAGCACTAAGGTGCCCCAAAAGTTTTCTGCATCCAGGTCTCCAAATATAATTGACCGGCCCTGATTAAAAGTATAAGTTTTCGGTGTTGCTGCTATGGAATCATTAGGTTTTGCACATTTAACATTTTAAATATTTTTTACAGATTTAACATCTGGAATTTTGTCTGTTATTATTTATTGTAGAGACGCTACTGATATTATTAGCGAGTGCTGTTTATCGATTTTAATTCATATAGGTTTTAACGCAGGTCATGCTTTTTTTAATTTCTGATAATTATTTTTTATTTCGACTATTTTTGAAATTAACAAACATTTCAGCCCTTTTCTGTATTTCCGCCACAATTTTTGTTAAAAACAGACAGCTTGGTAAGAAAATTAAATTGATTTTGAAAATTACATTTGGAAATTTTTACAGAAATCTTGGGCTACCATGGCATTTTTCAAATAATATCTTCTATCAAGTATATGCTGCCATCTACTTCACCGTAGATATATTAAATCAATATCCATTTCAGACAACTATAAACATTCCAAGTGAAGACTTGGGCAATTTACTAACAGAGGGCACATCCGCCTATATTTTAAATTTTGTTAAAAATTAATGTAATTTTGTATTATTGGCCAGCAGCGTACCATGCGTAGGTTGTGGGGTGATAAACCGAGATTGCATGCTGACTGCACCGATTACATTGCTGTGATTTAAAAACTTTAGGAAGTCGTGATTTTAAATATAGGTCTAATCAATTTCATGCAGGAGCTTGCGAAGAGCTAAACAAAGTGCTTTATATTTCATCGGAAATGGAGACGAAATGAGAATTTCCATTAACTTTTTAGATTGATATTGTGTAGTATTTTATTTTATTAAGAACTTCTATAAGGCAAAAAATTTTGTATTCAATTTTAGTAATTAAAGAATTTGTTACTATTTATATTTTTTATAATTGGAATATTTTCAAGTGTCAGACTTATTTTTCCATCTCTATACAGGCAAGGCTGTATAAAATCTGAAAAAAATGGAAAAAATCTTCAAAACAAAAACATTAACTCTCCCCGAAAATTTAGTGTAAATACGGCCTTGTATACAGGGTAATCCCACAACTAAAATTATCTGAAGCCAATATGACCATGATAAAGCTGTTTGCATTAAGGTTGGCACAAAGGTTGGAATGTATAGATTAAATGGTTCCAGCTAAATGTTATGATAATTGCCGAAATATAGAGCATTTGTCATATTGACAACTTTAGAAAACTAAAATTAAAATTTGATCGTACTCGTGATTGGTTAATTTTATAGAAGGGCGTGACAAGATTTGCATAAATTTACAATCGTGCAATAATTTGCGTAATTTATGTTATTAAATTTAATGAAAACTTATGTTTTAAGTGATTTATTTATTTATGCTTGGAAATTAATAGATTTTACAATCCGACAAACAAAGAATTAAAAAATAATATTGGATTTAAATAAATCCATGCCTTTCCTACTGACTGGGAGATCCTTCCGACAGGACTTTTGGATTATGATCTAAGTTTTCTGCTGAATTTTTATTAGTTCCTCTACACCCCTATATCGATATTTCCTTAGGGTTAAAATCGTTAATGAATTGATCATATTAAAAAATTGAATGATGAAAATAATAAAAAGTGGTGGGTAGGTAAATAATAAAAATAATAATGGGTGGTGATGATCAGAAGACCAGATAGTAGCTAACACAAAAGCAGTAGAATGTGAAATTATACATATTGGTTGTAAATATAAATGAATTTTTAAGCACGCAAGAAGATGATCGATATTTGTTCATAAGTTGATTCAATCTTTGTAATCAAATAACTGAAAAAACCTATCAAGCGGATTAAAAAGTTTTTCTAATTTTGGAAAGCAATTTAATATTTATAGTGTGATTATTAGATACATTATTAACATTTAATACATTTTGTTTTTAACTTGTGATGTAAAACTTTTATCTGTAATCAGCTGACAAGGCGCCTTTAAGGGGTGTAGAAGGGGCCAAAAGTGTAGTTGGGATGACTCACTCAACGTGGTGGGTAATTCATCACTGTCAGCCACCTTACTTCCAATAAACCATTCTATGATTCCAGTATGTATATTTCGCGTTCGTTCAGTACACTTCGATTTCTCGTCAAATCGAGTAACACTGAGAAATTCCCTTTAACAATACTTGTCATGCAATTTCGATCAAATTATTAATTTTTCTTTAATATTCTCATATTATATTAAAAAAGAAACCAAAACGTAATACTACTGCAGGAAAAATTTAAATGAAAACATTTTCCTTCACAATGCTGAATAGTTTCATATTTAATGCATTGGATCGTATAATATACAAGAATGATAAATTAAATATTTATTAAAATAAAATTCATTTTGCACGAACCCAAAGCTTCTCTTCTGAAACTTACCTTTAAGACTTCCACAATGCATCAATCGCAAATATGTAAAGATGCCCAGGAATTTTGTTAAACAAAGTTAAAAAAGTATGCACCCATACATGGGCGGGCGTACATGGAAAATTTTTGAGGAACAAATGGATGTAAAGGGTTCGTGATAAGTAAAAACCATTGCTTTTGTTTTTTCATTGTTTCAGCAATTGATCAGAACATAAAAAAGAGAAAATATCGACATATCCATTACCAATATTGGGAAAAGTACAAATAGCAAATATACATGAAGTATAGAAAATCAAAAAAGAAAACGAATAAAATGTTAAAGATGTATATTTGCTAGTATAGCAATAATTGTGTTGCATTGCTAACTGTACATTCTTATATTTAAAATTACATTCGACTGAAAAGTATATATATGTACACCAACAAGAAATATCTACGTAAGATTTTCTAATTGTACATGCATTTACATTTAGAGTTTATCATCTGCTTAGTAGTGCAAGAACAAATAACGTAACAAACTCGAAATAAAAGATTTTCGTATACATTATGTGTCTATATTTCAATTAAACTTTTGTTTAGTGCTGAAATCGCTGAGAGATTTTAGAAACGAAATAAATACAGACTAGGTCTCTTCGCTGACGTAGCACCTATTGGACTGCGCGTTACCCCTCAATGCATTGCAGTATAGGCAACACACACATCACGGCGTGAAGTCCATTAGGTAGCACGTCGACGGATTTCTTATATTATATTTTTATTTAAATATTTATCTACATTACAAAATCAAATATACACAATTTCTTATTTTTAATATTTGATAGACTTCAGCATTAAGCAAGTCTCTTTTATAGACACACTTGTTATTATAGGTACCAAGTACGAATAATATATTGCTGAATAGCATTTAATAAAGCTTGAGTAGCAATTAAATCTAATTATAAACATGAACCAAGTTATTAGATTTTATATACATTTTTTACATAAAAATTTAACCGAGTAACAATTATTTCTAAAGTAAATAACACGAAAGAAACGTTTTGTGATAATAACACACTTGGTTTTCGTAAACATGCGAAATAAAAAAAAAGTTTGAAAATAATCTAAAAACTTTTACTATATCAAGCCAAAAGAGTCAATGTCCGGCCACATTGTATTTGAGGTATGTATGTAGTATGTACCATATTATGAAAAGCATACATTATCGCATGTTTATGGAAACCTTGCGTATTATGTATTATAAGAAATTGTATTATGGAGAGATTGGATTGTCGATTATAAAATAAATAGGATGATAATGAATACCGAATTGTATAAATCATTAAGGTATATAAACAATGTTTAGGAATTAACAATCAATATATGTTACACATTAACAAATAGGTACCATATCGTCCATTGCACTAAATCAAATTTGATAATATTCGGGCGTGAAGTCATTCGCTAAATTACTTAAAAAATTGAAATCCGATGAACTATTGCTATTTTCTCCTGTTGGAGGTACGTGTGTTTGTGCATTTTCACCGGGATAATATTGATGAAACGAGTTATAAGTGTCACTTGAGTCGGTTTGAACACTTGCTGGAGGCGTCATAACTGATGCTGCCACTAAAGACGAAGGCGCGTTGGTATTTGGAAAAGGTTCACTGGGAATGTAATTTGATGATTCTGTATGGGCGACCATTTGTGAAGAATTGTATGCACCGTTTTCGTAATAATTAACTTTGTTTGAATAGTCCGAATGATTGTGTACTTTATGCATTTGGTGCATATTTTCCCCGTGGTAGTAATTGGCAGAGGTTTCGTGGCTGTGGTTCATGTGTGCTGCATTTGGGACGTGATTGTTTATGTTATTGGATCCTTCGTTAGGATACATATTTGTGACGGGATAACCGTAATGGTTGTAACCAGAGTTTTCGGACTGATAACCGTGACCATAACCGGCGGATTGATTTGTAATATTGTGTTGGTAGTTTTCTACGTGCCGCTTATTGTAACCGAAGTAATTCTGTTGGTGACCGTAAGGCGACTGGTAAGATTGTCTACTTCTAGCCGTCGTTCGTAACGACATTTCTTCTTTTGGATCATCGTGAGGAACCGCGTTTGGATGTACTTGATTTCTGTAGTAAGTTTGACTTTCTGCAACTATAACCTGGTCTGGGTTGTACATGTCGTTGGATGTGTAATTTGGATGTTGGTATTGCTGATGAGATTTAGATCTATTTTCGGTTCGATAATCTGATTGATGATTAAGTTGATATTGATTTTGAAAATTGTTCAACTGTGCCCCACGTGCAGCGAAAGGTGGTATGGAATTGGAAACGTTTTGAATTGTTACGGTTGCAGAAGCGATAGCGGTCGCCGTCGTGGGCGAAGATCGTTGTAAGTGGGGATATATGGAGTTACTACTACCCGCAGTTATACCTAAAACGGAATTGGGCGTAATTGGCGTCGAAGAGTTAATCATACCTTTGGTTGTTATTTTATTACTGGCAGAAAGTTCACTTGAGGTACCGAGAATTGAATTGTCTTTGTGATTTACGTTGGGCGACATTTTGCACAATCCCACTCTTCTTTCGGAAACGTTGGGCGAATTACGATGATTTTCGGTTTTGATCGAAATAGTCGATGACGAATTGGATCCCTTCTTCGAAATTCGTGGAGATCCTCGCGCACTAATATCTTCATTCGATTGGGAATCTTCTTCACTAATAATTTTATCGAACGAACTCGAACTCGCTATACTACTAGCTCCGTTACTGTTATTATTATTAAAATTTGTATTATTGTTTGTAGCACTAGGGGTATTATTATTGTTTCCTCGAGAGGAGTTTAAGTCGGGAACTTCGTCGTGAGGTCCGCACACACCCGAGGGTGGCATTTCACATCCTTGACAACTTTTCTTCGACATTTCATCGCCGAGTAATTTATCTGACATTTTCCCACTTTTCGCACCGTCACTTGAAATTGAATCTTTGTCGTCTCCATCGTCGTTTTGCTTACTTAACGTTTGTCGTTTGTGTTTCATACGTCGATTTTGAAACCATACCTTGACTTGTCGTTCCGTTAAATCTAGCGAGGCCGCAATTTCGATCCTTCTGGGTCTACATAAATATTTGTTGAAATGAAATTCTTTTTCTAATTCTAATAATTGGGTGTTCGTGTAGGCCGTCCTTAATCGACGCGGAAGTCCATTTTCTGAAACAAAATGTTTAATATAAATGATGCCAACATATTGCAAGAATATCGTAGAGAAAAATAATTTTACGTGAGTAAAAAATCGAGTTACATTTCGTTATTTGACAAATGGAGCTGTGGATTTTCTCATATCTGCCCAGTCACCCGGTTTTGCTATGATTTTGATATGAAAGCTAAAGAGATATGAAAGCGGGCAAGTTTATCCAGAAAGAATGATGCATTATAAGAAATATTTATGTATTGTAGAATATAAAATGAGCCTTTATATCAAAATACATATTTTTTAGTCATATTACAATTTTTTAAATATCGTTTAGTTACATCGCCTACACACTCGAACGAAATGTAATCTAATTTTAATTGTAATAATTTTTGTAAAAATAACACCCATTGTATTTTTTGTTACAAGTCGTTTTCGAATATACATAGCTTTGTGTGTTAAATAATATACTAGCCGAGTGTGGTATAGTATACATTTATGAGAGTGTGCCATTACCGTAATTGCAATAATCTGGCGGGTATTACAATCCAACAAAAGGCTATGTAGAATGTGAAATGGATTGTCACTATTTAAATAAAAAAAAAAGTTTGTAGTTGATTTTTAAACATTTTTTTACCGTATCATTTGGACCATTCAAATAATTTGCAGATCCTGTTAAATACCTACGCCTTAAAAAAATGAATTATAAAAAAAATTAATGTAAACTTTAATCAACATACACACAAGTTGTATTCTTTATGTTGGTTAGCCATAATTACGTAATTAATCTTCATATTTAAATATGAACAAAACGCTTTAGGGTTTTGGTGCTTTTGATTCATGATTGATTATAACAATTTATTAAATTGACTTAAAGTTTTCTTTGACGGCCTTTTAACATTTATTGTGAAGCTTGGTCTTTTAATAACTTTTTAGTTTTTATTAATACAGAATAGTAAATGCGTCTCATTTTATTGACCGCTACTTTTTTTTTTTTTTAATAGAAATTCAAAAAGATTGAAACTCAAAAACATCGAGATAAATATAAAAGTTTTAAAATAAACGTAACGTTTCAAATCCGCTATCCGTCTTTCAGATCTGAAAGAAAAAAGGGTTCAAGAAAACAACGATCTAATTTTGAGCTTGCTTTAGTGGTGACTGATGAGGAAGTAATTGCAAAAAGTGTTACATTTTTTTCGACTGCGGGTATAGGTTTCACTGTTCTGTATTCTGTTTAACAATTTGTCATATTGTTTTCCGAAAAATATTCGAATCCGACACAAATGCGCTTTCTCAGCAGAAAAATCCAACCGAAAATGGTATCAATGCCATGTAATGGAAGACTTTTCAAAAAAATATATTTCGAAATTGTATACTTATGTTATGAACATGTAGTTAAAAAAACCAAAATATAATCAATATAAACGGTTAAAAACTTGACATTTTACCCTCGTTAACACCACGATATGTCGGATACTTTAATCATTCTCATGTCAAACGATCCTTGTCTGTCGACATTGCAATCTCATCTAGTTTAACGTGACGCCCTCTTATTTTCGTATATAATGTGCAGATTCCAAAAAGAAAATTGTAACGCTAACCAAGCCTAACAATTTTCCTTTAACAATATAAATTTAAATCTTTGTTGAGAGAAATCTTCTGTCTGAAATATTTTCTAGCCGATCGATCTATTCGTGCAGACTCACTGATTATTGACTCTCTTATTTACTATAAAGTTATTTTACTCAATTTCATAATATTAGAAATTAAATTACATTCTCAAGAAAAAATTAGCTTCTCAGCAGTAGTTAACTGTGAAGTTAAATTAAACGATTTTTTTTTGATAACTGAATTAATCACAGTTAATCACAATTAATCACAGCTACCGTACGTGCTGAATATTTTTTAATATCACGCTGATCAGTTCATACTTATTCGAACCTTCACAGACGCTTTTTCTATTGTTCAATATTTTTGGAAATTGGGAAGTTAAGGGAAAACGATGGTAGGTGCGGCATTCAGGCTGCACATCAATGGAGTTGCCCCGTATCTACCCACTAAGGGATCAGGTCAGCTGGTATTACTAATTACTCTCTGCAAGCTTCCACTTGGAGCGATAAAATTATATTAAAAGTAAACTTGTGATTATCAGCTTTGCAGATCATGGAATGTGCAATTTCGACTATTTCATTTGCAAAAGTTTCAGATGTTCAAAGATTATGGATATTCGAAATTATTTAAACAAAACTTTTGCCCTCACCCCGGAAAAGAACGACCGGTATATAATATGACATATGGGCAGCTAACTAACCGAACGCTAAACTTTAGCATTATTCTCTTGAATTAAATTCATCTGCAGGTTAAGATGAATTATTATTAACTGGGAGGGCATGTATTTCTGAAATTAGAAACTTTTTAAATGAAAATCAATATTATATAAGTAAATATAATCCTGAATGTGTGTACCTTTTTTAAATTTATTTTGATGCAGTTTTCAGACAGAAATTTTCAATAATTCGTTTGGTTTTAATTTTCTGATCTTTCTAAAGATTTTCTGCTAAAATAAATTAATTAGATTGTCACATAGTCTTTAGTAAGAAGTTTTTTTTACAATTACAAGATTTTACATCAGCTAGTTACATTTGAAATTGTTTTTTTTCTCTTTTACAACGAAGACTTCCATTATTATTTCGTAGCATTCCATTTTTCCTCCAGTTCTCAAAGCTCAACCATATGTTGTGATCTAGGTTGAGCAACCTTTGACCTTGGTTTTTTCTTTTTTTCTCTTTAAGACGTTTCTTCTCATTTTCTTCTTTTTTATTCTTCTTCATTTTCTCTTATTATTTTAATGAAATTACCAGTTGATTTAAAATTAAGTAAGATAAAAGCTGCAAGTCATCATAGTGTTTTATATCAGGAGTTGGAAAAATTGCTGATTACTAAATTATCAGATATAGTGAACACAATTTTGATATCCGGAAAGGCAACTTTCCTTATGCAACTGGATAAATTATTATGTCAAACCAGAAAAAAACGCTGGTTTTGAAAAACTCAAAAAACCTGATCTTATGTCTTCTAAGTAAAAGCATTTGTTTAGCCCCCCCCCCAGTTAAAATTTTTGGCCAAAAAGCTAGCTCCCGAATCTATAGAGCTAGCACCCAAATATTAGAGCTAGCACCGTTACAGTTTTTTCACAAATTAGTATTTGATAAAAATTTCACAATGTTTCATTGGGTACGTGTTCCCAGGATGGGAATAGGCGGAGCGTCTGGAATATAATCATGGTTCATGCTCACTGGAATGAAACATCTAGACATTTTTATCAAATACTAATTTGTGAAAAAACTGTAACTGTGTTAGCTCCAATATATTTGGCTGCTACCTGGTACTAGCTATATAGATTAGGAAGCTAGCTTTTGGAGCAAAAATATTAACTGGGGGGGCTAGAGTTAATATAGCCCCCCCCCTGTTTCAATGTGGATTTGTGAAAAAACGGTAACGGTGCTAGCTCTAATATTTGGTTGCCATCTGGAGCTAGCTATATAGATTAGGGAGCTAGCTTTTGTAGCCAAAATATTAACTGGGGGAGCTAGCGATACTTAACCCCCCCCCCCCAGTTTCTACTTAGTCAGTTGAGTCTAAACTTAATGAAAGTGGACTCAACTAAACTAACCAGCTAAATCCTTTATCATTTTAGTACGGTCCGGGTGACATTTTTACTTTTATTTCAATTATTAAGAAACAAAATTAAAATTAAAAAAACACAAAAGTTATTCTGTTATAGACTGGGGGATCTGGGGGGTACAGAATTCTCTCTAGTAATGGCTTTCCGTTGAATATCAGTAGATCGTTACATTGCTAATCACAAAGCAAAGGAATATTTACTTCATTTGTAGTTGATTTGTTCAAATTTAAACATAGGTAGTTAAACTGGGGGAATATGGCACCGATTTATTCATGATAAGATATCTTACTAAATTTATTTCATTTAAAAATAATATAAATAAAGCATATAAATTACAATTTATAGACTTTTTTTTATATAATTGTCTGGAATTGGTGCACTTTTTATGCACTGGATTCAGTCACATATTAGTCCTTTTGTAACAAAATAATAATTAGGATTAGGCGTATTACCCTAAAACACTACAAATAACTACATAGTAATAATGACCAGTGCCTGCATTTTAAACCCGATTACGGTATTTAATCTAAATTGTTCTTCCTCTGTTCTTTTGCCCGGATAAGAGTTTGGTAACCGCTTTCTTAATGATTGAAATGCGGCTTTATTGGCAAAGTACGTCAGTGGTTTGCCATTGCCTTCCGATAGAAATGCTGATAATTAGTTAATTCGTAAATTACTCGGTTGCGATGTCGTTTAGGTCAATAATAATTTCGTCGATAAATGAATAAGTCGATCGTGAAAATGGATTTTTGTAGAAGATGTGAGAATATGGATAAGGAAAGTCATTGGGCAATGAACTTTATTTTAATTGCATTATGTTCTGCTTTTTTTTTTTAGTAATATTACAAAACTGCACGCAAGAAACTAACATAATGTACAATTTTCTAATTACATTCCTGAGAAGTTGCTAACGCATAACTTTTACTTTGTCATCCGTAATCTATCTGCGTAATCACCCACTACTATCTAGCAAAATTAAATTTATTCAATTGGTGCAAATAATAGTTGGTGGTCGAAGGTGGTTGCTGTTCTATTACAAATTTTGTTCAAACTTGACCTTAAATCTTAATCTATAATTCAAACCTTAATGTAACTATTGAAATCGACTCAATTGCGCTTAAAAGTTGCCTCAAAAACTTTATTAAATTATTTGAGTTTTGGGATGGAAGAGACTTTTTTATTATTTATATAATATATTTTTCCGCCAGAATAAAAGTAATAATATAACATAGCAATCGATTAAAAACAAAACCTATGGTAGAATTTATTAATAATTAAATAAATAAATTTTTCTGAAAGAAAAATATTCTATTAAAATTATAAAGCTTAATCAAACAAAAGCAAAAAAGCAAAAATATTATTTATTCCATTATATTACTGTAGTGTGGAATTTCAAATTTACATAAATTAAATTAAATATTCTACTTAATAATTGTAACATTTTTATTTAATATTGGTACCTATACAAAAGTACAGTTGCTTCTCACTTAATAATTAACACACGGGCTAAACTTGACTAAACCATTAAATTAGTAATTTTTTTTGTATATTAAGGCATCCGTTGCTGATTTGAGTAGCATATTAATTACGCGATGTAAAATAAGTTTATCTAATTTTTTGCTAACGAAATAATTTAGTATTTACTAACGAGGAAACTGACATTTCGCATCACAATTTTTTAATATTAAGTGAACTTGGCTACTTGGCTCAATCCGATAACAAGAAGTCGTTCGAATCCCAATCTGTCTGTAATTAATTACCGGAGTTGCTTAAAGTATGCACTTTAATTTAAAAATTAGAATTGAAAGTCAACATCATGTGCACTAAGTTTTTAATTTATTAATTGCTTCAGTGAGAGGGTAAGGGGTGATTTTCTTCCCCTTTGCATATGCGGAAATTTACGAAGTTTGGTTTCCTCAACATATCAAATTAACATCTTTAAAATTGATGACCAGCAAAAGTTTCAAAAGCTTGGACGTATGCATATTTTAAAATAAACACCGGGGACATTAAGAATCAATTTTGCCGAACATGATCTTTTTGCGGTTTAAAAGTTACGCCTCTTGCCTTTTTTGGCAAATTTCAGGAAACCGAAACTGACCACGAAATTTTTAACGATCAAGATGACTTTTTTGCTTATTCTTTTAAATTGGTCGTGCGGGTTGTTTTTTGTCTAATCTTTTTGTTTTGCATATCCCAAACCAAAAGGTTACATCCAAAAATAAAACGATAGTTTTGAAAATAATTAGATTAGACCGAACACGAAATCGTGGAAATATAAAAATGAATTGCATTTCTTTATTAGGAAAGAAAATGTGAGTAGTGATGAGAAAGTTGTTGTCTATGATTAATTCGAAAAATTTAAACTTTTCGTGTACTGAAAAAGCAACTTTAATTTAATTTTATGAAATGCGATAACATAAAATCCATTTCTCGTAAATTGTATTTCTGTAATATCTTAGCGTGTTCGAGATGAGTTAGTTAAACTGGTTTTAAAAACCGTTTAAAATTTGAATTGAATTTCACCCTCCTCGGAAAGACTACGTATCTCCATTTAATTTTGATACCGTGCATTAAAACCGTAAACGAGAATAAAAATATTCCAATACATAGCCGAGTTGGGGTTTTGAACGTTGAATACTAGGGGAGGCGCGTACAAAACTTTTTGATTGACAGCTCCGTCTGTCCAATCACGAGGCCGGAATACTGATGAGAAATACGTCAATCACCCAACACTACCCTGTCAAAGAGAGAACTTTCTCCCTTTGGAAGCTCTTCCATCGATGCACTGGTTTAGTCCTATAAATACTAAATTTCCAACGATTACATAATAATACAATTACGTAACGATCAAGTATTCAAGCTTAGAGAGTAATCCTGGCCGAGTAAAATTAGCGAAACAAAGTTTTGCATTTCTTAAAAAGTTTATACGTAAAAAGAAAGAATCTAAAATTAAATGTTACAAGATATAGGTTGGTGGGTTACATAAAATAAAAATTTAGTTAAATATTATCGAGTTTGGAGTGGGATCTGCAAGAGATTTATACGGGATTGGGGAAGTTGCAGCGATATTTAACTTGGTGGCTCGTTGCGGTGGATTTTAATCTACATGCACAGGGTTTTTACCCTCGGTTCTCCCTCACAAAACTCCGGCAAAGACTCAACGATAAAAACATCTTGTAGCGTAAGATTTACTTCTTCAGGCACATATTCAAATTATCAAGAAATTTGTTTTCCTTATTTGGAATCTCTAATGTTCTTAAACTTTTAAAGTTCTTTTGGTTCTGAAATGAATGTGTTTCTAGATAATTTATTATTACAGTCTTTAAGCAATGCTTCCACATTTTTTTCAAACTGATATTAAAGTTTTTTTATAGTTTTATTGCGGACTTTATATCTTACTTAACAGTAGCGAACTCTATTATTAATGTTTTGTTGATTTTCGAGGCACAAATTACCGTTCTCTCCTTAATTCTTTGCCGAAATTAATTTCGGATCCCCAAACCGACCGCCATTCAAGGTTGACTCTTCACTCTGGATGGAGTTTTTCGATCAATTATCAGCGCATAATTTCGATTTTCTCCGCACAAGATACACCTAATTCATAAAGTTTAATTTTAATTGATTTGATATCAGCTCGTATTAATGAAGATAGCATGATAAATTAGGCAACGTAAAACTTTTATCAATTTACGGCTTTAACGTTTTGCCGTTAATTGTTCCATACAAATTCACAGACTCTCAATTATTTCTGATATCAAGTAACCCATCTCGTATTATATAAGTTACGGTCTACAAAAAGGAAATATATCCATTCTGCTTGTTTTTGCTTCCGCTTATCCCAGAGTCTACTCGGACTAAGGGTTGCGAAGCGGTCAGTGGTCATTCTATTAACATGCATAATCTAGATGACCGTTCTTGCAAGATCCGGGTTTTGCTTTGCTACTTCACTCTATTATGCCATTCCCTATCTGATTGTTTTGAATGAAGTTAAAACAATTTTAGAAAAGAAATCGTGTAGATAGATCGTCATCATACCGAGACCTATAAATTATTACATTAGGGTGACTAGACATTACTTTCGGTTAAGGGTAGCATACATGGCACTTGTCAAGCTAACGTCGAGCAGTTCTGGTGTATTTTACAAGTCGCTAAACCGACGGTCAGGTTGGGAAAATTATTTTTGGCGAGGTAAAAAAATTGAATGAAGATGAGTAAATATGATATTTTAAGTAGCAATTTGGGAGTTGTTAGCAGTGGTTAGTAGGGTAAAGCGAGTGGTCCTGTTGACAGCACCGCTCTGGAGGGAATTTATGGCACTATAACTCCGGACCCGGGGCTCTAAGCGGATCTTGTAAACACGTGTTTGAATTCGATTGTCGTTTTTATATTTTACTGCGATTTTTGGATTATGAATTGAGTGGCCATTGATCAGGAAATATAAACTTGAACGATTAAGAGTAAGTTACGTAAATGTATTGGTAGATTGAAAAACGGAAATTTGCTATTTAAGTGGAAATTCGCATGATGATATTGTTGTGAATGTTCGCTTATCTAGTTTACGTTAAAACCGGAACTTTCTATTCTCCAGCAAAAACATGTAGCAACATCAATGATGTTTCTGACTAGAAAAGTTAAGTATAAAAAGTTAGCATGAGATGCGATGTCAGTTGTCAGTTTTTGTAAGGTCTGATCTACCATCTCCAAGTCGAATCGGTTGTCAGGTCACCCAACTGCCTCCCGCCAGACTGATGTTCCACCCACTCGACCTAATTTATCATTGACTTTAAGTTTCTTTTGTATGTTGTATAAAATAATTGACATATAAGAAACACTTATAATAAGAATCTTAAAATACCGGCTAATTTAATTTATCGCTACATCTGAAATGATCTTTAACTGTTTCCAAGTAGTAAAAATAAACCGAGTATACTTCAATGTTTCCCTCGTAAAAGATTCACTCGGTTTAACCGTTTCCTCGTTTGATACATACCGACACATTTTATTCAATATTTTTTACCCATTTTGGAAACTTAGAAATAAGAAAATTCCGTAAGACTAAAGTAATATTGCAAATCTGAAATAATTGAGCATATATATTTTTTGATTAGTATTTAGCTCTTCCACAAATTGTCCAAGATCCTCAGAAGACATTATAAACGTCATCAAAGGTCGAAGATAGGATCAAAATTTTCAATATTTATTTATATTATATTACTTTGATATCTATTTTAATAGAGCGCGAGGAGTACTTTTAATTCAAACCTATAATAAAATTAACATTTGTAATACAATTGGTATGCTTCCTTTAAGAGCAGGATCTCACCGACAAAGGTAGATATAATATTTCAGTGCCATAGAGAGAGACCAAGATATATTATAATTTCTCGATAGTATAAAAAGATATTGTACATTCAAGAATAACAAAATAATGTAAAAATATAAAATATATTTAATATTTTGAATTTTTAAAATTTCGGTCTCTCTCTATTGCGTTGCAATATTATATCTATCTCTGTCGATGAGATTCTATCCTTAAAGTCTTTGTTCATATTAAAATAATAGTAGATACTATTAATATTTAACGAAATTATTAACCAAGAAGCATTTAATTCAGCTAAAAAATATAAAATGCCTATTTCATTTTACATCAAAATCTTTTAATATTATTTCTTATTTAAAAGTTAAGATAGCGTAATTATCAAAAATATAAATTGCCCAAGAGGGCAAGTGGGCTTCGCGATTGTTGTTTTAACCAATGCTACTGTGGTTCATTTTAAGTTACCAACCTTAAAAATTAAAAAGTATCAAGCGACTGATGGATCAGTGCGGCCTACCTGGGTATCCTCAAATGATACAATATTACATTCAAATTTAAAGAACTAACTGATTTATTAAACATTAACATTCTTTGTTTTTGATAAAACTAATTTATTACAAATTCGGCATCAAAACCGTTGTTGTTAATATTTACAAAATACTTGTTAACTGCACAAAAGACAAAAAATAAATGAATCTAAATAATGCAAAACCAGATACGTACCGGTAGTATCTGGAATTTCCAGGTCCTACTGTTCGTCTACTGTTACTAAACTAATCCCAACCCACCTGTGTGTTGCATCATGTCTGCAAACAATAAAAATTTTACATGATATTAGTATAGGTTTACTCTATTTAATCCAGTATTACAATGTAAATTTTGATTTTATTAAGATACTATTTAGATAGAATACTACTTGTGGAAATCATTCGTTCAGTAATCTGTTCTTTTTCCTACACAAGGTTTAAAATGCTATTTTTCATTAGCTTTCAGCAAGAGTTTGTATCTGTCATCTGTTGCTGAAAGGTTATGAAAAAAATGTCAATATTTATTGTTTAACAAGTTGGAAGTTAATAATTAATGTCACTGGTTAATGATTTATATATTTTTAATGATACAATACGCACAACTATTCACTAATTACTAGTTATTATACAAATTAAAAGTTACAATTTGACATTTAATATCTGACCGTTCATTACCACACCGAGAAAAATATCTGTTATATTATGAATATGATATTCCACTTTAAATAATTTAAATTTCTTTCATAAGCAGATTATAAAAATGTCGGAATAATACTTTAATATTAAGGTTACGCACTATTTTTATATCAAAATCTTTTCTCGTCGATATAGCATCGATTGTAATAATTATGTCCTTTTTGCATCGATTATTGGAAGCACTCGAGTAAAAAATTTGTACCTAATATGTTCGATATTAAATAAATTGGTACGATAAATGTTCGACAATAAGAATTAATGCAGATCGTATAAAAAGCTAATTTTAACTCTTCTAGCACTTTTCCAAATTGAATAAATCAACTGCTTTATATAATATAATTAATCATATTTTACTCTAACTCGATAATATAATAAAAATTGTGATAAACGTAACCCGATTGATAATGAAACTTAATATAGCAAGGGTCAGTTACCTCAAATTTTATTGGGTAATCATAAAACCTAAGCACGCAATTTACAAATAAATTCAAAAAATATGATCTAAATTATTATATTGCACATAAAAAGTTGGGTTAGGAAATTGATGAAAAATCATCGCCTGAGCATAGCATTTAGTTTTTTAAATTTGATAGTCCATTGTTTTTCTTAGATAATTTTCTCTGGCTTTTAGAAAGGTGGAGATCAATAGCTTCAACCAATTAGAGATTTTGCAGTTGTACAAAACAAGCGTTCAGCTTCCTGTCGTAAAAAAATAACCGTCCAAAGCTAAAAAGTGACATTGTTTACCATCTGATAACGGTTACAATATAACAATAAAGTCGTTTTTGCAGCAATTTTGGTACGTATCTGAAAAATTCAAGTTCAATTATAACTTTTTAAAAGGTAAAAATTGTTAAAACTTCCTCTTGGTTTCAGTTTTTACATTTCACATTTTTAGAGTGCAATTTTGTATAATAATAACGTAAAATTTTCAAAAAAAACTTTCGTGATTAAAGTCAGGATAAGAAAATTTTTCCGGAAGTACTTTTAATATGAAACGACGATCTCACAAAATATTTCTAATATTGTTTAGGTATTTGAATTTCAAATAAGATTTAAAAATTAGTTGATAAAATATTTAAATAAAATGTATTACTATCAGAATATAATAAGTATTTGGATCGATAACTTTCGTCGTCAAGTTATATGGGTAACATTTCATGTCCCGCAAGGTCATCTTGTCAGCCTATTTTGTTCTTATTTAATGTTAGATGACGAATTGCAAAGTTTAGAGTGATTTTTAATAACCCTAAGTTTTTTTGCATGTTTACTGATATATTGGGGGGGGGGGGATATGCGTTCAAAGAAATGTAAAAGTACATTATATAACTAGGGCGTAAAATAACTTATTAGCCGTGTGTCACTTTTGAATTTTTTTAAAAATTGCCTCCTAGGAGCCAATGCAGATTGCAGAGTATTCGTGTTTTACAAAATGTGAAGCGCCACGTATTGTTCTTAGCGGTAACTAGCATAAGCGGTATTCGGCGTTTTTTCGCTTTGAGTGTGTGTACTATAAGTTTTTAGTGTTTTTTTTAAGCAATATGGATTAAATACTGAAAAGTAAATGTAGTAGCACAGATTAAATATACTACAGATAGCTCGCGCTTATGGAAGAAAGAGTGTCCCTTTTCAGGTATTTGGAAGCCAATTTTCTTAGTATGGAAGCCATTCACTTTATATTATAGAGGGGCTGGCTGTTCGTGTTTATTCGTGGTTACGTTATCATTTCTCTTCTAGCCGCGGTTGTTGTACGATCGTGCTGCTAGGCATTCATTAGCTCACATTGCTAATGTAGCGATAGACCGTGGGTATGGTCGGTTACTTACGGAGTTTTCCTGCTGGTACCCCAACAGAAATATATTACAAGGATAGGCAGCCCTCTAGAATTCAGAAAAATACATTGCGCGAGCTATCTGTAGTATATTTAATCTGTGGTAGTAGTATGAATTGAAGTGTTTACGGGTGTCATAGCAAGTCTGGTCATTGAATAAATTATGAATTAAGTGTATTTCAGTCTTTTTTTAAGTGTTTCTATATATAATTACCATTAACTATCATTTAAATTACAAAATTAACTAATGTAAACCAAATTGATTTAAAAAACAAGATTTCCAATGTAAATAACGCAAACTACAATGTTTATGTAGATTTATAATAGCCGTTAATACCGCATAAGTCGGACATATTGTTTTAGTAGAGCGCCACCTATCGGTAGTGTAAAATGCGAATAGCCCGAGACTTCAAAACGGCATTATAAAGCACATGGCATAGCTTCCATTTGATATTATTTGGTTTTTCATTGTAGTTATTTCAACCGAAAGTCAAAGTTTTATTTTTAAATTTTTATTATTTTCGCTCTTTACATTTGTTAAATGCAAATGAAAATCAAGCAAAATCATGAAATAAGTCTATATTGTATTACTGGTTTTTTAAAATTTAATTTTCCTGAAGATGCATAGACAGGGGTGGATTCAGAAATTTTTCACCGGGGGGAGGGGGGGGCGCAAAGTCAGGTTTCAAAGTGATTAGGTACGGATTACATATGAAAAAGATTATGAAAAAGCTTTTTCTCGGGGATTTGGAGTGGGCACGTGCCCCTTTTGGATATGCGCCTGTGCTTAGATCCTTAGTTTCATTATTCGAATAAGTATAAACGTCCTGATTTAATGAATAATTATTTAGATTACACAAAATATAGCAACTGTAGACCACTGTGCTAAATTTTGGAAACTATCAGATACAAATTTAAAATTCCAGGAATAAGTTTTGAAAACTGAATTATTGCCTTATTAGTGTTATTTAAAAGCGAAAAACCAAATTCCAAAAATCATTTTACCTCCAAGTTAGGATACCTTTTAAGTATGATATTCTGCATTGTTTAAAAAAGTCACTTGAACCCTTTTACTTTTAGGCCCCTCAATTTCGAAAAAATAATTAAAAATAATTTTACGAATAAATTTATACAATTTTATAATTTCTCAGTTTTTCAATGTATTTTTATTTAAAAAAATCAGAAAGGTCACTTTTTATAAATAAAATTCATTATATAGAATTCATAAATGTATTTTTCGATTTTTTAATAATTTTTTGAAAAGAAATTTCAAAAATCAAAACTTCTGAATGTTTCAGGTTAAAACACTGAAAAAGATTGCAAATATGCTTTGAACGTGGAGTGCAGTCCCATTTTCTTAAACGAATGTTTTTCGCAAAATAAATAATTTGTTATTTTAAAATATAAAGCACTGTGTTTCTGGTTAAACGCCATCCTCAATACATACAATACATCCTACCTCAGATTGGTCTGGTTTTTACTAACTTAAAAATTATATTTTTTATATCATCAACATCAAATCGAAAATAAATCAACATAAATAATCAGAGCCGGATTAAGGATATATGAGGCCTGGGGCTAACTTCTTTGGAGAGCCCTTGGCGTTGCATGTTTTGACAAAATGAGCCGCAGTTGAAATGTTTTGATTTTTCAAGATCAACCGCGCTTAGATTAAATGTAAAATTGTTGAAAGAATAATAATTACTACAGATATTTTATTATAGTTTTTTTTATTATAAAACACAGGTGTACTCGTACATACATTAACATTTTAAAAGCATTTTTTTCTTACTTTAAGAAAGAGTCCACCAATTTTTATTCCGATTTAAATTTTGTTGTATAAGAGGTCCAAAGCTTTTGCATTTTTTTGAATCAAATTAAGTCAAAAAAGAAGCTTTCAAAAACTACTAATTGTACGAGTATGTACCATGTTATAATATAATGATGCTTTTTGGAGGATATAAAAGGATTGGCGTGTGGCAAAAATTTATTCCATGTAATACTTCAATTAAAATTTTAATTTTTTATCAATTTGCATGAAAGGACCTGTATAGAAAAAAGTAAAACTTTGCGGATAGTTATAAGGGCAAGCTTAATATTTAATTAAAAACCGAACGAAAAAGTTTAAAAGAGATAAAAATTTAATCAAAAATTGTCAATTCATAAAATTGAGAGTAGAAATTTTGATTTGTTCGGTGTTGGTTACGAAAATTCGAGACGGTATTAAACTTGATGTTTTCAACAAACGTTTGGAAAATTTGCACAGTAACTGCTTCAAAATTGATATTTTGTAACTAGGCACTTTGGCATCGATCAGCTTTAATATCACTTTGTCATTTGAGCGTAACGTTGTGAACATAGATGTTTTACTGTGAGATGATGCTATTATTAATAGTGGTGTCTAGTTGTGTGTTATGTGCAAGTCATTCCTGGTTCCTGGCTCCCGTTGTTTCATTGATCGATCCTGCCAACATCCTGTGTCATCGCGCTTCATCTACCAGATTATTTTGCCTCGACTTAGTACAACAGCACAAGAAATGACAAATCATTCAGTTTTGTTACGTATTCGCCGCAATTGTTTAAAAAAATCGCTGATTATTATTTGAAATGCATCCTTCCCAATCCATCGCCACTCGCCAATAATTTTTCTAATAGTTTTTTCTTCAAGTTTTTTTTCGGCAAAGGGAAGTAGACGTAACCGTGATAGCGCAAACACGTTCTTAACGATTCGGAGCAAAAAACCGTATAAAGATATCGAAAAATTCTTAAGTAGATGTAGTTGGACAATTTATTAATGACCACTCGTAAAATTTACTATTAAATATGATAACTAGACAAATTTGAAAATGAAAGATAAATCATTTTTTGTTTCTAAGCGTTAGTAAGCAGCATTGTATAGTGGTGCGTCAAGAACCACGATGACGTTGCAAGTCTCAACCCTCTTGGGGATAATGAATTGATCCGCATGAACCCCGCAGTGACCAACGCTTCCAATACACCACGAACTCTCACCTCTTTAGTGTTAGACATTGGCTTTTATCTTCCCACATGCTTCTGATATTTATAAGAGATCGCAATCGACACAGCAATAATTTTGATAAATGAATCTTGTTTCACAAATCATTAAATTTAAAAAAGTTATCTATTGTTCTATGGCAGGAATCTTTGATGAAGCTCGCTAAAACTTAAAGCAAAATGGTTGATGTAGCATGCATTTTTATTGGTGTAGTGACATTTAGTAAACAATCCGAAGCCTAAAAATATAACAGTTAATTACCCATCACTTAATTTTTGCATATTTTTATATTCGGTTTATAAACATAACAGGACTTGCACTTTACTACCCCAGCGGTGGAGGGTGAGTACCAGGCAAACTAGCCTAAAGGAAAATATACGAAATGCGTCCCTAGAAAGTAAAGAAAACCGTTTTTATAATGATTCTTCTAAGGAATTATGAATAAACAGTGGGAACTTAATGACTTGTGCTGATTATGGGAACGGCAATAATTTCAGCGCAGTGTTCCGTTAAGAAACTGGAATGTCATTTTTATGTTCATCTGAAGGTGAGTTAAAGTCGAACCGTGCATTTGTGGTTCGTTTCTCTTAAGAAAATATTTTATTATAAATTTTTAATAATACAATTTGTTTGAATAATTGCTTAATGCTAATAGCCAGCCTTACATTTATTTATATGCATCGTGGATGATGACAGAGTCGACCAACATTTTTTATCTCCTGATTGCATTTACTTCATGATTTGCTTATTATTACATTTCAATGTGTTAGGCTTTTACCCAAATTGCATGTTATTAATAATAAAACCATTTATCAATGCAAGTGGGAGATACTCAATACAAATTAACGTCAGTTTATTTAAGTCGCCTCTATTAAATGATAAAAGCTTTATAAGAAAGTGCTAATAATGCTTACATCATTACAAATGAAAGATATAACACACTGGGTATACAAAATAAAAATTACAAAGTAGCAGTAAGGAAATACAAATTTACCATATTTCTACGGCTTTTTCTTACTGAAATTTTGCCCACAAATGGTTTATAATCGCTCAAAAAGTTCTACTTAAAACGCAGACCAATTATAGGCGCACGAATTGGCAAAATTAGTTGCTAATTGCTCATAAGCTTGCAAGAATCTGAAATCTTTATAATAAAATAATTATCATGTTAGCTTACATGCAAAGAAGACATCTAGAAATCCTAAAACAACTTATAAGATAATTAAATGTAAATACTTGGCAAAATCGATAAAAGGTACAACTTTATTAGAAAGTTTGCTTTACTTATCTAACCTTCAAGTTTGTATCCTTTTATGATAAAAGTGAATATTTATTTTTCAGTCTAGCTGGTATATGGGAAAATTGCCTTATTGGCAGGGATTTCACCTTTATAAAAATATTTTCTCTGCTGTTCGGGATTTTGTGTGTCCAATTATTAATGAAAGACTGAAATATTGATCGTAATGATTGCAGATACTCGTAATACCAATCTGTTGTGTTTTTGCTCTAGGGTCTAGACATATTCATCTAGAAGAAAATGCACTCGCGATACTGAAGAGAAATGATATTATCATCAAATGCTATTAGTGAAATCATCAAATATTTTCAAAATAATTTTGGTTTTTAAATTGATAAACTTACAGGTTGTACTGATCTGCTAATTTGCTAAATTAATTAATGCTAGTAACTTGTCAGATCAATTTAACATCTATCAATCTTTTTAGGTTATAATGAACCTCTGATTGGTTAACGGACCAATGGGTAGCCTGTTACCGAAAGAATATCCGAATGACAACGCAAATGTTAGACTATTATATTATTATATTCCTCTTTAGTTTGTTAATTAGTTAAAATTTGTTTAGTTTTTAAGAATAAATTGTCGTAGCGTACGAGGCTACGTAATCCTTTGAACAGACATAAACTTTTTATCAATAAGTTGATAAAAAGCAACAAAGGATAGTAATAGTAATTATTAGAAATATAATATCTTAAAATTCCTTGTAGATTTTTTCAGTAATGATTGTTCTGCTATTAATTACTATCTTCTAGTAATAAAGTGGTTTATTTGCATTTGACGATACAAAAAAAGTTATGAAGTAACCAGTTTTGTGTTAGACCAAGAAATAGTCTGTGTTTTTTCTGAAGAATAAAAATATTATGTATATTATATTGACGTGCTTTTTTTATATACTCCAACACTGAGCTGAACAAATTTGTTAAATTTGTTTACTGTAAGATTTTGTCTTGTTTATTATAAATTTAATAATTTGCCTGCGCTGGACATATAATTATACATTTTCGTGTAATTGAAATTCATTCGTTCCAGAAATATAAAAATATATGGAAGTTTAAGTTAATTTGCTCTGACGTTTGAACCAAATTATAGTAGTTTCGTAGTTAATTACAACTTAAAGTGAAAAGAATAACAATATTAAAGATTTATTTAATATATTTTAGATATTTGGATATAAGATCCAGAGATAGAAGTCAAACAAAGCAAATTAAAAATTTAGTATGTTATACGAAGTAAAAATAGAACAGCATATAATATGGGAGGCAAGCGAGCGTGCGAAAGTTTTTACTTTGGCAATATTTAAAAAAAATTAAAGTTTTTGACACACTCAATTTATAATAGGTCATAGCAATATTGCGGTGAATAATAATTATTTTTCAAAATCGAATGCTCCTTTGTAACACATATCCTTAATATACTTGTAGTTTCCATTCCATAAACCAATTTTTTTATTTATTGTATATTTGGTGTAATAAAACACATCAACACTTTCATAAAACACTTTTTTATATCATAAACTCAATATAAATATAATTTTCAAATCTTCTCAGACCATTAAAATAGGTCCACTCCACATGAGCAGGGCTGGCAAACGGCGTCGTTTTACATATTATTCCTGCGCGAAAGTTTCCCTTTCCACAATTACCAATACCAAAGATCAAATTGAAAATTTCAAATTTACAAAATTTCAAATACTAAATTTAGAATTGAAAAAAAATATTGCAGAATATTGATGTTATATTTTTTACTTTAATTAATTACGGTTAACAATAAATTATTACGATTGTATAATTATTTAAAATTTTAAAACAACATAAATTCTGGGTGATATTTGATAATAATATGCATGCTATTTTGTGCTTGATTTTTTTAAATAGGAATTTTTCACATTTTCAGAAGAAAAATTGTAGATATTGTTGTGTTCACTCCAACGACAAAAGGTGGGTTGCGTATTTAAAAATAAAGAACTGACTTGCAACCTGAGGAACCATAAAGGCAGGACTTTCCGGTACCTTGTGCGCGTTTATTATTTTGTTCGTTAATTTTAAGTTTATTATTGTTTAGTTTAATATTGTTCGTTTTGTTAGTTATTGTTTGCATGTTCGAAATTTGTAATATTTTTATTGTTTGTATTTGTATGACTCACCAAATGCAGTCGCCAGCACTCTCGAATTGGGAAATAAATATAAAAATCAAGATTTAAAAAATAAAAGAAAAATGAGAACCAATGAGAAGAGGACACGAAAATGATGATTAGAAAAAAAAAAGCTAATAAGGCAAGCGGTGTTTTTTTTGAAGAAGCAGAAAAATTATATTTTTGAAATAAATTGGAAAAATTAAAGATATAAAATAATATTACAACAAGGCAGAATTGGAAGAACCAATTCTAACTAGAAGATAACAATAGAAGAGGAGAAGATATTGGAATACAAGATTACTTGGTTAATAAAATTAAGTGCTGGCCGACGAGTTTGTGTGAGTCCTGCTTTTGTATTCTATTTGTGTTTTAATCGGGTTGCAAATAAATACTTTATTTATATCGTCAACTTTTTATTGTTTTCCATGTAACCATTTTATTTCGAGAACCTACGATTCCCTTCAAGAGAGTAGTGAGCTCAAGAGGAGTTCACTGCAATATAAATCGAGAGAGTACGCATAGCGGCGATGGAAAGGTTTTGGGAGAATTCCAAATACATACCAAAATATTCGAATCCAAACGGCCCAACCCTATTAATTATATGGAATACCCTTTAGGAACCGACGATTAATAGTGGGGTGTAAACCCCATTTTTATTTCACTAATAGCATATTATACTTTAAAAATTACAAATATTTACCGTGCATAGAATTTATATTAAATATTAATAAAAACATTCTTTATTTTTTTTTTATAATTTTTACATAGGATAATCTCAGAAGCTTTTCCAAAAAAAAAATGTGAAATTATTATTACTGCTAACTCTGAATAATATTTTTTAATATAGATAGAATTGCAATTTGACCCAACATTTCTAATTGTCACTCCCCTATTACAGCAAACTACGAGCAGCCCTTACAAAAAATAATAATTTTTTACTAAATTATTAATATTTTCCAACAATATTCATTTATTTTATACAAAAGTGAAAATAATTGACTATTGATTAAAAAAAATAATTTATATATACTACATAGATAAAGAGACGTTAACATATTGTTTTCTTATTAACTTGTTGGTCGTTTTCAGCTTCAGTTCCTTAAAGACACAAAATCTAGATATGAATTCGGGAAACGAATATTTTATTATTTTCACACCAAAACCAGAGATCTATGCAGTTGCCAACTCTGGTGACCTCCGATTTATAAGAGTTTACTAGAAAAAATAAAAAGGTAAAAAAACAACTGTGGACGTCGTGAAAAACTTTATGCAACATCTTTATAGAACATATCTGCAAATGGCAGCCTGAGACATGAATCACATAATCGTAGGGTATGACCGGTTTCTAGATTACCCTAAAAAGTGATAGAGTATGCAACCTACTCTAGATTCATCCAATAATGTATATCGATTTTTGACACTGATTTTTGATCTTACATGATACCAGTGAGAAAATAGTTATTGAGAAAATGATGAAACACCACCAGAGACGATAATCTGAATCTTTGTATCTTTAGCATCTTTAACTTTCATAAGGCAATTTATTCACCCCCAGAGAATGATATATTCCTGTTATTCCTAAATTAAACAATTGGGTAGACCAGACTAATCTTATACTCTACGATTGAGATGGTTATTTGGCCTCTGGCGGCACCTAGCTTCCAAATTTTAAAATAAACAGTTTTCGATAAAAAAAACAACTTTATTTTCTTAGAAAATGTAAATATTACAATTTTTCACTTTGGGTTCTTCAATATTTATTTTCAATTGGGCTAAACAGCTGTATTGTTATTTTTTTATTACTCTTCAGTTTGTCTTTCTGAATTAATTTTGATATTATGTCGACTTCAAAGTTTTGAAAAAGTTTGTATTGTGTTTTACAATTTTTCCATCGGAATATTATACCTTGTTTTTATATGGGCCCATAACCCGTTAATCTTCGCTCTTTATTCGTGAAGATAATATTTTGTTGCGTTCTCTTTTATGAGATATATCCATTAACATTAAATGTTTAAGACACGAGATTTGGCTAAACGAATAAAAAAAATATTATTCTTATTGAAATCCTTTTTTTAACTATAAAAATAGATGCTATACGCTGATATAGGGAAAAAGTTTATTTGCTCAAAATTTCGTAAAAATTTATGCTTGACAAAGCGTGGTTTCTTTCTCTATATGAGATAACTTTGTTCTAAAAACTTCCAAAATAAACTTTACAGAATAAACTTGAATAAAAAATAAAACACCTATTCGAAATAACTGCATTTGAAACGAGTCCGATTTTAACATTGAAGTGGATTCTGGCGCACAATCAAAAACTCAAGTAAATTTTGCAGTTAAAACTTGTTTAGTAGCCTATTGTTGTTCTGTAAGGTTAACTTAAAATTAAAAGTATTTAAAATATCGTGGTATATAGCGCAGGTATCAAAACATACTTTAATATTTATAACTTCACGTACTTGAAAAGTTATAAAAATAACTTAAATAAACCAAGTGCAATAGCTAATAAAAAGAAGTAAAATTAAAATACTTTTTTTTTAAATTTAAAATTTAAAAAAATACGGGTCAAAAATTTTTTTAATTAATTCTGTTGTTTTTAAATTTTTATTTTACCCACCCTTGCAATTTTATTTTTAATACACAAGAATTTCAAGCACGAAGTTCTTTGACTTCAATGGATTATGAAATTTTTACTTGACTTGATATATTTTTTAATAATTTTAACCTTTTCTCTTGATTGTCTGTAGTAACCTGTCAGTTTTTTTTAATTTTTGCGCAATTCATTATTAGGTAATTAATTAAATTTCATTTAATGTGACGTTACATATTTAAATAAAAAAGTATGTTTGTGTTTGGTACACAAAAAAATGATTATCTTGGTTGCGTAAAAACTTATAAAAAAGGCAAAGGACTTTGGCTTCAATATACAAATAAACATACTTCTTTTTGGCGATATTACAAAATACCGCAATTTAAAACATTTTTTAAATAATTTCAAATTATGCGATGTAAAACTGAATGAGAAATTAAGTTTTGATTAAATTCAGTTTTATTTTTAATTTTGTCCTCTTAACACGTTAATTAGTCGCTTAATATATTTAATCAAAATGTGTCTAACTATTCCTGACAACTTGAACAGTTTTACATTTTTGAAGACTCATTAACAAGCACACCAGTTCTAAAACTAGACGGAAACGGATGTGCTTTACCTCGGAGATTCATGTTTTCCGAAATTTTCTAAAATAATTATTTATGATTATCTTATTGTATCACTTAAAATTTCTGTAGTATTACAAAATATTTTTTTAATTGTAAATATAATTTTTATATTTTCACTGTGCGACACTGCGAATAAAAAAGAAATTTTATTTTCTTAATGGCATTTGAACACGAAAATATTTTTATTGTCGAAGGAAACAAAAAGGAAAACCAAGTTTAAAAATTACATGTCATATTTTGTTGTCGACTGGCCACCCCATCAATAACATTTTCAAAAAAAAATGTTTATGAAATCGGATTGGTTGAGATAATTTTTATTGGAAGTTGCATAATTTTTTTGGAATTATATTAAACAAATGAGTTTGTTTTAAATATACTTATCCATGCATAAAAAGTATTTGTACAATTTAAAATACCAAAACTTTGAAAAGACTTGGATGCGTTCCAATTTAAATAATCATTCATCAATTTTTTAACACCACTTAAAATTTAAACTAAAAATTTTGACAAATCCACTTCATCTGTATCATTTGGGCTATTTACATTTCGATGTTTGTTTTAAAACAACAAGTAAAAAAATATCTTAAAAATATTTATTTTTCGCTGTTTAGACATGAAAATTATTTTTTAGGTTTCTAAAACTTATGTAGGTGCAAACGAAAACAACCTGGATAAATATAAAACACGGTTTAACAATTTACAGGCGCCAGGATAATTGTACGGTTTAGAAGTAGACTTCATGTGCTTCGCGATTTTTAAATGTATTCTCAGAGAGACGAAATAAAAACAATGTTTCAGGTTATTATTAGTTACTCGGAACTCGAATAATAATGCTTAAAAACTGGAAAGCTGACAACCGCTGTAAATTTTTTCTAGTATTAACTTTTCTTGTGGTTTGAATGTCCGACGGCTACCGTGGAGTACTTTTGCTAGAATTTTTATAATTATAGTAACCGCTCCCCAGACGGAAATTACATTGTCTGCTAATACAAATCCACAACTTTAAACGCTTTTTAATATTAAAATTATTTGCCCGATATAATTAAGATAACCAAAACCACAACTCCTTAGACCACTGGAAAAGTTTACCCCAAATTCCCAAACAACAGTTCCGCAATATAATAATTATGCAGATGGAACTATTTTGACCAAAACAACAATAAAAGGTTGACCCAAAATTAACTGGATCAATCGGGAAGGAGTGGTCAAAAATAGACCAATGAAGACAGAAAGAAGGTTAAAGGACGTTAATTACTAACTGGAGAAGTTCTTGCAGGTGATACCATAACCGGAAACACATTTTAAATTATTTATCTGTAAGGAAGCTTTTCTTTGATATCCTGTTTATTATGCCAGTAAAATAGAAACAATTATGTGGCAAAATAGTTGGTTTTCCCTTTTTTGGACAGACCTCGATTTCACTTAACGATTATATATTATTGTTTGATAGTTTTCTTCCAGTCTAATTCTTTGCAACTGCTTTAGTCCAGTTTGATTTCGACAAAAAAACCGTATTCATTCATTTTCTATTTTTTAGATATGAATAAGAGCAATTAATTATGGTTTCTATTTATGACCGAGGCACAAAAAAGTATATTGACATTGTTGCTTTATTCAAAAGACCATAGAATTTGTTGATGTTCAAACTTGCCATCACAATTGAACGATTTTGTAAATGTGTATTCAGTAAAAAGTAATGCCAGTCATGTAGTAGCGAATTAAAAAAAACGAGATCTTTTACTTTTAAGACCACCTATAGTGATAACTTGTAGTTTAGCGTCTTTATAATCCGAATGAATTTGTCAAGTGGAAGAAATCTTTTAACCTTCCTAATTCATTCACCTATTTATATTCCCTTTATGACTCCGTCCAAATGAACGTTTCAATATATTACGAGTTTTCTACATTAAAAATATTTATTTGTTTTTCTTGTTTGGGTCATGATAACAAAAATAATAAGTAAGACAAAAAATGTCCAGCTATGGAAGTTGTGTTGTCACTGCGGAAGACAGTTCATTTTTAATATAAATGAGGCATAACGAAAGCAAGAAAGTTGCAAGAGTCTTACACCAACTGCTTGCAATGAAAAAATTTAGAAAAATGATTTGGTCATGATCTCAGACATACATTATAAATGTATTTTTTAACAGAAAGAATAAGATTAATTTAAACTGGAAATTTTCTACTTATAACAAATAATTCAAACGTTTTTAGTATCTGCTTTTCTCGAGACAGTTTAAAATATAAATAGAATTGCATGACAGAATGAAATTTTTCAAATACGAATTCGGCCATTACTGGAAACTTAAACATACAAAATAACAACCAAAAATAATTTTGTCACAAGTTGTACCAAGACAATAGTATTATCCTTGAAAGTTTTACATTATAACATTTCAGTAAGTACTCGTGAAAAACCACTTGAAAGAAACTTTAAGTGTCACAGACAAAATGGAAATTAGAGCAATACAAACTAATCGATAAAAATTATTAATTCATACCGGATTTTTATTTTATCAACTTTACTTTACATTAACAAGTTTTTAGAAAAATAATTGTTTTACATCATTAGCGTCGAGTTTTTACGAAAGCAAAAATTTCGGAGTTTCAAAGTGTCGCTCCATTCCTATTTTAATATTTGTTTTAAAAACATCAATTTATTATTATTGGAGAAATGTGGTTATGATATTCAATTTAATGTGGTTACATCTTTTTAGCGAAAATTGCAAACATTTTATTCGTAATGTGGTTTCCAAATAACAGACGATGTGCGGGAAAAGCAAAAGGGTGTTAGGGTTTCTGTGGGTGATGTGGATTTGTCCCTTGTTCCGTTAATTAATCTAGGGCCGTCATAAATCAATCTGTAGCCGCAAGGTGACGCGTCATCATATCGACATCATTGACTTGCCCTCTGCAATGTTTTTTTAGAAATCTGCAGATGTTTGCACTTTAATTAGAATGCACGATACATAAAAATACAGCGCATTTATTAAAATTGAATTATTTTGCGTTTGAATTTTATAGCGTTGGACTAAGTAATTGATACCCATGCATCATTTGGCCATCGATTATTTCACTGTTCAAATTTTGACTGTTTTTAATTATGTACACACCATTGAAATATTTACACAAATCTCTTTTTTTTGTATTTTAACTTTAAATTATTGAAAACACGAAAGAGTCTATTTACATTCACACAGTTTTTCATTGTATTGGAGGGGTGCTTTTTTGAACGCGCGTGTTGAAGGTTTTGTTTTAATATATGAAAAACTGAATTTGTTTTTAAAATATTTTGTATCATACATTCTAAACAATAAACTGTAACGTAAATATGTGACAATAATATACAATAACAATAATAAAACAATACATGCAGATTATATCACTCTACATGCTATGGTAGATACCATTACAACCTATCTGTTGAACGAATCAACATAGAATTTTCAAATAGATAGTAACTCTACTTATGCGGAGTTGTACTATACATACGTAGGTATTTACATAACAATTTTTTGAAATAAGTTATTTTGTATGTTCTAAATATTTATTTTACAAAATAGATATAATAAAGATATTAAAAACATGTTCAATATTTTAAATATTTCGTAAATAAAAAAAAATGAAGAAACGAATGCTTAAAAGTTAAAAAACTTCTAGTTCACATAAAATGCCATACTTAACAATTTTTTTTATTAATGACATATATACAACTAATTTTTGTGACCACAGAGTGTTAGTGTCCTCCAGAAGGTTAAGCTAAAATATTCTGTGCAGGCGGAGATTTGAATTTTAAACATAGCCATTACATTCAATTATCTTCTTTAGATACAATGCTATTTGAAAAAGTTTTGATTCGATCGTACAATCGAATAACCTAGTAACCTTTACTAGATACTAATTTCTACCCTATAATTTAAATATTGAATATCAAATTGAAAAAAGCGTACAATCCTTAAAAATTTATTTTTCGATTAATATCATTCCGAGTGTCGTCACAATAAAATATGAAATAAGAAAATTCTATACAAAAATTTTCAATATCTACATTTTTTCCTAAAATCAATAACTTTTCTATACATATATAATATATACAAACACTATGTGTTATAGTGAAGTTAAATATGTATGTACTCTGTACGTATACTTTTTCGCAGAATCAATAATTTCCACTTTTTCTAGAAAATCTATAAATTTTCTTTCTTTTGTTTTTGTGGCAAAAAGTGACAATGTTAGCCATAATGTCATTCGATAGAAATAACTACAATACAACTTCATTGGTGGCCCCTAAAATCTCCCGAATCACCTATTTCCATCATTTTCATAGTATTTGGATATATTTGAAAAGTTTCATTTGGGAAACAGTGGGACACCTAGTAGAAATTACTTTACTTTTCCAATTTAAGGTCTAAAGTGGACAGTTATTATCTACCACAATAAGATCAATTATTTTGAACACAAAAATTACTGAGATACTGGTGGTAGTCGCAATCTTAAACTGAGACTGAATTATACAAATTAAAATATATTAAATTTTTTTCTTGTGAACATACTTAATTGCTAGTGTACTGGAGGGTATTCCATACCCCCCAGACCCCCCGGTATAGAAAACTGAAAGTTTTTTGTTGCCTGTTCTGTGCTCGCTTTTTGATGCACAGACCTCTTTCACTATTTCATATCAAATATATAATCTATTATCTATGATTTGCATAGCAGGAATACGCACTTGTGAGTGATGAGAATTTGGAATGGCTTTTAGTATTTTAGTAATTGTATAAAACACCCTTAAAGTCTAAAGACTAAATTGATTGGCAGGATTATTGTTCTGAATTATTGTTCCCGCCACTAATTGATAGCGTTTAGAATATACCTTACTTTCCTCCCTCCCTCCTGTGGGTACCACCTTCACGTATAGATGTACTTATTAAGGACATTAAGAGTGTGCAATTATTGGAGGTGGAGTGTATTACTTTTCAGTAATAACCATAACAATCAAACGGAAAAGTTAAATTTTAAACCGTTCAAACTGTTACAGACCAGGAGGTCTTGGGGGTACCCTCTGAAATAGTTTCTTTAGATTCGATTAAAGAAACTTCACATATCAAATCTTTTTCAAATTTTATATGAATGTTGACAAAATTTAATTTTTGCCATTAAATTAATTTTTTAGATCCTATTATTGGCATAGGAAGGTAAAAAAAGAAAAGTCACAGAAATTGTTTCAGTAATGTGAAAATAAATGTGACCTTTCATTTTTTGAGTTCATAAAAAGTCAGTTATCATGTTGAGGTAATGTGTGTCATCTAATGCAATTGCATTTCCGGTCTAGTTTTTTCTACGAAGTTTGCGTTGTTCTTACGTCTAGCGAGTAGATCAATAAAAATCATCAGTTTTATTTTAGTCCTGAGTATCCTTAATAGGCTTAATTCAAATTAACGTCTTCAAGAAGACAAATAAGTTTCAAAGGTTTAAAACAAATATTTCTTACTTTTCAATGCGATAGAATTACAGTCCCCAGCATTTCGGACTACTGTACTCACAGTTTTGAATTCCAAGATTCGATAGCACAATAATAGTGTAATATTTATTGCTTTTTCGCGAACCACCAGCTTCTTCTGCGATGGATGACTTTTCTAAACCTCTAGCGCTATCTCTAAGTAATGTAAACTCGTCGTGTTGGCTCGTTCTGCTATATGCTTGCTTATTACGCAAAGCATCTGTTTCAGTCGCTTACTCGTAAATAGCTATTACAAAACATAAAGAATATGAGGGAATATTATGTGAGAAAACATGCAGTAGTATAAAGTAGATTAAATATCAGCTTATTGGCATATATGTAAGTAATTACCGGTTTACCAACCAATTCGACTGCTCAATCTGATTATTTAAATTTTAAACAGTATCTACTCAATTTTTTAAATCCAGATTTTGAATGAAAACAAATTCGTACAAAACGTTCTCTAAGCATTTAAATAATATATTATGCACTGTACCCAAACGGTCACCCATCTAAGCACAATGTGCGCATGTGATTATGTGATCTCACAAGAATTAGTGTTCCTAACAGTATAGTTTTTAGCTGTTACAATTAAAAATTGCAATTGCACAAATTATAATTAAAAATCAAACTTAATTACTGTGTTTCGATTCAACCAAGTGCCACAACATTACTGAAACAGTAATGCAACGACCAGTGACCGTATCAGAAACATGCACATTTAATTTTGGTTAATCGGGTGTTTGCCTTTGGATACATGATCTTTGTGGGACAATAGTTTAATTTTTAATTTATTTGAGCAAATGAAAACATGAACAAATTGAAAATCCCAAATGCAGTTTGATGTACTTATTTTTAGAGCCTGAGACGTAAAATTAATTCTACTTTCATTATACACACACAGCATGTTCCACACCTAAACTTTAAAGTTATGATTTATATCGGCGTTAAAGATAAAAATGAAGATGAATGAAAATTTATTTAAATATGCGTGACATTGAAAATAGAGTGATTTTAGGGTAAAATATATTTACTAAGTATAATTAAAATAATTAGTCAAGTTATTTCATGCTATGTTCAAGGTAAGGATTATTTAAATTAATTTAGGTGTAAAATTTTACATCAACTACACTTAATTTTAATTAAGAGGTTAAGGGGGTAGTTTCCAGTTGTGGTGGTAGTCCAAAGATGCAATTTGATTATGGTGTGTGTGTATTGTAGATCCGTTATTTTCGTTTAATCATTTGAAAATTTAAATTTAGTTAAATAAGCTTTTTTAATTTGCACTGAACAATTTAAATTGTTATATAAGAAAATGATGGTCCAAAATTGATCATAATTTTTAATTACTGGTAGGAAACAATGCTTATTATATGAGCAATTTTTTAATTATTTCTTATTTGCAATATAGCAAGTTTAAGGACGTATGGATTTTTTTATGTCCCATTATATGATTAAGTATTATCTCTTTGGTAAAAAATTGAGCATCAAAATTTATTTTAAACATGGGCAATACAGCATTAAACCAATAATTAGCAATTTAAAGTTGCCATGTAACATTGCTCAATGTCTTGCAGGCATATTATTACATCAAAATTATTATTATAATGTATGTGGGTATAACTATTAGTTATAATTTAAAAATATTTAGAAAAAAGTGAAATACGAGTAGTAAAATGGAAAGAATAATAAAAATAATACTTTTATTCCATATTGTGTAAATTCCTGCATTTATTAATATTTTACACTTCTAGTATATTAAATTGTCTATAATAAACGACCTTCGTGTGAATGTATGTATATTTATGTGAATACATTAAAAAATATAAAATTTGTTGACATTTACAAACATTAAAATAAAATTGCTAACAAAATATTGTAAACTTTACTAATGGAATAGTAAACCAGACTACCAATTTAAACGACATAGAAAGATATTTTGGTAGAACAAATTACCAACTCATAAAACGTGTTTGGTGTAAAGTAAGTATAGACAAATAAAAAAATTTGTATGTAAATTTGAAACAATAAATTTGATCTTGTTTAATAACAATCAAATGTAATAAAACGAAGTCAATTAGTTTACTTTTAATCTCGTCAAATACATAATTACTGCTTTTTTTAAATTTTTCTAATTAAGAATTTCGTGTGCCTTGACTATTATTAGCAACCTGATTCTCAGAGAAGCAAAGATTTCGTGTGACAATTGTGCAAATCAAAATTATTTCTATTGTTATCAAGTTGATTTTCCATCGCATGAGAAAAAAGGCAGTACAATGGCTGAAAATGCCAAAACTAATTTAGATGTTTCTATTTAAATTACAGTGAACTTCGAAATGGTTGAATAAAATACTCGTTTCTTAAGTAAGTTTAAGTAACTGTTCCAATTTGAACAGAAGAGACCGATAAAAAAAATATAAAAACTTAAAGTACTAAATAATTTTGGAAAATAATTGGGGACTGAGATTAGAATCAGATTTTTTTAAAAATTAACAAGGTAAATTGCTCACAAACTTGAAATTTTCCTACCGGGTTGCAAGCAAAAATGTCGAACAATGATTTGAAGCAAAAAATTATAAACAAAGCACGAGATTTTTAATAACGATAACTGTTTGAAACTTCAAAACCGTGTTAAAATAATACAATGACTAAATTGTCGTGATTACGTTTGGAAGATTTTTATTACAAAATTATTTAGCGTGGTACCTTCTACAAAGGTACGGTTTAAATTAATTGTTTTAGTTTAGATAATTTTGTTAAAATTGTGTGAAACAATTTGAAACGCAAAACAAAATTTGCAAAAAACGATAATCGCTAGGTTTTACAAAAAGTTTCGAAATGCGGATTTTTATTCATAATTTAAAAAAAAGTTGGGATGGCAATACAAATAAAAGGAAAACCTAAACAAACGGTCTTTCGATACAATCTGACCTCAGTTTGTTTTTTCAACTACGCCGGAGAAGGATAATTCCATTTCATTTTAACAGAAATTCGAATATGTTAAAATATAATTTATGCATTTTTTAACTTAATTATTAAATTTGAATACAATATTAAATTTGAAAGGCTTATTTTGCTTCCCCTAAATATTGCACACAAATTATGCTCTTCCCTCGTTGTAATATAAATTTATAAAGGTGATTTAGAGTAGGATTAGACTTTTAAGTGTTCTTATAAGGTAATGAAGAAGGATGGTAGGAACATAGGAACAATGATAACCAATGAGTAGTTATATTGAAGGGATTGGGTAGAGTTATCTTCAATTCGATACGGATTTAGTGCTCCGTGGAACCATAAATTGGATCTTGTTTCTGTGCTCGTTCAACTTTTCACAATTAAAAAAACTAATTCGAAAACTTTAATTTGCATAAAGTAATTTAACCGATTTCCATTTTAATGTAAACAAATGTGAAAAAACACAAAGAAAGGAATTTTAAACTAAAACATAAAGAAAAAATATTAACTGTATTTTTTACCGACACTGTCAATCATTCCTAAGGTACGTTAAATTAATTGTTAGGGAAATTAATCATTATTTAGATTCGGTTGAAAACTGTAATTTAGGTGTAAATTTATTTATGCATTTACACAAACGCGGTAAATCTTGGAAAAATACACTTTAACGGTTCAGACTTTCATTGTAAACAAATACGAAGAGTTTTTAAGAGTATATGGGTTAATTAACTTGTATACATAGAGAAAACCTTTTAAATACACAACACCTCAAATTAATTACCCGCAGTTATTAATTTACATTGAATAATTGCATTGCAACTTGCAATTAAATCATAAATATAAATTAGCTGTACCAAGATAAGATTTAATTGATTTTTTTAATCTAAAGGCTATTAATTGGGCTTAAAAGATAATTACGTCTCGACTTAATTAATTTTGAGGTTACGAAGACAGTATTACCACTACAAACAACGGTAGCAGTATGGTGAGCATAAAGATTTTCGTATGCCCAACATAAATCAAGATTTTTCAAAACAAAATCAACTAATTGGCCCGGGTGTAACATAATTAATGCAAATATTATCAAAACACCATTAAACAGGAACGGTGTATTGTAGAGTAAATTTATTGCAGACAATTACTATGTATAGTATTTAATCTTAATAAGGTTTGACAAATCGAATGAATGTGTGAATCCACAGGTTTTGCTGCTATCTATACAGTAGGAACATATAACAAGGCTAAACATCGCAACGGGACTCGGGTCTGTCTACCCAGCGGGAGACGCTCGTAGCAGCAGGGAGGCACGTTAACACGCGGCGTCCCGACGGCATGAGTTATGGCTCGCGCTCGACACCCGACACTCCATTTACAGATCATTCTGGCGAGCCACTGCCCGCCTGGCCACTTCATCTTCCGCTACATTGTAAGTACATCGTTAATGCTTGTCAATTGCCTCCTGCTAAACGTCTTGATAATAAACGATTTGTTAAATGAGTTTATTGCTTTATTTATGGGTTTCCAACTTTTTTCACAATCTTCCTTTGCTACTTCAATTTGCTCAAACTAGACAATTAAAACCACAACGTCTTAATCACTCCCACGTTCGCAAAAAATCCGTGCATCAAATTAGCCTTTTTCCAAAATTTAAGAAATATGCAATGTGCGTTCAAAAAAACATAACGACGCTAGCTGCGTGTAGATTTGTCAACGCCCACAAGAGCATCGCATGACAAAATACAATATATTCTTAATGTTCTCTTGTAATGTAATGCCGTTAGAAATTACACGTATCTCATCAATTGTATTTCTAAAATATTAGTCAGAAATAATTTTAGACGCTATTTGACAAATATTCCAACTTTTCCAAAAGGTGCCACTTGTATTTTCGATAAAGTAAGTAAAGGGAAACAGGTTGATTATTACAAAAAATGATGGTCATCAATTTTCCTTATTAAAATGTTTTATAAAAATATTATTTCCTCTATTTGATTTGATAAAATATTCGATTACATATAAAATGGAAACTATTTTCGGATTTGGATTTATTGAACTACCTATGTATTTATAAACTATTCTATTGTCTCGAGTTTCAATTTTACGACAAAAATTAGTCTGAAACATTGGTTTTTGTGATAATCGGCAGGTGATTGGCAATACAATATGGACGTTTTTGATAATTAAGCGGTGATTGGTTCAAATTAAATAAACGATCATTTGACAGACGTCAAAATATTTTGTTTCGTATTTTATGTATTACTATAACGAAAATACTAATATTTTTATGTCAAACAGTCATTAATTAAATAAACGTTTCTTATATTTTTAAAATAAAATATCATTAAAAAATGAAACCATTTAAAAAGGTTTGGGCGAAATCTTTTTCATTGTCATGAATTATTTTTAGTGAAAAACTTGGATACATTTCCAAAAATGTATCAATTGACGTGCAAAACCTTTTTTGTTTATTGGCCAATACCTTATACCCCGCAGACTCCCAGGTTGCAAGAACTTATATGGAAAACTTAGAAATATTAGCGAAAAGCCGAACAGCCACCTCAACCACTAATTATAAGATCAGGGTAGCCGGAAGCCATCTGCCTTCTAGTATTTAGATAAAGCAGAGTCTATGCGTTCTTGTGTTAATTTGTTAGTTAAATCTACACCTTAAATCAGCCCGACTTGAAATTTTTCACATACTGAATTTTTTTTTCAGAGTGTAAAGTATAGGTTCAATTTTAAAATATCGGTCTCCGGAATAGGAGAACCCGGAGTAGGGTTCACAAATATTTTCCAAGAGGAAACATTAAATCACATAATTTTGTTCTAGTTTTCAAATATTACAGATTTTTAAAAGCAAATTTTAGTTAATCTAAAATGTAAAGAACAAGATAATTATAGAACTATCGACGACATTATGTTTAATATTATTATATCATTCAAAAAAGGGCCAAGAGATAAAATTTGAAAGATTACAGCTAATGCCCTATTACAGCTATAAAATAATTTTATACATAGATTTACACACAATTTCATTTTTAATTATAATAATTTAATTTAGAGAAAACTGAAAATTACGTTTCTGTGCTGTGCTATGAAGGGCTATATCTCGAAAACTATAATAAGCTATAATCATATCTTTTTTATACTTTTATGAAAATTTTTTTCTATTTTATTTTTGATAAGATCTGTTTTGGGTATAGGATGTACAGGAAGCGGCCAAATTAAGGTTTTGTGTTTTTTTAAATTATTGTTTGCATCTGTTGTAGAAATCTAAAAATTTCAAAATATTTTATTTCCGCGTTTGGACGATAGGTTTTGTTATAAGAGTTATTATAATATATCTAGATTTAGATATAGCACAAAATTTCGATAGTCAAATTTTTGAAAGGTAGGTTAGGTTAGTGACCAACTAAAATATACCAGGAAAATGATGACCCTGATGTGAAGTCAGAAACAAAATAAATGCATGTTGTTCTTCATACCAATACTTTCCGAGTAAGGGTTGCGCAAAGATGAAAAGAAAATGGGTCTGCATAAAAGCGGATTTTATACCCAAATAACATAATTAAGAGTAACAATAAAAAAACAGTTTTTCCCGGTGGTTACCCGGTTGTATCAAACAATCAATTTTAATGAAACATACAAAAATTCATAAAGTACAATATAAAATACTGAAGAGTCGGATGGTAAACTGTTGTGACTTGGATCCGCTCATCGGGTCGCAGTTTGAGGACTGCTGATCTAATCATAACCATATGTCTATAGTTTACCGACCACAATAATAGCCTTTATAATTCAGAATATGTACATATAGTTTGGTGGAAGAAGTACAACAGAAAAGAACTACGAACCTGATCGTCGTAGTTCGAATTCCACCTATACTCTCAAATTATTTGTATCCTGGTTTTCACTCCACGTTAATTTTCGTTCATTATTAATACCATAAATTTATTGTTACAATCACTTAGGCAAGAATGTCGTAATTTATTCTAAAACTAACATAAATAATTTTTTTTTTGATTTTGATTATAAATTTATAATTTATAAATTTTATAATTTATAAATTTATAATTTATAACTACGAATACATGCAGTAGAGGTTTCTTTGTTTTATGATTAAGGGATTTTTTATTACTCGCGAATTTTTCGCTACTTTTAAGTGGTCTAGAAATTATAGTATAATATTCTATATTATATATAGAATATCCCCCAAATTCCCTGGTTTATAATTGTATGAATCGTTTAAAGAAACTACTAAGATAGTTTATTACAGTACAAAATTGAACGAAAGATAATTTAATTTTTATAATGTAATTACCAGCCCGGGTTGAGCATCTACCATAATTTTCAGTATTACTAATTATTTTCTTCAATAATTCCTTTTGCTTGTATTTTTAAGTAAGTTGATATAATACATTTAATTAAAAAGCGCATTTTCTCCATAAAATTAACAGAAGTGTAAACGCCGAGAATCAAAATTAAATTGAACTGTCCAATTTGTGTTTCAAACAAAAGTATTTCTAAATCAAAAGATTTCGGTTGAAAAAATGTAAAACAACGAAAGCTGATGAAATAATATTCAAAATTTTATTTTCAAATGAAAATTTCACACAATTGGGTGTAAATATAAAAATACAAGATGATGAAAAAGACAAATACACTATAAATTATACTTATGCTGTGATTTGGATTCCACGTTAAGGTGTAATCTGTGGGTTTAATTTCAAAACAAATACCTTAGGATATTAAATTTTGCCCTAGAATTTTTAATTATAAGGGCTGAGTGTTAGATTTACTAATACATAGATTTAATAGTCAATTAAATTTAAAAAATGACAGTTTCGTCTAATGCATATACTTCATGTTAATCAATCCACACGTCTGTCCGTGATCGAGCCCGAAAAACCTGAATGTCTAAATTCCTTTTAACGACATTACAATAATTTTCTTTAAGGCTATGTTAATGGAAAATATAAATTTATAATTTAACAGCACATGCAATGTAAATTTTTCCAAAATAATGTTATTATTGATGTTATATTCAACTATTTTAATGTTTAGTTTAGTACAAATTATATACAACTTTCTGGCTAAAACAAAAAGAGAACATGAAAATAGAAGTTGAAACAATGAAAATTACGAATTGTAAAGAAAGAAACAAAGAATTTTTAATTACAAAATTGCATATTATCTACTAAACTACTACATATTTTATGAATAATTTTTGGGCATGAAAATCTAGAAACATTTAGTTGGAATGACTCCGGAGTCATTGACTTGGAGTTTTTTTTTTAATTTATATTTTTTACATACAATTTTTAAGGCGACATGTTTCTTCCGAATTCAAGATAAACACATCAAAATATTGAAAAAATTTCTTGTAATTAAAATCAAATTGCTTCTCCAACGGCAGTAATTTTAACATATCTGCGGTAAAATTAATTTTTTATAAATTTTAAATCAAAAAGTTTGATCTTCAACTGTTAAACCAATAAGATAAAATCCCAACATTAAAAAAACCTTAGTAATGACAAGGTATCCCGAGCAGCTTTAAGGTAAAAACTGATCCCATTATATAAAATTCGAATCAGAGACATGAGGCTTACTGAACAAATGGCAAGCCTTTATGAAAGGTCATTAAATTGCATTATGTCTAGAAAATTATACTAATTTTACAGCAAATTACGGTTTTCATTTTTATCTCATTTTGCAGATGTACAAATGTAAGGTACAAAATTATACCAATAGGTATCTTTTTATTAACCATCCAGTTTTGACATGCAAGACATTTTACTTTAGTAAAATAAAATCGTGGCAGAAATATGTTTAAAAAATATCCTGGCCACCAGAAGAAGAAAGTAGTTTCGTAAATTGATAAAAGAAATTAATTTTTTATTTAAAAAATTTAACTAATAACTTATTCTAATACCACGGCAATCACATCATGACAGAAGTTTCGATTTAGTGGTTGATTGATCTATTGCAAAATCATCTAAAGTTATGCAGCTGTTTAGATTTGGGGCGCAAAACCAATTTTAAAATATTTGAATTACCGTAGGAAAATTTTTAAATGAACTACTATTATAAATTTTATGAAACATTACATTACAATGTTTGTTCGCCTATAAAATAGACACCATGATGTATCAATAAATTTCGGATACACTATTTTGCATCTTCTGTTCGGTGATGTATCGAATGTTTTCAAGTAGATATAGGTCTATAAATTTTTATTGAAGTATCAATTTACGACACAATGACTTTAGAGAAAATTTTTATTTTCAGCACCCGATTTTCGCGAAATAGAATGGAACAACTCGAAAGAAAAATGCAAATTGAAATTTTGAGCGTGTTAAATTAAGAAAACGTACATTTTGGGGAAAAAAGTAAGGTATTAATTTTATTACTCGTAATCAAATTTAAAAAATGTATGTTAAAATACTCGTAAATATTGTTATTAAAATTTTTGAATTATTTATGACATAGCAGATAGAATATGTTGAAAAATACAAGAAAATTCAAGATTCGGGTTGAAATAAGGAAATCCGTATGCAATAAGGTGGGATAATACGGTGATATAAATGCCGCGTCTCGAAAGCATCAAATAAATTTCCTTACCCTGTTGACTATTCTTCCGCGTGGTTTTCTTTTCTTTCATCCAGGGATATTCAGGCACATTAACACTTGGAGAACCGAGCGAGTGTGGTACTTCCATGGGATATCCACCACTGGGTGGTGTATGCTGAGGACTCATCGACGGTCCGTGAGACATATCCCCCGAGAGATGAGGTAGTGCGGTCATAAACTCGGCCATCGAAGGTTGACTGTTAATAAATCCTGTTTCGTTACATCCTTCAAGGGGAAGACTTCCATGGGGTGCCCCCGAGGCTGCTGACACGGCGGCGAGCCAAAAGCCGCCAGTGCCAGATCCCTCGGGGGTCGCAGGTCGCGTTTTAACCGCCACGTAGTCGCCTTCCTCCAAGTGTCCGGCAGGCATCCGGTGAGGATGTTTAATTCTCATTTACCCGAAACAGTCACTGCAAAAATCCACACTCGTCACTAAAATTCATCACAGATAAAACAACTCTTCACTATCGCCATATTTTTAACATAAAACAAGTAAAAAAGTTTTTCAAACTGTTAGATACACTTCGGCACTGTGCATTCGAAGACGTCGAGGACCACGTTAGTAAACGGAAACATTACACTCGTGCGTAATTGCAAAAACGCAGTTACGCATTAACGCGCGAAAAGTTACCAATGTTTGGTGAGACCAGAAATAGGAAACGATTGTTACGTGTATGTTCATAGTTACTGTTTAGTGAGGTTGTTTTTGTTTCTTTTCCATTGAGGAGGATGATGGCCGGTCACGTGAGTATTTATTGAGCCAATGACAAAGCGTATTAACTCTCTCCGAAGAGGCGGTGGGATGGCACGAATTTTGGAGGCGGTTCTTCTGTTAGCGTGACTAGCTTTCGACAATTATATATAACAAAAATTTTTGTATAAAGAAAAAAAATATACTTTTAGTCGAGAACATTTTAGAGGACAATTTACTAAATACACGGTTGAAAATTATACTACTACATGAGAACGAACGTCTTTTAGTTTTACGTTGTATAGGACGTTGTGCCGTTATTCGTGCATCGGAACGTTAATTTTTAGAGAATTTATCTTCTAGTAAAACGCGTCTCGCTTCTATACAGAACCATACGAATACGCGTGCAGAAATTGTATGCACCGCGTGTCTGACGATGCGCTGTTAAATACCAAAGACGTCAGTAAAAGCGTCGAAGTTTTCGACGACGCGCGCCACTTGTCTGGCTGGAGGGGTGTAAGTGTCTCTTATCACTTGATAGGTACTGGCTTTGGCTTACATTTTACAATTTATAACATAAGAAATGCTTTCGTTGACAACTAATTGTCGTAAATCAGGATACAATTGTTTTATTTTTCCTATTAAACGAACAGAATACACAAACGAAGCCACTCGACGTCTTTCGACCATAACTCCACAACTATTTCAAATTTTAAGTCTTCTTTCTATCATTATAGCTATTTGACTATTCAAGATCACTTCCGTTTTGGCAACAAGCAAAAGTTTTGATGAAAAATGTAACTATGACACTTCGGCGTGCTACCGAATTTGCTTGGGTTTGTTTACTTTCGGTTAGCCGTGACGTTGTCGGGTGACTTCAAACTTTTGATATTAGGAGTCACGTGTTTTTATGGAAAAATGGTGTTACTATAAATATTATTATTACCTGTTAACTCGACCCTGAAAACGCGAAATAAATTGATATAAATGAAGGTTGTTATTTTGAATAGGTAATAATAATTTTATGGTAACAAAGTCGTAATTGACACTTTTTGTTGTGCAACTATTTTATGAATGCGGTGAGGATAAACCAATAATGTTAGAATCTACAAGAAAACACAACCATGTGTCTTGAGACGACCACCACAGTGTCCAAGGAAGTATGTAAAGTGCTCGGTGTGGCGAGTGAAGGGCCAAAGGGTTGACTCATTTCCTGACCAGCACTTGATTAATGATGCCTAATAACAAGGCCGCCGGCACTGCTCAGATTATGGATGTTCTAAACCGTATTAGTTTATACTTGAAGGGGATACTGCTTTTGACGCTTTCCATTACATAGGCTTTGTACATACATACCTACCTACGATTTAAGCGTAAGCAAATTTATTTGCTCAAAGCATTAATTTTTTTCGGATCCCACGTTTCAATAAAAGTAACTTCCTACCTCGTTTCCGAATAAGCCAATGGCTTACCTACAAGTTCTTGTAATTTTTATAACTACAACTTTATATTTAATTATAGTTAATAGGTAGGCATATTTTAGATTTCATGTCATGAGGTTTAATAACCTCGTATAACATGGAAATTGCAGACGAAATAAAGTAACTACTAGTTTTACCTTCAGAAAAATACCCGTTACACATGCAAGAGTTTTAATAACATTTTCATGTCTTATATTTTATAGCTTTTTAAAAAATTTCTTTTTTTTAATATTACGAATTTAAAACATGATCGAACAAAATTGGTTAAGAGTGCTCAAAAGTGGACTGTATTTAAAATAATAAAAATAATAAGAAAATAATAGTGGTGCTTAGGTTGCGAATTCAGTGAGTGTAACTAACGAAAAATTAATTTGTCGGCCAATAGGTAGAAAAATTTTAGGTTGTCCTGTCCATTAATAAAATGCGAAAATTAGAGACATTAAGAATTTAATCGACTTTGACGATTGTAGATCCTGACCATCCATCTGTGATACCAGCAATAAAATATTTAACTGTTTATTGCTCAATAACGTTTACCACATTTTTTTTCTTAATGATGACCCATACTGTAATTATAATATCTTTATTTATAATCAACATACTGAAAGAATGATAGAAATCATGCAAATTAACTAATACAAACAATATTTTAAAAAGGTTAAATAAAGGAAATGCCATGCCTTGGAATTGTTATATATAATTGCCGATAACATATTTGAAGACAAAGCTTATTTTTTATTAAAAAAAATTAATTGCATGAGCTTTTTGTTATGATACATCAAAAATAACTGTGTATATAATAAAGCATACAATTTTATTTTAAAATATTAAATTATTTTCCCACTTCCCTGGTTTCGGCACAAATAAATGTTATTTTTTCAAATTGATCACCCCTAGTGTACACACAATCTTTTTTTTATGATATTATCCAAATCCAATTATTATTATTTTCATCAATCGAAATTAATACATTTATTCCATCTTCCCAGTAAACTCATTAATAACTTTTATAAATCACATTTTAATATTAGATTTCAATAACTAATTACTTTTAACAGTTTTTATAAACTTTGCAGACCTAACAGGTCTACTCTCCACGAGCAGGGCTGATGAAAAAGCTTCGATTTACATTACTCAAATGAATAATACATAAATCAATGTATTGTAATTTTAAAACTCAAAAAATGTAATTTACATTTTTGAATTATTAAATTTAATTTAATTTCAATGTGGAACTAATTGATTCCCTTAAATATTTCCCCAAAATATTTAATATAATAATATATTATAAGCAATAAATGACTTTTTTAAATCTTTGACTTGAAATACATCGAATTAAAAACTAAACATTGGGAGGGGGTGGTGGTGAAGCATGGTAGATTTGTTTATATTTTATTCAGTCTTGACTCGGGTTTCAAACAAAAACTAAAAAATAAATACTAGACCTCCTCATCTACTAAGTGTCATTCTTGATTATAATAATTATTAAAATAACAATTGATTATGCCGTGGTTCGTATTCCACATTACATTGTAGGTCCTGCTTGATTTAGATTGCTTGCATACAAAGGACGCAGGGCGCCAGCAGGTTAAAGATATCGTTTTGGGACACCTGTCTTTGGAGGTGAAAGTTTTAAGAGTCCAGTGGTCTATCTACATTTTTGAGTATGAATGTGAAAAAATTATATAAATAATTTAAATATTTTAAAACATAACATTTTATATTACTCACAATTCAGGAGTGAGTATAGTGGCGACTTGTTCGAAAGCGAATTGTTCCGAAGCAAAATGTCTCTTCGCCGATATAAAGTACGAAATTTGACAACATTCGGCGATACCTTACCCCAAAGTTTTACTTTTTAGCGAAAAAAAGGGAAAAAAAGGTTAAAAATTTTCTTAGATAAACCAAGATTAGAATTTCGATTTAAACAATAAATGAGGAAATTTGAAGAAGAATGATTATACATACAGGAAACAATAATGGATAAAATAGAAAAGAATATATTACGATGGTTTGGACACATCTGAAACTTATATGCAACTTTAGAGGTGTCATCTGAAGATTTTGTAGTGGATTCCATCACAGAGCAGAAAAAGATCTGTGAAGTAATGAAATCAGAAATTGCAAGAGACAATGAGAAAAAGGCAGTTGGAACTTGGAAAAAAAGATTGGTAAAATTGGAAGGAATGGTGTTTGGAATGCGAGTTGCACTGCAATTTAAAGCTGGTTCTACAATAACAGCTTAAGTTGAATTAAACTTTATTTTATTTTATACTATTTTTCTTCAAACGTAGGAAGTAATGGTTATTTAATTAACTTTACATTAATTTTATGGCTGGCTACGGACGGCACTGAAAGTTATACAAAAAGGACAGTAAAGTAAAACAACATTGCTTAATAAAACATGTCAACCTTTTCTATATTTCCAGAAAATTTAATTTTTAATAAATTATCTTTTATGGTTGAATTTTAACGTAGTAGAAGAAATAAAATCAATGGAGAGGCATGGCAAGATACATTTTTGTACACCGCATTTCCAACAACTATATTTCCTCGGATATTCCTGGATTATTCTGGATTTCCTAAGAATTCTTTAATTTTTCATAGTTATTTAATAGTTCAGTTGAAATGTTGTGTTTTGTAGATTTTTTTGGGTTAAAAATAAATAGTATCTATAAATTATTTTATAATCGAAGTGATCATTTTTCATTTCAACAACACATGTTGAAATATTTTCAATGAAAACATGCTTTCTTCATTTTATTGGGTCCTCTTTTTTTGATCTATTTTGTAAATTAATTAAGGAGTTGCTTGTTCTTCAACTTTTCTTTATTTTTCAAAACGCGATTGAGGCGGTGCCTCTTCTTCAAAGTCCTTAATACTGAAGCACTTATTTACTTCAGCTTTCAGCCCATAGCAATATGACCTGACTCTTTCATAATTTAATTAAAATTGGAAAACTAGAATTCTCGTTAATCTATTACACGCGTCAGTATTTCATTAGATCCAAAGTTCTCAAGTCTTTAACCGCTTTTTTTTTTTTTAAAGCGCAAAAATATATTTCAAATTGCTTTGAAATGTAAATTTAAACTTTAATCCATCGCTTGGCTTTAAAGCCAATGCTTTGAGAAACAATAGGTACATTCTTTTGCTATAATTTCGTAATAAGTTTTTAAATGGAGCGACAGAAAGAAAACATAAGAGTTAAGATTTTTCTAGCGATAGAAAATATTCCTACCTGATATTCACTTGTTTTTTTTATTATTTTTGTCTGTCCATGCAAATATTTATGATGTTGTTGATAATAATTCTGTCGTTTACCTTTGAGATCCACACTTTTTCTACGTCTACTCATCTAATCTATCTGAATCTAATCTAAATTTATACATATAAAATGCCAGACTGCTCCTCCTTCGTGTTATTTATAAATAAGTTAATCTGATTGGTAAATTAAAATCATTGGGAGCAAAAATGGTAATGGCGTTAAAAATATTTGAACTCAACCAGTAGACTCTATTAATTATATAATAATTAAATAATTTTTGAAAAAATCTGGATACTGCTGCTTCTCTAAATGTGACGTCCCCACTTTCTTTCCTTAGGCAAAAATGCATTCGTTGAAAATACACGTTAACTGCACAAAATACCAAACTGAAAAAAATGAAAAATGGTTACCCATCCCATTATGAACCGCTCGTAACCTTGCTTTAAGGGCGTAATTTGTTCTTTTCCTCACTCATGGTGTAAAAGAAAATTAGCAAAATAAATTAATGTAACTAACATAGTAAATAAAAAAAAGTGATTGCAATCTGGTTGAATGTATAGTACGTTTTTCTCTGGCAGTGGCTCGGTGGTATTCTGGGTAGTTGATATAAACCAAGAAACTTGTATTAATATTCACTTAGAAGTTCAGAATTACGAAGAGTAATTTGCAAAATTGATTATAAAAACTTCAGTGGAAGCAGCTTCATTCCTTCTGCAAAGTAATGCCATACGATGATGATAGACCTCGATATTTTTGTATGATGAAAGGTATAATTCTTAGAATTAAAAGCACGAGTGTCTTGCTCTTTTGTTGAGCCAGCGTATAAAGAAAAATTACATTACCTCGAGCACATTACAAGAAATTATGTTTGCATCGCTTCCACTCTTCAATCCAGTTTTAAAACTAAAAACTGATATTTATCGATACTTATCTTTAGATCAATTTGTGACATAATTTTATATTTAAGGCCGATGTCCCATTTTAGTGGTTTTACAAATCGAAATTTAAAAACTAGTTGGACGATAATGATATTGTAAGAAAAACAAACCTGTTAGTCTGTAATGTCTTGTAGAAAATTGTCAGATGGGCTGCGGTTTTTATAGCAATTGTTCACATGTTGGAATGATGAAATATCTTTATTTTAAGTAACTATAATTTCTTTTCAATTTGTGAAAAAAAGTTACCTGCAGTTGTACATCAAGGACGCCGAAAAAGTACTATGTTGCAAAATCACCATGAATGGAAGTGTAAAAACTACATGCTCTATCAGAAAGTGTCAACGGAGCATTTAGATCAACGATCTGAATGAGCAACAACATCCAAGGAAAAAGATGAGAATTTGAAAGGAGACTGGAACGTAACAAGTGCTAATTGGATAAGCTAGGCAACATTTCCATTAAATAGGAATATTATTTTATTACTTACTTAAATGTGGAGTAAATTTGAACAGAATCACAATTAATCTTACAATTAGGGCAAACCATTAGGATACCACGGTGATAAGATAAAAATGTTGAGCATTAGTCACAAATTATACTTGTTGATGAGCACCGTAATTTTACTATTTACAACAGCAAATTGGTATTTTATATTAATGTTGACGGCAATTATTTTATTGAATGTTGAACTGCAAGTCAAGTGTATAAGTAAAACTTACATCAACACAAAAGCACATTAGTGAAGCGGGAGGATAATTCGTTTAAAAGGGTTTCTAAATTAGCAGTTGATGATGGCACTGGCATTAGTAGACTCAGTCGTTCGTTCTTCGTCATTCATTCCACAGTGTAACGTTTAAATCACATAAACATTTTGTGAATAATACAACAAAAATTTGTAACAGTTTTCCGTACCCCTTAAGATTAATTTAATCGATAGGTTCTAGTCGGTGCTGTTTCTCACAATCGATCACGCAAAATTTGAACTAAATGTCATATTTTGGGATGCAAAAACTTTAATACAATATATCAATAAATCTTATATGTATTTCTCATGTTTTAACTCATGTATAATATGGGACATTTTTTACATTGCGAGGACATGTTTGATGGATGGTTCGTGACGTTCTGATCGACGCCGGTTATGCTGGGACGTGGGTAAGCCAGGTAACATCACTAATAATGTTTTTAATTATTGTTACATTTTTACATTTCATTGTTACACTAATTTTCTACTTGGGTTATTTTTATAAATATTTTAAAGTTTAAATAGAATGTAATAAAACTTCAACAACACATGGAGATATAAAAATTTTGTGCTGCAATCCTGGAACAAAAAAACCTAGTTAATTACTTGTTGATTAACATTTACACATGAGTGGAAATACAAGTGGATATAAAATTTCCTTTTGCATTAGCGGAACAGCACAATAGAAAGGGTTAAATTATGTTGTCTGACTAAAACAAATTTTGGTTTTAAATCACAAATAAAATATTTGAACAAAAAATTAATAGGAAATGGCTTGGTTCAAAAACTAGTTAAGAATAACTAAACTAATTTTACTTGGTTTCCCTTCAGAGGAAATAAATCTTTCTTTCTAACAAAAGTACAGTTCAAGTTAATACAAGACTAGGAGAGTTACTTGAGAATAACTAAAATTGATAGAATCTAATTGGTCTTTTTTAACTGCAATTGTAAGCCCGCAAAGTAATACCATCATTATTAAACTTTTTCCATTATGGTTTCTTTCTTTGACATTCGCTAATCGTTTTGACATGATTTGACCCAATGGTTAACCCACGGTTAACCTAAATGTTTTAGATTATTCGAAATCGAGTGAGATTTTAAGACTGCGGTTTAACCATCTACGTACACCGGGTTTCAACTCGAACAGCCAGTCAAGTATCACGAGAAAATTCTGTTGAACCGGTGCTTGACCTGAAATTGATTTACTTTAAATTGATTTTATTCTGAATAAAATATTACAATGCAGAATAGTAGATATATAATATAAAGTGAAACACCTAGATTAATATTATTATTATTTAAATTCAGCGGTTAAGTCTCTCGGTTAAGAAAGTCCCCAAATATTGACCAAAAGGTGCAAAAAATCTGACAAGAGGTGCTCTGTAATATCACAGTTAACAAAATTGAAATATTTAATTAAATGCTGGCTATCATATTAAATTTTTCCATGTTATTACTAGCTTACGTACTCAGCTTCGCTCAGATGTTTTTGAAATTGTTTTATTCTACCCGTTAAAAGAAGTAATATAAATTAATTATTAAGGTAAAATAATTTGAAATTCATTCAATAAGGTTTTTTGAGATTTTGACCAATGTACTCTTAACTTTTCGTCGAAGAGCGGGGGGCTGCCTTCAATGTTAGGTTAAATCCAAGATTAATCTAAACAAAGTTTAAAATACCGTGGTATATTTTTGCAATTGTAAACAATTAAAATTGTCACTAAAATTGTGGTTCTATAAGTTGTTTACTATTAAACAGTTACTGCTGTATTGTAATATTTTCCATACCCCTCAAATTTCCCGGTTTCAGAAAAAGATTGGTGTACATGCGGTTTCAGAACAATATTGTCGAATAAAAATTGCTTATTCTTTGTTGAAGTTTTAAAATTAAATTAAATAGTTTTAAAAAAAATTAAAAATTCCCGAGTTAGTTTAATGTAACCGCTATTTTAGTGACGAAAGTGGTTTCTTTCTTCATTCTTCATTTTTCAAAATTTAGTATTGAGTAAATGCAAGAAGTTTGTGAAATGAAATTTGCTTAAGAATTTTATAATAAAAAAATTGCTCCAAATATTCAACCGCAACAGCAAAATTTGCAGAAAAAGATATGAAAAAATTCCAGATGCACCATATCCATGGGTAATTGGGTGTGTTGGATAGAAAGGCTATGAATAATAAGCTGATATCTCAGAATGACAAAGGCATTGCCGAAAAATAAGTCATTCTGAAAAATTGTGTAGATTCACAATCTTCCATCTATCCAAAAATTTTCAAAAAATTAAAAAGCAATCTTTTATAGAAAATTTAAACATCAATGCAGTCTTTCTGATTTTTAAGACATTCTGTGACAAATTTAATCTTCTTTTGGTTTGAGTTTGATGTAGGAAACAAAAGTAATCTTCACTCTCTTCTTAACACTTCAGAACACAATTCAAAACAAAAATTTGAATCCTTTCCATTTTGATTGAACTGCAGCATTAATTTAGGTTGCCCAGGCATAAACTAGAGGATACAAATTGAATAGAATACTATGCAAAGAAATTTTGGTTTTTCGAAATGATAACAATTATTCAAATGGACCGAATGCTTTATGTGCTTTCTGAGATAAGCAGAACGTTACAAGAAACTACTGTGTTAGGGAAAACCTTTAGGCCCAGTTGTTCAGCTGCAGGTTAAACCAAAAAATTTGGATTAACTAATGATATTTCATAAAAAGACAGATTTTCAACGTATATGGCATTGGTTAACACAAACTTTTTTGTTCAACCTGTAACCGAAGTACTGAAGCTTATGCCTAGTTTCTTCACTCAAACATATACTGCCGACAAGTTGTCCAACCAAAATTTGGTTTTCTACACTATTGTAAAAGTAGCCGACAAAAATCTTAAAAAAAACTTGACAATATTGAATTGAACATGTGTGCAAGCCCCTTTTTCCATTGGGCACTCTGGGCAATTGCCCGACCAATGCCCCCCCCCCCCCCAGTTCCTGTCAGATCACCAACCGATAACCATATTACTGATAAATGTAGGTATTTATTTTCTGAAAATCAATTGATAATAAATTACTGACTATAATATATTATAATAATTGCATACTTATTTTCTTTACTTACTAACTAACCCTACTTACTAACCCATTCTAGTTTTGCTTACCTACTCCTTTTACCTGTTGTTAATAAAATAGTCATAGGGGCCACATTATCCTTAAGTGCCCAGCCTTCCAATGTGTTAAAGACGTCCCTGCATGTGTGACAAGCATCACGTTTCAAGTCGGTTCATCTTATCAATCTTATCTAATCTTAATATCGGTGCAGGGGCGGATCCAGAAATTTTTCACCAGGTGGGGGCCCGAAGTTAGATTTTAAAATGATAAGGTACCTATTAATCGAAATCAACTAGATAATTGTTTTTGAAGATTCTGAAAAAATCTTTTCCTCGGGGATTTGGATCCGCGCCTGTATCGGTGGTATATACTACCGAGAAGTTGTCAGCAGTATATTTATGAGTGAAGAAACCGGGCATTAGACAGATAAATTAGACGGTTACCAAGAAATAATCTGAATTATATGATTCAGTTATTTTTTATTGATATTTTTATTACAATAAATTGTCGAAATCAAGGGCGGATCCAGCCAATAACCATGGGGGGGGGGGATTTAAAATATCTTATGAAAAAATTTAGGAGAATTCCCTTATTTTAATTTAGTTTTATTTATTGTAAGAATGCAGATTGAAAGCATGCAACAATATTTTAAAATTTGTATTGTTAGATTAGATTATTAGTATATTAGTGCATTTAATCGATTTTTTTCAGAGATTCATGGGGAGGGGTAGTTACCCCCAATAGCTCCCCTGGTATCCGCGCTTGGTCGAAATTAAATTTCTCCAAATTTTTCATTAATTTGACCCTTGAATTTTTCTGGACTCATAGATTGGTTTTTGAAACTCCGAACAATATTGAGAAATTATTCAATACATGTTGAGGACTAATGCGCAGTGGGTTCCGTCAGTTTTGGATTATGATAAGGGTTGACTAGGAAAATTAAATACCGGAGGGCGGATATTTTTGAAAATAAATTATTAAAAATACAAAATTTCTAATACTTGATATAAAAATTATACATTTTGGTGATTCAGTGATTTGTGCTGTAACATTAATTTAATTCGAAATTATTAAGATTTGGATATGGTAAAATCAAATTGTAGATACTCAAAATAAGTTAGTAAATTGCATAAATTTCAAACACAAATAATCAATTAATAAAGAAGAAGATAAGAAAAAATTATATTTGATGTCTGTTTTTGAGAAAAACTTAATACTGAAACCCAAAATTAGCTATAGGCTTTTCTTGGATTTTCCACTTTTCGATACCATCGTGTCGATATCTCGGTTGTTGGTAGGTTAGTTGGAAAATTAATTAAATACTTTTTTAAGGACAATGAAATAGCATTGACAGACTTAATTATCTTGATTAATTTTAAAGTTATAACTTAAAGAATTTTTATTATTTAATTACAAATTATAGTTAGATGGCGTGATTTATTTAAATTAAAAATAAAATATAAATAAAATTATTGTTCCTGTTGTCAATGATATATAATTATTGTCACCTAATGATAGGTGACAATATAAGACACTTTTAAAAATAATTCTTTATATTGATAATTTAAATGTTTGTAAATTCAAACAATTTAGAACCAACTAAATAAATTTTTTTAAATTTCTATACCTACAAAAAATAGGCTTAGTGGTTTAAAGAGCGTGAAACGATCCAAATCCTTATTGTCTAGATTCAATAGTTTTCGAGTTATGGATTAAGTTAAGTAAATATTTTTTTAAATTCGTCCTTCCATAAAATTGTGATCAGAAGGAAAACTTTCATCGTGGTAGATAACAGTTCACTTTACTTCAGTACTTTATATTTTACTAATAATTATCCCTTATATCCTGATCCTTTTTTGACCGAGCTATCTTTTTATTGCCGACTGTTAGAAAGCTCAGTTTTAATTGTACTTTTTCTGAGATTTTGGTTATCATCCAGTGGAAAATGTATATCCAACAGCAATAGTAGTTTTTGATTTTTTCACCACCCTTGGTATCAAAGTAATAATAAAGCTCAATTTACGTACACAAGGTAAATTCTCCGTTTGTTGAAAATGTTCAATAGATGATTGAGTAAAAATTCCGTTAATTATATTAAAGTTTTTATTGCTTCAATGCCATTTCAATCTCACATAAGTCATTAATATCACATTCAGATACTCATATATAGTGAACAAAAAAATCCTGTTTTTATCGAGTTAATTAGTTACTAATATGTCAGAAGAATGTTAAGCAAGTTTTTAAATTAAATTAAATAGATTTTACGTGGTCTAAAAATAAATTACCTTTCATAATGAAAGCCTAAAATGAAGCGCTATGAATACAATCAATCACAGGATTAGAGCTAATAAAAACATTTCGCGTTGCAGTGGCTGTTTGGCGCCTACCCCTTGCAATTCTATGCCATCTGTCGCATCAATGCATATTTTTCATTCTTTATTTGATTTTGTACAAGCTGTCTTTGGATACTTAGTTTTGACTCGAGCAATTTTTACTTTCCAAAATATTCAATGAAATATGTGTTTAAATTTTTGAAGTATTTATTTCTAAACGCATATGTCTTATTATAAATTATGCTGGAACTTCATCTAATATGCAAATGTTTCCAAGAAGTTAGCTTCACAGCGACACACCATCTGGTTAAGATGAAGTATAAAAAGGACCAACTTCTAGTTGTTCAAAACTAAGTGGCAGGTTTTTCTTTTAACTGAGCATTTAATTAAAATGTTTCACTATTATTTTTTGAATTAAACAATTTTCTGCTTTAATGGATCGGCATCAAAATGATGGAAGACGAGATCATTGATCTGTAACCAACAACATTTGGATTGAACACAGAAATTCTAAATCCAAAACAAAAGGTTTTGATGATAAATTTATCATGATCATGAGAAGCATTGAGATAAGTTCATTTCAACAAGCAACCAAATGAAATAATTTATAAAAATGCCAGAAGCTTTCTCTTATGACGTTACTATTAGTACCAATATATTATAATAGAAAAACAACCACGAGGGCATTGTTGTGTTTGATGGATTTGAAAAATACAGTAATAAATAACAAGGTAAAATATTCAAAACCCAGTAATTAAAAAAAATCGTTTGAGTTTTAAAGAGATTATAGAGTAATCTTGGCAAACGTAGACCTTGGCGACTAGCCGATATTTTTCTTTCTGACATACTTTTTATACTGCGTCAATTTACCTGCCCGACGTCTTCAAAATTAATTTTGGCGATACTGGTGCTATCTCGTTTCGACTACACCCCTCCGATAATGTCGCTCTCTTCTAAATGTATGTGGTATAAAATTATGTTTTCGAACAACAATCGATCACCTGAAATACGAATACGCCCACGTTTGAAAAATATTCCCGAGTAATAGTCAATTAAAAATATTCTTCTAAACTTACTAATTAAACAAAGCTTGGAAAATTGAACTCTAGAAAATATTAATAATAGTTTTTGGAAAGGTATTAAATTTAATTTTTAATTTCGAGATTGAAAAAAATATTAATAACTATTGTATCTGCATTGTATAGCGAAATTAGTTGTCATATTAATATAACAATTAAAATTTACTTAAAGAGTAGTATTGCTAATTAAAAAAAAAAGTGACCCCGACGTGATTTGAACACGCAACCTTCTGATCTGGAGTCAGACGCGCTACCGTTGCGCCACGGAGTCTTTATGTTTGTTTGTAATGACATTGCAAATTTCATTATTGCACTGATGTAATGATACAAGTTAGTACTATGCACCGAAAAAAATGTTTACTGCGGAATTTAAATCACGACGAAATCTTCCAGTAAAATCCCTGCATGATGCCAGATGGACAACAAGACTTCCGGTGCGTACCTGAATTTAGAAATATAATTTGCTATTTTTATTGATCAAAAATTTTATTCCTTTTTATATTGAGTTATAGATTCCTATTTAATAAAATCAAGCACAATGTATACATATAAAGCCTTTGTTATTTAATCCGGGGGGTCTGGGGGGTATGGAATACCCTCCAGTACACCAGCAATTGTTTGTCTCCTCCCCTTCTGCTAGAAGACTCCGTAGTTGCTCTTTTGTGCTTTTACTGAGCTGTTTGACTGAAATTCTGAAGTTTCAGAGTTCATCCTGCTGAGTTTACCAATCAGACCCTCCGGATTTACTACTCCAATGTACTGGGTCTTTAAAACCTGTCTCAAACTATTTAGGGCAAAAATGGCAATATATTCTGTCTGGAGATTCCGGTCAAAGTTGGACATTTGAAACCTTTCTTTGAAAGACAGAAGTTTTAAATCTGACGATGGATGACATAACTGTTTTGCTAGGAAAAGACTTCGGGTTCTCAACAATCTCTTTGCTCTTGCCCTGATTCTTAGGCTTCCAATTTAAAAAATTTGATGTTTTAATTTTCTGCATCAAGGCTGGAATTTTACAGAGTTTCACAAGAACATACTACTGATCTTAAAAAAATTGATAGATTCATTTAAAATATTGGTGTCAAGGTTTCCTATTTTATATTATTTTAAAAAGTAAGAATTTCTTATTACAACAGAAAAGATTATTGTTCCTGGCCCATCTGCAATGAAGCTCTTGGCTTATTGTGCCCCGCATTCTAAGTTCTACTACTTCATCAGTTTTGTTTTCTCAATAAAATTGAGTATGCAGCCGATGGGTGTTTGGTTTATTTCCTCGGCCGTTGGATAAGGAGATCCCAGGTATCTTAGCCTTTTTGCCATTAGTGTTGGACATACACATAGTATGTGGTTGGTGTGGAGTTTCTTCCTGCTCTCCACACAACCTACATGTGGAATCATCTATAACCCCAATGAACTTGAGGTGTCTGTTTAGACAGCAGTTTCTGAACTGTGGTCTACTCAGTTTAAGGATTTCTTGTTTTCTTCTGTGATTGGAGGGCCTCTCCATCAACATCCGCGATTACCTTACTCTGACAGGTCCCTCCAGTACTCAAGATGTTGTTTGCCCAAAAGTTCCTTGATAGTCCTTCTTTTCATTTTTGCGATCATCAGGTATGAAGAATTCTTGTGAACTTCAAGGCTATTTATTGCAAGAGTCTGATCTAAGGTGATATTTATAGCTTGAAACCACCTTGCATACTTAACTTTTGGGTCGAAGCTGAAGGCAGTGTTTAAAGTAAAATTCACCAGAGTGACGGCCCCATGGGGGAAAAGGAAATCCCCCCCTCATATCGTCAGATTGGGAATTTGGTAAATCGACCGAGAAGGTGGTAAAACCGGTCAGTTTTGCATTTCTTTTCTTTCAAACAAGCCGCCATTAGAGGCCATTCATAAATTGCATCACGCCCAAAGGGGGGCTTGGACTTGCGTGATGATTTTCAACCACGAAGGAGGGGGGGGGGTCACAAAACTGTTACGTCACGTATTGTTAATTTTTACGATTAATATATTTTTTTTAATTTAAAATTTTTTAAATTATGTAATTTGAAAAATAAATTTTTAATAATTGGTTGGATTGTTTGTTTTTTGGTTTTGGTTGGTTGAATTGGTTTTCTTGATGAAAAATAATAATAAAAAAATTTTTTGTGCCAAAATGTGACGATGGGGGTAAGGGGGTAGAATAATGCTTAAAATTTCCTACGTGACGTAATTTATAAACGACCCCTTAAAGTAAATTATGACTTTGTGTTTTGTTTTCCCGAATTAGTTGGTTTTAACGAAATTACTGGAGTTCGTAATCTTAAGCAAGCATTTTTTATTTCTTTGCTGCACATTATAAGTTATATCAGATTCAGAAATAACTGAAATAGTCCGCATGCAATTATACAATAAATCAGCTTCCATAAGTTGCATGCACACAATCTGAAAATTAATATTTATAATAAATTATTAACACACAGTAACCTACCGAAAGGATAACATAGTTATAATTTGTAATTGTTGTACAATTTCATTAATTTTAATTTATTGTCGTTTGAGTTCTGACGCTCAAATTGTGCATGCAAAAATGTAAGCGTCAATGCAAGGTAGAATTTTCTCAAAAATCATGTTGATTTTTTGATATTAAAATAAAATTTAATATTTCACGTTACATAAAGAAATTAAAAGTATAGAAAAAAGTGAGATTCAAAACTTTTGACCTGTAACAACACCTGTAAAGGTGAAATATAAAAAAAGGTTGTGGCATTTCTTTAAAAGTCAAAATTAAAAAAAATAATTAATTGTTACTAATTACATACCTTTATGAACAAATTATACAAACAATACACGTAAAAAATATTTCTAAATATAGTTTTACGAAGTTGTTAATTATCTTTTTTTGGAAAGCTACTGCATATTTTTCATCTTCCACTAATTGAGAGTTTTCGGTTATGATTAATTTAGAATTTTTGTTGGAGTAAGAAATTGAGTTTAGTTTTTTGTTAGCGCGGATTACATAACCGCATATTAAGTATTTCTTGAAGTGTATCAAAAGTTTTGATTTACTATGCGGTACGAGTATTTATATGGGTACAAAATAAAGATTGGGGGTAAATTTATAATCTTCTATTTTTGCGCAATTAATTTTTTTTGTTAAGTTTAGGGAATTTTTAGAACCGAATATAAAGTCAACTAAATCTCTTTTTATTTCACCGCAACTAAACTCCCTCAATTCTTAATTGCCTACTGAAGCAGTAGTTAATTTAATTTATATTTGGTTTAGCAATAAAATCAAGCGGGGTAAGTTAGAGGCTTCTAGGGTGAATGCATGATGTATGTCTTGGTCAGGGCCTCTGAAAGGGTGGTAAGAACGCGGTGCTCCAAGACATTAATATTCCTGTACTTACTGCATGTGTCGGACATGCTTTGACCATCAGTGGCGTTCAACACAATATTTACGCAATTAATTTTCACTAATAATGTAAACCTCCTAACTTAGTGACCATTAAGTTTAGAGTGAGATTAATGATGCCACTTGATATTATTATTTTCGATTTACTTTTGGATGACATATTTCGAGTGCAATTTTTCTGTATGTTCATAAATAATACACGCTTTTTAGGCAAAATAAAATTTTAAATTAGAAAATGCTGCGCCACTGTAAACAACTCCGCATAGTCCGTAAGCAGCGAAGTGTGGTTACTCAGCATGCTGTACCCGTAGTTAGCTACAACTTGTGTAACTTACCCCTTTCCATACGATATTTTTCTGTAATGGCCAATGTCCAGAATCGTGGTTAGCCAGGTTTGCTTAACAGATGTTACTAAAGTACTCGAACTGTAGTTGTTGGATATTATGCCACATTATAAGAATATTTACAAAAATATTGCATACACATGACAATGCATATATAGCAACATGGGAAAAAAATTTGAGGTACGTACTTTCCCCTCCCAATAAGATTGATAATTTTGATTAATGGCACTGTACAATGAAAGAAAAGTTTACAAAACCTTCCGAATGGAAATAAAATAGAAACAAAACTAAAATAATAAAAGATTGTTTAGCTATTACATCATGTAATATATATTGCAGTGCTTTAGGGGACGTCAGGGGCAAAACAATCAGGCCGGGCAGAGTGAACAACAGTCCAAAACGATCAATCTCAGCTAGCCGACTTGCATACTACAGGTACTTCTATGTTTTTATAAAAAACTTTTTTTTATTATTTTTAAGAAATAATAAATTAATAAATTTAATTAACAATGAAACCCCAAGATGTGAGGTCGACTCACAGTATACAATAACAGTTAAGGAAATTCCATCCGGAATAATTAAATTAAATTATTGTATTAATTATAAAATAAATAAAAATATTTGTATATAATTGATGAGTTTAAAAAAAATTAGATAAGTTAAAAAAGTTCGCGATGCTCAAGCTGGTTGAATTTCAGTTTGTGTGCTTTTATTCGTTTGAAAAATTATGTTGGGTACTAATGCGGCGCTGTAAACATATAAAAATGTATGTAGAGCCGAAAAGTAAACGAACATAAAGAAAAATTTATGTAATTAAAGCTCAGACATTAGCAGCTAACCCTTGTTGTAAACATGTAATTGTAACGACTACCCTCTACCTGATACTTGAATCTCGTAGGTGTCTCCCACATGTTGTGCAATAGTTTTGCAATTATCTCAACCTCTTTTATAAAACATTTAGCAGCCTTTATTAAAATTGTAAATCTTTAAAATTAATTAAAAATTTATTTTAAAAACTTTGAATATTTAAAAAAGGGTGCATTTCCTAACTTAATTAGTATGGCAGGTTTCGTATGCAAGTATACGCGGTTGTGGGATGTAAAAAATTGATTTGCTATGCAGGTAAATAAAAGCAAAAGTTACAATTACATCAATCTTGGTAATTAGAGTATGTGGTATAATTACTTATGTGAATGTAAAATTTAATTTCTCCGTAGCACAGAAGCTTACATGTACGACGTTAATAGCATTTTTTTAAAATATGCGTTTAAACGTTTTCTTACACGAAATGAATTATTTATTACTATTCCACTTATATACTACACAATTTAATTAAGTTTTTGCTTATTAGAATATAAAAGCCCTACCCAACATTTCTGTTTACCTATTTTAATACTTGACGTTAGAAATTTGATTTCCTTAAGAGCTGTCGAGCACTTGAAGGAAATTAACGGTATTACCTGAATATACCATCCCATAGGAAAATCTATATTAAGTAATTAATTAAGTAATTGAATGTGTTTTGCATAGTAGCAGAAAAGATAAACAAAATAAAATTGCGTTTTATTTTTCGAGCTTTACATTTTCCATTTTAGAATTCAAAAATTCATCCATGCACATTAAACATTTGGGGTGAAATTCTTAAATAAAGAGAAAAGGCAGTCTAGCATAAGTAACAAGTGAACATGCATAACTATCAGTGATTTAGATTCTTATTATTAATTGCTAAGCTCATCTTGCGGTTCCTAGAAGCTTAACGCTTCAAGAGACGTAAGCAATTAGGTGAATAATTTTATAACACCAAAAGTGGAGACTTATGTTAATAAAATTTTAAATTAATTAGTAATAAATTTAATTAAAAGTTACTTTGTTTTAATGCAGCTCTTCTAATCAATTAATATTTAAATAAAATAAAACATTTTTAAAACTTCCAACCAGAAGTGAACATCGTTGGAGGAAATGCGGGAAAAATCCAAACAACATTTAGTTGGGAAGGTTTTTCGACTACATTTTCGTACCTTTTTTTTCTTTACAAAGCCTTGGGATTTTTACGAGGATATTTTCTTATTACAAAAATCAATATAATAGTGAAAACGCCAAGACTCAAAACTAAACTAAATTATTATCGAGACTTTCCATAGCATTCTTATAAACAAATAACTTAAAATATTGGTCAAAATATAAAACTACACCATCGCATTTGTGATAAACTTGAATAATTTAGAAACACCCAATTATTGTTTTGCCCGGTTTTGCCCATTCTCTTGACTATACGTATGCTTGTTTTAAATATGCTGTAATAATGTGTATTAGTGGACAGAGTCGGCCGCAGTTGTCTTCTAGCAGTGCAACCGTTAACATCAAATTGTAAATTTTTGCATTCGAAATTTACGGTATTTGAGCTTTTCTGCCCGAATTTTTGAATGGCCGGAAAAATTTAATGTTTATATTGGTAATTTACACCATAAATGTCCATAATTTCATTAAAAAAATTTTAAATTCCGTGTAATCTATAAGCAGTTAAACAAATTCCAGCTATAACTTAAATTAAGTCTGACTTAAAGCTAACCTAATATTAATATTATACAGCAACAGTTGGATTTTCCTTCTTGTGGTTTTTGGCCACTTGGGTTGCAGTTTTTGTCACGACTTCTGCCTAACTGGAATTCTTTCTTATCGGAAGTTTACTGTCGCCAGGTTTACGTATTCCTCTTAAGAAGAGCATGAATAAACTCTGTGAAGCATCCGAGAGTCTAGTTGAAACAGATCTTCTTTCTATTTAATACCTTACGGTGATCTAGGAAGTCGAAAAAATTTACCAAATAATTTTTCCACTTGTTTGCAATAATATTGAATTTTCAACAATAATTATTAATTATGCTCCAATGGTGAACAAAAGTTGAGATTCGATTAGAAATCCATTCCATCCAACATATAACATGATTAATCAAAAATTAGACGTTTATATTTAAATTCCAGTATATGAGACTACACGAATGCTGAACAGTTAACCTAAAAGCAGAAATATAATAAACAATTCCAGTTGAATACTAAAGTTTCCTAGTATTTTCTGTAACAGCTTCAACTATTCAAGCAGACCCCTTGATTTAGCAGATCCCCATTATTGTAAAAAATTAGTAGAAGTACCCGCTTCAGTTCTGGGTTACATCATTATATTTAAATTATTTATTACAACTTCTATGCAAATATTAAGTTTCTTCTAGAAACTCCACAATTATAGGTGAAACTAGGGGGGCCTACTCCCCAAAATTAATCGATTGAAAGCAGTGAAACATATAAAAATCTTTGAAAAAAAGACCCGAGGAGCTAAAAAAAAGTCGTTATTATTTGTAGCCCCCCCAAAATATTAGATCTAGTTGTGCCTATGTCCACAATATTTTCAGGTTCAGGCACGAAAATTCTAAATTCGCCATTTGGAAATAAATTGTCACAAAAAGCATAAATATTTTTCAAAATAAATATTTTCTATTCAGTTATGCAGTTTATTCTGTAATAAATAAATATTTACAAATTTTTATAATTGAAAAAGTGTTACTTCTATGACTGTAGGCAATTGAAGTAAATTTTGACTTTTTCAAGAAGGCAAAATTAATTTTGTTTTATTGATTTAATTGTAGAATTTTATGCCCTACAACTTAAATGTGCAGAATGCAAAAGAAAAAATATTACAGTAGGTTTGAAAATATGGGGGAAATACGAAGGCCAATTTGAAATTATTTTCACTGATAAAAATTGTTTGCGATTTGAAATTGTAGAAATTTCGAACCCAAATCGTGCAGTTGTTCAATCCAGCGGTTTTCAGAAAAAAGTAAACATTTGCATCTGAAAAGTTCTATTGAAAACTTCAGAACTGTTAATAAATCTATCCAATATTGTGCAACTCAAATTTTTCAGCTTCAAACCAAAATTGTGCTTATTTTTAACCTAGTCGTTGTGAAAAAAAAGAAAACTTTGAATAGTTGCGTATTATTTTTTAACAGTTGCGAAATATTTGGATTTAACATTTTAAACCATTTTTTGCAAAATTTAAATTTGAATTTTATTTTGCAAGCCATTAAACTTAATTTTGAAACAAATTACCTTTGTAGATTATATTATTTGAAAGTAAGTATCTATCTATAGTTTTTTGTAAATTTTTTATAATTAATTTAACTTAAAAAATAAATAATATGCTTATTAAAAATTATTGAATTTTTATTAAATATAAAAAGTTACACAATTTTATTACGGAAATGTGAAAAACTGATTGTTAATTTTGTTCCCAATTTTTAATTGGGGTAGATTACCTGCTCAAAATTGCTGACCTAAATGTTGGCATCTTATCAACACAATAATGGATTTAGTGCCAATCTAGGGATAAATTGAATAATAATTGTGTAATTTTTAGATTTTTTTTTCAGGGTTGATGACCTAATCCGATGACTCACCTCTCATGGTGGATCACCTGACCAATGGTACATTTCGTAAGAATTCAAACGTCCTGTTTCTTTATATGCTTTATGATCTTGGTTTATCACTAAAAAATCTAAAATGTCAAGAAATAACTACGTTTAAAAGACTGCAGAAACATAATGGCAATGCTAGAATTTTCGAAATTCAAAATAAAATAATTTTTACCTGCAAACTCAAATTGATTATTATTTATCGATTCTAATAAAATAAAATGTAAAATGCAACGAAAATCCAATCAAATCGACATTTAACATTCACATTGCTTAAAATTAAATTTACTTTGACAGCTGTAATTCGTTAAAAAAAAGATTTACACAGTTGAGCATAAGTGGTGGAGTAATTTACGGTTTATTTTAAGGAATTCGCTTTTGATTTTGAGTGACGAAAAGTACCTTTTTCCAATCGCCTTGACAGCGTTATGTTTTAATAGCATTTCCTAAAATTAAAGCTGATGTTTGTGCAACTAATATAAAAATTCGAACATTGCTAAGCAGCCTATTTAATATGTGCTTTAAGATATCAAGCTTTTATTTTTTTTAACGTAAAAATTAAAAGTAATAAGTTTTTTAACTTTGTTTTTCTTGCTTTCAATAGACACAAATTCAAAAGTATGTTGTTTTGACAATGCATTATTATTTTTCAAATAGTTAACAATACTTACCGAAAACCGATTTAAAAAAACTTAAAATATACGATAGACTCTCATTCGTACGAACTCTATGTTTTGCGATTTGTGTAAATTCTTAATGAGAAAATGAGTAATTCTGTAATGAATAATGGAAGACTAAAATATTAGATAAATTTCAGTAAATGATGAGACGACAATAAAAGACATTTCTAGTTTCCACTCATACAACTTACTTTTGCAATCAGTGACTGTAAGTCTGGATGATTCCTTCGAGACCATTCAATCTTCTTCGAACCGCCCATACCTACAAACCCTCTGGTCAATTCTTTTGCTTTCAGTTAAAATGGTAATTTGTGTGTAAAATGGTTTTCCGTGGGGACATTACGTCACCTGTTCAGTTAACTTCTGATCCCTAAACTTAAACAGGAAGTTGTTTGGATACCATTGAACCGTGATAGACAATTGATTTTATTTCGTTTCAATTACTTTGCAAGGTATTTATTAATCATTGGATAATAATTTTCGTCAATGCGGTAGTAGTAGAATAAATTTAGAAAGATAATCATAATAGAAAAATACATAATTTTCCAGATCGATTCAAAACTAAATAAAAAAAAGTGTCACAAATCAGTTACAGAACGTGTACATATAATTATTACAATTACCATTACATATTTAATAGGTAATAATCTATAATAATACATTATTGTTTATCAAGTAAATTAGAAACAAGTTTTTTTTAATTTACTTGAAGTATGTATCAAGGCAAATAAATATTAAATATTAATGTTTAAATGAATTATTTAACTGGATGATTGATATTCATGTAGCTTTATGTCAAAATTGTATTAAAGTTTGCTTTATACTAAAGTGTTTTGGGATGTCCCTCAAGTCCACTTTAATATCAGAATATAGGGTACCTTTCAATACTCTTCATTTAATATTCAGTCAATTTTTTAATATATATTTTATAGAATGTTTAATTAAAATTCAATTTCTCAATTTTAGCCCTAATGCCGTCGTAGCGATAAGGTTTCGCCGTCCCTGTATTCCGATAGAAAATTCTTTTCACGGATAGTAATAATAAATATATTTATTTTAATATTTTCAAATAATATTCAAAAACTGTGAAGGGAAAAAACTAACACGAGTCGATACAAATTTTGCATCGTTAAGCATAATAATTATTATTACTGTGTGTTTTCAATTTTAAAAATTATAATTTATATTTATAGCTGTATTTCGTGTTCGAAAATTATTAACATTTCAGTTTTTCGTCAAATTGTTCTGAAACAATAACGCAAATTAAACACGACGAACTTTAACTTTCGGGGGCAATTTGTATTTTCTTTCGGAGGAAATTTTTATTAATTGTGGAACAGCGTCGGAATAAGACGTAACGATTTAAAAGAGATTATAGGAAGACTGACTTGCATTTTTATTTAGTACTAAACGCACAAGTGACGAGAGGCCAAATGAATGTTTGTTTTATGACCACAGGTCGGTCATCCATCATAAACCACCTGTATACGCGTGCCTATGTTATTTATTGCAGCAAAATCCACTTCTGGACATGTTGACTAAAGAGATGATCTATGGTTTGATTTCTGCTACTCACAGCTAATACTTGACAAATATTGTTAACAGAAGAATTATGTATCGATAAATCTTTGTAATAGTTATCTTACACGAATTACTGTCAGTATCTCTAACTCATAAATTTTGAGAGCGCGCTAAAAGTAAAAGTAACCCACAATCTTCGACATTTAAGAGCTTTAAAGCTTTTGATTTACGGCCCGACGAACAAATTTGTAAAAGTGATTTCTTTTTTAGTTAACAAGTATTGTTTATATATTTCGGTGGAAATTATCATTTAGAAAGAGGTAACAAAAAACAACATCTAATCTGATTAAATGGCGAACGGTGCGTCGAGGGTCGGGGCGGGAGGGGGTCGTTGTTTCCCTTGCATTGTGCAACTAATAAACGATTAATTCGAATAAACGCTCAATTTTGACTATAATGCATTAGGGCAGTCAACTGTAATTAATGTATCGCAAAGGTGTTAGGCTAATTGAAGCATAAAAGAACTGTGATGAACTAAGCTTTTCTTTTGTGTAGGCCAAGACTATAATTTTAAATTAATGTTGTGTGTTTGTGATTTTTTTTCTAACTGTTTTATGCCTACCTAAATAAATTAGCTAATGAAATTTTCGACTAAACAAAGAATATTTTCCCTATTTTATGTATTAAAGGTATAAAAGTTGAATTTAGTAGAAAATAAAAAAGGTTTTTTGGTGATTCGAATTGCAAATATAATGGGGAAGTGTTGTCTCGCTATAGAACGCAAAAGGGACTCGTTTTGAGCGTGGGGAGCGGGACCTAAAGGAAATGGATAAACTCTGCGGTGAGATAAAGAACGTGGCGCAGGGAAATGAAGTGTGTGTTCGCCAACAATAAACTTATCTTTTCTGCGACTGGAGACTTTCATACCGCAACAAAATACATCATTTGTATGTGGAGATATACCTAACCACATGAATTCAAATCGCACACAAATATGTGGCACTAAAAAATATCACTTATATCATTCACACAGGTATAGTCAGCCACACTAAGAAAACTTAAATGCATATAAAATGTGATTAATGGCTTTTCATTGAATATTATTCCCGCAAGATTATATTAAGTATTATTATATTCAAAATGAAATCATAAACTTGATGGTATATTTTCATCGTTAATAGAATGAAAAAATAAGATAAATGTCCTGTATGGTAATAAACATCGTTTTGTAAGAGTCAATCCAGGAGTAGTAGAAATTTTCCTCCAAAACACCGAAAACCCCAAACTACACAAGTAACAAAATTAATTATTTTGCTGAATAAATGCAAATAGTAACTTGATTATTCTGTAATTCTCAGACAATAAACAACATTGGAAATGAATTACTATGTTATTCCAGATAAGCACAAAAAGTGTCAAGACGTATTGACTTGGTACATAAGTATACAATATACTAGCTACACCTAATAATGTACACAATTATATGAGATCATAATTATATTCTAACGACGTTTTTATTGTTTGATACATTTTATTTTATGTTTATAATATATCGCATTTAGATGACGATAATAACAGCAAATATATTATCACCACTTGTAACTATATATTTACAAATATATTAAACGACTAAATGAGGAAATATCCGCCAGAAATGACGATCCGTTTTCAAAATCGCATCCACCTTGATTGGCGTATGACAGTTTTCTTATCTAAGAATTATCTTAGAAGTATTTAAAGAAGACTATTCCTTTAGTATTTATAGTATATTCTCGAGTTTATCCCGACAGTGATATATATAAAATTTAGGGAAGATCCGAATTGCGGCGTGGTTAATCCCTAATCAGAAAATCAGACTGTAACTGCGCCAAGATCCTGAAAAACTGTCGGTCGAAATTATGTAACCTACATATTGCTATGATTTACTCTCGCAATTGGAAGTGTATTTACATTTTTATAAATTTTGATTATCAAAACAGTCGTTCGAATAATTAAATTCACCTTTGACTAAACGGTATTGCAATATAAATTACTTTAGACTTTGTTATTTCTTTTTGATGATTTATTGATTTTTCAATTATAAAATTTTTATTGGTTTAATCTTTTAGGTCAAGTGTTTTTTTACCACATTTCACAGAAAGTCCACCAAACAAACTTAGCATTGTGGATACATTCTAGCAATTTGACCAAACTAAACAATAGCAAAATTATCTAAATGGACAGGTTTGCAGTTTTATTTATTTCGAATTTGTTCATGAACTCTGATTCTGAATTTTGATTTAAAGTAAAAATAAATTGGACACTTTACTTACGAGATAGTTTAATAATTTAATTTTTTAAAAGTTTAAAAATTGAATTTTTTATTGGAGAGTGGTTGCAACCCTTCATTGGAATATATGCCAGTATCCTCAAGAAAGGACGCTTATTTTTATAAACTTTTCTTTACTCTAATTAATTGGGAAAATATATTGTAGTGCTGATCTTTATAAAATTAGGGTAGTGACCGATTTGCATAAAATATTTCAAATCTAAACTCCATTGCTTATCGAAATGCAAATTATTTTAATAAAATTACAGCCCAGGTACCCCATCAATTGAAACACTATAATATATTGCAGTTGAAAATTCTTCTGACGCTTGAAAATGTTTATTTGTTCCGGAACGGAATGACTGAAAATCTTTATATTAACCCTCGACACACTGGGTTATAAAATACCCCAAGCCTCCTTTTTGTTAATTTAAAGTACGTAAACCAGAGAATAGTGGGCTTATGACGCCATGTGTTAGTAGTTCGATAGTACTACTATGCCCTCAAACCAATGGCTTACGTTAGAATCGTTTGTCTGTCTGCAACAGCCGTCGAAAATTTACTGGGGTCTTCTGTACCCTAGTGTGGTTGAGTTTATGCAATTTGAGTGATTTTTTAAAACTAAATTTTATCATCAGAGCGACTAATTAGGTGAGTATATTATGTCATATCATGTCTAATTTTTATTTATACTATATTAATAATATTTAATTTAAATAATTAGATGTCGTATAAATTGCGGCATCGACTTAGCTGCGAGGAGTTGCTTGAAGAGAACGACGATATCGAAAAATAAGTTCAGCAAAGCGACAGTGATCTAAATCTTACCAATCGTGCAAGACAGGACAGACCCCATTTAGCAGACTCTGTATCGAAAGGAATCCTAACCATCAGGATTCTCGGATACAAGGCCCACAAAATGGGGAAGAACGTTTTCTTCAAAGCGTTTCCACCCAGGCAAAACAAAACAACAAATTTAGGTAAAAACTCCCTCCAGAAAGTTGACATGGCGCAAAACTTGGCGAAAATAAAGGAAATAACACCAAGAAGTTGCCACCGTCCAGTTTGCGTCGAGCACAGCTATACAATCTGCAATGATTGTGCCGGAAATTATGATAAAAATTATGTAAAATTAATTAGATTATATTCTCTTGTTTATTTTTAACATGATTTTTTAATTTTTTAATTGAACTCTTGTAAATATTATTTGAAAATAATAAAAATTTAAGCTTATTTTCATAATAATTTCACAAAACTCCTCCTTTCATTTTTCAAAATAAATACTTGTTTTGGAAAGATTCGTAATGTAGTATTTTTTTCTTGTAGTAGGTACTATATTGTGAACAAACTCCAGTTAAATTTTTAGTTATTTATATGAAAAAATAAAAAAGTTATGATTTTTTTTTTGTAAAAATTGTCAATTTTTCATTATTTTAGATATTTAGCTACTTAATTTTATTTTTTGGCCATATAACCTATATAACTTTAACAAGACAGCTTGTAATAAGTTATAAAAAAATTGGGTATTTAAAATATTCAGAAGATTATTGGCTATAAAGATTTTTGTCGCTGGGGTCAAATCTACCCCAGTGTGTTAAGTACGTCACTTTACAGAAGTGTGTCAAATAGCAACAATATTTTTATTTTGGGAAACAGATGGGATATTTTGATACGAAAACACCGCATGGGAGTAAATTACCAGGAATACCACCTAGATGGCGTGATAGTTGGACATCAACATCACAAGAATAAGCTTGCAAAAAAGAGGGTGGGACAGGAGGGGCCAGAACCCCGGGGTCCGAGTCTCTTGGGAGGCCCGTCGTCGCCCGTTCTCGTCAAAGTAAAAATAAAGTATAAGTGAAGGGGGCCCAAAATCATCAATCAGCCCCGGAGAGTTCTAAAGTTTTAAACTAAAGTCTATAAAAACAAAAAAAAATCAATATTGAAAATGTAATTTGGAATTTTTATTTTTCAATATTATCTAGAAGTACTGGCTTTTAATTAAGAAATCCTCAATAAATAAGGTTGACTGTAGCCCGGATTGGTAATAATTTAGCTACCAGACATCTCCTTTGAGCCTACGTCCGTCGAAGTTTGATTGTTAAATCGATAAATTTGGCTTAGTTTGTGGTCATTTTGAATTCAAATTTTTAAATCAATTATGAAACAAACACAGATCACAATTCACAAGCCAATAATAGTGGTTGAATTATTTAAAACCAATCCGTACAAATCGTTATTGGTGGTGTAATTCTACATAATTGAATAAACAATCACTTTTGCTTTAAATTTTGTATTCCACAGACTTGTACAAGATTTCAGAACCTCACAAGGATTTTATGAGGATTTTATGAAACCTCATTGCTAAGATTAAACTTGAAATGTTTAAAAATCAAAAACAGTTTAAAATAACAGTGAAGTAAATTTTACTTACTTGCTACAAGAAGATTTGGTCGAATTTAAAATTGTGAACAGAAAGTGAAAAGAAATTCCATAAGTTTACGATTATTAATCTTCTGGGATTAAGAAGAGTAGAAATTACAAAGTTAAATTCTGCACATGTAATAAAATTTGTTGGATAAAAAGTCAAAGTATCTGAATTTTTTCGATTATTAATAAATGAAGCCGTCCATGTCCGAATAAAGCAATAAACCGGAATATTACTTACTTGTGATCAGTAAGTGGATAACTGTTTATTTCGAAAACTTATTTGGAAATTGACTTTGAAAAGCCATTATAAAGCGACTAATAATAAAAAAACTGCATTTTTCCAAGATTGTAACTTTTGTTTTTAAAATGATAATTTCTTATCAATCGGCCTTATAATAATTTTACTGCATATTCACAGCAATTTAAGATTAGTGTGTATGTATGATGTAATCAATAATTTATTCGTAAATACAAGATTTGATCTTCATTATGCATTCAAATGAGTCTCATCCGTATTTTATTTCACCGACTGAGCTAAGCAACAGATAAGTAACTAATTTTTTTTTTACATTTTCATAAAATTATTGAATTAGAACACTTTATATTTCAAAATTTTCAGACTTGCAGTGTGACTTTTATTGTAAGCAATTGCTTTACTTTAGTGCCGGAGACGAGCGTACTTTTAGCCAAATAATTTAGCATTAGCTGTCATTTGTTTGTAATTGTGAGATTTTCTCTCGGCTGCTCTAAATTGAAACTATTTGGTTCCCAGTCGAAGTGCCTGGTTTGATTTAGATGTAATACAACATTTTTTTATGAAAAATCCGAGCCCGGAGATCTAGGGTCTTGGTAACCTAATAACTTGTACGCTAGGTTACACCTACATTTTGAATCTGGAAGGGTTAATTTTAAAATAGCAGCATAAAATAAATTTAGATAAACTGAAGCTCAATGAAGTTCTACAATCGTTTTTAAAGTTTTAACCTCTTATTTTCTAATATTTATTTTAACTTTTCGATCAGGGGATCCCTTTCCTTCAAGATTTTTCACCTATAGACCAAATTAAATATTGATAAACTCTTCTGGTTGATAAAGTTATCTCTAAAATCTGGGCCCATAACCTGTTATTATTTGTGTTCTTATAAGAGGAAAGAGTTCCTATTTTGTTCCACTCCCTGAAAATATTAGGCCACTCATCTATCAATATTTTTTATGAAAGTTTTATAACCTCCCTTTTTTATTAATGTATTGCCTATGGAATTGAATGTTATTGATTGCTAGGCCTGAAGTTACTTTTGTCTACTTTTTCTTGAATTTTCCGTTTTTGACCATTCTTGAAAATTTGTGATATTAAGAAAAAAAAAACATTTAACATAAAGAAAGGAAAATCGGTGACCAAGACTGAAGGTATAACAGTTAGATTACCCAGAAGTTGTTAGATCCAAAAGAAAACAGCGATCTAAACCATTAGATGGCTAGGTAACCAGCCATTGACATATTGCTGCAAAGATATGAATTTAACGAGAAGTTACTAAAGACATACCAAAATCAATAATCCCATACTGCAATGCAACTCACCGCACTATCAAGAAGCGACAAGATACATAAATTCAATCTTTTCGGTTTCCGTCGGACGAATGATATTATGCTACAAAACAACAATAGTTACACAAAATTTAAGATTAATCAATGCAAAACAGAAAAGACAAATAAAAATTTAAAATTAAAGAAAGGTTCCGTTACAAAGTTTATTTAAAATGGAGTAAGCGCAGCAGTTACAATTAATGGTAGAAACTTTAAAATCTGATTGAACTTTGCAAATGGACCTTTAACCTTAAAGAATTTTAAAAAATGGAATGATAATTGCACAAGGCGTTATGATAAAGTTCCTTTAACAATATTGACCCGTATTCAAGACAGACTCGAATGGCCACCCAAATGTGATGGTAAATTCCCATATGCAAACATGGCTACCGATAGATCTAACCATATGTTTGCACAAAATGCGTTGAAATTAACTTGCAGCTAAAAATTACTTTTTTGCTATAATTTTTTGATTAACCGATGTGAAACAAAGTTACCATATGGTTTTTATTTTACGGTTTCGATTTCCTGTTATGCTTGAGAAAATTATAGGTAACGATTAAAACCTTATGCTAGATTTCAGGTATAACTACATTTTTGATAAAAAAATTCAAAAGTTACGTGGTATATCAAAATAAAAGGAAGGAAAAAAAAAACTAGGAAAAGCTATAAATTTGATGGTTGAGCTATGTAATTTGTGACAAATTAAAATTTCATATTTGAATTATTAATTAATAAAATGGTGTGTTGAATTATAAATGAAGTTGGTTGGTAGGCTATCATGTTCACAAAAATTTTGAAGTAACCACATTTAATTGCATTAAAAGTTGCCGTTGTTTCGGAATAAATTGTATCGGGCAGTATACAATTTGAAGTAAGGTAATGATGGGTTACATGCACTTGTCTCGCCGTCTTAGATTAGGCAGTGGAGATAGTCCACATGGGGTTCCTGCACGCGTATTAGCTACAATAACACGTAATAGCCCTTAATAATAGTGCGTGCTGCTTTCTCAGTTTTTCATTGGTCGTGCAAGCGATCATATCAAATCGACTATTTATATTTTGATGGAGAAAAATTATTATTGGTAGTTTGGTTGTGGCAAATGAAAGGTTTGATGGTAGCTGATTTCTAGTCGAGCTTCACGACTCTAAAATCGTGGCCTCAAGCTACAGGGGCCTACGCCAAATTGCTGTCAGATGCGACTTTGATGATTGGGTGTGCCGAGACCTTCTCCAACAAAAAGACTTCTGTCAATCTTAACACGGCGTAATTGCCCTGGGTTGTAATAATTTGCATATACGATATCATGTGCTCGATAAAATTAATTTTAATTATTTCAAATAAACAAACTGTTCTGGTTTATCGCGCAAAATGTAGTAGTAGTAGTGGGAATAAAATTTATCTCGTGCGATAAGTTGATTGTAAAATGGTATGAAACGCTTAGGGATGACTATTATGTACGTTATGGACTATCAGTGGGTTTATATTAAAATCGCGTTAGAAAACGACTTGTACAATGACAGCTGGTTTGTTTGCAGACCGTTCTGCGAAGATATGGCTCGGTTACGCTCTTCCACTAGATATATGGAACACAATAAAAGCTCCACCTGAAGACATTATGCAAAATCAATTCCTCTCTTTTCTTACCCCAATGGAGCTTTGTTCACTCCCTCGATATCTAAGGCCCTAGATTATGTGAGAGACTTAAGACAATCCGCATCTCTGTGCTGTGGCAACTGCGGTAAGTTACTGCAGATACTGGCATTATAATAAATCTCCTAAAACAAGTTGTAGTTACTGTTTTAAAGGTACATTTTTATAAGATAATATAAAAATGTAAAATAAGATAATAATCGTCACATAAGTCATAAGCCAACGAAAAACGCGTAAACCTGCCGACACGACAAATAGCGCACACTTTCAATAAGCCATGCTCAGATTTATGTGCAGATAATTATGTTAGGTTATTATTTAATTATATAGATAAAAATAATTAATGAAAAATTAATTAGCATAGTGTTTATGGAAAAAATTTGCTTTATTACGTGACTTTAAACAAGATTCCTATCTAAGTTTAAACGCCAACTGTAATAGTTAATACATGTAAAATTATAAGTCATTGTACTATTAATTTACATAATAATTAGTTTAAAAATTAATTGAGCTTATTTTTTTTAATTGATGCCGAAAACGTATACGACTTTAATTCGCGTTGATAGGCCACATTAATTTTCGCACTAACTAACCACTTTTTTCTAATTACTTTTATTTGTTCAATTAAGCCATACTTGAATATTTTAAAGGCTAGACGTTTTTTCAAAATATTCCATACGTAGCATATAAATTATTACAAAAAATATTGGGATTATACCTATCTTGGATACTATTATTTTCCTCGATTCATTTAGTCCTATTTCGTCCCATCTTGAATACAGCAAAAATATGAAAAATTGCATTCCATATGAAGTTTTTTTAACTTATTCAAATGGAATTTCAATAGTGTAGGTTGTCGAGGATGTTTGGGAAACTAAATTGGTTAGTTTGATGCCTACACTCCGTCATATACCGTAACATGCCTTACTGCTCAACATAAATTTGCATCAATCGAAATGGTTTAAAAATATTTAATTGCATAAAATGGAATAATTATGCGCGAGCTAAAAAAGACTGCCCATAAAATTGGATTCCTGTTGTTTGGTGTTTGGTTTCCCAGCAGCGCTAAATTTTCTAAATTTTCACCATGATTCCTGTGAACTCATGGTTTGACTTTTGTGGTAAGTCTAAGCTTTCGGAATTACTCTATGTAAATTTCTGAAGAAGGAAATTACTTTTATTGCAGGAAATCAATCTGGTTCATCAGGACCCCGAATAATTTCGGCCACCTTTCGTCCACCACAACAGGGATACCTACTGTCGCCTATTACTATTTCAACACCTGCCCAACCTCATGAGCCTATGTGTCCTATGGGTCCCCACCATCCAGTCTAAACCGGAAGAGACTTCTACCAAAATAATAAATATTTAAGGGGGCCAAAAGTTATTTAAACTACTCTTTTAATGCTTTGATCTCAAGTCTAAGATTGTCTTGATCTGTGTTCTAGGGAAAGGTAACTTTAAATTTATTACATAATTATATAACCCTCCAAATTGCCAGTCAACGTTCGCTGGGAGGATAAACAAATTTTTCATGTGATACATAACTTTTTTTGAGACCTTCCAGGCACGTGTACAGCGTATATACAATAGAGTAAGGTCCTCGTTTCCAGTTTGTTGAGGCGAATGAATTCGTCCCGTGTATCTGCATTTGTTTTTAATTCCAACATTGGAGAGATTGTTGCGCCGATTATTTCTCCATTATATCAACATGTTCAGAGTTAATGGCGTTCCAAGGTCTAGACTTTAGAGTATTCATAGAATATTTAATAGATTCGTAAGCTAATTTCTTGATGTCGATATTAATGATTCCTGTGATTTAATAAAAAATTCACATTCAAGCGTGGAAGTAATTCTGCTGCTTTGAGGTAGGTTAGGGTCATATTGGAGTCATCAAACCGACTTCAAATGATTTAAACAGACAGTGTCAGTCACACTATAACTTTCTATATTTTACGTTTTTAAGCTAGAAATATTTAGCGCAGTATAATATTATTTTGGTGTTTTTGGCATACTCCCTTCGCTTTCTGCATACTTTGTTTATCGTTGAGGCTAATAACCTTTGCTGTTCTATAAGTTAGCATTGCAGTATTACAGAATTAGAAATAAATCATCAAAACACTGTTGACTTGCATTGAAGAGCATATTCGCTTATTATTATTTATAGGTATCTTGGTTCGTTGTGCAACACATCCCCCGTAAAATGTTAATGTTAGTTATGTAAAATTGGTATTATTCAATTTTATATTAATCCTTTCCACTACCGTCGGGAAAACTGGATTTTTGAACAACAGAACTTCCATGGGCTTCATGACGAAAGGTCAAGATCATTTGATCATAAAATATAAAATTTTATATTCCAGATTTATCAGAAACAATGTCAATGACAGAATATGCATGTAGCATAACATACTGACGGGTTGTTATATAATTATAAACCATTATCCGCTGTCTATAACTGAAACAACATCCTTTACAACAAATATAGATATAATAGCGCAACTACAAATTTTATATATTATAAAAAATATGTTTATTTTATTTTTTTGTAATAAAAAACTATAATTAAGAACATACAATGAAATAATTTTATAATAGCGTTTATTTCTTGCTCAATTATTTCGCTGTAACGTTTATCTTTATTTTTAAATGGCTTGGCAACTATTAACAATATTATTTATAATTATATCCGCATAGCACTACATGGTCAATTTTGGGGTTATTTCATATTATAACGTTTGAAGTTGAGTGAAAGATTTCACAAGTGCAACTTAGCTGCCCGGCACTGAAAAAATTCTTAAATTACTCACTCAAAATACTATTACGGAAATGTGTAAACAACTGAATCTACTCGTATTATAATAATGAGACTGTAACTCGAAACAATTTTGTTGACAAATTAACAGCCAATAAAATATCTAACCTTCTTGTCTTCAAATAATTACACCATTTCCGTGCCGTGGTTGAGATTCCACGTTAAGCTACTAATATATCAAAAATATGACTGTTTGTACGTACGTGAAAAAAGTTCAGTCAAAGTTTATTTGTTCAAACGGAATAACGTAAAAGTTTTAACAGATAAATTAAATGTATAATTTACATATTTACATACAATTTTAAGTAAAAAGTTCTGTTGTATTTATACAGGTATATTGAGTCGACCAATATTTTTGTTGGCCACATACCACAGAATAATTTATTAAGCTTAATGTAATTGAAATGAAATTGGGACAGTCCTATTCAACCGAAATGTATGCATAAGATTTTTAGATGATGCAGGATGTAAGATTACACAGGTTTAACTTTGACATTTATTTAAACAGCTTCGTTAATAGTTTTTTAAGTTTCATTATAATACTGGTAGTTGCATGTCTCAATAGCAATTCCCAGTATTCATTGTTGAGTTTTCTTTACCTAGAGTTGCTGGTAATTAACGTAATTACCATCCGGAACCAAAGTTGTTGACACAGACTGTTACATTTATAAATTTAATAACTCCAATAAAGAAAAACATACAATGGGATATGCGATACAATAAAACGATACTGTGTAAAATTCTATTAAATCGAAAAAACTGCGATATTCCATAAGATTTCCTGCAGTGGTATCGTGCAATGTTTCCATATTGTAATAATGGATTTCGAACTATAATAATATAGCCAGCAACTACATAATACGATGTGCTGATTGCGAGAGTTCCAAAACTCCATATAATTTCATAATATTGAAATGTAACCTTTGCTATTAGATCTTCGGAGGTAAAATTCTTGAATTTTCTCGGGCAATTTGTGACTTATTCAAAACCGTTATTTGACACGATCGAATGCAAATATGCATGCAGTGGATTTATGAATAATATATTTGTAGATATGTTTTCTTGTAGGCGTACTATGGTCACGAAAACCTTAGTGACAGTAGAATCACGTTGAACCCGCCCAAGTCACGCATCACGCTCACGTTTTAACCAACCAACCGCTCCACGATAATATAACCTATAATTATTAATGGAAACCATCACTTGTAGTAAAGTTGACTGTCTCGATGTGCATTTCTCCATCTGTGTCTGAATTTTATAAAATTCCAAAATTGATCACTTTTGCCAGCGCACCTTAATTTGTACAACATCTTGTGTGACCTATGCACCTATTTTCCTCCGTAAGTTCCCATTTTGAAAATCCTTCCATATTTTAAAAAGTTCATGTCTTCACCTAACCGGTAAATACTTAGTTCTCTATCATTATTTAAATTACTATCCAATTTGATAAAGGGAGTTTGCCAAGAGCAAACTAAAAAATATACTAGGTAGATAAAAATCACCTGCTCCAAAGTAAACTTAAAAAAATATTATTTGTATTTTATATACCGAGATTTATTTAGTAAAAAAAGACAAAGGCGGCTTCTAAATTGTATCTTCTCCAATATGAAAACTTTTAGCTAAAAACTTCTCCTGTGCAAATCGATTTGAGCGACAGCTTGTCATAGAAAATGGAAAGACGAAAGAGTTTTAAGTAGTTGGTGGAAGTTTTGAAACCGCGTCTTTCAAACAGAAAGCTTTGTGACTGACACGAGTGCTCAAAACGATAGCATAATATCTTTCGAATATAAAAATATTTTACAAAATAATATTTGTTTAGTACTTCTTTTATTGCTTGTTAAATTTGTTCCTTATGGAGAGCGTATCGAATCCGAGAATGGGGTATGCCATTCAAACCTTATTGCTCTATTTTATTTTAAATTTAACTTTTTATTCGTATTTATTTAAACCTATATTTAACGTGGAATCCGAACCACGACATGAAACATAGTTTGGTAGCAACTGGAAATCGAACGGACTACATTACCAGCTACCAGCACACTATAATTTCATCTTGTTTAATTATTTAATCAGCATCACATGACGAGAAAACAGTCATGCATCAGAATGAAGCAAGCAAAATTATATTAATAACTAGTAGGTTACGGCGGCCTCGCGGCCGCCTAACCTAATAGATTTGTCGGATATAGTCGTTCGGCCTTCGGCCTCACAGGGAGAAAATCTTTAATATTCGTCGGATACGGTCGTTCGGCCTTCGGCCTCACAGGGAGAGCATCATTATCGCTCCATTCTTATCGATCTCGCTGGCCCACTAATAATTAGTGATCGATATCGGCGATCGGCCTTATGCCTCACCGGAGGGCTACTACTACTATACTATAAGAAAATATTAGTACTATACTATAAAAAAAAATACTACTATACCATGGGCCGGTTGTACCAATAAAGTTCCATTTGAGAAAATTTCGCCCCAAAGAATGGATTTTACATATAATACACGCAAAAGCTGTGGTTTTCCGTCACCCGATCTTACGAAAAGGACTAAAATTTAAACTTTTGACGTTATAATCCTTGTCCACGATCGGGCGTACGCCTATGGCGAAGTTTATATTCGTAATAAAGCCCGCGCACTCTAAAGCGTCACTTTTTTTTCAAAATTTTAAAAAATTGGATTATTTAAAATTTTTATCTATTTGCTTTAAGGAAAATATTGAGAAAAGCTTAATAAAGTTTTTTCGAAAAATCGCTTTTTACCGCAAAAAAAAATTATAGGTATCTTTCCAAAAGAGCTAAGATTTGAAACTAAAATTTTCGAGACGTCGAATTTTGTGGATTTGCCCCTTTGTTTGGCGTTTTTCGACAAAATGTGTGATCAACAAAAAGAAGCACATCGTAAAACGCCACCGGATACACGTAAAACTTTTTTAAATTTCTCAATAGCTTACGCGCTACGGCCGTATTTAAGTCAAAATTTTGAAAATTCTTATATCGTTCGTAGCGGCCTTATTTATTAGGAGATTTTTAAATTCTTGCATTCCAAAAGAAGCGCACGGTGATTTTCCACAATTTAGGTATAGTTCAGTTTTTCTCCAAGTTCAAAGGTAACGTAACAATGTGGAATCGAAGGAATAGTTCAAATATTTCCTGAACCACTGCCTTGGAAATTTCAAAATTTTTCGGAAAATATTTTTTTTTAATATTGTTGAAATTTAATGGCGGAATCGTGTGCGCCAGACATTTTTAAGCATTGCCAATCATGTTTTTGTTATAAAATTACGGTTCCTTATTAGAAAAATTTAAGCCCAAAGAATGGATTTTACGTATAATATACGCAAAAGCTGTCGTTTCTCGTCACCCGACCGGAGGAAAAGGACTAAAATTTAAAATTTTGACGTTATAATCCTTGTCGACGATCGGCAGTACGCCTATAGCGAAATTTATATTCGTAAAGCCCTTTTAAGGCGTAGCGCGCACTCCAAAGCGTAACGTTTTTTTCCAAATTTTAAAAATTCAATTATTTTAAAATTTTATTTAATTGATTTAGCGAAAATATTGAGAAAAGCTTAATAATTTTTTTTCGAAAAATCGCTTTTTAACGCTAAAAAAAATATTTTTGTTATAGTTCAAAAAGAGCTGGGATTTGAAACGAAAATTTTCGAGACCTCGGATTTAGTGGATTTGCTCCTTTATTTGGCGGTTTTCGAGAAAATGTGCGATTAACAAAAAGAAGCACATCGCAAAACGCCACTGGATTCCCGCAAAACTTTTTCAAATTTCTCAATAGCTTACGCGCTACGGCCGTATTTAAGTCAAAATTTTGAAAATTCTTATATCGTTCGTAGCGGCCTTATTTATGGGGAGATTTCTAATTTCTCGCATTGCTAAAGCAGCGCACGGCGATTTTCCACAATTTTGGTATAGTTCATTTTTTCTCCAAGTTCAAAGGTAACGTGGCAATTTGCAATGGAATGAAGAAGAAAAAAGATTTGCTTGTAACTTACCTACCAAATTTCAAAAAATTCGGAAAATATATATTTTTTTTTAATTGTCGAAATTTAACGGCGGAATCGTGTGCGCCCGGTAATTTTAAGCATTTCCAATCGAAATTATTGTATAAAATTATTTCACCCTCTCGGTCAAATTTAATAATAATTATTAGAGGAAGACCATTTATCGGGGGTAAATACACAAGAGGTTGACTTTTTCCCGGATTTAGTTGTTTTTAACAAAAGCTTGGTTGCCACGGAAATTTCTCGAAAATCAAAAAAATGAAAAAATCACGACACCGAAGGTGGAGTGATTTTGTCTAATTTTTTTGATTTGAGAGAAATTTCCAAGTGGAAACCAAGCTTGAGTTTAGAAAAACAACTAAATCAAAGGAAAAAGTCAAATCTCGAGTGTATTTTAGGAAGATTAATAAACGACTCAAATACAACATCTTTATTTTATGAAATAATCAAATGCAACGAAATAATAATTTGGCAATAGTAAAATTATGTAAATTAGTAAAATTAATTATAATCCACTACATTCCACATAGTTTTTATTACACTTTCCTTATAATTGTCGCTGTTTTCCTTCTTCATATTGAAACCCCAATCAGCCAATATTGTTCCAAGGTCTTTACATGAAGTTGATACGGATAGATCATAACTTCGTATTTTGCAGAATTGATGAAATTGTTTCCAAATCGAACTTCTGCAGTTAACAGTAGATTTAGGTACACTATTTTCAATTGTATTTGCAATTAATTCTTTAGAACAGGAACCAAAACGGATATTAATATCATTCATTTTTAGAAATTTGTATTTTTTAAGTAACGTCAAATTTAATACTTTTACCTACTTTGATATTTTTAAAAGGAACATGAAACTTTTACCCGGACATAAAAGAATGTAACTATTTTTTCGCAGTGAAAATAGTGTTGCTAGGAGAAGTAAATAAAATGCAGCATTTGTATTGGTGAACTGTAAAGGTGTTTATTAATCGATGCAATAACCGATTTTATATTAATTTAGAACATTATCGATTAGCAAAATTACTATAATAAGTATAAAAAACTATAAGGTGGTCGAATGCAACATCAGTTTCGAATGTATTATAAACTTTTTCAAAAAAAAAAAACTGCAGCGCCGGGGAATCGAACGTGGAACGACGGATCGGTAGGCCAACCACCTAACGTCTCGGCTACGGCGGATTCGTTAAAGTAACTCTTCCGAGATCGCTATTTTAACTTTTAGCAAGGGAAAATAAATTATATCCAAATATTTCATTTTACACAATTATAATTTATTTTAAATGCGCGTAACGTTATAAATCTATAATATATTAATAATAATTATAAAATCGTTGTATTCCTTTCGATTCAAATTATTAAAGTTAAATTTCGGACGTCGTGCGTAGATGTAATTAATGCGCCTTAATTTTAAACCTTTTAAGAAAGCTCGCGATTGTAGGCGAAGGTAAACATTCGAATTTAGCAAAGTTTAGCATTCTCTGGCTTTTTAATTTATTATTTTTATTTATTTAATTTAAAAAAACGTATTTAAAAAGTCGAACGTAAAATAAAACGAAAGGAAATTATTTAAAAACGAAGACGGTTCGTGTAATCCCGCGCGTCAAATCACAATAAATGCTAAAATTTAATGCAAAATTCGAAATTCTTAAACGACCATCCCGGCCAAACCATCCATTTTAGGGGAAAAACGAAAGAGACCTTTTCCGCCGGATTCATCTTTTCCTCGCCGGCGGTTTTTTCAAAATCGAGATCGGAGGCGTATTAAGGGAGCGGCAGTCAAAAAAAGTTTTCAAAAGTTTGGGTCAAAAAATATAGGTCAAAGGTTAAAATTTTTGAAAAAATCCAGCGACAAAAAGATAGCCCTCGCCGAGAGGATTCCAAATCTTTCAAAAAAATCGGAAAAAGTTGAAAAATAAGGGAGATGGAGGCGGATTGGTAAAAACCCTTTAAAGCCGATCATCGGGGGCGGGGGGTGACTTTTTGGGGTTTTTCGATTTTTCTGGTTATATGCACCACCGACCACGTCCCCTGCCAAAATTTCAGCTTTCCACGACCCCCGGAAGTGCCCAAACATTTTCGCACGTGGTGATGAATCAGTCAGTCAGTGAGTCAGTTAGGCAAAGCAGCTTTATATAAGTAATTATAAGTAATTACACTTTATTTTTAACTTTATCACAGGTATCATCAAAATTTTTAACTTAAATTACCTACCATACGTACCTATACATTATAATTTTGTAAACTTGCAGACATAATTGTTTTAGCCTAATGGTTTTGAGATTTTTACTTTTTGTATCAAGGTTATCGCATCAATTAAATTATTTCATTAAAGTAATAATTATTATCGTAATTTTAATTTCGGTCTGTAATTTTTTTGAAAATTTGAAAACAAGTCTTGAAACTGATATGTAAATTAGATTATTATATGCAAACAGTTATGTAAATACAAAATATGAGGTAGTTTGCCGTGAAGACGTCTAATAATTATTACGTCTTAATTATATATAATTAAGTTGATGTTTCAGAGATATTTTATCGACATGTGCGGAAGTACGTAAAATAATTTCAAAGAAAGTGTATTGAAGTATAAAAAAAATTGTTTTCTTATCTGATTTTCTGATGTACCTACATAAAATTTAAATTTTACTGTAATTCTAATTTTCTAGTGCTTTAAACTTAAAACTGTTTAAAAATCAATAGCAAAATATGCAAGATGAATAATAAAGCACCCATATACCTCTTGGCGCCTGTACCTGTAAGATTATTGATGATGCTTGAAAGCGGTTCATTTTAACATACTCAATTTCGACATTTTACTAAATTGTTTAATTGTTTGATAATCTTTGATGTGCCGCTAGACATGCCTTTGGAGAAATTACTTGAAAAAGTATAAAATACAAAAGTAGTGCTTGGAGTGCTCGTGCTAAATTTTCCTAACGCGATTTTAGTCTATAAAATACTTTTGGAATCCAAACTAAATATCATTAAAAGAAATCCCAACTGATTTGGTAACTTGGATTAAAAGTCTCGTTTATTTAAAACAAAGTTTATTATAGAGTTTGTTATGCTCATTATTAGAAAGAAAAGTTACGTACACCCGTAAATTTTTTTAACGGCGGGACAGTAATACTTGTTTAGCTATTTATTGATTTCGTATCGAAAACGTTTAAGTCGCATTTTTAAGAGGTCATTTTATTGCCATCGGGTATGTTCAGACATTGCGTTGGATTCCAGATCAAAATTACAAATCTAAATATTCCAGCTTTTTTCATTATTTTGGTGCTGCCCGGTTGGGGCCATATTTTTCTCTTCCAGGTACCTCTGGAATACTTTCCAGCCAGGTGTAATCCGTGGCTTTATTTATGGTATTAGACCTTAAATCTCAGTTGAGAATTTGAGAAAGTTGAGAATTCGAGTCAAAAATTTCTTAAACGCAAAATTATAAATTAAAAAAAGTCTCTAATTGGTTTCTTGATCTTTCTGTAACTACAGTAACCACGCTTTGATCGATCAACTTTTTTCACCTCTTTTCTTAATTTTTATCAATTTTATTAAATAAACAATCAAGTTCCACACCAATCGAGTATCCAACCAATCGAGTTGCACAGAAATGGAGTTCCACTGTAATAACTAAAGAAATAAGGGCATTATTTGTAGCAACTGTTTAAAAAAAATTTATGACTTTACAAGGTCATGTCATATTCCCCCAGACCTCCCGGTCTCCACGTTTAAACTGCATGTTCTCCTTAACTTTTTGTTTTTATTTAGCTCTCTTTATATCAACTTCATAGCGAAATAAACAAAATGTACCTCAAGGGGTCGGTTTAAATCAGTCATTTCCAAAATGGTCTATACCGACCAGTGGCGGCTTATCATAAAGGGCCCAGGAGCACGTGCCCCCCCATCCCAAAACCAAAAACAAAAGAAGGATATATTTTCATTATAAATAAATATTTTAAAAACAATTTTTTTTATTTTGTGCTCTCCCACTAGAAAATGTCACGAGCCGCCACTGATACCGACCCCCAAGGGTTCCAAGGAAATCTCCTGCAATGGGAGTTCACGATTCTGGGTTACTTCTCTACACTGAAGTACGCTGGCTGTCAAAAGGTTTAAGGCAAAAGGTTTTCTTCACTTTTCAAGACGGTTTTAGAGTTTTGGGATGCTAAAGGTGCTCGCTCACTAGGCGTTGCGATGCAACGTGAATTTTGATGCTTAGAGAAATTTGATTCTACGTAAACTTCTCTAATGTGATAACTGATAATAATAATCTAATGTGCTTCCAGCTTTAACTTTCCATTTTAAAATATAAATGAAATAAATGGAAACCATCAGGCATTCCTTGTTGCTAAATTTAATGAAATTTACACGTTTAGACAGTCTTAATTAAATAAAAATTTATTACCAAAATTAATCAAATGAAACAATACATTGGACACCGCGAATTTCACCTATTTTCAAATTTGGTGCTGAAAAACTGCTAGAATGATGATATTTCAGCCTACGTTCAACATTTACATGCCCTTCACACAAACTTAGAAACTAGGTTTGATGATGTGTTATCTATACCAGGGGTGGCAAACTTTGATTTACATGAGATCGACGGTTATATTACTGGTAGTTTTCTACAGCTTTTTCCTTTTTTGAAAGAGCACTTATTGATTTTTAAAATGAAGTGAAGATTAATGAATTGGGCTCAGCGGTTACTTCACAGTTTTATTTTGAAAATCGATTTTTACATGTATTTTCACATTTACAAGTCAATTGCTACGTTACAAAGGTATTCTCTTGACGGTACGTGTGCACAATGTAAAAACTAGCCATAGTATATGGTACTAGCCAAAGTGTACTTATTACCCTTATTTTTGGGGTTCATTTACCGCGAGGTGTACTTAATACCCCAATTTTTGAGAAAATTTAATCTTATTATCCGGGTAATTTTCAAAGGTAAAATTAAACCTGTATTTTTACAGTGTAAATTTACTCTCAAAAATTTGGATTATTTTCACCGGTAAAATTACACCCATTTTATATAGCGCTCCTCCAAGCTGCCGTGTGTCAATCACTAGATGACAATGTCAATTGAATGCAAAGAAAATATTTATTAAAATTTTGGAAAAACTACCGGGTTTTCCGCAGATTTTATTTTTTTATGTATACTATAGCCTATTTACTATCACTTTTTCTAAAAATTTTGTCGAAATCTAAGGCCGTAGATTACTACCGGCTCCCAGATCGACTTTTTATCTTTTTTAGCTTTTACGTTATAATAATAGAATTTTTTTTAAATTTCACCTCTGGTCTATATCACATTAGCTTATATCAATCAATACGATGAAATTGAAGAAACGGATGTCATGTTGCAATAAGAATTGATCGGATTAAACACCAACGAAGAACTTAAGGTGTGGTTTAGAGAAGGATATCCGGAATCCTGACATCAGAGAGACACCTTTACATATCCTGCATTACGGATTATCGCGAGAAAGTTTCTGATAGGTTTTCTATCTTCGTACCACGAGGAAAGGGGTTACCCTATCAAAGTGTGAACTCTGTGTCAGCTTCAAAAACACATTCAAATTGATGAATTTGTGAAATATCAATATTTGAAATGCAGGGAGTCTACCCAAAACAGAAAAAATTGCCAAGTGGTCTATGGGACAACTGAGTTTGTGGACCTCTGGTTTAAATGTTGTTTAAATGATCCCATGACTTGATCAAAACCCAGAATACGGATTATTTACTCTGAACAATAAACAAAAAATATCAATGTGAAAAAATCAAAAATAAGGCGTCCGTCGATTGGTAAATCGCCAAAATATCAAAGTGGGAGCAGAATATAAAATTAAAACTATATTAAAAAAAATTAAACAAGCTACTGACAAGAATTTCAAACTGTCATTTATTTGTTTTTTCGGGGGGGGGGGGGGAGTAAGCAAACTTAAGTTTAAATAATATAAAAAGAAAACAGGAGAAATAACTGATTTTACAGATTAAAAATATAATTTTCGAAATTTTTAATTCTGATTCATAAATTAAAATACCTATATATTTTATATTGTTTAAATTTTAAACTTTAGAATAAATTTTCCACTTTCATGCTTTTTTTAAACGATAATTTAAAAAAATTGTATGATAGCTGTGTTTACTTGTTTATTTATAATTTCAAAAAAAAAAAATTAAAAATCCTAATCCAGCAGTAGGGAGAAGCTATTGTATTTTTCTATTGACACCTATACTATCTTGAATGACCCTTTCCGAGCTTGAGGTATAACAGAGTTCAATAAATTTAGAATAAAGTAAAGTAAATTTGAGTACTTTTGATATAACAAATCTGACAAGAGTATCATTAAAAACTATTTATTAAAAGTTAAAAATTTACATTAATGTTGATAGATTGTTTGGGTAGGATGACGACTTTTAATGTTCAAACATAATAAACGATAGAGCTTGAGGTTACAATACAATGCCAACATCAATCAATAATTTAATTTTAACTTCAATTTTTAATTGAAACTTTCTTAATCAAATTAAGGTTGCCGTAATCGACAAAAAAGTACAAAATAGTGCGAAAAACTGGAGTTCTTATGAAGATGTGAATTTGTTCTTACACCAAATTGGTCAAATACAGGAAGCATTGTTGTTTTTTTTTTGTTTAAGAAATCATAATTGAGGAACAAGCAGCAAAGATGCTTTAACCTTTTTTTGAGTTTTTGTTGTATAAAAACAATTATAAAGTTAATTTAGTTTGATGAACGTTAATGATTATGTGTGGCGTATAATGTACAAATTCAATTAAAAAATTTGCCCACTGAATAAGCATACAAAGATTTAAATGATATATAATTAATCATAAAAATTATAGCTATTTGGTTAATGATTTACTATATAAAAAGGTACGATTGTTTGTGTAATTGCGTAAAAATTTCTCTATTGTGCCTTCAATTTCGTGCTGCGACCTCTTTAAATTTCAAGTTCGTTCTATATGAGGTTTACTGTAGGAAAAGTCCTTGAATGCGAAAGCGTAAGTTTTCCTTTCTTCCTTTTCTTGCCCTGAATTTATCGATAATTTTCCTCGTAATCTGAAACAATGGGATAACGAATGGTCAGCATGCATGTCAAATGAAATTATCTGAAATTATAATAAAAAAATTGGCCCATTCCCATTTAGCGTGATTATTTTAACTTCCGAAACTTTGGTTTCCTCGCATTCGCTAATAAGTGATAAGTACAGTTTTTTTTATATTTTATTCATGTTAGCATTGTTTAAAACTTTTATTATGAGCACGACATTATTTAATAAATTGTTTTCGCATATTTTCTGCAAAAACTATTATTAATGAAGTTTTCCTTCTGACGGATACATTATAACCACGGTCAGTCGTAACAGTTGACTAATTTGCTAAGCCGGGATGATAAGATTGCTAATGTTTTAATTTTAATTATTGCGATGAAGAAAAACATAAATCAAAAAGGTAATATTGGGAAGGATTTTTAAAATTTTGAAAAAATCAAGTTAAGTCGATGTAACTACAATATTAGTCAATAAATATCCCATCTTCTGTCAACTTTCCGACGCAGTCAATTGGTCATGCGTCATGTTAAAGAATGAGCTTTTCTTTGTCGGTTAATATGATCTAATTTAATATATACGGTAATTTTTTATTCCTATTAATCATTTCTAACACCTAAACGTGTTCCTTTTGACAACGAACGCTTATTATTACGTATCAATATTTTTGCAAAGTATTTTTTAATCAATTTTTCTGGGATAGTTAATTAAAATAAAAAACCGAAGAGTACAACTGTATTAATTATTGTAAAATTGGTTTAGAGGTGTAGGTCGTCTTGGTATACACGATATAATTTTTTGTAGACGCGAATATAAAAAGTTGAGTTTCTTTGACGTTAGATGGATCATTTTTCAAATCGCTTGCGGCTCAGCTAGATGTTTTGATGCGGGCCTATTATATGAAGAACTCAAAGTTATTTTTAAAATACGCGGCTGTAAAAAATAACTTAAAACAGATAAAGATGGAAGCCATTTGGTTTGTTCCTTCACCGGAACTTGATTCATCCTTGGATATGGAGTGGAGACAGGGTCGTCTAACAAAAACCTAAGAAAAATAGTCTTTATAAAGATGATAAAAGCACGTCTTTGCATGTTATATGACAAACACGAAGTGAGTGACTGAGATATTCTACAAGAGATTTTATTGTTGACGACTTTGTTCGTTGATATTTCGCCGTTTTTAAAAATGCGGATTATAAATGAAACCGGCTTTTGTATTCTTGATGTACATTTTTAAACATGAGAATCGTGTATCGTTCGTTCACAATTTTTGTCTAGAAAATGGGGGAGTTTTTAGCGATTGCACAAAATATCAATAATTGGCATTCAGGGAAGCGTTTTCAAATAAAACTAAAAATCGCGCTAAGCTGGATTTTTTACATCAACTGAATATGAAATGAGACTTTTTCAATTAAATCACAATTTGGAATATACCAAAACGGGGTTGGGAATTGTCAGCAGCTGCGCCATCCTGAACTGTCTGCCAGCAATTCGTCAAATCGAGCTGTGCAAGAAATTTACGCAAAGCTTTCCATGGCATAAAAATCCAACGAATTAAAAAAAAAAACGCGATTGTAAATTAATCTGCATTTTTCCACTATTAATATAATAATGCAGCAAGAAAAGCCATCGACCCAAGTTGCACCGACCCTCAAGACCCTCCCGCAATCGCTCAGCTTGCCTGAGACAAGACAAATCGAATGTCAGCCGCTAATAAGTATCTAGCAATCGTTGGACAAATGTATTTCCTTGCTCGTCGAGGCCGACACAAAAACTCATCCCGTGCTTTGTAATTTGTATCGCTAAAGATAATCATAAGACTCAAACAGGATTCGAAAGGAATGCATAAATTTGATGAGAAACCACCTGAATTACCTGTCGCTCTGAATAATTGAGTTCCTTCACTATCACCATTGTTACCTTTTATTACTCGCATAAACCATCGAATGCTTTTGGAAACAAATTAAAATTTTTATTGTTATCCGATTTTCGTGATAACCCAATTTAACTTAGCAAATTGTATAAAACAACGACGTCGAGGCGCTCGCCAGTGGCGTTCTTGTTAACTATCCAATAAGAGGCAATCAGTGGCTTGTCACTGTCGTTACGCTACTAGTGACGTCACACGTGATGGATTACTCTTCTTAGATCCTCTTGCATGGATTTTCAACTTGTTGGTTGTCTAGTTGTTCACGTTGTTGACGTTGTTTAGGGTGCTTGTTTTCTAAGATTTCCACCATCTACATTACAAAATGACATCCTTCGGAACGTATTCGTCTGTAACGTTTAATTAAACTTAAGAATGTTATTACGGCAAAATATAAATTGCGAATTTATTATTTTTATCTTCGTTGCATCAAGTCTTAAGAAATTATGAAAGCACTAACTTTTAGCCACTCTTTTCATTGTATTCAAGCTCCCCACGTTCAACTGCTCCCTATGGACCCACAAAGCTATTACTTAATGAACGAATTAATGGAATATTTACTCGCCCAAAAATTGTTTTTGTGTGCGTAACTCAATAAAATTGCATTTTAAAAGCCGGGGGTTAACCGTTTCGAGCAGGTAACAAATTCTACCGGCGTGTGCGACGAGTTGCATATCGCCAAGGTGAAAATGTCAACTCTTAGAGTTTTAAATTATCGAAAAACTTTAATAAACTAAAAGGTTTGTATTAGGGAGGTAAATTTTCAAACTAATACAGTCTAAACACTTCCTCGGTATTGAGGTTACATGTAACATAATCAAGAAAGATAAGCAAACGTTGAGAACCCTCACGGTAAATACTTACTAAAGAGGGAAATGAGAAGCTTTGGGGTGAGTAATGAGCAAGTCTCTATCTGGAATGCTCCGAATCGGGATCAATGACAAGTGCAAGCGAAGAGCGGTTAATAGGTGTTTGTGATAACGGGGATGCGATAAAGCGAGTGGTAAATATACTGGAAACGGAAAATGCATGATCAATGAGAATGCCTACGTAGCAGGAAATTATTTCTGAAAATTTTGTTTTAATCTTTCCAACTTATTATTAATTGGATTTTTAATTGTTTTTAAACAAATTTAAATTTCACGTTTCGGAATTTTCCAAGATGTGAAATATTATAACACTAATTAATCGCACCACGGCACGAGGTATCAATTTTCCTCGCAATTACCATCGTCAACTTTTGCCATATGTCGGATGAACCTTTCGATTCTCGACGTCGACACACCAAGCCGGAATGTTCCGTTGGGTTTTTAGTTTTCTTTTGCAAAACTAATTTTCCTATAATTAAACCATATTACTTTTTAGTATGGACAATTTAAAAGCGTAACTAGAAATATTTTAAATAGTCTCCATTGATATCTCTCAGCACGTTGACAAGATTTTAAGTAGTTGTCGTTTTAGTCATTACGTGAACATAAAAAGGAAGCGAAGTCGATAAAGAAGTTAACACGGCAGCCTGATAAGTGAAAACTTTATCTTAAAGTTTCATAAATTTTAATAAAGTGTTTTCGTATCGAATATCAAATGAAATCGAAATTGCGTATTTTCGTGTTTTGGTAATCATTTGGAGTTGGTCGCGTCGATAAAGTTATATTATTTCATCAACGTAAAAATATCATCTTACAAAAAAAGTTATGGTAGGTATATCTGTTTGTTTGTACGTTTGGTCTCGCTTCCCTCTGATATAAACGAGCCCCTTTATTATAAATCTTTCCCGTTTAAATGTGGTGTAGACATACAACATAGAGCGAGCGATGTAAAAGAAAAAGAATTAGCATAATCAGAATAATTTCCAGCAGCTGACAGTTTATTTTCTTCTTTTTCTTTCTTCCCTATCGCTAAATTCGAGGTTTACGTTAAAAACTTTCTAAGGCTCTGAATGTTTTAGTAAAGTTATAGCTTTCGAATGCTTTGCATATAGAAAGAGTGGGTAGAGGAATTATGGTATGGAGCTTGAAGAATAGGGTGTCGATACGAAGGCACGAAAACTATCAAATATTGAAATAAAATTCATCTCCTAACATCACTAACAGCTGCCACTTGTTTTAACACTTTTTCAAATCTTAAACAAATATTTAAAAAATTCAATTTCATTTCTATAACATCCTTTTTAAATTATCCAAATTTAAATGATTTCATATTGAAACCGAAATCCACGAAAAAAATTCTAAAGTAGAAATAAGTGGTCCACGCACTTAGGAATCTTTCGGGAAGACCATTTAAGTTTTCAAACCGCACACACGCGTGGACAGAGATTACACACGTTCCTAGCTTTTCAGAATATCAAACACGAGATAGTCCTTTTCCAATGTTGAAAGTTCAGGTCACGTCTATTTTCGACATTCACGAAACTATGGCGACACCTGCAGTCATAAAAAGTGTAGCCACGCTTTCCTGTTGCTTAATCATTCAAAATAACTAAAAAGTTACTTTGCCCGATTTTATGTTTTAATTTAAATATTCAATGGCCAAATTATACCTACGAAAAACTATTATTATTGGTGTCGCTCGTAATGCGATTTTTATATTGCCTAAATATGTATGTTGAATTACATATCGACATTTAGTATATTTTTGATAAAGTTGTATGGTATCTATCTATAGATTAAAGTATTCAAAATGTTTGGTTAGCATTTGATGCTACCCTCCTATGCGTATCAGCAGAATTCAAATGTAAATATGCCATGTCATCGGAGTGGCAGCACTCTCGGATCTTGCTGTCTGTCAGTTTAAACCGTCTCAAACAAGATGGATGGGTGTTGAATGGAAATCGTGCAAGTGCTCGGATCTATGACTAAAGGGTGCATATCATAGTAATAATATAATTCAAATATTACACACGACATAGAATTAAAAATGCACAAATACATACATACATTGGGTGATCCATAACACTGCGATAATAATATTATGTAGGATATTAAAAAAAAAGAAAAAAAAATTTTAATTATTATTATCTATATTATAAGTTATAGATATGAGGGTGTACTTTCATTTTATTTATAAACGAAGGAATCTCGACCGTATTTGTAGTCTTTTAAAATTCATTAAGTACAAATCCAAATTATAAATATTCTACTACAACGATAACATTGGCACGAGGTTGGGGTATTTCATAAAATCCCCCGAGCCCCCCGGTTTAAACTGCGTACTCTCTGAGATTTTACTTTTTACTTCAGGTCGGCTCAGTCCGGTGCCCAGTGGTGGAGCTATGATAGGGCAGTTCGGTGTGGAGCATAGGGGCCTCTAACAGAACATATTTTGATTTAAGCTATGAAATTTTATTTTACTTAACTATACATTACTTCATATATTATACTTTATTTTAGGACAGAGGGGCTTCTTCAAATATTTTGCACCGGGGCCCCAACAACACTCGCTACGCCCCTGTCCGGCCCAGGTAGATACGATATAAAATAATGGAAGAATTCTTCACTTTACGGCTGAATTTGTTTAATATTATATTTTACAATACATACTATAAGTACCTATATACCACACCATTTACTTGAAATTAACTTTTAAGTTCATTATTATTTATTATATTAGTAGGTAAGTTTTAGTTCATCTAATGTTTTCTCTAATTAATTAATATAATAAACAATGATGTTCATAGTTTAAGGCTACATATATTGTAGTAAATATTTTTTTTATTTTAGCGCCTAGGCACTAAAGTTGTTTACTACTCCATGCTCTAAAACAAAAGAAATATTAATTAAATTTAAAAATAATTTTTTGTTTCCAGAAGAATAACAGATTGTTTTCCGATTGTCAATTCAAAAAACTTTCAAACAATTATTGCTACAAAAAATTATAATCTATTAAAATATTATGTAGTATTTTTTATTGGTTCAAATTTTATGAATATTTTTACTTGTATGTCCTGATTTTACATTATGTAGGTATGTTAGATCTATTTATTTTTTTGATGTTAAATAGAAACATTTTAGGCAACCATTACATTTTGAAACACGTAATTTAAAAATAATAAATCGCAAAGCAAATTTAATATAACAGACGGATAATTTAATAAATATTTAATTAAGATATTATGTGTTTGTTAAAGCTAGGGTTGCTGTGCTTCACAAGAAATAAGTCATATTCTTTATTTGTTGAAACTTTTGAATGATAATTATATTTTAGAAATCTTTTAGGGTACCTACGTCAACTTCTTATTATTATTCGAAGTCATAATCAACAAATAAGGATGAAAATGTTTGCTTTCTTCACGTGGTTTCTCCTGCCCGAAGGAGTAAAGGAATCCTCGTACGTCGTTGTACGTATTCGTTTGAATTTTTAGGATCCTTGTGGACAAAAATATTAATTTAATTTAATATGAGCGGTTTTTGCATTCGATTGCTTATTGTATAAAAATTTCCCATCTTGGGATATAATGTCTTGCTTATAGTAGTTGTTTGGTTTTTTCCTGTACATTTCATACTTTCTTAAAAATTACAAATTTTACTGTTACCAAGTAAACGTAGCAAAATATGTCCAATTAGTCATCTATTTTGTAATGAATCATAAGAACGGTTGATGGTATTATCTGAGATCTACCTGCTATTTAAATAAACCTTTGGAAGCTATGGGACTTATACTTTGGTTTTTCATTGTACATATCAATAAAATAAGATTCACATCAAATGGAAAGTGATATGAATTAATAATCTTAAATTAAGTCAAAGCAATACAAACCAATAACTTTCCATTGGTAAAAAAATCGCGCTACCAGTTGATCGCACTTAACAAGCAAGTTTGCAAAAATTTTCACCTGCAACTCATTAAATAACAAACACATACTTAATTAAATAAAGCTTATATCTGTCTTAAGTAATATATCTATTATTTATTATATGTAAACACGAATATGTAAGGTATTCTCGTGCCACTTACTCAATTGATAAATTAATGTTACTCGACCTGACTTGATCACACTCATTATTTTGAGAGAATTTAAAGTTATTATCAGAGGCGTATTAAGCAAGTTTGACGCCACAAGCCTTTAATATTTTGCGCCCCTATCTCACTATCTTCGGTTTTCCAGTTGACCCTTTTTTTAAATTAGAAAAATTTATAAAGAAAATGTAACTAATTATTAATAATAATTAAGACGGTTAATGATTAGGTAATTGAGCATACGTAAAACAAATATATGCTTGAAACGGTTTTTTTCGTGATGTCGCATTGGCGAAAACATTCATGATGTCGTCAAAATTTATGCTATTTAATTCATCACTCTCGATGCACATAAGAGCCAATGCGTTCAATTTTTTATTGGATAATGTAGACCTGTGGTAGTTCTTCACTCTTTTCAATGCTGAAAACAATTTCACCCCCGTACAGTTTGTCACTGCTTTGCAACAAACATCAGCAAATATATTGTAAATTTTCCCGTCTTTTAATTGTCTTAGAAAATCTAACAATCCATTCGATGAAAGACCTATGTAGATCTTTGACTTGAATTATCTCAGCTCCTAATTGGTCATCGAGATCATCGTTGTACTTTTTAATCAAGGTTAACCCTTAATCGCTATCGTGAGGTCTCCCAGACCGCATCAAGTTTGAATTAAAGGTGTTTTTATATGCCGATAATTCTTTTTGTGTTATTAAATGTTAATAAAATCTTAAAATTAATTACTTTTTAATTTTTTATGGCTTACTAGAATACCAATTAAGACTCTGTTGCAAAAAAATAACCAAAAGTTAAGTTGTACGTGGGTTTACAAAATAAACAAAGCGCGGTCACTGAGACCGCACAGTAGTTATAGTGTGACAATTATTTGACGTTAGCGATTAAGGATTAAACAGATTTTCATTAAAAGTAATAAATCTATTACAATATAGATAGAATATGCAGGCTACCAGCTACAAAGCTTTTCTCGTAAAAGAAACTGCAAGCGGGAAAATAAAATAAAGCGCTGCAGATATATAGCCGTCCACATAATTATGTAGAATAAAATTCTTTTATTTCTAAAACAAGATACCTACTTAGAATTTTAATTACGAAAATAAAAAGTATATAATAATTTTTACAACTCCTGAAATTTAATTTTGCGTCTCCCGAAATTTTGCGCCCCTGAAATTTTGCGCCACAAGCCCGGGCTTCATGGGCCTGTGGGATAATACGCCACTGCCGATTACGTCAAATCAGAGCATGTGAGCTTGCTCTCATTTTGCAAAGTTTGCTTATTTACACCTTTTGAAGAATATTGTTTTCAAAAATGTATATTTGGTCAAATTTTTATTAAGTAAGCATATATTCTTGGAAATTTCATATTTGGTCGTATTTTGTAATATTTTAAAAAATATTGTTTTTGAACTTTGGTCATAATTAATTCAAAATTTACAAATAAACAGGTTAAATGAACAATAATGCAAATAATTTTAATATTAAGCTTTCAGCAATGGAATTCTGCTATCTTAAATTTTTTTTAAATTTTGAATATATTATTAATATTATTTATTCCTGTGTTAAAAGTACAGACAGTATTTTTAACACTTTTTAGTCACACTGGGTGTATACATACACCCAACCTATATTTTCCACCTGAATACCAAACCTAAACTAAGAGTTCTTTGATTTTATCCATTGGTTAAAAATTAAAAAAATTATAGCAGTTTTCTTGAAAAACATCCCATTTTCGATATTTTTCTATAATTTTTTTCGCTCATGTAAATGTAAATTATTAAACTCAATAAAGATTTAGATTTAGTTTAAAAGCTTATGATGGGCATTAAGTTAAAAGTTTTGGTAGGCGATTATTTTATTTTGAAAATTAAAAAATAACATTGGCGAAATAAAATATATTAAATATTTTATGAAATAAAAATTAGTGTTCTTTGTTTAAAAATTGAGTTTCAGTATAATTCGATTTAAAAAATGAAATGAAATGAAATTTGAAGAATAAACTAATAAAACTGAAGCTTAAATATCAGAATTTTTGCTTGTTATTTATAAAACCAAAGCGATACGTATTCCTAGGGATAGTTCTTGTGAAAAACCAAAACTATTAGCCGAAGATACAATATTTATAGATGCCGAAACCAGGAATCGACATATAAAACCTTAAAAAAAAATATCAAAAATTAACAATATGGAGTAAATTTTCAATGAGCATAGGAGGAAAAGAGATAAAAGCCATGATGGAAACAATTATTACTAAAAAACAAAATGAAAGATTGAACAGAGATAAATAAGTGCGAATTTAAAAAGGATTTTAGCAGAGGAAATAAAAAAAAGTCAAGAACAAACGTGTGTTCTATTAGAGAAAATTTTAGTCGGAAAATTAGGAAACGAGTTATGCGCTAATAAGCTCAAAATTGGATAAAATGGAAAATAAATGGAAAAATTCATGGTTGGTGTTTAGAAAAACATTTGCTGTAGATGGGATCTCAAAGGAATGAGATTGATGAAGAAAATATGAAAGATGTTATGGACAAAATTTTAATTATCGGAATCAGGGAGCATAAGAAAAAGTTGCTTGAAAATATAAAACTTAGATCTTCCTCTAGAAAAAAATGAAAATTGGACATAAAATAGTACATTATGCACCAAGGGAATAAAGTGATACTTTTTTGGCCTGAGGGTAAAGGTTTGTTTGCACGAGGCGTAGCCGAGGGCAAAAATTACCCTCAGGCCAAAAAATTCACTTTATTCCCGAGGTGCATATACTGTTTTTTGCAATTGCGGAAGGTAAAGTACTTACTTCGACAATAATTACGAAATTTTAATTAAAATTTGTTCAATAAAGCACGTGGTTGATAGTACCAAAGTAAATAAAGCATAATTGGTTATATTATTATTGCCAACTAGAATTTTTTCACTAAAAATTTTTTCACCAAAAGGTACTAGAATGGTTCAGTTACATTTGTGCCTTTGATGGAATAAGACGTGTCAAAAGGCTAAAACGTTGAAGTCGTTGACCATGTGGTCGCAGTATTCTATGATCAAGGCTGTCACCAAATTGGAAAATAAGATTGACATCGGCAATTTCCACAAGTTATCCGCTTTTATGAAGCGGAAAAACGCAGGATATGTTCCGAAAAAATCGCGCGTCGTAACCTCTGACCACGTGGTAAAATTTTTAAAAGGTCGCCTCGTGAGAATTTTTTTGTAGCTAAAGTAAGTGCTTTTTATTTATTTACCAATTTATTTCACTGTAGGTTGCACTAATATTGGAATCACAAATTACGGTCAAGTTAACATAAATATAAATGTTACTAAATAATGAGAATTAAATTGATAATAAAATCTGGTGACTTCTTTTTTGCCCGGCAGTAACTTCTTTTTTACCCGGCAGTAACTTCTTTTTTGCCCTAGGGCAAAAAAGTACCACTTTACACCCGCCAATCAGGGTCTAAAGTGAGTACTTTACCCCCGCTATTGCAAAAAAATAATTTTGAAATGGTTCAACGAGAATTTGGAAAAATTAAACACAAAAGAAACTTTGCTGGAATCAAGGTTTGAAAATTTTATATAACTTGTGATTTGACTTGGCTTCAAATTTGTAAACAAGATAATTTGATGTTGTAAATTGATAATTTTATGAATAATTAATTTTGAAAGTTGATTGACTTAAAAATTTCTTTTTTGTTTATGTTGAACAATTATTTGAATTTTCTAAATACGAATATTTTCAAATTTTTTGTGATAACTTGGTTATTGCTTTTAAGTTCAAATATTACACCTTGTGCGAAAATTATGTAGTAGTATTTCATGCAAACATAAAATTATCCAATAAATATCTATTAATTTTTATTATAAAAATAATATACAATATATATCTACTCAATTTAAAATTTTTAAATCACACACTTAAAAATTTAACAAAACTTTTACAGGACTTAATTTATATTTAATTAAAAATATCACTCAAAAATATATTAGTATCCTAAATTTCAAACACACAATTCTTAAATGCATTTGCATACATGCATGGGCGTCTTTTAGGAAGAGTAAAAAAAATAGTTTCCTTTTAAAGTTGTATGAAAATTGACTTTCGTTTAATAATCAATATCAATATTAATTATTTTCTTGATTTTAATTTTTCATGTTATATAATTTCTCTTAAACTATTTTTTTATCACGTTATTAAACGTTTATTACAGAAATAAATTAAATTTTTTTTATATTGTGGAGTTTAACTCCCCCTCTCTTTCCGAAGAAATGCTATAAACACCCACGAATAGATGATAATAGTTAAATTAGTTAAACTCAATTTTGATTTTTAGAACTGAGTTTTTTTGTTAAAAAATGTCAAAAATAAGAGTATTTACACTTTGCCAATTTTCAAACTCAAAATTTGTAAATACTTTTGTCCTACCATAATGTAGGACCCACTACTGCTTCTTGTATAATTTATAGAACGGTAAAATCTGTAGACGAGTTTGTTTGACTCGAGTTGGGCGAAATATTGCCTGGATAATTATTCACCGTTTCGTACGTTCCATAATTAAAGTTTGTATTTACATTACTTTGATTTTGGATTGCCACGTTTTGCTGCATATAGGCATTGCATGAATTATTATTGGCAAACATTTGCTCGTTGATCTGATTTTCAGTAGAAATCGGATAATTTGCATTATAATAAATATTTTCTTGGTAGTTGGTAGGAGAATTGTATTCCTCTGTTCCGATCATTTCATACTGGACATCCGATAGGTTGACATGGTCTTGTATGGGTGCTATGGCGCTGGGAAAATTATTGGGGTCCATAGTGGTACTTACATGCAAAGATGGTCTCAGATTTGGCATTTGCAATGGACTGTAAGTGTTGCACTGATAGCTTGGGTTTTGGTGCTGCATTATTGGTTGAAATTGATTCAGTTTTTCAACCTTCATTTCTTGATTGTAATAACCAGTTGCAGAATTCAAAGATTTGCCTTTTCGTCCCTCCGATTTTTTATCTTTCATTCGACGATTCTGAAACCAAATTTTGATTTGTCTCTCGGATAAAGTTAACTTGATTGCTAAATCATTCCTTGTTAATCTGCATAAGTATCTGTTTTCTTTAAAATTTTCTTCGAGTTCGCATAATTGAGTAGACGTATAAGCAGTTCGTTGGCGTTTCGGTTTTCTTGTGGTGGAAACCGCTCGTGCTTCTGAAATATAAAAAATGTTAATCTTTATATAAAACTTCGAGTCTAAAAATACACGAATTGATATGAAAGGAAGGATAAAGAAAATAAAACTGGGCTATTCTTCATTGTCATTTTTTCATCTTTAAATGTCGAACCTTCCTATTATAAAACGGTTTAACTAGAGCTGGAACGTTGAAGCGAATAAGTCAATAAAGAATAATTCTTAAAGGGGAATGTTGGCTGGAGATTGGTGTATGAATAAAACAAAAGTTTTAACAATGAAGTTTAAGTTTGAATGTAACCTGTGTGATTGGGTTACGAATAAGTCCTGATTTTTATGATTAGAAAATTTTGTTATGTCTTAGTAAGAAGGAGGTAGTAAAATATGCTAAACACATATGGAGCATTCAACAGGCGGCTAGTTCCAAGTTTGCTTTGTTGCCATATTCTCACGTTTCACTCCCCATGGGACCAGACAGGGGCATTACAAGATTGTTGTTGCTATAATCCCTCGAGAGCTTTAAACATTTTCACTTTGAAATTTGCGGTTCCGACAAGCTACTGTGCGGTTTATTTCCCAGTTTCATGTTAACTAATAAGATTTATGTGAATGCGAGCATAGCGAAGAAACAAAACTGAGGATTACGGTTATCTAAATTCAAAAATGGGATGGTACGATATGATGAGAATATGAAAGAACGTGAGATTGTTGAACCTGTCAATCATCATATAAGCGAGGGATGCGGCCATGTTGCTAGCATCCCTTAACATTTGACGAGTGCTGACAGATTTCAAAGCACCATCCAATCCCTCTCCAGTTATTTGAACCCAATATAAAATTACCGATAAATTTACTTATCAACTTTGAAGTAAGAAAGATTGGAGAAACAAGTTTCGGTTTGTTTTGAATTGGTGGTCAAAATAACACTTGATAAGATCAGTGCATGCGTGACTACATTCAATTCTCGTGTCAAAAGAATAATGGCGGATTTATCCTTCATTATTATAATTACTGAAAAATTGATTTGACTTGCTTTATAACTACTACCGAAATTGCGATGAACAACTTAATAAAAATTGGTGTAATTTCGTGGAAAACTGAACTTTTTTAAAGTTTACATCAAATTCGAAAAGTTCGCAAATAATCATTTTATTTTTAGTACTAATTTAAAAGCATACATCAAATAAAAACTATTAAAATAATTATGACTCTCGGGAATTTTCATGTCAGACTTTAATACTATCGAAACACGAAACATCGTTTCTACGAACTACAAAAAATGTTAGTATTGAAGTAGAAAAGCATTGGCATTAACTCAATACTGGGGCTATTGATGTTAATCATTAATATGATGGGTAAAGACAGCAACTGGGAAAATACCCGATGTTCGTTCCAAGTGAAGAGGGGTGCATTTAAGCATTAATTATTTACTTTACTTTTTTTAATTAAAATTCTTTCAATTTGACAAAATCGAGATAAAATTCATCTGATTTAATCCATACCTCGTCGGTTAAATTTATGTTAATCGATTTGTGATTTTTTAATCATTTTTCAAACAGTACTTCCTGGATTCGATGCAAACAATTTATTCAAATACAATATCGGTAATTTCAAATTTAAAAAACTTCGATAAATGAAATGTATGCCCTAATCTAATTGTCCGCCCGTTTTTATTCCAAGGCCGGTACTGGACATCGGTTTTTTGATCAGATATTTAATTGAATCGAATTCGTTGATTATACAAATTAACCTACGCTTAATGAAACCGTTCAAACGTTTGCGTTCAAAAATAAAATAAAAATAAAAAACTCACCAAACTTATTCATTTCGTCCGCAATGTTGAAACTGGAATCGCAAGCTCGGTAAGTGACGTTGTTGCTTCTCCTTGGAGTTTCTTGTTTGGCTTTAAAGTGAAACGGCTGTAAAAAATAAATTAAAACGTCTTCCAAATATTCAAAATAAATAATCTTACCTCGTTTTGGTTATTAAAACTTGGGTTGTGCAAAGTCTGATAATTTAAGTTTCCATTAAGGACGAAATTATTAACACTTCCGTTAAAAGTAAATTCTTGAAATTTAGCCAAAAGATCAATTCCCTCAAAATCATTTTGATTCGGAATCGGGCTGCTGGAAACGACGGCGCCTGGCGACGTGTAAGGTGGAGGTAGCCGATTATTAGAAAAACAATTTCCTACATTTTGAGTTCCTGGATTTGGACTTCCCGATGGTGTGATGTCTTCCATGTTTTCTCTTGATGTGCAATTTTCACTGTGTTAACTTCAGTAGAGTTGTCGACGCAATAACAACCACAACTATATTCCAAGTTTTTATAACCTTTTTAAAATTTTGACTTTCTCTTTTAGGGGAGGTAAATTTCTTGACCAATAATTTAACTTTGCGAAAGTTAAGTACTTCTAATCTCTATAGCAAATCCACCCTTTGTTTACATCAAACACGATAACCTTTTGGAAGCTTTCGACGTCTATTTTGCATATTTCTTAAACTTTACGTGGCACACCAAAACGGTTCTATTACCAAATTATTACTAACGTATTTTGTCTTTTGTTTTTATGAAATTGACAGGTTATTGCCAGTGGCTATAGACAAGTTGCGATAGTTGACTACATTTTTCACCTCAAGTAAAAGTAAAAGCTTTGTCGAACGATAAAAATTTCGTGATAAATATTAAAAATATTTTATTTATTTCAAATAAGCTGAGGTCATCAATAGACAAAAATTTTAATTTCAGGTACAATTTTGAAAAGTATCTTATCGGGCATCTTTGTCTAATTCTAATATTAGATAACCGATTGTATAGATTGTGATAACAGATTCTTTGAACATCTCATAAACACACATTTTTGTTTTTTGACCCCAAGTCCTGATTATGAATTCAAGAATAGGGTCAGAAAGTACAGCATTTTACATAATTTCGTCTGGAAAAGAAAAAAAATTCGTTTAAAAATAAATACAGATTTTATATTGCTAATAAAGTAGGAAAAATGTGAAATAGTACATTATGCACCAAGGGAATAAAGTGATCCTTTTTTGGCCTGAGGGTAAAGGTTTGTTTGCACGAGGCGTAGCCGAGGGCAAAAATTACCCTCAGGCCAAAAAATTCACTTTATTCCCGAGGTGCATATACTGTTTTTTGCAATTGCGGGAGGTAAAGTACTTACTTCGACAATAATTACGAAATTTTAATTAAAATTAGTTCAATAAAGCACGTGGTTGATAGTACCAAAGTAAATGAAGCATAATTGGTTATATTATTATTGCCAACTAGAATTTTTTCACTAAAAATTTTTTCACTAAAAGGTACTAGAATGGTTCAGTTACATTTGTGCCTTTGAAGGAATAAGACGTGTCAAAAGGCTAAAACGTTGAAGTCGTTGACCATGTGGTCGCAGTATTCTATGATCAAGGCGGTCACCAAATTGGAAAATAAGATTGACATCGGCAATTTCCACAAGTTATCCGCTTTTATGAAGCGGAAAAACGCAGGATATGTTCCGAAAAAATCGCGCGTCGTAACCTCTGACCACGTGGTAAAATTTTTAAAAGGGCGCCTCGTGAGAATTTTTTTGTAGCTAAAGTAAGTGCTTTTTATTTATTTACCAATTTATTTCACTGTAGGTTGCACAAATATTGGAATCACAAATTACGGTCAAGTTAACATAAATATAAATGTTACAAAAAAATGAGAATTAAATTGATAATAAAATCTGGTGACTTCTTTTTTGCCCGGCAGTAACTTCTTTTTTACCCGGCAGTAACTTCTTTTTTGCCCTAGGGCAAAAAAGTACCACTTTACACCCGCCAATCAGGGTCTAAAGTGAGTACTTTACCCCCGCTATTGCAAAAAATTTAATATTAGTTCACACAGTTAACACATGCTTTTATCTAAATTAAACTGGGGTATTTTCATTTCCTGACGTCTCCTGCAATAGATATTATCCTCGCAGGAAGCTACGCAGCCTGTCCCGACTTTGTCCTTCCGTGATTCTCGACGTTTCGCCCTTAGTTTTTCTTTATGTAAAATGTAGTAAGTCTCTCTTAAGTTAAAAATAAAAATTTGTTTACGGCATAAAATTTTAGCATAAAGAAAAATTTCAATTTAGTGGGATGAATTTGGTATGGAAATTTAAAAGAATATTTGATATAATGAGAACAAATCCTGAAAACAATGAACAAGCAATAAAATAATAAACTGTGTATGCAACGACCCGATGACAAGTAAGGGATGCGGTGACGTCACTCACCCCACTGCTAGGGATGATATATGGCGGCGGTTAGGAGATCGCGCAGCGGCCATCACTCAAATCAATTCACCCGCGCTATGTATTTGCCACTGTCTGTCTCTTTTCGATTTTAAATAGTAAAGTGGTTGTAAAAAATAGTATCTTTTCAATTGACAACTTTATCTACTTAAATACTGCATTAAACAATAATAATAAATTCGTGTTCTACATTTTAATGACATATCAAAACATAATAAAAGATTTATGATAGTCAGATTAACTAATTTACTTTACGCACATTATTAATGATTAATTATTATAATATCAATTTAATTTTAATTTAGATTCTTTTCGTTTCAACTTTTAGTTTTATTCTGACTCGAACCGAATTTCGTATCATTTTTCTTGTTTGATACTAATCGGTTGTGTTTTCTCTATATATTTGCTTTTATATATTTTTTGTTTTGGAAAATTTTAGCTCCTGTCATCATGGTGGATCGATCACATGACTTTTTTTACATTTAAATCGTTTATTTCTACAACATGATTACGTAGAAAAACATAACAATTTATAAGAAACAAAGAAAGCGAAAGAAAAGAAGGAGAAACTTTTAAGAGCTGATCATCCAGTGTGTTGCAAAATTTTACCCCTTTCATTAAGAACACAGATTTTCTCCAAAACCCCAGAGACACTTCCAAAATTACTATCTTCATATTATAATATAATATCACATTATACAGCCAGTATAGCGATATATTGTTCAATATTCAGATATTTGCTTCATATTATGGATATGGATAAGTATATAATATTATCAATTATCTATATTGTAATAATACACTATATTTTATTTTATTTGTAAAGTATTTTATTATTGCTATATTATGTAAAAACGTCATACGTAGTATTATGTAAATTTACATAACGTTAAAACCCTGAAAGAAATTATATTTCAACTCTTATAATAAATTTTATAATAATTATAATAAACATCCTAATTTTTTTTATGTCACAAAATAGGGTTTCCTTCTAAGATTTCTAAATTTAACTTCTAAATTCTTGCAGATTTTCGGATATCTATGCCCGGTTTTTGGTTTCATCCTACTCACCAACTTTTTAGGTCTTTCAAATTTTTTCTCTGGATCTATCCAAAAAAAATCAGAACCTTTGTTTTCTTTATTTTAGAATAAATTAGAAAAGGTATGTTTTCGAGTGTATGAGCTTCATACACAACAGGCAAGGTATGGGTCAATGTTCCAAGTTTAACGTTAAACCTGTATTTATCACTCTATGACTTTATCTGCATGGTCAAACTTAGAGTTAATAGATTTTTCGGTTAAAGTGTGATCTAGAAATACTATACATACCAAATGTTGATACAAGAGGGTATTGGGGGGGGGGGGGCACTTTTTTATGAATAAAAATGAATAATTTTTACAGATATAAATATGTAGTCCCTCCCCCCATAAACTTTGGCTGGATCCTTCCTCGATAGGTTGCCACGTTGCCACGTGGATTAAAAATAATTAAAAATTCAGATCATAGAACAGAATGTTTTCCACAGTGTTAAATTATACAGTGTGTGCAATTAATTTGTCTCATTGGATTACATTTAAAGTTATACAATTTATCCCGGCGTTTTGATCCGAATTTCTTGGGAAAGTGACCACCAGTTCTTCTCGGAAAAGCATTTTCAAAATCTTTTAAAGCAGGATGTAACAGGATATGAAATAAGAATACTTAAAATTATTCTTTTGACGGTTTTATTTGAGATTTTGTATGTACTTTACCAACGTTTTTGGGACGTACTTAAGAACAGGATTATGTACATCAAAATCTTGCATTTTGACAAATTTGTTAGTGTCGCAATGTACTTAACAAATTCTAACAAGATGGAAATTTTTGGAATTAAATTTTTTTTCGCATTGTTCACCGTTGTTCCCGAAAAGTAGAAAAACGTTTGAACAACAGACGAAACCCTTAAATACATAATTTTTGTTTTAAATCTTTTCGATACGGTATAAGTTGTAACTATAGTGTACCAAGTTGAAACTCGGTGAGTTAAGGGTGGCAGGGTTGCAGCCGTCCGGGATCATCAATCATTCTGAGACAATCGCGCGGCGCGCAGCTGTCGCACAGTCCGACACGCCGTCAGCCACCGGCCTACGGGTTTATATTGGTCCTATAACTGCAACTTTAACTTGCTCTCTGAATTAAACGTTTTAATCTGATATAAACACACTCTAAATAAGTTAGGTAATTACTTTACTTTAACCTGCTATACAACATTACTGCTTTAGCACTTGATTTTCACATTTATGAATTTGCAATTCAGTAGTTCTTGAAATTTCAATCTTAACGGACTCTTTCAAATGTCTTCGAGTAACGCATAATCAATTGAGACAAGAAAATCTGTTGGTAGATGATGTTTTTGAAAAGTTCCGAAACGTCACGTAAAATAATACGAATCTTTCAACTTGGATGTTACGTCATAAGGCAACATATAATTGTTTTAATTTTACATCCTCTTTAAACGTTTGAATTTACTGCTTTTGTTTTATTTATGACGTAACACCCAAGTTGGAAGATTTATACTATAGAATATGTAATTAGTTGTACAAATTGCAGGTTCAAGTCACGAATAAAAATAATTGTCGAAAATAATAAATTGTGTTAAATGTACTTTCAGGATCATTATTAGGTGTAAACATAACAAATTGAGCAAATAATAAATAGATAGATAATGAAGAAACGAATAACCTTTATTGATATGTTACACGGTTTTTTTAATCACTAATGTACCTAATTAGTTATATTAGTTCATAATCGCATGGTTAATAATTTGTAGTAATTTTTATCCTTTTGGTTTTACCAAAATATTTTGTTCAGATAATACCTTTGTTAATTTTTTTATGGCTTTTGAGCGCTTTGTGCTTAAGTTTTGGAAAATCCAAAATCCAAAATTTTCGAAACAAAGATTGGGTTTTTACAAAAAAATATCTTTAGAGCTTTAAGTAGAATACTTATTTCTATTCGTCTCACAATAAGGAAATAAAATCTCATGATTGACATTTCTGCATATTGTACAATTTGCTTCTTTATCCTATTTTTCATTATTTCTCTATTTTACGAAGTCAGCCATAAATCTTACAGTAAACTGGCATTTGTAGGTTCATCTTGAATCCGGATTACAAAGGGTTTAACGCAATTGAGTATATACCTGACTGTTTAATTCCGGAAAATGTCAATAAAGAATTACTTTTTTCCTGTTGGCTTTCATTTTTTTCCATTTGCGCAATTTGTCCACGATAAGTTTAATCTTACAAAATCAAAGTACAAGCATTCATTTCCAAAAAGATGGTCCAGCTTGGATAACCTTTGCACAATACGTACCATATTTATTATATAGAAAAGGAATCTTTTGGATAAGATATCATCAGGTCTATTTTAGTCAATGTTGTCTTACGTGATAACCAAGTATAATTTTCGTTTAAGCTCCTTTGCAAATTTTTTGAGTACCTAGGTTATCAATAATTAAATAAAAATATTATCTTTCTTTTTATAAAACTTTGGTGTTTATGTTGACTTGAACGAATCTTTTGTCACTGCTTAAAATTCGAAATTTAAAAAAATTTCTCATTAACGATTTCCGGTACCGGAATTAAAATTTTATTTTTTCCTAGCAACATGCAAATACTTTCTAAATTAGAAAGCTTTTTGTTAGACGTCACTTTGATTTGACACGAAACACAAATACTCTTCGGAATATTAAGAACATTTTTGAAATTATTTCGTTTGAGTAAAAAAAATATTAAAGCTTTTATGATTTCAAAATAGCTCTAAAGATGTATACGTTTAATGATTAATTCGTGCACCCCTAGAAAGTTAAAGCTGTAATTAGTGGCACGCGTTTTTGTCTTCCATTTCCATTAACCTTCAAAGGTATGAACTAAATGAAATAAATTAAAAAATTTAATTTTGAATGCTAGCTGCGCAAAGAAAACAGAAAATTATATAAAATTTTTATTTTAAACTACTTCAATTTTAGAAATTCTAACCCAAAACCACTGTTGGAAATTTTGAAAATTCCAGGTTTAGTTAAATTGATATCACCTTGATGATAGGTAAACTGGAAAGTTGATTGATAAATCCAAAAGCGGCTGATTAAAAATATCCCAAGGCAATTCCCAACACCAAAATCAAGTTTTCAAAATTTGTAACTTCTCGTGTGGTAAATTTCAGCTTTATTGTTTCACGATAAAGTTTACTCTTGGGACTCTTTAATAATTGTTTTATTATAATTACATTTTTACCAAGCCAGATAAAGATAACTTTTAAGGATTATTTAAAGAAGTTTTACTGAAATGGTAGGTTATTTGGAAAAAAAATTAATTGATTCATCTGTTCCCGAGGTAAGGTAAGCCAGGTTCTGTTATTTATTATTAATGTTCAAAAAAAATACAAAACCCGTTTTTAATGATGTCTACGTTGTATTACTAAAACTTTTTCAACAATTTTATTAAATCGACATAAAAGAAAAAGTTGATTTAATTTGTAGTTCCTTTTTGGAAGCTTCGCAAGAGTGTACAACAAAAAAAACGTATTTAAATTATGAAATTATTAAAATAGTTTTAATTTTACTGTACCAACCCTAAAATATATATTGTGCTGAGCAATGATCGGAACAACTACATAAGGGCTCTGTTAAATAGAAAAGAACAGTTGCAGCTAGGCGATAAATTTTGCTCACTTGACACTGATTCAAAATGATCCCTTTTATTGCTTGAACCACTGGTGTTTGCAAGGATCAGTTGCCTGTCGGTGATTTTCCGAGATAGATCGTTATATTTCAGGTGCAAAATATTCAATTGCACAAAAGGTGCGAGTGACAGTTTCGAGAAAATGTGATAAAACTGAAAGTAATTTTAAATTTCTTTTCCATTAATTATTTAAAAATTGTGGCGTTTAATTCTATAATTAATTTCCTAAACGGTGGACTACAAAAATTGGTGCAAAATTTTCTATTAATAAAAATAGAAAAGATGAGAATCAAAGTGCGGAAACTCGATTTCATGAGAACGAAAATGATTTCGGTTGTAAGATAAAGAAGTTCGTATTCTTTTTAATTAATTTTTTAATTAGGTAGTTAATTAATTTTTTAATTGCACTGCGATTTACGTAACTTAATTCATTAATTTATTTTAGAGTGATTCATTTTTGCACGAAGCTTTTGGTGGTGTCATCTGACGAGGATAACTTAAATTTCCAAGTTTTGCCATTTCCCGTTCAACCGAATGGCGCCACGGTGCAAGCTTACAGGATTCCTATAAAGCTCAGTTTGTGAGATAAATAATTCATGTGCCCTCTTTAAATTGGATTGAAAATCAAAAGGGATTTTAAGATTTCTTTGTGAAAATTATTCATGAAGTTTTCATTTGAAAAATGAATTAACTGACAATTCTTTTAATTTTGGTTGGTTGGTCAGTTAATTAAACAATTCTTACGCTTTTGGAAAAACTATATGTTCAAAATAATTAAAAATAGCATTAAAAAGTAAGAAAATTGGAAATTGTTATAAAAAATACCAAACTCAAAATTCACTTTTCCTCTTAATAATCTCACAATAATTTTTTCTGAAGTAGCAATTAATTAGAAAATTGATGTTTTGCTATTTAAAAACAAAAAAATTATTTTCTAATAATTAAAAATAATTTTTTAAAAAAAATAATTTAATAAAAAAAAATTATTTTTTGCAATAGCGGGGGTAAAGTACTCACTTTAGACCCTGATTTGCGGGTGTAAAGTGGTACTTTTTTGCCCTAGGGCAAAAAAGAAGTTACTGCCGGGTAAAAAAGAAGTTACTGCCGGGCAAAAAAGAAGTCACCAGATTTTATTATCAATTTAATTCTCATTTTTTTGTAACATTTATATTTATGTTAACTTGACCGTAATTTGTGATTCCAATATTAGTGCAACCTACAGTGAAATAAATTGGTAAATAAATAAAAAGCACTTACTTTAGCTACAAAAAAATTCTCACGAAGCGCCCTTTTAAAAATTTTACCACGTGGTCAGAGGTTACGACGCGCGATTTTTTCGGAACATATCCTTCGTTTTTCCGCTTCATAAAAGCGGATAACTTGTGGAAATTGCCGATGTCAATTTTATTTTCCAATTTGGTGACCGCCTTGATCATAGAATACTGCGACCACATGGTCAACGACTTCAACGTTTTAGCCTTTTGACACGTCTTATTCCTTCAAAGGCACAAATGTAACTGAACCATTCTAGTACCTTTTAGTGAAAAAATTTTTAGTGAAAAAATTCTAGTTGGCAATAATAATATAACCAACTATGCTTCATTTACTTTGGTACTATCAACCACGTGCTTTATTGAACAAATTTTAATTTCGTAATTATTGTCGAAGTAAGTACTTTACCTCCCGCAATTGCAAAAAACAGTATATGCACCTCGGGAATAAAGTGAATTTTTTGGCCTGAGGGTAATTTTTGCCCTCGGCTACGCCTCGTGCAAACAAACCTTTACCCTCAGGCCAAAAAAGGATCACTTTATTCCCTTGGTGCATAATGTACTATTCTAATAATTAAAAATAATTTTTTATGTTTTTAAAGTTTTACCGTTTTACTCTCCCGTATTTATGCTGGAGTATAAATTTTCTTCTATTTTGTTGGGCCGACTGGAGCATCTAGAAGGAAAGCTTTAATACTCTGGAACTATTTTTATAAAAACATGAATACTTAATTTTGATAATTGAATATCATAACCAAGTTATTTTTTACAATGGGAGAAAAAATATTCTATTTAATTAATCATAATTTCATTAATTATAAAAACAAAATTGTAAATTTTTCTAGAGAGGCATGGGGAAGGGGGCAAGGATAAAGTTTCACCATATTATTTATTTTGACGTATAATATCAATGGATATATTAAAAAAAATTTGTTTAAAACAAAAGAAAATATTTTATAAATTAAATTGCTCTGATCTTGAACAATTGGGTCGATGGCTTTTAGCGAGATTATTTTGGTTCTTTTATCTTTTTTTTATCATTTTGCTTTTATCAGATCGTTGATATGATCATTTAATAAATGATAATGTTATGAACTTATGATATACCAATGCAAAGTAGTAATTATAATAGCATACTATGTATTTGAAAATAGTAATATGGTAGAATGAACTGCTATTATTATAATTTAAAATTCATAAAATATCAATTACTTGATGTTATTTATAATATGTTGTTGCTGTCTGAGTTTGAACTAATTTTTTAGCAAAACTAAATCACAAATGACGCGCTTGAACTGATTACGAGATTCTTTATTATAAATTTTAATTTGTTTTTTGAAAAACAAAATTTGTTGCTACTGTGCTTTACTTTGAATGAAATATGGTATGCGCGCACATATTCTGTGATTGATTTTATTAAATAGGAACTCTTTGAAACACACACCGGGGGTCTGGGGGTTATGAACTTGTTTCCAGTACTGCGGTAATTGCGTTATAAAGAAACTGTTATTATGCATAATAATTCACACATGATAGTCGTTCCCCGTATTATAGTAATCGTTAAACTGTATAATATATTATAAAGTATTTAAATACAATTAAAATTTTTAAACTCATTCCATTTTAAGGGCGGATCCAGAAATTTTTCACTGGGGGGGCGCAAAGTTATATTTAAAAATAATTATGTTCCTATTAATCGAAATCAACTAAATAATTGTTTTTGAAGATTATAAAAAAAGCTTCTTCTCGGGGATTTGGAGGGGGCACGCGCCTCTCCCCGCGGATCCGCGTCAGTTTTATTTAATTGAAATTGATTTTTTTACTTTCACTTTTAAATTCCTCTTTTATAATAAAAAACATTTGTTATATTTCAATTAATAGATTTCTTTATTAATAATATACAATTTTTAGTATTATTGCTCATAATATTCGACTATCAGTTCGGACCCAGTGGTCCCACCTTAAGCTTAAAAAACAATTATTAAAATTTAAAATTTACTTTTTATAATTTAATGTATCTATGTTCTTCCCCTTTTTCAATCAGTTTAAATATTAATCTTATTTATTAACAAACATTAATGTTATTTATTAAGATTTATTAACAATGCACCTTACAATTAAAAAGAAATTAATAATTTCTTTGAAAAGATAAATATTGTTTAGAAATGCTCTACACAGAAAACATTACAATATGTATACTACATACAGGGTTGCCAGGTCTAAAGTAAATTTTCTATATCTAAGAAATTTTTTGCGATTTAATTTTAGGTTAAATGTGCAACTGTAAAATTTCATAGTACCGATGATTTTGGAGGTGAGGTATTTTTTCACTTATGGGTATGTTTCTTATGGGTACTGTCACCCATGGCCTCCTCAAAACTAAAAAAACGCTTAAATGCATTAAACTACAAATGTTAAACTAAGCTTCCCACTGATCTTCCAAAATAGATTCTTTGAATTTGTCCAAGATTCCTCTGACTAAAATCTAAAATTTTCTTTGACTTTTTGAACCTTGATAAATTTCAGAAATTACAAAGTATAATTTTTAAATTTTTTTTTAAATAAAAACCTGGCAATACTGACTATATATTTATCTTTGGGAGTCTCAAAGAAATATTCACTGTGCATACAAATTTTATCTTAAAATTCAAAAATACTTCAATTGTTAATTTTCTATATTAGAAGTACGTGCCTTGCTGCCCTCATCAAGTCGATCTTCATGTGTTTAACCATCTTGTTACCTTTTGTTTTTCATTTTATGATGGCGTGCTGCCCAACTTTGTAGTAGCTTCTGAAACAAACAATGACGAAATCCTATAACAAAACGCGATAACGATCTCATACTTTATATTTATATACCATTTATTAATATCATATATAACGTTTATTAATTTTCTATATAGCATTTATTAATTTTTTCATTTGAATTACTAATTAAAAAATTAAACTGTTGCAGTAATCGACAAAAATTTTGTTTCAGATTTATAGGCGTGACAATTTTCCTTTTAGTTTAATCAAAAATTTTAAAGCAAGTTTTGAAAATTTTAGTAGAATTTTAAAATTAAAGTGTGACAACTTTTATATTACAATGAAGTTATTGCATCGATGTATTGTGTTTAAGTAAAACTAAAATTTATATTGCATTTTCAGGCAACAAACAATATTTGAAATTCAGCCCCCTTCAATGTTTCAATAAAATGCAAATGGTGTTCTATCTTGATACATGATGGGTATTCTAGAAAATATCAAACCGGCAGAGAGAAAAATGGATATTTATTTTTTCATAAAATTCAACTTCATACAGAATGTCATTTGGAGGCATGGCATTGTATGAAAAAATTTAATATTTTACATCATGTGGTGTAAGCGTGTAAGTATACACAATTTTCTATAATATTGCACGATTTAATAGAGTCGAGTTTTATAAAAAATCGCTCTCAATATTAGTATTTATTTTTTATTAAACAAAATACATCAAAAAAAATATTTTTTATCAAAATTAGATTTGACATACGTACACTAACATCAGTCGACATCCATTAAGCTTCAAGGTTGAGAGTTGTTGAATAGTAGTCGCTTACCCTAACATCCCGGCGCTGTCGAGCCCTTTACCCCTCGTTCAATTTTAGCCGAAATGTCCTCTATCTTTGCCACCCTAACAAGAAAGGTTTGTGATCTGTAGAATCAATACGCTTACTTACACTTATACGGTAAACGAATTCTCTTATTACTGCCCATCAGGCCAGTAATTAATTTATTATAATATAATAAATTTTATTATTCAAAATTTACAAAAGCCTGGACAGCATCCTAGAACTTTTTATTTAATTTAAATCGGCTTGTGGGGCACCATTTTACCATTCTAAAAGATAACGCTGACACTTTCCAGTTTTTTATATTGAAAAGTGACAAAGTAAGTAGATTTTGTATTCTTGATTTTGTCATTTGTCTTCCCACATTCAGCATACAAATGAAAACACACAGTGAGTGGAATAATAAAGTCACGTTGCAGTGCTATCCTGTAATCTCTCGAGGATAAAATGAAAATAAGTTCCCGGCTGTTTGTTAGCTGCTAACCGTTGCTTGACTTTTGTGTTATTAAATTAATATTTTGGCCGTAATTCAAATTTTATTCATAGTTTTTGCAATTTTCGTATTCATCTTCCATGAATTTTATAAATAATTGCTATTTTTTAGGGCACAGCAGCACAAAACAAGAAAATGATGCAGATAAATGACGGAAACAAAATTGTGAGGACGACGCTTATTGTCGAGTAAGTATTTTTATTTTGATTGCTCTAAAAAAATTGCTTTATCTAAAATAAATTTCTAAGCAGTATGACTATACGTATTAGAACAAAGCTTTTGTGCTCTACATAATCCACAATTGAGATTTCCCAGCGATACATAATTCCAATTTAGCGCACTCAACGCTAAATTGTTCGTTTTTCCAGCGGACTAGCAAAAAAATCCTGAAAACTCAGATTCAATCGACAATGTTAAATTGATTAAATAATAATTGAAATTGAGGTACTAAATTAGTAAATGGGGGATGGTTTGTAAGTTTTATTTGATAATACCTACGGGAGATGATAAAATATTGTAAACATTGTAAAACAAAATTAAAAATAATTGTGAAAGCACATAAATCATGAAACAATTAAAATTAAAAACTCAACACAAGATTTTACTTAGGTATGAAGCATAATATCGTGTCGTATGGAGCACTACTAAAGTAATGGCGTGAGTAGAGAGCAAGGGGGTGTTCTCTTTCACCCGCACCCTGCAGCATCCGGGCTGCACATAGACGCTTTAGGGGCGTCGGCGTCGCGGTAGCGTTCTCGCTTGTCACTATTATGTCAATTCTATAATTACAAATATATTGAAAGATACGTACATGACATGCATGCTAAAGTGTGAGATGTGCTGAATGTTCCGATTAGTGTGTAATTATTTCCAAGTTGTGCTCGATATGTGCATGGTCGTTTAGCTGTGATTAATAGAAATTTTTCTAAGCATCGCGAGTTTTAAAAAATGTGCAAAAATAAAAAAATTAATAATTGAAACTCGTTTACGTTGTGTTTTAACGTAATAATAATAAAAGGAAAATTAAAACGCATAAAAATTGGTTTTAATAACTCGTTCGTGCACTTTTTGATTTATTTTCTTGACAATCATAAATTATAGTTTAATCGCCGCATTATTAATTATTTCGAATTTTTATAACGATTGCTTAATTGATCAAAATTTTTAATTCGTATCCTATGGGCGAAATATTTAATTTTTGTATGAAATTGTTTTTTTATGCTTTTTCTTTGTGTTGGGATATAACATTTGGGGTTTAGGTTTTAAGAAAACGTGACCAGAAATTTTTAACCTACTATTAGAGCTTTTCTAAGCAATAGCTAAGGCACAGTTTAAAAATCGATTTAGGAAAGTCTCAAAACTACTCTAATTTTGCATGACAATTATGTGTAGTTTGGCATGATTTGTCATCATTTATTCGATTATTTTGCCTGTCAAACTTGACGAAAACTTTTTGCGGTTTAAAGTTATTTTGGATACCCTACCTTAAATAATAATAGAGACATGTAATTTTAAATTCGCAGCCATTATTATAATTTATTAAAAAAAATAAAAATTATTTCCCGATATTATGATTATACGCTCTCTGATATGTGCATGAATTGTGTAGTATTAATTTATGTAATGTATTCTTGAAAAGGCACATTCGTGATCTACCCTGTAGATCCGGGCTTTTGTAGAATTTTTGTATCAGAAGCTCGTCTCTACAGGTATCTTACGGATGGAAGACCGCTCGGCTCTTTTAACATGTACATGTTTCACCGATATAATGATTAATGATTTTATTTTTTATAGTTTAGTCACAGTTTAAATTAATGTAATATTTTTTAGGGCCTCGAGCTTAAGACCTGCAAGTTATAAAATTATTCCAAATTACTTCCAAGATATGTATGTGAGATGTGGGTATAAAAATAGACATAGAAACGAACAACTTCTTTTTTCTAATTTTAGGTCAACCATCATCAGGGAAAATCAATATTTTTATTCAAATACATAAAATCTTTATATTGGAAAATGAACTTCGAGGAAAAACTCCAGTCAAGTTTTTAAAGTAAGAAAATATTTCTGAAGAAGCTATCCAAGAATATTCGTTGACATTTTTTTGAAAATATATTGTTTCTTTTGAATTAGATGGATGGTAATTTGTAAAATCTTTGAAACTAATATTTATATATTATAAATTAAATTTTTAATTACACGGCAAGTTTTACGATGGAGTGATTTCGGGAGGCTTCAAATATTAAGGACTTAAAATAGGAATTTGCGTTCATAAATATTGATGGGCCAGAAAGAACTGCCAGGGGATGAATTTGCAATGTCAGAAAGCACCGAAGCTGAAACAAAATTATTCAGTGCGATTTGTAATTAATTACCTATACACTCAGAAAACTTGAGCATTTTTTGAATAAATTACCCGTTTTAAAATCACATTATCAAAAAATTTATTTGGGTTCCGCGTTGATATTATTAAAATTAATCTGTGGTGCATTTAATTTCCATCCTCAAAATACTTAGGATATTATTACATTTTTTTGCTGTAAATTTACATAAACTTTTACTCACGCACAGCAATTTCTTTTCCAGATATATTTTAATTTTAAAATCATTCTCTTGTGGTCTGCGGTTCACAAAACAAACAGCATAATCATATTATTATACTTCACATCACTGCAATCAGCATTGTGGATCTCAATAGTAAAGGATGTTACAGACAAACAAATCACTAAAACTATTTTGAACTACTTTAATGCTCAGATTTTTTTTTTTAGAGAATAATAGTGTTTTCTTTCTATCTGAATTAAAAATGAGGTTGGCATATGCCCATATTTCAATTTAATTCTTGTTAAGCCCATGGGGGGGGGGTTTGAACCCCCAAAACCACCCCCTTATATACGGCCCTGATTTAGCGGATTCTTAGGAGAATATGTGCAATAATTTAAGGTTAAGGTTATAACCATAAACTACAAATAATAATGTATTTTTTATTAACTGAATTAATTTAATCCTGGTTTATCTATAATCAGAGTGTAAACTCTAAATGCGAGGGGCCGCCAGCTTGGATAAAAATTGTACAATTAATTCCAATTTCAGTTTAATTCCAAAAATTTCCAGTAATTCAATTTAATTTCGCAATACAAATAAATCCAGAGAATTCAAAATTAATTCCAATAATTCCAAAGTAATTTCAATAATTCTAAAGTAATTCCAATAATTTCAAAGTAATTCTGATAACTCCATGTTAATTCCAATAATTCCAGGACATAATTCCAAACCAATTCCAGTAATTCTCTATTAATTTAAATAATTTCGATTAAATTCCAAATATTTGCACAACTAATTCCAAAGCTGACGGCCGCGCGGCCCCACATTTAAGGCCTATTTCAAATATTTAATTTTATTTTAAATAAATTAAATTGAGAACATTTTTTTAAAGGCTTGGCTAAACTTTAATTTTAGGGCAATCGGTTATTAACTAACCCATCTAAACAATAATATTTATAATGCAAATATTTTATCCACACCAATAATTAATATTAATAAAATATCCCATATTTTTGCGAAGAAGTACTACTTTTTAATATTTATTAATAATTAATAAATTTGAGTGCTTTCATTTTAGTGCCGCAATGCAAGCGCTACGGGGGAATTCGTACTATTGCTTGGGAGAACGTGAAAGAAAATTTGCAAAAAATACTACTATATCTACTGTTTTATTTAAACATATTATTTTAATTTTCTTTGTATATATTTTATCGGCTGAGTATTAAACCATAAGAGTTACATAAATAATGTCAAGATTTAAATTTTTCTTCCGAATTTTTTTTCAAGCTTAATGTAAACATTAAAATCTGTGCAATCTGAATAATGTAAAAATTTTACATAAAATACAACCTGTTTGTTTAACTATGTAATGTATAAAAACATATTTGGAAAAAAAATTATTCTTCTTATTTCATTTAGTTTCCCAACTCTTAGTTGTCTGCGCATACAAATTTCTGACTAAACATGGATCGAATCCTGATTGGTCTCACTGGAATCAGCCCAACTAGCTGTCTCATTTGTATTGTCCGCTCGAGTGTAAAAGTCGTATAAAAGGCGGATTTATTAAGGGAGATTATTATTATAATTAATGCTATATGTTAACTAATTGAATAACAAAGTAAATTCTGTTTCTGTATGCTTTTTTAAATTTTGACTTTGATGTTCTGTCAAACATGTTGATGAATACCGAAAGACCGATTTAAGCCGAGATTCAAACCTAGAATTTTCGCTCTATATTATCTTAACCATCGATCACATCATCCAATTATTATTGTTTTTTGTTGTCTAAAGCAAAGGAAGCAACTTTGCCTATTATTTAACATAGATTAAGAAGTAATTCTGCAACCAACCGTACACAGTTTCTCAACCCGGAGTAGGCAGCTTAACAAATATACCAATAAATGATACAAACACACTGAAAGACAAAAGTAAATAATGGAGTAAGTGTTTCCATATACCTTGACAAATGTTTATTTCAGTAATTGTCTAGTTTCCCAAAGGAAAACTCTTATTCGACAACAAAAATTGACCATTTAATAATTAATTGGCAACTGTAACATTGTAGCCGATTTGAGGTAACAGTCAGACAAAGAATTTATTACATTATAGAAACAATATAATGCAAATGAATCTGTGGGTGGTTAGAAATGAAGATTTATTTACTATTTAATTTGTAAAATGAAATTTAGCAACATTAAAGCATTTATGGAGCTATTGATAGTCATTCACCACCTCGCCCAAATCCTGAAAATAAAAATATATTATAGTTCACAGTTTCAAATCTAAAAAAGATTGACTTTTTGGAAAATTTTCCGTCGATCTACTTTGGACCTGTATCCTGCATTATATAGACTGATGCCGCCAAGCGGCCAACTTGGAAGCATTGAGTTGGACTAAAATGTCCATTTCATGTGTTAAATCTCATAAAATATAGAATTGCATGATCCCCAATTAAAAGTATTATAAAAATTATGTCTATTTTGTTTTACTAACTTAATAAATAATCTTTTTAAATATTGAAAATCAAATTTTGTTATGTTCAAATTCCTACAGAGGTGAATTTAGCATATAATATGTATTTGCATATCAAAAAATATTTTATGATTGATATTTTTATAAATAAGTTAATAGATATAATCTAATACTTATATTTTTTATAGATATTTAAAAAAAAATTTATTTAATTTCTGCAATTTTTGTTCGCTTTAATTTAACTATGAAATTGAAGCATACAAAACAAAACAACATTTTGAAAATAAGAATAATATAAATTCTCTCCACAGTGATCTATCAACAATCACAATAAGCAAAAGCTGCTTATTAAAGATTTGAATAGCAAACTTTTTACTTTAATACAGAAAAATATCTTAAAATTTTTGCAATTTTGAAATATAAATTAACCTGTATAAAAAATTTTGTTCTTTAATACAACAATTTAAATATTCATCAAATTAAAGAAATAAAAATAAATAATAATGCTTAAGTAACTTTAATTTTTTACAAATAATTAATTGAAATATAAATTAATTCAAAAAATTATGATTTACATTAACAAATAAAATCTGTAATACCTGAAAATTTGACGAAAATTGATCTTCCATAAATGTTAAAATTTAACTTCGTTATGCAGTCAGAGTCATCTACCATTCACACAGTAAACGTAAATTTCTGTTCTCTTCATTTTGTCGGCAGCTTTACATTTTACTTCCAAGATGGAAGCAGCATTTCAGAACCATATTAACTGAAAAAGATGGAATGTTAATAAAATCATACTTGAGATTTGTGAAAATTTGGCAAAAAAGATTTTGCAAGTTTTTGAAAATTCTTGTTTAAAATTTTGTTTTGCTTGAGGGATTGGGCTGAAAATGGATAAAAAAAATATTTTTTAATTTGATTTCTGAAAATTATAATTTTTTTTTGTGCAATTTTAAAAAAACCTTTGCATGCACTGCCGAAGATAATCATAAAAATATGATTTTACACATTTTTTTCTCATTTAGCAAAAAATTAATTCTAATTTAAATAAGTACCAACTTCCACATTACTTCGTAATTGGATCAAGCGAGGAACGTCAAGTGCATCAGAATTGATGGAAAATCACATACTTAGTACAGAATTTTGTTTTGTTTCTGTTGTTTAGTACTCAAATTATCCCATGATAAATGAATAGTTGGTAAATGAGTACTTGTGAGGAATACAAGGCAAAAAAGGGAATTGCGTGGGCATTCCTTCAATCCAATCATAATTTTAATAAGTTAAGAAAATTTTAAATACCATTGTTTTTGCAAAAATGCACTGTAATTTCGTTAATTAAGGCTTATTTACTTTGAAACGATCGTTGTATGCGTTTTGTTGAATCTTTTAAAAAAAATTGAAAAAAACTATTGTGAGAAATATTCTTAACTTTTTTTTATATCTCGCATTAAAGAGCCATTTTAAAAATATTAATTTGTAACTTGCGGCGGGTATGAAAATAATACCACATTGATGATATTTTATTATTTAGTTTTTTTTAATTATATAGATTGAAGATAATTCTATTAGTGTTATCGCATATAATCGTAAACTTGGCTAAAGAACAAATCGTATTAAAAATGATGAATGAATTGTAACATGTTTTCTGGTACGGACTAAACCACTTCATATTAGAACACGTTCTGTTAACTATGTTAAGATAAATTATGAAAGTCATCAAAAAACATTAATTTAATATATTTCTACTTGTTAATGAAAGATTTGCTAATGTGCCGCAACCAACTTGTAGGTGGGCTACTGGAATTAAATGTGACTTGTTATTTTTAAATTTTCATTTTTCTTCATTTCTTTGCAAATTTAATTAAGTTTCGACTTATTTATTTTTGAGTTTCAACAAATCTCAGTTACAATAACCTCATTACCAACCTGTTATATTAAATTTACCTTGCCGTTTTCATATATCAACATCAGCTCCATGAAATTCTTTCTAACTAATTTCATTACTGAACGTCAGTACGTGTCAATATCATCTCGTTTTCTAACATGTACATGTGCCTGTCAAAAAGCCAAAAAAAAAATGTGATGCCTGTATTGGGGCACAAGTTATCTCGAAACTTAATCAACATAATTGAAATTCAATGCGTGCCCATGTGCAGACGAGAAGAAAATTTCATTATTTCTGGCGTAAAAATTTACAAATGAATTTCTTTCGTTTGTTTAGAAATCCGAAATCATTATAAATTACACCATGTTGAGTATGAATTATTTTTCGAAAATAAAAGTTAAAAGATAAAATACCAACATGATGCATTAAATTACAGCTATCAATCTAGTTTGCCTTCAACCAGTTTACAATACACATTGAAGAAAACCTGCTAGTCATTTTCACCTTTAACCTCAACTTCTTGTATCAAGTGCTTATACGCCACTGTTTGATTCCTGATGCTATAATAGCTAAATTGCTTATGTACAATATTATACGTATTGTATTGCTACATAACGGTGCAATATAAATTGAATGCGTAATTAACCTTCATATTGTATAGATGGAAGTTGTTATTTCTACTTACACTTTGATGAAATACTACATCAGAAATTAAAAAATCTTAAAAGTATGTTTTAAATGGTTTCAGCTAGAAAAAATCTAAAATTAACGTTATAATAATGTATCAACAACTGCTGAATGATAGTAATCAATCATTTTTTTACGTTGATTTAATGCTTCATACTAATTCCATTATTTTTATTGAGGTAGAAAATTGTAAGCTCTCAATCATGAAAAATATTTTATAAACTTTTCTACGTTTTTTATGCATTAATGTCCAATTCAAAGTTCCTACAAATAAAATACCTAATTTTTAAATTAAAATAATGAATAAAAAGCGAATCAACCAATTTATTATGAATAAAATATGGAATTAAAAATATGATAATAATTAATTTGTAAAAAGTCGATGTTGTAATTTTTTATTTTGGAGAAGCCCACGCTAATTAATAGATTGAGGAAATCGATTTCTCGCATTGGAAATAAATATGTATTATGATGTCACACATAATTATTAAATCATTGATTTTGAAATAATAGTATATTAGCAAATATTTTAAAATAAACTCGCAAAAAAAGACTCATGTCCTTAAGGACAGTGTTTTGTAAAATATCTATCGGTTCGTATATATTATAATATAATATACAAGATATGCAGATTAAGTAATGGACATGATATAACATTCAACAGAATCAAAAATCGATCGAATCATATTGATTAATGATTTCTGTAAATAAATTAACAGCAAACAAAAGTATAAAAAATTGTTCCAGCAAATAATTTTGAAAACACATTAATTTTATAATGATCGCTTATTTAATTAAAAAAGTTATGATGATGGTAATAATAATAATAATTTCTGTACTGTTATGGATCTGTGTAATCACAGTTAAAATTAATAACTGTTCTTAAGTTGAATAGAGTTTTTAAAATTAAATTAAAATTGAAGTGCTCAAGAATGAATTGATAGCTTGATTAATTTAGTCATAATCGATGTACCCCCGTTTTAGATAAGCAATGAAAAAATTAATTAATGAAGCATTATTAAAGTTACATTAATTTCTAAGGATGATAATAATCGGTCAAGATAGTTACGAGTAGTTTACTTAGTATGTTAATTTAATTTTTTATGTAAAAGTTCAGTTGAAATTTTTTTATACTTACAACTTTTGAACCATACAAAATAATTGTATTGCAGAAATACACCTGAAAATATAAAAATTGTATTGTTAGAGTGGCAAAAAATTGATTGAAAATTTTTATTTTTGCGCTTTCATAACCGTGGCGCTTCGTACGGTTGCTTCAATTTATTATGGTGGTTCTGCAACAACATATGAGATTATTAATTATCGCGTAATAATTTGAAATAAAATTAAAACAAAAATTTCTGGAAATCATCATTAAACAACAAGTATACGGCTTAGGGCAATCAATAGCAATTGGGCGCGAGTGCAATGCTAAATATCAAAAATAGAAAAACATATCGGATAAATATACAGTCGTTATACGGCCACCCATTCCAGTGTAAACCTCTGACTTTTGTATTTATGCTGAACTTGGAATTTGATAGTCGGTTTTTCACTGTGCAATAGAATTTAATTTAATAAATTAAACTAAATCATGTTTTTTTAAACCATTAAAAACTTAAGTAGTACTTAAGATTTCTGAATTGTCAATTTGATTTTATTTTATATAAAATCTTTCTGATCCTTATAAATCCTTGTGAACTCATCGAAGAATCTTATTTTGAATTTCGTTCCAAATAAATAGACATGTTTTCCAATTTGTGAAAGGAACGAAGTACCAGGCCCGGCGTTGCGTTGATAAGCCGCGTATTTGAGTGATGCCTGGAAAACATAGCAATTAAAAACGAAAAAGCAGGTTTTAGGCCAAGTTAAAAGTTTAAAGTTACACACAAATAAGAGTCTTATTCTGCTAGGGGCATTATTGGGGTTCGAGTAGGTTTACAATTTATTATTAAAATTTCTCTATCCCCAGTACATCGCAATATATATTTAGTATATATAGCTGTGTATTCTGAAGTAAAATTGTCTTGTGATATGGGTTTTAGGAGTTGGGGGGGGGGGGGGAAGTTGTTTTAATTTAGTAATTGGAAATTAGAAACTGAAATTTGGTATTTTAAAGAAAATTAATTTAAATTCAAATTTTATATGCACGACAAAATTTTATAAGTACAGAAGATAAATACATTTTGATTATTTTGAAATTTGGTTTGGAATTTATTTATATGGTTGGAAGATTGCAATATATAAGATTCACTCTGAGAATTCTAATATATTGCGAATACTCCTCTGTTCCCAACTAACCCCTTGCAGGAATCCTTCAAAGCAAACGCCTTTCTGGATTCATCTTACTCAGTTTTAGACACCAAATCTAAACGATTAGATTGAAATATAAAAAAACCTCTTCTTTTGAATGTAATTAAAAATAAAGATAAATTTGAGAATGATTATTTTAATTTTTGATATGAGCAGAAATGCATTCAAAAATACCTCCTCTACAAATGGAATTTTAAATTAATTATTGTAATATTTAAAAATTATTCACATCCTTAAGAATTTTTTTACAATTTTTATGTTTCTTTTAATTATTATAATTTCCTTTTTCAAACTTTTTTCCATTTTATCTAGTTGATAAAAATTCCTTTCATCAACCTTCCACAACAAGGCTACCAACCAACCTTTGCAGCGCTAAATACATATTTCAAAACAAAACGATTTATTTTCACCGAAACCTCAATATTTTCAGCAAAAATGCACATGTTAAGCCGGTTTATCGATTGAAACACATTGATATTTTAAAATTCATTATATTTAAAAAATATTAGAAGTTGATATTCTTGAAGTAACCACATTGATGCTCATTGGGGCCGGATTTTGTAATCCATGTCATCATTTTTTCTGTAAGTCCCAGATGAAGCAGACTTGTATATAAATGTCATTGACATTTTTGAAGTCAATTTACGGGATTTTTAGGTAATTTGAAGTAATTTTTTTCTAATTTTAATAAAAAACATGATTTAAATTTAAATTACTTTAAAAATTGATCATAAAAAAATTAATTTTTTTAGGTATAGTAATAAAAATCTTCGTGCGCTAGATGTTGTTCAAAATTCTGAAGATTAAATATTTTATATTGAAACTGATTTTTTATATTTAAACTGATACAGATATATTTTAGATTTTATCTGATACAGATTTCAGGGCCTAACTATGAAAATCATTCTTTCAAAAAACTAAGGGGAAATAAATTATATTACATTTTTTTAAGATTTTCAACGGAATTGAAATCCGGGCTCTGGTTAACACCATAATAAATAATCTGATCATTGCTAAAGTTTAAACGGAAAAGGCAGGTTTGCAAAAAAATCAATTCTACTTGCAATGTTGTAGTGTTGTGTTTACAATAATTTGTATATATAGCAATGTTTCATTCCTACAAATCGAGGCTGCATTTCTGATTTTTTAGTAATTTTAAATAGATAGCTTAGTACATAACTTAGTCGAACAATTACTGACTCTAAGGTACCCGGTTCGAATCCGGGAAGACTATAAAAATTTCATATGACCGTCTCCGTGCTTCGGAGGGCTTGTAAAGTTTACAATTACAATTTTCAATTGGAGATGTTACAATTTCTGTGTTTTCATTTATTAAATTTACGATAAAGTTAGAAATATAAAAAGTTGTAGTTTTGGCGAAGCTGTTTGTCGTCATATTATTTTTATTATAATATTTAAACTTAACGGGAAGTTTTTTCGAAAAATTGAGTCACAAATTCATTTATTTCTTTTAATTTATATCCCAAAGCTAAAATATGGAAGAAATCTATAATTTTTGACGTTTGCACATAACTCAAAATATTATATATTCCATATTAAAAAACATATTAGGTATATAATTAATATAAGTTAATTGTTTTTTTTTTCTTTTTGACTTTTGTAAATATACATTGTATGTGAAAGTACAAATAAATCTCAATTTATCTATCATAAATTCAAAAATAACCAATTATTTCTCCTATTAAGCAAAACTTAATTTTGATTTTTACAATTTTATGGGTATGAATTATTATAAAAGTTACCAAGGTGAAAAGCATTGCAACTCAAACTTAGCTTGAATGATGTCCATTTCATTCAAATTCAATTGTGACAATATTTTCATCTTCAAGGTATTTGCCAACTCCTTCTAGATATCCTTTGATATGGCCAATCCATCTTAGCAATTGCAGTTGATTGACTTGCAAAACGACGACTACTTGAGATCGAAATATAAGATTTGTAAACATTTTCCCGAAGAGTTGTTCGAACTTTGGGGAAAATGGAGTAGGTGGAGTAATAGGTAAGCCAGCACTTAGTCCAGTAAAACACATTAATGCAGTTTAATTAAAAAACCATGGCCACCTCTAGCCTAGCTAGTGCAGTCTGTGAAAAATTGCAAACAGGATAAAAGGATAAAATTTCTAACAAAATATATTATTTGGACTAGATGCAAATTTTCCTAGTAGATAATTGATCAAGTTGAATTTTATCCGAAGGAGCCAGTTGGGATTATTACGAAATAAAAAGAATGACAAGCGTATCAAAAAATAGGTAGCTAAAATTCCACTATTGAATCCAAAGTTGAGAAAGAGCAGATAATATATTACACCTTGTTTTCTTTTAGGATGTAGCATATATATTTCACATACTTGGCCTGTTAACCGGTATTATATCTCATATCAAACTGTCACTTAATCAGACAGTGTGGTCCAGCAATAACACGAATTATCAATATTGAAATGAGGTGATCACAGGTAAGAATATGTTTGTCGTTCGTCCCGGCAGCTGACACGGCCACCTGGGCGCGAGCTGACACCGCGATGTCGCACCCACGCCGACCTTCCTTCTGCTGATTCATGGTAGTTATTAAAGTACAAGGGTTGCTCGCAATAATATGCCTATTAAATTTGGCACAATCGAGAAAGTAAGCAAATTTAAATACACACTTTTGATAAAACCTAATGGAATTTTGCTACTGCTATATAATTTTTTATACTAAGTAATATCGCATCCAAATCGGGAGCGAATAACTTTTAATACCCCCAATGATCAAGTCTGTTTGACAACTGAAAGGCTGCTGAAGTAAAATGAAAAATGAAAGTAATATTTTATCGAAAGATCAGATGGCGCCTTGCATACGAACTTGGGGATAATGAGACGGGCGTTTGATGCCCTTCTTTATATCTTTTAAGTTTAAGTTTAATCCTTGTTGTACTTTGTTTTATTGATACAGAGGGGGATAAGATGTAATTAAAACGGCGCTAATTTTGCTCGCTTTATCATTTCTATATTAAATTTTATATTTTGACGGGCTAAAGGTGATCACTGAGCGAATAGAAATTATATTTGTTTCTGGATTCTAACACATCTACTTGTCACGTCATATGACACATTTTCGTTCACCCCTTGAAAGCGTCGACTATACGATGATGAGAAGAGAGGGTGGTAATCCAGCTTGAAGTTGTAACGCTTTTTGTAAAATTGCACATATTAAAACGAATTTACATTTTTCATCAAACGGCATTTTGCAATTAAATTTTTGTCATGGTCGAAGCAAAACCTAGGAGACGTTCGTGATTTTGTTGAAGAAGTCTGCAATGAGTATACGTTAAAAATGATCAGACCGACGCGGCGACGTTAAAGGTTCTTTATTTTTAAAACCATTTAAGGAACGATTAATTGTATACTTTGTGCAGCTTTTCCAAATGGATTTTTTGTGGAAGACAATATGCAGAAAGTGTGCAATGACCTACTTAAAAGGTACTTTAGTTTGGTAATGCGATGTGCGTGTCTTTCTGTTGCACCTTGACTTCCTTGTCAGTAATTTATGACTATCTAGTTAAGAATAGGCTAGGGTTGAGAAATGATTCTTTGCTTATAGCTGACATCTCTTTACTACATACCTACTAGAAACTTTAAAGCAAACAATTTTGTGGTCGGAGAAAACTTATTATAGAAATGCAAATGCTACCTAACGTTCGGAACATAAAGGAGTCTTTGGTTTTCTTAAAATTGGCGGTTTTTGCAAAAATGCATTATAACCCTTTTAAGAAAATTTAGGTCATTTACAGCGGCAATAAATTACTTCCACAGAAAGCAATTTTTTCAAGAAAGTTTTTGACGAAATTTTTGTTTTCTGTATTCACCCTCGGCGCAGTATCGTAACAAATTAAAACCTCTGTTGATTATCAAGAACGGTGCATTTTTCTCACGAGTGAGGGTCGCGGATCCGTATTTAGGTTGATACTGCTGCCAGCACTGCCGGCTGCGAGAGAACCATGATTAATGATAAAATGTCAGTCCGCTCCTAACCGTAGAGCTTTAGACATGTCTCTGGGCCCCTTCCAGTCGCCCCCTGCGCCGCCCCTGCATTGTGCCACATCTACACACGATATTTTGAATCATATAAAAGACATGCTGTGTTTTTGACTATCGCCGTTTTAGCTTGAAAGATTCTGAACAAAAGATTTTAGAAAACATGTTAACTAAATTTATTTAATGACCGCGATTATTTATAAAACCATGTGATGTATTACGTTCTTTCATTGCCTACATAAATTAGTGAAAAAACAAAACCAAAAATCAACAGTGAAAAATTCAAACACGAAACTACTTTCTCAAACTTACAGAAAACAACCTGCGCGTTATCACAAATTTGAATATTTCTCAACTCGGTTTGGAGCAAATAAATAATAAAGAGATGGCAAAAAATTATTTTTTCATTGGACGGTCCTGATAAAATCAATGAAGCATTATGACTAAGTCACAGTCTAGCGAGGTACCTTATACCACTAAAAATATTCCTGCTACATAAAAATATAAAATTTTATAGAATGAAAATCAAAAATAAATGTAAAGAATGTATTTTAGAATGGTATGCTTCGTCTAATAAATTGCCGCGCTTAAATAACGCTGTCATAATCTAAACTGAACGATGGTCTGCTGAAAGCTTCTATTGTTATTTCATAACTAACTTCAAAATCATTTTTCTTGAAAATAATTTTTAAGATTAGATAAAGGTATTGAAGGCAACGAAAAAATTAAAATTTTAATTTTTTTTCATTTGCAAATCTTTTCTCATCCGGATTTTCAACTGCAAGAGCTATCGTTAAAATAAATTAACCAGCCTTATTAGAATAACAAATTAACCTCCGATTAAAGCATGTGTAAGTGTAAAATTAAATATTTTTTTAAAAGTAAAATTTGAATAGAGTCCTGGTTATATGGAAGCGTGTCAAGAAATTAGAAGATGATTGGCTACCCACCTATTCATTCGCTTTTCAATTTCCGGTTCACAATGTTGTGTCAGTTTGTAATAAGAACTACTTACGAGTATTCGTGCTTACATTAGTACGTGAACATTGTTATAAAATGGTAATTACATACATTTTCGAATTTGTAACCCACAACATCAAAAATTCTACTTCCAAAAATGAACTAATATTATTGATGACTAAAGAAAATTTTTGTTCGAATCAATAAAACAGGCGTCTCCGAAATGAAACATCAAATCAAAATGCTCTGCCTATACCAATTGATTATATAATTACCCAATTAATCGCCTAAATTAAAAAACTATTTGGAGCATAGAAAATCCGGTTCCTTATTTTGAAAAAAATGAAGCTTTCAGAGCATAGACCCGCCAAGTTTATTTTGTAAACAAATTGAAATCTTTAAACTTGATTGATTTTTAATTAATATTTTTTTTTAAACCAAATTACATTGAATAATTACCTAAGCCATCAAAATCTACATTAACATGTCAAAAGCATTCAATTTAAACACAGGTGCCATTTTTTATTGTCGAGACGTTGAACTCTCCAAAAGTGGTTTTCGACTTTCGATCTTATTTAAAAATTTTTTGTAAGTAAGAAACTCAAGTTTAGTGTTTCTTGTTCATTGGAAAACAATTTCTTTTATTTGCCGGAATAAACCAGACCCGTGGTCTGGGTATCGAATTAGAATTCAGCGGGTGTCCAGTCTAACTCCCTATGAGCAACTGAGGTGATTGCCTGCCAATCTCCTTTCTTACACCCTTTTCAAAGTTAGACAGTATACTACACTTTTTATAGTTAATCAATGAGTTTTATTGGAACTGGATTATGAGACGGCCAACAAAAAATTGTATTCAAATTGCCAATTTTGAAATAACGATTTATTGCCTAGGCCTTCAGCATGCTTTATTTTTTAATTTTAAAACTCCAAAGTTTTGTTACTAGATATTTTTCCATGAGAAATTGAACCGATTACAAGTATCTTGCAGTACAACAATTAAATTTTTATATTGTAATTTGATTTGATCTTCAGAAAAATGTTTTAGCTTTCAGACCTCACGGTTTGTTTAAATCGAATTGGAGAATGTATCTCTATACTTGTTTCATTGTTGATGGTGGCCATCATAAAGACAGGCAGACCAGGGACTTTACATGCCCTTTAAAGTACAAAAATTGTTACTTGAAAATTGGTTTTCTCAGGATTCAAACCGGATTCAGCAGTATTAGTGGTTGATTGAGTTAACTGCCAAGGCATTGTCCATCTCTAATTTGTTACTTAGGATTTATCCAAAAGATATTTGGAAGTGTAAAATCATCACATGTATAGAAATACGTTCGAACAAAGTTAAAAGAATGCAGCTACGTATTGCAAATAATTTTCTATTTCATTATCCGGAAAAATTCACGGAGATCGAAACCTTCGAAGACCGTGATTCTGATTATACATACAAAATAGGAATTATATTATATAATATTATGAAACGGAAGATACATAGGAAATTAATCCAGTTCTAGTGTCTGAAAATGAAATTTTACCAGTGGCGGATTTAGGCACCCTAGGGCCCAAGCTCTAAAGTATTTTAGGGCCATCTAAAGGAGTAGGGAGGGGCAAATTTTTGAAGGTATTATTGATAACTACAAAATTCCAATAAAATTTTTACCAAAAATCAATGGCTACGAAAAAGGAGTTAAATAAGCCTCAACTCAAAGTTTTAATAATAATTTTACGTAAATCGGGCTTTTTTCTTTGCAGGGCCCGGGCCGGAGGTCTCCTCTTAGTCCACCACTGAATCTTCGTTTACAAATTATTTAAATTATCTTTAGAGGTGCTTTATTACAAAAACCGTAAATATTGATGATGCAGAGACTTAACAGTGCAAAATCCCTAACAACAAAAACCTAAAATTGAAATATTAGCTTTTATTTATAATCACAAATTTTGTATCAATATTTTTGCTTTACTTTAGTGTCGGCGACAAGCGGCATCGAAAACGAAGATAAAAGTGCTAAAACATTCTCCTCATTTTTTGTGCAAAATTCTCCAATACGATATAATCATTGGATAGAATAAAATTATGCCCCCTACCCAAATTTTTAGTTTCTAGACCAATAGACAAACAATGTGAGAGTTAGAGAATTGCTTTATAAAGAAAAAGAAATTCATTAAAAATAAATTTGTTCAAAACCAATCTAGTTATAATTCCTCCCCATCCATTATAATATAAGCTCGGCTGAAGGGTATTCCATACCCCCAGACCACCCGATTTCCACAAGTTTAAACTCAAGTATATGCTCTCCCTGATTTATTTTCTTTCGTTAGAGTTAAGGACTTTCTAAATAAACTTCACAGATCAAAACTTTGACAAATTTGAAAATGCTTTTTAGAATGCAAGTTATATGCAATGAATTAAAAAGTTACACAATTTCTAGCAGATAAGTGCAATATTATTAATAATACATACTTTCAGGACCGTACTTAGACTAAATTTGGGGGGGGGGATTTAATCATAAAGTTTAATGTTTTTTTTGGTTTTAATGAATTTTTTTGGTTTTTCCTGATTTTTTTACGATTGCAGTCGGACTTCCTAAGCTTTATTAATTGATATATAATTTCCGGGGGGGGGAGAGGTTTTAACTCCTAAAATCACCCCCCAATATACGGCCTTGCATACTTTTAAAGTATTTCAATGCCGCTCGTCGCCGGCAGCAAAATAAAACAATTTCACAATATCACCACTTATTGTTTGTATTGGTAATTTTATTGCTAGTCAACTACTTATGTCTCTTTCTGAATATTTCTTTCGATAATGCTGTTCAATCAGGGCAGGATTAGGTTTTATTTGGATCTTAGGCTATACAATTTTGAGAGCCCCTTTACGGAAATTTTCAAATATTTGTTTTACATACTTACATAAACAGGGTATGGCAGGTTAAGTGATATATTTTAAAAACGCTATAAAAACCTAAAAAAACTTAATAATTCCAAAATATTTCCATTTTTCGATGAAGAGTACTTTACACTTTAACATAAAAGTTCAAATCGCGCCCCCTTTGCTGTCACAACCACCTTAATTCTTGAAAAAAAAAGAAGAATTGCATCTTCTGGTATTTCATCTCATATTGTGATCAGCCGACGCGCTTGAATGAATCCAAATTCAATCCTTTCGTACTCCCAATCTTGCTCAACATGTATCCCCATATGGAAAAGTCCAAGGGATTCAAGTCGGGTGAAGATGATGGCCATTGTTTCCAAGGAATGAAATCAGTCTATTAAATAATAAATAGCCTATTTTTGGATATTTTATAAGGTAAAATTTGAGATTATACAAATAATAATCTTTTTGGAATATTTGATGTGTGCTTCAAATGAAAAAAAAATTAATATACCTTGAATTATTAGACAAAAGATGTTTTTCAGTTGTAATCTCAATTTGTAGACGATTATTAAATCCATAAAATGCAATCAGCAATTTAAACTTGCGATTCGATAAGTCGGTAAACTCAACGAACAATCAGGCGAAGAAACCAATTGACTACTATTTTTTGATAAAATGTTACACGTAAATAGTTGAAATACCAAAAAGTTCATAATTATATTATTTTGATGAACGATACTTTGACTTTGGTTCGGTTCAAAGTATTGGGCGGTAGAATTAGACAAGCGAAAATTAATAGTTTTAAAAATCTTATTTAGTTAGCACTGTTTGACCTCAGGGCATTCAACAGATGTACAGTGTTACTTTAACAAAATTAGCAATCTACGCAAAGTTATAAATTTAATATTGTGTAGCAGCTGGAAAATCTGAAACTACCATATCCCAACAAACTTTCGGCCATTGAAAAATATATTTTCAAAAATTAACCAGACCGAGCAAACAAGAAATTTTATTTAGGGTAGAATTCTGAGTTGACATTTCTATAATCTTCGGAGTAATTACGAGGGCGTAAACTATGCGAAAAATTCATTTATTGTCTTATGACAGTTCATGGGAATCTGTTGGGTGTTCGATTTTGTGTTATTGTAGCACCCTCGAGCATCTTTTTGTGAGCAAAATTTGGATCAATTAGCAACATGGTGGAGAGATTACAAGCTCAAATGCGATGGTTTGGTAGAATTTGGAAACTGTAATTTTTAAAGAGAAGATTTTTAGATTAGGAAGTAGGTAAGTATAAAGGTTACTGTGTGTACTCATAAATCAAAAAATACACCTATCATCAATAACCAAATATCAAAATACACCTTATTGAAACAATTATTCAAGCTAATATAATCGAAAGTGATTCTATTAAGCCAAAATTTAGCTAAGTCATTCTCCAAAAAAATAAAGAGATTGATTATACTATGCCGGCATTACAAGTTGAAATTTGTAACAGAACCTCATGGTCAATGTCAAAGACATTCCGAATTATTTCTCCGTAACGATTTTTTTCAGATTACTCCAGTTTAAACACCGAATAAAATGAATTTGAATGAAACTTAATTAATTTCTCGTTCGTATTCCTCAACTTGATTTGCTCTTCAAGTTCAAATTTTGTTCCGGAATTTAGATTAGCATTTTCCAACCAGATGCGCCCACGATAGAGATGTATATTAACTTGTAATTACATTAAACTAACACCGAGAGCCGAACACTGCGACAGTTTAAATGATGATTGATAGAAAAAAACTACACTGTATTTTGATTTTCAGTAAATCAAGTCATTTGGTTCGGTCATTAACATACTTTCAAAATGTATGTCAATTTTTTTATTAATTATACCATTGTTTCGCATGACTTTTGATTATTTATTATCTGGTAAATATTACAAAAAAGTATTAAGCTCCGAATCAATAAGTTTTTGGATAACGATTTATTACAAACACAAACAATTTAAAATAAATATCATTTATTATAACCGCATTATAACTTTGAAGTTTCGTTTATATTGCGCCATGTTAAATAGTTAAATGAGGTTAATTTAATATTTTTTTGTGTTCAGCACATCATGGAGAAGAGTGGCCGAAGACGGGCGTGTACGACCCACACGGTCCAGACATAATTGGTCGGCACACTGCCATATCAAAGAGAATTTAAAAAATAGCAGACCAGATTTTTCTTGCTTCCAGGCCTCCCGCTTGTACCTAAAAAAATTACACGCAAACAAAAAATTTTATTTTAAATATAATAACGTTTAATAACACACAATCAGATGTCTAACGGATGTACTTCGTAACGCAATACTATAAATGATCGAGAAAATACATGTCTTTAAGGTTCTTTTTATTTTTTTACGTCTACCTACCTAAAATATAAGAATGGTCGCCGGCCCTTCCGCTTGTCTGATTTTCAAGTCCCTGGTCGGCTGCCCAAGAGACCGTTCCGGCAAACAGGCGAACCCTCATCGTTGCCAATCTAGGGGAACATGCTTGAGTGAACTATTTTTACACAAGGCCATAATCTAAAATGGCGGCTCCATGTTTCAGAACAAAGAAATTTTTTGTAGTCGTCCAATATTATTTTGATAGCATCATGTGGAGAAAAAGAGAATGGAACGAAAGGTTGTTTTTGAAGGCAATTTATTAAATATTACCGAAAGATAGAATATAACAGCGGTACCCATGTTACAGAAAAAAAAAGAAATTAGAGATTAATTTAACATTTACGAGGTTATCAAGCTTAAACTTATTTTTTCGATTATTTTGAATAGCGGTGTATTTTTAATTTACTCATTTTTTTACTAAATCATTGAAGGATGAATTCAATTAGTTAATTTCTGAATGGCCACTACGTTGTAAACATGGCGCGCTTTTAGTGTTCTTCTACCTGATGTTCTTTATTAACTTTATAATTCTTAAGGCGTAAAATAGTTCACAAACTAAAAAAAACAAAATATTTTCGACGATCGTTAGGTCAGTCTTTTAATTATAAATGGAATTTGCACCAGACACTCGAGTGAAATAGAAAAAAGCCATTTTTACCAGAAGGCGTTCTGACGTTGTTGGGATGCTATTTTAAATTGATCGTTTCGAGATTTCTTAAAAATTATCAACAATTGATAAGGATGGCACCAAATTACTTACTTAACCTTCAACTCGTATTCAACCAAATTATACCATACGAAATCTTTGGTAAGTGAGTCACTTTTCTTTTATTGAAGTCAATTAGAATGCGCTCCAAACATTTTTAAATTATACCGAATAAAATGGTGTCCCTCGGGGAGCTGGTGAAAATATCGCAACGACTACCTAACAAAATTACGTGACATAAAAGTTGAAATGAACAAATTGTACCTACATGGTCCACTGGGATGTGGTCAAAGACGGCGACAATTAGCATTAAGCCGAGCTCAACCATGTCGTCACAATCATTTGGGAGTTACCGCATACTGACCCGTCCAACAAAGCCAAAAGGGTTGGACAATCTAAAGGCTCCTTGGAGAATTCTGAGAGATTACAAGTTTGTTTGATAATTTGCCGCTAAATTTTCAAGCTTAAACGCTTTATTTTTGAAACCGGCTAGCTTATTTCAAATTTTAAAATTTAAATTTGTCAACTTCCGACTTTTGTGCAGAGAAGAAATACAACCACGTATAATAGAAGTACGTACTTTATTACGATCTCGTCACTATAATTAATATTTACAACAATTAAATATAACTAATACAATAATTTTGCAAGCCCCAACTAAAGGTCATTTTAAAATCTTACAGTACCTATCTGAAAAAGTACTAAAAATAAGAAAATAAAAAGTTTTAAACGGTTTAGTTTTGGCTCGCAAATAATTCCTAAATTATAAAATCACACAGGTTTACTTTAATAACTTACATGCTTAACACAAACACATGAAAGAGTGAATAATTTAAAGTATTTTGCTAAAAATTATATAAACAATTGCAACATAACCATAGTTTCAGGAAGAGGTTAAAAAAAATAATTGAAGATCGGAGAGATTATTACATTACATTTTCCCCCTTGTACACTTCAAAAATGCTACTTCTTTTATTTACTTTTGGAAACATTGCTACGGAGTAAACCTAAGTTTGAAATGTTTTAAAATTATTCCACAGAATTAACATTAATCAGAGTAGAAATTTGTAAAATTTCAATTATCACAGTAAAACTTGAATTAAAAAAAAGAGTAAGATATTCAAAACTTTTTAAAATCTCTTCCTAGGAGTTTAAATCAATAAAACTCAATAAATTTATTAAAGTAAAAATGAATGTTCAAATTAGGGTACGATATAACACATACAAGGAATAATAACATTTTTGGAAAAGTTTCAAAACCAACAATGGAAAACACTTAAAGTAAAATGGCACAAAATACGATAAAAACATTTTAAGTGTTTCTTTTTGAAAACTGTTAATACTCATAATATATAAAAATACTTTTTTAAATTTAATTTAACGATAGTGTTGTGAGGGTGTGTTTAAAACAAAACGTGTGAACTTACACTTACAACAATGAGTATTTTAAACCAGGTTTACTTCAATTAATTTAAACCACTAGGTAATTATCTTGTAATTGAACATAAACTAGTAATTTTCCAGTCACATCACTTTACACAACAAATAGTTTTTTTTCTTGTATTGTCGGCATCTTTAATTTAAAAGTTTTTATGTACAATCTATTGGTATTCGAGTGCACTCACAAAATCTACTCTATTTTACACTGATATTTAAAGAGCTGTGAGTCCATAGTCTGATTTAATAATAGGTGGAGGTGCGTTTTGCGTTGGTCCACAATCCGATGATAGTGATAAGGGGGCCAGCGAGGGACCTAGAGCTCCCATGTGCATACTTTGGTCGCCGTGCAGCATTCCAGGATGATGTAGATTAGGCGCAGTCATTGGATGTGCGTGCGAATGTCCCCCAATACTGGAAGGAATCTGATGATTTCCCGATAATGAAACGTCCAACATATTATCTCCCATTCCTTCGATATCAACGCGTGACGAGTTGTTTTTACGTCTATCATTGTTATTACCCAAAGTGCTGTTGTGTGTTTTTCCACGTCCTTTCGTCACAGGTTTAGATGTCGTCGTCGTAACCCCAGCGGGATTCGTTTTTCTTCTAACATTTTTCGTGTTAGGTAATTTGTTATCCTTTTTCCACTTCATTCTGCGATTCTGAAACCAGATTTTAATTTGTCTTTCTGAAAGCACTAGGGTATGTGCTATTTCTATTCGTCTTCGTCGCGTTAAATATCGATTATAGTGAAATTCCTTTTCGAGTTCTAAGATTTGGTGTCTAGTATATGCAGTTCTTTGTCTTTTTGGTTCCATACCTGGTCCGAAGTTTCCGCTCGCTGCAACAAAAAAAAATTATTGGCTACGTTTCGCTATTTTGCAATTATTACATTAAATTCTAATTTAACCACTACTTTCAATTGATTATCGTTTTGTATGGAACAAATGGAATGCAAGTTTGAAAAACTGAGGTGACTTATAAGAAAAAGTATTACCACACAAAGATAAAAGGCATTAACATCAATGCCATCATTATTTCATTACAAATGACAAATATAATTAATCAAGACTCGAGCATTCAAGGCAAATTTTGTAAACAAACTATTGAATCACATTTGAATTGGCTACTAAATTACTATACCAGTTTTCTATTCATAATATTTAAAATTAATTTACAGCTTATCTTATATTCTTCTTTGGTGTTCCGAGACGTCACGTTTAAAAATTACAAGAATTACGTTAAGAATTTATGTAACATGAAAAACAATCGGAATAAAGAGCAATTGTTGATGTTTTTCGTTCCGTCGGTCGGCAAACAACAATTTAGGATGTCTGTTAAACGTAGGTCTCATTGCCCGAAAGATGATTGTGCACATTAGTAACAAAAACACAATTGCACCGCCAGACTGGGATATAGCAAGGTCGTGGTTGAAATTTGGTGTGGTCTGACTTACATCGTGCAGTTCGATGTATCCAATTTGATCTTCATCATAGTTTTGTAACCCGTCTACGGTTAAATTGCTATATGACCTTGTAACATAATAAAAACTTATATACTACTTCATTTTTAACAATACATATTATGAAACATTCAGGATATTCCAATCATGTACAATTATTTTCATCTGATAGCAAAAAGAAGCAAAAACTTGTTCCGAAATTTTCTTAGCACCAGACGATGAGATCCAACATGCAAATTTATAATAATTTAAATTGACATTTTTAATTTGCTAATAGAATGTCCCATATTTTTCCCAGTCATCGGGTTTTAAATGAATTATTTTCGTCTCTCCAATAGAGCTGAGGCAATTTATCCGTTTAATGTTTTTTAATCAACATGAATCTTTCTAGTATAATTACAGTGGCTCAATATACCAAAGAAAAACATTTTGGAGTATTGTTAAAATCAACTTTTAGATTACTGAATAGATGAATTCCCTGATAAACCCGCATTACAATACACGCAACCAAATTCTCATGAAAAAGCTCCAGTAGCTAAATAGTTACAATCAAGCTAACGAAGAATGTCAAACTTGAGTATTAAAATATCCTATCGAGGAGTAAACCGTTTATTTCCAGGTAAATCTAATATTTGACAATTTGTGTTCATAATTTTCACATGCAATTATGTTTTTGTGCAAGACTTTTGTTATGCAGCAAAAACCTTTTTACTCTAAGTTTAGAGTAAATTATTAAATAAATAATAATACCTGATTCGTCACTCCCGTTGAACTTAATTGGTACAACCAGGACTTAATATCGTAATTAAAATGGCCAATCCCGAATTAAACTAAAACATCACCAATTTATAACTTAACTGTGAAATTTGATTTTGACCCAGAATTGCTTTTTTCCTAACGAAGCTTTGGTTAAAATTTCCACAAAATGTACATTTGCTCCGAGGATAACATGATATTTTTCTTTTGAACGAATAATGTAAAAGTTTGATTAATACATTTTTACTATTTTCACGAATTTATTATTGATTGAATAATAAAGGAATATTTTTATTTAAAATTTGCACTCAGTTTGTCTGGTGTACTTTAATAGACATAAAGGTTGGCCGACAGGCGCCTCTAGGGGGAGGCTTTAGCCCCCTCAATTCCCCCCGTGGATGCGCGTTCTCTATTATTGAAGGTATAACATAAATTTTACTTTTTTTACAGTGTATCCGCAGGTATATTTAAGCGGGCGTGAACAGTGAAAAAAACATTTTGATTTTATACAGTAGGATATAATAAGTATGTTGCTCATCATATGCTGAGTTTTACTATTATTTCTCCTCAAGTTAGGCAAGGTAGAAATCTAAGGTAATTTAACTTAACTTGGATATATTGGGGATATTGTCATAATTAGAGTGCGGAATTTAAAATTGGAAATTGGAAATTGGCAAAATAAAAGCATTAAAAATTATATTAAAAATGCACGAAAACCTTAAAATTAGCATTAGAAAACAAAATTTACAAATTGAAAACATTATTATTCAGTATATAGGGGAAACCCGGGCAAAATGAGGTAGCTAAGTTTAAAATATTAGTGAATTTTACAATTGGGGAAATAGAAACTTGAATAATTGTGAACAAATTTATTAACTAAAGAGGATTTCTCTCATAGGAATACTTTAATAAAAATATAATATTTTGTGCGAATAAAAATTATTTTCACAATTGTGCAGTTTACCCCATTTTTTCTGTCGTGTAGGACGAAATGGGCTTTCAAAATAATATATTGTGACGTCATGACGCAGCGCGTGGGACGTCGTTGCATTTACACACACGTTTAATCCGCCAGGACTCGGATCAGACCTTTCTGTGTAAAGGCTTGAAGAAATATCAATCCATATTACGGTTTTGAAATAAAAATTTAATGTAAATTAAAGCGCATAAAAAATTTAGATCCATAAAAACCACAAAAATGCCACAAAAAAGCACAGTTTAAGCATAAAAACCCAAAACTAGCACAAAAATTGAAAAAAAAAACAAAAAATAGCACGATAAACATTATTTTAAACGATAGCTTTTGTCACGATTTGAGCTTATTAATTTTCCATATTGCTATTAATTTTTACGTATATGCCGACGCCACATATCCTTATTGCGCCTCTATGTTAGACTTCTAACTCCATTTCAAATATTTTCTGCAATTTTGATCAAAGATTTTCTCTCAGCGTAACAGGTTTGAAGGGTTACAAAATTACCATAAAATGTTTATTTGTTTGTTTAAATTAGAAGAAATTTTACCTAAACAGGACTTAATTATGTATTGTATTTGCATATATGAAACTTCGAAATAAAATTTGAAAAATTCGGATATGAATGCATATGATTGATATAATGTACAAATATACATACATAGAAAATATTGAAACAATGTATATTTTCGAGTTATAATGAGTTTCTAGAGTTGCAAGTGATAGTCAATCCATAATAGTTCACTTTTACTCCAAATAAAATATGTTTGTATATAAAAACAATATATCGAAGTTAAAATGCTACTTTTCATGGACACATTTGTTTTTAAAGCAAAAGTTAGCGGCAGTAAAGTAGGAACTTTAGTGCTTAGGATCAAAATAAAGGTAATTTTTAGAAAATTCAATAATTATATTATTACGTTTCAGAAAAAATTACATGTTTAATTCAGTAATTCAATAATTACTTTTTGTGGTACAAAAATTTAAAGTAGAGCCTGGAGTATTAAACCTAAGTTAAGACCGTAATGCTGCTGAATAATCAAGCCCTACTCTACAATTTTGTTTTGAAACATCAAAAAAATTTACAGTACCTAAAGTAAAACAATTGCGATATCGAAATGAAAATAATTTAGTTACTGGGAAGATCCTTTGAGTGATTTCAAACATCAAGAAAGTTTTCATAGAAAATTATTTAGGTAAATTTAAAATATAAAAGAAAAACTCTTCTTATTTTCAAGATTCACTTTTTCATCAAAATAATTGTTTTACTTTATTGCCGGCAACGAGCATCATACAGTTACGAGAGCAGTTACAGGCCGATGAGTCTTGATAATTTTAAAACTAGTAGAAATAGCAGATACTTTCCAGGTTCAAACAGGATAAAATTTAAATTTTCAAATATTTTAAACTGATAGAGACCGCGGAGTTTGAAAGTACCGCCTGTAATACCATAGCCCAATATAATCGATAAAGCAGAATTAGGTATACCTCTCAATTTAGATTTCTAGACCACTAAACCAAGTAGATCACTGACATAACACTAGACTGGCAATCGTAATTGAGAATAACTAGTGATGAACAGTCCGTCCATATTTACTTCCCTGTCGACAACAGTTCAAGCTGTGTACTCTACAATTTTTAAAATATTGTCAGATTTGAAAGAGTCCGCGTTGTTGCTTCGTGTAGCGTTCCATGAAAAATGCCAGGATCATTTTTTATAGTTTATAAAAATTATTTAAATAATAATAGTAGTTTCTATTAAAAAAAAATTTTTTCGCTGCAGTTGTAAATTTTCTAATAAGCTTTTAAATGGATTTGTGAGCGGTTCTCTGTGAATCATATAATTCTGATATCAAAAACAACCCTAACGAGAAACTGTGCGTTAGTCACGCAAATAATAAAAAAGTTTGTGTATTTCTGAACACGTTTGGGCAAGATTAAAGATAAATTATAACAAAAATGATATTTTAGATCATCAGGTTCGGAAATGTAATAAATTAGTCATATCGTGTAACAAGAAAATGTTAATAATACTTCATTAATTTATAGAAATAAAATCATTCATACTGCCTGAAGTTAAACCGCAAATCAGGTACATTCCAGCATTCCAAAGTGAATGGAGAAGGATGTGTGTTTGACAGCGGTCAAAAGCAAAGCTGGATTGAAAACTCGCAGAAAATTACAACTACGAAATAAAGGTGAAGATTTTTCAACTTCGCGATATCAAAAGCACGCATGAGTGTATGCGCTTTAGATTTATCCAGATTTTTTGCTTTTAGAGGATATAAACAAACAAGTATCAAGTAACATCTTGTCGTCACATAACTAATGACATTTCACGTGTATTAGTTAAGATTTATTTAACACGCTTACTTGCCAACTAATTTTTCAATACTTGTGGCACACCACTGATTATTTTTTAAGATAAAGCTTGCTTAAGCTTCCTACTCAAAACGTGTCATTAGTTTGCGTCCACACGATGCACAACTACGACTATCCGCCAGCTTTGATCGCAATCTATTTTGGAAACCAAAACAGAATAGTTTAATATTATATTTAAAAATCCTTAATCTTTTGTGCAATCTTAATCTACGGTCTACGCAAAAACCGTTCATAATGACTAAAAAAAATCGAGCAAGAAATTAAATTTTTTAATGTGTAATTTAAGAAGGAAACATTAGGGTAGCCTACAAATTAAATTACAATTACATTTTTTCATCCAAAAGTTTGTCAATCTAATAACTATATTTTCAGATGTCCATTTCAGATATACATACATAATTATTCTGCTTTTAATCTATAAGAGCACAAAAAGTTATAACAAAATATTGACTGTATTGATCAGTTTCAGTTTAAAATATTACTTGATAAAAAGTTAACTCAATTATTGATTTTGATTGTTGCATGAGTGTTCTAATGCACTTTTAACTAAAATAAATTCTCGAGCGTGAAAAGTTGGTATATTAATTATTATGAATTTTAAATTTTTATGTTGTATAATAAAATAAAAAAACTACAATGAAGTAATTTTCTTTTACATTTCTCACGAGATGAGGTAAGTCCTGCTAGAGATTTAAAAAATTTTAGAAGCTTTGTGTCCAACCCTGTACAGGGCTTACGAGCAAGGTTAATCCTGAACGTACAATTAAGCCTATCGAAATGTTGATCGGAAAAGTGCTTCCATTGTAGAGTTAATGTACTTATCGAATATCTCGTTTCCATATTCAACCAATTTCAAAAATTCGTATTAAAAAAATTCAAGTTTACCATTGCGATAAAAATGGATCCGAGATCTGCATATTGATAATCTTTTTGTACTCGGTAATTTTTGGTGCAACTGGTAACAAATTACATAACAAAGAACCGGAGCTTTCGGTTATGTAATTAGTTGCACATTGTTAATACCTACTACATAAGGTAACAGCTGAAAAAATTCGATCGTGCCTGTAAAATAAGACCACCCAGTGATGGTTTCCAAAAAACATCATTAATTTATATCGTTAAACGAAAATCTGTAAAGCAGCAACATTTTTATTCTTTTGTTAAATATGTCTAAAATATTTAAGTAGGAATTTTGAGGTTTACATATTCAAAATTCTGTGGCTTGGTGTAAATGACCAGATTGGTTTAGAACTTCGAAATCAGTTCAATTTGTCAATATCCGATTTTATTGATTTTATTTTATACAAACGCCGAAATGATTATTTTAGTAAACAAAACAGTACATTTAAAATTCGAACTAAGTTTTCTTTAATTCAATAATTTATAGTCGCGATGCACAAGTCATATAATTTTGTAACATATAATTTTACTCTAAAAGGTCTAACGACATTGTTCAGAATATTAAAAAAGCTTTTGAAAAAGTAATATCTACTTAGTATGTATCTACCTAATTATATTTACCTTAAACTTTTCAACTTACTATAATGTTATTAATTAAATGGTCTACAAAATAAATAAACAAAAAAAAAATGTGCGAGAAAATGTAAACAAAAAATATACTGAATACAATAAAACAAATGTATACCATGGCGCCGAGACTCTAAACTGAACCATTTAGATTTTTGCGTATTTTTTTAACAATACACATGTACAGGTGAACCGAGAATGAATATGATCTGAATTAAAAATTTATCTTGCAGATTTCTTTTGTAAAAACCGACTTTCAAACAAAGTTTTAGATTTATTGTACAAAAATAAAGCAATAATAAACATTTAATATGACAAAAAATACACAACAATTCCAATGTTTTTTAATAGAAAAATCAATTATCCACAAAAAACGTTAAATAAAGAACATTGATCTAAGCCAATAATAATTATCGTTTACTATTAATTTTTATTTTTACTATTAATTCATTTGTGATTTCATATGGTTAATTTAAAGCGTTTTCAATTAACATATAATTAATAATATATGTACATACATACATATCGAATTACTTTAATTTAATTAGTACTTATATTTTTTTGGGGTTTATTCATGAAATTTGATATTATCCATAAAAATATTTTACGATCATATAAACTATTCTAAATAAGTACAATAAACGTTTTCGTCATTCCATAACATCATCAGACAGAATTAAAATATAATTTTTCCAAATATGAGAGGGTATTTTTCATATTTAATGAAATTGGTGAGCTGTAAGGTAGCTGTTCAATTCCACGTTAATTTAACGTAGGCCCGGATTGTACCGGCGGGCAATGAAGCTAATAAGCCAAGATAAAATGATTATTAAATTGCTAATATAATAATTGGTATGCCCGACTATTGCGACAATGCGGAAATTATTCGACTAGGACTTCCACGCACAAATATTAGAATTACTCATTTACTCCTCTTTTTAGACAATTCGTGGGATCCCGGATTACAAAACCGCCATATTACGTATTATTGGGTATTTTGTGTGTTTTCGACAGTAAATTTATCTTATGATTTTTGTAATAATAAATTTTAAAGAAATTTCGTATTTTGCCCCTGAACAGCCCCCGAAAATAATTAATAATTATGAGATAATATGAGATCTTAACCGATTAATTAACAAACCAAAAATATTACTTTTCCTGATTTTAACTATACTAATCCATATAATAATGCAAAAATATACAAATCACACAAAAACAATGGAATAAAAAATTAAATAGTATTTAACTACACAATAAATTTGGATACATTTTTTAATAATAATTAATTATTATTGAAGGTTTTCGTGTTATAATTTCTGTTAGCATTAAATTTTCAAATATTTATACTCTAAAATATTTTAAAATTTATGTTGTTTTTCTCTGTTTTTTCATTCTGTTTTATTCACTCCCTACTCGTCATTCAAGAGCTCTTCCTACAAATACTCTATTAAATGCAGATTCTCAGACTAAAACAGGCACTAAAACTAGTAAATTTTGGCTTTATCCATGCAATATTTGAAGTCTTCGAATAATGTTTTGTATCATTATCTTGTTGAAAGATAACAGTTTCTACAGTTTTTTGATACGTCTGCATCAAATAATGTCAATAATGTCATCAATTTTATATGTAGATCCGACGCCACGTAAGAAGTAATCCCATACCATAATGTTTTTACCTGGTCTAAATGCTCGATGTTGCAATGTTCCGGGGTAGGTTTTTATAATTTATAAAAAATAAACACCCTCTACCCGGAACATAGCACAATATTGCACGAGACTCCTTCTAATATTAATTTCCGGCTCACTTAATCACAAATCGAATTTTATTAATTTTAATTACATTTTCAAAAATCCACCATTTTGTCAAAACACTCTTTATTTCCGGAATTATAATCAAAAATTCCAGACAAATAAATTTTATCTCGACCATCTTTGGTAAACCCCTGTAGTTTCCTCTTATGATTTCCAAACATAAAATTTTGCTAAGAGGTAATTTCAATATTTGTTAGAAAACCTTTGCAGATTAGTGACCTCTCAACGATAAGCCTATTTTTGAATATCAGTTAATATGACGTTTGGTTTAAGGTAATATTTAACAACCATGAATCAGGCTACTTCATTCAGCTATGAACAGTATTTATAGGTGATTGGAAATAGACAATACATACTAGATGAGTCGGCATTTATACAATGCTTCTAGAGATTTAACAATAACCGATTGATAACTAACTGATCTCGGTATGCAGTAACAGGGCAGTTTAGTCACAAAAAATTACCGAATATAATATTTATTTAGAAGTATAAAAATTCCTTCTGACATATTTTGTTGTTCTTGCTTGCAAATTCGGTTTTCATTTGTTCGCCAACATTTTTGAAAACACTAAAAATTTAAAATGCCAATTTTTTTTTTTAAATTTATTGGAATGTAAGTATTAGTATTTTCAAAAATATATTCTATAAATAAAAGCTTAAATCGTCTTAGTTTCACATTAGTTTGGGAATCCCCGAATTGTATTTTCAGTTTATCTAATATATCACGCATTTAAAATATTTAGAAAACAGTTTTCCACTAATTGAAAATTTAACTAATTTATAACTTGATCGAACATATCAATAATTATGTTGCGATGATTATATTATACAAAGCTGTAATGTGTTATAAATTCAAATACCTAAATTTTTACAAGATCAGTCGAGCTGGATCAAAACGTGTTGATAAAAACTATTGTAATCTTAAAATCGATCTATATCAAGATTACCATAATGATTATGATGACACGATGACTAAATATTTTTTAATTTAATAATAAAAAAAAATTTATTTGAATAAAAAATTATACATAAATTAATTACATACAAAAACAATTAATTTAATTTTAAATCCGTTGGCAAAGCTCAACTACTACCTAAAAAAACCAACTTAAGCCTTGTGTATTATTTTCTTTCCAATTTCCTACAAAAACGGTACAATTTGCCCACCCTGTATAGAGGTAATCATGGGTTTTCTAGAAACCTCTCTATAATGACAATATAACATCATTTTAACTAGTGGCATTTCAACTATTACTTCAAGTTTTTCGCATCTATCCGGCTATAAATAGTAGTTATGGATTATTATTACGTATTATGTAGTTACATGAATTCCATTGTAATCTTGTGACAATGCAAAACTTCTTCTTAATTTAATAAAAATACTTTTTCAAAGGAGCAATTTATTATAGTATTGAGAATATAACGGAGATTATTTCGCATAATTCTTCAAGTTTATATAAATTTCATTGCTAATACCACTCAAAACTTTTAGGTTATTAGATATTAATAATTCCCACTTGGTTATTGTTTTTACTGGATCATTTTTGTAATTTTATTTTTATTCTCTAATCGAACACAACTAAAGCTAAGTTATTGGAAAAATAATTTAGTTGGTAGTTTTAATAAGAAATTTAAGGTAACGATTTATTATTCTGACGATGAATTATCTGAGTAGATGGCGTAGCTAGCCATTAATTGCAAACGTACTTTATTCGGTTTCATATGCTGAATAAATTTAATAAAAAACATATATTCGTTCCCAAATCATGTTAAAAATTATATTCAGTTGTTGTAATGTAAATAATAATTCAGAACAATGTATTCTTCAATCTGAGTCTGTTATTCACAAGCCGAGAGGGTTTGTTTTATGTGTCATGTCATATAGGTTGCTAATATCAACACTGCTACATCCCCTTCTTAGCAACGATGTAGATTGCAAAGGGTTGCTGTAGCTGTTGATAATGCAAGCTCGATCCGCTGTGCTGTGACTGCTGATAATTACAAGAACGATTAACATGGTGATTTCTGAATTTCAAAAAGGAATTTGTTTATTACTCTATTGGGATCACCAATTTGACAATGTATGTGTAAATCATGCCAGGGAATTATTTGTTGCCTTCTTATTCCGGAAGAAGTTTTATCGTTTGCAATAAAAGTGTAATCTTTCTATTCAGCAATCAGTACCAATCAATAACGTCAATCTGTATGTGCAATTTTTATTAACTAGTTTTGATTACAACTTTCCTAATCTATTGTGTACAAAAGTTTTGAGTTATTATCACACTGACTTTCTTCCATGGTTTAGATTGCTGCTGATTTGCTAAAGCACAATATATAGTAACTCTCGAGAAGGTCTGCATCCATGCAGAATTCAAATTGAACTAATTCCAAAAATTAGCTCAAATAAAATTAACTAAATTAATCATTACAGAATACAGATATTTTTCCAATTTGATAATAGAAGCAACTGAAATCGTAATCAGCACTTATGATTTGTCAATCATTTCGCAGGAATTTAGTAACTCCGGCTAAATCGTTTATTCTGTAATTCAGTCATTGGATATTTTGTTAACGGAATTTATCACAAAATTTTAACCTATATAACCTATATATACTCTAAAAACTGCTTTTGTTCTTCTAACAAAAGCGTACTTAAATTTTTTACTATTAGCAAAATTATTTAGTTGTGGCAGCAAAACAACTTTACTGCATCTTTTTTAAGTATTTCTTGCTGACGATTAATTATTTATAACTATTCAATCTTAGAAGTTGATGATGGTTTTCTATTATAGTACGATCCTAGCTATAAACAATTGTACATTCGATGTATAATTTTTTTAATGCCAATTTGCTATTCGAAGATGTTTATAATCGGTTCCAAAAATGATTCTTTAATAATTTATTCATTTAAACAATTTATTATGAATTTTTTTTTTAACTATAATACATTGTAATTGTAATTGTTTATGTTATTAACAATGCACCTGCTATTTTGATGTAATCGCAATTATTTATTTAAAAATATTAATTATGTAACGTTTAATTTACAATGCAATACTATAGAAAATGTTAAGATTAGTAAGTTAAAAATTAAGTAAATTTCAAAATTTTATTTGTGGTCATCATTGCTAACGAAAATACAAAGAAGTCCCAAAAATCACAATAATTTCGTGAATTGACAATTTAATCTGCACGTTATGCCCAAAATATGTTTTAGCAAAATTACCTGATAAATGAAAATTCAAAGTAGGTTGGTCTAATCTCTATAATTTTCTAAATATTGCCACCAAAAGAAAGTCGAAGTTTTTAATAATTTTTTTTTTGTTTATTTTTACTTTAGAACACTTTAGAAATATGTAATTTAGTAAAATAAAAGAAAATTATAATATCGTTAATTTTTTTTATGAATAATATTTTAAATTGAATAGAATATAATACGGTGATGATCGTCAAATAGCAATTGCAACAAAAAAATAGTTGTTACTAATCGTCAGCTGCAAGTAAAAAAAAGGAAAATTGATCAAAAGGTATTTTAGAATAAAAAAGATTAAAATGAAATATTATCTGTGAAAAATATATTTAAAAAATAAAAAAATACTAAATGGCCAAAATAAAATTATTAAAACCATGACTTCTAAAAAAGAAAATTATTGGAAAGCAATAGCAGGATTCTGTTTTGTATAATTATAGTTTTGGGAAAAAAAAACAAATTGTATTATTATGAAAAGCTGCAAAATTGCATTTTCCACACAAGCATTAGCAACATAAGTGACTTTCTAAAAAACCTATTAACTGCATCCACTAATACAATTTCCAATACTTTTTACCAGTTTAATCTACATTTAACAACAACTTAATCAAACTCAATAAAAATTATTAGGTTAGATTTTATTGCACATGCGATATGTTAGCTCTTCATGGATAGTTAAAATAAACAATATATAAATTCAAAAAACTATCAGACTCTGTTTAGTAGTTAAGCTATTTTTTCGAGGTACGTAATATAAAATTAGTTTCAAATCACACAGCATTAGTAGTTGATAATTATTATTGATGTCCTGACACGAGTACAATAAATTCCGAATGCAATCATTAGGGCTGGAAATAATCTAATAGTTGTAAGTAGAGAAATTTATCAAACAAAACTTTTAACTTTCAGGAAGTAGTAGTTTGCTCATTTATAAAAACAATTTTTTTTCAAAAGAATATAACAAGTTAACTTCACACAAGTTCACAAAATAGATAAACTTTAAAATACAAATAATGTTAATTTGTAATAATTTGAATCCTAAAAATTTGGCACAAAAGTCATACGGTAGCACAAATCAAGTTATTGCACAAATGCAATTGTTTGTACAGTAAGAAAAAATTTCGGGCAGCACTAAAGTACTTTAGTGACGTCTTCCGTCATTTTTTTAATATGATTCATTTATTTGTCGTTGCTTAAAAAAGCAAAGTATGATTTGCTTCCATTAAACGTTTGTTTTAAATTCTTACAAATTATTTTATCCAATTTCGTGGATAAAGACGTCTTTTCAGGTATCAAAAATCTTGTTGAAAGTGATTTATCATTAAAGCAGTTTCATAAATCGTTGTGTAATAGGTATTACCAATGACGACTTTCCCGCGCAAAACCCTCGTGAAAAAAGCTAATGATAATTGTTGTTTAATTTATCTACTCATTCAGTAATTTGTCCTTTTTTCAATTTGTAGTGTACTGAATAACTATTTTAAACTACTGTTTTATTTGAATGAAAGTGACTGTTTGTAGATCGGCTGTAAATTATTTTCTATGATTGAAGATGGGTTGTGATTTAGAGACAGAAGCTGACAGAATCCTAGAAGATCATTTGGCGGCGCAAGCAATTCGGCTCCAGGCTACAGAGACAGATTTTAATTTTTTTCAGTACGGTCCCGTTATTGCTAGTTTGTTATAATAATATACGGTAAATGGCCAGCTTTTCGATCTCAGTTATTGTGTATCGGCCAACCGGATTTTCACTGTAACTTTTATATAGTTAGTCCACCTCCTGCCAGAGCATCCCATGCCGATGCAATGGTGGAATAATATGCAATCTAAAATTTTAAAATATTTTGCCTGGTTATGTTAAACCTAACCTATTCACAGGTTAAATCCTAATGAAAAAGAATAAAAATAGACAATGTCGTGGGATAAAATATTTAAATTACTCTCCTCTACCGAGGGCTGCCTTCGGCTAATACTTCCATATTATCTTTGCTCTTGGGCTCCATCACTGGAAGAAATTCTTGCCAAATTTCCTATTTGACTCTAAAGTTTTGATTTGATGAATTCGTATCGGGCAGATAAGGTAGATGAAGATTATTAAGGTTTCTAAACTCTTTGAACAGCTGTCTTATTTAAACTTAACAGGTCCGTAGCTAGGTATTTTAAAATTTCGACTAATCTGCGTGTCTTAAAATCCAGGGGTTGCCTAAATAGCTGTTTGCATAAAAAAGTATTGTAAATGCATTTATAAAAGTCGAATATATAAATTAATTTATTAGTTTTGTTTCAAAACTTGGTCGGATGGGAGTGTTCTGGTTTTATGCTGATTTTTAACCAACTGTGTTGTGTTTCTGTTGATTTTAGATGATTGATTCAACTGAGCATAATATTGATGAACGAAGAAATTGATCTATTACATAGGATCTTTAAACCAATGATTTTGCTGTTTTGAGATGATGTTTCCGGTTACAGTGAGCAATGTAACGCAGATAAGTTTTGTTGATATTCACTAAAGTTTCATTTTTTGATTAAAATCATATCTTTTAACCTAGAGGCGGGAAGTGTTCATTGAAGTAAATTAATTATTGCAGCCGTAGGCGATTTTTAAAAATTTACTAATTAACATATCGGATCAAAACAATTTCCATATTCAGTAAATTGTTTCTAATAGTAGCAGTTCTACTCATTTACACATAATATTATGTATTATATTTGTTATATCCTGTATTCTTCAGGTACAAATAAATTTTATTTGCTTTTTTATGATTTTTCCCTGATTAAAAAATTAAAATATGTAAGTGGTGCAAAAAAGACAGAAGTTTTTAGAAAAAATCACTGGCGAAATTAAAATATTAATTTATTTTTTTACACCTAGAAAAATAAGTTAATCAAAACTGTAATACATTGAAAAAAATATTTAAAAAATTCTTATAGTTAATAAGAATCGGATGTATCAATAGTATGCGACGGTAGATAGAAAAAGTTAACTTGCTCTCAATTTAAAACTTGTAAGTATTGTGTGCTGAAAATATTACCCTGAGAAAATAGAAACTTAATTTTTGAAATAAGTTAACCGTAACTAAATAATTTTTAATTTTATAATACCACATTTTAACAAGTTTATTCATTATTATTTACACATAATTACATGACACTAAAATGACTGTAATTTATTATTGCATTCAGAGAATCTCTTGTGTTGATTATTGTAGTTTTTCAAATGAATTTAATAACTTTAGCAATTACCAACAGATATACATGAAAAACTCTTGCATTTTAACGATAATTGAGTAATTTATATTCATAAGGTAGACACGATAATTTAATTTACGGAATTGCATACACCTTTATGAATGTGGTAGCATCAGACTGATACTTGCTAACTGTGTGTCCTATAAGAATAATTATGGAAAATTGATGAACCTTAATAATATATAGGTTCAATTAATGATTGTGTAATTACTTTTTAAGTGTAAGTACAAAAGTTTATTAACCTCGAATATTTAATAATAAAATTATAAAATAATTGTTTTGTCAATAATTACAACAAATTTATAGATTTAACAAGCTTAAGTAAGACGCTCGGTGTATTAATGAATTATTTAGAAAAAAAAATTGATTATCTATTACTACACCAGACAGTTATAACTAAAAATTCGGTGCGTAAATTTACCTACTTAAAAAGTAATTAAAATTAGTAGTAAATTTTTGAATAGCCAGTTAATTTAGTATATAAGAAAACAAACTTACCATATTTAATATAGGCGTCTTTATCTATAAAGATACAAAAAAATGTATTAGAAAATTAATCATAAATAGATCTTATATTATTAATAATAATGTTAGAAAAAGTTGTAATAATTCATTTCCTTATTACAAAATAATGTCGTGCACATCATATTATATAGGTAAATCATGAAAGAAACTAAAGAGAAGTGGGTAATTTAATATTAACTATTATGTTTATGGTATGTGTTAAGTGCGCTGGTTAAAATAATCTATTACCATAATGTAACATTATATGCCTTGCATCTATATTAGGTAAGTTATGTAATTAATCTGGCAAATGCATGGGTGCACCGTGCATTACCGGTGAATATTTTAACAATAACCCAATTAAAACATCCATTAAGTAAGTGTTATTTACTGGACAACCGTACATTTTATATGTTCACTAGACTGGTAATTATACTAATCGATACTGTACAACATTTAATATACAGAAATATTTTAACATTTTTTACAACCAAGTTTTCGATTTTATTCATATTTATTTCATATATTGAGGTGTATTTTTTTTTATATTTTTCTAGATAATAATATTTTCTTATGCTCTGCGTCCGTGACCCAGTCAAGATTTTAATAAGTTGTAATCAAAGAGTTCCTGTTTTAAATAGAAGAGCATTGCAAGTAATTTTTTGTTTCATTTCAAATTAACTAATAGTATTTCTTCAGAACTTTGTATTGATAAAACTCGAGAAATACAGAACATGGCGTTTTAAGCAGTAATTAACTTATTGGTTTGAGACAAGAAAACTTTAAAAAATGTGCATATGTAATTTTATAATTATACTGTGACCTGCTAAACTGTAGAAATAATTCATTAAAATTGCAAAACATGTTTTTCGGACAAAATCCTAGGACGTCAATTTTACTTTTATGCTTTTCATTTTATGCAAATGGAAATTAATGCATTTTCTCCACTGATCTGGCACTTGTCAGATTTCAATTAGACTTTAACTGCATTTTACAGGTAAAGTTCATCTCCGATTAGTTGAATATACGATAAATGATTCGACCAATTAGAAATCACAACAATAAAGCCTTTAGATAAAGCATAGATAGACTATCTAAAATTAAATTTTAGTAACATTTCAGAAGTGGTAAGTGAATTGCCCACTAGTGAAACGTCCGGTGACCATTCTGTGATTGAAATTATTAAATATGGACTTTTCCCTACATCAGAAGCGAGTCTGGCGGTTTGGAATACTCTTCAGTCTTCAGTGTATAATACACCGCTGTGATCTAAAACCCAATATCGATCTGATACTGCACATTGTATGGCCCTAAAGGAAATGACATAAGCAATCTTAAATAAGTAAAAAAATAATAATAAGGAGATTTTGCACTTTTCTTTTAATTTGACTCCACATTTTTTGTAGCGGCCCTAGGGGGCGACGACCATGGCTTTTTTATGATACTATGATACGTTCTGGAGCATAATTACTACTTCTATCGTGGTTTCTCCAATCCGAAAGAAACCTTTTAATCCCGGTTGTGTAAAATTAAAAAATATATTTGCATGTTATATCAAATTTAAACTTTCCCAAATCAATTGTTTTCGAGTAATCATTATGTCATCAACTTTGTTTAATTGACTACCTTTCTCTATATTCCCTTCATTTTAATCGATCCTTTAATTTTATAAATAACTTCATAAAAAATTTAACATAATTGTTATTATTGCATAGAAAACTCTTCGAACAAAAACATTTTCTTTATTTTTCCTCTGGCAGATGGAAGCTCACTTTCACCAGTCCAACAGGAGGAATACATATTATTCTCGTAGGTGTACGTCCGGGGGGGGGGGGGGGGGGGTTAAAAATAGCAATACTCTCCAGCGACGTATTGCTCTTTATTTGCGCACCAAAAATGAGAAAGTATGCAGTTTCCAATGCTATTAAATGAAATTCAATATCTCTCTCTCCTAGATCTTCCAGTTGCGATTAATCGTGGAAAAATTTATAGACGAAAAAATAGAAACGGAAAGAAAAATTTTAAAATACATTTTTAAAGTATTGCATAAGGACGGCCAATCATTTCCATTCCAGACTACAAGGTCAAAACGGCACGGGGCCGCCCAAACTTCTAAGGTAGAAGAAAGTGCGTTTCTTTATTTTTTTGCTACACTAATTTAAACTTGTCCAAATTTAGTATTGGCCAAGCGTTAAATATGCTAAACAACATAAAAACAACATTTTATTTACTATTTCCAACGGCTACGTTCATATCTTATTACAAAAATACCCATATATTCCTTACTTAATTAATTTTTTTACATGTTGTATGGGTTGATTCCCAGATTGATTTCCAATAGTTTCCCAACAAAAAGTAAAATTCTCTGATTTCTCAGTCTTTACCAAATAGCGGTCAAAGTAAGCGTCTGACAGAAAATGTATGCTATATCTTTTTAAATTACATTAAATTTGCTACTATTTCAGGCCAAAAAGAGTTTTCTAGGTCCAGTAGTTTCCAAGGAAATTGAAAAATTGGAAATAGCTAAGTCCAACGGAAATGCTTTGGTCCAATGTTTAACTGAACAAACGCCTCCTTATTCACAAGTTATTTGAGCAAATATCGATCAGCGAAAATTAATCATTAACCCATACAGTCCATCCTTGCCACCCAACGATATTTTCGTATTCTCAGAAATATCAAACAATGGAATCTGCAATGATCTACAATAATGGTTTCTTCCCAGAGAAAGTTTTTTCATGTTGAATATGCAAAAAAGGTTTGTACTTTACATGTTTTATTTGTATCCAAAAGAAAAGGAGGTTCCTCAGTGGTTTAAGTCTATTTTGGAAATGGAGAGGTTTGGTGACACAAAATTCTAGTAGTTATATAATTATGGTACATGGAAGTGAAGAAGATTGTTTCTAGAAATAATTGCGAAGATGCATGGTAGTATATAATCCGATAATTTTATATTAAATCAAAATGCAATACTAAATTTGGCAAAGCAGAAACAAAAAGTAGAAGGAAAATCGCTAGTCTGTTTTATGTTTAAATTTTGTTTACTTTGCGTAGAATGCAAAGTTCAGCAGTTTGCACAGCCGATAAGTCAATATTCCAGGATGTCAATGTACCTGGTTCCTGGAGTATAAAACTACTGTAAAACTGTAATACAGTCCAGGGGGTGGATTCCTAACAATTCTCAACCAAGGAAGAAAATCGCTGAATTTATTGCTATGAATTCTTCTGATTTTTACAAAATACACAAAATGCAAAAACAAGCCAATTAATAGGCAAAAACTTAAAACAAAGTATAATATTTTCTTTTCTTTTCCCCAAATTTAAATTTTCTTAGTTAAATTTTCTAACTTAAATGTGCAGATTCCAGTAATTTTGCAGAATACCAATATTATAATTTATAAATATGCCAAGGCCAATAAATTTCAATAAAAATACCCTTTGGTTACTTTTACAACCACTGTAAACCACAGCTTCTGAAATGCCTTTGTGAGCTGGGGTACGCAGCATAAATCCATAAAATTGCAGGTTCGTTTGTTAAACAAATTCTGCAGTAGTTTTTAAAATAAAATTTTACCTTTCAGAAATCGCCAAATTTGAAACACGAGAATATAAATTCAATAGTACACGCAATTTTATCGTTTGCGATTTTGACCCTATAATTAAGAAATTTTAACGTTCTTGACGAAATTTGCAATTTGTACGGTTCTATTTTTATTCGTTTGGTGTTACGAAAATAATTTGTTTATCAGGTAGACATTTATTAAGTTAATTTGTCTAAAAATAATTGTCACAGCAAATATTTTTTATTGTCTTCAATCAAAATCGGCTAAAAAATGCAATCGATTTTTTTCTATACATTGTTTCTATTTTTAGCTACGTTTTCGCACATCTGCTGATTATGTAATAATAGAACATTAAAATAATCATATTTTTTAAACAATCATCAAAAGTTAGATAACATCTAGGAAAAACAAATTAGAAAATTATAATACACACAGTACTCACTTTCGTGCCATCGTAATTATTCCATAATTTAAAAATTACTACTTTAATTACGATAATAAATTGAATCCAAAATTTTCAACTCTAAAACTTGCGACTAGCACAGTTTATGTAAGAGAATTATTATTTAATAACCGAATTTAATAATTTAGATGTACTTATGAATAATAAATTTATTAATTACGATATTACAAAAAATATTACCATAAGCTTTTCAATAATTTATTAATTACATTTTTGCTGATGAAGATATCGATGTTAATGAAACCTCCCTGCATAATTAATTAGTTACAATCATTTATTATATGGTTTTATTGGGACATTTAAATTTGTAATTTTATCAATAAAATAAAAGTAATCTACCGAGTGCATTAAAATTAAAGTAAGTTCGTTTTAGTTGCACAGCAGTTTGTTATGAGTACGTACACCTTATAGGGGTAGGAAATCAATCGTTTAGCTAAACTGACAAGTGGAGAAACTTTCTTATCAACTTTAATACCCTAAAGACTGCACAGAAAATTGGAAACGAAGTAGATCTTAATTAAAAGAAAAACTGTTTTAAGTTTATACAATGTTTTGTATATAGGTAAGATTTTCCTTTTTCTTTTTTCTATATCAATTTAATTTATCAAAATTTATTTTTGCATCGACTAAAATTTGGACATTTTAAGAACATCAGTTTTGACCTTTTTCCGATACAGGTTTAGCATTCAGAAGTCACTCAAGCTTTCCTCGAAGCTGATATATTTTTAAAGTTGACACTCTACTTCAAAGCAAATTTAAATTTAACCTTATTTTTCAAAATAAAACACAACTTTTGGCTTTTAATTGCAATAAAATTGTGACAACTTAGAAATACAGCAGTCGAGGAAAAAACTATGCATGCATGTCTATTTGGCTTTACGTGCTGTTAATAGATTTTCGTGTTGATTTCGACGATTATTTTTAACATATTTAAATACGTTTCTCCAAAATCGATGCCGATTTGTAACGTAACCGATCGTGTCATTGGCTCTGAGGTATGCTAAATAAATATAAAACACCTGACATTTTACTGTTGAGAATAATTTTAAAGTTCAAAAATTTAATACCAGTTAGTATAGGGACAAAAATAAATCGCAATCTTTTTTTGGAGAAATGAGAAATAAAATGAGATAACTTCGGTTCTACAAAATAAGAACGTACTTCAAGACCTTTTTCTCCTTCAATCTTACAGCACTGGGTAATGTAACTAAGGAACGTGACAAAAGATTTCATCAAAATGTTTTGAGAACAGACATAAGGAAAGCGAATTCTTGTATTGTTAATCTTATACCATTGTCTGTGACTCCTAGGATTTATCTTTCTATTAAAAATAAATGAAATAATACAAAAATTTAAAAATCACTCGGTATGTCTGCAGATATTTCATTTTCAAGTTATAGTTTTGATATCAAATGCTGAACTGTATTCTTAAAGTAGTCACCCATCCAAGGGAGAGCCACATGCTATTTGCCGAGAACGAATATTTACATTGCGCTATGTAAATATAAATTGGAATAAAATTATATAAGTAGTATAATTTCGTACAACTAATTAATTTTATTATTACTATAATGATGCATAGTTCAATATGAATATAATAATTAACTATAATATTGAGGTAATATATCGAATTGAGTATTCAATATTAATTATCTGAATTATTCATTCATTCAACTATAGAATCAACTATTATACTCGTATTTCTATAATATTACAAATTAATCAATATCATTTAATTTTATTTTTTTATTTTCAATCCTGTCTTGTAAAGAACATCTGCCCGGGAATTTTCAAAAATAATTTTAAATTATAGGATAGGCTCAGAGTGTATTGACCGAATTTTAAATTGATAATATTGCAGTTGCACTCAAAGATGTAATGGCGGAGGAGAAGAAAAATGAAAATAGTATACAAGTTTTTTAATTTTTGATCTTGGTTCTGAAGACCCTTTGAATTATTTATTTTCGACATCCGCAGTCACATGAAGCACTCTATTTTTCTTATTTTTTAAAATGTTTTAGCTGGAACTCGAAAAATTGAAAAAAGTTGCTGAAAAGAAAACCAACTTTTAAATATGAGCGAATGCTGGAAATAAAATAAAATGCAAGTTGATGCACTCTAAATTTATAAAAAGCAAGCATTTCACTATTTTAGCAAAAACTACTAATTTATTAAAACCAGTTTTAACATTATGTGCATTTAAAACGGTTTTCCTGATGCGTTTCTTATAGATATCATTAATAATAATTAGCTATAAAATTTAGGGGAAAACCTAATAATATAATTTTGATATTTTTATTATAAAAATTTGCATTAGCAATTGCACATCTTCAAATGAGCATAATAAGTTTAAACAAACAAATGGAAAACTATAAGAAATCGGAAAATGAATTGAAAATTATAATCAGCAAAATCATGTAATAAACATTACTACATAAAATTTCCATATCATCTCGAGACATGAAACTGGTTATAATAACTAAACATTCTTACTGATAGACCCAGTTAAAGAGCTCTGACGAGATATTTGGCTCGGAAAAATATTTCAATGGCCTATATATTGATGCATGCTGACTACAAGCCACCGTAACAAACTTTTTTAGATGAATTTAACCGATTAGAATCTTTAAACCAACGATTTTTAATTTTGCCAAAATATTCGGACTTACAAATAATAATTAAAGATATATCATCCCCATTTTTAAATTTAAACTTCTAAGAAGCTGCACAGGGAACTAATTTAATTTTATTAATCTGTATTTCTCATAACTTGATTAAGATCTGATTACAGCTGTCTGATGACTAGCAAAAACAATGAAACACGCATACTGAATTATCATAAGCACTTGAACATTAACTTAAGAAACATTACGAAGAAACATAGAATAAACAAGTATAAGTTTATAAAACCGCACTCGATCAGCTCAGAACGGCAAAACTTTTAAATGTTAAATTGAGACTTTTGAGAAAATACACTAAAATATTAGAAGTACATATACAGCCGTTCCCGAAAAGTTAAGGGTGGGAAATTTCGAAAATTGCAGCAGAGACGTCTAAACTATAAAACTCTTCATTGAGAGTAATTTTCAGAATCGACGGTAATCTATAGATTCCCATTCTTAACCTTAGCGATTATGAAAATGAATATTTTGTCATAAAGAACCAGTATATGGTCTGCATTTTTAGTTATGATATCTTGTTTATCTGTACGATCATTAGTTTGTAGTAGATACACTGCTTAGGAGCTGAAGGGTATTCCATACCTCCCAGACCCCCGCCTTCTTAAGCAATTTCGGTTGGAATACATACATTTCTGTATATCCATGTAAAGCATATGTAATTGTCGTATTTTTATAGAGTTTTTCAAAAAAACAAATGTTTTAATAAGAAAAAAAGTGAAATTTTACGATTAAATGACTTAAAATGAATATTTAACTTTTGCTGAAAAATTGTGTTAGGTATACAATTAAAATTTCTGCAAACAAATTTTGAAATGATTCCTCGTTACCGTGAGATATACAAAAATTCATTTTTTTAAATTGAATAATTGCTTGGTATTAAAAAAAGCCTTAAAAGATATTGATTAATTTTTAAATTAACCCTTCAAAGCATACGTCGGGTCTAACAGGCCCGAGTTACCATTTAAATGTACGTGATTTTAATTGACGAATGCTCTGTAGAGTTAAGAGTTCTGGAGTTTAACTTAGAAGCGCTGTAGGTAATATAATATGGTATAGTAAAAAATGTAGTCGCTGCTGGCAAGCGCATTGGTCGAATTTTGGTAATAACGAATATTACAGTTCAGTAAAATTTGAAAAACCTAACCTAACTATTGAAATACTAGGCATAATTATAACGAGCGACTTGCGCTTCACTGTAACTGGGTAACATGATTATATGATGCGGTGACGGCACTTCAGATAATATGAGTTTTGTAATCGTGGTAACAGGTAACCATGGCAACAAATGGTAAACAAATTAAATTAATTAGAAAAAACTGACTTCAACATAAACAGCTGACGGCTATGTATGCATTTACATGGTGTTTACAGGTTTATTGTTGCCAAAATGACTTTGTATGACGGTAAAACTGGTAATTCTAGAATTATTATTTAGGAATAAATTTTTTAACGTTTATTTAATAATAATCAAACTGATATAACTATGGTTTTTAAAATTTTTATACACTTAAATTTATTGAAATGTTAGCAGAAATATTATACCTTTTCCATTTGAGTGCAAATAAGATTTTTCCCAATATAATATTAATAGTACGATTAGACAAAATTATAAATTATCTGTGATAAATAAATAAATATCACAGCCAACTTTAGTTCAAAGCAGCACAAATGTAACCACAGTCACAGCCAAGATTTTGACGGTCGTCACCCAATGGTATTTAAAGGGAATTCAAACCTGAGTAATAAAATGTGATGGTACAGGCCGGAGGAAAGTGACGAAATTTAATTGCTTTTGAGTTAAATTCTTGAAAACTTAGGCTTCTGAAAATTCTGATCTGCTACCTTCTGCGACATTGTTGTAACTTCATTAATTTAATATTTTTCAAAATCAAACAATCATAAATATACATGAAACTTATTATCTTTTTGAAATTTAAATAAAATAAATGAAAAAACAATTGAATTATTTGAATTACAAATTTAACCGTCACTGTTTCATGATCTTGTCCGATTTTAATTTGACATTCATAGGTTTTTATGTTATAAAGCACCGCGGATTAGTTGAATAATAAACAAACGTTAAATTAAATTTATTAACCGGCTATTTATCAATAATCGAGAAATACACTTATTGAAAAAAAAATTTATTTTAGTTCTCACCAGCAGATTATACGAAACTGAATAGCCGGCAGTAGCGGGTCCAGCTTTTTCGGAGCCCAAAGCTAATTATATTGTAGAGCCCTTAGACATTGCCTAATACGACAACATGAAATTGTAACAAATGGGCCTATTTTTACAGATAAGAGCCAAGTCCGAAAATAATAATTAAGATATAGTGTTTGGAAGATGAGAAACACCCTCTCGCAGAGCCTTCCTTATTCAGTCACCAGTACTGAGGCGGTGTCCATACTTTGTTCCATGAGGAACATAATTTAAAAATGGAAAAGGAAAAAGATGCAACATAATCACAACAATCGCAGACTGTACAAGATGATGGAGGTATAGGCCTAGCGTTTGACCTAGTGTTCCAGTAATTATACACATCATAAAGTCTGTCTGTATGTTTGTTTGTTTGCCAAACAAATCTAAATATAAGTAACAGCAACTGGAAATTTATAAAGGGAATTTTTTCTCACTTACTTCAGAGATGTGAAGTCTCCGAGTTTTCACTATTTTCCAAACCATTCACAATTATTACTGTTGTTAGAATTTCCATAATGCAATATCTTAATAGATTGAAGATGACAAGCAAGACTACGAATACTAATAGGATGATGTTTGGATATAGCCACTGTGCAAGGTTGCTAGGTCATTCAGTCAGTTTAAGATTTATATTTTTACATATTATCTGAAAACCATTATGCCCTATATATACCACGTGTCCAGCTTACAAACGAACTAAGGAAATAAAATGGTCGGTACCTACTCGTAAATCATTTTATCAGACTGTTTTGTTAGTTTTTTTTTAAAGAAGAAACCTTCTTTTAAAGAAGAAATTATTATCAGAAAACTTGATTGAAAACTTAGTTGGAGAAGGATCTCCCAGATTATTGCATTTCACTAAATTAATATAAATCCCCCAGAGGGAAAATAATATTTGTAATTTATATTAAATTACTTGGATTGGAATGGCAATCGTTTCAAAAAATCGTGCGTTGCCTATTTTAACTCCATCGTATTAGATTTTTTTAAAACACTCTCCATTAAAATTTAAAACTGTGATGTCCAAACACGAAATGAGATTTTTTAAATTGGGTTTCTAACCTGGCAGTATAGAATCATTCGAGAAATCGTTATATTATGTTTTCTCAACGCAATATATATTTTTTAACCTAAAACCTTCACGACTTTCATCTTCTTAAGGAAGAAATTAATGCAATTTGTAATTAATAAATAATTAATTACATTACGTTGTAAAGACTCTTCATTACATAATTTTAATTAAATGAAAGTAATTTTTGTAAGTTACTTCACAAATAATGATAATTTAACGACAATAATTTAATTAACTACATTGATGGGTGGCGAAGAATGCCTTTACCGCGGGTTTTTCTCGAGTTGACACTTTAAAAATTTGTTGTTGGATAAAAGCCCATTATATAGGAATCGAATGGTTTTTAATTTTTTGTACCTTAGGGGTGCACATGTGAAGTTTTTAAAAGTTGAAGTGAATTGATGTGTGAAAATCTTATAAAGCTCAAGTATAAATAGTTTACCGTCGCGTTCTGTCAATAGGAAGATGCGACCTCAATAACTTATAAGACTCTAAGTCCTTGTCCAACATAAAGCTTTGAGTGCCATCAATTTATTATCTTTTATTTGTAAATGACCGGCAATTTGTAACTTTACCTCAGTGGCCTCGGTGTAACACTAACATTATTCAAAATGTTTACATCCACATTTAAGTATCGCTATTGTTATAAAATGCTCTTTAGTACCTTTTAGTGGGAATTAAAATACTTTATGCTGGATGCGAACGCAAGCAGGGTCGTGCAGCACCCAAGATAAATGAGATCTAATTTATCTTGCCGTTTGGGGTCTTAAGACTTTGGCTTCAAGAGATTTTACACAACATTTGTACAAGTGGTTGGGCAATTTATAACTTTCATGAAGAGCGGACTTGATTGAAATAAAATTGAGGTGGCGAGAATGCGGTAGGTATAAAAATTATAGATACTCACCGGCACCTGCAACGTGAATTTTTTTCATCCACGGATATATAACCCTATCGCCGGCTTCTATATTTTCGTCGTCATCGTCGTCCGGCGCAGGTGAACCATCGACGTCGTCGTCGCCGTCGTCCTGCTCATCCGAGCCATTGTCTTCTATTCTTAATCCCAATTCCTGTAAACTATGTTGTCCGGCAGGAGAACCACTCGAATCCTGTCCGTGACCAGTTGAAGCTGGACTACACACACCAGAATTCACATCACTAGTTTGAGTCACGCTAGGTGCAACATCTGCAATACTTTGTAATAGACTATTTGAGCTTGTTGCGGGCGTATGTGGAGGTTGATGACTTTGTAGCCCGCATTGCATATGAGATTGTTGTGAATCTGAATGCATCGAAATTGCCGGTCGTAGTTGATGAGGGTGTAATGGCGGTGCATGATGAGAATGTAGTTGATGATGGTAATAATTGCCGTAACCGCCGTAGCCGCCGTTATTGGTTGGTCCGTAAGGTGTTGTAGTGGCCTGATGATGATTATGATATCCATACTGAATGTGATGCTGAGGCTGATGATGTGCGCTGAAAAAGTCACCTCCGGACGCGGAGATATAATTACTTTGACTATATTCTTCACTTGGAGGAAATTTAGGATCAACTACGACACCGGCCGCAAGATGCTGAGGCTGTTGATAACTCGACGATATAGCAGCTCCAGACACCGGGTTCATCAAAAACGAGCTCATGATCATTAATTTTATCAGAACTTTAGCAGTAGTTGTGTATGTTAGCGTGTAGACGGTTATTCGGTGGGGGGTTTGCGGCGCACTAGGCTATTGCATAGAGGTTCTTTTTTCTGTTCCCCTACTACATACGAGCTTTCCTTTCTACTAGCCGACGTTACCGCCTACAGAACCCAATTAACAAACCACGTGACTACTACACAACCAATAGCTACATCGAACGTCATGGACCATGATGGATGACGCATCGGTGGCGCCAACTAGTGGAAATTGATCACATAAACTCGCCGATAAACACGAGGAAATCTTAATTTTGTGTGAATTATTTGTTGTTTTCAAAAAATTTTCTACGACGTAAACAATAATTACATGAAATTGTGATTTGTAGTTTAACTTTTACCAACATAAACGACAAGCTTTTAGCCTTATTTATCAAAAACACACACACAGAAAATTAGTCTTCAACAAAACTTGACATTACAACCGATATAATTAATTGGTCGATACATAATTAAAATTAGAAAATCGAAAATCGTTATCGCTTTTATTAAACTTTGTCGGGGAGACAATACCAACTAACACGCTGACACGGTTAACACTGAGGTATTGTGAAAAGCTAGCTGCTTCTAAAGTGCTTCACTCCTCCCACTGGTACTCTCCACTTCTACACGTCAAAGCTTGTCAAAGTCGGATACCCTTCCTGCTTCCACTTAGATTCGCAGTCTCATGGGAGAAAGAAGGAGCGAGAAATACTCTTCAACACCGTCATCAGACACCCTTCGAACCCTCGAGAATTCGCGATTCAGAATATTTATTTGTAAACCAAAAACATTGTACCTAGTGTATTTTAAACTAACATCAATAACCTCATCAGTAACTTTTTTTTTAAATTTTTTACCAACCCTCCAGTTTATTTTGTTCGAAGACGCGGGTTCGGGTACACTGTACACCTGAAAGGGAAGCTTTGTTTTTGTATTATTTTTATTTGCAATTGTATTAAAGTTTTTATCAATATGAGCTCTCACCCACAAACTGACTCGTATGGAACGTGGAAAAGCGCCGTTATTATAGAATTACCGAACTATGGATTGGAGAATTCATTTAATAAGGCAAGGTTTTTCAATCTGCAATTATCCTTAACCAAAGATTAATTTTATTACACAAAATGCTTAAAATTAAATTAATTTTGCTGTATTTCTTTCATTTTATGTTTTTCCCGTAAAAAGGTGGGGGTGGAGGCCAATATTTAAATTTAGGCCAATAGATTTTATCCAACTATTGTCAATTAAGTAGATCTGCACCTTGACTCGAGAGAAAATAATTGATTAACCAAAAAAACATGTTTTAAGTTTTCTAATAGGAAACTTGAAAAATATTGTTGGGAACAATAAAAAAACGAAAATCTGAATACGACTTGCCGAGATAAATAGAGGGTAATTAACCCCATTACCTCTCTCCTCTAGATATACGTGCTCGACTATTGCAAAAGAAGATATAGGTTATAATTATTTTTCCAAATTTCTTTTTTTATATATTGCAATTAAAAACTATTTCAGTATTTATTATCAATTACGTAAAGATTTTCGCGATTGGGCCATATTATTACAATTTAGAGAACTACCCATTCCAGGCAGTGTTGAATGAAAACAAACAAAAATGACTTAATATACTGAGTCTTTAGAACAATAGGTCAGATGGTTTAAGCCCAAAGTACTTTACATAAAAAAAATAACAAAAACTTTTTAAGAAATATGCAAACAGTGTAATCAATGATAACAGTTTCTGGGTACGATCGTCGATCGAATCACTGTTGACTATAATATACCTCAGGAAATCAGCATATTATTGAAAGTATAAATAAAAAATTAATTTAAATTGAATTAAAGATAAAAGTAAAACATAGACAAAAATGTTAAAAATAATAAAGTGTTAAGAGTTAGTTGAAAATATGATCAATAAGTTAATTAGTTTTAATTTGTGCTTGACGTTTTAATTTCTTTTATTGGCTGATTATTATTGTTGAATCAGAAAAAGTTATAACGATGAACAATCCGTAACTAAAATCTAAATTAATTTAATATAAAGGAATTGCTCTTTCCCGAGCTGAAACACGCCGAAACATTGTGCTATTACTAACCGTTAAATACACGTTAAAATTGAGCCGACATAACACGTTATTTTAACGTTACTTATGTATCATTAACCAACGAACATTCCTGTCACAACGCTGAAAGATTGTTACCAATATTAGGAATTCAATACTATATGTTAATCCTACGTTTTTACTAATATTTTAACGTTTTACGTGTTATCAATCACGTACTCGTTACAGCGGAAAATCAATGCTTACTGGGCTGTGATCTGAAAAACTGAGCTTGTAAAAATCCAAAATGGCACCATTTTCCCAATGTTGGTATCAATTTCAAATTTAGAAATGCAAAATACCACTGATGGTTGTTAAACAGTGAACTTCATCAATTAATATATTGCTATGTATTTTTACTTCTCAGGGTGCATCTTTGTAAATAATTAAATATCAAAATTTTATTTAATTAATTTTAAAACTTCCAACCAAAATCTTAAAAATTTGTTTTAAAAGTGATACCTTTTATCACGCCCGTTGCAAATTTTCTTATCCACCAATAACTTGTCCTTGCAAATATAATTTCCAAAAATCTTCCAAAACCACAAATTTTTATTTTAATTATTATAAATTTTCATTTCACTTCTTAATCAATTTAATCAAACCAATTTTCCAAAATCAAATCTCTTTATTTTTCAAACTTTAAAACCATCATTTTATTACTTTTACCAAAAACGCGGCCGTCCGGCATCAACTCCTCGGAACGACTTCTTATCATCCCTTCTCCCATTACATTTTTAAATTATTTAAAATTTTTAAATTACAAATCACATTCAATTAAATTTCCCTTCTTGCGGGTATACAAAATTTATAACAAAAAACAAAAAAATTTAAAACAAAACTAATTCTTTCAAAAAAAACAAACTCAAAAATATTGGAGCTGATTTGAAACATGACAATATGGATACAATGTAGTAAATCCACTTCTACCTTCTTTTTTATCATCATAAATGAAATAAATACAAAATGAAGTTACTGTTCTGTATGACCGACGAACTCATAAATTAGTGTAGGCTGTATGGCATCGAATCTTTCAAAGTTAAAAAAAAATTTCTTCATATTAAAAAAATGTTGCTAAGGAGTACTACTACAAAAATATCTACATAATATAAATTTTATAAAAAATAAAAAGTTCAACAAACAACTTTTCCGGAAATTACCAAATATATTATAAAAAGTTCATTTAATGATAAAGCAGGTAAATGCGGGGGTGAGCATATACATTTATATCAAAACACATTAGATTTTTATATTTTAAATATTAAATTTTCAGTTTGTACTTTTGATATTTTTCATAATGTATTTCGTAATTACTTGTACTTTATATTGTAATTTTTTTTAAAGCGTAGGTCATCGGTAAAAATTTGTAGTATGCGAAAGAAAATATATTTTCAACTATAATAATAATATATAAAAAAATAGCAAGATAATTTGCAATTTAATTAATATCCGCATCACTGGGTATAAGGATATTAGCTGTGCAGGTAATTATACATCTGATAATCTTTTTTTTTACTATGTACACTACTATGTATGTAGATTTGCTGCCGGTAAAGTAAAATGCCACAATAAATTAATATCAGTTAAAAATTCCTGATTCAATCGAGGTGCCGAGCCGGTTCAATCACGGCAACGATTTCTCATCAGTAATTAGTATTTCTAATCCACTCGCACTGATCCTGATATTTTATATTTAAAAATCGAAGGTAACCACACTGGGAGTTTTGCATTGATCTTCTGCTTAAAAAAATTTGGAAAAACTTTCGTGCGTTTGCAAGACATTTCATACTGGTTGAACAAAATATTACATTGCATCACTGGTTCAACAAATATCTATTACTACTGCATTTTAGAATGTAAAAATTAGGAATCCGCACCTTTACTGTAATTCTGTAACCCACTGAGGACGAAGAAGACAAAATCCTTCTCAAGATATCTATTACAATTAAAATTTTAGCCAATCCTCTTGCAAACAAACTGCACTTCTCAATGTTTACCAATAGATTAAAATTTTATGCAGCTATCCAGGAGCCAGTATCAGGTATCAGGTTTACCACGGCAAAGTTTAGGATGTATCGGGGAATAAAAAGGAAGGTAAGCTGCTGCAAAAATCAAATGTAACATAGGTCGTCGTTCACATCCAATCCAGAATTCAGGACACCAGGACAATTTCTTAATAGGTACATTTAATATGTAATTCTACAATTTAGCTCTACATTCCAAGATGGGTTTGGCTGACCAGTTATTTTTTCTTGAAAGCTTATAATGACACATTGCTTAGGTTGTTTGCATTTATTACCGAATGATAACAGTTAGAATGCGTTCTCGCTCAGCCTGGGGCTTGAACCAGGGATCCTCCATATACAATACCTACTTATGTTTTTCATCCCGAATTGCTTAATAATCTAATAATATGATTTTGGCTTTTAACAACACAAACTGGTGTAGTTTGATCAAATCCAAGTATTTTCATTTTGCTCTCTGGTATAATTTATTTGGTTAAGAAATAATAAAATGTAAAATATACCTTTGCTTATACATTACGGTATAGAGCGTTACGCTTTATTAAAAATTACTGGATAAAAGTACACAGAGTAAGATTATGTTAAAAATTAGAAACATGTTTCCATTAAACTCCACTTTATAAGATTTTGCATCTAGATTAATCATACAGGAAGTCTGCAGTTTAACTGCACGCCTAGATTACTTGATCTACTATACAATTTAAAATTTATATTTGAGATTTAACACTAAAACAACAGTCCAGCCGGCTAAGTTTTTTCGTAAGGTAAGAGATTGTTCATTTTTTCTTTTACCGTAAATTCAGTCTACGTTTACATTTGATTTGATGAGATGGATTGTTACCTAATGGCCCTAGAAGGTCTCGGTTGCCAAACTTGTTTTTAATGGCGATATTCCTTCATTTTAAAAATTGTTGATAAATGACTTAAAAATGTTTAAAACGTGTAATAGAAAAAATTAGTAAACCTGCGTTCTGTTTTTGTAAATCTTAAATTTTTTTTTTAATTACAATATCTCATTATTGACCAAAAAATTGGATTTAAACAAACCTATCCCGAGGAAAGGTCACCTTAAGTGGTTTTCTAATCATTCTTCAAGTAATTTTTTTTGCTTTTTGTTTTTTACATTTTTACATTACCTATTTACCTTGTTCCGGAATCTGGTTGTACCAACCCAATTTATCAATCTTAGGTAATTTGTATCCAAAGGATAATTTATATAGAATTCTATAAATTGGACCCCATTTTATTTTCTATACCGCGGTTTTATTATAAAATATTTAAATTGTACAGTAATACGTTTGCCTTTTTCGCCTGTTTTTAATTTGTAATATTAAATAGGGGGGGTTTTATTGAGAATTACTTTGAAAAAATAATAATTTATTATTGGGATTATTCTGGAAACTACTATTTTCTGGCAATTCAATTAAGTAGGTACAAAATAATTAGAAAACCAGGACGAAAATTTTATCGTTTTAGAAAAAGCACAAAACATTATTAAAATTGGCCATTAAGAATGGAATTGCATGACAATTATAATCATTTTTTAAGTAATCGCATATGCTATTTTACATAATTTCATCTTCATTTCATTAAATTTTACGCTTAAATTTATTGTATTTAATAACAGGGTATTCACAAAAAGAATTACAATTGCGTGTAGAAATGAATTTATGATTGTACAAAATAATTGTAGGTGTTCTCTTTGTTTAGATCTTTAATTTGCTTAGTTAATTATTTGTATGCTATAATGTATGTTGTTCTTAGCTTATTTTGCACTTGATAATGCAATAATTTAAAAAATACTAGAAATAATTTTGAAATACTGTAAGTTATATACTTTTAACTCGAAGGTAACATAGATTGAAATATTTTTGTTATGTGACTGCGGGACTACAAAAGATAATATATGAATACAAGAAGCACATTTGTATATCCCAAAATACTTGCTTTTTGTCGTTAAGCTCCCACCCTTCTTATGTGTATAACTCCCTATCGTAGACAGAACTCCCGTTTTGTATAATCAATCAAACTACGTAGCCTTTTCGCTTATATCTTTTCAAATGTTTTCATATTTGGATCTCAAGATGAAAAGATGATTCTTTAGCCAAACAAAAGTAAACACAACTTCCACTGTTTTTATTGTTTTATCAAGACGACTCGACTCTGACAAATTTTTGTGTCGATGACATGTAATTTTGGCTTGCGAAAGAAATTTTAAGTAGCTTAAGTACCTACAATAATAAAAATTATAGAGATCATAGAATTTTCGACCATTATGATTATGGTAATAACCATATGAGTGGGTACGAACAAAAATTTAAATTATTGTATTGTTTGGTAAAGATTCACATTTAATGTTACATCTTATTTGGCCGTGAAAAACTTAATCGTGATGGTGGAATTAAATAAAGCAGAAAGTAGGCAACGGAAACCATTAAACAAGGGAAGTTAAATTTGTTCGACGAATAAAACAACGTTATTAAAACGTGCATTCAAGAGAAATAATGATCACCAAAAACGTAATTAGTTGTTTCTAGCAAATAAGTTAATCAAGTGATTTTAATGCAGATAACTAAGTAAATAAATTGAAAAATGTGCGTGATGCGTTTTGTAAAATTTTATTATAACAAAATTATAGTTATTAAACAATTAGCTTTCTAATCTATAAGTGAATTTTTTGTTAAATTTGACGGTGAATTTTGGTTATCGTAAAACTAAATCTCCATTAAAATTGTTTTTATGTTCACTTTAATTTTAATGTTTTTCAGTACTACAATAATTAATGTTAAATTTACTATCGGGCATATTATGGCTTAAATCGGCAATCCATCAAGATGAAAAGCGCAGTTCAATGCCAAGTCGCATCTATGGGCTATAATTTAGCAAGGTTAGCACCTCACTAGAATGTATGATGCAAGTGATCACAAAACTTGTGAATTTCTCAACGAAGGCGAAAATAAAATTGAATATTAATTAAATAAATTATTGTTTACATTACTATAATTTAAACAATGCTGAGTAAATAATAAACTGTTAATGTTTTGTTAAACCGTGAAAATGACATTTTAAAGCAATGGTGATTATGAACTATTAATGTTTTTTTTTCTGCAAACCGAGTGAAAGTGATGTATTTTATAATACTAATTTCCTGCAAAACAAACTGCTATTTTTCACAATTCTGATGAAACTTTAAATTACTTATTAGATTATGGATTTATTTTCGTCTCTCATATTATACAAATCTCATCTTTAAAAAAAATTTGTTTTTTAATTCTAATTAAAGAATATACGATTGCTACTTTGGAATCTCAGAAATTTATTTTAGTTGGTTAATTTTCTAAACGAAGGGGCGAATGTTTGCCAAAGTATGGAGAAGGAGGTTCCACCGTCTCCTATTTATATACTAAAGCAAAAAAGCTTATGATCTGGTGATCTGATATCGGTGATTATTTTTGCAGTTGATGCAATAAACAAAATTGCTATCACAATGCAGCTATGTAGTATGTATATTTGAGAGGAACACTATTACTGTGGCAGTCAGTAAAATAGCTTCTAAAATGTAGCCATAGTGCAGCAATATTGTTAGATTTTCGCTTAAAAATAGTGGGTTCTTTTTGAAATATTGCTGCAATATATATGCAATATAATGGCTATTTTTCCGACTGCCGCAACTGGTGAAGCTGTCAAATACTGTTTATTAGCATCAAAATGCTACTTGGAGACTGTGTGTCCATTGCCGATAACTGAAATTTTTGGGTTATACTTATTATCATTAGATTTGTTATTATACATATTCATGTATAAGTACTGGAAGATATTGCTCAGAAAATGCAGTCAATTCTATTTTTTTTTTTAAATATTTGACAAAATTTCTCAAATTTTATTGTTCTATTATACTGGTTGATTATTATATTAATAATAATAATATGTATTTGCACAGTGTGGTTTTCAAATTAACTATAAATTGCGGCGTGCAAGATGGAAAGCAAACGTAATAGTCGCATACTACAACATCTAAAGATGACTACGTAGTTTATTAACAATGAAATTGGTAGTCGTCCTGAATATAAAAATTTCAGGTAGCTTTTTATGCACAAAATAAACAACAGTATAGAACTTGAAAGATTTTTGGCCTGAACAAATAATAGTCAATTTAATTGAAATTGAATTCAGTTGTATTAATAAAATAATTAAAAAGTATCAAACCAGTATTTATTATTCCAAGTCCAATTCTTCAACGGCAATAGAAAAAAAATTGATCGTAGGCAAGAAATAATTTTTATTTTGTCATCTCCGAATTTTGTAAATATTTTTAGTCTGATTAAATTTATTAATTCTTATTTAATGCTTTGATTTAAATTTTATTGATTTTCAATTATTATATCGCTGGTTAGCTGGTTATGTCTGCCTGAGAATGATATAATATTTCGAAACATGTAAACTATACTTTTTTAAGTTTCAAATTAAAGCATTAATTTTAATTTAATTAATTATTTTAGAAGATATTATTACTTTCAGATAATTTGTCTTTGAAATTTTATGAATAGAGGAAACACTGTAATATAATTTTCTGATAATGATTAGAACAAAAATATATTAGCTATTATTATCGGTTATGATTATGGTCGATAATGATAATGATATAATTCTTAATACTTCAATAACTACTGAGTTCGTGCGCGTGCTATACATAAAGCTGATCATCGGGATTTTAATCTAAATATGGGCTGTTTCAGAAAATATTTTCTGTTCAAACTGTAAAAGATTTTAAACTTGCATTGCAATGTAATTTTTAAAGATACAAAATTTAATACTCATTGCAATGCTCAATCAAGAAGTTTTTTCTCAAAAAAGAAATAAATAAAAGATTTGCAATTTTTTATTTACAGAATCAATTTCCCGACTTGAAATGGTGACGACAAGGATAAAAAAATTATCTCTCAACTCATTGACTGGAAGCGTGAATGCATTTGGTTTATCACTTAAAAAAATCTTTAAAAAAGGTGCTGACACGGCTTAGTTGTTAGAGCGGAAACATTAGTCGGTAATCTATAAATTAAATTAAGAATAGCTCTAATTTGCAATTATGTGGAAAAACTATTAGAAATAATTATGTTTAACGATTTTTTTACGGCTAATTATGGTAATTAACTTTAAATCCAATTAATCTGTTGTAATTTTTTAAGATTAATTGCTCAAGTTTTTTACGGTGCAAAAAATTCAACTATTGAGTAATAGGATAATATATCGGTAATCGAGATTTTCCATGTTGTATTTTAAATTTCCACAGTTATAGACGAAATATTTCGAATTTTCCTACATCCAGTATATTTAATTTATATTTTCTTTTATACTTTTTGTGCATGGTGCGGCTAATAAACGCGATCCTCGATATTGCGTAAAGTTTGTCCTGTTTTCTTTAATGCGAATTTGAAAGCAAAATAATTGGCCATTTCTTGAAGGTATAAAATCTGCTATGTTAAAGTTCGGTTAAAGTATTAAAAAACTTTATTATTTTTAATTTGCAAACAAAATTGCTTCATTAGGTTTATAGCTATAATTTTGCCATTTAAATAACGCGAATTATTACTGGCGGGCATCGGACACTTTTGGTCACAACTTTTAAGCAAACATTTGAATTTGGTAGTCGTCTTGGTTGCTTGTGTTGTGACTTGACAATTCCCGAAGGATTGGCACAATAAAAGTGATTACTGTAACAAATATGTTTTACAAATTTTGAATAAAATATGAACGATCGATCAAAGTTTGAAGTAATTTTGCACGGTTTCGGTAAATAAAATTTCGCTATGTCAAAATATTTAACCTCATCTATCAATGTGTAGAATAAAATTTGTACAAGTGAATAATGTGAAAAAAATAGTGTTGTTTTGGTAAATTAGAAATATCGCACTAAAAATGATATGTCGTTTTGAATTTGTAACTAAATTTGAACACAGGCGGAAGTGGGTCTCTAAAGTTAGAACTTAAAATATTCAACAGCTATCACAAAAGTGTTCAAAAACAGAAATATCCTAAGAATCAAAGATCATTTATCAAGTATGTCGTGTGGTCCGGCGACTCCTACCATATTGAATATCGAGCAACACTGACATTTACAAATGAATAATAATTGTGTCCTTTTACTTTCAACAATGGTCAGATGCGGTCTTTTTACGTTCAGTGGACTCTGTCAGTCAGGATCCAGGACTTACCAGTGACTTGTGTACAATATTTTAAATATCAGGTAAGCCTTAACCAGTGTACATTTCATATTATCAAATAGAATTTATAATCTATGAAATAACCTGAGTGTGGTCTATAAATTACTGCTGGTAAATAATGTTAATATTATGTCCCTATTACAATAAATTTCCATTTAATTGTATAAATGTTCCGATCCATTAAATTTACATAAAAACTTAAATAGTTACATTTTGCATGATATCTTCATTTGGAGAAATAGATGCGCAGCAGTACAGATTCTTACCGCCAGATTCGCAATTACATTTCGGACATATCGGGGGAAAAAACTACAATTTAAAAAAATTTAAATGTGTATAAAACAACTAACTATTTTAAAACGTGATAACTCATAAAACCATGTAAATTTTTATATCGTTCCATCTACATTAAAATTATCGTCAGCCTGATGTGAAAATGAATTTATTATTTAAAAACAGCATTTATCATTATTTTATTGCTTGTCATATAAAAACTAAAGATGCATTTATAAAAATTTGATAAGTCGGTATGTTAGAAAAACAAGTATCTATTAACTTTTAATTTTTTAACGCTTCGGAGACATCGCTCAAATCTTTTAGATTTTTCCCACAACTGCAGAACTGCCCCTTTTTTTTAAAGCTTCTACCACTCACCTAGCTGCTCGACAACCTCTCAGATTAAGCCTACCGAGCTGCCCGGAGCTATCATTTTAAGTTACACAGAAAAAAATTTGTAACACTTCAATTTTAAAACGAGAGTTGGATCTTCGTTATATGTCATGCATTAATTTATTCATTAATTTAAAAAATGTCTTGTAAGTTAACGACGACATTGATCAATTGTCTATGATATATACTGGCACAACTTAACTCGTACGTTTTTTTCTATTTAGAAATTGCATTGAGTTTGCTGATGAACAGAAGACGAGGTATGCATCAAAGGTATAATGGAAATAATATTTCTTGTATTACCAGTATATTTTATATGCAAATTATTATAAACAATTTATTTGTAATAATATCCACATTAACTGTGCTATCTGGGGTCGCGCATGAAGAATGATATGTCAGAAATATTTCCGTCACAATCATTAAATTTTTTCGAAAAAGTTTTATTTGCTGGTGTAAGTAATCATACTCATTTAATCTTCTTGTCAACGTTATGTCTATGGATCAGGTTGTATGAAAATTAGAAACATGTCAATAGGTAGATTTATCATCAAGATATCTACTTACATTGAAGAAGAAAATAATAAAAATATTATGTTGTATGGTGTCATGATCCTGCAATAAGAAATTTTAATCGATTTCAAATTGCAGATGTGGTATTTGCCAATTTTTAAACAACGAGAAAATCACTTTAAAAATAATTGGACTCATTATTTGTTGCTAATATTTCTTTCCTTCTGGAATAAAGTAAAATTTTGTGATTTTATATTTTTTTGCACTAGTGATGACGTTCAAGTTAAAGTCTGAAAGATTATGTTCAATATCTTTAAATTTATTATTAAACTAACTAATATAAAAAATCCAATGTTTTCAAGAGTAGAAGAAAGGAAAAGAAAAATTAAAAATATTAGTTTGGTGGGTGTCGTTTTTCGTTATAAACGTTTTTGATACACAATTTACTTGTTGATTTTTAAATTTTAGTTTAGGTGTAAATTCGGCCAACTTCAAAATATTACCAAAATAAATAATATCCAATATGAACATGCCTCGTACGTTCAAGCGGCAATTATAAAATTGTATGATATTCTTGTCAAGTTGTAATTCTTGTAAGTTGAGTATCAGTGTCAACATTAGTGACTGAACTATAAATCCAACTTAAATTTTTATTAAGAATTTATATTTATGTAGCAGTTTTACGACACTATTAACATTTTACTAATTTTTAAAATTATTGTTATAGTACAGTATATACAATCAACCAATGTAAAACGAGCTTTACTAGATAAGATGAGCGAGACTAGACTGCGTTGTTCTAAGATTTTGTTAAGGATTGTGCAAGTAATTTACTACTTGTAAACAATTAATTTTTATGTATCTGTAAATAGTTCTGTAGGGTGCGCTGCCGCCAAAATATTTTGAAGTGTGTTCCCCACCCCTTTCACCTTTTTGGTGGTAAGGGTAGTTTATGTGTAAAAGTAACAACTAAGTAACATTTAAGATTTGTGAGTGAGCGGTCGACTTGGCACTGCATAAATAAAATATATTAAAAGCACAATTTTGAGTGTTATTTCAAAGTAATAAAAGAAAACTACAGTCCATTTAGAAAGGAAACATTGGTCCAAACGAACCGGATTGGATTAAATTAAAAAAATCAAATTGAAGTAAGAAGACTTTGGGTATTGCTGATCAAGGCAGGCGGGAACGGAAAAGGGCATCTTGTCAATTCCAATGGCTCCTACTCCAACAACTACTGACTAGTAAGATACCTCTTTATACCTTATTAATAGTACCTTCAATTTGAACATTAAGATTATTTATATTTCGTGGTTGCGTAATATTATTTAATAGAAATTCATACAAATATGGAACATTTGGTTAAAAAACGTGCAGTTTTAAAGGGTCAATTAACTCGTTTAAAAAATCACTATAGTAATATTAAGTCAGACGAAATATCTGAAAATGTTATTTGTCAATTAAATGAACGTAGAGATAAAATTAAACCATTTTGGGATGAATTTAATAAAATTCAAGAAGATATTGAGCGACTCGGACCATCTGAAAACGATGAGCCGGAACGCGAATATTTTGAAAATCTTTATTTCGAAATAATGTCTGAAATAAATATATTAATAAAAAATTCAGGTTGGGAAAATACTTCAGCTGCTGGCTCCAACAAAGATTTAAGCGTCAGGTCAGAAAACGATAATTTTTCTAGGAATGCGGTTAAGCTTCCTGTAATAAAAATTGAAAGCTTTGATGGACAATACTGCGACTGGTTAGGATTCAAAGATAGCTTTAATGCCTTAGTGGACTCTAATCAAGAGATACACAAAATTCAAAAATTTTTATATTTGCGTTCATCACTTAAAGGGGAGGCCGCGGAAATAATTAAATCAATTGAGCTATCGGCAGATAATTACGATGACGCGTACCAAATACTTAAAGACAGGTACGAAAAGAAAAATCTAATTATCCATAATCATTTAAAAGCAATTTTTGAATGTCCCAACATATTAAAAGAATCTTTTACCGAATTGAGAAAATTATATGATACTTTCAATAAACATTTACGTTCACTGAAAACTTTAGGGGAAAATGTTGATAGTTGGGATAGATTAATAATTTTCATTTTGACTAGCAAGTTTGATCCGATTACGAGGCGCGATTGGGAATCACACAAAAGTATAAACGAATTACCCGATATGAAAGACATGACATCCTTTTTAAAAGAAAAATGTGAAGTGTTAGAAAAAATTGAAAACAATAAATCGGACAAACATAAATCGTATCCAAATAAAAAAACGGTTAGTAATACTTTTCATATAAATACTAATAATAATGTAAATAAATTGCGATGTTTTCATTGTGGGAATGATCACGCGATTTTTAATTGCGAAGAATTTTTAAAATTATCATCCGAGGAGCGAATTGCCTCCGTCAAAAGGCATAAGCTATGTATGATTTGTTTTAGAAATAATCATTTTTCGTGGAAATGCAAGGTAACGAAAAAATGCTTTAAATGCGACAAACCGCATAATACTCTATTGCATGTTAATAATTTAAATATCGAAGCAGCAGCATTTACACCGGTAAGCTCTGCAATAAATGAAGACGCAACTTCAATCGGTACGTCATCGGTCAGTAATTATAGCGAGCTACCAGTGGCGTCACAAGTTTTACTCGCGACGGCATTAATTAAAATTAAAGATGAAAATAATAAGGTAATAACTTGCCGCGCCCTGTTGGACAGTGGTTCACAAAGCCATTTCATTCGGGAAGAAATATGCAAAAAATTGTCATTAAACCAATCAAAGGTTAATCATGTCGTGAAAGGCGTAGGTCAATCATTAACAAATATTAGTAATCAAGTAAATATCACAGTAATGTCCTGTTTCAGTGACTTTAGCATGAATATTGATTGTCTCGTCTTACAAAAAATTACTGAAAGATTACCCATGGTATCATTTGATAGAACAAAGTTGAAAATTCCAAAACATGTGCAGTTGGCCGATCCAACTTTTAATATTTCCAACGAAGTGGACATTTTATTGGGTTCTCAGGTATTCTGGTTAATAGGATGCCACGGTAAAATACAAATGGGAAAAAATTTACCTGTTTTGCAAGAGACAAGATTAGGTTGGTTAATTGCAGGTAACTTGGGTGGGCAATTCAATAGTAATACTACAATGAGCCATTTAAGTACATCCTCGGATTCTATTGATGATAAAATATTAAAATTCTGGGAAATAGAAGAAGCTACTAGTAAAAATAAAAATATGATTATGTCACAAACCGAAAAATTCTGCGAAGAGCACTTCGCCAAAACTACCGAACGCAACAACACTGGTAGATTTGTTGTTAGTATTCCATTTAAGGAGTCATTACAAAATCTAGGTAACTCGCGCGAAATGGCACTTAAACGTTTTTATTCATTGGAAAGAAAATTTAGAAAAAATGTTGATCTAAAAAGGGAATATGTGAAATTTATGAATAATTATAAGGATGAAAACCATATGCGAGAAATAAGCGATGTCGAGCAACAAAGAGATGATGGGTACTATCTACCCCATCATGCAGTTTTTAAGAACACTAGTGTAACAACTAAATGTCGGGTAGTATTTGATGCATCCGCAAAAACAGACACAGGTCTATCTTTAAACGACGTTCAATTTAACGGCCCGTCTCTGCAAAGTGACATATTTACTATTTTAATCAAATTCAGGAGTTTCAAATATGTCATGACTGCAGATATATCAAAAATGTATCGTCAAATCTTGATTAAAGAAAATCAACGTAAATTTCAAAAAATATTTTGGCGGGATGATGAATCCCAAGAATTGAAATGTTACGCGCTAAATACTGTAACTTACGGTACTGCTTCTGCACCATATTTAGCCATCAGGTCTCTAAAGCAGGTAGGCATTGAAAATAAAGAAGTGTACCCGTTGGCAAATAAAATAATTGATAGTGATTTTTATGTCGATGATTTGCTAACGGGCTCGAATTCTAAAGAGGAACTTCTAAAAATTCAACGAGATGTGACAAAGGTACTAACAGAAGCAGGGTTCGAATTAAGAAAATGGTTATGCAACGATAAAGTCATATTAAATAATTTTAAAATAAATGAGGGATTAGAATTAAGCATCTTACACATCGGTGAAAATGAGCAAAACAAAACGTTGGGTATTTACTGGGACTCGGATAACGATCATATAAAATATTCAATAAATAGTAAAATTGATATGACAAATATTTCAAAACGAATGATTTTATCATGTATATGTCAAGTTTTCGATCCACTAGGGTTATTGGGACCAGTAATTATTATTGCAAAATTAATAATTCAAGAATTGTGGAAAGAAAAGATAAGTTGGGATGATACCGTTTCAGAAAAAATGCAAAATATGTGGATCGACTTTCAAGGCAAGTTACCAATTTTAAACAACATAGAGGTACCGCGACATACCTTGATTTCAGAGTACACCGAAGTACAATTACACGGTTTTTGTGATTCATCTGAAAGGGCTTACGGAGCCTGTATATATTTGCGATGTTCGAACCGAAACGGATTGTTTTCCTCAAATTTATTATGTGCAAAATCTCGGGTTGCACCATTAAAGCAAATAAGTCTACCACGGTTAGAACTGTGCGGCGCATTATTATTAGCCAATTTAGTAAAAAGGGTTGTTGACTCGTTGGAATTAGAATTCGGTAAAATATTTTTGTGGACCGATTCCACGGTAACCTTATCATGGATTAAGGGAGCTCCGAATAGGTGGAAAACCTTCGTAGCAAACCGGGTGAGTGAAATTCAGTCTCTCACTAACGAAAGGAATTGGTATCACGTAAGATCCAGTGAAAATCCAGCCGATTTGCTGTCACGCGGCGTTAGTCCAGAATTAATCAATAAATCAACATTATGGTGGCATGGCCCGAAATGGCTTTACGAGTTAGAAAACACTTGGAATTTGGATAACGGTAAAGGTCTAACCGAAGAATTACCGGAACAACGATCATCAGTATCGTATGTTGTCAGTGTGGAGCAAAATCTAATTTTAAGTTTATTAGATATATTTTCGGGGTTAAATAAAGTAATTAGGATTGTGGCATATATGTTAAGGTTTGTAAATAATGTCAAAATACCAAAGGAATTAAGACAATTTGGGTCTTTAACACCTCATGAATGTGAAAATGCTTTAAACTTATTATTAAAAAATACCCAAATAGAATGTTTTTCGCATGAATACAAGGATTTAGTCTCAAAACGGGAAATTAAAAGGGGTAGTAAGATTTTAAATCTTAATCCATTTATTCATAATGGTTTGATACGTGTTGGAGGGAGACTTTCAAATTCCAAGTATGGATTCGATAAAAAATATCCCATAGTTCTTCCTAGGGGTAACAAATTAACAAAATTAATTTTAGAATGGGAGCATAAGCGATTATTGCATTGTGGGGCTCAACTCTTATTATCTTCCATACGAGAACGGTATTGGCCAATTTCAGGACGCAATTCCTGTAAAGGCATTATAAGGCAATGCGTTATTTGCACGAAGGCAAAACCACGCCAGTTTGAATATATTATGGGAAATTTACCGGACGTCAGAGTATCAAATAATTTTCCCTTCATAAATGTCGGAGTTGATTATGGAGGACCTTTTTTATTGAAAGATCGCAAAACCAGGGGCGCTAAATTAATAAAATCATACATATGTTTATTTGTGTGTATGTGTACAAAGGCGGTACATTTAGAACTTGTTTCGGAGCTGTCCACCAAAGCCTTCTTAGCGACATTGAAACGATTTACGAATAGACGAGGAAAACCGTCTAATATTTATTCAGATAATGGTTCAAATTTTGTTGGAGCCAACAATGAAATTAATAGAATTTTTAACCTTCTTAAAACGGAATCAGAAAATATTGAGCATAATTTAGCTATAGAGGGGGTTAAGTGGCACTTTATACCTGCACGGTCTCCTCACTTTGGCGGTTTATGGGAAGCAGGCATAAAAAGTACTAAGTATCATTTAAAAAGGATCATCGCAAATCATTCGATGACTTTTGAAGATTTTAACACACTTTTAGTTCAAATTGAAGGTATACTTAATTCCCGCCCTTTATGTCCTTTGTCTTCCGATCCTAACGATTTGACAGCTTTAACGCCGAGTCACTTTTTAATTGGGCGCACAATTACCGCCATCCCGGACGTCGATGTAACTTTAGTACAGGAAAATCGATTGGATAAGTACCAACAAGTACAAGCAATGGTACAACATTATTGGAAGAGATGGAAGAAGGAATATCTGGCTGAACTACAATCAAGAATAAAATGGAAGCAACATGCCACGCAGCTTTTATCCATAAATTCGATGGTGCTGATTAAGGACGAAACAGCTCACATCCAGGAATGGCGCTTAGGTCGGGTTAATAACGTTTATCCCGGCAGCGATGGTGTTGTTCGCGTAGTTGAAGTGCGGGTTCGTGGCGGACTCTTGAAAAGAGCAGTAAATCAATTATGTATTCTTCCCATCGAATAACTGTACCTTTCGAAAGGACATTATTATTTCTGTGACTTGTAATCATGAAACAATTATTGTGTGTAACTGTATATATTTTTTGATTTCTCCTTTGTTTTTTTGTTTTTTAATATTAGTGTATTGTAATATTAATATGGGGTTTATTTGAAAATGTATTTTCAAGGCAGGCGGCATGTTAAGGATTGTGCAAGTAATTTACTACTTGTAAACAATTAATTTTTATGTATCTGTAAATAGTTCTGTAGGGTGCGCTGCCGCCAAAATATTTTGAAGTGTGTTCCCCACCCCTTTCACCTTTTTGGTGGTAAGGGTAGTTTATGTGTAAAAGTAACAACTAAGTAACATTTAAGATTTGTGAGTGAGCGGTCGACTTGGCACTGCATAAATAAAATATATTAAAAGCACAATTTTGAGTGTTATTTCAAAGTAATAAAAGAAAACTACAGTCCATTTAGAAAGGAAACAGATTTACCCTCTCATTTTCACTTGTTCAACCATGAAAAATTTAAATACTACTAAAATAAAAGAGTTTAATGTGCTATCTTATTACTCAAAGAAAATTAAAATCTATCAATTTAAAATTTTTTAATTTTTTTTCTTTTCTATTTTATTTTAAAATCTATCAAAAAATTTCTAGATTAAATTCTTGAAAATCTCCATGGTTATTAAATGTAGATAATAATTAATATAATTTCTTAATTTAAATAACAATCAATTTCGTGCGAGGTTTTACTCACAGAAATTATGTATTTTCTTAAAAGAAAATTTTAAAAATTTTTATGATAGCCTTATATTCAGCAGCTGTTTCCTAAAAATTAAAGATTGAAAGGTTTTGGAAGAACAACCTTCTGTTTGTTGTGTTATAAAAATTTTGAGAAACTCTCTACATCTTATAACAGCGGCGTATCTATCAAAATGTAACTTACGGATAAAAATAGCATCTCATGCAGATTCATAAGTCCGTTACTTTAGGACGGGAGGTCAGCCTTCTTGTAAAAACTCTTAGAATTGAGCTTTTACTCTGCATTCGGGAAAAGTAATCCACCTAACAAAATTTTAGATCGAAGTAACTTAAGGTATTGATTTGTATAACAAAATGAACACACACCCAGAAAAAAATCATTGGTCAATTCAACTACAGAAAATAGTTATTTAACAATTTGCTGAATATCATAAAAATCAAACAAACCGTAGTTTATTTTAAATTGTGCGATATGGTTATTTCAACCAAAAACAAATAGTTAAGTTACAAAATATGCAGTAATCCAAGAAGTTGTTATTTCAAATAATTTAAATGTAAATGAACTATTAAGTATTTACTTCTATCAAGCTTTGTTGTCAATTTAATAAATTTTAAAGTCATTTAACTATAAGAATTGTTAAATAACATTGAATATTTAACATCTAACTATGAAAATAGTTCAATTACTATTAACTTTAGATGATTTGACATTTTTGCTTGTTGCAGTTTAGTTTTCTTCCTTAATTAACAATTTAAATAGTTGGTTCTTTTAAGAAATTGTGCAGTAACAATAATCCTTGTTAACTTTTATCGAACAGTCTTGGTCAGATTATAATATAAAATAGTTACCGTACCGAAATATTGTATAATTGAACAATTTGAATCTGTTGACAAGGAAGAATTTTGTCAACTAAAGATTTTTATTCTTTGAAGTGCACACCTTGGTGCACCTTATGCAGAATTAGATATTAAAATATTAATCTTTACTGTTTTTTTTGCGGGTAATTAAAGGTTTTTATTATTTTATAATAGCTATTATCCTAGTAGAGTTTTAACCTATGTTATGATGGATAATATCAATTCAAATTTAATGATATCCCGTACCTTTGAGTGAAATTCAACAATTTAGTGTAACTGCTGGAGTTCAGGGCGTTTTCGAATTTATCACACGAGTTGCTATGGTAAGTAACAATAAGAAATTTTTAAATAAATGTGTAATAATTATGTATCGTCATCTGGGGTAACATTGGCCTGTCGCTGGTAACTTTGGTCCTCCTTCCGGAAAAAGATTGTTTTATATAGGTAGATATTTTTATTTTTATGCACTTACTCTCAATTGCATTTCTTGAGAAAATTAAAATAAATGTTTAATTTTTTCCTATATCGCGTTTTTTCTATTAATTATCAAGGCATGATACGCCGTCTGAACACTGGCTTTAAACATGTGGATCAAAGTTACCCCAAAGTTCAGGTAACTTTGGCTAAATTAAAAAAAAAAATTTTTTCGGAGTTTAAAAACGTCGAAAAATTGAAATTACGCTATGAAATTGTTCCTCTATGTATGTTGAAATAGAAAAAATTATTGTAAACAGTTTTTGCATACTTACTGTTTTTTTTTTAATTTGGCTTAATATGTAAAAAAAATGCGGAAAAGTTGGCCCATATTACCCCAGATGAAGGTATCTATTTAGAACCAATCATTTGGAAATCTTTTTGTTTAAAATTGCGATTCTAGGGTGTTAATATAAAAATATATTTAATTTATATTGTATAAAAATATTATTTTACAGATCAGGATATTACAGTGGATTGGTCTCAAATAACTGAACGAGGCTGATTTAAACGCATTATTTAAAAATAAAAAGTTAAGATTGAAATTTGAATTTCGACACCAATTGAACAAGTGGGAAACAAAAAATGTGAGTTAAAGATTTTATTTATTCGTGTTTTTGTTATAATAGTTTCAGGATATTCCTAATCGAAGCTAAGTGAAGCCGAGGAAGAAGAATCTACGTCACATTCTTCATTAAGTGGTGATTCAGTTTGAGACTTTTCAATTTGTATTTGTGTGTAGTATTATTGTTTGTAAAAAATAAAATTGTTTAGTATTTGTATTGTTCATTTTGCAGAACTTAGTGAATATGATTATATCGTTTTCGAAGGACAGCTAAAGACGACAAGAGTAATTTCATAATTATTATTTTAGTTAGGGTTGTAACTTTTTTAAATTTTAGTTTATTTGCTATAGAACAATAGGAACTAAATAGCTACCATGAGGACGCTAATACGACAACAATCACACAAGGAATAATAATATAAGGAATATAGGTTTAATTATAAAAATACAAAATTCTTCGGCATCTGCTACAAAAGGAATTTTGACGAAACCTGAAATAGAATACTTAAATTCTAGTGAAGGTTAGTTTATTTTACAATTTTAAAGATTAATTTCAAATGTTTACTCAATGTTATCAATTTTAGACGGACGTGAAAGAAAAACAGTTTTTCTGCCTCAAACCTAATATCTCATCAGAAATGTAGAAATTTTGATAGAGAAAAAATAGTTTTGCTAAATAATTTGTGCAAATATTTTTGCTTATAATTTAATTAGAATTCACCAATTTTAATAATTATGTAGTATAAAAATTTTAAGTTAGGTACTTCTTTACTTTTAACATTTTTGTATATTATAACACTTTGTATTAGACTATAAGTTTACTATAATTATTTTATGATTCTATAATACTTATGTACACTGTAGCACTTTTTTTTAAATTTTACTTAATATTTATATTGTTTCTTCGTGATATTTTTTAAATTAATAAATATATTATAAAAAAATATTTTTATTTCTATAGTTTTACACCACTTTTAATGTATACTAGACCAAAGTTTTCTGCAAAACTGCTGACTTTCGCTAACAAAATCAGGTTAAACTTCATAATTATTTTTTATATTATAAAGTGAAATTTGGTATACCATTCTGTAGTTTTTTGAAAATCAACTTTTTTGACTAACCAAATCTAGATATAATTGCGATATACGCTTTTATATTGCATTTGTATCTAGATTTGGTTAGTCAAAAAAGTGGATTTGCAGAAAACTACAGAATGATATACCAAATTTTACTTTATAATATAAATAATAATTATGAAGTGTAAACTAACTATGGAAATAGTTACATTACCAGCCGATATAGCAGCTCAATAATAATTATAGTTAGCAAACTAAATAAATGGTTATTAAACATATTAAAATAGTTAATCAACAACAAAAGAGGTCAGCAAAATAGAAAAATGGTTACTGTACATTTAAAATAGTACGGCAACATATTTAAATTGTAGAATAACTATTTTGTTAGTTAAATCAAACTTGAATTAGTGTTGAAATTGATATGATAAGATACGGATACGGTTTAACTATTTTTTCGTCGTTGAATTAAACAGAAAGAGTTAATGGCTCATTTTCATATACTGTTTTCAGTTGATTTTACCAATGTTTTTCTTTGGGTGCATAAATACACAAAATTTCTGCTTTACATGATTATTGATAGATCCAGGGGCGGATCCAGAAATTTTTCATTTGGGGGGGCGCAAAGTTAGATTTTAAAATGCTTAGGTACTTATTAATCAAAATCAACCAAATAATTGTTTTTGAAGATTATGAAATAAGCTTTTTCTCGGTGATTTGGAGGAAGCGCGCGACCCTTTACCCCCCCTTTGGATCCGCGCCTGGATAGGTCACACGACCTCCGATAGATAATAAATGCAATAAATTCGAACTCCCCAATTTTCTTTTTCTTGCAATTTCTCGCATCCGATGGAGAGGTTTACGTTGAAACTGAATAATTATTCTGTTTTGACTTGTAAATAAAAGCAAAATGTGCGTTCGAAGGATATTCACACTGCCTAAACCGCCTGGATTTACATAATCTTATTATACTGAAAAGAATGGTTCATCACTTTGATGAATAATTCAAAGTTTTTGTCGATATACAAAATTTATCCTATTGATGAATAAATTCATAAATGCAATGAATTTTTCATGAATACTAAGAATTTTTCATCAATATGATGAATTTTGTTCATCGGCGCAAAAATGATAAAGTTTTCATAAACTATATTTTCGGTGTATGTCTATTTTCTGTTTATCTTCTGAAGAGTTAGTACCAACTCAGCAGGAAATTTCTTCATTGCCCGTCAGTCTAGTCCGGACCTGCCTGTTGATAGGCACTCCCGCCCGAGTTTTTGTTTTATATTTTCTTTATTAATACTCTGATAACCATACTGAAAAAAATGGTTCATAATTTTTGCACCGATGAATAAAATTGATCATATTGATCAACAAATTCATAAATACAATGATTTTTTCTCATGAATACTATGAATTTCTTTGTTCATTTTTCTTTTTTTTAAAGACGTTTCTTTAACGCTATCGGAAAAATATTTTTATACCTTTATTTCTTTTAAATAAATACTGTTAGGGACGTTAATAATTTAATATTCCTTAATTTTAACAGAAATTGCCTTTAATTTTCAAAATTATAAAAATATGTATTCTTTTGTGGAAGTAATGGTGGGTTTCATAAAGGTATCTTAAAATTTAAACTACGATTAAAATTATAACCATAGTTACAGCAATTAAAATACATTATTGTTATATTGTTTGAATATTATAATATTATAATATTATAGATTGAATTGAAACATACCCCGGGGCGCAACAGAACTCAAAAATGATGAAATTCGAGTGCTGGGATCAGAGATTTGCAAATGTTAAGGGATATGAAAACTGCCCGGACAATAATCGGAGCGCAAATGAGCTCGATAATGCAAGGACTCAAACGTAGTGGACCCGGAGATCGCATGCAGTAGAATGAATCACTCTCTCTTAGCAAACATGAACTAAAACTTGTAAATTTACATCAAAATGTAGATTTTCAAAATTAATTTGGGAAGTAACTGCTGGGCCGATTTTATTTATCCTCACCTCATAAGAAAGCTTAATTTTTGTTCTTTCAGGATATTTAATGTTTTTTTATCGTACTTTTGAAGGAAAGAAGAGTAGAAGTTGGACGGTAACCGTTTTATATTACTTTATATTACGGCGGCATTGAAGTACTTTTGTTGTCGTCGTCCGTCACCGAATTGTTTACATTTTAATGCCACCATCCAGAAGTAATATAAATTAAATAATATTTTTTTACGTTTTAAGAAATAATAACATAAAACTATTTGATAGTTTGATTTTTAAATTATTATTTGTGTCTTTGTTCGGATTCCACGTTAAACTGCAGGTCTTTGTTTGCGTTTAGTCAGTAAGTAAAGCTTACCATAATAATTTGGTCTGACAAGTTTATCTTCAATGTAAAATTGAAAGATCCCGTTCAAAAATTCATATTTTTCAAATTTTGAAATTTATGAAACTGTTATATTATAACACATTCTACCATATAACTATACAATTATGGGCAAACTAAAAAGAAGGATTTCATTCAAAGAGGATCATTTGGTCTGCTGCAGCGTTATAGCCATCATCAATGCATTTAATAATGCAGGCTTTACATATTATTATATAACCAAAGCTTTCTGAATTGCAGTGGACTGTGGAATTATCTAAAATTAAGAATTCTACTCCATATTCGCAATGAGAATATCTTACAATACCTCCTAAAAAAGTTGGTACAAAATTTAAAGTGCGGAGTCAGTTTGAAATTTTCTGCCAGAGAACAATATGTTCAATTCTTCGATGACATATTACAATTTGCAAATGACCCTGATGTTCAGCAGACCTTTAAATGCATTTTATTATGATTCAAGGTTAAATTGCTTTTAATATTTATCTATTTATTTAACTTTGAGAAACAAAATTCAAAAAAAATTTAATGCAACTTTTTTATGCGATGAAAATCCGCCGAAAATTATGAGTGTGCTAATTTCACTACGATTGACCAAAAATTTTAAAATAATTTTTAAATATAATATATCTGATGAAATGCCTTATGTGTCAAACAACTTGCGATCATCATTTTATCCTAATTTCTTATTACTAATGCTAAATTAACCTTAAAGAAAAATATGTCCTGACTTTTGATTAATTAGTTTTACTTTTTTCATAAATCATGAGAAATTCATGAAACTTCTTGTGTGGTGACTCAAAATATAGAAATCTATATTAATGTAATTTTAAAAATAATATTTCAAATTTGTGTATAGTAAAAATTAATTTCTTATTAATTCACATCAACTGTGGTCGTAAAAATGTTGATGATTGTAAGATATTCTAGAATTTTTATGTTAAAATGCGTAAGAAAACTTAACAAATTACATAATAATGCACTTCAGAAAAAATTTATAATCATTAAAACAAATAGAATTGAAACTGATGAAGTACTTGACACTTTCTTATGATTTATCATTTTCTCTGATGGCACCCGAGGCTAAAAACGATATGCAATTAAGGTTTTAGCTTTTATAAAACTTTGTATAATTTTTTATTTCGTTCTTTTTGTACGGCAAACTTTTATTAAGCCACTTTGACCCATTTCCAATTGTAAATAGAAAAATAATCTTTTATCTACATTATATTTTATTACATTTTCACAATTAGGGAATTTAAAACCTGATGTGTGTTAGCCAAAAAATGATTATTTAACTCTGTAATGTCACCTCCAAATTGTACATATACATTTTTTTGTTTCCCTATTCTATAATATTATTTGATGGTTTTTGTTATAATATGTAAATATTTAGATCTGATGGCCTCGATGGTTAAACGAGCGTAACTCTGTATGATCGGCCAATCAGGATAATTCATGAAATAAAACACAACATTCGGCCATTAGCGTTTTTAAAAATTTTACAAAATATCTACCGTTATTTTCAAAAAGACAAATTGCACGCTTTTTAAGGAATCGTAAATTATATTCTTTAAAATGATTTTGGTTAATATTTTGTTGCGGAACTAAAGACGTCATAAATCATCGACACTAGAAATTGTACTTGCTAATCCTTTTGCTCCAGTGCGGCCAGCAACTGCTACTGTTTGCAACTCTTTCTTGCGGCTGAAGTTTATGATATTCAATAAATTAAGTTTCAATTTTAAACTATTTACGATTTTAAGAAATACAGTTACAAAATTTGTTTTGGTCCGAATTAAATTTATTTTTTAAATTGCGCTGGGATAATTTTATTTTGTCCCAAAAACCCTACAAGTATTATTGCGTTACTACATCCATTAGGATAACCAATAGCGAGGCGACATTTTAAAATGTAAAAAATTAAAGTTAAGTACGTTTAATAAGTGGTTTCCCAACAGAAATTGGTTAGGCAGAAGTTTAAAAAGTACCAAAAAATGAGTTTAATTTGGTTTTTATTTTTTACGACATTTTTATTGTTAAACGCGCACATTAAGGTGTAATTTAAACATAGGAAATGATCCAAATCAAAAAGGAAAAAGGCGTGATTGTGTGGCGATGGCGGTAAAATGGTCAAAAAGTATACAATTTTTTAGTTTTTATCTATTAAGTGAACGTTTAATGATATTTTAAAGAAATGTCGGTTTTTAGAACATTCAAAATTAGAAATATTAAAATATAATAAAAGCCGGTTGAAACATATTTAAGAGTTTTTGTATTTATACTTCATGCTTTGTTTTCTCAACGTTATTAACCAAATAAAGAATAAATAACAGAAATTGAGCTAAAGTTCGTAAATGACCATTGTTGTAGTCGTGGTATACACAAATACTAAATTGTAATAATAATTTATTATTGTAGGATAACATCTAGAAAAAATTTGATATATTAACTATATATATATTAAATCAAGATATAACATAGATACATATAATGATATGAAAAAGAATAATAAACAAAATGTCTATAATTTGCATTTCAATTGATGTACTTACAAATGTGGCCAATAGAAACATTTTTTAGCAATTTCGTGTTCAAACCAATTTTAAATCTTCCATTAGGCCTACACTAATGTCAATACAGACCCATAATAGATGCCCTCAAATTTCATTTCTGAATTTACATATCCATAGTTTGAATACACACTTTCTCCTATTTCATATTAACACGCAACTTTTTCATTATACAAAGGTGCCCAGAATACAATAAAAAAATTTCAACAATTCTGACGAGAAATTACTTGCAATTATTATAATCTCCTCTAAACGATTAAAATAATTGGAAAAAATTACACATTTTATATACCCACATAAAAATTTATTATACTAGGTATTCAATTTGATGTATTTTATATTATGATAAAATTGATAAATAATGTACTTTTGTTATAACTATTAATTGTAAAATCATGTTATAACTTTTAATAAACAATTATGTTACCATCATTTGTATAATATAATTTAACAGTTTTCTGAGTAAGCTTGTAAATCGATTTAAATATGAAAATCATTTTATGTTTAAATGTAATATGTAATTACAAATATTTAATGTTTCAACACTTAATTTAAATTTAATATATTATAATATATTTTTTAAAGATCATTAATAAATAGCTATAATTGGTGTTAAACAGCGCCGGATTTTGTTTTTCGACTTGTGAATAAATAAATATTCATTTTATAGCTTTATATGTTATCTTTCTTCCAGATGTATTGACAAAACTGCGATTAACTTATAATAGTTAATTACCAAACCTGCTTTTAACATAACATTATGGTAATTTTCCTGTTTTAAACTTATAACATCCCACGCAAAATGGTTATAGTTTAATAAGAAATAAGACCACAGCAGTAGTTTGGTGTGATTGTTGGGAAATTTTAGGTTTAAAAGAATAATAATATTAACATGTCTAAATTTTCGTAAGGGACTACATCTTTTGGGGTAAGAGAAATCATGTTCAAAGTGATTAATTACTAAACTACTTTTAGAAATCGTTGTGTAAAGGATATTACTCAATGAATTTTTTAATCGGTGTTTGATTGCCCCAATCAAATTTTCAGTAGAAAACCGACTTTTTCATGTAATATTAGATGGGCTATGTACACCGTCCATAATCTGATTTTTTCCAACTCATGGTGTAAAATATTATTATCGACCTATAAAACGCAAGTAAATTTTCAGTAAACGAAGCTATAAATAAATGAAATAACAATTCAAATTATAATAATTCAAATGGGGTTTAATTACGGGGGTTCATAATTATTTTGTAATAAATAAAATATTCGCATTTAATCAACAAACAAATGATTCATCTGTAATGAAGAACAAAATCACCATGGTTAATTTAATTTAAATATTTATGTTGTATATCTCTAATTTTCTAGTCAACTAAATTTTTGAGAAGATGTAAAGAAAATTTCTTATTTTTATCTTCTTATAATAAATGGGTACCTACCGAAGGTCAGAGACGGACCGAAGCAAAACTTTTCAGGAAGAGAGGTCCCATATTTACCAATTGTTGACGTTTTTTTGCTCCTCATACCGCTTCGGTGTACAAATAAGTTCGTTTTGCTTTTCCGCACTTCTTTTAAAAAAATATGCAATTGATTTCTAACCATAACTGATGGATTTACAGTGTATTGACGAAAGGCATCCCTCTCTAGTGGAGACCCATCCATGGATCTGTATCTGCTAAAGATTATTTTTCTGATAGAAAAGTATCAACGTTTAGACCCCACTGCTGTTTAATTCGAGTTGGGAATACCTGTAACACTGCTATTAATAATTGATGATGGCAATCATCTACACAGAGGAACCAAGGTCTTTACGTATCCTCCGAAGGACGAAGACTGTCATTAAAAAGTTTTAAGTCTTTTAGGATTCCAACTGGGTGCCTACCTTGGCGTAAGCAGCTGTTTGGCTAACTTTTGGCTTAACCAATTCTTCGTTATTCTTCCCCATCCCATTTCGTTCCATAATTTTATCGAAAAATTTGGGCGACAGCTTTTAGAAAAACTGTATTTTACCTATATATTTCACAAAAAAGAACAATAGCTATTCATATTTATCTAAATAACCATATTTTATATTTTTTATTATGAAATGGACAAAAAACCGAAAAATATTGGAAACGCAATATTAATTAATTAATATAGTGACGAAATTATAACTGTTTAATATGTGGAAGTAATAGAAAATGGTATGATAAAGAATGTAACTATGAAATAAAGAAAAGAGAGAGGTAACAGTTGTATATGTAACAAATGTCAGAAACTAAACTAATGGAGAATAGACGCAAATAAGAGGAATATATACCAAAAATAAAGTGTTTTACAAAGACAAAGAGTGAAAACTGATAGTCGGAAAAAAGCCAACTCAAAACATACACCTAGGTTCAGTTTTTCAATCGTGAGTTAACCCAAATTCAATGGTTAACTTACAGTTATGACTATTCTGATTGGAAGAAGAAATTCTAGAAGTAGATAATATTAAAATAGAAAAAGTATATAAAACAGAGCAGAGTAGACAATATGTGGAAGTCAGCTATCTACATATTGAGGTTCTTTTTCTTCTTAGCCTGTGTTCATCCACTCCTGAATGTAGGCCTCTCTCATTTCTCTCCATGCTTCCTTATCTGCTGCCTTCTGGAACAACTCTCGTCCCGCCATTCGCTTTACGTCGTCTAACCATCTTTTCTGAGGTCTTCCCACTCTTCTTTTAGAAGTTCGTGGGCACCAATGTATAGTTTTATATGTCCATCTTTTGGAATCATGCCTTGCCAAGTGTCCCACCCAATTCCACTTCAATTGGGATATTCTGCCTATTACGTCGGGGACTTTTGTTCTTTCTTGGATTTCTGTTAATCTTACCCTGTCCCTCAACATGGCTCTTTGCATTGATCGCTGCATGACTCTCAACCGGTTCGCACTTCCTACCGTTACCGCCATGGTTTCCAGGCCGTACGTGATGACAGGTAGAATGCATATTGAGGTTAGACAAAGAAATTTATATTGATGTGGAAAAAGTATAGAAATTTTCTCACTTGGGTACCGAACTGACGAGAAAACCAGAAAGCAGCACTGAGGTAGATGTCAGAATTGCAGCAAGAAATAAATGCATATTAGCATAGGCCAGGGGTCTCTAAATTTCGGCCCGCGGACCAAATTCGGCCTGAAAGCACCATCAATTCGCCCCGCCCTTTAATTAATTTTGATAAATATAATCAAGAATAAATAGTCAATTTTACCATCTTTATTGTAACTTATTAATTTAATTTTTAATAAATAAAACAGAAATTTTTTCTCGTAACCGCACTGATTATTATTTGCCGTTATTTAATCAATTATCTTATTTTCAGCATTATACTATTATAGTAAAATAATATTTCATGAAATATCTTAATCGGATGAGCTAGCTCAGGGGTCGGCAAAGCGTGGCTCTTTTGATGTGAGCTTATGGCTTTTAAGAGAAATATTGAAACGAAAAAAAAATCGAAAAATGTGTTACACGCTGTGATCAGCCACGTGTTTTGTCAGCCACCTGATTTGTCGACGAAAAATCATCGGTGAGGCTCAAGATCCAGTTTGAAATCATTTAAAATAAAAATTATTTTCTTAAGTTTATAGAGTTTGTCGACCTCTGAGCTGGCTAGATCAGACTTGGCCCTCGGGGCTTTGTTGAGAAATCAATCTGGCCAATGGCTAAAAAGTTTGGAGACCTCTGGCATAGACCACAATTGTAATAGGAAAAATTTGGTTGATATAATACGACTCGTACAGAGACAAGAGAAGTCTGAACTTTAAGAAAGACCAATTAAAGCTCGAGGTATGGAAGAGAAAAATATTGAGAAAGATCTGTGGTGGAAAACTTGAAACAAGAGGATGGTGGAGGCGAAGGATCAATGAGATCCACGAACTATACGAGAACCAGTTGCTGAGGAAGCGAAGAGAGCAGCAAAAGGAAAAGACATGAAAGACCGCTATCCGAGTGGAAAGAAAATGTGTTGAGAAAATTGCTATTTCTGAAGGTGACGGATTGGCAGGAGAAGGCTAGAAACATTTCACAGAAATGAACGGAGAAAGATAGTTAACGAAGATATGAAATGGCCTCTAATGCTGTATATTTGGTTTAAATTTACGGGGCCGTAGGCCGAGTTTTAAAATGTGACATTTGGTTTACCAAGGAAGACAAGTAAAATATACAAACAATAGACAAACTTATTCATATTGAATTTTAAAGTTAAAGTTGGGGTTAGACAACCCAAATTATGTCATGGGTTGAAATGCGTTTTTTTAAAAGAATTTCCTACATCCAAATTTTAGTTTTCTTATTTAATTTTTAATTGAATCCAATGTTCAATTATTTTTCATCAAAATGTGATACCTCTTCATTGACTTCGTCCATATCACAAATGACCGACGTCTTTGCAAAATGGTAAATTTGATATCAAATCAAAATTACCTTGCAAAAGAATCTACTTTAAATTTCAGCCCTTTTAAAATAATATTTGCAGTTTATTCTAATATAAATTATAATTTTTCATCGGAATCCACAAAACCTCAATTGACCGGCATTATCGAAATTCCCCAAAATTCAAGACTGCACATTTTAATTAAATTTTTTAAAATAAATGAAATACAAAATTAAAGCCCGCTTCACACTAAAACATCAAGTTGAATTAAAACAACTAAGTTTGTCGTTCAAAAATAAATTACTGTAAGTTTTGCTACCCCTACGTGTAAATTAAGGGTTATATAATATAACTTTTAAATTATTCAACTTTACTTTCATAACTAATTTTTATTTCTATTTTGCGTTCTGTGAACTTGAACTGTATAGACACACACACACATGCATAACGTACATTCCATTTAAGCATTTAATAAAACCATTAACTTATTTTTCAATAAAAATGTCTTATCATGGTGCAATAATTATGAATTTCCTGTTTCGACTTGAAAAGTGTTTTAATTTTAGTTTCAAATAGGTTGTGGCATTGTGCGGTTGTATTTCACTCAATAATTTGTGATACGTCCAATAAAATGTGAACAGTGAGCATACTTTCTATATTTCGCGAATAGCTAAAGTAATTAATTTATATTGGAAGAATAACCGATGTGTGGTAATAATTTTATTGGCAAAAAAATGAAGCAAATATAGAAAGTAACAAATACAATAGGTAGCATTTGCTTAATTTACAAAATAATCAATTAATTCGTGTGATTTGCAACGCCAAGGCCAAAATGAAGAAAATGCTAAATATAATAGTTTTACGGCGGTAGAACAACATAGAGTTTATATGAATGGTAAGTAATTCTCTGGAGAGTTGTAATTTTGATTGAATAGGTATAGGTAAAATTTGAAATAATATATTGTTTAACTTTGAAAAGAAAATAAAATCTAAAGGCATAATCCTGCTACTGGTTTTCTAATAATGCGCAGAGACTTCAAAGAATACCCCGGGGAAAAATTTTAAAATATCTGTGTGATTTTGCCGAGTATATTATTCCATTGTCAACTTGAATATTGAGAATATTGGTTTTCTTCTTCTCCGTACAATTATCTTTGCGTCATGCATCAATGAAATTAGTGTAAATCAGGTGAAAATAATTGAAAAGGTTAATAATTTGCTTTTTGATGTCACAATCTTAGACGATCTGCGATAAATCAATGGAATATGGGTTATTACAGAACAGGAATAAGGAAATGGAAAGCTGCCTCCGGGAAATTTTTAATTGAAATCCTTTATACTGGTGTGAGTTAATCCAAAGCTTTTCTCTGACGGTGTGGGCTAATTTGAAAATTAAAATTTGTATTTTCCAAGTTTTCATTTTCTTGGTTTTAGTCAATTAAAACTTGGCTCAATTTTAAAGTAAATTATTAAGAAAACATTGACGTAACAATCTCTTTATCAATCATAATCAAGTCAGTGAAGCACATTTCCCGAGTTAAATTACCCGATGAAAGTTTTGCGAAGCATTTTATCTGCGGCAGACGAGTTTCCTGTTTGATAAGCAAACATCTCATTTACCTCACGATCAGATTTCCAGCCATCTTGCACTTCTTTCTTTGATTGATTGACTTTGAATGATTACATCTAACGATTCACCTAATTTAGTTTATTTGTAAAATGTTATACACTTTTATTGCGACGTTGTAAGTACAACTAACTAACATTAAGTTTTGTGATAATATTTTGTAAATTCAACAGACAGCTGAAATGATTTATACCTCTGCTTTAGCATATCTTTTGTGGCCTGTGTAAATAACTTATATAATTGGTTCAAACTTAAAAGGGGGAACTAAGAAATTGACATCTGCGTTTTAAAAATGTGCCTCTCCAAACTTTCCAGTTTCCTGTTTGTTCATCGGCCTTTAAACCGATGCAACTACCATTCTTAATCGGACCACCCTCGAAAAAAAACCCTCCCAATATTCCGGCAGTATGTCCAATAGAAAAACTGTTTCAGATTTTGCACGCTTGAAAAAGTGCGTACCTCTTAACTTTAGAATACGTCAAAAAATGCAAATTAGAAATGGGATCATTTTTTATATTTTACGCTTGATAGATTATTAATAGCTAATTCTTCCCAAACATACGGTTTGATTTTGCAGCATATGCGAATTTTTAGAAAAATTATTTCGGGTTCCTCTTCTACATGCACATACGTATTAGGATGTTAACGTTAAAGAATGTGAAGCAAAAAATGTGTGCGCATATATTAGCATATTTTATATTTACATAATTTAAGAGACATCTATATTATGTACAGTTACGTTCAATTAGGTTCCCATTCATTTACCTACTACTTGCCAGCACGTGTTGTTGCAAAAAATGAGATAATTAGACGTTATGAATTTTACAGTGGAAATTACCTATAACATTTTCACGCAACGTTTCTTTTAAATAATATAAGAAAAAAAGTGGCGACATTGATTTAACGGCGCTTTTTCTATCGTTCGCCCAATGGACACGAGAGGCTACTTAGGAAGAAACCAAAACAAGGAAATGCATTTGAAAATGACTGAGTTATCATGACTAGCACAAATTGACAGATATGTCTCGATGCCGTATTTTTAGCCAAGTCATACTGCATTATAATAAAGCCGTAGAGGAAAAAAGCTCTTAAAAATATGTAAGTCGAGAAAAAACTTTGGCCAAAAATTACAAAATGCTTAATTTTTGTAAAAACGCAAAACTTTTACCTTTTGTCTGCCGCTACGATGGCCGTGTTTTTTTGTATGTGTAGTGAGGTTTTAATAAAAATTTCAAGGCTTATATTCTAATTTAATGGATGATGGTCGTTATATTACGATGCACAGCCGCTCCTGCTATAATAACGGTTGCCAAATTGAAAATTCCTGTAAACTTTCTTCTTCCCTCGTGAAATATCCATTATCAAATTAATAATACTTCTATCGATTCCATAATATGCATGTCAAATTTCCAACGTATTGTTTAAGTAGCTACTGTATTCAAAAACTTGTTTTTCATAATCATTAAAAAAGCTCGTGTTGATAAAACTGCCTTGTTTAATAAGATAGTGTCAATTAACAATCGATCCTCTCACGTCGACCAATTCAGATTATAAATTGTTAATTTTAATGGACTGGACCACCACGGCTAAAGTGTAAAATGACATTATAGTAAAATGACTGGGCGTGATGACGTGTCGGTTGTCACAAGAAGGATAAATTCATCATTTTGTTCTAGTGCACGGACGGATCAATGACGTCAAAACTAACTCATTACTTGCAAACTTTCTTTCGACTATTTTCCCAACCTAATTTCACTTTATATAAAAAAAAGCAAGACGGAGGTGATTAATTTGGGATAGTTGAAAAAGATTTCGTTCAACAGTTTTCGTTATCGGCTAATTAAAAAAGCTGCACTTTGAAATGAAAATTTTCGAAAATTTTCCTCCACGAAATTTTATAATTAATTTCGCAAGAATTGTATTGTATTATTTTACTTTTCGTTTTTTAACAGCGATAACATTATTTTCATCTAAGATAGTAGCAAATTATAATAAATGGAAAAGTAGACATTGGAAATAAAGAAACCAAGAAGAGACTGTCAAGCAAATGCCGAGTGGGGTTCAGCTCGAGGGCAGAGCACAATCTTGAAGGGTAGATCTAGAAAGAGTCTTTTCGAGCGTTCGTTTCTTATATACGATATTTTTTCTCTGGGAAAACTTTGTTGTTTGAAGCTGCGCGCCGCTAAGCGATCATTAATCATGGGTAAGTTTCGGAGTGAGTGACGTGTCGGAACGAGGCCCCACAGTCCGCGGCCCCCTCGTCTGAAAGAACTCCGGGGAGCTCTCAGAAAATTGCAACATCTTGGGAATGAAGAACTGATCTTCCAATGAATTCACCAATAAAGGATTTTACTAAACGATAGCGCTACACCATTTTGAAAAATTTAATTTATTAAACTAAAAGTTTATTATTTTAATCGATTTAGTTTTACTGTGTTTACAACTTCGGGTGCATGCAAAACACAACCCTCTAATTGGGTGCATTAACTTATTTGACAACACAATTTAAATGAAAATCTTTCTTGTGACACTACTAAATTAGAGTAACCTCACACAATTACATTCTTAACTGGGACTAAACAAAATCTGATTAAGCTTTACTTACTCACCAGCTGTCGTTGGAATACCCCTAAATATTAGAGATATCAAGCCATTAATCTACAAAGAATACACCTAACGTGCAACGTTTTTTATTAAGACTAATTTCTTTTACTCAAGATCTTAATATTTACAGTTATCATTAAATAACTTTATTTTAGTAAAAAATAAATTGAAAAGCTCTAATTAATGTATAAGTGTACCATGGGTTGTAGACATACGATTTCTGAGGGATGAAATCAATTTTAAGGCAACGAACGTTTTCGTAACAGGATATTTAATTGTTTTATTTTTTTTACCGAAATCGTTTGTTTTGAAAACTATTAATTAATTAATCATTATTTTTATTAATCGGACAAGATGTATCTTGAAAAATAAATTAAATTTGAAGTTCATTTTAGTGAAGCTTTCGAAATTTGCTTATTATGTCAATAATCGGCCGGCGGGTGGTGCACGCTATCCCTTTGAGTTGAAACAAAAAGAAAGCTCAGATTGATAGCAATAGATGCATTAATATTATGTAAACACAATCAAAAGAATTTATCGATAGAATGGTAAATTTTGCATTATTCAGTTTCGTGGTGAAAATGAATAATGTAGTAATTTGCTTCGCGCTAGAGGAGCCAGTATCTAAATCAATAAATATTTAAAATAAACAACACCAGCTGATTATAAAAGAACAATGTTTGAGCTTCTGTTTTTGTACTTTCTACTTAACGGTCTTACATGTAGCGAACAATAGTGTATTGTATCATTCGGATTAAAGGTGTAACACTACACTTCGCAAATTGTAAAAATTCATTGTCAATAGTTTATAATATCGGGTTTGAAAGGAAAGTATAAGTTGCGTCAACCTGTGTTTCACACAAAATTTTTTCTTCTACCGAATGTTTTCAAAATCCAAAAATTTTATTTGAATCGAAATTTTAATAAAAGTAATGTAAAATATAAGTTATTGAATTGAATTATTTGAATGGTTATAATGCCAAGTATTGTAGCTTTGTAAGATTTTAACTTGTTTTTTATATTAAATATCGTATTGAACTTTTGATTGAGTAATATTCAAAATTACAATTTTATTGATATTTAAGTTTACATTTTTGAGTGCCTGTTACGCCATCAGCCATCTGGTCAGATTTTAATTCGACATGTATTTCTTATTAGATTAAAATGTACTTTTAATTTAAAATTGGTTAGCAATTTCGAAATTAAGACGGGACAACTCAGCGCCGCCGGGCCAACTCGGCACATTTTTGTTAGCAAATTCGGCCAGGGAAAAAAAGTAAGTAATTTTAAGATTTTATTAACTTTTAACAACACAAAAAGAATTCTCGGCATATAAAAACATCTTTGATTCAAATTTGATGCGGTCTGGGAGACCGCACGATAGCGATTAAGGTTTAATCTGTACAGGATGTTGCAAATTTAACTAAGAAACACATGTTTTAGCACGGCGTATTTTGTGAATTAAGATGTTTTTCGTTACCCATGATGCCAATAAAATATGTACCTATGCTAATAATGTAAGAAACATTATTTTTATTCTATTTGAAACTATATTGTATATAACGTCGTAGCCAATCAAAAAATATTCAAAATTGTAGTTTGGAGGGGGGAAATATTTTGCTACAGAAATTTTCATTTGTAAAATCTTTATGAAATCGAGATCAATCGATTGCGCTTTGTTTGAGATTCATTGAGTTTCTATACTTCCATCGTTTGAGTTGCATTTGTATCATGCTCCCCCCTCCCAAATCTTAATATACTATTATGTTAAAAAACTTGCTTGTTTACTTGCTATAACTTAAAAAAAAATAAATTACAATGATGAATATTAAAGTTCATTAGAGCTCAAACAAAGTTCTATTGATTGATCCCAAATTTACACAAAGTTTTTGAATAGGACAAGAAATTGAAAAATATGTCTAAGCCCCCCTCCCCCTATAAACTTTTCGCGAATAATTGCCCGACGGTTTAGGTTCAAACGAATCTCAAACCTTGGATACAAATTTCACCCAAAAATTCGACTTGGAGAGGTCATCTCACCCCCCCGCCCAAAATTTTGCAAATAGCTCCGCTCCGGTTGAGGCTCAAACGACACTAACAGAAGCTCATTGAGGCTCGAACAAAGGTAAAAGGTTTGACACCAATTTTAATAAAAAATTCAATTTGGGGGGTTAAACGACAAGTTCCTTCTAATTCCACTATCAGTCGCATGTGACGGAAACCTATCAGTGAGATATATTGTGTTGTATTTTTACTATCTCGTTAATTTTCTGAATCGGATCTCCCAGAAAAAAACAATCCTTTTAAAATATTACCCGGCCAACTACTATACTTTTTCTGGTTTCCATAAAAATTTCCAATTTAAATATTATTGATAAATTCTCACCATATCAAATTAAATCACTTATCACAACTCCAATTTAAAACTTCTCAATCAAAAGCACGATTTATTTTCAATATTAATACAATAGTTTACTCAAAATTAATATTGGCCAAATTCATGCTTAATGGTACCTCTACCATGGTGGCGTCAAAAGTCTTCTATTCTTCGCTATTTGACGTCAGGTTACCAACTCGAGGGAATATTAAAATTTACAAATCCCAACAAACCTTAATCCAAAAATAAACAAAACCTAAGATTTAAGAAATTTCCTCCCCCCTGTACATAATTATTCCACGACAATATAATTTAATTTCAGCAAAAGAATCCGTACATTTATCACTTCAATTTAAAAAAAGGCGCGAAGAGAATTGAGATTATTTAACGAGAAATTTACTGGATCGGCAAAATATGCTCTATAATTTTGTAAAAAAGATAACCTGCTTACAATAAATATTACAAAAAGCGCATGTCGGTAGATTTAACGTGCTTTTTACGTTAATAATATGCAGCGGTGAATTTTTTTCTTCTTTTATTTATAAAATAAATATTTTTCTTCTTTTTAGCTCCTTACGTCTTGTCTTTATATGTCTCTAGCGTTTTAATTTTTGCGCTTCAGATTTACATAGGTATGTCCGCCGTTAAATCCGCTACTGATAATACATCATAACGTGATAATAACGTGTTATATTTGTTGAAACATATACACGTAGAATTTGTTATTTATGCAATATGTTACACACATCTTTTTTACATTTCACATTAAACATCACGTTAAAAACACGTTAATTCAAGCGAGATTTCAAAATTGAATTTTCGTTTATAATATTATGTGGTTACTGATTTTTAATGCTTGAAAAATGTCGTAATCTGTTTGAAATTATGTTTCAACAATAAAATTTCCACTAAATAATCTGCAGTCTTAGTTTGTGGATGAACAACCATAAATATTTTGGCCGTTTCATAGCTACACTTCTAATATTCAATTCTTCGCTACAATGAACCGAATTGTAGTAGTTCATCTATGTAGAATCTAGATCAAAGTCAAAGAAAGTAACAAACAAGATTTGATTTTATTATTTTAAATATTATAACCATTATTGCTTATACATTTCTTATACATTAACGTGATTGTCCAATTTTGTACGTATTTTTAATTTTTATATTTGATTTGTCTGTCTATTTAGCCCTTATTCATCCTTTTCTGGACAAAGAACTCTCCCAACTGTCCCCAAGTTATTCGATTCTGAGTCATACCCCTCCAAAGGCTGAACCTCTTTCTAGTTTTGATGTCCATGGTCCCCAAAACTGTTTTATATTCTATCCTATCTATTATTATCATTCTGCCTCATAGTCTGATCCGCGATGAAAATGACGAATTTTATTGTTTTACGTGTCTAGATTATTTTGAAAATTTCTTTAAATGAACATGCCAAATTGTGTTACACTGTTACAAGCTACAACTGTAACAGCACTGTTGCACTGTTGCAACAGACCCGGAGTAGGAGCGATTATAATATTTTCCTTCCGTCCGTGATTGAAACTCAAAATCAATCCGTGATTCTACTGAGATCAGCATTGTGATTATTTTACTCCATGATGAAGTTTACTACCAAGTTTTAGGACAATATATTAAAAATTTAATTTTTAATATTTTTAATGTAAAGTGTGAACAAAATAATATAAAAATACATTACAAAAAATACTTACGATAATAAATTTTGAATATAATTATTTAAATAAATATTTTTCTTCTATTGTTATTAAATCACTCTTTAATTAATAATTTCATAATTTGCTTAAAAGCACTTTTGCAGCAAACTTCTGGTTAAAAATCTTGAACAATCTAATTATATTGTAAACCTGACTGCTAAATGTTTTAAATTTTCGAAATAACGCAATAGTTTCTATTCAATCAATTTTATTTCATTATTATTAAACAATCAATTATTAATTATTAATTTATAATTATCTAAATTATTGCATAACAAATTTTATTTTCACTTTAAATTCAAATTACTTTAAGAAACCACAAAATCATCACGGCTTTCCGGCTTAACTCCTCTTATAAAAATTCCCCCCCCCCCCAAAACTTCAACTTATTCAACGTATTATTCAAAATTAATTGAATACAAAATTTAAAAAATGTTATTCAAAGTTGTAAAAATAATAATAATCATGTATTGAAAGTTTAATATTCTACATAATATGCATTTATATATAATTGCCATCGTGAGATGTTGTTGGATGGATTTGTAATTGTCTGGATGAGAATGGTTTGGATTGTGCTTTCAGATTTTCTGCTTTTATTTTTTTAATTATTTAATTTTATTATAATTTTCAGAGCTTAGAGTTTAACGTAGAATCTGAAGTCCAAACGATGATACAAGAGTAATTTAGCGGTAACTGAGGATTGAACCTTTGACTCAATTGCACACTTCCATCTATCGGTTACAGGATTACAAGCACTGATCATTAATATACGATACAAAGGTGAGATCCATTTTTCATTATTTATTATATAATTATTAAGAAAAACTTTTCTGGTTAAAATTTAATAACTACGAATAAAAATGCAACAGTAAAATAAAAATGCCGCACATCTACCCATATTTTGTAAAGCATTTTTAATTCCTTTGTTCATATAAAAAAATTGTAGGCTAAAAATATTTCTATGCTGCATTAACGTGCTTACCTGTACAAACTAGCGACCTTTTGGAACAGAAAACCTTTAAGTTAGAATTGATACAGAGGCTGAGATTTTCGTGTCACTTTTGAATCTTAGACCGACTATCATTAATCTTACCACTAGTAGGCCCAATACTTTACTGTGTACTTCTTATCTCAAGTCTCTTACCTACGTCACTTTAATCCAAGTGAGACAGCTGAATACGATTAATTAACCGAAAAATAAAAGTACAAAATTAAAACGTGGGTGATATACTACCTTTTAGAGTTTCTTTTTTTTATGTCCTGCCTTCATTGTAATTTGTAATTTTCTAACATTTCTTCTTGTTATGGAAGTTAGTACGCTTTCGTCTCGGTTTTTGAAAACCAACATATGTTTTTTTTAAATATAAAAATGTATAAATTTAGAACTGCATTTTGCAATTTTCATTCAAACACTTAAGAGTTGCAACAACAGCGAAATATTCATTCGAGGATTTTGTTAAAGTGCAACCTTTGTTCGGTATTATTAAAAATGTAAAAAAATGATTAAAATGTACGTAATTTCTATACACAATAACATAACATTTACTCTCAGTAGGGCCACTCAACGGTATTAGTGAAGACATGAATTAACACCAAGCAAGATATGATTAATGATCGCTGAACTAATAAAATTTTCGCTATTAGTACATTTGCAATATGTTTTGTAATTGTTACAGCATAAACTTAGATGGACGCGTAAATATTTAAAACATAATCAGGTTTTTCATAATTTATTAAGCATCCAGACCAACTTCAAACTCGGGATTTTGTAATAAATTATTTTATTACGAAATAAAATTGTAAATCAAGTAAAATTTTTAAATTTTGAAGTTTAAAAATTTTAAAAAAAATTTGAAATTGCTTTAAGAGAAGCAAGCAACGACATCTGTTGGAGTCGAAAGATCACTGTGGGATGTGAGCTAGGGTGAAGTATAGAAATAAATTTAACTTCTTCTGTTATTTTTAAAATTCAAATTAAAATTTCATAAATGGAAAGAATCTAAAAATGAATTTTTTCTGTTGGGAAACTAATGGTTGAATAACTTGCGTGTAAATGTCATTAGCTTCTACAAAAGTTTTACAAATGTCACACATTGTTTTATTTGCGTACACCTTCTTACGTAAGAAAAGTCGGGTATCTTATTATAGGTCGATTATTGTTGTAGTAGTTCTTTCATAAGAATAAAAATAAGTAAGGCAAGAACGATTTATAGAAAACATAAATTAGGCAAGTAATCACATCTAAATAGTTATTAAGAAATAAAATTCTACGGTGTAATGAAATTTAAATTAGAGTTAATAATACTTATTAACAATCATTTAAATAAATGAAATTTTGTGAATTTAAATTATTTCCATTAAATATTACACCTGTCGTTGTTACAAAAAAATTAATACGAACACCTTTTGCAAATGAACGTAATATTTTTTGCAATTTAAAAAAATTTTGCTAAAAACATTAGTGGTTGTTTCAGTAGCTTTCTGAAGGATATTCAAATCATCATATTAGGGTATTTACCCATTATAATAGAATTATACCTATTATTATAAGAAGCTTTGGAAACATTCAAAAAGTTTCAATTTTAATCAAAATGTGTAATTTAACTTGAATTGATTTGGTAAATCTAAAAGGCAATTAATTAAAGTTATCATTAATACAATGAGAATAGTAACCGATCATTTCGACATATGAAATTTCGTATAAACAAAACTTCTTTAAAGAAACTAACTTTGACAATGATATATATTTTATTGCATAGTCAGTAATAATTATTCAGAGATTGCAATATTGCTACTATACCATGCTGATTTCTACACAGCATGAGTTTGGGTTTGGCGTTCATAAAGGAACGGAAGCACTAAAGTTAAATTTTAAGAATTTTAATTAAAAGAGTTAATTTTTAGTTCATTATGGTCCAGTTTCATGAACGACAGGTATGTCCATGAAAATAATTATCATCATAATTTTTCTTATAAAAATTACTCTTTGATTACAGACAATCATAAATTGAAAAGTTGAGCTTTTTATATAAAATGAGACCCCCTAGAGAAATTTAGATGGACCGGTATATGGTATATAACAGGAATATAAAAAGATCAATTTTATATGTTATTTCCCTGTGATCGGGAGCTAGTTTATAAGGTTCGACAATTATTATTGACAAAAAATATTAATCACTAATACTACTATTCTCTGTTTGTCTGTTTCTTTCCACTGCTGGATAAAGGCCTTCCTCATCATTCTCCATCTCTCTCTGTATTTCGCCATGTTCAGCCATCCAATACCAGCTGTCATTTTTAGTTTGTCCCTCTATCGTGTTTTTGGGCGTCCAGTGCTCCTTCTTCCAGATTTCGGTCTCCATTGCAACATTCTCCTTGTCCACCTATCAATCCTAGATGATTTTTGAAAGTCGTCCAGCATTATCTGGAGTTCTTCTTCGCTTCCACATAAATACGATGTCATCTGCGAATCTTATGTATAAGATTTTAAGATTATATTTTATTATGTTTTAGTATTAAGTATTACTTTATTATACGAAAAATGAAAAAGTATTTTTAATATGTATTTATTGCTATTAAGCATTTTACTTTGCTTGGTTGCTTGTCAAAAATGTTTATTTTTCAATTAGGCTCTGACTGGTAATACTTTAATTACCGGAAATTTCTTTTGACTGAGCCTCAGGTTAAAGAAATTTTCGGTATGAAATTAAATAGTTGAATAGTATTACAAAAATAATATTAACTTATTATGATTTCCTCAGATTTTTCCGAATATCCCAAGATTTCTTCTTACTTACACAGAAGAATTTTGCTATAGTTCAGTCGCAGAAAGATAAACAAGCAACAAAAACGTTATAACTTTTATAACGGGTATATTCTATCCCTGCCAAGACTTCCCGTCTGTAACAGCTTAAAGTGCACGTTCTTTCCAACATTTCTCAATCTTTTCCATGAAAGTTTCCTCTTTTGATTTTAATCGACGTAGGAAAATGAGGAATGCAGTGTAGCGTTCCATGACTACTAATTGCAATAATGCATCCTTTCTTCCGTTTTTGACCGCCAGTTCAGTCTCAGTTTGCTTTCACTAAAGATAAAATGACTCATTTAATATTAGTAATATTTAGTATTGGGTTTCAACCTCATGAAATGCTCAAATTTTATATCAAATTCAGATAAGTTAATTTATATTCTAAATTAATTTTAATTAACAAAAGAATTACTTAATAAAAAGAAATAAAATTTTGTCTTATTAATATTGGGTAAGCATATACGAGCATTCATTCTTTGATTCATTCATTTCTCCCGCAAGATTGAAATTTATCCACATATCTCCATCCTATTGTGCCTAAATGAAATTAGAAGTGATAAACAGCTAAAATAAATAACATTTTTGATTTTATAATTTATTAATTATCTGTGGAAGGAAAATCATCTAGCATAGGATAATGATTTTCACTTTAATCCAGCTAATTATTCAATGCTTGTGAAATAAAGAATTATTTCAGAGTTTGATTCTTTTTCGATGAAAAAGCAACGAATTTTTTTTAAATCCGTGATTTACAGTTTAATGTCGATACCGAATTACAATTTTTGAAGATTATTTAGGAATTTAAACTTCACGGTTGCTCACATTGGTTTGGGGAATTGTGTACGGTTGGTTGCAGTACTAATTTATGATTTTTCTTACGTACTATAATAAATATATTACAGTACAGTCTCGGTAATCCGAACTAATAGAAACCTGGCCCCATTCGGATTACAGAGAAGTTCAGATTACTGGATAAAGTTAAAAAACGAAATAAACCTCGCAAAAAACCTACTAAAAAAGATTTAAAAAAGTTAAGTAATTTTTATTGAAAAAAGTAGAAGTGACCTAAAGGTAAAACCTAGTGACCTTTCAAGACCTAACGATTCTATATTTTTTTTTATCAAAATTTTATAAGATTCTAACTTCACGGAGGTTACACATAATATAAATGTTTGTAGTATACTTATGCATTGCATTAAATACATATTTTTCATCCTATCCTTTCTTCTGCAATCCGAACATTTTTCTATAATCCGTACATTTTATTAGTTGTGTTCGGATTATAACTATTTGTGCGGACAACTGAGGTTTTCTTCTTTTGTTCGGATTATTGGATGATCGGATTATGGTGTGTTCGGATTACCGAGACTGCACTGTAGTTCTACTAGCTGACCTGGCAGACGTTGTCCTGTCCAAATTTGAATAAATTTGTTTGTTCGGTTAGTTACATCACGCCATCTATCGATCCCCTTGTGTTTTAATTTGTTCGCGTATAAGTTGACTCCAATGCGACCAATCTAGACCAAAAAATTGAAAAAGAATACAATTCTTTGGAGTTTAGCAGTAGCGGCTTGTCATAAAGGGCACAGGGGTACGTGCCCTCACATTCCAAAACGAAAAACAATAGAAGTCATTTTAAGTCGCGTATAACAATTGGCATCAATTAAATCAATGTGTTTGTTGACAATTAACAAAAATCAATTTTTGTTTTCTGTCTCCTTTTTTCAAACGCGACTTAAAAAGTACTTTAAAAACTGTCAAAATCACAAGTTTTCACTAAAGACAAATGAAGTTGCAGTTATAAAAGTGGTAACGTATTTAAAAAAAATTTTTATATAATAATAATTAGGTACAATTATCTATATTTAAAATTTATTATAAATAATGGTTATATCAATCAATTTTATATCATTTAATGTGCAACTTCATTTGAAAGTCTCAAAGAATTATTTAAAATAAAATAATAATTATTTTATGGTTTTCTTTAGATTTCGTTTAATATTACATTTTAGGTACACACTAAATTACCACACAATTTACTTGAAATTGATTTTTTAAGTTTATTTCTATATTACGCCGCTTCAAGGAGAAACCACGTGGTAGAATTTAAATTTTTTTTCAAATTTAATTTTTAAAATCACACAGAAGACTTCAGTGAAGTTATGACTTCAAGTACCGGCAGTGCGGGTTTCATATAATTATTTTTTGTTTTTTTCCAGTTATATGCAACAAATAGTTTTATTAATTTTTTAATATTTATCTTGTTACATTGTGTAATCACAGTTTAAATTTTAAATTGTTTCATAGTGCGTAATAATATTTTTTCTTCTTGTTTAAACATTCATAGTCCTACCCTGTCAAAAGCATTAAATTATAATGTGTTTTCAATGTATTCGAAATAATAATTTTTATTCTTATCTTTCCAGTTCTTATTTTAATTTTTTATTTCTTATTTATTTTTATAGAATAAATAGTAAATAAATCCCTTATTGAATTTATGAAGTGTTTGAAAAATATCATCTCTCAGACATCAGAATATCTAAGAAATGGCTATCATCTGCGTAGGAAGAAATGTAAAGGATGTTTAATGTTTCTGTGTGTTATATTTAAATGTGTCCAGTGTTTCACACTGTGATTGAATTTATTTTTGTAATTGTTTACTTTTATTATGCGGTATATGCCAATATTAAACACGATCATAGACAAATATGAAAACGGCCTTAATGAAAAAAGAACCTTTTCCTTGTCTGAAAATTCCAATATAATATATTCATTTTTTATTTCTGGAAAAATAAAATTGTTTTTAATTTAATTGAAACTTAAACAAGTTAAATCATCTTGGGAGAAACAATTACGTCAATAAATTATTTTGATCAAATTAAATTTTTGCAACAATCAACATAAACAGTTATTCCGCTGAAGAAAATAATTTTGTTCACATTTTTGTATTCTTGTTTAAACTTTCCCCATTTGATTAACTGTTTCTTTTTTTAATTTTCCTTTTTTTTCAAATTTTGAAGTTTTGATATATTTTTCAAAAGTACAAAGTTTGTTTTTTGAAAATAATCGAATAAACAGCTTTTTGGATATTTACCCCCATTGAAAAAAAATTGCTGATTTCGAAATTCTTGACTTTTAATTTTAATTTACTGACATAGGAAGCTGCAATTTTCCTCTCAATTTTAAAATTTATTTTTAGGTATTTTCTCCAGATATACTGGAATATTGGAATACGATCAAGACCACACTAATTATACTTTGTTTCGACTTTCTTATCTAATCTTGCCGTAAGAAAATATATGGGGTAATAAAAATATTATACGCGATAATAAAAGAATTTTGATTATGCCGTGCGTGATTACGGAAAAACTATTAGCTAGTACAAAATTCTAATGTAATCTTTCTTATCCTATTTATTACATAATTGCATTTCCCTAGGGAAATTTACTCTTTAATTTTCTTTTCGCGATCGGGGAAATATGTTATTTTTAAATGATAAAAAGGTGGATAAGACTAAATTTAAAAGTGCAAAAAGAAAAAAAAATGTATAATAATGTATAATGTAATTTAAAGCGACTAATAATATAAATTTTAAATTTTAAAATACCACCCAATTTTATAATAATTTATTATTATACTAATAATTATTATTATAGTATCTGACTATTTAGTTAATAATATTTACATCAACCGGCTTTTTTGTGTAACCACTTGCAGTTTTTGTCAGTTTTCGAACCCCATGTATTATGTGTTGCCTATTCCAAGTCAAAATAAAAATTAAAAAGTATGTCAAGCTAACTTTTCTATAATGCAATATTTTAAATATTACAAGAAATAAATTTTAAAAACATTTCTCAAAATAAGGATTATTTTCATCATTAGATATATAGCTAAATTTGCAGCCTTTTAAATTACATAATATAACAGCAGTGTGATTTTGATGATAAAATTAAATAGTTTTCTTAAAAATTCAATAATTCAATTCAATATTTCAACTTTGTAATATCCAACTAAGGCAAGTTTTTACAGAATAAAATACATTGAATATCAGGTGTTTAACGTCAATATCTCATTAAATTCTAAATATTGCTAAATAACATTATTAATATTACAATAATCAATAGATAATAACCAGACGCTTTTCGACCGTCTATTTATTTACTATTTTACTGTTTTATTATTAACTATTTTCTTAGGTCTGGGGTTTAATAATTTAATATTTAGCATACAAACTAAATGCGATACGTAGCTTTGTATGCACCACACAAACCTCTCTAGAACCGAATTTGTCGCCTATTTTCAAACAAATTCGGATCTACAGGGTAGATGTAGAGCATTAACATGTCGCCGATGAAATTTTTAGTATTTTCTTCATTTTGCTGAAACATACAAATTAGTTACATATCAATTCTTCTATTTCATATAATATTTACCCTGCGTACTTCAAACAAATACATTCTATTTCGGATCTGATGGATTCATTTAATTTTTACCATCTAATCGACAGGCTATCACTTAAAAATCTGAAAATAAAATAAATTTTTATTAAAATTTAATACAAATTTAAAAATATAAAATTTCTAACGTTGATATTATCTTACTGCAAGGGGCGATAAACGTAAAAAATTAAGTTGGGGTGTCACTTCTACGAGTATACCTACTTACTATTTATGATAGCGTTTTTAACCGGATTTGCTTTTGTAGGGGCTTGCTTCGTCACAATAGAAGCTGGGCAATGTCACGTTTATATTTTTCCTCAGTTATCCCGACCATTTTATATTTCAAAATAAATTTATTATCGATTTTGTCGAGCATTTCGACCATTCCTTTCTGTTCAGTTGATTTTGTTCGCCCAACGAGCAAGTCAAATTACTTTTGTTCGTATGAATCAATTGGTTACACAAAAAGGGTAATCGCAAAAGCTACTACACAAATATTCCAGTTTCGTACGCCAATATCTGAACCTCATAACAAAAACAGCGTTTTTACACTTATAAAATCGATATAAAGAGGCTTATATTTTCAGGATAAGGTTTATGATTTTATTTGTTCCGAAAGTAAAGCGAGAAGTTTTTATGTTTCCAAAATTAAAAGTTTATGAGCTTTTATGAAAAGCTTTTCAGAAATGTTAATTAAAAATTTGCAGGAGGCATATGGATAATCCCAGGTGGTATAAACTTTGATATTATTAAAATAATAATATACAAAATCCAAGTAGACTTAGTTTAATTTGAAACCAATAAAACAAAATGGGTTTCAAAGAATTAATCAGCTACAAGTGCTTCCATAACAGTAAACAGAACGAATAATGAAAAGAAAAGGAAACCGTTTATTTTTGCACATTGCGAGGTAAATGACAGTTAATCTTAGGTTATATAAAATACTTGACACATAAAGTAAATGCCTGTTTGAAACAAAGGACGAAGCAAAAATATATCCCTATAAACATATAAACAGTGGAGACAGAGAAAGGGCCGAAAATTAGAAGTATAACGTTGACGAATACAGCTTACAAAATTTACGCTGATATTAAATAAAAGGAGAGACGAGGGAGGGATTTAAAAAGAAACTGCGGATAGGATTTAGAAAAAATGGAGCAACGAGCAACGTGTGTTTTCTAAATTAAGTTGTCGAAAAGAAAATTGCACGGAATGGAAGAAAGATGTATGCGGTTTTTATTGATCTGCAAGCTGCAGTTAAAAATGCAAACGAAATATTACGTTCGTGCCCTGGTGGAACACCAAATAATAAATCACTTTTTATTTTTACTCAGTTAATCAGATTTATAAGTCAACTCGAAATTTTCATTCTGAAACTAAATCAGCGATCACACCGCTGCGCTGTTGCTGGCGGTTAGTCGAGAGATCAAATAGAAATTGAAATAAATCCTGGATAATGAAATTGTATCATGATACGTGCAGTGGCGTACCGACCTTTTCAGAGCGGGAAGGGCAGAGTAGTTTGGCGATTGTAAATGTGTGATATAAATAAATTATAAATCATAACGACAGTAAATTCTATGATTAAATAGAATATTGATTAGAAATGTAAGAATCCTCTTTTGTACGCCCCTGGATATATTTCTTACTACGTTATGTGTTTGTTTGTCGTCGAAAATATTTTTATGTTATTAAAATCTAATTAGTAAATATAACTAATACACATATAATTTTAAATTATCATTTTCCCGATAATTATAACGTTAATTACTGAAATATACAATTTTTGTCAATAAATTCGATAATTATGACGATAAATTTATAAAAAGCCACAGGTTTTTTTGTTTAAAATTTTTGATTTTAAATATATTAAGTGAATATTTAACATTTCACTTACAAAATTTAACAACAGGATTACCTATTTAACCGTTGCTGCGTTCGGAAGCTTATATTGATTTGCAATAACTTAACAAGGGTATTAATGAAGTACATGGGTAAGCTAAATTTGAGATGGCGGACCATTTAATGACTAAATTTATTTTTATTCCATTGCAAAGAGAAACATACAAGTAAATTCGTCTTCGATTAGTCGAGCGGTTAGATCGCAGACTTCAGTGAGAGAAAAATTACTCTTTTTATTTGAATGTTATATGCATCATAACATCGCAGCATTTAATTAAAATTATCTCAAATCAACTCAACTTAATTATTATCAATATAGTTTTATTTTAGAAGTGACTGAAAGTTGTGCAGATTAATGTTCCGATATGAATATAATTTTTAAAAGTAGACTACGAAATAAATTTTATATATTAAAATGATTACTAAATTATTAGTAATCTGTGAGTCAGCATTGTATAAAATTTTAGATTAAACGTTCAAAATTTAAATTAAGTAATTTACGCCAAATAAAAGTATGCTTGAAAATTATACTGCGCTGAAAACTTACCCAAGGGGTCTTCATTTTTCATTTACTATGATAACAATTTCCTAAATTAAAAAACAAATGTTTTTATTACTGCGTTATTTTTGGCTGTGTTCCAAATTGTTGGTCAGTTCGACTAGTTCCAAACAACTTTTATGAGCTATCTCGACCGCAGTATGGCATCTTTGTTTATCAGAAAAACTTCCGCTCCGTACGCAACCGGTGGCCACAGCAATCCACCGAGAAGCTGTGTAAATGATTTAAAAATGCAAATTTTCGAAATTTACAAAGAACTTTTATTCATAGGTTTCGCTTTGCGTATCAAATTTCAATTTACATTTTATAGCAGTATACGCCTAAAACAATTCACCTTTACGGTCATAAAAAAGATCAATTTTGCAAGTTGAATTTATTCAAAAATCAATATTCACATTACGCAACTTAGATCTTCAAATCTCAGCAAAATTTAAATTTTATTCTGAGAGCGCACTTTATTTCCTCGTGGAATTTTTTATTATATTTTTTGTAAAACGTAGAACATAAATAATAATACGCACTGGAATTTTTAATAATTTGACAAATGCGAAAAAATTTAGTTCGTGCGAATATTAAATTGTTTGCTCGAACAAAATTAATTTATTTATTGCAACAGAACAGGATAGGTGCAGGAAGTTGACTGTAAACGTTTTTTTTAGTATAGCAAATTAAGAGAAGAGAAAACACTAAACAATGAAAGACAATGAAAAATTTTAACGAATTTCTGTAAAACTGCCAAATTTTTTAAGTTGGCAAAGAATAAATAAGAACCGAGTAACGGCCCACAATTATGTGATTAACATTAGGTTTTATCCTCTGCTAACAAGACTAAAATATATGGGCTACATCTGGGTTTTCAATTAAATAAAAGTAATTTGCCAAATGTATTATTCAATATTAAAAATAAGAGGTTCAAAAAAATTTTAAAGTTTATTCTATGCTGCCTGCTTACCGCAAATTTTTCAACATGTTCCGCGCAGTAGTTGGATACGAAAACTTTTTCAATTTATTAAACTCCCAGTAGACTTATATCGTAGGAATTGCCTGTGATTATACCTATCAGACGGTGCATCGCATTGTCTATTATAATTATAAACTAAGACTCTATTGCAGGTTCAAAAAACTTTAGGAGTAAGAACAATATCACGTGTATCGTCCTGTACAAATAAAAATTAAATTGTTGTGGAAAAATACATATTGACCATCAGACCAATTTTCGCTCAACCAACCAACGGAAATATTAAGAAATAACAACTCGGCTAATCAGAGGTTATTTAAAAACTTTTTGAAATTGGTTTACCAGGTTTGAATAGAACCAATTAAAAAAATCCCTATGTAGTACCTATTAGAATCCTAAATTTTTCAACGAAATTGAGTCCTTTAGCGGGATAGAGATCTCGTGATAATGTAAAAGCGATGAAGAGTTAAAAATATTGGCACAGAGTAATTACGTGTAATTTTCGGAAATAAAAACAAAACTTTTTAATTGTAGTTTTTATGTGCAGATCTGAGTTAAAATTAGTTGATCATAAAAATGGTATTGTTAGTACCGTAATAAAAATATAAAAAGTGTAATAAATTTACGAAGTTAATAATCCATACCTCAGTGTTTCCACGTGTAGTCAAGTTCAGGTGCAAATCAGAGACGAGTAAATAATGGAGTGTAAACACGTCCATCAATGTTGCACTTTTCTTGTAACTATCACGCATCTTGTTGACAGAGATGGTGCCATGGCCTATGACATTCGGTTGTGACATGTCTAGATGCAAGCATAGGGTGGGGATTTGGGGGCTCTTGATGCTCAATCGATCGCTTCACGCCCAGTTTTCCCGCGCACAATTGGATGTTGCGCGTTTCTGAAAATCTCCGGTGCGCCACAATACCATCCCAAATGAAATGTGAAGGATCTCAGTCCTTAGGGTTCCGTAATCCAAGGACTCCTTTGAGAATTCATGCTTCAGTGAATATTTCGTGAACCACTCAACCACCTAAAATTCAGAATATTTAGATAGGAACACAAAAACAATTTAGACGTGACTTCTCTATTCCTATGAATACCAAAATTGAAATACGCTAAAGCAGTTTTTACAATGTAATAAATTTTGCAGTAAACGTCACCTCTTAATTGAACGCATTATCATTTTGAACCTATCGCGATAGATTAATTCAGCATCCTGAGGGTGGCAAAGTTTCGCCAAAACAGAATTTTCTTTCGGATTTGCAAATTCGCTCGTTCATCAAGGCAGCATTTTCTTTCTCCAATTTTTATATGCTAAGCCGTATAAATAATTTTTGAAATTAGTTTTTTTAAAGTTAAATTTATATTTCCTGTTTCAGGAATGTAGTGACCTAAATGTATAATTAATGTAATATGAAAACCTAATGATATCATCGTTAATAAGCTTACAACATTTTTTTTAAATAGAACCAAGTCGGATCAAGAGATATTTGTACCAGTGGCGTACGGTGTGGTACATGAACATTAACTTTTTCACGAGTACGATTCAATTACTAATAAAATTTAAACATAACTTGGTAACTAAGTAAAATATCGACTTATTAGTGTACCCCACGTTAAGTGCTACCTCGTGACTCTAACTAACCTAATTTTTAAAATACATAAAATTTAAAATAATATGTAAAATGTAAGGTAGTCACGTTAAAAGTGAATTCAATTCGGTTATTTTAAACTACAAAATATACTCACCAATGAAGAACCGATTCATTTTGTATAAACCATGATAGCATACCATCGGCGAATTCAACCGGTTTTTACAAAATACCCCGTACTTCGGAAATGTGTTATGGCTCGATACCTAAAAATAAAAAGATATTCACACGTTAATGGCTGTTGCTATGTTAAAATTACAATCATTAATTAGTATGGAAAAATTAACATTTATATTCGAGTCTTCTTAAAAATAATATAATTAAAATTTTTAATTTTTCAAGTTACTTCAACCACAATTCTGTCTTAGAAAATCGCAATCCTGCACTGAAAGGGTTATCAGTGCGCTTAGACGTTGCTTAATGCTCGGATAATACAGTTTCCCAGGACAGATCTATTACACTTCCTTTTATTTAATGCATAGGGGAGAAGCAAGAACCACTTTGGGTTTATAGTTAAATTAAATTTTCAGTTTATTCGATCCATATCAAGAGATTTTCGAAGGGAAGGTAGGATATTTCAAACCCGCAAATGTTGAAAAACTTGACTGGGCTGGAATATTCACTAAATAAAACAATTTGTTAAAAAATCACTGGAGATCCGTTGACTCAACAGAAAGATCCTCTGAAATGAGAACACTTAATCTGGCTCAGTTTAAAATAATTCCCGGTTTTAGCTGGATTTTCAAAACGAAACTCCCGGTTTAAAACAACTTCCCTGGAAGGTGGTAGAAGCTTAGGCAAAGACGGAACGCCGATTGATAATTTTTTTATTATGCAATAATCCAACGATCGCCTAGATATCTTGTAGTGGTGGAAGTGGAAGAATCCAATACGATAAATACTGTATGTAAGCAGGCACTGGGCTCGGCCTTTAATCCGATAAGATCGTCGAGAAATGTGTGTTTCCTTTGTTAGCATATCAACTTTAACAAAAATAGTGGATAACATAGTTCGGCTACATCCTTCCAATACTTGGCAACCCATAAGCGAAAATTCTGAAAATTCAGCTTTTGTAATCTATGACCCCAGTTTGCACGACCCAGCAAATTTCCTCGGTCAGTACGCAAAGCACTGATGTGAACAGTTTTATTACCCCATAACAACTTGCACAAAATTTTAAAATGCAATACAATTGGCTTCTCCTAAGCGCTTGAAAGTGTTAAAGACATCTAACTTTTGTGTTTCTGTGAATCTGACGAGATAAAATTTTACGAGAAGCTAACTTATCAAAACTTTAGTAATTTGAAACTGGAAAGATCCAAAGTTATATTTGGTGTAAGTTAGGAAAATTGCTTCAATATGCTTGTACGGTGTATGCAACATTTCGGAATAAAATTAATTAAGCGTAACAAAAAATGAAAATATTTTTATGTAAATTTCTTAGCGTGATTGCCGAAATACGTAGTAGGTAATTTGAATAATTCCAGTTTTTTCACTTTGCATAAAAAGTAAGCGCAAATATGGGGAACTCGAAAACTTCGTGATATTGAGCAAAATTTAATGTGTTAATGAACGTGCAATATAATTGGGTCGGGGAAAATTATAAATTAGTACCAATTTTCACAATTTCAATTGTGGAAATGCAAAACACGTTTGCTATTTTTAGAAAATTATAAATAAAAATATTCCGCCCTTCAATTTGTAACTTCATCCAGTTTCATTAATGCTGCTCAATCTAATTAATAATAATAAAAACGGTTTAGTTATTTTTACTTTTGATACTCGGGTCACCCAAAAGTAATTTAAAAATTACTGCGCCTAAAACTCTTAATTATAATAAATTAGTTAATTATCAAACTTGCAGTACCTCCCAGCATAAATTGCAAACAAGTAACAACAAAAATTAATTTTAATAAACAATGTTATGTTAGGTGGGTATTTAGGTAATAAAAACTAATTAACTTGCGCTTTTCTTACCTTACGTGATTAATTATTTTGTAATTATACTATTTTTGATTTATTTTGAAAAGGACTAAATTTTTGACCTAACGGTTTGCTCAAAAATTAGGCGCACCAATAAATTCCAATATTCTTTCCTATCAACTTTTGTAAAACTTTTGTGAAAGTTATTTTATTGCTGTTATTCGAAGTTTTAACCTTACTTTCGTTACGGTAAAGTAATATCTCCAACAGTTGTAAAATTTATTTGAAGACATTTTTTCTATTGTGGTGAGGAGGTAACCGAACGAAAAAAGTTATTCCGAAAATTTTGATCAGGTTGTGTCTCCGGCAATTGGCATAACTGGACTGGAGGAGTTATTTCAATTATTAGCATAAATATCACAGTTTCTTGATCTATCTTGACCTGCTCAACACGGTATTGTTAAGTGTAATAGAATACAGATAGTGCATGACACAGCGCAATTCCAACCCCGACCTGTCCTAACTTACACTAAGATTAATGACATTTGGTTACAAACATTAAGTAAGTGTACAGTATTCACAGATGTTGACCTGGTCTAAACAGTTTCATGAAAAATCTACAAGTCACCTTCCAATTATTGAACAATACCGTCGTGGTTTGAAACTTCTGCAATTTTTATTTCGTAATGGTTTCATTGGCTCCGGAATTTAATGCGATATTTTGATTAGCTAAAAATTCAAAGTCAACGATCTCTTATTATGGTCATTAAATTTTCATATCACCGTGTAACCCACCAAGAAAGGAACCCATCCGAATTAAGTCGGTATAAGAAAATTATGAGAAAATAAATTATTTATGTATTCGAAAATGTGCAAACAAATTCAACTTGTATATTTTTTGCTTTCTTCAAAATACAAATCATTAAGATTACATTGGGTCATTGCCAATGCCTACATTTTTTAACATAGTTACCAAGATTGTCATTGACCTTGCAATGACTGACTTTTAAACAATATACTATTGACAATGAAAATTTTAAATCACAAGTGAGGTTAAGAACCCGCGAAAAAAGTCGAAAATTCGGCGAAGAAAAATAAGTTCATTAGTGTAATAATTAGAAAAACGCAAAACTAGAATAGAATGCATGGTTATTTTGGAAGTAGCACTACAACACCTTCTTCCTTTTCTAATGTATTGCTTTCTTAATTAAGTGCCATTAAGTTTACGACCACTTAAGCTGTTGCTGTTTTCGTTTCTCTTTTTCTGCAAATTTATTAAGCAAATATAGTAAATTTTATAGCAAAGTCTATACGTAAGTCTAACTGAAATTATTGTTTTGGCAGTGGAAACAAGCCAATAACTCATCTTATCAATAACTTGAATAAAAAAGACAAAGGTTTTTATTAATTTCTTTAAAAGGATTTTAAAGATTCTATTGAAAAGTTTCATTTTGCTTTTAGCTTTCGAAGCTTTGTTATGAAACAATAGTTCTTCAATGGCGCTTTCATAAAAAAAGAAACAAAGTTTAAATTTATTGCCTTCGAAATTAATAGTGTTTTGTAAAAGCTACAAATTTAACCCTGCAGCAGGCGCTTTTTTTAATTACTTGTTTATTTTTTTAAACAGTCCAATTGATTCTATATTTTCACATAAGCGAGGCCAATTGATGAGAAGCCAGTACACGAGTTGCAAAGTATGAAAGATAATATAAAAATTTTGTATAATAATTTACTGCCCATACCTACATACATGAACGATATGAACATAAATAATAATTTATTCTAATAAACGCCCACCAGTGAATCATCGCTTGGACCGATTAATGTTTAAACAGAGCGGGTACATCAAAATGTGGAAGATAAATTGACAAAATAGGCGAACACGAAAGGTTGCTGTATTACAATACTTCAAACCTATATTTCATAATGCAAAGATTGTTTTAGTCGGGGAGCCGAATTTACGTGGGTTCTGCAATAATATGATGGTGGTGTCTTACAGCTCCCCAACTAAATCGATCGATTAAAAGATATCAGTTTCTTAATTATAATATTATAAGTAAATATTTATTTAAAAAATTAATGCAGTGTGTAATAATATTTATTTATAATTTTTTCTAAATTTTATTCATTGAATTAAAATAATTTTATTTTTATTTAAATTTTATTCGTTTTATTGTTCCATTGTTATCGTATTATTTTATTACTCCCTTCTACGTTATAGTTATATTTTTGTTTATATTTAACCGAATGACTAACTTGGGTTGTCTTACCCTGCATTTGAATATTCCGATTAAGTTTCTTCGGTCAAGAAACAGAATTCTAGTTATAGCTAAATTGCAGATATAAATCAAAGCTGGGCGGACTGGCACTAAAACCATACTGCGAAAAAAGTTGTTAGCAAATCTCGTTCAGCTTCCAATGCAAAACAAGGCAGCTGTGTAGAAGCCGAAAAACCTTGGTCATCCGAGTTCCATCTTATTGTAATAAGCTGTATATTATTTTGTAATTATATGAGAACCATTGCAGATACCTTACTTTTTCCGTATCCCCTGAGAAAGAAATTCAATGGTGTCATATCACACGATCTTCTATGTCACAATTTCTAAATAATCAGACCTCCAAACTTCGATCGCAGTAGAGTTCTATTGCGTGTCATGTCGCACTGTTCTATTGAAACCACAGTTGTTATCACGCAATTCACCTAATAAAAAGCGGGTTACCATGCTTGGGTAGCGTTTACCATCCTCGACGAAGAACAGAACGATGACTTCGCCAGCTCACAAGAAACACCAAGCAGTAACGCAGTTCTTTCAATGAGACGTGGACATCTTTATATAAGTTTTCCACGATTCTGTGACCCTCATCATTTTTCCCCTTCGATTATGTCGAGTGACACAAAAAAGTATCACGTTTAAAAGCTTTTTGACATTAAATCCGAAAATCGCCTTCTTACATTTTTAAGATATCGAATCAAAAATAATATGATTTTCCGGCGAGTTAAAATTGGGTGTTGATATTTGAAAAACTTATTAAAACACCGGTGTCTTCTCCATTGAATATAAAAAATAAGAATGTATTTTTTAAATTTTAATTTGCACTATTTCAATTTTGATAACTTCGTTTTGTAGAAAACCAATTTTGTAAGTAAATTTCCATGACGTCACCGACTGTTATATTATGGCCGCTATATAAACTTAACAAATTGACTAGTCTAGTCAACCGCTAAGATGAGGTACCCGGTTCGATTCCAGGTGGAATAAAAATGATCAAAAAATACCGTCTTCCCAGGTAATTTTCCAAGAAAATTTTTCAGTTCAGTTTTCAATGACACTCAGAAATCAATAATTCTGTAATTGATCTAGGGGATTTAGCAGCTGGAATAGTTGATCAAATTAAAATTATTACAGTCAACAAACCTTCGGTGCCGTGTTGCTATAAATTTTGATTTTATATTTATCAGAATCCATTCATTGATCGGTGAAAACCTGGCTATATATCAAAAATGTGGGTAGATAACATGAGCAATTTTATGAAAAAATGTAAACACACCCCATCGGCCAAAAACATAAATTCCCATTAACAAAATGTGGCTGTAGGATTTAAATCAGGATAGTTTGGAAAATAATAAAAAAAATTAAACAGTGGAAAATAATACTGAATTTTTATAATATAAATATTGCTATGTATGGGGGCTATAATGAGGCTCAACATTTGCAATATTTTAAATTGTAAATTATTTAATTTAATATTTTATATCAAATAATTAAATCTTTCACTAAGTTTAAAATTTGCTTTGTTACTTCTTAAATTCAAACCACTACTCTTTGTTTATTAATAACCGGGCTTAAAATTTCACCTACATTCCAAATAAACTTGACTAGCTGGCACTTTACCTTGTATTGGTCTAATTCTTATCTTATTTCTACTGCATTGTATAAACGAGTATTTAACCAATTTTCGTTTTATAAAATTAATATACCGTTGACTTCAAATGTGTGTTTTTAGAGTGGGTTCTAAAAGGATTAGATACTAGCTTTCATTCCCGGCTTAGAATTATGGTATAAATACAAAAGTTGATGTTTAGTAGTTTATCACTAACATGAGATATAAAAGGTTTTATGAAAGCTTTTAAAATTCCTTGTGGTCAAAACAAATATAACTTTAATTAAATACTAATTAAAGCTACAGCAGATTTAAAGTGACTGATATTAAAAAGGCAAACGAAAAATAATTGTTTTATGTGACATTAGCTACATGATAGTTGCGTGATTTAATAGATTGCTTTAACAATGACGACAAATCATTCATTCTAAAACGAAAATTTAATCAATGTAAGTATGCAATAGTTAACCGAACCCAAAAACTATTTCGAATAGAAATTTATTTCTTATAAAATATTGAAGATTGAAAAGAATTAGTCGACTTTTTAGAGCGTCTTAAAATATAAATTGAGAAAATTTTAGTAAGCTTTGAGAAAGCCAAAATAATTTATGGACTAAAAATATTGCGGGAGAATCATAAAACCAACATTGTCAAATAAGTTTTTATCATAACGAACGGTTAAGTTCCCGTATCTCGCAAAAACTTGGTGAATTAACTAAAGCTGCACAGTTGAATTTTAATTAATGTCCAAAATAACTTAAACAACATCACCGTGCTAGCGAGCAATTCCACCACAATAATTTTTTTATTTGGTGAAATAAAATTTAGAATAAATATTTTTGGATCTTTGGGCCAAAACAATGTTTTGTGTCGTGAGTCTAAATTTATTCCAAAACTAAATACTAAAATTTTATGTGTGTGTAACATACACTCCCACAATGAAAAAATATTAGCTAATGGTCTAGGTATTTGGCAATAACGCAAATAACAATAAATTTTTATAAGTGTGTAGATATATCAACACCCACAACTAGGTGGCAAAATTAAATATTTATTCTAGCGACCAACGACGCTTATAATAATATTTTTTATTTCTCAAGGAAAGTGTGGAAATGTTTATGGTCTAACTTGGTTAATTTTTGAAAAGCGATGCGGAATTACGTGGCGATGGCGATGTCTTAAAAACCGGACGTGGAGGACAAGATCATAGCGTAGGAGATCAACTCGTTAGGAGTGTTGAAGGTCATATCACAGACCTGACGTCACATGTTTTTGTACTGGAGTTTTAATGGAATGTGTTATTTTAAGTGTTGAGACATGTGTTTGCTATTCGACATTTGATCAAACCTTCGTTATCTGCAATCAAAAAGGGAATCTTAAGGCAAAAAACTTTTGATAAGTCTTCGGATGGAGTTCTTCTACCACAATTAGCCAAGCAAAATTCAAATCAGAAGCTAGCTTCAACAACAATGGTACATTTCTTATAATTTTCATATTGATTTGCAATTAAGAATTTAAACGCATGCGTTTATTACAACAATTCATTGCGCGCGCCCTTAGCGGATCCTTTTGCCAAAAATGGCGCCAACAATAAGCCTATTGATTTTACATGGTGATGGTTTAAATTCAACTTGATTTACATTCATTCCTTTTATTTTTGCTACATTTCCTCCCAAGTGGTGCGGAAAAATCGTTAGTTACAAAACTGCAATGTTAAAATTTCGGTAGGTTCCTATCACAGGTGACTAATAAATTTTAAATTTTAAATTATAATATTTTTTTTACAGCCAGCCGTCAAATTAGATTCAAAAACTGATAATACAAAAATTACATTAGTATGTTTAATGTGACTGTTAAAATTCAAATTAGGACCGGCTACTTTCATTGAATTTAAAATTATTAAAAATTAAGTTGACTTACCGACATTATGCGACTTTAATTTTGAATTTAATTGTTGCACAAATTATAAAAAAAATTAAACAAATTTAAAAGAGTAGGAAGTGATTATGATGTTGCTGAAACGGCACATAATACCGCACTTCCACTTTTCGTGGAGCTTGAATACCAACTGTCGCTTGTTCACTTCCCTACTCGCTCTTAGTCGAGCGAAGCCATTAACATAAATAATTATTGGAGACAGCTAATACTGTGCTATAAACTTCAACAAACTGACATTCAGAGGGGTTGATTTTATATACCTTATACCTAAAACTGCTTTAGTTCTATTTTGTGACTTAGGGTCGATGGGTCTTCTTTGTGTGCGGCAACTTCTTGATTTCTAAATTTATTTGTTAGAACTTCTCCTTTTCGTAAATTCTTGGTAACTATACAATATACATTTTTTTACAACTGAAGATGATCCAAAAATACGAAACGTTAGAAAAGTTTTCAAATTGGAATATTGAATTGAGTAAATTCCAACATGATCTTTATATCTATTATATAGGATATTTGGACGTCCACATCGCCATCGTATTGAAACTTAAAACGTTTGAAAGGTAGGTAACAGTTGAATGAAAAGCAGCTGCGAATGTGAGCTTTTATTGAAAGCAGCTGATTTTGTTCTTAGCCTTTGTGAATCAATTTTACAGTTATAATCTCGCTAATAAATTTGACGACACAATAAAATTATACAGTTATAATTCGAAAATTAGGAACGGAAAACCGTCTCTATTTCAGACATTTTAAATACTGTGGTTGTGATCAAGACAGGTATATGTTTACGTCACGACCCTTATGCAGTTGTCATGTAAAATGATCCCGGTCCAGAAGCTGAAAGGGATCCTACTTATCACCGCCTTTTTTATAATGGCCGTTTCCGCAATGCTCTTATACAAAATCCATCTCACTCTTAGAAAATGAGAGTAGAATATTCATATATTATAAAATCTTCCAATTTCTTTCAGGTATTTTTCGAAGAAGGATTTGTGAAAAAGGAAAATTCGTTCCAGGAAATAAAAAAAAGGAAATATTAGAAGATGTAGGTTTTTGAACCGCAAAATCAAAACAAACAAAAATGGTTTGGTGTTGAAAACTTAATGAGTAACGAAAGAAATTAAAATATCGCAGTCATCAAAATGGAAAACTAATTACATTTGGACTAGAAGAATAATTAGAAAATATAAAAATCGGTATGTATATACTATTTTTACTTTTTGTTTTTATTTATTTATTTTAAACTGGGAGCGAAGGCGTTGATATTGCAGCATTTTGGCTTTTTCAATTATAGATATGGATTTTCAATTAACTGAAACGGTACTGCATAAAAATAAAAATACATTCCAGTTTTTTAAGTCTTGGACTATTTTCAAAATAATTTGGTATCTAGCGCCATCTGTATGAAAAACTAAAAATATTAGGAAACCTCCTGTAACAGCTAATCATAGCTTCGGAAATGACGAAGTGAGTATGTAACAATTTTAAATATTTTTCAAACTTGGAATAATTATACTTTTGTGTATTTTAGGATAATGTACTCGTAGGTACAGTTGGAAAATTTGCAACTAATTTTGAAAATTATGAGGAAAATTTTGAAGATGAAATTAATTGGAAATATTATTTAAAAAAATGAATTTTAATATAGAAGAGCATTTTAATTTTAAATTTGAATGTAGGAACAATTTTAAAATATTATTTTGCCCGAATTCTATTTCTTACCAATCAGAAATGTTTGCTTGGTTGCATATTTGTCTAAAATTTTCGAAAAATGACAAAACTTTGGGTTAGCCATTTTCTTCGGAAGTTAAGGCCAAAATAGGTACGACTAAGATTAAACTATATAAAATATTACGTCAAACTAAAAAAACCTCATACAACCACAATTTTTTTTTCACAAAATGCTGGTAACATCCATGAGGATTAAATGGTTCAATACCAGTGCCGTGACTAGAGTATGGCCAATATAGTCCAAGCCATAGGCGCCCTTTGAATGAATATTTAAAATATTGTATTTAATATAAGCCATCCGTAAAACTATGATAAAAAATATATACATTTTCGAATGGTTTTCAATCAGTTAACTATATTTTGATATTTAACTAAATTTTTCCATTTTGCACTAAATTTTAAAACAAACTCCCTCCTCCAACCCATTTCCGTTTAAGGCGCATTTTTCGTACTTGGCCATATGCGCCAAAAGTCCTAGTTACGGCGCTGTTCAGTACTAATCAGTCTTCGGTATATTAAATTTTTCACTCAATTTACTTTGAGTAGTAGGCGCCTATTTCAGGCATATTATAATTTATTATGAGCGACTAATTCATGACTTTATGATTTTTAGGATCTTCTCCAGGAGTAAAATGCAGAGGAAGTTTGGTATACAAGATCTATGAATTTGCAAAGCAATTGAAAAGAAAAAGAGGAATTGGTGTATAAAATTTTGGCCTGTGCTTTACCCCTCGATTAATTTTAGTTAGTCAGTTAAAATCAGGTGTTTTACAACAAATAACTTATGTTTAAGGATTGTCTTCCCCTTTGATGCAGATATTAATTCATAATATTTCAAGTTCTTTTTATAAAATTTTGTAATTTCTCTGTTTTTATTTTAAATAACACTGTTTGTCGTTTGTAGATATCAAAACTTAATTTTTGCAGCGATTGCCCCCTCAAAAAGGCAAAAAACAATTACCAATTTAAAAATTGTATTTTAAGTTTTCTCAAAAATCTATTTGCTTTTCATTTTTGTAAACCCAACATTTATGCAATATATTATAATACGAGTACCTACTAAAGTTTAATCGGTCAGGCTACTCATGAACTTTGATTGCAGACTTCCTGAATGGTCAACCTAGTTTCGAGTCTTTCTAAAATAACTTCTATCAAATAGGGTGTGCTAATGCAATTACCATTCCATCCTTGATGCTGGAAATACAAACAGTTTTTAATTGAAATATAAATTATTAATTATTTTAATTATCTGATTAAAATTGAATTTTTTTAATCTTAGGGAGTAATATTAAATTGTTTATTGTAAATTGTCTGTTAAAATATTATTGTATACACATAGAGCAAGAATCTACTTTTTTATATTTAATAATGATTTCTTTTTTCTTTATTATTTAATTTGTAGTTAAATTTAATGGTTTATTATTGATACTTATAATGTGAGTAAATAATGTTAAAAACATTAATCAATTCCTTTTTTTTAGACTTGTATAAACTTATATATTTTTGTTTTTAATTTCAGAAATGATAACTTTCGATTTCATGTAGTTCTTGGCCGATTCGAGAAAAATAATTTTTTACTTGAATATTTTAAATTTATTGCAGTGTCAATAACAATAATATTTTTAAAATCATTTGAAATTAATAAGCTAATAATTACAACATTAAAATCACATCACTATCCACACATTATAATCAAAGATAAATTATTAATTTTTTTTTGTAATAGTTTTATGAGCAGTTGATAGCAGTATTTTAGTTTTTCAGTCAATGTTATAGTTATTTTACTTTCTGCGGCCTTTGGGTAGCTACAAAAAATGTGAAAATTGTCAATGTTGTAATGTATTGTTTTATACGGATTAAAAGTGGTTCATTTTGAATAGAAATATTTGTCAGTTAAAGAAAAAAGTCACTTTTAATCCAAATCAAACACATTATTTTTTCCAAAAAATCCAAAACAAAATTACTGATATATTACATTATTATTTTGTTAACACAATATTGATTTGTTAGATTAGTTTATGTTAAGTCACAAATATTTAAGTTTAAAATTTTGACAAAATATTCACAGGAAAGGAAACTGAAATGGTATATTTTTAGTTGAAAAACTTTAGGCAAAGTAATGGTAGCTAAAATTTTTCTATTCCATTAAATTTAGGATTTTAACAAATTTTCTACTTAAAAATTTAAACAATAAAAATAAATTTAGAAAGAAAAAAAAAATAAAGAAATATTATCGTAAATTTGAGGACAATTTTTGTCATTTTTTTGATTGCTTGACAAATAATCATGTTGATTATGGTAACTTGTGGCTTTTGTGACAAAACCAAAATTTTTTTGGATAGTAAAATTTGTGAAACTTGACTATATTTGGGATTATTTCGAAAATATCTCAAGTTTAGTCAACGAATTTACACATCACATTATCCTAAATAGCACTTCTTAATATTTGTTTTCCAAAAATGTAAGTTCACATCAACTTTAAAGTTGTCCAGAGAGCTGGTACCGGTCATAGTGTTGAAAGCCGGTAGTCTCTTTTCATTGTCCAATACAGAAAAGGTGAAACTAATAAACTACCAGCAAGTTAAACCTGTGAAAAAATATATAAGTGCACATGATATAAATTGAAAATACCAGCATCCTAAGTGATTGCTGGTACTATTTTTACAAAAAAGGATGGAATGTAGAGGTGTGGACAAATGACTTACTTGATATGGTTCTAATTCTACTCTTCTTCTGATCTCCACTCAACATTACCTTACCTAGACACTGCCTTTCAATTAATTTACAAAAATTGAAACATTGATTTTTTTTTTTAATTTGGTTAGTAAATATGATAATCAAATCAAATCTTGAAGTAATTAGTTCTTGTATAATATTTCTTTTATTTTCTTGTATAAGTTCTTTTAATATTTTAATTATCGAAGAATTTAACTGCATGTATATTAATTGCTACTACCAGAACCAAGACCTTTAATTAATTACCAAGAAAGGACAATGCCAGAAAGACACTTTGGCACACTGAGAGTTTGCTTCTACCTTAGTTTCTGGTCGTTTTAAGCCAGTAGTGAACAACTGATGGAATTATGCGATTTTTTAGATTTGCATTTTTTTGAGAATTTCCGAAGGCTATTAACTGTTTGAGGAAACAGTCATCCACTGCAATATATTCCAAACATGGTTTCTTGTTTTCTTTTATAGTTTCATGGTTTCTTTCTTAGATTAGATAAGAATTGACCGATGAGGTCTGTTGGGGCCAAATCTCACCCCAAATAATCTTGTGGTGAGATAATTGAAGTGGACTGTATTGGTGATTGTGTTAACGATGTATAGAAAAATATATAGCGACTTACCACAACTATCTTCTTGATCTTCCTTCGGATAGGAATTGACATAAGGTAAAAGGGAAAGGAAAAACCAATAGGACAGTCACAGATTGCACTACGTTGGTCGCGAAATGTTTATACAATTATTCAGCTGGTGATGGCTGGTTGGTTGGCTAACAAGACACTTGAAAAAGGAACCGGAAAAAATACTCAAAACTAGTATGGCACAAAAATTGGTTAGTTCACCCTTTTTCCAAGTCGGTTGGATTATCTCTCTAAAACTTCGCGCTTGCTCACAAACTTATTGATAACTCTAACAAAACGAAAAGTGGCGCGAACATCCTGCCGGCCCGGGCTTGAATTTTAATTCAATAGGAAATATTATCAATAAAAAAAATAAAACAAAAGGCAATATCATCAAAGAAAACAAAAGAAGGGGAATTCCAAACCAAATTAAAGAAATTCAATATAAACAAAATAAACACATATTCATAAAAAGGGAAAACTAAAATACTGACTCATATCATTGATTAGGAAGAGGACAAAGTTTTACCACTGGGCGGTTGTAGGTTCCTAATTTGGTTCGAACTGTAGCTACTCGGTCAATTCCATCCTTTCCCGGATGCAATTTTTCGATAATTGCCAATGGCCACTGCAATGGAGGAATATTGTTTTGAATTAAAATGACCACCATGCCTTCCTTTACTGGGTTAGTGTTGGTATTCCATTTCAATCGGACTTGTAAGGTGCGTAAATATTCTGTATGCCAGCGTTGCCAAAAATGTTGTACCATCGAATCCAACAACTTATAACGATTCAATCGATTATGAAGGGTATCGGATAAATCTTCGGTGGGTAACGAAGACAAAGGTGTACCATATAAAAAATGGGCCGGAGTTAAGGCTTGCGGATCATGAGGATCGTTTCCTAGTCTACATAACGGTCTGGAGTTGAGTAAAGCTTCAATTTGAGTTAATACTGTGTTAAATTCCTCATAAGTTAAGATTTGAGCGCCAATTGTTTTGGTAAGGCAAGTTTTGGCACTTTTTACGTTAGCTTCCCAAATTCCTCCAAAATGGGGAGCAGCTGGTGGATTAAATTTCCATTCTATTCTTCTTAAATTCAATTCGCGCAACAGCTCATCCTTATAGGTACGGGAACAAATTAATTGATAAACTTCATCCATATATCTTTTTGCGCCCACAAAATTTGTACCACAGTCGGAAAATAAAGTTGCGCAATTTCCACGACGCGATAAGAAGCGCTTAAAAGCCGCTATAAAACACTCGGTAGATAAGTCGGAAGCCAACTCGAGATGAACTGCCTTGGTTACCAAACATACGAAAAGACAGACGTAAGCTTTTTGAGTTCTAACACCTCGACGACGACTTAAGGTAATTTGAAAAGCTCCAGTAAAATCAACTCCCGTTGATAAAAACGCTTTGGCTTGATTAACTCTTTCAAAAGGCAAATTTGCCATCAAAGGGAAGGTAGGTTTTGGAGATAAACTAAAGCAATGGTTGCATTTCCAAACACATTGACGAATAATACTTCTCGCGGACAAAATCCAGTAATTTTGCATTAACAAAGATTGTAGTAAATAAGATCCTGCATGATGGTGTAGTTTGTGGTAATAGTTAATTAACAAGATTACTAACGGGTCGGCTTTTGGCAATAAAATGGGATGTTTGTGATCATAACTCAGATTCGCATTAGATAACCGTCCTCCAACTCGGATTAGCCCATCCTTCATAAAAGGACATAAACGACGTAGGTTGGATGAAACAATCTTGTTATTCTTCAAACTGTGATACTCATTTTGAAAGTAACGTTGTTGAACGGCTCGGATCAGAAACATTTCCGCAGTTTTTAAATGAGAAGTGGTAATAGGTGTTTGTTTCGGAAGAATCTTCATAAATCTTAGGACAAAAACGGGGGCATTTAGGAGCTTGGTCCAAGACGAGAAACAGTTTATCAGTGAATATAATGGAGAAATTATATACGGAAAGGTAAGAAATACTAATTCTTTTTCATCATCATCGGGAGGAACTATAATCTCAGAAAAATGTTCAATTGGCCATTCGGAACGAGATGATGTTAACCAAAGAGGACCAACAAACCATGTAGGATGGTGAAGTAAAGTTGAAGGAGTGAGTCCTCGAGACGCACAATCAGATACGTTAAATTTTCCTGGAATGTAATTCCAATGTAAAGGAGGAATGCAAGCATGTATTTTGGCTACTCTATTTCCAACAAATGGTTTTAGTTTTTTAGTAGAAGAATTAATCCAACATAAGGTTATACTCGAGTCCGTAAATGCATAAATATTGTTTATTTTAACTCGGTTGGAATAGATATCACGAACATGTGCTAGAAGTTTGGCTAATAACGTAGCGGCGCAAAGTTCCAAACGTGGAAGGGTTATTTTACACATAGGGGCAACTTTAGATTGAGCACATAGAAATCTCACATTAATTTCATTGGATACGTTCATAGTTTGCAGATAAACTACTGCAGCATATCCGGACATACTAGCATCAGCAAAACCGATTAATGTTAATGGGGTCTTTTCATATACCAAAACATGACGAGGAATTTCCAAAGTATTTAGAAGAACGAATTCATCTTGGCATTTTCTCCATATTTTTTCAATTTCTGGCGGTGCTGAGACATCCCAGTCGATACCCAACTTCCACATGTTTTTAATTAATAATTTAATCAGTAATGTGAGAGGGGACAAAAAACCTAAGGGATCGAAAGTACGTGCTACCAGGGATAACATATTCCTTTTCGTACAGGGTGACATATTCGAAGATACCTTAAAGTAAAACTGGTCTGTTGCAGGATTCCAACGTAAGCCAAGAATTTTCACATGGTCTTGATTAAAATCAAAAGGTTGCATTAATTTCAGATCATCTGGAATACTATCTAAAAATTTGGAGGAATTGGAAGTCCACTTTACTAATTGAAATCCACCGGACTTGAACATATCAATTAGGTCGGGATATAAATCGAGTGCTTCTTCAATAGTGGGTGCACTAGAAATTAAATCATCCATATACATATCTCTATTAACATATGCTACCGCTCGAGGATAAGATTGAAATTCATCATTCGCTAATTGCTTTACGGTTCGTAAACTTAGAAAGGGAGATGATTTGACACCAAAAGTTACTGTATTTAATTCATAAACCTGGATGGGATCTTTCGGATGAAATCTCCATAATATGCGTTGATACGGTCTATGTGATTCTATCACGTTTATCTGACGATACATCTGTTTGACATCTGAGGAAAAGGCAATCGGAAATAGGCGAAAATTTAGCAAAATTGGTATCGAGTGATTCTGCAATTTAGCGCCGGTATACAAAATATCATTCAGTGAAACTCCAGTATCAGATTTCATACTTGCATCAAAAACTATACGACATGGGGTTGAAACGCTTTCCGGTTTAAATATGCAATGATGAGGAATGTAATATCCAGGAGAATGTAATTTACTTTCTGGTACTAACGACAGGTGCTTCTGGCTTAAATAATCCTCGATGACGGAATTATAGAGTTGTCGAAGATTTGGGGATCTTAGAAAACGTTTCTCCAACGACAGTAACCTTTTCTCAGCAAGGAAGTAGGAATCCCCTAACCTTCCGGGATCATCTTTAAACGGTAGGGATACTGTATAACGCCCGTCATCATTACGTTTTACATTATCAACAAATATTTCTTCGACGATAGTATCTTCCTTAGTGGATGTAGGAGGATTAAAATCTTCCAGCTCAAACATTTTTTCGACTAAATTATCTAAAGTTAAGAACGTTGATCGGTTAAGGGGTTTCATTTGGGAAGTATTGCCCAGAATTACATATCCTAACGTGGTTTGAATAGCTGTAGGGGTATTGAAAGATCCGGGTACTTTGTGAGTACCTAAAATCTCAGCAAACATAGTTGCTCCAAGAAGACCATCAATCGGACCAGGAATATTAAATGTTGGATCAGCTAATGGTAGAAATTTTAGGTGATTGTAGAATTGAACATCTACGGGATAACTTGGCAATTCATCACTAATTTTATCGATAAGTAGCGCTTCAATTGGGTATTTCAAATTGGAATTCAAATTAGAAAAGATGGTTAAACTTGTTCTTCCAGTAATAGGTTTGGTAGCTGATCCAATTGCAATGGCACAGGTAGATAACTTGGTATACGATAATCCCAATCGGTTACAACTATTGAAGGTCAAGAAATTGGACATGGAACCGCTATCGATAATGAATCTAAGTGTATGATCTCTATTCCATTTATCCTTTACTTTCACTAAGGCTGTGCTCAACAATACATAATTGGGATTAGGATTCTTAACTACAGAAACGTTGGTGCATAAACTGTGGACCGCTTCGGTATTTGAGTTATCTGCGGCATTGGAAATTTCGTTAGATGAAATAGGATTTCCGTTACTAATAGGATTGGTTTTATGCAATAAGGTATGATGTCTTTTTTTGCAAATGGTGCAGCTAAATCTTGATGGACACGATGATGCGGAATGTTTGGATGAAAAACAATTGAAGCAAAGATTATGGTCTTTTACTACAGCAAACTTGTGATCATGGTTGCTATTCCTGAAGTGAATACAATCTTTTAACAAATGGGGTTGTTTCTTGCATGAAATGCAATTTTGAAAAATGGTTTTCAGACGGGTGTCCGTACTATTGGTAAAGAAAGTTTTAGGGTTCTTAAAATGGGAATCGCTAACAGGAAGCTTTTCATGTTTTACTATGACTTTACTTTGCTGACGAACAAAACTGATTAGTTGATCATATGTTGGCATATCTGTGGTATGGGCATTAATCAATTCAAAAGCATTAATGGTCTCTTGCGATAACTTGGACATAGCCAGATAGGTGATAATGTAATCAGCGAGGTCATTAATTTTCAGTCTCTTCAAACTGCTGACACTGGTGTCAAAGTTTTCCAAAAATAATTGTAATTTTGTAGGATGATGCACTGTTAATGGGCGAAACTTGGTAATTCTATCTAAATATAGGTTGGATAAGAATTTTTTATCATGATAGGTATCTTTCAGAAGTTTCCATACGACATCATAATTTTCTGGTACGGGCTCTATCCCGCTACATGTTTTTAAGGCTTTACCAATTAAACTTCCTAACAGATATTGAAGCTTTTCACCTTTGGAAAATTCAGGTTTATCATGAATCACATTTTTAAAATTAGCATAAAAAATTGGCCAAAGAGACATATCACTACCATCGAACTTGACCAATTCTATTTGCGGCAGCTTTACTTTTGGTTTGTTTTCATTACTGGTTAATGGTGTTGTGGGTAAAGGCTTTGCAGCAGGTTTTAACAATTCGGATGCCAGGTATTGGATATTATCATGTAAATCATCAAAACCGTGAAACAATGAGTAATCAGGTTTCTGCTCTGGGTTTAGGTCCAACTTTAAATCTATTATTTCTTGTGTGGTTTCGGTATAGTCTAAAACTACTTTGTCGATGGTATGGTATCTAATTTGAAAATTTTCCTTTAATTTATGGTTAGAAGTATCATGCTTGAATTGGACTGCTGCATCATAACATAATTGTATTCTTCTAAACTGATTTTCTCGTTTAGCGGACAACAATTCCAGCTTTCGTTCCATGTTTCGTCGTTTTGGGAAATTTTGGTTTGAATTTAAATAAATTCGGCTTCAATAGACAAATATTTAAACGACGCGATAAACTATAAACGCAGCTGGTGAGAGAAAATATCGTTTCGATTATGATACCTATATTACAATCGAAAATTTTAACAAAAATACGAAGAATCAATTTTATAACAAAATAGCACCTTGGAATATCTAATTTAAAAATCAGAAGCAAACAAAAAACGGTAGGATTAAAACTAACAACTTCCTGAATAATTCGAATATGACCAAAAGTTAACACAATCGGCTTGGTAATTCTCTGAATTGGGTTGGGAAGAAAACAAATAACTACCCAATCCGGCTCGAAGGACCAAATGTTGGGGCCAAATCTCACCCCAAATAATCTTGTGGTGAGATAATTGAAGTGGACTGTATTGGTGATTGTGTTAACGATGTATAGAAAAATATATAGCGACTTACCACAACTATCTTCTTGATCTTCCTTCGGATAGGAATTGACATAAGGTAAAAGGGAAAGGAAAAACCAATAGGACAGTCACAGATTGCACTACGTTGGTCGCGAAATGTTTATACAATTATTCAGCTGGTGATGGCTGGTTGGTTGGCTAACAAGACACTTGAAAAAGGAACCGGAAAAAATACTCAAAACTAGTATGGCACAAAAATTGGTTAGTTCACCCTTTTTCCAAGTCGGTTGGATTATCTCTCTAAAACTTCGCGCTTGCTCACAAACTTATTGATAACTCTAACAAAACGAAAAGTGGCGCGAACAAGGTCAGCTATAGGAAGAAGAATATGCAGATGAAAAGTTATGTTGTTTTTCTATTTCTTCTGATTTAAGATATCAAGTTTATCTTGTTCCCTTTATTGTTTTAATTTTCGAATTTTTTCTTTAAAAGCTTTATTTTTTTGTGTTTGTTACTATTGAGTGTTACTAATTACCTCATGGGGATCAGAAATAGGTGTTTACAGTTCTAGAGAAGAAAGAAGTACTTTATAATCATTAAGTATCTGGGATCTACAGTATCTTAGATTAATATTATACGTTTAAAAAAGCCTGCCCAATAAAATGTGGAAAGGTTGAATGCTGAAAATTGAATACTTTTATTTTGCTTTCTTATTAACGTATCGAAGGAAAAGTTACAATCAACTAAAAATTACCGTAATCTATGAAACAGTAATGTTCGTAATTACACGCTACAATAATGCGGCATTCAAAAAGTTCTCAATAATATGCCATTTAATAACTTATCAATTTAAAACTTTTAAAGCATAATTAATTTAAAAGCAATAAATTATACTAGTATTAACCAAAAGCTCAAAAGATAACGATTAAATTACCTGAAATAAACAACTGTCATAAATGGAATTATTCGGCCAATTGGAAAATAAGAGAGGATATATGGGGGAAGATTGGGGGTAAACTACCACGACTCTTTAAAAATTGAGAAAAATTTGATAAAATGCTCAAAATTGCTGCAAATTAACCCCCTCCCCCCCATGAACTTTCAGAAAAGAAAATACCGGATGGGCCTTTGCCTTACCTTACAATTGAATAAGGTTTTGAGGTTCATTGAGTGAGGTTTGTTCAGGTCATTATTATTTCATTTTTGAATGTTAATTATTTTAATGGTAGAAGGTTTAAAGGTTGAAGGTAATGAACAGCATTGGACTACAAGTAAAAGTTGCATGATTTTTTTTCAAAAATGGGAACCTTTACATGAGGGCCAAGTGACTTATAGTACAGCTCTGAGATTACAAGGAAGGAGAAGTTTTTCAAAAATAGGGGTCTAAAGTACAGTTTATAAAACCTTTTTCAAGAACAATTCATCAATAGAAATTATTTTTAGAAATCAATTTGAAAACATTTTACTTTATCATTTCCATGCCAAGGTGAAAATAGAAATATTTAGAGTAGATAATGGATACAATGATAAGGGGATTTATAAAAGTTTTAAATTTTTAGAATAGCGATAAGAACTTATAGTTAAGTTTACAATATTTAAATTCTTTTTAGGTTTAAATTATTTAAATTTTGCTGCTTGGATATTTATTATTTTCGCTCGCATCCAATATATTTAAACTTAAACAATAAAAGTTCTTGGTTTATTTATCCTGCTACATAATGCATAATGACATAGTCATACCATACTAAAATTTAAAAAATTTTAAACGTACTCCCATGACTTTTTGTAATACTTATCTAAATAAAAATTTTGCAAAAACTGTGTTTGATTTTAACTTTCCAAAAATCTTTAAATTTTTGCATTATAGTGACATCTATGTTAAATTCTTGAAAGTTTCGTATAAAGCTGTATTTGATAATTTCTGAAAAAACTTCTTTTCCATGTTACAGGGTCCTAACAAATATAAATAATTTTAAAGTTAATTTATCTTATCAATTTGAATTGGAAAGTGATAGACAATGTTTTTCCAGACTCACAGGTTCTGTTAGAGAATTAATCGTCAAAAAATAAAACATCAAGAACATTGAAGATATTGCGACATAAAACTTTCCGTAGCAGGTACAATTATTTTAAAACAAATTTAAATATTTAAATTATGGATTATAAGAATGCGTATCTCTACTTAGTAGTGATATGTAGCGAGATGTAAAGTGATGGAAAATATACGCACTTTTGTATGTAAATTTTTGACTTACTGACACTATTGATAACTCAAACGCAGAGACATACATAGATTGACAAAGACGACAGGGATATTTTATTTTGATGCTTGACCACCAGCCTTGGAGTTTTTGTATTTGTGATTCCCTGATTTGCATCTGTCAATGCAAAATACCTGCTTACTTATAAGCACACTCGTGTGCCCCATACATAAGTAATTTACTTGGAGAATTTTTAAATAAAATTTAATAATTTTTTATTACAACAAGAAATTAAATGTTTTTCATTCTTTAAATCAGAACAATTTGTTTTGTTGACATAAATAGTAAAATAATTTATAAGCAAATCGGAATGTCACCACGGTCATTAGTCATTTCACGAAACATGCAAAAACATAATATTTTATAGATTGAAACAACTTTAAACAAAATTTTTAATTTTAGCAAAAATTAAACATTTCTATTAATCTGAGTGCTAGTTAATCATTTGGGCGTGTTTGGGAAAGAGGTATCACGTAAGCGTTTGATGAATTCCCTTACTCAATGCTTTCTGATGATAAGCACTGTCGTCGATCGAATTATAAAAATTAGGAGAAGCCAAATTGAAAAATTTAATTTTGTCTATTTAACCTCAGCTATGGTACGCTACCCGAAAAAAAATGGATTTTGATTTTAATCTGACCCCGAGTAATTAAAGCAAACGACTACTTTTTTGGATTTAATTGAGTATAAAAAAAGGTAGTTATTCAAAAAATACTATACTATATTATGTTAATTATATTTTAATTGTAAGTAATTAATATTAATCGTTCGCAAACTCAATTACAAGTTAGCATAAAAAACTAATTTTTTTATTTTCATTAATACGTTTATTAATTTTGTGTAGACAATTACAACAATAAATGTTACGAGTTTGTAGTATAACCTATTATACTGCACTCTCACGCAATAAACCACATAAATAATAGAACAAATAATAATAATAATAATAATAATATAAACAATATGAAGCTACATTATACACAATATATTACAATTTTACATGAGTTTCTTCTTCTTCTTAGTACGGGTGAAAGACAATATAACTTATCTGGAAATACTGATAATGTTAAATACTATTTATATCAGGAAATTTTTTTGAAAAGCCGATGTCTAATCAGCTTTAGTTCTACAATTTGATCCATCATACCTATCGAAAAATTATTCTATACTTAGATGTTTTTTTTTTATGTCTTTGCACTAATACTAACTTCATTCATTCGTCAGTAAATAACTTAATTTTTTAAAATCGCGTGTCGATATTTACAAAATCATTGAATAGTTTAAAACTTAAAATAATAATAATATCTACAACAATAATAATATTATATCCTATATTGTATTAACCACACTTTGTTTTTCTTAAAATTAATTCACTAGTGAGCATTAAGTAACTTTATACAATAAGTCTTTTCTTCTTTCATTAAAATTTAATTTGAAAGCTTATAAAAACATACTCTGAAAATTTCAACTTTCACACTAATGTCGGTTTGCTTTTTAAGATCACCAACTTTATTGCACAAAAATATAAAATAACACTTATTTAAAAATTAAAATAACAAAAAAACACGCATGCGAAAGTTGAACGATTTATATTATTTTAAAAGTTTATTGAACAATTTATTTGTAATTAATGTTTTTTATTAAATAAAAAACTAATATAATGCCAATTTTGTCCAACACTGTAGTGCATGGAATGTTTGTTGGCACTAGGATTTAATAATAAATAACCAGCGATGCAACGTGACGACATTTCACACGAATAAATATTCGATTTGTTTATCGAATTTGGTGATTCGTCGCGGTATCGCGGGCCGGAGACCACACTACGATCCGATTATGCCCTAAGAAGGGCCGCAGTCTCCGTTGTATGAGGCCCAGGGCTAGCTGTAAGGGCTACCACAAGCGTAAAGACCGCGTTGCATGGGTCCCATGCCTCCCATCCCCATTGCTTGGTGGAACGCATAGCCTTCGTCTTGGAGAGATGCAAGATGGAAATCTGCAACATCAAGCATATTTCTGAAATAACTGGTTAAATATTATTTGCTTATTTTTTACTGTCGATGGGGATGGGGGCATTTTTGGTTAGTAGCGAAGACAGTTACAAAGTAAAGCCTTATCATGTTAACAATATTTTCACATTAAACAGGTATATTATAAATAACAAAAACAACTTTAAAGCTCGTCCTTCAAGGTTACAGAAATTAATTTCCTAACCACCCAAGAATCAATAAAAGTTAAAAATTCCATCCTGTAAATTATGTATGCAAACATTTATTGATACAATGTGCAACGCAAGTGAAAAAGCTGTTTAATTTTTGTCAATATTTAATTAAATAAAGTGGGGTTAACGAGACAGCCCTCTCAACTCGCCTTACCTTTAACTTGACAAGTAGATATGCAACCCGATTAACCAAGCAGTTAAATTTTAACTTAACTCATGCAATTTAAAAAGCGTACTATTAAATCTTTTTTATCTTGGAAGTCAATTAGTTGAGTAGTTTTTGCAATTAATACACAAAAAGTTCTAGGACCGTTTACTGAATATTGAAACCAGGTTTTCACACCCATGTACCTATTTTTACAACGAAAAGTTATTTACCTTTTTCATTATAAATACTTCAAGTAATCCCGTTAGTCAAAGAAATGCATTGGCCTAATATTACTATCAAAGCAGCATTTTGCTTGTAAGTTTCTGTTGAACAATATTTACAAGGTCGAAATCGTGAACAATGAATGATGAACTGAAGTTTCAATATAAATTATTTAATCCAAATTTAAATTGATTTCAATCTTTTTATTTGAAAAATTATAGTGATTTGGTTATCTATCTGGCTTTACAAATCATCTATTTGGTATTGAATCCAATTTTATTTGTAAAATAATTAACAAATTCCGATAATTTTTTTTGTATTTGTATTTCCTCTTTTTCTGCAAATGGGAAATTCATTCGTCCTTCTTAGGGCTAGCTAATTAACAGCGGAAATATAATTAATGGTAGGTTTACCGTTGCCTTCCTTATAGTCCATCATTTGAGTTTTAGACTTTAGATCACAGAAATGTTAACGGAGATGTGGAAATGTGTATTTCATAAAATACAAGTTTTATATAATATTTAATTGATTAGTTACATGGAAATCGATGGCTTTAATGAGATTTTTTTTGTTTATAAATAATAATTCAGCTGACGTCCAGATTTAAACTAGTTCTATGAACAACAAATCAATTAATGACGCGCATTTCAGGATTAACGAGATTACTTTAATGAAGCTGGACTCGTATGTGTACTATACTTTATATATTGACATTTATTTTTAACACATTCTTGAAAAAAAGAATTACATAAAATCAAATTCGTTGAAAAGTATCAGTTTAAATAATTCATTTTCCACCATATTGAAATTTAAAATTTTCAATTTCACAATATGTTTTTCTGTTTTACATTTCAATAGGTGTGCAATTGGCAGACCTAGCATGCATGGAAAGCTACCAGTGAACCTACTTCTGCTTGGATAATTATTTTACAACTTGACACGATGACTGCCGATGATGATTTAATAAAATTACGAAATTCAAATGCCGAAAGATAAAACCGCTTGACCTATTGATTTACTAATTTTTATGCAAAAATTTAGTAATTCAGTTGGCAGGTATATGCTGAATTTATTCAAACGTAATTAAATAGGTATTTTGCGTACTTCTCTTTGCGACAGATTGATTTTCTGAGGCCCCTAGTGAACAAAGTTATCTCTACGGTGCAATTTACATTTGTAAATTATCGGGTTAACGTTCCTAGGATAATTCCTTATTCGTTTTTGGACAATTAATCTAACCAGCGTTTATTCAGTTGACCAAATGTGGAATTCATATTTTGCTTAAAATGAGAGATCTGTGCGTTTCACTTGGGTTAGTCGTTAGAAAACGTGGTTTATTAAAGCAATAGAAAGTTATGGGGTTTTCGCCGTCGGAATTTTATCCGCAATTGAACAAGAGGAAAATCTTTCGTCAAAAACTAAAAAGTTAATTTTGACAAAATGAAAATTTTATATATAGTTTAATTTTGCAAATGTTTATTTTGGAAATAGGATGCCCACGTTTTGATTAAGTTAAGATTAATTTTTAATATTGATTTGTGATACTGACTGAAATGGCACCAGTTTCGTCGTTACTTTCTCATTAAACCCATATCGAAGAGCTATAAATTACCAAATAATGTGTTTTATAATTATTAATATGCAACATCTAAATTATGTAATTTTCAAATTAAGGTTATTAATACCATCGAGAATCAAGTTTCCTGAAAAATTGATTTCTGAGCTAAGTGGTTCACATCGACTTCTAATGTTCAAATTATTTAGTACCCTGAAAGGTTGCGATATATTCACCACTTTTATGACTTAATCAATATTGATCACATAACCCGACCCGTGATAACTACATAATAATTTCCAAAATTTGATTTAATTTGTTTATCTACATACGTAATAATAATAATAATTATTATTATTAGAAAATAATTATTTGAAATTCTATTACATAATTCATCCAATTCACGAAATAAAGATGATTAAAAAGTGTCACTCACACAACACAATCCATTAGTGTAGTTTTGTATAGACACTTAACATGTTGTAAGATTTTCTCACTATTTAATTTTCCTTCATTAAAAATGGATTAAAAGTTATTTACCTACCCATGTTTAACATTTACTTAATCTTGATTGTTAGATTAAGGTAATAAATCAAAATTATAATAAGTAACAGAAAAACTGATAAAGCAAAAATTTTCTGCTACGGTCATTTGAATTTATCAATAATCATGCAATTAACCACTGTGTGGTATACAATTTAATGATTGAAGTAGTTTCATGGTTTATAAAATATTAAATTGATAAAAAGAGAAGACTGATCGAAAACGTACTGCACTGGGAGAGCTTACATGAAGAATTACATTTCCGATTAAAATCTCAAAGGAGGTAAGTTGCCCTCAGGGTTTGCATCATATGGTTCCAAATATTAACACTGATTAAGCTGTTAATTCTCGATTTCGGGTTTTGATAACTTTTGTGTCCGCCTGTGTAGTCAAATAGAGAAGAAATTTTTTGTGTTATAATGAAATAAATAAAACCAACATATTACATTAAATAAATTGCATAATTAGGTAATAATAATTTGCATCTCTAATTAGTTACGTTTCACTAGTATCTGTTGCATTTACTTACAAAGTCAAATTATTGTGAATGCGGTATTTATGAATGTGGAAACCTGGGCAATATATCAAAATGTTGTTTCATGATAAGACTTATATTTGCCTATATTTTTAAATCTTAGCTTACATAATTGCATAATTTAAATGTTAATTTACCTAACAGGAATAAAAAGAGGTAATAGAAACTAAACACATAAGTACGAGTACCTACTTCTATATTACATACGAGAAAGGGCATTACATGCAAATATACACCTTAGATAAAATATTTACGTCATTGATCCCTGTGTTTTTCCGAATTTGTTAATGAATTCGATATTTACACATTGTTAGATATTTACAAACCTACTTACAGCCAAGCACATTAAAAGCTAATAAAATCGAGCTTTGAGTATGTTTTAGCATGCAGGTAAAAAAATAATAAAAATGAAAACATTAATTAAATAAAATACCTAAATTGGCAATCACACGAAAGCTTCTCTTAAGTAGCTAGATGTGCAAATTGGCTAGGATGCAAGTCAAACTGATAAGGGTGTCCGTAAGGGGACATATGATAAGGAACGATATTCATACTGGCCATCTTATGTTCTTTTTTCCACTTCATACGTCGATTCTGGAACCAAATTTTAATTTGCCTTTCCGTAAGACATAACGCGTGAGCAATTTCAATTCTTCTCCGCCTTGTCAGGTACCGATTGAAATGGAATTCCTTCTCCAACTCTAACGTTTGATATCTGGTGTACGATGTTCTTTGTCGCTTCGTCTCGCCATTCGCATTTACTGTACCTAAAAAATTTAAATTCTTTAATTTTTCGAAAATAAAGCAAAACTAACAGTTAATGCATAAAGCAACTATCACCCACGCCATTATCTATTTTCGTTATTAGGTGCAAACCCAATTATAACTCGCATAACATACCGATACGATCTTCCAACCGACATCGAAATGATATACAAACATTTCGTAAGTTACAGACATGGCCAAGTGACATCGCAGGCTGTAACTCAAAACAAGAAAGTATAGGTGTTTTGTAGCGAGTTTTCCTCAAGGAAGCCGCGGCTTGCCACTGAATAAATCAAGAGTTGGCACACAGCCAATGACGTTTCGTTCTATACGCTCAGTATATTATCTCTATATAGATTCATCCAAATTATACTCTTTAATTAATTTTAAAATAATTAATTATTAGGATCTAATGCAATTCCAAAAATATAAATATACCAATTTGTATTCCGCCACGATAAAGTGAATCACAACCTCATTAAATTAAGTTGTTATATTTAATGGATATAATAATTATGTGTGCAAAATATACAGTATTTTCTAGAGAAACGCCGTAAATCTGAAGGTGGGCACTACATCATAAACATTTTGCTTTGAATTATCAAATAAAAAGTTAACGATTGGCCTTTTATTGTAAATTAATTTGACAAATATAAAAGGCGATTTGTGTTAGTAACAGATTAACCGAAGGAAAATTTATTGCTGTACTTTATTCAAGTACTCTGTTAATAGAAGCTACATAGCTATTATGGACTGTTAAAATAAATTACTATTACTTTTATAACAACTTTAAAACCGATGTTAAAGTATCGATACACAAATTAATATTATCGTTTTAATGTTAAGGATTGATAGAGTAATTATTTCAAATAACAAAGATAATTTGTTATACTGCTATTTGTAATTTGTCACGGGGGAAATACAAATTATATGTTAATTTTTAAACCTATAGTTTAAGGTGCAACTCAAACCACGATACGGGAAATTACTTTAATTCTAATAAATCAATACACCGTATATTTTATACATTTCTCGGTAATGCGTTGTAAATTAAGTGATGAAGTTTTTATGCTCATTTCTAAAAAATGTTCTTTTTACCGAATCTGTCAAAATATAAACAAGTATGTGAAAACTTAATCTCTTGTATAAACATAACATATTCGTTTCTTCTCGAGTAAGTATATAAAATCTTTTCTCGATTTTAAAAATTCATTAATTTAGTTTTCCACGTCGTGTAGTGGCTAAAAGCAGATGAAAACACAAATTTTTAACCTATACAAACTTTTATTTTTAAATTGTGTTTCTCATATAAATTAAATCTATTATTATCCCAAAAATTCTAACATAAATTGTTTCTTAAACTGCTACTAGCTATATTTATAGTTATGTATTGTTTATTCTAACAATAAAGTATTAGAGAAAATTTTCGACTTAAAATTTCAACAGATCGTTAGTTATTAGTTGTGCTAATGTATGTCTTTATAAATTACATCGAAGAATTTTAATAAAATATTTTTAAATTTTCAAAGGGTTCCTTTTAGCCGCTGTTATTTCGAAAATGTTATTAAATTTGTTTTATCTCTTAAATCAAGAAGAGGTGTAGCAGCATGATTAATTATCGACAATTTTTATAAAAATAACATTGGAACTTTTAAACTGTAATAAAATTTCCTAGATTTAGTTTGCATTTTTAACATTTTAGCAAAGGGGCGTGTATTGCTCGGAGTAAAAAAGAAACAATCTCGGAGTAATTTGATGAAAGAAAACTAAAATTACTTAAACGTTTTCTGAGCTTTTATTAATTTTTTCCATTAATTTTAGTGACAAATTTGTGCTGGCAAACTATACCTACGTTAATATGTCAAAAAATCTAAAATCATTCAAATTGTTACAAATCGTAGGTATTAAAGTTTTGCTAAATTAAACATAGAACAAAATAGGGTCATTGTCTTATTCAATGTTTTCAATAAAAAAAATAGCATTAAAATGCCGTCATTGGAAAAATCCAGCTTTTTTTGGGACCTGAAGTTGAACATACTGTGGGGCCATAGACGAGGCTTTGCGCTGAAGTTGTAATAATTTATATATAAATCAACGAACAGTAATCCGTACTGTAACTAGTCGCTTCGTCTTGAAATTTAACTCCAGTGTATTTTTTGCATTGTATTCACATGCCAAAAGTACGAAGATACTCAGTTGCCAATACTAAAGAATACTTAATAGATGCACAACCCCCCCCACCAGTTTCAATATCATAATTAAACTCCCCGGACGAAAGAGCTTGCAAGAAAAAATTTAAAAAATCTATTCCATCTAGAAATTTTGCACAGACCTGCAGTGTGTAGGTCAGTTCTTAAAGTATATCGAGTGCTGTTTAGAGAAACTCAAAGTTTTTTATAATTTAAATAACAAAATTGTCTACGTTTTCATATTACAGTTCGTAGTCTCACGCCGAATTTTTTCAAAATTATCCTGTAATATATTCAATACCTTTAGTTTTGGATGCCTTCCACATTTTATTTATTATAGTTCAAGCAGCGTTTTAAGTGAAAAGTTCCAGACTAAATTTTTTATTTAATAATAAAATTTTGTAAGTAATTTGTTGAATTTAAAATTTTAATTTGATTTTGTACGAATTAATATTTTTATTAAATTTAATTTATTTGGATTGCCCTATTTGATGATAAATTTAGTTAAAATTGTTTTATCGAAAGATTTGATTGAATTATCGACAATTTCAAGAAAATTGGAGATGTTATTAATTAATTAAACCGATGAATTAAAATTAATTATTAATTAAACCGACAGTTTCACTCTCAACTAAACCTTCAAACAACTAAACCTTCAGACAACTCTAATTTCTAGGGAGAGTTGCATTTTGAGAAAATAAACAAAAAGTAAAAAAAAATATAATAGGTACCGGTATATCCCCCCACCCCCATATGACCGCCGCTGCTTATATTATCAAAGTTAGGTTAGGTTTGATTGGTAGTTATCCAACAGATAATTTATCATGAAAAGATCTGCATTAAAATAAGTAAAACTAATAGTGACCAAAAATTTCTCAGATTTCAAGGAAGCGATTGCCAAATATTTTGTTTTGGGAAGCAAAATTCTATCGTCCTATCGGCCTCCCAGTACCAACCGCCACTACTTCAAGTTGAAGGTCCAAAAATACCAAAAAACCATGCCTTATTTGTTTTTCGTTTTTCGACTTTGACGTTTTGTTAATGTATTAAATCCGCGTGTGAAACCTAAAATTTCCACTCCACAATTTTATCAGAGATCACACCAAGCCACTGCTGAGTGGTTAGCTAGTTCGCTAAATAATTATGTTCGATAAAAAACGGTTGCTTAGGTAATTTTAAAACTAAAAGTATTTCCAGAGTCAGATTAAGCATACCAAGTTCTCTAGGTTAAAAGCTTTTGACAGCAGCCATCGTTTTCACTTTTATAAATTCGCATTTGTGGTGGAAATTAATAAAATAACATTTGCTATTTTATTTTCAAAATTACTAATTTATTGAAAGATTTTGTGCATAATACGAAAATTAGCAAGTAGTCTATTCTTAAGATATTTATAAAAATCAATCCCCCCCCCCCGACCTCCTTAAAGACATGGCTTATGCTGCAATTCATAATATCTGAGTATTGTACTCACAGCTTTCGAGACTACCCAAAGAGATTTCGCGTTAAACGTTTAGATTTGGATGTCATTTGTGAGAGAAGTATTTCTCTCATCTCAATTCTCGTTTTTTAATATTTAATGTAGTTTAAACGTAAGAACCACAATACTAAAAATAAAATAAAATTGATCTGTTTGATTATTCTATTCGAAAACCGACGGGAAGCTACCATTGCATTGATTATAACGTGAAAGCCTTTCCACCAAAGAAAATAGCTAATTATATCGTTCTGACATTGAAATTGGGTTTACCTGACCTTGGACGGTAAAAACTATTATCCCAAAAGTTTCAATTCAGAAATGTTTTTCTTTTTGCTTCATTCCGGGGTAACTTAGACGAACGTTCTGCCGAATTTCATAAAAATAAAGTTGACACCATTTTGCCAACTTAAAAATCTTAGTGAAGCACCAACCGAATGCAAGTGAAAGTAGAAGTCGAAAAGGTGAAGTAAGAAAATGCGGTTGTTATGCCACAATATGCCTAGTGTATTTGCAGATTCATACCAACATCATGGCATTGCCAAATTTTTTATTAGAACTTAATTGGAAAGTTGATTATCAAAAGGTAATTTGATTTATTGCCCGCTTAGGAGGAGCACTGGTATCACTTAATAAAATTGTATGTCATGTAGCAACATATCGACACATATTGTATAACACACTGGATTGTAAGATATGTTCCGACGAGATTTCACATGCATAATTCTACACCTACACGTCATGGTAAAAGAAGATTTTACTCCTCGTCGGTAAAATGTAGGCACGGAGGCTGCTCCCCATGTAGCGGCGTCAGAGGCCAATAATTTATAGTGTCCGTTGAGTATTTATACATTTGCTACAACTGAATTCATAATTCATCGTTTAACAGGTGATTGAATGAAAAATATGCCACCGAAAAATAAATTTTATGTACCTACTAAAAATGTCGTAATATGTTTGAAAATTATTATTCCTGTAAATTCGCCAATATTAAGAAATCGGAGTTCCAAAAAGCTTTTTTGCCACCGTTCCATTGAGCTGTTGGTGTTGCATTTTTGCAAACATCCAATGTTGGTTTAATTTGTCTGTCAGCAATAGTTAGTGAATTATGTTATTTTTATGAAAATGAGCGGCATATTTAATTTAAAAATTCTTGCATGATCAAATGGACAAAATTTTCCCAAAGTTTTTATTAAAAACGACAAATTTAATAACTGTTTTAGTTATATTCATGGCTGCTTGAATGTCATTTTTAATGTATCCCTTTAAGTAACAACATCTGACACATTCTCCATGTTTCCCTTTCTGGGATCACTTCAGACGCTGTCGCGACTCATCTCTTGTACAGGGCTCAAATATCTGACGCTGATTGGCATTTGGATTTTTTTGAGTGACTACAAAACGGGAGTTGATCTAATTGTTTATAAACTTGCGAATGTTATAAATTTTTAATGTTCTTTTATTCTAATAGATTAAAGGCATTAGACATGGGTGACATGTATTATTAATGGTTTACAATTTTGTAAATAATAGTTAGAAGGTAACGCAGCATGGGTGATGTCACTCTCGAACCAAAAACGGTTATTTATTTTTTCAATAGATTTTCCAAAAGGGTTTAACCTCGTTCTAATGGGTGTTGCGAATATCAAGAGCATTGCAAATTTGCAAATTTGCAAATTTATGCATGCAGATTTAGCTCACCGAAGGACTCCCGATTCTTCTCGGACATGATTTATTGGCAAAGAGTAACCAATTCTATTTATTACAATACGGACAGGTATAATTTTAATTGCTGGGAGTTTATCTAATTCTTTATACTCCTAATGCAAATAAAATGTCACATAACAAGCCATTAAGAATACCACAAATACTTTTCGAATACCTTAGAACAATAATTTTAAGTGTCAGACTTCTCCATCTTTAATTTATAGTCGGATGTCTCAAAATTAGAAATTGATTAATTTTGGTGTTTAGTAAAAGTATTTAAGAAAACGGCATACATGATATGGCCTTTAAGGAGGTTCTCCGCAAACACGGGTATTAGGAAATGCTTTTTATATTATTCTTTTTAACTTTTCATGCGACTGTATAGTTTAAGCTGCCTATCGTTTCCAGTTATTTATAATCTGGAATATTTAACTACAACTGTTTGTAATTTACGAGGTCACAATAAGATTTATAGTACTGGATTCTTATACGTTTTGGATTAAGGCAAACTTGAATTTTTAAATATTCAAACAACACAGGTATGCATAAGATAAATTGATATTAACATTTGGTAACATCTGCAAAACATCCGTAATTTTTAATAAAAAAATTAATTTTCTATTAACTTGTGTTTTACATTTACTTTGATTGCACAACAAAATTGAAAACCCACTTTACATTTTTCTCATATAAATTAAAAATTATCGTTCCAATATTCCATTGCCATTACAAAATGACAATTTTTTCTTCGAGAAGATTTAATACTTTCTACAGTTAATTGCCTGTTAATAAGTCACGTTTAAAAATATCGTGTGACGTATGGCTTATCTATTATTACTAATCTCAACGATTTTTATATGAATATTGTAAAAACCTCAGTTTAATAAGTTTATAATTAATCGTGTTCGAACATTCTTGAAATTATTGAAAATTAATGATTAATCAGCTTGTAATTTTAACAAGCCTCACTTTTTTACCAGTGTAGGTCAAGGATGAAGAAAATTCACAAGAGCACTATAATGAAAGATTTATATTTAATTAAGTAATTAAATATTTAATATAAGCACACACCCATACTGCACTCTATGGCAGTGGCGGCTCCCAATACATCGACACGAAGGGCGCATTAGAAAAAATTAAATTGATCGTTGAAATTACACATCAATATCATTTTTTCTGGTTTTACTAATTTCTCGAATGCTGTCAATGATAATCTTCTTTTTTTGTGATATATTTATGTTCAAGCTAACATTGAATTTGAAGCCTTGCAGTACTATGTTTTTATTTTCATATTCATAAAATTTAAAATACACTTATGTAAATTCACATAAATCTTTGGATTAGCGGTTTTTTATAAACATATTATTCATATTTTTCAATATTTGTTTAATAAAAACTGAAGATGTGAAAAAAGCTATATTGTGCTTCTTTTCACGGATTCCCTTGTTCGAGCAGCCCAATCTCAAAAAAATTTACGTATTAAATTGTTTTATTTTGCCTATTTGCAAGGAAGTTCTAATTGTCGATTTTTTATCTAAAATTTGTCTCCACCATATTTAAATTTACTATATTGAAAGAAATATTTAATCTCACCCGCCCAGAGCACAAAGAGCAAAAAGAGCAAAAATAGCAATATTAATAAATAAATATTTTGACTATAACTGAATTGAATAGTCATCCACCACTCAAAAATTGCTTTAAGAGAAAAACTCTGCGTCCACAGGCGCGGATTTAAGGGGGGGGGACGAAGAAAGCGCGCGGCCCCTCTAGCTTTTTTCATAATCTTCTAAAACAATTATTTAGTTGATTTCGATTAATAGGTACCTAATTATTTTAAAATCTGACTTTGTGCCCCCCCCCCCCCGGTGAAAAATGTCTGGATCCGCCCCTGTGCGTTCAGGTCGCAATTTAAATATTAAAAAGAATTAATTCATATTAGTCAGTGGCGCAAAACTTGGTGCCTCTACCCACAAAATTACCAATAAGCCCCTTTTAAGGTGTAGAATGGTAGGTTTTTCTCTACGTTCACAAAATTGATAATAATATTAAATTGTACAGGTTGTGCTGCCTAAAGGCCGCACTGACCCATCACTTTTCTGTAACCTGTAAAATTTTTCAGTGTAACAATACAAATTGTTTCATCAAAGGTGAGTTATGAAAGAAACGACGAATAGTATTTTAAAACAAAAAATATAATGATTTTATCATTTTTAAAATTTAAAATTCAAATTATACAATTAGTTAACCAAAAATATTATTTTAGTCAAAAAAATGTTTTAACTACGGTGTGAACATGTCAAAATTTTCAACTGTAAATTTTGAAATAAAAAGCTGGAACACAGGAGGAAGATCATCCAACAGCGAGACTTAACTATAGGGGAGCTTAACTACATTTTCTCTCGCCGTTGCAGGACTTTGAAGGTAGAAAAATAGTACTTTAAGCCCAGAAAACTGGTAGTTAGGTAGACATTGTACTCCTAAAATTATTATAATATTTAAAAAATTGCAAAATTCATATTTCGAGGCGTAGAATTACGGGGGGCCAAAAAGCTTCTCTTTATTTTAATTATCAGGTAGTTAAATTAGAGTTAGTCAATTCACCGATAGTAGGTACTGGTACATTATAATTTATTATTAATTAAACTGTTATTGTTTATCCATTGCATTATTAATTACCATAAATTAAGAAATTCTGTAAACGTAATATATTACTAGATTTTTATTATAAATATCAATTAGCCTACATTGCAAGAAATGCAATTTCAAACTGAGCACCGAACCGTTACGATTATTTAAAAAAGTTGAAGAAGTTGGATTATGAGATTCTTGAAAGAGTTACCTAATGTAGCGACTGCATTTCGAATTATTTTAATCAAATTTGTAAAAGTAAGTGTTTACTTCATTTAGTCATCAGATTATTTCAATTAATTAAATTTGCTTGTATACTCAAGCGTGAAAAGCTTCTGTTGAATAATGCCTATAACTACTTAAAGAGAAAACGCTTTCCTTTTTCATAATTTTGGATTTTAAAGACAATCAGCTATCAAGGTAAAATTTTCGCAATATTAATTAAAATTTTATATAATCTAATATGTAGCATGATAAAACATTCAAGGTATAAGCTACAGCTGTGGCAGTTAGCCGACTGCGTTCTATTTTTGGTAGACAGAAAATATTTAAAACGGAAAACTTTAAAATTTATTTGGGAAACAAAAAGATTTTAGTATAATATAGAATTTCAATACCCAGCCCCAGCTTATAAGAACAAATCACTGCAATACGTATGTTTGCTTGGCTTTTGGATCTCTGGAAGCTTATCTTATCATATCTTTAATAGTGTGGACGCGCGGCCCTGCGGCTGCGTTGACAAACCGCCACTGGTATATGCTCAATGCACTAAATTACAAGTAAAGTTTCAAGTTGTAGAAAAAAATAGTTTTTCTGTTTTTAAAAATTAATATTTTTAACATTTAGAACAATTTTTTTTTTTTTCGAAAAACTAGCACATTTCCCGCATCCAAATAATTTGAGATTCGAACTGTAAGTGTAAGCCGGCGCATTGCGCTTAGGATCACATAGTATACGAGCGGTTAATCACTAATTATATTCTATTAGTGTAAAACTATAAAACTCGTTCCATGTTTACATCAGAAACAAGGTAGTTGTAAAGTGAATCTACACGGCTTTCAATATTTATGATCGTGCGGGCCTATTTAGCTTTTAGAAAAGATAATAAGCCATGTAAAACATTCTTTTATGAACCTTCGCGGCAATAAATTAAATTACTTACCCAAAATCATCAAAACACTTAATTTTTTCTTGTAGAAATTAAAATGGGGTAAAATATTCTTGCCTAAAAGTGTGATTAGCCATTACAAATGGTGTAAGGTCTTTAAATAGAGCCCAACGGATTACAGAAGCTGTTGATTCTTGCTTCACACGTCATTCACTTGTCAGACTAACTTGACAAGATGTCTGATGACCTTTTTAAAAGATTGTTACTATGAGGTCAAAGCCAATTGCGTTTTATTGTAAAAAATCAGTACATAAATAAAATGATACCGATCTTTGCTCTATTAAAACTTTCCAGGATTAGCATTTTTTGATCTAAAAATGTCAAAAAATTATTTTCGATGCCCTTGGATGATTTACTTAATTGGTGTGATTACGCCGATAATTATAATTGTTATTACCCATTTAACAACTTCAATTAAATTTAAGATGTTAATGTTTGCGAATAAAAAGTCTGATCCGCAAACATTCTTTTTTTTGAGTTACACTAAAATTGCATTAAACCAACACAAGTCGACAAACATTAAAAACTCTGAAAACAAAGTAGGTATGTGGGAAAATTGCCAATTACTAATCGTGCCGAATAATAAAAATAGTTTTCCTTTTACAAATTAACGTTTAAATTTTCAACAAAGTGTCACGGTATTTAATGTATAAAAAAACTTTTATTTTGTATATTTTCATGTAGATTAAAGATATCACCTTATAGTGAAGTTTATGCAATGTGATATGTGGATCGAATAAGAAATGTTTCGATAATTTTTCTATCCATTTATAACTGTCTGTCTATTTCCTTTCTGATGTGCTTTCCCCTTCGCCACCACTATACCATCTAAAAGGGGCCGATGAACGGGGGTGAATGTAATGCGATCTGCTTTTGTAAGTATTTCATGATAATATGCAGCAGATTATAAAATGAATTTTAAGTAACTTTTAAAGAATAATTTTAATCAATTTAAACCTGCTAAAAGTTTTGATTTGGATTTTTATTGCATTTGTTATTCAATACCCTAAGTTGTCTGGGAGGCACTTAAATAGCAATCTAGAGGTGACCCAATTATCAATAAAATAAATTGGAGCGAGCAGATAAAACTTACGGATTGTTTTATATTTGATATATTGTAAGCATATTGATGCAAGTAGGTTATCAATTGGTTCGGTTTTTAATAATAAATTTTAAAATAATAAAATGGAATTGCAAATAATATCTTCCCTAGCACTTCAAGAGTAAAATTGAAAGCACCCCTAAATTTATACATCACGAAAATATTGTATAAATCCTGCAGATTTCTATTAATCTTGGTAATAAGCCACTATTATATGAATTTCACTAAACAAAAATTTATAGACTTGCACTCTATCCTTCTTCTTTCTTGCTGGTCTCTTTCAATAATTAATGTTTATTTAGGAACTTGTAAGTCGTTGAACGGCGACGAAAACAACCCCTAGGCTTGAAATAATTACTACTACACCTTGACGGGAGATAACAGTAGCAGATTGGCACTCTAATTTTATCTATTACTTCAGCCAAATTACCTATCAAGAGTAATCGCAATTGTAGTCTTTGATTTAAAAAAAAATTATTAAATTTGCTAACTACAGGAACCAAATTTTTGTATACCAAGTAACCAAGTATATAATTTTATTTACATTTTCAAAACGATAGGATCAATAATCAATGGGTCGAGTGGGCACAGGCCCACATTAAATTTGTCTGACCCACCCTTCGATCTACCCCCGATTATTAAAATTAATTTCATTTGGTTACATTATTTAAGATCCGAAACTTGTTTACGTAGAATTTTTGTGTGCTGTGAATTTAATTTTGAAAGTGAATACAAATTTTCTAGAAAGTACATTATACAACTTTATTTAAAAATAGTTTATAACAAAGCAAATTTAAAATATAAAAGAGTAGTTAATTAAAAGAATGCATACATTTTGTAGACCCGTTATTTCTGCAACAAGATGTTGAATTTCAAGGGCACACGAGTTTGTCATTTTAAATAAAATTTTCAATTTTAATTTCGGGCGCTTCTGTTTCTTTAAAAGAGTTCCCTTTTGCAGACATCGCGTTGGTTTGACATTTACCCGGATTCGAACCAGGGATTGCGGTTTAGTAGTCGGTAATACGAAATGCACATAAGCGCCAGGCCGTGACCTTCTTCAATAACCTAGACGAATAAATATATTCTTACGTCAGTAAGTAATAATTTTATGGCCAGTGGGCGTAATATTGCATGATGCATATAATAATTATCATTACTGCATTTTATGAATTAATACTATACATGTAAGTCGGAAATTAAGGAGATTGTGACAAAAAAGAATAGTGAACATCTCGGGAACACTGTCTATCAATTTTATCGTTTACAAAATGTTCACAGGATTACTGCACTAGATCAAAAACGAGTTAGAAGACGAGACAACAAAATCTCACTACTAATCTCGTTTAGAAAAATATCAGACCTCCAAAATTGCGCCGATCATGATTTTCTGATGGATCTATGCTGCCATGATTAAATGAATAGCATATCTTGCTACTACTTACTCTCTAGACGTGATTATTTGCGGAAAAATTAATTGATGTAATACAATAGCAATTCTGGGTTACAGATAGTTATGATAATTAATCCCCTTCTGCCCCCCACATCAGAACGTTTCATTAGAAACTATATTTCTTCCATAATTCGCTTCATAATTAGAAATGTAATATATTAAATAATTGTTAACATACTATACTTATAATTAACAAATTAATAATAATAATTATTGCTATTGATTTATAATTATATTGATATTATACTTATATTAATAATTATATAATAAAAAATTTATATAATTAATATAAGTTTACATTTACATTATACATTGTAATTTTTATAAATAAGTATTATGCTTATAAGAATAATTGTTTAATAATAATTATTAAATGAAAAATGTGACATAAAAGCTTAAATATATCTATGGAAATCCCTTTGAGTAATTCCTAAACCGGTCATGCGCGGATGCTGTGTGATTCATGTTATTGACTGCTCACTGCATATTTGATTGCACCTACGGTTCGCATATGTATTGCGAGAGAAGTACAAAACTTTGCTAAAAAAATTTTACACACATATATTTTTCTAGACCTGACAATTGAGGTGATTATCCGGCTATCGGCAGCACTTAGGTAATTGATTTATCAACTTTTTTTTATATGCCGTTCTCAAAGATATCATTAGCTTATATTATTTATAATATTGTTTCGAGCAAATTCTCGTGCCCTTCAATTCTAACTGGACGATACAAATCATGATGTTTCGAGGGGTGGGTATTAGCAACCAATTAACATCTCAGTTTTATTTTGAATTAGATTGCCCAGGTTGTGGGGGCCCGAAAGCCGCACTAACTGATCATTCTCTCGTAATTTCAATTTATTTTAGTTTGATAACGTAATCAGAGGTGCGTTGCGGTATAGAAAGATAGAAATGGGCTATTATAATATTAATTAAAAGCAAGGAGTGCATTAAAGGATATTTCATACCTCCCAGACCCTTAAATCTGTCACCAAGTGGCCATTCATATGGGTGCTAGCCTGCCAAAACCTGGTGACTGTGAGTCTTTGTATTGAGCTACTCAGAACCGTGCTGTCTGTTTAGTATTATCATCCAAGGCAAAATATTCCTGGATTGGATACATAGATGAACTGGATAGAAATAGAATTGGCTAAATTATAACACCTCAACAATTGCATTCAAAACAGCAATTGAGACTTCGCTTCGTCGCAGTCCTACTGGAGCTTCAATAATATGATCCAGTCTAGGGACTTCCGTTTTTTGTAAGAAATTGTAATGACTTCGTAACTGACAAGGTTGTTAGCAGCCGACCAGAGGTAGTAAATAAAACCCAATTGCAAATAAGATTGATCACCCAAATTGCCAACCCATAATCCAGAATTCCCTCCCCTGCCAGCGAAAAAATTGGGTGGGCGTTTATGGCAAATTCTCCTGATCAGTTTTACATGAATATATAAAATAAATTTAAAAAATTGAAGAAAATCCAAATATAATTATAGTAAAATTTCAAGATACTCAATCATCTGCACCCTCACATCGTATAAGATTTAAATGTATCTTCCTTAAACATACATCTTATTTATCTTCTTCGTGGTTCTATTGTGGCGGATGCTAAATGTAATTATAAATTATGATAACTTGCAACCTGTACTTTATAATTTTTTCAGACTTCAAGACAGTCCATAATAAATGAACAAAATAAGAAACATTTATGATACAAAATGAAAAACCTAATCGCAAAATCGCAGATTGTTTCCGGCTTCGTGTACATTTAAATGCTTTATTTATATTCTTTGTTTCATTTTGAGCGACTGAAGTTTGATTAATTATTAAGTTGCAGACTTTCAGCTAAATGGAATGATGGTCATAAACGATTAAAGTAAACATCGCGTTGCATTAAATGAATTTTGAAAGTCTCAGATTTAATGAGGTGGTGTAGTTTGAATTTTTTTAATTTTGAAAATTGTAAATCTAATGAAAGCCAACAGTTTGTATGATGTGAACTAGTCAAGTTTATTGCGGCAATAATTTATGTGAATTCTCAAGCAGTAATGCTAAATTTACTGCTTCGTTTATTTTGTGGAAATGGTTTTAATATTAACCTATTATTGGAATAGCTAACTGAACTTGCTGCAACTTTGGCCATAAATATCTGACGCTAATGAATGTGTTTTGAGTTGCTGATTATTTGGAAAAATATTTTAGAAACCCCTAGACGCAAAACTTTTTAATACTGCACTGTTTTGTGTTCATTAGATAATTAAGTATTTAAGTCTTAATTACTGCAATTCACATCATATTTTAAAGTGTAAGCGTTCTAAATTATGTATTAAGTTTTTTACACAATGATAAACATAAGTCATCAATTCAAAGAAGCAATTTATCATCCATTTATGAAAACTTAAATAGATTTTGTAATTGAATGAAAAATTTAGCGCTAAACAAAAACGTATGGGTTAAGAAACACTCTCGTTAAAAATTGTAGAATTCGTAATTCCCGCTGCTCCTCGTATACTTTTCTGTTCTGTTTTAACTGTTAGTAGACTTTCAGTGATTGATGGTTTATTTTGCGTTGTCGGCTTGGTGGGTCTACGATCGGACGTTGGACATTGCAGCGTGGTTTCATTATATGTTGTCCGTTGACGGCCAAACAAAAAAAAATTTTCACTTTAATATTATAAAATTGGTAGGTAAATTCCTTTTATGGCATGTAATGATAACATATGGTTTTGTATCAAATATTTTATTTATGCACAACACCGCCGCTTCTTATTCAGTGGGTTCATATTTTACAGTTGTTTGTCAAGATGGTTAACAGTTCTTGTAAACCCTTGCCTGAAATTAATTTATTTCTTTCTTAAATGCCGACAAAATAGAAATAAACTTTAATATTAGTATGGGCTAATGATGTACAACTTTTCAGCACGGTTTAAAACAAACGATTAATTTACCATTTTGGGAAAAAATTTACTCCCGACCGATTGGTTGTCTATAAAAACTTTAAATAGCGTTAAAATGTTCGCTCGTAATAACTATCGAAAATCGATATCGCGATTCACATATAGTAGAAATTATTAGGCCATTTTATAACGTACAACTACCGAGCTCCGCAGACAATGAACAGAAGATTAAACCGACAAGACTATCAATCAAATGTATCACCTATGATAAATATACAGCAACTGACACAAACCACCATTAATTAATTTACCAGTTCTATATTATTAGAGAAGTCGGATTTTTTTACTAAAAATGTTACCTATCGTAGATTTCAATTTTTTGTCCCGTACAAAACATATCATGAGAATGTTACTGATTTCAGAACCTTTCCACTGCATGGCCAATGCAAAGCAATTTGCAAAATTGTGATTCTTTCAAGACCAGGTGGCCTATCCTCCAAATTGCTTCAAACAAAATATTTCCTAATTAAAATCGGAAGTCTCTAAATTGGAAATATAAAAATGATTAGCAATAATGCACGAGAGCATTTAACAGCTGATGGGGGCTGTCAATGCTGGGCAACACAGGAACTTAATAGTTTTGTTAAATCGTATGTAAAAAACATCATTTGTTTCAGTTGCTCCAAAATTGGGGTTGCCAGACTATTGTAGATCTCAGACTAATATTCACAAATTCAAAATAAATTTTCTTCCCGAGATGAACAAAATTCATGGCAAAAACGAACTTAATTGGAAATAAATAACTATAAGGATTTCCCAATCCGATGTAGGCAGCCGAGTCAAAATGAAGATATACAATTTGCGTATTTGTTTGCACAATAGCACAATTGCAAACCTCATACCCAACATTGAGTGGCGCCGCCAAGCTACCAACTTCGAAGCTTTGGTTTAGAATAACTTATTCCTAGTAGTAATTAATTCTTAATTTCTGCAGACTGTAAAATTCAATTTAACATCCTAATTTTACAGAGACGTGGGCTTGCTTAATGGTGTTCAAAAGAAATAAATATTTTACTTAAGGAAGTTGTTCAAAGATTTTTTTAAATAATTAGTATTTATTTTAAGTTTTTGAGAATATTAATTTTGAAGATTATTGTTCTTTATTATTTGCGTAAAAAGAAGCTTTTCATATGTCGGCAAAAAATGAGGACTTTTAGTTTGACACCGAATCTAGTAGCAGGAACGTCAAAATTTCCATATGATTATTTTTCGAAGCCATAATATCTAATGGCAAAATTTAATCGCGATTAAATCGACCTTGCTCTTGGTTCATTAAATTTACTCTTAATGGTCCTAAAGTCTAAACAAAACATATTATTTAATAAACAGTATTTATGAATTTTTATTATAATTTCATTAATTAACTTTATCAGATCAGATTTTTATAAAATTAATTTCGATATTTTACGTTCGAAATTTTTACCAAAATATGCTTTAAAGAAAATGTTTCTGACTTACAGCTTTCAGCGAAATTTATTTAGATTGAAACCTGTCGTTTATTGGGCAAAATTCATACTTTTTGGGATATAAGCTTTTCTGGAAAAATATTAATTTTTTGCATATTCTTAATGTCTGGGCATTTAAAATTCCTTGAAAGAAAATTTTAAAATTCCAACTATTTACGGAGTTATAGCTATTTTACTTACGCCCAATAGTTCAGTTGCAGTTTAAACCAAACAATTGATATTGAGTAAAAAAGAGCTATTCAACGTATTTCATTGGTTACCCAAAATTGTTAGGTTTAAACTGCGACTGAACTACTGAGCCTTAGACCGTTACGACTGCCTGAAGCTTTGACTCCAAATTTGAAAATCGTTTTTCTCAAAACTACATTTTTCAACATGTTTGACATGATTTCTCAAGTTCTACTAAACCGATTTACTTCAAATTTTGTACCAACCTTCAGTATATAACTCTCTATCACGCCTACTATTTTTGAATCAAAATTATTTCATTTTACTATTTTACAAAATTTAAAATTTGTGAAAAAAAAAAGTTGAAAAATTCTTTTACCGATTTCGCTTTCTTTTCTTACTAATTAAAAATCTTTTTTTAATTTTTGTTTCAGATGACCACAAAAGTAGCAATCGTGTCAACCAGCACAACCCATTTTTACCCCAAGCTTTCCCAGCTTATAACTTGTTTAATTTTCGTTCCTTTTTCTTCAATTTTTTTTTGTATATTGTCAAAATATCAATAATCATGTTGTACAAAAATTGACGGTAAAAATACTACTGAACGGTACAAAATGCTAAAATAAGATTTTCTTTTTAGTTTTGAGTTTTCCGAAAATTAATGTAAATGGTTTTAATTTGATATCCTGGTAATAGAAACAATTTAAATAAGGTAACTAATATTTATCACGTCCAACAACGTCAATAAGATGTGTGGTGAACTAGTGATGAAGATTTGTGGTGGAGGTACCCGAGTAATAAATTATGATAATTTTGTTTTAAAATAACGGAAAATCGAACAATGCATTTTTGTATTACAACCTGAAATTTTTTGCTATATCATAATATTATACAAGGTCTTCTTATATCACTGGTGATAATAAAATAATAACCATTAGCAGGTAACTTATAGTTGCACTAATATACATATTTTATTTCAACATAAGTCATTTAAAATTGTATAAAATATGGTAATTTACAGATCCATTACTGATCATAATGGAACTTTTAGTTTAACGTGGAATTAGAACCACGACACCCACCATTTGGTTGGTGTATTGAAAGCAATCTCATCGGGATAATAATATATTATGGTTATAATGTAAACTGGGGGGCAATAGTTCGGGTTACCTAACTTTACGAAAGGGAAGAAAGACAAAACTGTCTGTTTATTTAAAAATAAATAGAAAAATGCATTCGATTGTACTTTGTATTTTATTTTGCAGAACTTCTGGTATTTCGGGAACTGTAAACCTAATATCTCAGCAAAAGTTACACTCTCCGTATAATTAAAAATTTAAGACAGGTAACACTAAGCATTGCATAATAGAAAAAACAACCATAGATTCAATATTAACATAATTTTTATAGTTTTCACAAAAAAATCACTACTGTATAAAACATAACCGGATATAAAATAAACAAGTGGAACGAAAACGTTCTAAATATAGAATCTTATAATTTATCTTTATAGCTTTTAAATTTAAATAGACATTAAAAATTATCTTGATTAACTCCGAAGTTTGTGCATTTCTTGTGATGCATATTATGTTTTTTTCTAATTTTTTAATGGCACTTACATTAATTTAAATGTATTTTTAAGTGATAAAACTATAAAACAAAGGAAGTCGAGCTTTAATTCGCCCGCAATTTTTTTATTTAATTTAAATTCCGAAATCTCGAGAAGACAATACTTTTTCCTTCCGTTTGTAGTGGAAGCTATGGGAAAAATGCATTATAGCACTTGCGACTAATCATAAAATTCTGTTACAGCGCTACAGCTGCTATCCGAGTGTTACTAATTATTTAGCAGTTTAAATTTTGGAAAACTCAAAACATTTTGATTAATGCGGTATATTATACCATGCTTAAGTGAATTACGTGCAATTTTTAATGTAGTATGTATATGTTGTAAGATAAGTGGGCAATGAAAAAATTTGTCCTAAACGCGTGTCATTATTCACAAACCATTCATTATAATATCGTTAACAATAACAATAGCCTTATATTGATTTCGCAATTTTATTAATGGATTTTCTATAAAGTGACTAGAGTTATAACGTGTCTATAACCAATTTTAATCAAATTGACAATGTATGTGTGCGCTGTAAACATACAATTTAATAATAAAATAATATATAATCCGATTTTCTAAAAATTGGTCATTATTCATAACCGAATGTGAAACTTGAAAAAGTAGCTTAGTGTTAAGCTGCGATATTTTAAAATTTCAAGTACAATTACTGTTGTTATCACGAAAATTATCCCCAGTAAGCATAATTTTAAATTTCGGAAAATTATATGTTAAAAGTTTCGGAATTCAAAACAACCATTGATTCGACTTTTAAGCGTTCGCGTGATTAAAACGAAAATGATAGGCTCTTCCACTACAGGAAACTTTTGATAAATTCCCACCGCAACTATTTTCGAATATTCGATTTCAATTTCATCGATATTTTTTATTCCTTTCCTTTGAAAATCCATTATTAGTTTGATTGCCAGGTTTGTAAACTATCAATTTTTTGTTATAAGGTCAATGACAGTGAAAATCTGTAATACTCAATATATTTTTATCAATAAGCCAATGACAAATTGAGCTCGTTGGTACGTAATACAATTTCAAATTACGATAAAATTGCTTCAAATTATTTAAATTCGGAACATCCTTTGTATTAGATGCTACATTTAGGTCAAGTTTATGGGAGCATTATCTAAAATTGTTGCCTTCAAGTGAAAAACATCCTTTGGTTAACACTTAACTTAACTAAAGTGCATTGGTATGATGCTTTTTGTTTGGCAATATAAATCAATCCATGCTAAACAAAGTAACATTTATCTTGGTAATTGCTGTTTAATTGTTTTTAATGTTTATTATATGAAATTAATTTTGTTATGAACATTTTAATAATCTTAATTACAAAGGGTATAGCCGGATAAGATGGTGAAAAGTGCCCTTGCACCAATTGATACATGTAAAGCGGCATTCGATAGAGCATCAAAAAGTACCATTTCAATGCAAGTTTAAATCTCCTACCCCTATTATTAGGGTAGTAATATGCAATTAAAGTTTTTTCGGTTTTCTAACCATAACTTTTTTTTTAGTTCATAGAAAATTATGAAAAAAATTATGAAGATTATAAATAATATAATGAGTTTTTGTAAATTTTTTCATAATTTTTGTGTTACATTTAGGGCTTTAAAAAAATTAAAAAAGGTTTTTAAGTCCGATTTTATACTGAAGTTAAAAAGGCTCCACTCCTAGTTTTTCACAGTTGCAACATATTATTATAGTCAGTGTGTCTGAATTTTTTGAAAATTTTAAAAAGGGTTCGTCATAGTTAAAAAACGGAAAATCCAAAATATTGAAATTATTTTATTAGATTTCATTGATCTACAAGTATACATTCTTCGTAAACTATATATATAAAATTGTAAAATACAATATTGTTTATATTATTGTAAACATTTATAACATTATACAGTATACTTACAAGAATTATCATCAAACAAATTCATAACTTGGTTCTAAAACTTTTTTTATTAACGTAATTAAAATAAAGTAATAATATTCACAATTTAGTCTTCATCGCTGTCTTCATTGATCACAAGATTCCCTTCTTGAGTAACAAAAATTGTACTCGATATTTCTTCTGGTTTTATGATTTTTGAGAGATATTTTGCATATGTAAAAGATAATAAATTGTAGCATCCTACAGTACGGTTGCCATTTGAATATTCGCCGAAATATCTTCTTATTCTAGAGCAGCCATTTGAATTTTGCGAATAATCTACGTAGCATCTATAAGTTTTTCTACTAATTGTCGCGATTTTACTTCAACTTTTATAACGTTGGCGTTTTCTTTAAGATACTGAATATTTATTTTATTATTAGTATCTATCATTTCTGCTAGGTACGAAACAGCCTGAGATAATTGGTATGATTCAGTAAAAAAATCTTAAAATCTCATTCTGTAAGTTCTGGGAAATCAAGAAGGTCGCTGATTCCAATTTTTGGAACGGGATCTTTCTTCTTCTTAAACGTTTCGTCTCAACTTCGAACGCCAATGTATTAGTAACACTTTGCTGAGATGGCATTTGTGCCAGTATTTCATCGTCAAGTCCCAAATCTGAATTTAAACGTTTTCCAAAGATATTTAAAAATCAAGTTATCCTGAAGTATAACTTGACCATACAAAAGTTAATGAGATCTGGTGACATTTGTATTGTGGATCGAGGATTTAGAGACATCAAAACAGATTTGGAAAATCAGGGTTATACACGGTACTGATGCCTGCGCTGAAAGAAAACGCAATCAATTAACGACAGTTAAATCTAATGATTCTCGTAGGGTTACAGAAGTTCGTTGGGTCGCGGAAGCAGTCCATGGAAGGGCAAAAATATCGATTCCTTCACGAATCATTGGACAATAAGTTACTTCCTATGTTCATATGAGTTATGAATATGTTTGATTATAATTCTAGTAAGTGTACTATATTATAGTGCTATAAATTTCAATATTTTGGATTTTCCGTTTTTTAACAATGACGAACCCTTTTTAAAATTTTCAAAAAATTCAGACACACTGTCTATAATAATATGTTGCAACTGTGAAAAACTGGGAGTGGAGCCTTTTTAACTTCAGTATAAAATCGGACTTAAAAATCTTTTTTAATTTTTTTAAAGCCCTAAATGTAGCACAAAAATTATGAAAAAATTTACAAAAACTTATTATATTATTTATAATCTTCATAATTTTTTTCATAATTTTCTATGAACTAAAAAAAAAGTTATGGTTAGAAAACCAAAAAAACTTTAATTGCATATTACTACCCTAATAATAGGGGTAGGAGATTTAAACTTACATTGAAATGGTACTTTTTGATGCTCTATCGAATGCCGCTTTACATGTTTCAATTGGTGCAAGGGCACTTTTCACCATCTTATCCGGCTATACCCTTTACTTAATTTATTTTCCTTTCAACAGATAATAAATTTACACTGAATCGGTTCAAAAAAATTATAAGCTAAGCATAGTGCATAATAAATTTTTTCAACAATTTCGAAATGGGATTAAATAGACAAGTACGGAAATGGACAATAACAGTTATGTAAGTATGGTGTTTATAGAGACATGTGTTCGTGGTTGGATAGACAAAGTAGCGCAATCCCTGAGACTCGCCGGGATATTTATGGCCCGAGGGTCACAAGCCATTGCTCCTGCCGCATTATTACCCAACAGGGTTTATATTCGATTGTGTAGACGTTCGCAAAATATATACACCTGTTGGAGTTCCTGTTGCTCAAAATATTGCCCTTACTTAATTGTTTATTGCTTCTATAAAAGAGGACTTGATTTCTTAATCTTGAAAATTTATTGATGCATTTATATCTTCCGCCCCGAGATATTGACTTTTTCTTTTTGTTTGAATAAATTACTTTGGCGTTATCATGCCGTCTACAAAAGTCAACTCGAGTTGGGTTTTAACAATGTATAACTATAATCTACATGGTATAAGAGTGACTAATAGTAGGTATCCGGCGGAGAGCCAGCGACATGAAAAAGCTTATCATGATGATAATCGTAATAGTTTCTGTGGCACTTAAATACACTTTACACGGCAAAAGAAAGTACCTATCCATTAAGCCCGCCACTGGGTAATCTGCCAAGTGGTGTCGATAAACAGATGGGCGGGCAACTTGCGGATTGGCAAGTTTTCCATACTAATTAAAATGTTATATGCAAATTCCAATTTAAAATTATAGGTGGGTATTATCTTAACGAAAAATGGGTTTTAAACATGGCCGATGATACAGAAATTAATATCTCAATTTAATATTTTTTACTCTTCCTCTAACCTCCTTCATGTTACCATTTGTTTTCTTCCATCCGATCGAATGGCAAAATAATTTGTCTGATTCTTCATGATTTTTTTAATCAACTACCCACACAATATTTGAATTTCAAGCTCATGGTAACCAAAACAAAACTCTATCACCGAACTTCCTCCTGATCAAATTGGATGAAATTCAGGAATTTATATAAAAATAGAACAGTGCTTGCTAATTAGAACTGCACCCCCATGAAACTAAATAGTTCAAATACTTTTTTGTAAATATGCGTTTGCAGATGCAGCAGATGGTAGTACATACCTGTGGGTTATATTTTAACGAATAGCATATCATTCGTTCGAATGAAATTACAATAAATTAAATAAAACAAAAATATGACAAATGAAAGAATACAATTTTAAGTGAACATGATTTTTGTCCTCAATGGAATATTCTTTGAGAGCAACAGATTTATTAAAAATATTGGATTGTATCCAAAACTGAATTCAAAGTGCGAAAAAAAATTTAGCGTCTTTTCATTGTGCGATACCGCAAAAAAGTAGGTTTTCAATTTGTGTCGCTAAATAATTTAATTTGCATCGACAAAAAATTCCACCGACTAATTTAAATATTAATTTCTTTAAACGTGGAATATGAACCATGGTACCAATAATTTGGCAGCTGCAACTGGGAGTTGCGACGATCCGAAACCCGACGCTCTGAACCGCTGTTACAATTTCATTGTTAAGTCTCGATTTAAATTTCGCGCTTTTACACTGAAAAAATTTTGATAAAATTAACGGCTCGACGCAGAAAGTGACATAATTATTTAAGCATTTTGATGATGAGGTTTTTATCGCAGAAATAACTTGAACAGAAAAAACGTTTTTTAAATTCATTAAAAACAATCTGTCATTTTTAATTACTTACATCATAAATTTTATGGAGCCCCCCCGAAGGAATTGTAATGCATTCAACTTATCTATGAGTAATATTTTTGTTTATTTTAATTCATTAAAATGTTTTTTTTAATTTAGTAGTAATTTCAAGTAACCGTAAACACAAAATTTTAATTTCGTGATATTGTAGGATAAGCGTTTGTTATTTCAAAATATTTTAATTTTAATTGCAAAAAATCGTCACTTATCACTTCTAGAAGTGTTGTGAAAAAAAAGAAAAAATTTCCCAAATTGGATGTTATTGTAGAATCAAAAATTAACCATTATGACCTTACATAATTTAATCGGCGTTCACACTGATAAAAATTTTAGTTTTAAAAATATTACATTTGGTTTGCGCTTACGTGTCGGCACATTGATTATTGAATTTTGTTCATGTGAATTTAGTTTGGGAAGAAATTGCGTCATAATTTAACTTTCTATTTTTAAAAATTATAATTAATGTGGTTACTACCTAATAACATAGACAAAAATTTTAAATATCAAAACTAAACAAGTAAGGTGTAAGAATAATTTTGCTGCACACTTTTATAAAGCACTTTTATACCACACCCTAATAATGTTCCCGTTTCACGGAACAATAATTACCAAGGCTGAACATTAATAATTTATCAAACGACATAAATATAAAAATTCATTTTCTCGTTAAATTAATTAGAAGGTGTAAGATATCTCCAATAAACAAGAAAATTAAAATTTAAATAATGCAAGTGGAACGCCCCCGATATTTAATTTGCAAATTCTACTCAAAGAAAATTGTGAAAAAACATAATTAAAAAACTTGGTTAATTATAGAACTATTAATGTTGTCTGAGGTGTGAATTAATGAGACTTTTAAAGTATCTATGACATAATTGGTTTTCAATTAATAAATTTACATACTACTTATATTAATTAAAAACTCATTTTTTAAAAATCGTGATCTAATTTTTTTGGTCTGAAAATATTTAAAAAGTAAGGGGGCACGCCAGAAGAGATCCGATTAAAAATCGGGTAATTTTCTGGGGTTGACTTGAAGTTTTTCGAAAATGGATTACGATATATTTTGATGAATGAAAATTATTCAAGCCTAATAATCTCCAATTCAGGTAAGGTCATAAACGCATGAAGTTTATGATGTGAGGATATTCCCATTAATGTTGCACCCTACTTGAATTTTAAATTATGAAAGATAAACTTTGGCAGATTTATGGGAAATTTATTATTGTGTGTTTATTTGATTTTGTTTGTATGAGTCCATATAAAAGCAGTTTGTACCTTTCTTTTGAGGCGTTTTAGAACTTGAAATCGAGCCCTCGAGCAATATTCATCACAAACCTATTATTAACTCATTCACGATTTTCTTCTGTAATTGTTGTATGCGCGTATACATCTATATAATAACAAATTTTCGTTTATTTATTCGGTTTTAGTGAATATTTCCGATTTTTGAATGGACCTAAAGTGACCGTTCAACTTTGGATGCTATTCTTAAAGGTCGTGTTAGAGCACGACACTCGCTTGATTTATGGTTCTCAGTCGACCAAAATAAAGCCCTTCGTTCTGAGTGACACATTTCAAATTTATTTTGCTAATATTATATAGAGACATAAAACTACTTACTTTGTCCTAAGTGAACTCGTTTCATCCACGGGTAAATTTGAGGCGGGCTTTGCGCTTGAGAATTTTTTGAATTGCCCGTTCCTGATTTTTCATTACTAGATGTCGAGCTTGTGCTCGATGCAGGTGATGATAAATTTTGAGACACCGTCGATGAGGTTGTCGCTTGTTTTCCTGGTGGAGACGTGCTAACCGACAGAGGGGAAGTTAAACTGGAACTTTTTGAAGTTATAGTTGCATTATTGCTACTAGCCGTTTGAGTGTTGGACATTGGGGGTGTACTTCTAGTAGGTTGTGCGGTTGTGCTTAAATCTTGCGGCGATGCAACTCCCGTGGAAGAAGTCGAATCTGCATATTTACAACTTGCGGCCGCACTTATTATTCCCGGACTCTGCGCCCCCGAATTCGGATGATGTAAGTGAGTCGAAGTTCCTCCAAGTCTTTGCGGTTGCAATTGGGTATAATCACCCATGGGGGGTTGCAGTCCATGTCCAGCCGCGGGAGTTGCATAGGGATGCTGATGATACTGTGGACCTACCTGTGGCGGCGAATAGCAAGCAGGAGGATAACTGGAAGCTGATGCAGCATTTGGATTATAATAATCAGATCCAGGACTAGAAACTTGATGAGCACTTTGTTCAGGAGCAGCACCGCCACGGGCCTGTTGCCCATAGCACTGTGCTAAAGAGTTCACAAATTGATAAGAACTCATCGTTTCGTTCATTCAAACAATTTTAAATTTCTACTGGTTACATATCTATTTTATAATGAGGGGGCATGTTTCACGAAAACTCGAGAGTGTACTTATTGACAACCAACCGTAATAATTAAAACAATTAAGTTTTAATGAACTGACACAATCACTGCAATGGCACTTCACGATATAATTATTATTTCCGAGATGAGTGTTATGAATAACCAACACCGAATGTCATTACGGGTAATATCATAAGTATCGAAAGTTGCTATAGTCTGCACTCAACTGAGTCACGTGGAAGTTTATATGATAGTGATAGAAATTCGCGTCGAGACGATTGCGTAGCGGCGCTACAACTGCCCAATCCCACACGTTGATTGGGTTTAGTGTGCTAGGATGCGATTCTTTGAACATCTGGTTTTAGAGGGGTAAAGAGTAATACAACAAAGGAGATGGTGTCCTTTGGCATAGCGTGTAAAACAGAGATGGTCCATAAGGTGGGGAATCCTACAAAGTAGCATGTTCAGCGTGGAAAATGTGGTTGGACGCAAGCGCTGGGTGGAGTTTTGGCGGGGAGAGAGGGCGGTTCTCAAAAGGTTCAGAAATTGATAATTTGTTGTGAATTGTTTAAGATTTGATGCTCAGCTGAGCAGTTAGTTCTTCAATCTTGTAGCCACTGGAACGTGTATCACTCACATTAAATAGCCGGTACTATTTTTGTTTGGTGTTTTTACTCATATCCATATTATACATTATAGGTAAATCGTTATATTCGCATTCTACATTTTTTTAGCTAATAATTAATTTTTTAAATAATCACTTCAAAATCAATAAAGTGTCCGAAAGAAACCATTAATAAAAAATTATTATGCAAATGGACCAAACAAAGCGAAACAATTAATGGGTATCTAAGTCTATTATGATAATTAATTAGCACTACATGCCCACTTTGATTAATTATTGTAGATCATCCTAGTATAAACACCTTGATTTTTTAAATATATACCCGTGTGTATCCACTAACGTCTTCCGTAAATTAATTTTAAGTTACCTTTTCCAATGCCCGACTAACAAGCGTGTGGCAGTAGTGCCGCTCGTAACTCATGGGGTCTTTCAGGAAAATTGCGGCTACCAAATAAATCATTTATCCGACGAATCCTTTTAACTAATACACTTTAGTGTTTTTAAATTGTTCAAGAGGTGATTCCACTATTTAAATAATTATATGGTAATTTGTGATCGTTTTAAACAGTAAAACGTAAATATAGTAAAGGGTTAATTTTTTTAAAATTAATTATTGCTAAATATTATTTGGGCCGTTTCTTTTCCATTAGTTTATAATAGTAATTGAAGTAAAATAAATAGGTATAGCTAATTATTATTGCATACGAATTTTTCTAAAATATTGAAATTAATTTTAAAAAATATTCAATTTTATATTATCTAATTAAAATTATTAATTTAATTAAATTTGCAATAATAAAAGCAAAATATTTGATAAACAATGGAAAATATTTCAATAATTTTGAAATATATTTTCAGTATTCCGATATGAGAGATGAAACATTTTCAGTTATCAAATTAGGGGAGACCGGTGTTGGTTAATTTTATTTGTAAAATTGTAATAAAAAATCATAAAAATTTACTTTGTTAATATTAGAACGTGTGATAATATTTTTTAAATAATTTCATCAAAAAAATAAGTAGAAATAGAACAATGAAGCAGCATAGCGCAATTATTAGGAAAATATTTTACAATATTTTAGACAAATAACTATAAATTCAATTCATTTTGGTTGGCTAGTGGTAACTTTGGGGGTGACTAGGTTCGCCCCCCCCCTTGTTGCGCCTATGCAGGTGGGTGTGAAAAGTGACAGCAATAAGAATTGCCTAATATAGCAAATACTATAACGTCTAATATATTTTTTTCAAAATAAATTTAAAAATATCCAACAGCTCTTCTTCTGAAGCCCCAATATCTTAGTGATTTTTCTCCAGCACCTTGGGCTTTGAAGAAGCCAAAATGTATTGAATGTTTTATCATTTAACAATAAAACAGAAATATTCCTGTTTGTTTTTTGTTTGTTAGCATTAGAATAATATGACTGATGTCAACTTCCATCCAACCCTAATTTAAGTCAAGAAATTTTTATCATGATAAACTGCACCAGTTTTTTGTTTTATTTATTCCATTTCCAAGCAAATTATTTTTGCTAACTGTGCTTTACGTGTAACCGAAGTCTTTATTTGCTAACTCAATATAATTATTATGTTACATTTTGTTACATCTGGCAGCTCGTAATCTGTTATAGTAGAAATTAAAGTGTAATTCTTCCTATTGCAATTGCAAAACTTTAAATATTTCTTAGTTGGACACTGGGGCTATTCTACACCCTGTATACTATAGACCCAATATAATAAAAAAAATTTTTAAAGTAAATAATACATTTGTTGTTATAAGTAGTGTTAATTGTTGGCTACATCAATAAACCATTTTTCTGAGTGTACCAGATTTCTATTTAATAAATTCAACCATGGACAGTCTTTATATGTTTATTTACATTTTCGAACCCTTTGTTAAAATCATAACTTTGAAAATTCTATACTTAACTAGAAATATTTACAAATTTTGTAAATTTGTAAATGTGTATTTTATAATTTTTTGTTAATCTTAAAGAGAATCTAATATTAAGACAGACACTTCAAGCCCGTTGATAAAATATTCACAGCAAAGTACTGATTACAAAACATGCACACAATGCATTGGTTTCCGGAACGGGGGTGTACGGTAATGTATAATTATTAGAAATATTGGATAAAAGGCAAATAAAACAAAAAATCATTTTCTGGGTGTTCTCCTGAATAGCGCTTTGACCTGGGAACCTCATATCAAATATTTAAATGGGAAATTATCTACAACCATTTTTTGCCCAATTTCAAGTTTATTAAGAAACCAACTGTCAAAGACGTTTCTTAAAACAGTACCTACCTATATAAAAGTTGTTCCTCTGCAAAATATCGTACGCATAACATTAAACTGGGTAAATTTATCCCATGCTGTTTGAAAATCAACCATTGGTATAAGAAAATAAGAGATGTTCTTTATGAACAATTAAAATTCTACATTATCTACGGTAAAAATTAAAGGTTTCTTACATATTTTTTTATTTTAGAATTTATTATATTATTTCATAGAGTTAATGTCCTTAATTTCAAATTTTCATATAAATTATTGTAAAAAAAACCTCATTTATGCTGTAAATATTTTCTCTGGTTCAATCAAATCGCACTCTATCAAGATATCCCTGTATATAACTTACCCTGGTCTCCCTATCGAAAAGTATTCTGTTTATACTCAAGGGAATCATTATTTTAACTAAGAAAGTAATACACCGATGACGATGCTACACCGAGAAAAAAAATTGGTTATCACAGCAACAAATTTTAACAAAATTTGAATCCATCACAGATAATCGGTATTTGTTGAATATGTAACCTTGTTATGAACACTAATATTGTGAATTGCTCTAACAGATGCGAATTGCTACTGCAACATGAAAAATTGTTGAAAAGTCAAATAAAATTTGTAGGGTAAAAACCTCGGTAAAAACAATATAAAAAAAAACGAAGAAAAAAAACATGGAAAAAAATATATTTGTTCTAAAACTAAATGAGCATTTTAAAATTATATTGCATAATTTTGCTTTTATTTTGTATTAAATTCATTGTATCTATACTTAATTGCCTTGGTAATTGAGATTTGTTAATTCAATTATTATAACAAAATTAATTGAAGTCGATATATCAACTTATACATAAGAGCACAAAATTAAGTACTATTAAAAATAATAAGCATAACTAAACTAATTAAATTTAAAACATATCTAAAAATAATAACTGTCACGATAATTCATTTTCTTTGGCCATGAAATTCCAAATTCAAGATTTTTATTTGTCCATCTTTCAAGAGATGACAGGAGAATTGAGTAGGCACATCAAAAAATAGTAAAATATTATGTATTTTTACATATTTGGAAACATTTTATACTTTGTATTTTTAATATTTAAATTTTATTAGAAAAATCAGAAAAATCATACTGAAAATCATAGGCAAATTATAGAAGTATAGAAAACTTATGTTTATAACTTCTTTTTTGTTCGCTATTGATAAATGCTGGAACAAATCTGTATTGACTGAAGAACTAAAAATCGTTATACCTAATAATTATGAAGCAAATTAACTCATCAGAAGCAATCAATAATTGTTTCGTGTTCAGACTGAAGCTTGATCAATAATAATAACCGGTATATTAAGATAACCAAAACAGGAATAAATACTTTACAGAATTAAATTAAATCTAATTTCTCAAATAAAATTTAGGTAGATAATATGAAGATGAGTAGCGTCGAAAACAGCGAGTATGCGGCTGTGCACAAAATGTGGATTATTTGGAGCTAAGATCATTGCTTATTTCACAACACAAAATATTTTTATTATTTTTTAAAATTATTAGTTCTCGGGGTTTAATTCACTTACCTTGGCTATCTGATTGTATATGTTTTGATTTAAGTTTTTATGATATGCGTAATTAGGGGGGCTTAGCCACCCAAAATCACAGTTATCCTCACAAAATTAATTCACTGAAATCAGTGGAGAGGCATGAAAAACATTTGAAAACAAGACGTGCGGAACCAAAAAAGCGTCTTTATCATTTGTAGCCCCCCAAAATATTACCACTAGTTGCGCCTATATGAACATTAGGCGCTATGAATGGTTTGTTACAACAAAATTTGGAGCATTGATGAATAAATTCATAATCCAATAAATTTTTACGAATAATACGAAATTTGTTCATCAACATATTTTTGAATGAATTTTCTCTGTCGGCACAAATTTTGTTTCAGCAAAATTCTTAGTAGTAATGGCACTAGCACCATCCTTGTTTTAGAACACGTAATACTTACTTGAACACTTACAAATTTTCTAGAAAAATCCTGTAGGATTCCTTTTATAGTTTCGCCTTTCATGTAAATTCTAATTTTCGTCATATCAAATTGACCACACGATTGCGGCGATACAATGCAGTTGCTTTATTTTTTAATTATTTTCTTCGTGTTCTAAGTGTAAAATGCGGCAAAAAGTATCAACTAACAAAAATAATTAATCCGTAACTAACTCAGCTAAGTAAAATTTTGCAATACACCAAATTTTATGGCAATTATACCATGGCTTCTACTTTAGCATATTTCTTTGTTGAAATTTATCTGGAAATATGTTTTGGAGTATGATGATTTTAGGTCGTTCTTATCAGTGATCCGATAATCGTCACCTTTTTGACCCTTGGTGAAAAGAGATAACTTAAACTTAAATTTGCGCAATTTAAATAGTGATAAATAAATATTTCATTCAAATCAATATTATAATACAGCTGCGTTTTCGAAAGAATTGTTTTTTTTTTATTTTTTAAATTTGTTAAATTTTGGGATGCGCGATAAGTTCGCCAGTATTTGCTGTTTTGATAAGAGTAATCTCATTTTAAAACTAAAATTGAAGCTGCCTCTGTGTTCCTCGCTGATTTGGATGATTGTTGGATATATTGTAGAGCATCAAAAAATTAGAGACTCTTATGTTTTTTGTAGTTGACAAACCGATTTAGAGCGTGTAAAGTGTAAACTTTCCAAAAATATCATTTTTGGATTTTTATGTAAAAGGAATCTTTTTTTATTAAATTAAAAATTCAGAAATTTGGTTTCTCTTAATTTTCGATGCTGTATATTTCTAGATAACGTAATATCCAAAAATTATATAAATAAAATGGTACCCCAAATGTAAGATTAAAATATTATTATAAATAGAAAACAATACTTAAAAAATGCAGAAAAATTGCTTTTCCCAAAATGTAAAATTAAATCTATTTAAGGATAAATTCCGTAATTCAAAGCAAAAAGTAAATAGCAACTGGGTGTCTTAAAAGCGGATATAAAAAAAATTATTTTTCTACCCTTAAAATTGAAATTTGCTGTTTAATTGAAAAGCAATATTAATACATTTTTCATGAGCATATTAGAACCAAGTTTACTTTTAACAGATAATTTTGTTTTTAACAATATGTATTTGGTTGTTTTTAATTGTTTTGTTAATTATTGAGTAATTAAATAAAATGCGTTTGAACCTGATATAGGTATATCGGATATTTTTACAAAAGGAATCAAAATAAGATATATTACGTATTTCCACTTTTTTGACGTTTCCATTCACTGTTTCGACTAGACAGTTTGAGATATGAGTTATTAATTGAACAATCGCTCAACACTTTTCTTAAAACGAAAATAAGATTTCAAATGGCTTATATAGGTAATTCTTTTAATGCTTTTCTGCAGATAACATAATTCCTAAATATTTATGATTATTTAAATAAATACACAGATATTTCGATCGTAGTAGATTAAATACGGTTTACTTGGATTAACTTTGCTAAACCTTCAGATAACAATAGAAATTGACACATTGGGGCGACATTTATACGATCAATAGATAATATTTTCACTACTTTCAGTTTCAGTAATAGTTTTTAGCCCAATATAATATAGTGGTATAGTGGAAAATTTAAGTTGTGGAATTGTTTTTTTAAAAATATTGAAAAGTATTTTTTTTCAATCTGGTTCAACATTTTTTCACCTACAGATAGATCTCGCTTTATCGTTAAATTCTACCTACCTGAAAGAAAATTTGGAAATTATCTAACGATTAAAAGGGCCAAGGTGGGTTCATGCGGCCCCCCTTTGACAACTCCGCTTATTACAAATTTTGAAAATCCATTCTATTTCTCCGAAGGGGGAGCAATTGCCAAAGAAATCTGGTACAAGTAAAAGTAAATTCAATAAAATCGCAGGAATACAAAAAATGAATTTTTTTTATGTTTTTAAATCTCCATATTTTCGAAGAGAAATCTTACGGCAATCAGCAGGACATCTCCAGAAGATTTCGTAATTAGAAATATTGTGTACAAGTACCTACCTACCAGTACCTACCTGTAAATTATTGTAGCTAGTCATCATAAGTACTTAACGCGGTGTTCCAGTATAGTAGTTGCAGTATCGGTACCTGAGAGCTGGGTCCCGATTTTCGAGCAATCTTATTGGTTTAAAAATATTCTAAACTTTCCAAATTACTACAGAATTTGGTAGGATGACAAGATACCTATCTAACTATAATTATGGTTCACAATAAACATGGTTCACCTAAAAGTTTTTACTCGTTCTAGATCAAGCTTTAATTGTTGAATTTACAGGTGCAAATTGGCTCCACCTTAAGTAAAAAGGACCCACTCCTAGTTCATCCAAATCAAAAAATCTGACGACGCTGCTGCTATTATGCCACCCTAAGATAAACCTAGGTTACAGAGTTTTTCTAACTGGTTTAGGTATACAATCATCTTTTACTCTTGTGGTACCTTGGTACTGTTTACTTACCGTTAGATAATTAGCTCTTATAATTGACTAAAAAATTAAAGTTTTAACGTGTCTGCTATCGAATCTTATAATCTCTATGCATTGTTGAGTGTTGTAGGTGATGCTTAGCTACGTAGATTAGATACACCATAATTATGTGATAGCATCATAATAATAAATAAAGTATGTAAAACAAAGACGATCATAGCTAAAATTTCTAAATCGGGGGGGGGGGGGGATAATTTTGAAAATAATCAAGTTATTCACTATATTAGTTTAATAAGTTTTAAAACGCTAGTTTGAAGAGAGTCCCCTTTATGATCGTTCTGGGATTATATGAATAGGTTACTTAATTTTTTGAAGCTATCTATATTTAAATATTCAGTATATTAATATAAACCATATTTATGTTATTCGTGTGTTTTATTAAATAATCAAAACAAACAAAATTAATTATATACAAATAAAAATTTATTGATTACAAAATAAGATAAATAAGAAATACTTGAAATGGAAACAATGTTTTTCGTGTTTCCGACATAGTTAAATAATAATTACTATCATAGAAACATTATTAGAAAAAAAAAAAGCTGCTGAATAATTACATACGCGTATATTTTCCATAACAACATCTACTGAAAAATTATGAAAAACTAACAATTCCACTGCAGAATATCGGAATTTTTTTTGTTTTTTTACAAGATGTAAATATTTGAAAACTCTCTGAAAGTGAAATATGCAGTTTAAATCTGAGAAAAACTAAGCATTGCCCGTATTCGCATGGGTACAGTCCGTACCATTGTCAGAAACATCTAGTTAGGTTAGCACTCTACTGGAAGAAATTATTGAAGTGCTTTCAAAATTTAGCTTATGCCAAATGTAATAGTTTTTGCACAGCATGTCCCACCAAGTGCCCACCCAAAATTTGTACGAAATCTGAAGGAAATGTTAATATGTAGTAAACCGAAATTATTTTTACAGTTTTATTTTGTTTAATTTATAAATTTTGTATGCCACCCTAAATATATTGGGTCCAAATTGTTCCACCCATTTCAAAATACTGTACAAAATTTGCTTTCAGATTGATTACGAGCTCTTGATTTTACAAATTTTCAATTGTATGAAACAAACCGAGATAACTTTTTTAAATTTTGCATAAAACGTTGTGACGTCACAAAATCATGTTTTTAATTAAAAAATAATGAATTATGTAATTAAATTAAAAAGAAAGGTATTAAATTACTAAAAAACATCATAAGTTCGTAAATTTTTTATTGAAATTTTGTGCAATGTATAGTTTAGCGAAATGGACAATTCTATTTCACGTATTGTGGCTGCAGGACAATTTATTCAAGATTGCTGAAACATTAGATTATCTTCTGAGAGATTTATTCCTTAATTTATTTAGAGAGGACAGAACTGATATTGGATATTACTATTGACGTGTTTTTGAGTTTGTTGCTTATAGAGGAAAAGGTTACTTTAAGCTGTGAAGTGCAGATAAAGGTTGAGGTCATAACTAACATTGGTAAGTTGCAAATCACTGGGCTCCTTAGCCTATTAGACCTTCGTTGCAGTTTGATACACAGCATTAACTTGATAATACCACTGTTGAGTTACGAATGAGTAATTAATTGAGTTAATGGCTGTCGGAATACCTCGGTAATATTGGGGTGCCTAATCTTAAGTGCAGTTTACGTTATAGGATTACCTTTATGATTTATCATAAGAGAAACCATAAAACACAGCATTCTTAAAATTATAAAAAAATTATATTGAAAAATACAAGATCAAGTGATGTTAGGAGTCTGGGAGAGGAAGGTGCTAAGAAAAATCTTTGGTGGAGTAAGAGTGGAGGAGGGGTGGAGAAGGCGAACAAATGAAGAACTGAGAGAATTGTATGAACCTGACATAGTGGCGGTAGTGAAAGCCCAAAGACTGAGGTGGCTTGGTCACGTCTCAAGAATGGGGAAAGAGAGAGCGACATCCAAGGTGTAGGAAAGCCAAGTGGATGGACGAGGAAGAAGAGGTAGACCACTACTCGAATGGAAGGAAGATGTCAATGCAGATATACGAAGTCTGAACTTGACAAATTGGAGAGAAAAGACAAGAAATAGACAAGAGTGGAGAAAAATAGTAAATGAAGCTATGGGCCTTCAAGGCCTTTAACGCTGTTAATTATTATATATAAACCATACTTTATACTTTCTCCTATGATTTACAGATTGGACCCACAAACTTTGTTGAGTTCTAATAATAATAAAAGCACAAATCGCTTGCATATGTGGTTAGTGGTAGTAAATTACGTTTTTGTACCTTCAAAGTAGGATGTAAAATCAATATATATGTATATTCTAAAAGGACACATTCTGAGCTTTCCGCCTACCCCACCGGTTATTTCACAATTAAATTTTAAAAATCAACTTTTTTAGTTGAATTTTTTAAATCCAATGGCTGGTTAAAATCTCATACTGTGAACGGTACGTGTGTTCGACGTAATAGATACAGGAGCCTGTTTTACTGGAGCCACTTTCAGTTCACTTGCAGCAGTGCGACTGGTAACATCGTTTAATAAATTTATTTTAAATTGCATTCTGTTAATTATTGCTGAATTTAAGTTGAAAACTAAGAATCCCGCCTTTCGAAATCATTAATTTTCCAGTTCGATCGCGCCCCAGGAATTCTTTTAAATTGTACGCTCCGAGCGCTACGGGCTCTTTTGACAAGCGCCACCACGGCAAATGTCGGATGCACTCTAAAATCCACCATTTTTAAGTACTACGATAATAGAAAATTTAAATTTTATATATTTTGTAATTAAAAATTTTGTAAAATATTTATGAAAATTTGGAAAGACTGTTGGACTGTATATATAAAACATATAAAACGGAGGATAATCCAACAGTCTATTATAACAGATTTACACCTACTTCTTCATTAAATTTTATCGATATTGCATAATATGCATTATCAAAAATTTCTTAAAATACAGCCAAAATTATGAAAAATCTAAAAATTGTTTCAAAAACAAATTTTTTGTGAAAATCAAATGTCAATGCGAATTTTATTGAGATTTGTTTGAAAAATAAGAGGTCTTATAAAAAATTCTGCATTCAAAGTTAAAAACTGATAGTAATCTGTAATTAAGTTTGTTTATCTCCCTGTGAGAAAAATTTGACAAGTTACGGCTATTTGTTGTTAAAAAATCGCATTTTTATGAAAATCAAATTTTACTTATTTAAACTGCATTTATTATTTATTTTTTAATAGGATACATAAGGTAGATATATATTATTTTATTCATTAAAAATAATTTTTATAATTAAAATAATACCTTAATCCTTAATAATAATTAATTAATAAGAATTAATTAGCCTTAATGATCTTAATTACAGCTTTTGAATTAGTCATCTTATTGAAATTATTATTATCTTATTTGTAGTATTACAAACTAAATAGTTAATTTATGTTCTTAAAGTGTACTATCGCAACTATAGAGTGTATTCAGGGTTTCCACTCATTTTTCAAAAATATTTCCCTGACTTTTCCAGGTTTTGCATGACTAAAATTAAAGATTTTCATTGACTTTTTGAACTTTGATAAAATTTTGAAATTGTAAATTCTAATAATTTACAGAAATAAAACAAGTAATTTTAACAATTAATTTTGTTTTTTAAAATTTCCCAAAAATTCCCTGACACAGAGTCTAAATATCCCTTACTTTCACTTAAAAGTTTAAAAATCCCTGACAAATTTAGCATAATTTAAAATTCCTTGACTTTTTCTGATATTCCAGGTTTTCCAGACGAATTTACCACAACTGCGTGTATATACTATTTGCTATAAATGCAATCCATATCTTGGGTTGATGGCATTTTGCATAATCCGACCTTATTTTCAAATATTATCTGAAAGGTACTTTATCAACTTTTTAATTTAAAATTTTAATTACATAAAAATTAAACTAATTATAAAATTTCAAAATCTTATAAAACTTTTGATTAAGAAATTATCATTTTGAATTTCTCCTTCTGAATTTTCTATAAAGAGAAATACGTCCCTTTCGTTACCTTACGCACTAAAAAATTGATTGTTTTGGCGGGATCCCTTATTTAGTGCGGGTAATCCGGACACCACTTTAGACCCTTTCGAAATTGTCGGTTATTCGATTTCACTAACCCACTTCAGTACTTAACAATTAATTTTGTTCCGAATATTATTTACTTAGAATATAATATATCTTGATTTTCTTAACGAACCAAGTAGGTAGGTAATTATCGCTGAAATTATCTTCCCCTAATTTTTTTTTGAATTTCTTGCTGGAAGCTAGAAGAATTTTTAGGTTTTATTTGATTTGTTTCAGGAATTAAAACCATTAGCTATCATTTATAAAGTTTCAGAAAATTGCAGTTCTCAATTACTTTCATCGATTTCATTTGGTATTTTATGAGTAATTGTAAACTTAAAGTCAATTTTACAATTTCCGTTCATAACCAGAAGAGTGTACGAGTGAACGTGTGTGCACGTGAACGAACAGTGTAATTTCGATTTCCCAGTTCGTGTCGTATTAACTCATTGTTTGTTTTTGTAGTAGTCGTCTATAATAATTAATCCATAATTTCTTTATTTTTTACTTGAAACCGGAACGTAAGCAATAATAGTTTACTGTAATTTTAAATAAAATAATTGGGGAATATTTTCAATGTTTTACCTATTATTAGTGTCGGTGTTTTGGATGTTTACTGGAAAATATAATTTTTCGTTGGTCGATTTGTAGTCTCGTGTGACATTCTCTCACCAACATTTCAATAAAACCCTTCAAGTATATACTATGAAATAATATTTTCTGACACCATTTCTGCGTATTGCTGGAAAAGAGTAAGTTTGAAAATGGCAGATCCATCTTGCGTTTGACAGGGTAGTCGGGTAATCCATCAGCCCTCTGCCCCCGAACATCCCTTTACGACCCAGAGCTTTGTCGGACCCGCGACCCTCCTCACCTCCTGTCAGGGTTAGTAGAACACGTCACTGAACCTATTATGTACCAATACACACCCCTACGTTGCATATTCACGGGCCACGCCGCACATCTGGTCTAATGGAAGTGTGCTGTTTCCAATACCACGCAAACCGCTACCTATAGTTTACCGAACACCAAAGAGTTTATTCTAAACCAAATTACACAATTAATCAAACGGGGATAAAGAAATTGTTTTATCAAAAATCGATACCCCCAATCAAAATGGAATAACTTATTTGAGAAGCAAAAATTAACGCCATCGATTGACTGTGCATATACAAACTCCTCCACCAAAATAGTAACGTTCCGCTTCCGCGACCATTGATTGAATTTAGAACTTATTTTGCGGTTAACTGTTTTTGCAGTACGTTGTTCCTAAAAGTTTTGATTGCTTTTAAAATACTTTGATTAGTTATACTCCCTCTAACGGAGTAACGACTATACAAACAAACAATTAAATATTATTTTACTTGCTTTATTTTTAACATTGATTACAATTACTCAAAAATTTTTAAGCAAAAAATTGTCAAATGAATATTCTTTAAACACTACGACGGGCGCATGATAAATTGAACGGTGGACAATACAAACCATTAGGAAGTTCAATAATGATGATTAAACTACCTCTCCCCTAGAAGATCGACCATTATCGGTCCATCAGAGATCTGCTGCTTATCAAGTCAGCACAGCACAACTTCTGTAACAAAACCATGAATCAACCATCTAAAAATGTCTAAGCATTGCTTTATAAAGCACACATTTATATTTCTCTATTTACTTAGCTCATATATAATTCAAACTATTCGGTCTAACATAAAAAAACCTTTCTTTTTCTTACTTATGTAAATTTCACTTATCAAATTATGTTAAACTGTCGTTTGAAAATTTTAAACCGCCGTTTATTGAAAGTAGAATAACAATATGACAATGCAAAACAAATCCAGTCTGTTATAGATAACGGTAAAATCAATTAATATCTCGTTCACTTAAAAAAATCTATAAAATATTTTTCTGTTATTAAAATACAAGATAAGATGTCAGGATTATTATTCCAGCTAATCCATTTAAGCAAATTAAAGCCTTTAGCGTTGGTGTATTTCCACGTTATTTACATTTCTCTTGTTCGAACAATAATTATTATATTTGTTTTGCATGTTAACTGTATGTAATCATGTAATGTTAGTCTAGTAAAATTATTTAAAAGTCGATTAGTGTAATGTCGGCTTGTACGTGTTCAAAAATGCAGTTTTTCAAATCCATCTTCAGGCTCCCAAATAAAATTTATTTTCGCCAACCAAATCATCAAAATAGTAAAAATAGGGTTGCCATCATTAAAAAAGGTCAATGATCTGGAAGTAAAAAAATATCAATCAAGAAAAGAAAGCCGCGTGTAGGATTTTTTTTCAATAAACTTTTCCTTTCAAAGCATTCAAAAATAAATTTGTTGCATTGCATATCAATGAAAAAAGTGAGTCACTTTCAAGCTTTTTTATTTTGTTTGCTGTTCTATATTCGACTAAATATTAATCACTTTTTTTGAAATAAAAAAGTAACAATTTAAACAATTTAAATTAGTATAAAGAAATCAGACCACAAGTAAAACTTGAATCACGACAATGAAAAGTTTCTGCTTTACTCTTTTACTGTCAGTCGTTATTTATGATGGTCGAAAGATGCAAGATTAAAAACACAAGTATGACATGCGTATACTGATATCAGATAAGTGTTTTTGTAAAATATTTTAATAGATTAATGATACTTAGAATATGTCGTATAACTTTTGCATACCGTAATTTATTCTTTCGAGTAGTAACTTAAACCAACAAGTCAAAAAAATTCGCAAAAAAATTAATAAATCATATTTTGTTGATTTTTCAAGATTGCATAACCAATCGTAGCAGTAAAAATTTGCAAAACCAGACGATTTTTTCTTTCCAAATTATTTAATACCCGATATATCAGTATTAATTAGCTGATCGATAGGAAAAGGTTAAAGTAAATCTGATCAAATTCCTAGTTATGATTTATAATAATTGTTGAATCATTAAAAATTATGGCTACGATTAAGATATCAATAATGTATTATATCTTAATTAATTTAAAATCAATAAATTTGTTCACTCATTTGCATAACAAATTTAAATAAATAAATAAATAAATATGCTTGTCAAATGCAAGTGTAATAATAAATTTGTCAGCGATTAATAAAATACAAACTCACTTATAAAATTTTTAGGCTTTTCTAGCCTTCATATTGGTTAAATTGGGAACAAAGAACTTCAGCACAATAGTTGCCATTTTATTAAAAAGGGGGATTGCTTAGGTGTTAGAATTATTTTCAAAAATAAGTTACCATCCTGTAAAATCTGTTTCGAATAAAAGTATAGGTAACCAGTTATTACAATAATTTAAAAAAAATTTAAATAATAACATAATTATTAATTTTTAAAATTCTATATAATTGTACCCGTATCAACTTTAGTATATTTTATAACTTTATTTAATATAAACTAAATAGAAAAACTACTATTATATTTTTTATAAATAAATTATAAATAAATCATTTTTGAAATAAATATTAAATTAAGATTTATAAATTTTTTTTGTTTTAAACTAAAAACATATCTGATGACACTAAACCATCAGTGCTAAAAAAAATTTGCTTTTTTAGTGTTCATTTAACCTGTTGATTTTTGAAATTATAATTTAATATAACCACATTTTGATCAAAATTAAATGAAATTAAACGAAACATTAAACTGTAATTGTGGCATTTCTTCAATTAATTTAAAAAATATGTATTAATTATTGTTTCTTGAACAGATGGTAAATAATTGAATTTATAAAATATTTAGCTTATTCAGGATCGGGCTTAAAATAATTTAGTTACCGGTCAACACTTTTGAGTGACCCCGAGTTTTTAATTTAATCGATGTTTAATAGAATTTTATCTTGGACTGCTGGATCATTAATCTTAGTAGTCGAATAATTTGCGTATAACATTAGAGTTAAAAAATTCTTTAAACATAATACAAAGCTTTCTTATATATAAATTAATTATTAATTAATTAATTAAAAAAATAATTAATTAATTCTAAATAAATTAAGAATTTTGTTAAAATCCGAACCAAATCTAATACATTGTTTATATTTCAGGTACAGGGTATTCCATATCCCTCAGACCTCCGGTTTATATTTATCAGTCGAATTTGTTTTTATTGCAACTTTATCTACTTATCGAATTTAAGTTGCTAATCATCATTAACTACAGACTACAGCAGCCAGGATGTGCTTTTTCTTTGTCCACAGGTTCAGTATTGGCAAAGTTTTTTTTTCATCGCAATAGGTTTAATTTGAAACAAAGTAAAATTAAAATAATAATAATATTAATATACTAATCATTATGGGATTATCCGATAAAGATAGAAATTATATCAACATTTAAATAAGTTATTATTGATTAAAAACTTGTAATATTATATTTCAAATAATAGTACTATATTCGAAAATATTATTCCCACCTATTTTGAGACTTACGTAGGTTTCGGTAACTTTTACTTTTGTTTATGAAAGAAAGGGTGATTTTATAAAAATTCACTTCAAGGTAGCCGGAACTTCAATCAAGTTTATAAAAGGTTGACGCTTCAGACCTCATTATTACAATTAATTGCTGAAAATATTTTCACTAGAAAAACCAAAAAAATTTCATTCGCATCGGCAATACAAATTATACCTCTACAGTATCCGGACGTGCTTGATTGGGATTTGAACCTGACTCCATCAAAATTATAAAAAGAATATTTTAAATAATCATACTCTACTGGGGGGGGGGGGGATTTTTGGTACCGTTTTAATTTCGTCACACTGAGAAATGGCATCAGCAAAGTTTATTTTACTACAACCAATTTTTTTGTACTATAAAATTAATTTTTGGTATAATTGACTAATTCAGTTATGACAGCAAATAATAATTGTTTGTTGAGGTCGCTTTTTGCCAGTATACCTAAGTTGAAAATATATAATACTGATTTGATCAGCGAATTTGTGGATATTTTGTGGGTTAGTAGATCTGCTTGACTGATTTCGTACTAAATAAATTATTTATTCAAACTAGTTTTATTTTACTTACTTATATACTTGCCACTGATTGTGGCAACTTGCACATATAATGCCCGATTTTTTTACCTCCAGATATCACCAAATCTATACATATTATTGTATATTTGTATAGAAAGATACAAATCTATTAGATAAATTAACTAAGTATCCAATGAAACAACAGCAATTCATATTCACAGCAATAAATACTCCCAAAAATATTCATTGGTTACTATATTTACCAGAAAATCATTAATAACACATATAAATAACTCCATTATTTATTGTCTGAATAACGCAATTAGGTTAACTTTAATATTTCCAAAATCAACCATGATGTTAAGTCAGCTATTTTTTTAAATGGTTACCTATATTTTTTTACATTTATTTTAAAATCAAATTTTAATTAATAAATATTTAATTGATATAATAAAATTCTCCCGACGACGATAAGGGTGTTCAACAAATCAAAAACGAAAGCAGAAAATGTTTGTGTGTTTAACTTACATTTTATTGTCGTTTAGCCACAAAAAATATTTGTGTAAGATTATATTATTATATTGTCCAGTTTGAATGAATTTTCGATAGAATTATTATACTTTCTGATTAATTACGTACATAAAATTGAAAGAACGACCCATTTATTTTGAAATTGTTTTATTTAGGCGCGGTAACTTGAATCTAAATAAGTTTGGTTGCATTGTTATGTCTACAATGATTTTATTTCGCGATATGAAATTTTCACTCGGCGAATAATTACAAAAATTCCACTATGCATTTTATAAAATAAATTTGCGGAAATTAATATTTAGTTTGTTAATAAAATATAACGGAAACGGCTTTTTCGCAAAGAGCTTTTAAGCGTCCCTCGTGCAAGACCAGCAACAGCGGCAAAATGTAATTTGGCCGATTTTCATTGTAAAGAAATGCAATTCTAAAATTTAAATATTTAATGAACTCACCAAATTTTCTTCTTGCAGTAAATTCACTTGAAAATAAAAATATCCGTTTTTAAATTTAGATATTTCAAATATTTTGTGATGACCCAGAAAACGCGTAGATCTCTAACGCCAGCCATGTTTAAAACTAAAATACGCATGTCCAACCCCGAATACGAAGGTGCAGCTGCTACATTTTGTAATTTTTAAACTTTCTAAAAGTATATGGGGGTATAAATAGGGTATTCTTTGATATTGCCGCATTGTCTGCAAAATTTTTCGATTTATGCGAATTATAGATTTGCAGTTTATGGTAAATTTTAATTTTGGGAAAAACAAAATAATAAATTGTTAATAAAATTTATCGTACCCACATTAAAGTTAACCTTCAAAATTACCTTCCGGCTGTGAATCAGCTGTTGCACAGGTAGATCAGAAATATAAATAATATATAGGTAGTGGAGGTCAAGATCATATTCTGCCAAATCGCTTTTTAGCGAACAGTTTTTGTATTTTTGCTACTTTTGAACCAAATTTTAGGGTACTAATAAAGTTAAATTTTGTCCTACAGAGCTAACCATTAAAATTCCTGTTTGTTTACCTGAAAATTTAAAAAAGTAGGTCAACGTGGATGCATTGTTAGGAAAGTTTCATTTTCATTATGCACCGAAGTCTTTTCGTCCTTTACGAGAGAAACTACATTTATATCTTGGGGTAATTTATCGAAACTCAAAAAGTAAAAGTGGATTATTAAATACGCAATTTTCTCATAATCCTCAAAATATTTATCCTGTCAAAATATTTTCATAATTTGTATTCATAACAAGATACAAATTGTCACCCAAAGGGGTAGTTTTGTAACCGATACCGACAGATTATTCTTGTAGTTTGCATTGTAACGCTATTTAGACCTTTCGGAACTTGACTTGAAGATCATAAATCAAAATACAGGTTCAATTGAAAATATTTATTATTAATACTTTCGGAAATTTTTGTGACAAAATATGTACAGTTATTCACCTTCTTAAAATCTATATACAATTTAATAAATATAATTTATTTTTACATATTTAAATTAATTGAAATGGCACTAACTTCACAAGCCGTTAAATTTTTTAAATAAATATTTTGATTTGGCTCAAATGTGGACAAAATTGTAAAATTTACATGAGACTAGAAGTTCCTGATATACTGTGAAGTTGCGTCATGGGTCTTCCAAGCCCCGTATCAAACGGGTTCATTTCTTGATGCATCGTCAAAAGCTCTGGCGAACTGACATCGGTAAACGGCGAATTGATCGTATTGTTTGGTGTCATCGTGTTATTCATATTTATGTCTTCCTGTTCGCTATTATCGTCGGGAAACTTATTGTCCTTTTTGGCTTTCATACGGCGGTTTTGGAACCAAATTTTTATTTGTCGTTCCGTGAGACACAAAGAGTGTGCAATTTCAATACGTCGTCTGCGTGTTAAATAGCGATTAAAATGAAATTCTTTTTCTAATTCTAAGGTTTGAAATCGTGTGTAGGTTTGCCTAGTTCTCTTGCCACCATGCATGCTATTTTCTGCTAAAACAATTTAAAAACAGTTAGAGTTAGATATTTCATTTTTAAATAATTATCAAACTTACCGTTATGAGATTTCATCCAGGGATAATAGTTTGGCGGTGATCCGTCTTTTATCGTTGGAGAAGTTCCCAAATCTAACGAGGGCAAACTGTTGGTTGAGTTGCTGGGCGAAGCCGGTGATAACCTGATATTTTCTTCGGGTTTATATGGTTGAGAATCGGATGATAAGCTCCTTTCGTTGGCATAATTTTCGCACGAGTTATTCACAAAACTATTTTGGTTCGTTGCATCACATGGTGAAGAGCTTTTCTTCTTTAAAGGTCTGGTTAAAAGAGCTCGCAACGCGGGTGAGTCATCTTCTTGCTTTTGTTCCTGAATTGGAGGTTCCAGTAATTTTGGCTCTGGATAGTTATGGTATGGTGCCCAAGTTTGAGAATAAGGTCTGGTAATATTAAAATCGTACGCGTTTTCGTTAGTTGTCGACACTACAGACGATGATATGGATGACGGGTGTGTTTGATACATTTGTCTATTTTCATATCCGACCGGAAACTCGTTTTTAATTTGGTTTCGGTAGTAGATGTCACTTTCAATCGAACAGGAGTTGGGTTCTCTTATTCCCTGAGCACCGTAAGAATTATAACCCATATTGTGGTTATTATAATCGAGTAGCGTTGGGTTCGAACGGAACTGTTCGTAAATTTGCTGCTGTTTATTCCAATAATCACTTCCACTCATTTCGTTTTTTTTTAACTTTATCACTGATTGTAAACTTTAACTCATGCCACTGCTCACTTGTTATCGCGTGTGTAGTAAAAGTGCAACTGCAATCTGTGTCCGGCTTGGCACGATTCGGGCACGTTCAGATAAATGTTAAACATTGTCAACTTTTCATAAAAGCTGGGTAGCAGCAGGAGGGGTTGCGACCCCCTAAGGTTTGTCGCTGGCTCTTTTATTTCGCCAGCTGCCCTGTAAAATTTACCCACCCCCACCTATTGACGTCTTTTTCATCCGACTTACTCGGTACTCTCGAATTATATAGAATGTGACTATAACCAATTTCGAGATTGCATTTCGAAATCTTTTTGCTTTATTGCTTTACAACATCATTTAGGCATAAGTCAATACAAAACAAAATTTATAACTTCCAGTCCTATTGGCATCGTATTTTCCATCAGGAGCATTCAGTACCTGCACTGTTAAAAGTTGTAAACTTGATTACGCAAGTGCCGAAGAAAACCCAAGCTGTTGGAAGATTTAAAATATGGATTGATATTTTTAATTACGAAAACGTTGTTAGTGGTGACTTATGCTAGTGCATCACCGTCTAAGTTAACTTCATTGTGGTATTTCCACACATTCCCCTTTGCAAAATACAACACAATAGAGATACGTGTGTATTGAGCATAATGAGATTCAGTAGCCGATATATTTGAGCGAGAACCAATCAGTTTCCCAGTTCAATCGCCTATTGTTGATACTCACGTCTACAGAGGGTGGCTTACCAAACACTTTTATTAGTACAGCATTACTCAGACATAAATATTAATGTTTTATTTAACTACTAAATAAAATTAAATAATAGAAAAATTTTTATAAAAAATTTCAATAAAATCCAAACTTTTAAATCAATTCCGGAGCTTTAAAATAAATCAAAAGTATAACCCAAGTTTTTTTGTGTATCATTATAGAGTAAGGATCATTAATAATGCTTTGCATGACAAAATTATTTACTTTACCATATAGAATGTCATAATGTAATCACTTATCATTTTAAGTTTATTCAAACAGTGGTATTAAAAGCGTTAATTTGGGTGATTTATGCTAAGGTGAGTGTCCGATCAAAAACTTAACGCTTTTCATTTACCGAAGCTCAATAGTTCTTACCTGTAATTTTTAAATTAGCATAATAATTATAAAAGTCTTACAATTAGAAGGCCGTCAGAATTATAATGTAATAATTGTAGTGGTTTATGAAATAATATTTTTATAAAACCAAGCTCGGATTAAATGATCCGTGGGCAAAATATCCATTATACAACACTTATGATAGACACATAGATATTACTTGACGTCATTTATTAGAACGGTGACTTTCAATGACTTAAATAAACCATTAAACAGATCAATTTAGAATTTTTGTAATTTAGGCGTATCCAATAATCGGTTTATTATTACGTATAGAAGAGGGTGCATCAACTAATCGAGAATATTGCGTAATAAAGTTACCAGATAATTTTATTTTTCCCAATTTTTGAAAACAATAGCTTAATCAATAAATGCGTGCTTAATGGTAAATAAAATTATGCAAATGTTTTTCTCATTACCAACGGATGGGAGCATGTTAGAAACCAAAATTGATTTGAATATGCACCCTTGCTGTTATTTGATAAATTACTATGTGTAAAATTAAAAGGTGTTAACAATAAAATCTTAAAATCATATATCCATAACGACATATTCATGAAGAGTGGGCCCCTAAATGGTCACAGATTATAACCAAAAAGAATAATTAAAAATAATAAAACAAAAAACAAATACATAGATTTTTGGGGGTAAACTTTTTGTTATTATAAATTAGATATTTTAAAATTTTATTTCGTTCAGAAAATACAATTGGATAAAATTAAAAGTTGTAATATATAAGTAAGAACAAAATGAAAGATAACATTTTTTTTAATCAAAAATTTAGTTGTAACTTCGACATCGTTGTTAATGCCAAAATTAAATTATGTACTATACCCATTTTTTTATAAGAAATTACCAAAGGAATAATAAAAATGATAAGACACAAAACCGATTCTTCGTTTTGGCACAAATCTTCACATGATGGGAACCCCGGCGCAGGCCCCTGGTCTCTAAAACGCATCTACCGGGCATTTGCTTTTTTTTTGTCGGTCCAGTTTATGGTATATTGCTTATTTCTCGAGAGCCCGAACCAAATAGTAGTTATGTACAAAATTGAAGCTGAAGAAAATTTATTAAAACAATACTTCTATTAATTTATTTGTATCTGGTAAATTCAAACATAAAAGTTTGCAAATTTTTAAAAAGCTAATTTTTAGCTCACGTTTTTTGATGAATTTTGCCTATTAGCTTTTTAACCGTTTATTTATATATACCGTATATATACCGCATATTCTTAAAAGAAGTTTTAGAGCAATAATATTTTTTTTTCTTAGAATACAATCAAATGACAAAATTAATAATTTTGATTTTTTCGAATTCACTTTTTTAATAACAGATTGCCATAACATGGCCAATTTTTGCCATTGAGATAACGCAGAATTACAGAAAATTAAATTATTTTTTACGTTGCTATGCGCCAGTTTTTGTAAAATTTTATACTTTTATCGAACAAATCGTGAAAAATACACGTAATCTTGACAGAAAAACGGAAATAATTCACTCTAAAAAAGTCAAATCGATCAATTTTTAACCAAATTACACAAATAATTATATTTGGTGTAATTTTAGCAAATTTTCAGTATTTTTGACTGTGCCTTATTGCTTTCAAAAAGGGTTGAGATTTTGGAAGCTTTAGTATAATATATTGTTCAGTAATACTTCAACATTATTTAAGCCAATTTTTAGACTTTTTCGTCAAATTTTCAAATTGCTGAAATTTTTAATCGGTTTAAGATCAAGTGTTCAGTAATAACTAGAGATGAGATTTTTAGGTTTTTACCTCTTTTTTATTTTAGCTCCTATTTTTATGATATTAGTACCAAAATTTGTTTCATGGAAAACTACGTTATATAAGCCTTATTTGTTTTGACCTTTTTTGCCTTTTTTTCTATTTTTTCATTTTTACGACCTATTTTAACATTATGGAAACTTTTTTTAATTTGAAGTTTAAATTGAAAAAAAAAATTAATTTAATTCAAATTAATTTTATATAATTAAAAATTATTTTATTTTAAACATAAATTTGGTGCCCGGTGGTGGTGCAATCCCACCATGTACCAACCATAGAATAAACCTAAGCAAAGTACCAAGTGCTACCAAATATTTCACTCCTCCCCCCTGGGGTTAATTTTAACATGTTGGGGCACGTGGTTAAGTACAGCAATTTTTTATTGTGAAAATTTTATTAAAGCAGAAGAATGCTTTAAAAATGCAAACTTACAATCGGACCAAATTTACATTCAAACGAATTTTAAAAACATAATAGACGTTATAGAAAAATTGGAAACCGTGGGATTGCCACTAGCAACAAGTTTGGATGATTTTTTTAAATTGAAAACCAACTTGGTTGGTGCGTGGTCCAATGCAAAAAATGTGTGAAAAATTAAACAAAGTATTGGATGGCAATCCCGGTTGTGCAACTTTTAAAAATTTCTTTGAAATTTTTACTGGCAATGGTCAAAATATAATTTTAGAAAATATTTCTACTTAGAAAGCGGTTACATAAAACTACCGAAACTTTACAATACCAACTTTAAATAGCATTTTTTAGTACCTTTTTTTGAATTTATACGACCTAAAATGACTTTTTTTAGAACCTTTTTAGGTGCCTTTTTTTGAATTTTTACGACCTAAAAATCTCATCTCTAGTAATAACTCATATTAAAAGAAATTTAAGGCTCTAAAACATTTATTAGGAATTCTTTCGTCTGAAATAAATGATAAAAAGCTAAGAGGCAAAGTTCATCAAAACACGAAAAGCAAAAAAGCTTTTTAAAAATTTTGCGAACTTTTTGAGCGCAGAAAATTTATCAGATACAAAACAATTAATCGAAATATTCTCTTAATAAATTATTTCAGGTTTAATTTTGTACATTACCAGTTTTTGGCTTGGGCTAACGGTTTTCGAGAAATAAACAATAAACCATAATAGACTGGGCCGACGAAAAAAAGAGTAAAATCCGGAAGAGTCTAAAAACTTGCAGATAACCGTCTGTGTGCTTTGGAGGGCATGTTAGGGTAGTGATCCCCCCCTCCCAATCGATGAATGCAATCTTCAACCATTAAACAGGGTTACAAGAATTGCTCAACCCGATTTAAGCAGCCCTGGGGTCTAAATGCTTAATTCTCCCCTATGAGAAGGATTATGTCCAACAGTAGACAGTAGAGAGAAGAAAAACAAGCAGAGGAAGAAGAAATTAGACAATACTGAATTTTATATGGATATTAATCGGAAAATTAAGAAGGAATTAAAAATTATAAAATTTAATAAAAAATATCGTAATTAAAGAGCTTTTTAAACAGTTTGTAATTTTTTCTGAATTTTCCGACAATGCCTTTTTATTTTTATCGGGAAATTGAACAGTATAGCCCATCAGTTTTGAAAGTTTTGAAATAATACATAACAAATTCAAAAGAGATTATTTTATTTACAAAAACTAAATTCGCATTGGGATCTATTGTTCTGTTTATTACGATTACAGTATTGTAGAAAAACTATTCCAAAGAAGAATGTTTAGAATTTTTAAAGAAAAATCTGTAAACCACCCTGATTGAACCAGGTATTTTAGCTGCAATCGTCTTCAATTTGTTAAAAATTGCCTGTGTTAGAAATATTTCATCAATGGATTGCTGGACACCAGCAAACAAACCCAAAATCTGTGTAAAAGGCATAAATCCAGAAATATTAAAATATTCAGCATGTCTTTTAAGAGCCAAATTCGGGTTGATATAAATATAATTAATAACAATTTGTTGAATCGAAAATTAATAAATTTTAGTAATTATTTTTACCGCAAATTAAAGGAAAAATCACTGCAATATACACATGGTATCCCCATAATTCCTGAGTTCCAACCTTAGGAAGCAGCCACCATTCAATTAATTTTTTTGTTTCTTTCTAGCACCGAAAATATTGGTTGATTATTGAAAATCGTTAAGTAGTTTTTCAAAACTTGTCAAATTATCTACGAACTAAATGCTAATCCTTCATAGTCTAAAATCAACGGCTTAAATTAAATATAAAGTACCGCAAAATTTGAATTGTGATAAATTTTGTTTCTTTAAAATTCGGTATTTTTTGAATGAAACGTTTTAGAATAAAATTTGATGCCCTTTACCTGATGGAAAATTAAACGAGCTGCAACTTTCATCTATAAATCCTTTTAGAAATTTCAATCTATTTCACAGAAAAATCAAAAACAAAAATATAAATTCACAAAATTACCAAAATTAAGTTAAATTATTAATATGTTTTCTTTTCTGTTTCACATCACTGGCTTGGTATTTTTCCATAATATTATAATTTTATTTGAACTTAGAAAGGAAGATTGCAAATACGTGAATCTAGGTAGATTTTCGAGATAAACCATTACCTCTGGCTGTTACTGGTTTGAAATTAGTATAAAGCGAAATATTCAATCTTGAATATTATGTTAGAAAGAAAATATAAATTGTAAAGACCAGCTGGCCATGCAGGATTGGATATGAATCTCAAGATGATAAAAATCAAGAAAATTGTAAAGTTTCTCCTGCTAATTTTTACCCCAATAGTTCTGAATATACCACAAACGAAGCAAAGGTTTTTTGTACCTATATTTGAAGTCAATTAATTTTTCACACTACCGCTATAGCTACCTACCTACGACCAGGAAGTACATCTAGTTTCAGATTTATTTTATAATGTTTATTTGGCAGAAATTTTTGGTAAACCCACGTACTCCAAATCCCATTCATTCAAAAATTTAGAAACATAAAAATACCATTAGCAAGTGTTAGTTCACATGTCAATTGCAGTAAACGTCAAACTGTAAAAGTGCTTTTAATGTTATACAGATCCTACGCGGGCTCTGTTAAGTTAACTATGACACGACTACACCATTCCCCATGACGTCTTTTGTAGAAAATGGCATGATAAGTTTCACCCCCGCATATGTTACGGTCATTATGTGTAAGCTTCAACATCAGAAAAGTTACGTATTTCCAACATACTGACCATACCAGCTTTACAAGTCAATAAAAGCGGGGCAACTGTATTGCACCAAATAACCGGACGGAAGATCCAAATAAAATCCAGAAAGGTTTAAACGGAATACAGTTATCAAATACACATATTTTCTGATTTACAATACATACTGACTTTCTTCCCAATTTAAGCGAAACCGTTTTACTGTCTCGTAGTAAACTTTCCGTTTCTGTTACCTACCAATATTTTGTAAATACGAAATTTTATTACTGCAATAAATTTTACAGTAGGTACCTACACATTTCACTTACAGTTTTACAATTGTCAAATTCTAGGTCACCGTACAAATTTTTTCTTTTACAATTTTTAAGGTCACTAAGAAATAAATGAGCTGGCCATTAAAAAATGACTTAAATAAAGAAATTAATATGAGCACATGCTTTGTATGCAATCTCGAATCTAATTTGAATTAAACAAAACTAATCTTAAAAGTAGATCGCAGTTTTAAAATCAGTAATAACGAAAGGGACCCACCAGCGCGCTGTCATATTGTTATTACAGTACAGGACATCTTCCCACAGCATCGTGTTCGACCCCCAAGTGACAAGCTTAAACTATTCTATAATAGGAAGTTTGCAATTAATTATTATTGAATTATTGTTAGCAATATTACATTTTAATGTAAACATTAAAAAAAAATAAACTTACAATTTTACAAGATGTTGGTATTTACTAGAATATTAAACATTAATTATGAAACAATTAATTTTAATTTTAATATTAATATTTAAAGGATGAGGTAACGTAGCTCTCGTGCATTTTAATATATCGAAGTTTAATCGATTATATTGTAGCTCCCCGACTAGTTATATAAAGTGAAAAGTAGTTATTTTCTTTTTTAACTTTTTTGGATTTATTTTTACTTTGAGAGTTCCCCATTTTAATTTGGGATTTCATGAGCCCCCCCGCCCCCGGAAGAATTCCGAAATTTGTTATAAACTTTTTCTGTATATGGTAATAATCCAGACCGCATTGGTAGTAATTTAACAGGACAACTCCTTTGAGCAACCTTCGTCACCAAAAAATTTATAACAATAAATTAAGTATAGGTAAAAAAATTTAAAAAACCACTTATATCTTTCAACCAATTTGTTGGACATTTTGCCCAGCTTTAAAATTACGAATATGCAAATAAAAATAACTATCGTTAAATATTTATTGGTAAATTACTCAAAATAGTATATTGTATTATAAGAACCTAATGTTTGATTTTTTTAGGAAGTATTACTTCAATGCCTCCGGACATCAATGCATCGCAAAAAGTAAAAGGGGGGAGGATACTGACAGCAATATTATACATCAAGACACCGCTCATATCAACTGTATGATTTTTATAATTGGTTATCCAAATAAAGTTGCTTCTAAAACCCTGCATGTAAATAATTGCAAGTCATTGCCACCGATACATAAAAATAAAATTTGAAAACTGAGTCAAACACCGGCGGCCATTCTGCCCGTCATTCATGTCACTTGTCTAGCTTGTCATTGATATTAGAGTAGAATTAGCAATGGCGCGAGATGAGTATGCGAATATGAATAATGAACCAAAGAAAAGCCGCTAGATAAACTGATTTTGATAATTTTTATTTTTTATTTTAATTAAGATAAGATCAAAAGGTATCGTCCTTCCACAATCCGTCATGAATTATTCGAAAAGGTTAAGACGAGGAAGTGTTTAGCCAAATAATTCTTTTAGCAGATTATATTTACTAAATTTATAATTAATTAGTTTTTTGATCGATGCTTTACGAGTGTAATTAATTAAAATATATTTTAAGAATTAGCGTGATGGCTTGACTGTTTGCGGAACTACCCTAATGTTTATAAAAGCACGAAGCTTTTGAGGGTTTCGAATCCTGATCTTTATTCACTAATAATTGATCTAACTCTGGTTCAGATCGCGTCTACAACTCTCCGGTATGCGCTCTACCGTTCGTCTACTCTTCTTTTCACAATTTGGCATTTGTACGAAATATAATCCATCAACGTCAACAGTCGGGTTGTTTTCTCTCAGCCCCGCTAGATCGCCCTCACACCTCACCCCTGCATTCACCCACCCAACAATACCCCACTGGTATGGATGGACGATTTTTGTCATTTATTATTGGGCAGCCTGGATTGATTTTTGTTGTGTGTGTTAAATGTACTATGATGTGTTAATTTTGTGTTTAAGGCTTTTTTACTAACCAAAGAAATTGTAAAAATAGTCTCAAAATTTTTATACGCGGGTATTTTTAGTCGGGGAAATAATATAAATAAATAAGTAAGGTGTGTTTTAATTTATTTAACCTTTTAATTTTGCATTGCGTGCATAAAAGCTTTAGCTGCATGTTTCCAACTCGCAGTGTCTTAAAGCTGGTATAGGGGAACATTTTGTTCAGAAAACCATCATTTTGAAAACATCTCATTAATCATCATGTTGGTCCGGAGTGTCAATCATGGCATGTAACGTTCGTGCCATAGTTGTGTATCATCAACCAAAAAACAAATTAAAAGTTATTAACGCAATTTTAATAATTATATATTTCCCTAATGGTGATTACTAACTGGTAGGTAAGGGATCGTTCAAACATTTCAAATATATTTTTTTTTTACTATTACTTACTAAACTAATATTTCATAAACAGACGGTTGTATTCTAAGAGTGAGTTTTAAAGTGGAAATTTAGTTTCCATTTGACAGACAGGAAGCGCCAGTTATGCAAATTAAATTTAGAAATTGTTACAACTTGAGAGCTTCTTTTAGTTTTGTCCGTACTCACTGAACCGCACAATAACATTTTCAATTTTCAAATCTTTATTTGAAACCTTCGCTCGAACTGTCTTCAGTTAAGAATGGAAAAATTATGAACCTTTATCGTAGTGTTGATAGATTTAATAAATAACTTAATAATTTGAAAACCAAGTTAAATATCAACTTGTGCGGTGCATATATACCTCTAAACAACCCTCTACAAGCATTCAATTCTAGAAAGCAATAAATCTTTCCAGCGCAGAACTCGGCGTTCAGTGTCTGTCTATGCGGTAATACTTGCAAGCAACATTCCTCGCTTCTTCACTGATATTCTGCTTGGACAGGCAAATCAAGAGGGTGCGCACCCCGGCCTCGAAACGTCTTTGCTCATTTCAACAAGAGTGACATGCAAATAGAAAACGACGCAGATATTCCCTATATTCATTAAATCCATAAAAGTAGTCTCTATGCAGCAACAACATTTTTTAAATAACTCAAAATTGTTGTGCAATACGCACCCTCTTCCAATTTTTGAAACAATAGTCTGCCCCAGTAGTCCTACATGCGTTTTTCCATTTCCATTGTACGCAGAAAATTAATTTGTTAAAATTTTAGTTAAATTGGCATCAACAGCTACACAATTACAGGATCAAAATACATAGTAACTTCTTTGTTTTCAAGAATAGTGCTTTACGCAATAAGTGGGAAAAAGAACCGACTACAGAACCAGTAGACAAATTGAGCTGCTAAGCAGTCAAGCGAGTACGAGAAGTCTAAACTTCAGTTATACAAAACTCGATTTATAATAATCCAGAGTTAATTCACTTTTTATCAAATCAGAGTAATTTTTGGAAAATTACTGAAATTCTATGAAAACCATTGGTTGTTTTGGAAGTCCTTGCAAAAACCTTGATGGAGGTAAAGAAGAAAACAGAAGTTTGCGGTCTAGGCATAGTTATGAAAACTAATGATTATATTATATCCAGGTGTCTCCAAGTATATAATTTAATAATTTTGATCTGTAAGTCTTTGCTCGATCAATGAAAAGGAATGCACACATAACTGTCAACATCAGACATATTTTCATATATATTTCATTTAGTTTAACTGGAAGTTAAATTGACTTTCCTTTAGCTTCTAAAAAATGGACTGCTAACTCCGTGCTTTTAACGCCAATTATGGCGTTATCAATTATCGGCTTAGATAGAATACTAATAATTTACAACAGATGCTTTGGTAACCATTTTTATTTTTCCAGCAAACACGCTGGTAGCAAATTGCGTACCAAAAATGAAAAATGTATAATTAGATAATAGAGAAAGCTGAATGCAACCTTTGCAATCGAGATTTACATAAAGTAAGAGGACAACATGAAAATAAAAATAGTGAAAAGTGTAACGTCCTTCAGGTTAAAGTTTTAATAACACTCTTTTTCCATATTATTATAAAAAGGTTATTTCCATTAATAAGCATTACCATTTAAACTACAAACCAGTCAAGATCAAAAACTATGATTATCACATAAACGTGTGGTAATTAATCATCGCAAATTAGATCCTACTGTTATACTAGTCAAAACAGCTGCTAATTACAATTTACAGTCTATCACACCTCACCTTCTTGTGCATGCTTAAATGATAAGCTTCGTGCTATCAATTTCGGTGGTCCTTTTTCTTCGAAATCAAATTAGGTTACATTTATGCTATTTACACCACAAAATATTAGCGCAGTATAAATTTTTTGATACTCACACGACTTTGATTAATTGTTTGATTTACCGAATTAACATAAACGAAACGGGTCTTATAATAAATAGTAGAGTCTAGATTTTACGATTGTTTAAAAATCAACAAGACATTTTTTTTTGATACATCAGACATAGTTTGCATTCTAACCCAAATTATAATCATTAATCATTTTTAATACTGGAGCTAACTCAGATCATATAGATAAATAATAAAATGAATAAAGGTATCACATTAAATTTGCAAAATTTCGTATTCGTTTCGGAAAAGCGATGTAGGATTAGCACTTGTGCTTTTCATTTTCAGTACCATTATAAGGTAACTTCAAAAAAGTTTATGGCTTGAAAAAATTAATTACCATTTATTATGTATTATATTAATGAATAAATAAATTTGTATAAGTAAAAAGACGTTTTAATGGCGAATTACTTCCTTTTTAACTATTTTTTTATGAATAATTAATAAGATTGCACAATAAAATTTAATAGTTTGATCTTTCAAATAAACGAAAAGGATGTGGTTTTGAATCATCCTCAAAAAAATTGCTTTACATAATTTTTACTAATGCATAAAATAATAAGAAGCGAATTTTTGAAGAATAATAAATATATTGATTGATTAATATTAGCACCAAATTAATCTACCGAACCTTTTAAATTAAGGGTGCAAGTAATGAAAGCAAAGCAGCCGGAAATGCATGTAATGAGCAAATCGCGTGCCTTTACTTACTTTAATACAATACCAATGTACCTAACAATAACCAATGCAAATTTAAAAATTTTTAGAAAATGTGCAACAATAATTAATAATTTTGAAACTCTAACCACGACGATTCCAACAAACATCAACGGTCACGTGATGATCGCGTTTAAATTTTAATAACAAATTTAGCAGCATGGGCTCGTTAATTTAATAATTACGGTAATTAAGTGGTAATTATTATTCAGTATTTCAGTGTGTTAAATACTCAATTGTCGACACAAATTTGCATTAATTTTTTATTTTTAATTAAGAAAATATTTTGCATATAATCTTGTTTGCGACCGATAATTAATATTAATCAAATTAAAATTCTGATAAAAAATGATAAGTATGCATTTAGCTATATGTAAATGTTGGTATGGTATGGTATAGGTATATCTAATATAATAGGTTCTTTCGTCTAAAAAAATTCAACTTGATTAATGATTTGCTAACGTGTCGAGTTTAGTAGAACTAACGTCAATGACGTCACCGGTTCGTGAGAATGCATTCAGATGCCAATCACAAGTGATCAAGAACTATTCAAAACTTGTCAATGCACTACTAAGTAAACCCAGCAACAACACAACCAACCACTACTGTATTTTATTTTCTAAGCTTTTCTTTCTGCCGAAAAGAAAACTTATTCACCACAAATAAATTAGTGTCATTATGTGATAGAGATATACTAAGTAACTCTCAGATCAATATAACACAATCATAAGATGAACAAATTTCTAAAGATAAGAAAAGTGCAGTTATATGTTGAAAACATTCTAAATAGATATAATATACAGAGTGTCGCCAAAATAAATATTTATTTTCAAACACTGAAAGATTCTGGCTACGTTATGCCAGAATAAAACAGGTCATGAAAAGAGATTAATAAGAAAATTACCTTTTCGCAAGATTGGAACCGAACACCTTAGTGTTAGTAGTTGATCGCGCTAACTACTAGGACAATGATTGTCTCCTTTTCCATGAGTAATGAATGAGATACCATAGGTCGAGTTTTTTTAGAGCCCTGTTCACTTTTTTCCATGCCCATTATAGCTAATATTAGGGCTTGTCAAATTGAATGTGATCAAAAACGCATGCTCTATGATGCGCAAAATTATTTAACACTGTATTTGTCTAGTTAGGCTAATTCTTTTCGAGCCATTAAAACTCTGAATAAACGTCAAGCAGCAACACGATCTCTAGAGTTTGACTTATAATTTGCTAATAAACTTATTTAAATGTTAACAATAAAATTAAAATGTGGGTAACTCCAAAACAACGTTTACTGTCACGGGGTAATAAAATATAGTCACGCTAGATGCAGTTTTTGTCATCCGTCACGTTTGTAGAACTGTAGTGCTGGTTACTTAATAATAAGTATCTAATAAAACATACTATTTATACAAATAATGAACACAATAGTTCTATTTTTAATACAAAAAGTTGATTTAACTAGCGTTACAGTTGAATTTATGGGCAAATGGTCTATGCCAGAAAAAAACAAATTGGTTGCAAGTAAAGAGTCTATTAAGTACCGCTCAACCAAAGTGCGTGCTTGTTCGTTCGTAACTGCGTTACAATTATTATAATAATTTTCTGATTTTTATGTTTCTGCCAGTCAATTCAAACCTGCTTGTTCAGTTGAAGAAAACTAAACCGGTAAATGGCCCCAAAGATATGAAAATATTTTATTTTATTAAACTACTGAAATTAATCAACCGGTTACGGTTGATCTTTTAAAGGGTCAGACCCAGTTGGGATGGCACAAAAAAGATCTTTTTTAGGATATTTTTGGCCACATATTAAAATTATTAACAACAAATGTTTTTCCTGATGAAAGATATATATTTGAAGAAATTATAATTTCTTAAAAGTTTTTCCTTCAAAAGTAGGAAAGGATTTTTTTAAATATTCTGAAAGATCAAAATTGAAACTTTGTATAAGGTGAGGATAAATTCTAAAAAATTCACATTTTTAGTTCATGTTTGCTTAACTAAAGTATTTGTTGCCGGACTTGTGCTCTGTACTAGTCTTAATATCCGGTTTTATGGGTTCATACACTGGCAAGCAGTACCAGTGGAAACATCGTTCTAGTTCCTACTAATTCACACAGGGGTTGGGAAAACCGCCCAGAGCCGGTTTTCACTGCCCCTGATATTAGCAAATCTCGGATCCCAGTATTTGAATTTCGTCATTTTACAGTTCTGTTACGCTGCGGGAGATTTGTTCAATGAGTTTAGCGCTGGTCAAAACGGCTCGCAGCGTTCGAGCAAGGCAGAGAGGCAGTTTTGACAAGCTCAACAACGGCAAATCGCAGATTCACCACCTTTGAAATTGAAATTTTAACAAATATGTTGGATGAACAGAAGTTTTAAATATTGCATCTTCGGGTAGTCGACAAAACCCTACTAGTCCAACCATGAACTTCCCTTTGTAGGGGGGGGGGGGTAATAAAGTATGGTCGCAGATATCGCCAAGATTTAATGAAAAGGTGGTAGTAAATATGCAATAATATACATACATAAAAAATATGCAATCAGAGGAAAATACGGTAGTTTTTCAAAAATGTTTATAAATATTTTTACATTCAATTAACATTGTCATGCAGTGATTGGCTACACATGGCAGGTTGGACGAGAAGCCTGTGACTTTTACTTAAAAATTGTTACCTATGTTTTTTTGTAAGTACTCAAAAATGATGGATTTTAGAGTGCTCCGATCCGAGGTTTGCCGTGGTTAAGCTCGTCAAAACCGAGTACCCTTCATTTCGAGCGCTCTGGGTCGTTTTGACAAGCGGTGAACTCGTTAAAAACATCCATGGGGCACGACCAAAATCGAAAATTTCGGATCATTGTCGTCAGGCAATCACGGCTTCAAGTCAATTGAAACGAGCTTCACTAAAACACGCTTCTGCATCTATTTACGTCGAAGATACGTAGTACTTCCTATGCAAATTATCGATATATTGTAAAAAATACTACTAAAATGGTAATTTCAGAAATTTAATTGTGAAGTAACCGGTGGTTCTAATTAATTTTTCCTCGCCCCATCGGAAAGCTCAGAAAGTGCTCTGTCAGAATATTCATAGGTTGTCTTCCATACCCTGAAGGTTAAAAGCCGTAGTTTATTAACAGTAACCCATAATCCTCCTAAGTTTTACAATTAAACATTTTTAGATGAAGTAGAATAAAAATTCATATGCATGAAATTTATTACATTCCTAGAAGTTTGGTCAATTAAAAGTTTTGATATCACTGTTTTTGGAGATAGAAAACCGTTTTTTCACACGAAAATAATTCGAAATATATTTTAAAGCTACCGTGTAGAGGAATTAATAGGTTTCATCCCAATATATTTTGTCAGTCAATTAAGCAATAATCTTAGAGGTTAGCAATTCTTCAGTACAATACTAAACTACTATAAATAGGCACATCATTAATATCGAGCTGGGAATGGAAACTGTCTTACTGTGGACTTGGTTTCGAATCTCACATGAAATTTGAATTTAATAATATTATTAAGTCTGAAATTCTCAATCAATTGTTGCCAATGGATTGACAGTGGACTTAGTTTCGAATCTCATAAATATTCTGAAAAGTGGAACATCCGTTATTAATTTAGTTTTTGTCAATGTTAAAACTTAAACAAGCATTAAACTGAACAATTAAATTGCCTTCCTATAATATTTTTGATTCTCGCCTTGGCTGCAATTTAAAAAATATTTACTTCATTGGAGTTTTTGTAAAAATTTATTCCATCAATTTCGTTTGTATGTAACAAGAAATGATGGATTTAAAAATTGAATTTTTAACCATATTTATTGAAACTTTTCAGAAACGTCAGTTTCAAATAAGATGTAAAAATTGAAAATAAATGATATCGTATGAACATTGTGTGGCGACGTATGCCAACAAGAACATGTCATTTACACGATTCATTACTAACATTTGTGGCAGTCGTGTGCTACGCTCCACTGACAACTCGGACCACAACGCCACTTTTTACAAGCTAGAATACCCTCTGAACTGAACTGAAACTAATTAAAAGTCGTCGTTCCGATCGAGTCTTGTTGGCGTAACATTAGTCAAGCTATTACCTCTTCCTTCATTCTTTTCTTGCATCCCTTCTGCCTTTGAATTTCGTTTTAATAACATAAATGCCACTCGTCCCTTCCGTTATCCTTATTACTCTACCAGACCATTCACGGCAAAATCAATGTTTGGTGTTTATAGATTTTTTTCACGTGGAATCGCCTTTCGAAATTATCCACAGCAATTTCGAATAAATACGTGATGAGCATCAACACAATAATTTTAACATTTTGTCGAGAATAGGTTAGGTCAAGATTCTTTATTACTGTAATTTTCTAATAGGAAATTGGTGAACTTTGTCCGCAAGAGGTTTAACGTGCATAATTCCAAAATGATCTAATCATACCTCCACTGATACGGTGTGGTGATCATCAGCCATCAAAATGGCTCTTATTTGTCTGAAAGTACATTAAAAATGAAAGTAAAATGTCAAATCGGTAAGCCATGATGACTAGCAGAAAATATACTACATACAAAGCTTTTTCCGCCTATGCCGTCCAGATACACGGTTCTTCCCCCTAGATATGTCAACCTAGCTATTCAAGAGGTTTCGAAACATTTTAAATTATTTTCACGTGTTTGGGTACCCTCGTTTTTTCAAAAAGGATTACAGAACCGATGCTGTTTAATTTATATAATCTATAATTACGATCTTAAAAATGAGCTTTAAAAGTTCAAGGTCGTTGTTGTTTTTTAAGATTTTAATTAACTACCACTACATTTTCGTATTTATTTCTGTGCATCAATATAAAAAGGCCTTTTGTTTATATAAACGGTTCAACTTGACACATTTTTACAAATACATTGGGAAGATAAAATGGTAGACCGGCGTTACGCATCATAAAAGTTCACTTATGTTTCTATTAACGCACGGACATGCCATTAACACGGGTACGGTAGAGATATCTGCCAACAACATCATAGAAGACTTCTTACAAAACAACAGATGCCAAACGAAACAAGCGTACAAATAACGCGTAGAATTTAACATACTATTTATTTATGCCCTTCTTATTTTAGGATTAAATTGAGGAAATCGTTTTTTTGGAATCTTGCGTTTTTGTGTCATTTTTTACTTTCAATCGGGCTGAGCAGGCGGTTCAGTTTCGATTTCGGCTCGAGTCGAAAAGTTTTAAGATATTTCGTGTTATTGTTGCGATAAAGTGGAAAAAAAAATCAATAATTTCTAGTTAGATAACATAAAATAGTTTGATAAAAAAGCACAGTATAATTTGATAATAGAAAAAGTATTGTTTTGAAAATGCCTATTCAATTCGGATGTAGATAGAAACATTGCGGATTCGCATCAGTCGTAAACGGAAAGAAATTCAATTGATCTTGTCCAGTGATGTTGGGTGATCCATCTTCGTCAGAAGCGTCATCAGGACGGGCGCCGGAGTTAGGCGTCGAGATGGGGCCTCTATTGAGTTGTTATGAATTTATTTTCATAACCCTTGTCGTAATAAGTTAATAGGTTTGCATTTAAATTTTATGTAGGTAGAAACATCTAACTTTCCATCGATCATTTATTTTAATTTTTTTCTCAAAATAAAATAAAATAAAGTTAACGTGCGCTTTATTTTGCTTTTCGGGAGGTAGAAACTAAACCTGTCAAATTTGTGCTTCTTCAACTTCAGGATGACTTACAGATAAAATAACAGTAACGTGATACTTTAATTTTTAGTATCTTATCGGATGGTCAACTTTAGTTTTCTGGCTTAGGTCGTGAATATTATATTATCCGTCAGAATTTCAATTTCTCAAAAGCTTATTTAAATAATTTAATTTTGGAGCGTCTTCCTGTAGTTGCATTAATTTAAATAATAAACTAAATTGTTGCGGTTGTAAATTACGTATGCAAAGTTTTATTATAAAATTTGATGTGCTAATCGTGCATGAAGTCGTATTAATAATGTCAACATATTCGTAACGTAAAATCATTAGATAAGTGTGTGAGGCACTTAGGTAAACAGGAAAAATAATTAGAGGAAATTTATTCGTGTTGGTGGGATTAATGGTTTGTTTACGTGAATTAGAAGCACTCACACCGCCTTACGGTGAAAAATTGCATTATTCCTATCAACTGCATCGCTTCTTTCATCATCGAATCCATCTATCGGGAGGCGAAAGTACCCCTGAAATGGATTAATTTTTACAAGTTTCGAATTTCAAACCTATACTTTTTTACAACATTCCGATTGTAATTACAAAATTAAGAGTGCAAATTTGGTTTTTATTAAGCTAATTTTTCTTCGAGCTTTAAGTGCAAAATAATTTGAAAACCAGTTTTTTAAACATAAATTAGCTTTGCGTTAACTTTTTATGCTTAAACGAAATTGTCGTAATTGTAATAATTGCGAGAAATTTGCACTTGAAATAATGTGAACGATAGGGGTAATTATGAAATCATAATTTTTTTACCAAGCCGTATCTAATGGTAAATAATATCAATGACGTTAAACACGTTTCTGCAAAATTATCTGAGACAACTTCATTTAAATATAATTAAGTTATTTAAAATTTAAATGAAACAGATAATAATCTCAAATTGCTTATGGTGAATAATTTATTTTTGCAATTCGTCTTACTGCGCCATCTGTTAAAATCTATTCCAAATTTAAGGGGTATATTTTTAGGGTCGGTAACATTTTTACGCAGTGACAAAGATACGCACAAAAATTTATAACTGCGTGAAAAATTATTTTTCGCAAAATTTTCTATAAATTGATTATCGGGGTTCCTCTCAAACACGTACACCGCAGGTCTCGTTACAGTTACTCATTTAATTATGCTTTTCGGTTTGATTTTTTGTGATGATAAAATTAATTAAATCAAAATAAATAAATTATATTAAAGGTTAAATTCTACAAAAGTGATATTTCAATATGCAGATACTCAATAATTATGAGTATTATTTTCGAAATTATACTTTGTCTGCTTAGGAAGCCTACAGCTTTATCGCACCAAAATTATACATTAAAAATTTTAATTTATTTTTATAAATTGTTATAAATATTATTAAAATTTACGTTTACTTACCACTTCACCCGGGTTTATAGATTGCTGCTGTAAGCGATGTAAGCAGTAAGCACGTGAAAAACAAATTCTGGTTCTATAATTTATTGTCTGCTACAGGCTAGTAGACAATACAGTGTGAGCTGCCATCTAGTTTTATACTTCCGTACGTGATAACTTCATGGAACGCGTCTTCATGGAAAGATCATAAATTCATCAGATCAGAAAATAAATAATTTTTTTTATTTAAAATTACATTTTATCACACGAAAAAAATTGAATACCCTTCGCCCTGAGCCATCAATATAAAAAAATGAAATGCTTTTGCTCACTTTGTCCGTCATAATACGATTGACGACAGTCACATTAAAATTAAAATACCTATAGCTGCATTTACGCATTCTTTAAATATTTTTCTTTCTTTAACAGGAAAAGCTAAATAAATAGCTACCTTTCGAACATACGCCGAACGTTTTGGTAAATTTGGAAAAACACCCAAATATTATTTCAGCTGTATCGTGAAATTTCTCAAAATGAATGAGGATGACTTAGGAAAAGTTTGGGATGGATGGTTTGTTAATGGGTAGCACTTTAAAACAATGTTGAAATGTGTTAAAAATGAAATCAATTTTAATAATGATACGAATTTTGTGCAGTTGTTAGGCAGATGAGTACGGTAACATTATAACGCGACTTATAATGAGCAATGAGGGAAAACCTCTAAGACTAATCATTGTAATCTTTCTCATAATGTCTAGCGCTAACAACTTTTGAACCGTTTAAGAAAATCGCGGCCCATTAAAATTGCGACAAGGCTCTACTTGTTTGTGCGGTAGCTGTATATCCAGCGCCAATTACCGCGATGTTAACAAAGCTAAACGTTAATCACTTGCAAATCGAGCTTCTTAATTGGTTCTTTAATTGACGTTTATACTTATATATTATTAATAACCAAGTATTTTGACAATGCGAATGAATGGATTTCACCTCAAAATGATTGCAACTTTTTTGAAGATACTCTGCATCAGCTAAAAGACTCGCTAATTAACAAACAAGTTCATATGTTCGTATATACAAAGTTGATATTGAATAATTCGTTAATTAAGCTCATTCAAAAACTCTTTTCTCCATTAACCACATTAATTACAGTCTTGTTGTCCAAGTTTATTTTAGATTCATTTATTTCTAAGCCATTCAAACAATCAGATATTTCATCACGTGTGATGGATTTAAAATATTTACACCATGTTTATTAAAAAATTTGACGATAACAACTAATCATTGCTAAAATTTTTAGTTTACATAGATAATCTAAAATAATAGATAAGTAACTGCTCAATACCCCCCAGACCCCACGGATTGACGCCCACGATTTCTAAAGTTTATTTATTGTGAAACAACGATTATTATTATTATAAATTGATCTGTCAAAAATATTTTGCATACTGTTCAATGCAATAGATGGATTTTGTATTTCATTCATAACACCTGTCCAAAACATAATCATTTATATTTCCGAACAAACACAGCTTCAAAACTTTATAGCTCCCACTGCACAAAGGTTGTCAAAATTTTTTTATCAGGGATAAATCAAAACTAATCAGAATTTTCTTCTTCTAACAACCAAACAGTATATAGTACGACATGTGCAAACTTGATTCTATTCAGATACAAAATAAAGTAATGATAATAACCTTATATTATTTTAAAGGACCTCAAAAATATGATGATAATGTAGGAACTTCTAAGTTCTCTTACTTGGAAGTACAACTTTTAAGTCAATGCTCTAAAAATCCTAGATACACTTCCAACATCTTAGTAAAAATATCAGATATCATTGGTCAACATCTGCACAATTTTTCCTTGTTCCTCTTTACCGAATAAAATGTTTTGTTAGTTAAGAATTACAATTTTAAATGGCAATTCCAATATCTTAATGCATCTTAAGGATTCTATAAGTTGCTAACGCTTTCGAAACTCCTCCAGCTTCACCTCATCTAACCTAAGTTTAAACTTATACTGTAAAATTGTCTCAGAAATTTAACATTATTCATTTACAGTAGCCTTACTACCCAGAATCGTCGTTCTGACTGACCACATTATTTCTTGATGAGATATAATGATAGATTACCTCGGTGTTTTGCCATAGCTTGCCGAGAAGGAAAGGGTAGAATTACGATCTTGCTCAGCCGGGTTAAACCTGAGATTTTGACTTACACCATTTAATATTCTATTTCAGAATAGATTAAATAGTCTGACTGTTCTGTTCATTCATAGGGAATTAATGCTTAAACACGACTGCTATAATATACAATCCGCAAAACACATTAAATAGTAAACAGTGATCTGGTACCCAGTGGTACAGTACTGCTGTGTTGTATTTCCTGAACATCAGTATATTGAGGCAATTTATGTTTTGCCTCAATTCTAACTGACTTGTGTAAAACCAGCAGTTTCCAAGTATTTTTAATGTTAACTTTTCCACAAAAACTTACAGTAGCGGTAATAAAAACTACCTACATCAGGAAATATATTTTAATTTTTTTCTAAATTTTTTGACTAATTTATGTCAAAAAATATCCAAAAGGTCAAATATTTAATTCAAAATTTTTTTCATTTTCAAATTTAATTCAAAATTCTAACATTTCTTATCCACAAATACACAAATTCTGATGACCTGATAAACTAGTGATGACATAAGACATGTTTAATTTTAAATTACTTCCTCAAAAATAACTTTTCAATGACTTTGCCACAGTGGATTGGTGAGATCGCTGGTTGTGTTATATAGAGTGGATATTCTGGATTCGAATCTTGAACTTGCCAGACTTTCTTCGCTCGGCCAAGGCCTATTTTTAACTGAGTTGGGCCCTAGGCTCTAGCAAATTTTTGGGCCCCTTATATTCGAGTGTAACAAATAGCATCGAAGGCCCAATTTTTGATTTATTTTATCAGGATTTGATAGAAAGTAAAAATAAAATCAAATTATGTATTTGAAAACAAAACGATATAATTTCATTCGAAATATACAGTGGAGGATTAAAACACTCTGAGGCAGGGGCCCTAAAGTTTTTTGGGCAACTTGAAGAAGTGAACAGGGGTGCAGTCCCTATAGGCGCCGCAGGCGGGAAAATTTAAGTTTTCAAGGTCAAAAGGGTTCAAACGTTAGAAATATTTGATGGTATTATTGTAATACAAAAATAGCTACAAAATTCCAATGAAATTTTTTCAAATAAATGCTTTCAATGGCTACCAAAAAGGTATTAAATAAGGCTTAACGCTTAATTGTAATAATAATTTCACGTAAATTGGGCCCCTTACCTTGCAGAACCCGGGGCGGTGGGCTCCCCGCTCCTCCTTAATCCGCCACTGGAAAGATACATGAATATTGACGCATATTTTCCATTTATATTTTTTATCTGAGAGATTAAAGATTTTTATTTTGTTTGTGCATTTTTATTATTTTATGTTTTTGATTTTCGGGCTTCTTTAGCCATTGGACCCTAGGCACGCGCCTAATGCGCCTTATGGTAAAATAGACCCTGCGCTTGGCCTTCCAGTGTACATCAACAAGTTAGATTTATATGCACACATTCTACAGTTTTTTTTGTAAAATTGTAATATTTAAATAATGAAATTACCAACAAAAAATGATTAACGAAGGCATGGGAGAAGAATCATCAAAAAACACCTGCAGATCATTTGCTCGGCTGATTCCCCCCCCCTAATTGATAAGCCCTCCTAGGCCCCCTTCCCCCTAATTGATTAATTGATGATACCAATATAAAAATGAAATAAAAAGAATTTGTATGGTGATGCAGTTTTCATGACCACTATTACTGTACAGTGGTTCAGTAGCGGATCCGGGGGGGGGATCTCAGCCCCCCCCCCAAAAAGCATCTGGATCCCATTTTAGTATTTAATTTTTACCTTGATAAAGCCTACTTTCGTCTAAGTCAAGCCCTCTCCAAACTAAGATCTTGGATCCGCCACTGCAGTGGTACCAAAGCAAATTTAATCCACGTATTTCGAACTGCAAACAAATGACCAAAGATTGTAATGCTCAACTAAATGTTTTTTTTTAAGAAATATTTGTTCGTCAGGAGAAGCCTAAAGGCAAAACTAGTCACCAATTAAAATAAAAAGTATTTACGAACAAAAACTATATAATTTTCTTATTACTTTAAAAGGTTTAAGCCAAAACATTAAATTTTCACAGCCATTTCCTCGCAGAAGTGCATTATTATAACATTACGTTAAAAAAAATTATGTAATTTGAAAAATATGTCACACATGGATCAAATTAACAACTGTATAACATAAGAACAATTTATTTTCAAATTTTTAGAGTTATATTTTGCAGGTAGTCAAAAGTGTAATTTTATAATAATAAAAAAATAATTTCAAATTATTTTATACTTAAACAATTTTTTTTGAGCTGTAAATGTGGCATTAAATATTATTAGATTTTGATTGGTAGGATTAGTTACTTTTTGCTTGGAAGGTAAAATTAATACTTAAGTCCGTAGATTTTTCCTGTTCCAACCTTTTTTTCTCGTGTTCAAGATTAGGCATAAAAAATTACTGTACTGTGTGGCAATAGGTATATCATCGTAAATTTTTACAAAGAAAATCTCTTGCATGAAAAATTATAGAGTTTCCTTTATTCTTGACTGATGGTAATTAATGCATTACTCAATTTGTGCATTAACCTACTATTATAGCAGCGATAAATCTGCTCAAGTTAATTTACAAATTACACATGATTTTAATTATTGCTAAGACCTATAGATTAAGGTAGAATCGCACCAAAGCACAATTACTTGGGATACAATTTCCTTATCGAAATTTCGACGATTTCCTTTAAACTGAAATAGGCTGCGCTAGATTTCTTTTTAAGCTTCATTTGCGATCTTTATCTTCAAAATATTTATAGTTAACTTTCAGTCAAATTATTATAAACTTAATATTTGATGGGAATAAGCTTTCCACTGTGCAGAATTCAACTGAGCTGATTTACAAACCTTTCCTTTATGTCAAATATTGGAAATCAATCATATTTGAACATAATATAAACTCTTAAGAGTTACTTCTATTAGTAATAGTACGAACATCATATCCAAGAGAAAATTGACTTCATTGTCACCTGGAAAATTAATATCTGAATTTATAAGACTTCCTATTACTGTTAATGCTACGAAAAAGCTTTCCAATTTCAACATATCAAACCAACTATTTTACAAGGTTTTATACCTTGGCGTAATACCAAATAGTCTAATTTATCATTGGCATTTAATTCCCAAATTTCTTCATTTCAAAGGTATCTTGAGCTAATTATTATTTAATTCAAATTATTTTTAGAAATTATTGTTAGAAAGCTCATGAAATAATTTGAGTTTAAATCTAAAATCCATATGCCATGACAAAGGCAATGGGAAATGGACTATATACTAATTATATTCCCTAGTAAGTCATCTTGGCTTCAACCAAATTGATCGAACACATACTACTGTTTGGCACTCAAATTTAAACTTGACTTAGGTCAACTTAAGTAAGGTAATCGGTGAAACCACAATCAAAAAATTATTATTATTATTCATAATTGCGTTTCATATTTAAATGAATCACTACAAACTGTAAAGCGACATATTTTAGTTTTCTTGAAGCTTTTTCGCACTACAAAACAGTTTTAATCAAGGAAATGCTTTAGAAATTAATAATAATAAGCAAAAAAGTGTAATCATAAATAGAAAAATCTTTGTACATTTATCAATGTTGGTTACAAGAAGATTGAAACTCGAGGAGGTGAACCGCCACCATCGCTTTCGCGGTTAATGTGATTTTAGTTACCTACTCATTAGTTAGAAAAAACTGTGAGAATTTGAAAAATGTTTACCTGCCTTACATCCACATAACTAATTTTTAGATTTCATTTTAATTTAAAAACAACTAGTTTGTGTCGTATGTTCACTTAGCATAATAACTATCGATAAAGTATGCAACGTTAATCAAAACCGGACGGTTATTTTATTATGTCGTTAAGTTAATAGTATTTTATTATAGAAATTAACTTTTAATATGGTAGTAATAAACAATAAAATCATAACTAATTACTAATGTTCCTCGCCGTATTAAGAAAAACTAAATCAGTTTAGGTTTTTTTTAAATGCTGTTATGTCCGTCTTGGTAGTTTTGATTAGTTAACTACTTTTAACTACTGTACTAACATCGAATTTATAAATGGAATTTGGAAAGGTAACCGTTTCATATATTAAAATCTATACAACAACTTCATCTATGTGGATTTTCTAGTCGATTACATCCCGTAAATTACAGAAAAAGGTTTTGGAATTTGTTGATTCTGTACATTTCTGATATAATTAATTTAAATAACAGAAAATTCTAAAAAAAATTCAGTCTTTTGAGGAAGCTCATTTATCTTCTGAATATCTGCTGATTATTAACTTTAAAAAAATTGACTTATCTATTAATTTGAAAGGTTAAAAAATTCATAAATGAAAATAAGATTGTAAGCATAAACCACAAGACATTATTAATGAGCTTCAGTCTTACAGGGAAAGATAGCCTGTTTGCTTGAACTCTAATATTTATATATGCAAAACATTACAACAACACATTTATCAAAAACTTTCATTTTCCAGTACGAATACTACCCCGTGACTCTAACTTATGAGATGCATTTTTCTTTACCGTGTGACATTACCAACGGTAATGTACATTAGTTAAAGCACATTGCCTTTCTATAATACAATTCTATATTTTAAGATAACCCTTTGTAATAGAGAAGTCAATCAAACTCATAGCAGCCTTTAAATATGCATGATGGAACAAGGAAATAGTGATGTTAGTAGATACGACATTTGTATTGCTTATTAATATGATAATAAAAACTACAATGCAAATTTTAAAAAAATTTTCTTTCTATGCTGATTTTCTTGAAATTCTGGTACTACATAATATTTTTAACTAACAAAAAGAGATGGAAATTATCGAAAAAATGAAGAATTGTTTCTCCTCGTAACTTTTGATATTTTAAAAACAAAGAACTAGGGTTTTAGATAAAACATAAGAAATAAATTAGATGCAGAAGACACATTTTGAGAAACAAAATGCTTTCACCAAAAAAAAAACGAAAGACTGTTAAACCAATAAATTTAATTTTAAATTAAAAATCAATTTCCAGAAGAAAAATCAACTCAAGAACCAACGGTCCAGTTAGCTGACGGTCAAGTGTCGAAAATATTCCAAGATTATTTATCAAATATACAGTGCAAAGGTAGTGTTGTTTCAAACTTTCTGCCTGCTACCCAGTACCCCTAGTCAGAAAAGAAACAGAAGAAAAAGGGTTTCACCGGATTTCTTTATAGTTATAAAAAATTATAAAACTGATTCCACCATTCAATTGTATGGAATTTGAGATTTAAGGACGATCTAACAAAAAGCTATAAATAACCTGATTAATTCCAATAGAAAAGAAGAAAACAAAAGTTCAAATAGTGGAATCAGTTTTTTAATTTTTTTAGGAATTCAAACAAATTATCAATAATTATCATTGAAAAATTCATTGTTGCTAGAGTCATCCTTTGTTATTTTTTAATTTTACCAAAATAAATTTTTCGATTTTTTATGTCAAAACGAAAACAAGAGACCTGGTAGAATTCTGTACGATGATTTTTCTAATTATATAATTTTGTTTTGAAAAAACAGTATATCAGACAGGACAAAATTGAGTACTACTTCGGAAATTTTCTCAATTTTTATCTAACAATTTTTTTGGTTATTTAAGACAGAAAAGTATACTTTCAGCAAGTTTTTCTGTGAAATTTTGATAGTAACTTAAAAAGTTACTTCTACAAAAGTGGTAGATTTGTGCATGATCTACAACTTTTGTTTAGGATACTTTTTGTTTTGACGTCAACTTCCGCTGGAAATCATTATTAAATCATTTTTCACCCCTTTTCAATCTCCTAATTCAATCCTAACCACCCCCGCACCAACATAATTTTTTTTACGTTTATTATAAGCCCCCTTACCATTTCTACTTATAATAGTCCAGATAACAATTTTTTTGGTCGGTGTACCTCGAAAAATATCCACGGAAAACCACCACTAAATTTTTCAAATTTTTTTCGTAAGAAATTGCTTGGAAAATTATTAAAAAAATAAGTAATGTAATTCTAATTAGTAGCTTCCATGTCGGTTTGGTTTTATTCAAATATTTATCATAAAGTTTCATAGAAAACCGATTTTGAAGGTAGGAGTGAGAAATCAGCTAGCATTAAGACCTGTTAGGGCCCTCTACACAAAGAGAAAAGCTGTTTTTCCAGTGTGTATTTATACAGTGTGTAATTATACTTCTCTACCAGGAGAGGAATAATTTTAACCAACTACTCTCGTAATTAATGTTTACAAAATTTATAAGTACCATGGATTAGAGATAAGAGAAGCTAATAAAGACAAAAAAAAAGACTAAAAAAATAAAAGCAGAAAAAATTGGTAATGGAAATGGAAAGTTACAAAAATTTTGATTTTGAGGATTAAATTGATTATACAGATAGTATCTTAATAGTCATAATTTGGAAAATTTAATTGATAGCCGTAAGGATTATGTTAATTACAATTTTATGTTTGTTTCATATGCTCTACAATTTATTGATTTTATCAGAGTTCAAAGATACTTCCTTGTAGTCAAAACACCTTGGAATAAAAAACTGCTAAAGGGTGTAATTTTAAATTAATTGACCAAAAAAAATTTTGTTGATAAATTTTATTGTATTGCGGTTTTTGTTGTTGATTTTTAGTTAAAATTTAGAGATAGCTTTTAATATTTGTTAGGAATTTTCACACCTTTGGTTTAAGTCACAGGACATACAGTAAGGCCCCGGCTTAAGGCTGTTCCAGCGCTAAACGAAGCAGCGTTAAACGGGGTCATCATCAGAGAATAGAAATAATTTAACATTGTTCTTTGTTTTATTTTTTAACATTAATTGTTATATACTTTTTTATTACATTAATTATCGACTTATCTACTTATTGGTAATATCGATTTTTATTCATAAAACACTCATAAAAATTTTAGAAAATCGAGTGAAGAAGTTAAGTTTCTTCCTTATTTAATATTTTTTAGACCAATTTCGGCATTTTCGTGCACTTGTTGTTCTAGTAATTCTTTAAGATTGTCATTGGATAGACTTTCACCAGTACGTAATACTAAAACAGCGTTAAGCGGGGTCTTGCTGTATAATAAAATTGTTGGCACTTATTCAACTGCAAGGCTCTTCATTCATTCGACCATAATCTGAGAGGGCAGACTGGCTTCCGGGATAAAGTGACTACTTGAGTCCCTGCTTAACTCAAATGCAGTATAAGAAGAGAAAAAGTCACATAAAAAAGAGTATAAGAATTATAGAAAGATTATCAAAAAGCATATTCTGTATTCTTGACGCCGTAAAATCATATGAACCTTTATGTGGAAGAGGACCAGAAAAGTTTTTTTTTTTTATTAAATTGGAGTAGAAAATTAATTTGCCTTTGAGGGAACGAAAGCCTTCAAGTCTTGAGCAGAAGTAAAAATTTGGAAAATGCGAAGAGATAAAACTGGGTGGCGGATGTAACGAAACTCAGAATTCAAATTTATTTTCTAGACGGGAACTAGAAAGAAACAACAACAAATGAGATGCACCAAAAACATTATTTTAACAACGCTAAGAATTCAATGGCAGACGAATTTTGTGAAATTACGTTCTTAAATCATCCCTTAAATTGAAAAAATTGGAAATTATCTATAGACAAATTAAGATGGAAGGTGTCATATAATTTCATAAACCTCAGAGAAAAAGAAGTTGTTACGAAATTTTTAAAAACTAAAACTGAAAAAAAATTCAAAGAATTTAAAATTTTTAATAGATAGTATATTGTCAACGTCTACTGTCAGTGGTGGATAAAAATAATCAGTTTACATTTGAACATGAACGAAATAGAACTTCAGGCAGTGAAAATATGTAGTGTCCAAGAAGCTGATGACAAAGATATTGACTCAACAGTCAACATCATCAGCCAAGTGTCACGAAAAATTTGTCTTTCATCCAAATGCTTCCTTGTGTACATATTAAGTGCGATGCGATATTGTACATCATCCAAGTGCTAAGAAATATTCGTTCAAAAGTTTACACATTTTGCGCACATTTTAGGAATTGACCAGTAAACATTTAAAGTTGAGCTTGTATTTGATAGCAAGAGATGCCTAAAAGTAACATCAAAATAAAGTTCTTCAACTATTCAAATCTTCTTCAAATGCCAGACCACTATATTTTCCAAAATCTTCATGATGTTGGCATACCAAGAATATATTGATAACCTAACGTAATCAAAAATTTCTATAGTGAAGTCTTATTGAGAAACCAAGTTTTGATTGATCAATAACCATCAAGGCACACACTAGAAATATAATATGTATAAATAATATTTGAATGCAATAATAATTGATATTCAATCGATTTTTCTCATTCAACCCATGCAATGTTTCACTTCAGCAATCTGTATTTACCAGCTAACAGCAGCGACAATTTTAATCCATAATCACCGGAATAGTGGAAGTGCAGCATAACGGTTTTTTTATTTAAAAAGATGCTGCACTCTGAAGCTGCCAACCAAGTTGATCCTTAACAAAATTTAACCATTCCTAGAAATTGGTGAAGACAACAAGGATTTCGTCAGAAATGATCCAAATTTTGGACGCTATCTTCGTAGTTCGTCAAGTAGTTGAGAAAGCGATTGAATTCTCTAAATTAGTTTTTAAGAATTTTGTGAACCTTACAAAGCATACAATCAGATAATCCAGAAGATGTTAGCAATCTTAAAAGAAGAAAATATACCACCGAAAATACAGCCAAAGGTGGATGGCAAACTCACTGTACTTAGATATTATATTAGACACCCAATCGGGAGTCTTCATTACGGATATGGAAGATAAATTGCAATACACATGCTATTAGTATCAACAGCAAGGATAGATAACCTGAAAATATTCATAGAAAAAACAAGAACTCTAAAAATATCCAAAGAGCCCATCAGATGCAAATTGGAAATTGAGGGAAAAATAATATTGACCTTCAAATACTTGGGAGTCATCACCTTCAACGAGCGGAATCTTGGAAAAACAAATACATGTCAATAGAAAACAATAGCAAGGGGTATGGAATACCCTCCAGTACCTACATCAGGGTTTATGCAAAAAAATTATAATTTTTGTATCAGTTTAAACCTGAAATATTATGCTAAACGAAGTTTAAACTTCAAAATACGACAAAAATATTACATCATAGTTTAAACTCTGATTAGTTTAATCTCGGGTTTAAACTAACATTATAACACTGGACTTTCGTTCCACCTCAAAGCGCCATCTATCCATGTACACAAACAATGGTATACTTTTGCGAAGTTAATGAAAAATGTCAAATAGCAAAGATTATTATCTTAAGGGGCAATGACACTTTAGTGACCCAAAAAATAACATAACTTTGGCAATTTTTTAAGAGGATACAGTAAATCCAACACAAAATCTCTTCAAAGAAACTTATTTTTCATGCTTTGAAGAATGTTTACAATTTTTTATTAAATTTATTATTAATTAATTGGGTAGTTTCCCGTTGCCTTCCCCATAGCCCACAAGTCGATATTGGGCTTTACATCACAGCAATATATCCAATGCGATCTATATTTGAACTGAACATTTGAACTGCTCGTCAGGAAAAACTTATCAGTTGAAGAAAATTTAAAGATAAAGATGCACCATACAATTGTCCTTCCAAATTGATGTCTTCCTTTCTGGCTGAAAAGGTCAAAATTTTTCTATAGTTAATAGTTTAAAACTGGAAATGGGCAAGTAAAGTTTCTAAAATCATAAAATTGACCATTTCCTTTATATCGTATACCCAAAATAGGTCTATGTATACTTCTCTAAGCGTCAAAAGTCGCGTCGCATATCGCATCGCCTAAGTGAGCGAGCACCTTAAAAATACTGTGTAGCTATAATGGGGAGGGGGCTAGCTGTAAACTTTGTTCTTTTTTGATATTCTTTTGTCTTTTATCAAATTTTTTTTAAACTATTTTAATTTTGTGAAATTATAATTTCACTTATAGAAAAAATAGAAACAGGATACAGTAAATTCGCGTTCATCCGGCATTCAATTATCCGGCATCAAGATCCTACAAACGGCACGTAGAAATGCCATGCCCCAGACTCGTTAATATATTATCTTTAAAACCCCATTAATGATTATCAATTTAAATATAAATTTTTACATTTTCGTAAATTTTGTATATTCCTACGTATATTTAAATTTTATTGTAGATATAGATTATTATAAAATGGAACTCTGGTGTTACGTCACAAGTTTTTGAATATCTTGCAAGCTATTATATGGTTAACATTGGCATATTAAATACCATTGGCTACTTAGCTTATATGATGAAACTGGCATTGTGCTTGACAAATTTTCCCCTGTTTCGGTTTGAATCTGTTGTAAAAATCTAAGGCTTTTTTTCTGAATGAGGTGTAAAATTTTATCCAGAAGATCGAAATTCGTTTAAACAATAAAAAATTTCTTTCCCAGTTATTTCCACGTACAAGTACCTAATGACTGAACTGTAATCTTGTCAGGATCTTTTATATGTTATCATATTGTATGCAGCTCACGGGCGCGGCATCAGCAAGAGCGGCGCACCCGGAAAATTTTATTTTTCCGATGAGTTGGTAATCGAAGTGCTATTTATTTTATAGAAAATGATATAATATGCGAATCTTTTACTTGAAATTTTTTTTTATGAAAACCGCAATATTTTTGTGTTTTGAATTTTTGGATTACAATTTGACAGAGAGAAAGATGTCGAAACACAACGCCGATTTAAATTCCTTATTCGCATTTCTAAAAATAAGCAACACTTGAAAACTAATTATAAATCAATATTGAAATGTGTGTTACTAATTTATATTTGATAGGTAGGTAATATTTATTTTCCAGCTGTAGATGAGTTTATTATTGCTTACAACAAGCATTAACGTCATTATATATGATTCGGTGTGTAAATTATTTAGTACACTTCGGTTTAGCATTAGTAATTTCTTAGTTTATAAGTAAGTAAATTTGAATAAAATCTTGAGAACCGAAACGTGTAGAAATTTCCGAAAACATTATAGGTGCACGCAAAATGTTCATTAGCAGCTTGTATTAAACTCAAATATAACAAGACAAATAACATTACTAACGTTACACTATATAAAAGCAATTTCTTTAAAGTAATTTATGTATGTGTTCAGAATATACATGTATATATCGACGTATCGATGTGTATTTTTTATCATTACTTATTTGTATGTAGTAATGACCGTGCGGTAATGTAGTGGGATCGCCTTCTTTCGCTTTGTCCTAATACAAAAAAGCTCCGAATAGAAAGAGCATTTAAAGAAAGCTCGTTTTCGAAGTTTAGCAGGGTTTTCACACAAAATTTTATCGATACAAAATCGTGGAACGTTGTTTTTGTACATAAAATTACCTGTCATTATCGTAGCACGCCAGTTTTAACCGGCGGACGCAGGTTCTGATTGGTTTTTAAATTGATAGCAGCGCTCCCTACCTGTAATGACGGTAAGGCGTGGCACTCACATCATTTACACCAGCCAACCGCTGACCGGTCGAAAAGAAAAGCTGTTATGTGGTATTAATCGCTTCTCAATACACTGGAAGCCATTAGTGCTATTAAGGTTCTATTGTAGGATTTTTACAAACACTAACGTGTCGTGTAAATACCATTTTAATGTTTGACTTTTAACAAATTACTTCTCTTTACGTTATGTTGATTTTGTCGACATTGTAGCTTTTTTTAAATTGCTTACCTATTGTCATTTTTATATGACCATTTTGGTAAACGGAAGTTATGTTTGTTTATCTGTTCGTTCTATGGCTTATTCGTTCAAGGCTAATTACTTTTTGATTGCTCCCTTTCAGACGAAACAAAACCAACTCGCAAGACAATTCGTTCCAAATTGTTACACAAGAATTATGGTTTTGTACCTATAGGTAGACACAAAAAAGTTGTATGTTGACTAAAATTTTGAAAAAAAACTCGTGGATAATAAGTAAAACTTTTAGGTTTTGGGGCTATGTAAGAAAAATAAGTTTTAATTCCGTAAATTTGACCGTGGCGCCAGCTTTTTGTGACTTCTCTTTAAATTCACATTAAAGAGTTTTTTTAAAACAAAAACGCACTGATTTCGATTTATTCAAAATAAATTTTGACAAAGCCATTAGGTGAATAGAAGCCGAACGCATTGAAAATGTAACCCTAATTATTACCATCAGCATACGACATAATCAGCGCTTTTCTATGCTTTAGGCCACCATTAAAAAGAACTTTAAAGTTAATAAAATTAACCGCAAATGAACGTTTGTGTATATTTAATGTTAATGTATGATGCATGCACATGCTCGTCATTTATTAATGTCACCTAAGCAGGTATGGAGCTATGTTGTAGTACACAATAAAAATATTACCGTAATCTCAACACGTTGTAAACTGTGAAAAGAGATAAACACGTTAATTTTACAATTAAGAAAGATTATGTGTCAACACAATTACGATTTTTAAAAAACTCCACAAGAATGGTCAAACTCGTGAAGAGCCTCCCCATTTAAAAATTAAACCTCAAATTATTTGTAATTTTCGAACTAAAATTTTTGTTGTAAATAATTGGATGCGTAGTTACGTAACCCAAAATTATATTTTAAAAACATCTGTTATTAAAGCTAGCCGATGGTGAAAGCTTACAAAGTAGAAGATCAGCTCGAATATTAATAAGATATGAGGCTTCTTATTATAAAGTAATTATTTATAGCCCAACAACTTTTCTAATATTAAAAATAATCAAGATTCGAAGCTTTCTGCCGGAATGTCAAAAATTACCTACTACCTCTAAGAATTTCTTGTTTTTTAAATCCGATTCTTACCTACAAATCAATTATTGAAGCCGAAACCACTTCTTGAACTTTCGATTCGTCCTACTCAATATTCTACACCTTAAATTATTATAAAAGGTCATTAGAAACGCAGACATTTTTAAGTGTCACTTCGAGGAGATCCCTTAATTAATACGATAGAGATCTCGTAGCGATAACGAGAGAGAGGTAATAGAAAACCTGTGTTGTCGAGAATAACCAATCAATTTTTCTCGACTCGAATCGACGTAACAGAAATAAAAAATTAGCTTTTTTGAAGAAACAAACCGAAATAATAAAGACTTTAGGTATTGCCCATCACATTCACAGCTTGCCAATCAATCTATGCCAAGTATTTTATTTTGACCTACAGTTTTGGCACTGATTTATATTTTATTTTCTTTACAATTGCCAAGTTACTCATAAATAAAATTTAAACATAGATTAATAATTATTAGCAACTTTGTAAGCTCCAGTACAGTAGGTGCATTCTCTAACAGGAAAATTTAGAAGGTACTGGTTATTTCAGTTACTTTCGTGTGATTGTAAGAAAACCATATGGTAATAATTACCAACATTTAATAAACTGCAATTTTTTTGTCATTACATTTTTGGTTAACAAGTGCTTGGTCAAAATGGTATTATTATCAAAACAAAGTGTTTATAAAAACCACAGTTTTCAAAGAAAAAAGAAAATAATAATAATTGATTGTTATGGTACATTGCCTGTGGCTTTTTTTTTATAATCACGTCATATTGACATAGGTAATTGAAAAGCATATGCCAAAAATAATATACAATTAATTTAACTGCACTTTGCAGTACAAAATTTTGCTGCCGGGCAATTTCTTATTGCTTCTGCATTAAAAGCAATATTTGCAAAGAAACAAAACAATGTGCCTGTTTGCTTCGAGTTTCGTGATATCTCCTTGCTCAGAAAGTATAATAACAGTAAATTATAGTTAAAATTGAACCCAACTTTTAAAAGTTACATTGAACTTTTCAAAATTTTAAAATTGTCACTTACAATTTCAGTAACATTGTTTGGGACAATTTTGTGCTTACAATATTTTATACTGTGTTGGAGTTATTGTCATGGTTACCATTATACCTAATCAAGACTTTTTTCATACGGATTGGTAATAAAGTGTCGATCTTTCTTAATTCTTCATCTTTCAGATAAATGGTGCTTGATCTAATCAGAGTTCCAAGCACATTAATCTGGCAGTATCTGGAAATTTTTTTCACTGATCTTTCAAATGACCATTAAATGATGGAAGAAAAAAATGAGTTTGAAAGGCAACCCTACACACATTTGCTGATTTATCTACTATTGAGAAAAAGTCAATTCTGTGCTCAGAATTACGAGAATGCACTTTGTACTTAAGAATACATGATTAAAACATGCGAAAAGAGATTTAAGTTTTTTTTAAGGTGGTGGTGGGGGACTTCGAGATTCGCCTTTATCGCGCCGATTATCAGATTCCTACTGGCAATTGAAAAAATAATATTAAACTAGCCATTATTCCAAACGACCATGACCAGGCCCAAACGACCAAACTACCAACGTGCACCTAACTTCCGAACGCTTATATTACGATCAGTTAATTAAAAGATTTTGTAAACGACCTCTATAATAAAAGTTTGTGTACCTCATCAGAATCAAAAAAGAGCAGTATAACAACTTCTTGAATTTCAACTAGTTTGTGAGTCAGATATCCTGTAGAAGTAATTAGGTTCACGTTCGCAGTTTCATGGTCGTTTGGATAATAGGAAGTTTAATTAAAAGTTAAATAAATAAATTGAAATAAGAAGTTGAAGATCGAAAAAAGTCAATTGTTAAAGCCTGAATACTGGTGTCTTACTAAAACAACCTCATCCCAACTATGTTTTTCATTATTCTCATATTACTCGAAAGACTTTATTCGAATCTTTGGCTTGTTCGGCCCTCAGGCCGCACCTGATACTATAATGTATTAATTTGGATTTATAAATTATTAAACTGGATACATTTGATTTATTTTGTTAAGTTAAACCCCCCCTTTGAATAAATTCTTTTTTAAAATTTATATTTCAAACATTACAAAGCATATTTGCATTCAAAATTATAATACCAAATTCATAATAAGTGAAAATAAAATCTCAAAGTTTTGTCTGCTATGAAGGGCTAGCAAGTTGTTTGGAGCAAGTATACAAATAGTAGACTGGCTGGATATCAATTGGTAACTAACAAGGCCTTCTTTTCTTACCAAAATCTGATTTTAAACAGTAAAATTCGTTAAGCTAAAGTATTTTTAAGATTACTAAGTAAATACATCTACTTTAGTTTGATAAATTATTATCAACCTTTACCAAATACCGAAACTTGACAATAACTTGATGAAATTAACAATATTGTTATCGAACCACCTGTATCGAGATTTCAGTCTCGTTTTTCAATCTGTTTCGAGATTTCAGTCTCGTTTGCCAGATTTTCCAACTTTAACTCATCACCTATGGAAGGGAAGGTCAAGTCAGAAAAAGCAGCGACTCTTCCAAGTCATCCTTCCAAGTTTGCATCCCTAGTTAAGTTGCTAAACGCCCATGATCTGAAGAAAGCCAGTATTTATATTCTTTAATTTTCTTATTAGTGTTTTTTGCAATGTACAATAAATTATAAATGAATAACAATAACAGAATTAAAAAGTTATAATATTGACATTAAATTATTCAGAAAGATGGAAAAATTCATTTATGTATGCCCTGTTGGCATCGAACCTGGCACCAAAGCGGAATTTCCTCGTTGAATGCACAAACCGATCCTTGGATTAAGAAACTCTTTGCGCGTCTGTCCCCCGACACATCGATTAGTTATAACACTAAATTAGTAAAATGATTAAGATGTCATTTTTGCATTATTTTGTTTTCACAAATAAAATACACTGTAAGTATAATTATCGCAAACATTTTTACCATACTATGGCATCCAGCCAATAAACTAGGATATCTAGAATAGTTCAGAAAGAGCTATTGATTGATTTCTGGAAAATTAAAAGTTTTTCACGGATAGCCAAGCCAAAGAATGCAAAGATCTTATATTTTGAAGATCAGCATACGTTAAAAATTTAAATAATTCTTTGCCTACTTTTCAATGCAATAGATAGTTTTCTATTCCCCTGGTGAACAGTAGGATAGTCTAGTTGTACTTAAAATCTGTTAGGAATATTATTATTACATTGAAAAAAGCAAAAAAAAAGCTTCCGAAGGAGCAAAAACCTAGCTACTCAAAATACCTAATAGCTTTATAAAAAAGCAACTGCATTTTGCAAACCTGAACGTGCCAACAACGCCCTCTACCCTAGATAAAGACCTGGTTTTGTAAACAAGACATCCGTTTGTTTTTAATTTTAGAAATGAAATATTCGACCACGTTTGAAATTGATTTAAAATTGATTAGTATAAACATAAAATATAAATTAGGTAGAATTTTAATCTAAAAACCTTCTTAGCTAATGTGTAGGCAATTAAAAATTAAAACAGCTATCTGAAACAATCGAAAGCACGAATAAAGCTCATTAAAAGAAAAAAATATTGTCGTCGTTTAGAGATTCGAACTCGGTATGACCAAAATTTAATTACCTGGTCAACTTTATAAGGAAATATTTAAGTGCAGGAATTAAATATATTCAGTTAACAAAACGAATGTTGTAGTAAAAAGGATGATTAAAATGCGAAATGCAGGATGTCGTAAATGCCACGACAAAGGAATAACAAAAACAATATCAAAAAAAGTTAATTGGTAAAAATTCTTATAAGGTTAATTAAAGCGAAGTGTACAATAAAATTATTAATGAAATATGGATTTAAAAAAGAGTGCACTTCTACATAAATACTTTAAAAGGATATTTGCAAAACAAACTAATTAATAAGTTTGATGGAATCTGGTAGCAAGTAGCACATAAAATATTATGCATACATTCGTCATTCTGCTACTTGTTTCTTCATTAGACCTGGAGCGGCTTGGATGATACAAACGGGCATCGTGGAAAAAACGACACGGAATAATGACTACCAACTCAACTGGTCAGTTATGAAAGAAGATAACAGTGGAAATGAGATTTAGTTTAATCATGAGATTCATTAAAATTCTTCTTATTACTCTTTGTTGGCTTTTTATTTGTTTAAAAAAAAATGTTGTCGTGGATGCAAGATTTAAATAATATTTACAGTAAGAACTTTAAATCTCAATCCGACTAAAATAGATCAAAAGCGGATGCAAAAGCGACTGAAGTGGCTTGTAATTGATTGCTTTTTTTGTTTACGTTTATATTTTTACAACTAATGAGAAATTTTTTGTATAACAAAAGTTTCTAATTAAAATGTTTGGTATTAAAAATTAAATTGAACGAGAGAACGTTTGCAGAGAAGATGTTACAAATTGTCTTAATTCCTATCAATTTCATCGCCATCTAATCAGGCGAGGAGTTGAAAGTGTTTCCCAAGGCAACAGTAGTATAATCTGTGATCTCGTATTCGTGGCTGTTTCATCAAAATTGCAGTAGCAAGATAACTAACATCGCTGAGCATTTCTAATGGATTTATAATACCTGGGACGAAGTCTTGAGCCATGATGAGCGTCGAGGCTAGCTAAGGGATGACGGTGGTAGAAACGCAGACGCGTCGTAGCTCCACAACATTTATCATTGAAGCTCATTACGTTAGAATCTACTTGTGTTGATCGCAAGGGATTACATTGTGACCCCTTTTAGATTAAATTTGAATTAGAACTAAATACTGTTTTTCGATCAAATTAAAATTTGCCTTCTTACTTGAACTTGATTAATTACTTTAAATGTTTTAAATTGGATGGCCATTGATATAGTTGGAAAGCTAAATTTATCGAGTATAATATACACAAATTGCGACTATCATAAACTATCACGCAAGTGCAGTCTTTTAGCAGCATTAAAATTGCCTTTTCTACAGGTGGTCAATAAAATGAAATGAAGAATAATTGCGCTACGTTTGGGACAAGATTCTTGTTTGCATTCAAAGTGCAAATCTATACACTCCTAATAGTTTTTTCTTTCTGCATTTTAAAAAATTTAATTTATGCGATCGAACGAGCCAAGTTTTGAATAATGCTTTAGGATCGAGGACGTCTTGTCGAGAGTGGTGCGATATTATTTCGTGTGCGTATTTTTGATAGATATTAAATATTGAAAAATGTAATGTTTGTTCATGACTGCGCAGTCTATGCGGGGCGTCGGCTTTGTAGGCCAAACGCGGTCGGTTGAGTTTAGGGGCCAGAGGGGGTAGATAGTAACTGCGGCCGACCCGGGAGGATGACAAATATCCTTCAATCCGTCACTGCCAAGCCGCGGCCCGCTTGGAATTGGATGCGATGCAGACTCACAGAAAGCTTTGTAATATCGGAGACTGTTAGACGGTGAATTTTCGATTTAAATACCATCACAACATTCGAGAATTGTCACATTCTGAGACGAACCCCAAAGGAGTGGCGCTAGGGAAGAGAAGGGGGCGAACTCTATAGGAAATTACATAAACTCCGCACAGACAAATACAAATGTTCTCTTTGTACTGATCTGGGTACCCACTGTGCTCGGCGCACCAGAAGCGTTCAGTAGGTGCCATTGTAACTGACGGAATCCGCGGAACATTCATTACCCATTCAGTAACCAATGAAACAGATGATTACAAACGTCTCGGACTTCTGAAGACAAATGAAGATGGATTTACTCAAATAATTACTAATCTGGCCAAGCTTTCAATTAAACTTACAAACTCAAGATTTCTGCTTCAACATTTTCGATATATTTTAAAACTTTTAAATTAAAAACACAACCCAAAAAACTTTATTCAAAATACACATTCGTTAATGTTAATCAAAGCAAAGAAGCTAAAACCATAAATATCTATTGTGTTTACAAGACAAAAAAAATATAAAATTTATGAACATCATCGTCAAACATCGTTGAACACCAAAAACTTTTCAACAAAATATTACCTATAATTAATTCTCATGCGTATAATAAGTAAAAAAGTAGATATTTACATTATCGACACGCAATCCTTGCATTAATGACTTCTACTTCAAAACATAACTTATATGGTAATTTTAGTCCAAAAATTGTGTTTATCTTATCTCTCCGCCAGCAAAGAAACGACAACCGAAACAGTGTAATTTCACCATTACACAAAAAAAATATTAACCGCCGTGCTTTATTTTATTGCCTAGTTAGAACTTGACGATGTAATAATTAACAATTTTCATGCTCTTACGTACTAAAATTTTGAAAATTGTCCAAATAATTAACCCAGTCGCACGACGCAAGTCTAATTGGACAAATCTAACGAGCTTTTCGATAATCGCGCGAAATATCAGCTAACGCGAACTTTTTCAGAACTTAACTTTCCTACTTCATTTGAGTTCAAATTTTCCACTTCATAAGTTAAGCTTGCATTATAGCAGTTGTTGCCAATTTAGATTATCTTTGAACCCATTATCACATAAGTGTTTGAGTTAAATAATTGCGCTACTATCGTACATCGGTTTCGATGAAAATAGTTTTCGATTTTTTAAAATCTTATTTGCTGCACGCTACAAAAAGTATCATCAAGTGCGACATCAAAGAGCTTTCCTATTACCAGCAACAATCTTTTGCTTCACTTATGACAAATGTATCTCGAGACATATTCATATGGTGGTCTACACATGTTAATTCGAATATTGCTCGCCTTGAAGAATAAAACTTATGTGCACACAAGTTACAAATATAACTAAGAATAATTTAAATTAATTTTAAACTCAACTAATTTTAATGCATACAACCGTATCCAACTAATTAAATAGCATGGAAAAAGGTTCAATTTAATTTTATAACGTCACTATTACGTAAACAAATTTTTTTAATCCTTAACCTGAACATTCTTCAAATGTTCAAAAGTCATTGGCACTACAATCAGGTATTTTTAGAAGCAACCCTGTCCACATTATTGTGAAAATACGTCAAAGTTTCATTGCTTTGGCCAATAAAGCGTCCTTTACGTCCGTCCACCAAGGATAATTCCTAAGATGCTTGGTATTTCTTGATTTTTCAGCTACATATTATATTTTAAACTCCTACGTATGAGACGACACAAATATATTCAATATTTAAGAAAAAAGTAAAATAAATGTTTCAACTTCAGTTGAAACACAAAACAAAAATAAGTGTACTTTTCAATCAATCAGATTATTTCCCAACTAAAACTACCACCTCGACACCAGAAAAGGATTATCGGGCTCACGAGTACCATAACCCCAAGCGTCATAATTTTTATGTAATCAATCAAACTTTGGATTTTTCGATAAAATTGTCGTTAAAACAAACAAAAACCAGTATAATTTACAGTCACGCGAAATAATTACTTCACAGTTAGTTTTCAAATTTCTCAATCACAAATTAACAAAAAAAAAACATTTAATAACCTTCCGCGTTCAAGTCCTACAGCCTCTTACATCAAAAAAATATGAGACATGTAAGTAACTTACTTTCAGCAACCCTTGATAGAGAAATGTACAGTAAGGTAAAATAGTGGTGGAGATTTTTTTCAAAGAAATTTGTTAAAATTTTTATCAGTCCTGTTTTCTGCATTAATTGAAAACTTGCAGTTTCAATTATATTTAGATAGGAACAAAATTTTCTAAAAAAAAATATTTAGCTTATATTCAATTCCAAATTCTAACTCTTTGGGGGGGGGGTTATCACTCGATAAAACTAAAATGTTAATTTCTACTTTGATTTCTATGTTCAATTAACCGTAGCATCAAAACTATTAATCTGGTTAAGTTATCAACATGTGTAGTTTATGACACCTTTTGGTCAAGTAAGTGTGTTTCGAATTTCGGATTCTCGTCAGATAAACCTGGGATATTAATTAAAAGAGCTGGAAAAGTTATGTAATTAAACTGAATATTAAATACCCACAAATCAAAAGTCAAATTATTGTGATGATTATTTCAAATTAAAATAATTAATCGCTTATCTGGTGAAAATCCGAAATTCGAAACACTCTTGCTCGACTTAAAGGTGTCAAATACTATCTATAATTAATAGTTAACTAACGTATTATATTCGAACGTTATGAATTTAAATTAATATATTTGCAATTTTTCTAACATGAAAAATCAATTAACTATCTACATATTAATTATAAGAAACTATAGGAAACAATTAATTTTCTAGTGTAAGTTCTTAATTGCACTTTTAAAGAGCGCAAAATTATCTAAAACTAAATCGTTACCATATATTGTCTAAAATCAACGACTTTGGGTTAGATTATTAATTAATAAAAAAAACTAGATTGCCCAAGTTGTGCGGCCTAAAGGCCGCACTGACTAATCATTCTTCCATAATCACTATTCTCTAATTTTTTTATGTTGGTGAAAAAATTACCAATAATAGGTTTAAGTCCAGAGATGGATGGATAGATAGATAAATAGGTAAAAATGGGCTATTATAATATTATAGATCAGTGGTTCCCAAACTCTTTTGGCCCACGGACTTCTTTCATAGTCAAAACTTTCCCACGGACCCTGGGTGAAAAGTTACATACTTGCATAATAGAAAAATTTAAAATTTAACTTTGATATCTTGAATGGTAAATGGTGATGTAAAAATAAAATATAAATAAAACATTTTGATGAAGAAGTATTAACAACTTTTGTACAATAACCCATAATGCTGGATATACTATGTAAATAATAATTTATTCATTGTTATTTATTCATTTACTTCCATATTAATAAAAATGTGTCACAATTTTTTTATTTTATATTAAACCCCTGACGTTGTTCAGGGACGACCAAATCGATTTTAATTTTCCAAGGACGCCCTGAATGATTCCAGCGACCCCTTGGGGACTGCAGGCACTACTTTGGAAACCACTGATATACCTAGATGAAAACAATGTCAAAAGCTATAAAATTTTATATAATGTATTTAATTATATTTTTGTGTTTTTTAAAACAACTTTTATATTTAAAAAACGACGTTCTTTTCAAGATAATAAATTTAATCCACTATAAGAATATTTATTATTTTGTATACACCCTGTATTTGAATTTAGTTATGTATATGAAAGCAAATGTGCTGACCAGACATATTAACGTCCAACCCAAATGCATGAACTTTTAAGCAGAATATTTGGAATAGTATATTCTATGTCGCTATGACGTCAACACACCCACCTTTTCGAATTTTAACCCCTAAGAAAGCAATATCAGATAAAATGTATTTTTATCGATTTCTCAATTTCTTTTTGGCCCGATGAGATATTAATAAATTGTGATTTTCCTAAAATATAGGAGTAATTCAATATTTTGCTTTATTCTACTTCTAAAGAAAATTTGGATTAAGGGGTGAAATAATCGAACCCTTAGTCTAGTAGACCTTTAGTAGTAGTAGAGGGCAGGGTTTCTTAAATCGCAATACAAGTAGAAAATCGGTAATTTTTACGACATTCAAAAATTATATCCACTGTTATTGTGTACCGTAGGAAAAATTGTAATGGAAAAATGCTGTTCTCTTCATCTTTTCAGCCTCTTTCAATCCATTGCTGGATATAAGCCTCGGCCATACTCTTCCATCTTTCCTTATCCCCATCCACTTGCTGTCTAGCTTTACCCGCCGTTTGCTTGATGTCGTCAGACCATCTTTTTTGGGGCTGTGTGTCCCACCCAGCTCCAGTTTAACTCTGCGGCTCTTCTGAGTACAAATTTTTGTTTGGTTTCGCAGTTCTTCGTTTCTCACTCTGTCTCTAAGTTCTAGTTCTAGGTTTCTAGTTCTTGCCGGCCCAATTAAAATTTTTTTTTATTATAGGACATGACTTTGGTTTTATTGATGTTCATCTCAAGTCCAATTCTTTTGATTGCCGTATCGAGCTCATCAAGAGTCTTCAGTCGATTCACCCTCTTCTCGTCCAACTCTAACCTTGAAAAGCGTTCTCTAGAGCCATTGTAAATAATTTTGGTGAGATAGTATCTCCCTATCGTACGCCTCTATTTACAGGGATCTTCTTTGTTGTTGTTTCGTCGTTTATCTTGACATGTATTGAGGCTTTCCTATATATGTCTCTTATCAGAGAAGTATACCTTGAATCTACTCGAGCGTCATCCAGTGCTTGGAACACTGCCCACAGCTTCACCGTGTGAAAAGCTTTTCTACGTCAACAGGTGGAGTGGCATTTTATATTCCTCACACTTTCCAATTAGAGTTCTGACTACTACGGAATCCTTGCTCGATTGGTTGGTAGAACTCCAGTTTATTTGATAGTCTAGTGGTTACTACCTTAGTTAAGAGCTTATACAGGTGCGACAGGAGGCTTAAATTGGTCGGTAGTTTTCTATGTTTGCATGACGGCCCTTCTTCCTTCTTCTTCTTTCGCGTTTCTTCAGTTTGCAGTTTGATGGCCTTCATCAGTATAATCCCTCCCAATTACAGCATTTCAGTGCTTAACTTTTAAATTTCCTTTCTTCATCTGTTTAAGTGCTGCTTGAATTTTATTTATTGTAACTTCTGGGTATTTCTTCTGAATTCACGTTCAAAATAGTTTTTCGTTGTTTATTGCCGTTTGGTTCCATAATCTTCGTAGAAATCTTCTATTGCTGTTAGTAGTCGTGTTTTATATATGACTACTTGGCCATCTCTGCTTCTGATACAATGCATACATACGTTGTCTGCTAGTGGCTGTCTAGTAATTTTATATTTTTATTAGCTGTGGATTTTTTATTTAAAAAGAAAAATGGTAAATTGTTCAAATTTAAAATTGAAATTGCAAAATTTAACTTATACTTTTCTTCATAAAAGTTTTTCTACAATCACTAACTTTTTCGTTTCATGTGGCATTAAGTTTGTGAAGAACTTGCCAAATGTGCATAGGCGCAACTATGGGAAGCTGTGAGGATTAGCTTAGCTTAATCTTGATTCATAGTGAACATACGCGAAAGAATTACATAAAGACATTAGACAAACAAATACAAATAAAAGCTTAATAATTAAGAATTGAATAATGCTGGAATATTTCTGATAACCATTCCACATATTCAGCTGTAGATTTTAATTTTATTCTCGATACTTTATTAAGTTTCTATTTACATTTATACTTCTCATGTTTTACCCACTTCTTATGTTTATGTTCATTGTGAAAATACACTACGGCTTATTTCATCGTCTTTATAATTTCATTAATTTTTGAATAAATCTTCTTCTTCCTCTTAATATAGGACTTCGTTCTATTATTTCCATTAATGCAGCAAGTTTTTACACTTGGCACTCATGGTTCTGTAAGCACTCGAATAATATTCTAGTATGGTGCTAACCTTGCTAATTGCATAGTCCACAGATCTAATCCGGACTTTAGATCACAGCAGTGTAGTCGGTGCGATCAGGCATTGAACCGCAATATTCCACTTCGCAGACCGTCGATTTAATCCTTACACCACACTGCTGGTCATTTTGAATAAATCTCAATGTATAAAAAGTGCTTTAATTTTAAAATTGAACAGTAATGTGTTGTAAGTAGCTTTCATTATCTTCTCAGCGAAACCCTCTTTTTTTTACTATTCCATGCATAACAAAAGCATAATGATCCATTTTGAGTGCAACTATCCGTATAACAAACTTACCTAAGTCAATTACTTCAATTATTTCGAACAGTTGTTTTACTGATTATACCTAATACTCTATGTGGCAAATTTTCTATCTGTTTATATGGTAACTTATAAAGCGACCTCTACGATTTTAACTAATAGTTAAATAATAGCTACAGGAAAGTAGCTAAGCTAACTGTCTACCTCTACCTATTATCATAATATTTAAGATCAATCCCATAGTTTTCAAAGTGGATTTTGAAGTTAGAGTTAAAATGTTCATATTTTAGCTTCGGCGGTTATATTTCCGAAAAATTATTTAACTGTTCGTTACTTTCTTATTTTCTTTAAAGCTCGGTATAGTTTTTTCTTCGAGGTTATTCCAAAACAGCTAGTCTTTTATTAACTGTGATGTTTTAAAAATCTATTATGCGAAAGTTAAATTGTTTTTTTTTAATTTTTAATTATGTTTATGTATTTTTAAATTACAGTTGCTTTTATTGTTTTTATTGTAGACATGAGCAAAAAAGGAAAAATCTGACAAAAATGATATAAACTACAAAATGAAATAAACAGCGAATAACATTTCCTAGATTGAAAAGTGTATTTCCTAGTCACGAAACCTGCATTTTCTTTCGTTTGTCAATGAAAAAGAAATGCGGGGACTCGTTTATTATTTTTACCTTTATTTGTTTAATGTACTAACTAATAAACTGTTTGATACTTTTTTCCAATTTTTTAGTCTACTTACCAAAATTATTTATGCTCCTGTGATGTTACTTGTAGGGTAGATTCATATGACGTTTGTTGATTTATATTTGTGACTGTAAGCTTTTATTTAAATTGGAAATGCCATTTATATTAATGAAAACGTGGTACATTAATCCAGTGTTAGTTAAACTAGCCGACATTACTTTACCACCTTTTATGAAGAAAAACAAAATTGAACTTTTCAATATTACTTTATGTAACATTGCAGTCAGAAAAGCTGGTTGTATTATAATATTTGCCCATTAGCTTTATAAGTGAAAATTAGTTATACAAATCGTGCAACTGTTTCAAGCTTTCGCTCTACCGGATTTGCTGCAGTTTATAAAGTGAATGTTAATCTCAAAATTAACAGGACAACAAAACTAGCAGAAAATTTTAATTAATTAAGAAAAAAGTTGCGATCAATTTACTGAAAATTTATGGCCTTTGCCACAATAACATTAAAAAATTATTTTTAATTGTGTGGGTTAAATTAATTAATTTTTAAAAATAAGCCGCAGCTCTGAAAAAATTCAAATGTAAATAACACTTCTAATCTTTGACATTGAAAATTTATGGCTTAAGTAAAGGTATGAAATGATTAATGTTCTTGTAGGAAGTATAACTCTACTATTTTTAATCTTGAAAAAATTTACATGTACAACTTGATTTACCAAATCGCTGATTTATAAACCCGAATTTTTTTAAATAAACTTCAAAAAATATTTTTAATAAAGAATTAAACTATTTTTAGCCAAACTTGGCTAGGATTTAAACCACTTTAAAATAATCAATTTAAATAAACACATTATAAAAGCAAATCTTTTCGCACATTTGCACAGGCTTTATTATCAGTTGACATGGAACAGTGCTGAGCAAATATAATAAATAATATTGCTGGTTTAATAGTGCAACACTTAGCGAAAATATTATTAAAAATTATACTTATTTCATTTTTCCTTGGGCTATCGACTTTCTTCAACTGGAAGTTTTGTTAAAAAAACGCGAAACTTAATAAACGTTAAAAAGTAATTAAGCAGAATGTTGTTTTAATAAGTAAAATATATCGGATTTATTCCTACGTAAGAATGAAACATTTTTTTGGAATGTAATAAATTCTCATGTAATTTTTATAATATTTTTTATGTATTTTATATTTAGATAAATGATAAATTTTATAATATTCAGACATTCATTATTTTCAATCAGTTCTTTTTTCGATTTAAATTTGACAATACAATGCTGAATGAACCTGTGATAAATTCAAAATGAAAAAACAACAATTAGTTTATTATAACACAATTATTAGGTGTTAATTAGATAAAAAAAAATAGAAAATCAGGCATATATAGGCTTACAAAAGTTTTAATTTAAATTTTATTTATTTCATGTAATTTTCATGAATTTCCTGTAATTTTCATGAATTTTTTGGATTTTAACGTTTTCACAAAATTGCAACAAAAATTTAAATTTTAAAACATCTGAAACTATAGTAGGTACTGTTTACCCGTCGGCAGTAAAAGCTAGGAACATATTAGAAAAATTTTAAACAGGAAAAAAATTGGAAATCAGATTTTTGAGTGCCTCAATCGAATATGACTATACAATGAGGTATAAATCACCCGATCTTCTAATAGTTATAATTGTAAAGTTGGAGAATACAAAGTTTAAAATTAAAATACTTGTGTTTATTTAAGTGCATTACTGCACTGCAGAATACCCGTTCAAACGGATATGTAACCTCACACGCTATCGTAATTTTACAAATTATTTAAATAATAAACCGATTTTAGCCAATTGACAAACCAGACTATTTTGTGGTTCATAGAAAGTTTGGCAAAATTTAATAAAAATGCAACCTTTGCTTGACGGAGTTTACGTTTACGTTAGGACTCGTCAATATGAGCTTTTAATAAATCAAATTTTTTTGCTTAACATAATGTAAACAATTGTTAAATCGTGATTGTAACCATATCATTATTGGCTAAAAATAGATAATTTTTTGTGCTTAAATCAAGTCGTAAGCCTCGAGAGTAGATTTCCTGATTGGTGAGACCTATTATAATAGCATATTATGTAACAAATTTTGTTCTTAGATTGATAATTATTGATAAAAGCAAATAATACTGTTTAAATAAAAACAGATTGGACGTTGAAGAAAGTGATTAAAGGAAATGCACTTTTAATAAGTCAAAATATTGGGTTTATTGCTTACGTGAGAGTAAAAAAATCGCTAGCACATCTTTTAGGAATGTAATAAATTGACACGATTTTTCTAATATTTTATCCATTTGTACCGTTTTTATATTTAGAAAAATGATAAATTTTACAAAAATCAAACAATAAATAAGAGAGATTTCGAGTTTTTAAGAATTTTCGTACTCTCAATATTATAAATACTATACGGGCGACAGTTATTTATTTAAGATACACATGTAAATTCGCTCGCCAAAAAAATTAATCACCTCAACATAAATTAACTATTAATCAAAATTAACTGCTTTTCATAATTTTTAAACTTTAGAATACGAAAATATCGATTTTTATAAATGCGATTAAAATTTGGTATTATTAGTTAGCCCGAACGTAGTATGATTTATTAACAATTTTTATCTTGTAAATGTAGGGCAAAATCTTATAAGTTTATAGGAAAAATATTGCGGGTCGTATATTTTTAATACTAATGCATATTTTTAGGAATTTGGATGTTTTTTTGGTATGGTCTATTAGTAAATTGTAATTGTCACCTTCCTCAATGTCGCTTTAGACACCTAAAGTATTAGAGTGAAGATAAAAAGGCGGCTTGATGAGAAGACGTTTGTCCTCGAACCGAGTGAAAAATTCTATGACAAAACATAAAAGCATGTAGGAAGTATACCGTCAACATATATGAATGCCGCTTTTTCCGTTTCAGCCTTTTTCATGTAGCATACAAGGCTAAAGACTATCTCTTAATGACGATTCTCTTGTGTAAATGTTATCCATATCAAGTTTTCATTTAGACATATTAAAAGCGTTTCATAAAAACTGTGATAAATTTCTTACTGGAAAACTAACTATGGTTTACATTTTTAGCTTTGGGTAGTACGGCAAGAACCTACTCTATCGTGAGCAAAAAATCCTTTTATATAAGAATGAAAGAAAAATCGCATTTGTTTTGAGGCGGCACGACGCTTTGATTAAGTGCGTTCTTGGCGGGGCTCGAACTTTAGGGCGCCGCGGTGGAAGATGGATCAGCGCGCGAGCTCATTCCCTGTGCTTCATTTAACATATGGATGGATAGTAAATCTATTTTTCTTTATACTTATATACAATGTAAATATCCTTCGCATGCGAGGCTCTCGCGAAACGGCAAATAGTTCGGGTCGCAATTTTTGGAAATGTACACTCGAAAAGCTCGACAATTAAATTAGGCGGCAGCTCTTATTCATTGATTTGAACTCAGTAGTGGAAATTTTCGTACCACGCGAATTTTACTAAAAAATCACTTTGGACAGGTTATAGCACCTTTAAGCCAAAAATAAATTATTATTCTAATAAGCCTTGACGTTAAATCTAATTATTCAAACTTTGTGCTTATTTTGTAAAATGTCAGAATTAATTAACTCAATCTTAAAGGAAACTTGTAAAATATAAAGGATTAAGAGACACTTGAATGTTTGATCAAGAAGTTGTGAGAGAGCTGTAGCTTAATTAAGCAAAATGTATACAGCTGGCTATGGGTTGTGTATTCATAAAGAGCTTTAATGATTGATTACTTTTGCACCGTGATCGCAAAATGTAATCATCAACTGAGTTTAACGAACGTGTAATGAATACTTGAACTGGAAAAACTCCCCTTGCGGTAATTAAGACAACGGCACATTAATAGGTTTTTATAACCGCTTAAAAATTACTTTCTTTTTTTATTTATTGATTTATGTTAATTCGGAAATCATAAGCAAAAATTTACACGTTTGCAATTTTATAATTGTACGAGGCAAAAATGTTGGTTTAAAAGTGGCAGCAATTTAGATAAACGTTCACGTTTATTGGATGCTGGCTGAATAATGGATAATTACGTTATGTCTTGCCCAGAATATACGTGTACGTACGTAAAAAAATATAAACAGTTAAACGAACAAGTCTACAAACACCTATTATATTCTCATTCCGGCTATAAGTGGTTTAATACCATTAGGCATTAAACTTCTCCCCAATGACTGAACTTGGTTTATTTCGCCTAATGGCGGTTGAAGCGGTGATGGGATTTTAATAGTAGCTACACTTATTAAGCCCAAGTTTTACCGCCATATATGTTTAACTAAGAGAGTTTTAATTGTGTATTTTATTTTATAACTTGGTGCGTGAGATACTGGTATCCCTAAGCTTCAATGCTCCAACATAACAAGCCACTAATACCTGTTCATTTATTTGATGCTCGGCAATTGAAATAAATGGGCCTTCATATATCGTCAACGGATACAGAAAATAACTAAAGAGAATGCTTTACAAATTAATTTTAACATGTGGGGTAACTTGTCATAAACTCGTGATTAAATACTCCTAAATATTCACTTCCAACCGAATAAAATATTAACATTTTTTTAAATTATTTATTTTTACTTCCTACCTGTGTACATTCATCGATTAATTATTTTCCAAAGGCTGTATCAGTTGGAATGGTGGTACCATTTCGTGCTAAGTTGTGTTCGAAAATATTTCAACGCCGGTGAACGCCAAACCATCAACCAAAGTTAGACCATGTTATGTCTTCATATTCTATCCGACAAACACACGCAGGTTCAAGTCCATTTCCAGCACTTTATCACTTACTTGTTCACACTTGACGCCCGATTAATATTATGGCATGACCAACCTTGAATCTACTAATGCTGATAACTTAAAAAAAAACAAACATTTCTTAGTCCTCAATCAAAAAAAAAGTTTTTTCTAAAAGCAAAATTCGTGTAAATAATAATTAACTTTTGGAAGCGAGCTTTTTCTGAAAAGGATTCTGTAATCTTGAACATCAAATTTCATCGCAGTCGCAGTGTTAGGTAATAAACTTCCCGATTGGATCACTTAATGAAGAAATTACCGTAAAATAAAATTTGAATGCAAAAAATAAATTATAATGTAAACACAAATTTTTTTAAAATTACTTAAAAAGCCATTATATTAAGACATCAAAAAAATTTAAATCCCGATTGAGACAATTTACGTACCAGTCTGCCATAGTCACGCATACACAAAATAAACTTACAACACATTTCATTATTTATTGCCTTAGGATGAAAATAACTTATAATTGTAAAACACACCAATGGTAAAATTTGATGAAACAAACTTGATGGATGATAGTAAACTTTTTGCTTAGCAGCAAACGTTAAGTTAAAATTATAAAATAAAGAAGATGGATGTTAAGTATTGCGTTTATCTATCATCCTACAAGTGCCGCAAAATACATGGAGAAAAGCCCTAACTAGTCTAAAATAAATTGAAGTTTTAAGTGCACTTAAGTACTAGAGCAGACTCTTTTGTTTTATCTATTAAATTATGGAAGCCCACAAACTTTTAACTTTGAAAAAATTTTGCTTCGATTAAGCACTGAAGAGTTAGTTTGGAAAAATTTATAATGTTTGATATAAACCGACAAACAATAAATTACGATTATGACCGAATTGTTGCAATACATAACTGTTATTGATTAATTATTGTTATTAAAATATTTAAAGCTGACAAACTCAAGTCACTAAACATTTAAATTGTTTTCTTCAAGAACAAAGCAAACCTAAATTTATTTGGCACTGTAATATCCAGAATAGATACTATAATAGCATTTAATAATAGCTAATACCGTCATCAATAATTTTGCCGTTATAGAACTGCGTACAATATATTTATTCAAAAAAAGTTAAGTAAATTTCGTTATGAAAATTATCGAAAACAGATATCTCTATTTGAAGATACAGAAACTACTGTAGAAGCAGCGCCATCAGCACAACAGCAGTCAAAAACATGGATTACATAATATCATCATTACATGACTGGTTTCAGTGTTAAGGGATGCAACATGAAAAATTCTCAATGCCACTCATGAATTTAAAATCGTTAGGTTTAGCTAAGCAAGTGATTTCCATTTCATTCCATTTCTTTTTTCACCAAGCTCACCATTGATTTGCAAATAACTTTTATGTGATTATAAAATTATCTATAAATGCTTCAAGTTGCTTGACATAATCAAAGATAAGTCTGCAATATGGCTGGAATAATTGATCAAATTATCTGATCACATCGATCAGAACTGATCAATCGAGCACGACTCCTGCCATTTTACGGAGATCACTACCATTAGCTTCATTGCTGCATTTGGGACAATTGCAAAGCAATTTTTGTTCTCTCCTGGTAACCAATGAATATTCATTGTTGTCCATAATGGAGCCTTCATTGCACTATTCATCTCCATAAAACTATACGATCAAATACTTTCCCTTATTCAGTACTGCTCACGTATATCAATTTCAAAGCGTTGCAAGATAAATTATAGCCCTGGTTAATCTCAGAAATAAAAATGACTGAATATCTTCTTCTTGGTGAGAAAAACTTTCCCATCTACAAAATATATTATGAGTGATTTCTATTTGGACACTACAAGGAAAACTTCCAAAAGTCAAATTATCTAAAAGATCAAATTTGAAACTCATAATTGGTTTTCTACTGGACCAGTAAATCATTTACGATTACATTTCCAACACTTACTTATGTCCAACTATGTATATCATTTTTACACGCCAACAATAAGGACTTGACGAAAGTGAAAATATATTGCCTTAGCGATCAACTATCAGTTGATCAATAATCTTGTTAGATTTTTCATTCTAATTTGAATGCGATAGAAACGATAGAATAATTTTATCGAGTTATTGTTGCTGTTTTGACAACTAGTCAGATGTTAATTTGACATCCACTGCTTTTTATAAGTTATTATGTGCTTCTACTTGCAAAGAAGCTCCAGGCTTATTGTACCCAGAATTCCAAGTTTTACTCCACCAGCTTTGTTTCTTCTATAAAGTCAAATATACGGCCGATGGGTGCTTGAATTATTTTCTCGGTTATGGAGAACCGAGGTATCTTAAGCTGGACGTACATATATTATGTGGTGTAGTTTTTCGTCCTCCTCCCCTCACTTTCTACATAATGGAATCTTCTACGACCCTAATAATTTTGATATATCTGTTTAGACAGCAGTGTACTGTCTTCGTAAGCTGTGATCTACTCAACTTGAAGATTTCGTGTTTTCTTTTGTCATTTGATAACCCTCCCATTAACATCCGCAAATGTTTCAGTCCTGGCAGGTCTCTCCAATACACAAGATGTTATTTACTAGTAGTTCCTTGATTTTCCCTTTTATGGTCAAGTATGCTATCCCGTAGAATGGTTCTGAACATACTATTATGTTGTTCTGCTGCAGCCTTGGCAAGGACATCTGCTTTTTCGTTTTGCTTTTGGAGCATGGCAACCCAGGTTTATGCTTAACGTATCCACTGATTCCTTCTCCAGTGTTAATCTCTGTTTTGAACCCATTTGTGTACTAGATGGTGTCATATCGAGCCGGTATGACAACCGGGAAAGAAATGCGAAGATCATAGAATACTAAGTTTATGTATGCACGCGTCGAAGATCATTATAAAAATCATACCGTACAGACTGACAAGAATAGTAGAAGAAATCTTGATTGAGAAGCAATCGTGGCTGTGAGGTTACTTATAGAGAAAATGATTCAAAACAGAAAACAGGTGTTTGTGGCCTTTGTTGACGCTGAAAAGGCCTTAAAAGGGTAAATTGAAGGAAGATGTTTGGTATTCTGGAAGGGGTAGGAGTGGAACAACTATAATTGAATGTAAAGGAGAGATGGAAGAAGCGTGGATCGAACGAGGAGTGAGACAGTGGTGTTCCCTCTCCCCGTTGCTGTTTAACTTGTACATACAAAAAGCATTGGAGGAATTCCGGCAAATAAGAGAAACAGGCATAACGATACACGGAGAGAAAATCCGCACTATAAGGATATGCAGACGACATACTAGCCCTATTTGTTGAAACAAAAGAAGAAGTGGCACGGTTTACTGATATGGACAGGGTGCTGCAAACGGGTTCCGATATAAAAGTAAACAAGAGAAAATCCCGAGTGATGGAATGCGGAAAGATTGGTATTTGTGGACGGTGAAGCTATAAGAGAAGTGAATGAATTCCCATACCTGAGCAGCTTAATAACTAAAGTCGCAAGGAGCAGCAGAGAAATAAGGAGCAGAATAGCCCAAGCAAAAAGAACCTTCTATAACAGAAAACGACTAATAATCGCCAACAGCATTCCTATAGAAACTAACAAGCAGTTTATACAGGTATACATACAAATATGTAGTTCAGCGCTGTATGGGTGTGAGACGTGGACTATTGGAAAGGCAGACAGGAAGAGGTTGTAGGCGTTTGAGATGTGGTGCTACAGAAGAGCCCTAAAGATCAGCTGGGTAGAATTGACAACAAAGAGAGAAGCGCGAAAAACATGGAAACAAATAGTTAGTAGGAGAGATCAATTAGTGGGACACATCCTGAGAAGAGATGGATTGCTAACGACTATAGTGGAGGGCAAAGTCGAAGGCAAGAATCCCTGAGGAAAGCCCCGCTTAAGATACATTACACAGATAATGAAAGACACTGAAACTGATAGTTATGAGAGAATGAAGAAATTGTTTTCCAACCGGATAGAATAGAGAGCTGCTTCTAACCGGTCATCCGACTGAAGACTTCGAGAGATGACAACGCTAAGAGGTTTTAGGAAGCTCCTTGCAGCGCTGGTTCTGTCAGATTTTGTGCATAGCATATTATTGCTCTTGATGAAGTTGAAGTTCATGGTATGATGACCCCTTCTGGGGGTTACTCCTGCCATATACCTACCTTCGTACTATTTATAGAAACTCATGACATTTTATTCGTCATTCCATTCGTAACACATTTCCAATTGAGCTAATATTTTAAGTTACATCTTTAAAAAATTGAAAGGTTTCAAAAGAGTGACAGAACAGTGCGGCCTTCAGGCCGCTCAATCTTGGCAATCGAGTTGTGCTCCAACCGAGTACCACAGTATTCAAACAATAGGAGGTCATGGCGGTCGACGTTATTTCCTAGTAGTTAAATAATAAGTATTTAGAGTGAATTAAATGACAAGATAGTAAAGATGGCTATTAATCGGTTGTTTTTCTCCTAGTAAGAATTATTTTTAATATTTACATAAAGTCAATTAAAGTACTGTAAAAGAAAATTCAAAATTTAGTGAGATAGTAATAATCCAATAAATTTTTAAATGTTAAAAATGTAAAGTATTTTATTCTAGAACACAGACCCTACACTTTCCAGTTACGCCACTGTTCATTATTGGTGAATAGAATAATTTAAACCCCTAAACCTGGAGAGACGGTCATCAGCATCAGGTCTTCCTGGATTGATGATTGCTACCATCGACTATTAAAATCCAGAGTTACAGGCATTTCCAATCCGACTTAAGCAGCCACGGGATCTAAATCCTGAAACCTTTCTCCCAGAGGCAGAGGCCACTTGTTCTACAGTGGGCAGAAAGGGCTGATATATGAAGATGTTGATAACACTTTAAAAATCTGAAAATTTAAAAATTTATTTTAAATAGAGCTAGATAGAAATAGCTATTTATACAACTAGTTGAAAAATGGCATGGTTTTATGCAATGTTGCAATTTTGTCAGTGCAATTTTGAAACAAAACTGAAAAATGTTGATATAGCATTGTTAAGTGCAAAGAACTTCCGCTTACTTCCGCAGTTGCTTCCGCTGGTGAGTACTCACTTAAGACTTCGGACAATACATTAATTTTACTTTAATCTTTAATTTGCCAGAAAAAATTTGAGAAAATTTCAATGTGGTTTTAAAGCTAAAGAAAATTAAGTGCAAACTTGTAAAATTTGTACGAAAAGTGTGCAAACCGGAAAACTCTTTTAAACGACCGCAGTTTTAACGAGATAATTTTTATCACGAGTTAACTGTACAGAAACTATAAAAGAAATCTAAGTTGAAGTCATTCGATTATGAAATTTAAAATTAACATTTTCGTAAAAGTTATTGTTTTACTTTACTGCCGGTGACAGTCAGCACTGAGGTATATGAGTGGGCGTCCTCGATCTTTTTGTTTAATAGCGTCGTTTAGTTTAGTATTGAATGTCATGTTTCAATGTTGTTCACGATTTTCATAAGTAATGTATTTTTTATTTAATATAAAATTGCAAAAATTAATTTTGTTAATTGACTACTTTAACCAAGGTTATTTTCAAAATGACAATCCAACCGTTGCGTTGGCAGGAAACTTTTCAAAAATTTAAAAAAGCTCCTCAAGGAATTTTATTCACAATTTATTTGCATTCTAGAAAAATTGACTAAAATATTTGTGAAGTGCAATAATTACTAAATTGAAAGCTTTTTACCATAAATATGAGTTATATTGGCCAAAATTAATATTTTTTATTTAGTAAAATAATCGAACACCGGTAAATATTTTATTAAAATTTTTACATTAGGTAGTGTATTTTACTAATGTTTACTTACTATCAATAGTAATTTTTTATTATTTATTTGTGTTCTTTGTATGAAAGTCAATTTAGTGTGCGTACACATATAATATAATAAACAAAAGTTTTAGATATTATCGAATAGCTTATCGACATTATTGCATATTGATCACATTATTACGGTGCCATTATGAGCTTTCGAGGAAAGGATAGTTGAAATGGATTTTTCTCGAGTATTAAATGCAAAACCTTTAATATGGTTTATTTTTATCTTAAGTAACGTTAATTAATGTGCAACAAAACCTGCTACTTTTGAAATACCTGGGCAAATGTTATTCTTTGATTTATGATGGAGTATTTTTAACCCGAGCGAGCGACATTTTAAATTAATATACACGCCACAAACAGTACGCTTTGAGGTATTATATTTTGTCTGTTTTTTTTTCATTATAAAAACACTAAAATATGAGATATGTAGGCATAACATTGTATGTAATTTTTTTGTATTATAATTCAATTCCATAATTTATATTCTAACTTAGCAAATTTGGATTTGGATAAGTTTACTTAATATTAATGTCGGACATATATCAGCCATTTTTAATGTGTAGAAAAATCGCATAAATAATTTAGATATTTGTATAACAATATTTGAAATATTACGCGTATTTGTTATACTCTGGAACATCGTACGAAAATAATTCAAAGATACACTTAGTAAGTTAAGACATGTCGCGAAATATTTATAAGCAATTTTGGATTTTGTATCACAGTGTGATTTCTCATTAAGAGGATTTTGAGGAAATTATGGAATAACTGCAGGATATGCTCATAGCACAGTAGCCCAACCCGGCATGTGTCCGAAACTACCACGTCTCAAGTGGCACATTTTGGTATTACTCTTGGTCCACGCTACAGTGCCATCTTCATTAATCTTTACCTAAATTTATTGTCTCGTTTCCCATTGTCATTTTTCATTTACCTTCGTACATCTTCATTTTAATTTGTAGACAAAATTACAAAATTACTCGTCTGAGTTACATTAAGATGCACCAATTGATTTAGATTAATGATGCTTAAATCTCGCACTAAGTATGTTTAGATGTTTTCTTCACATTTTGTCTTTAAAATACATGTAATGTTTATGTTAATTTATGTTTGTAATCAATTTTTCTATAAAACCGGACTATTCGCTTCTACTGATCTTAGAAATACAAACAACAAAAAGTCAGATTAAAAGATGAAGCATTAACTTCGTCAACTTAATAATCGTCGTGATTAATCTGGCGCTTAAAACTTACAACCATGTTATTAGATTTGCCTAAAAGAAATTATTTTCAAAATCAACACTAAATTCTTTGCGTGGTTTCGAAAGAAATGAGAAATAAGAGCAAGAATTCACAGATTCATTGAAGTATGAGGGAAGTTGTTTGGAGACCTAGGGAAGTTCTTGAAGCGGCATCATCATTTTTCTTCGTCCAACGAACAAGTAAGTCCACTTAGTCATCGTCTGCAAACGCACTGGCCAAGTGGAGTGAGAATCGAATAGGGAGTAAAGCGTTATAATGGTGAAAATTCAGAATTAGAGATAAAAAGGGGAACCCTAACAATACAGAATAAAGCTGATAGTTTATTTATTCTATGGAAGCGGTTTGTTTTATCGCACTTCATATTATTAAAATCTTTTTTGCGCGTCACTTCAAACTTTTTTGGTGCTAGCTTTTAATTTAGTCGTTAAAAATATGCTTTTTTAATGCTTTTGATTATAACTAATGCGCAAGTGTTGATGACTTATTGACTGTTGCTACATCCTAACGTTTCTACTACCACACAATATTTCAGTTTTTTTGATCATGCTCTCAATTTTTGACACATAATTTGCAACATAAGAAGTAAAAATAACGTTTAATTTTTTTTAAGTGCAAAATTTTTGTGCAAAATGGTCCCCTTGATGCAGGATTATGTTAATTGGGAAATTAGTTATTTGACATTTAGTTCTACCTACAACTTGGGTAAATTACAAATTCGTCATGGATGATGAAATAAGCATATTTTTAACGAGGTCCAAACTTGTTGACTAATTACTGTAAGATAAATGTTCCTGGCTTCAAAATTTACTACCATTTTAAGTAGGAGAGATAACCAAAATGGCTTCATCACACGATTTTTTTTTTCTAACATGGAAAATATTTCAAATATTTTACTATCGCAACAGCAACTTGTTCTTAAAATTCGAATATTTAAATAATTTCTTGGTCAGCCTTGCATCGATCGCTGCGAATATTCGAAATTGACTGTACTTTTTCGCAGGTCCACCTGGCAGTTGACCCTTTGGAGCATTTTCATTTTGTTTTGCAAGAGTTACATGCCGTTGGATACAATTTTTACATGTGTAAAATTTTATAAATGACTGTAATTACTATTTTATAACGTAAATATAAAATAGGCATGACAAAAGCAGTTTTGTTAACAAAAGAGAATAATAAATGAAGGAGACCCCAGAAAACACAAGATAAATGTTTCCCGAATGAGAAAATGCGAATGAAATGAATAGTAATGAATAGGAAATGGTTAAACAGTGAAACGCTTTATTCGCCGCAGCGTCTCTGGCAGATGAATGAGTGATAAGTGAAATGTAATTATATTTTATTGTTTTGTCGAAATGCCGCATCGAGTTTGAATAAAGCATCATTTAATCAAGAGAGTTTGCTTGTTTTTCTTACAATAAGAGTGTTATTTCAGAAATTATTTATATTGTCGTCTATTTAATTAAACTTTTTCCATTAATAACAAATTGCATAACATCCTGTACATGTTAACTAATTATCTCGTTGTCCAAACTATAACTTCAATAAGTGGACGAGAAATAAGAAATTAGTTCACATAAAATTTCCTTGATTATTTAATTAAATTTTTTTTCTTATCTTCAAAGGATATAAGACATTAATTTTGATGTTGCACGGAAGCCTAAGTATTCTAATTTTGCGTCTAATTGTTTCGTCACTATTGTTTAAATTTTAAGATTAATTATAAGCATTAATTTCTTGCATGTCAAAAAAAAGATAAAAACGTACTAATTTATATGGAAAATTCTAGCCCGTTATTAATTTTGTCATCAAACTACAATTACTTACATTTAACGCAATAGTATTTTTATACATGCACGGGGAATAAAGGCGTAATTAAATATCTTTTTGAATTAATCAAAATTTTAATATTCTCTTATCGCACCTTGGATTCGAACCTGCAACTACTCGATGTGGTCACTCAGGTTTTACCTCACCACTTAAATCTATACATTTAAATTTTAAATCATTTCATGCTGCTAAATTATGATATCAATTTATTTTAACGTAAAAACTAGAAAAAAGGTGTTACAATAACGCTTTTTATTAATGTGTTAAAATGGTCTGCAATTTATAACACGAGCTATTTTTAAGTCATAATATTAAAATAAATTGTTTTTTATTTATTGAGTGCTATGCATAACAGAAACGCAGTACATTCTTAAAAAATCGAATCTTCTCCAAATTGCAAAACAATAATAAATTTATGAATTTTTATAATTAAAATTTAATATATTGAAATAATGTACTAAGCGGGAAGTCGGTTAAAAAAAGGTTCAAAGAAGTCGACGCCATTTAAATAAAAGCTTTTAAGAAATAATTTAATGGTTGCCGGAAAAACAAATAGCACTTTTCTGTAAATTTGGTCAAAAAAATAGTGTGAACGTTATTTACAACTACACCTTTTGTGCCATAACCATGATGAGACCAATAAATAATTTTATTTTTTAAAGGCTCTACCTCACACTTATTAGCACCAATAAAACTGCATTATTTCGATGACGGTTTAATTCACTTGACTTATTAAACTTAAGCAGTGCTTAAATTTATTGCTTACTTAACAATTGCATGATGTGATTTATTGCACTTGGGTGCAAAATTTTAAAATTCAAGGAACGAAGGTAAAAATTTTGCACAATTGTTACGATGATACCTTTTAATTCAAGGTCGCTCTGTATTATGTTTATATCTGGTTATGCTTTAACCGAGTAGCATCTTCTTCCTACCTAGTTAAGGTGTACGAAAATTTTCAATAGGAACGGTCATTGACTGTTTTTAATTCTGAAAGATATTAATGGGACTGAAATTAGTCAACTGTCCGAAAATCTTCTCAAGCATTTAAATGCACGTGCATACCTTGCCTTATTTTCACGTAACTGAAAAGACACAAGGTTATTTCACTAGGGTCCTTAGTTATCTTGCTTTCTTATTTTTAAATGCACAATGAGAACATTAACCTGCACGTCAAATTAAGCTTAGATGAAATTGTAGGCAATTATTGACCAAATTAAAGAAACAGGTTCAAATTATGGGTAATAATGTCTGATTACTACATAAAATCAAATTTTGGTGCGTATTCAGGCGCGGTAATTAAAAACGGATTTATGTGCAAAATACATTCAAATTATAATTTGGGTAAGTATGTATTTTCTTGTGGAGGTAACTAATTATTGTTAACTGGTTCCGTGCTATCAGAATAATGTAAACAAGCAGTTATAAACAGCAATTTTTGATTTCATACGGTTGATTTGGCTAAAATTGCGTTTTGGAAATTAAAGAAACAAGCTGGGATTATGAACATTAACGTGTAATTGCACAAAATTAAACTCTGGTTCCTTTTTAGACATAATTAAATAGTATTTATATAAAAAAAATCCAATAAAAGCAACAATTTTACCGTGACTTAAATAATTTAAGATAAATTTTAAAATGTTTGATTAAAAATTAATATTTTATCTTACATGAAAATTGGAATTTATCATAAATATTATCACATGTTTATAACAATAATCATGTTATCATAGACTTTCTTTATTGATAGAATATATTTCTATTAAAATTAATAAATTATTTAGCCTTCATAGAAGGACTGTGCAATTCTCAACGTTTTATATAAAGCTCACGGTGATGCATCAGAATCTTTTTTAAATTTTCAAATTAAAATTAAACCGAACCTAACCCAACTTAAACATAAATAACTCAAACTAACCTAGCTAACCTAATCCAATGTAGACCTAACCTACTAAGGCCCAGCTTTTCAGTTGCCAGTTAAACCAACAAATTTCGGTTAACCAATGATATTGCGTAAAAAACAGCTTTTTACGCATTTAATTAGTTAACCGAAATTTTTTGGTTTAACCTGCGACTGAAAAAAAAATTCTTTTTATTTTTTTGATGTGCAGAAATGAGGAAATCAAAGAAACATTTCATCCGTTTTCCATGTTCTGATCTTGTGGCATTGTCTTTCAAATCACATGTCAGGTAATAAGTAATGCTCTCCAGAAACAACGCATTTTTGGAGGTAACTTGTCATATCTTCTAGTCTAATATTTTAATAACTTTTGTCTCAGTAGGACAAGTTTAGACTCGTTACGCTGGTTTTTTATCAGGTTAAGATTTTCCATTCTATAATGTGTGTATAATGTGATGAAAACATTGCCTTCCCTTGCTTTGTTAAAAAATGGTTCTGTCTTAGCTGCGATCGGGTCTTCTCTTTATCTTTTCCATTAATTAAGGTTAGAACTTCTTGCAAACTTGCAGGTTTGCACGACTTGAAACCGGTCGACAAACCCAGATCACTTTCCTTATTTGAGTTCCCTACACTCCTGTGAGGTAATCTGTTTGGCCTGCTTCATCTGTTTTCATTAATTTCCATATTATCTAACATTTCATCCTGGTTGGATATTACCTTATCTACCACATCCAGGTTGGATTGGAGATCCTGTCATTCGCTACTAAAAATTCAGTGAATTCATACCTAGGATAATCATTATCAAAACCCTCTCGGTTAGATGCTTTTAACAGACTATCCATTTTTAGATTTTACTTACTTGAGTTACAAATCTGGAACCATCTGTCCTATTCTTTCGGCTTAGCAACGTTCTCCGAAGTAGAGTTTGCGTTCATACAATCGCGATATCTTTTTTTTTTTTTTTTTTTAATTCTTGCGTTGGGGAGGGGGAAATCCTCATGGACACCACCCGTGGGTGGTAGTGTCGGACTCTTACCGACTAAAACCCCCTCCGCTTAAGGCTAACTGCAGGAGCGTGGTATCCGTCGTTAGACATTGCTTCGCCGCTCCTGCAGGTTTAACGCTGTAGTGATGTTATTGATGTCCACCGGAAGGCCGAGCTAAGAAATTCTGTCAGGTCCGAGATTCGAACCCAGAATTTCCGCTCTGTAACTCAACCAGCGATCACACCAAGCCACCACTGCTGGTATACAATCGCGATATCTATCTTAACCAAACCTAACACAACCTAACCTAACCCAACTAAAACCTATTCTAACCGTATCCTAATCTATTCACCTTTCAATCTTGGTGTGAGAAGTATCAAAGATTTGAAAGATCTTTCACTTAAATTTGGCGCTGTTGAAATGGCATTTAGGGTAGCCTCCATCTATTGAAAAAAATAAAGAAAGACTGTCACATTTAAACAATTGTTGAACATTTTAAATCAGAATTGTTAAAATGCTCTTGCAATTTTTTTAAATAATTTTTTGTCTTAAAATTATACTACTTAGGGGGTAAAAAAAAAGTTAGAGAGGCTCAGGTTAGGAAATCCACCAGATTTATTAGGTCAAAGTGAATATTTTAAACAAGGCACCACTCTGCTTATTATGGCAATCAGGGTCCAGTGGCTAGGATAATTCAATTGGCAAAGCATGCAGATGATGACCGAAATTTTAAATTGGGTCTTAAAATTAGTCTTTAGCCATCTTTTAGAAGATTCTATGGGACCGGTCCACTTATCTGGAAATAATAGTTTGATTTTTCTTTTAGTTTTATTTTTATTATGGGATAAATTTTATTGTACTTAATCATATTATGTATACTGCACATTTCTTTGTCTTTTTTTATTATTATTGTTGTATGCGCATTAATTTGTTATTAAGCACATTTATTATTTATTATTAGCAATGTCATAATCTACTTTTACATATTCACTTCAAAAAATATTTTTAAACTACTACACTGCATCTATTATATACCGTAAATAAAATACGAGGGTAGATTGAAAAGTTTCCGGAATTGGCAAGAGATGGCGCGCGTATTGCGAAATTGTTATGCGGGTTGACAAGGTGAACTTATTTTAGGAAAGCTGTCAAATTTTCAGACAAATACGTCGTGCAGTTCTTGTTTACTAGGCAGTTTTGTGAAGCAAGTCGGGCACTTTTGCAAAAATGGATAAACACGAATTTCGTGCAGTCATCAAACATTTCTGGATGGATAGGAAAACGGCGAAGGAGATACGAGATATTTTGCAGAAAGTTTATGGCACCTCCACACCTTCATTTTCGACCATCAGTTTCTAGATAAGCGAGTTCAAACGTGGCCGTACGAGCACCAAGGATGAACCACGCAGTGGACGTCCAAAAACGGCCACAAATGAGGAAATGGTGGACAAAGTCCATGATCTCGTGTTAGCCGATCGTAGAGTGAAGTTGCGCGAAATAGTAGAGACCACGGGCATCTCATATGAACGTGTGCAAAATATCGTGCACGAACATTTGGGCATGAGGAAGCTGTTGGCGCGATGGGTGCCGCGTTTGCTGACTGTGGACAATAAGCGAAATCGTGTGACCACTTTGAAAAAGTGTTTGGCCCTTTTGAAGCGTAATCCAACGGATTTTTTTCGCCGATTCGTGACCGTGGACGAAACATGGATCCACCACTACACACCAGAGACCAAGCAGCAGTCGAAACAGTGGACTTTTCCAAGCGAATCTGCTCCGAAGAAGGCAAAGACTGTCCCATCGGCCGGAAAGGTCATGGCTACCGTTTTTGGGATTCGCAAGGTGTGATCCACATCGACTTTTTGCAGACGGGATTAACGATCACGAGGCAATACTACAGCGATTTATTAGATCAATTCGACGGCGTATTGAAGGTGAAACGGCCTCGTTTGCAGCGGAAAAAAGTGCTCTTCCACCACGACAACGCGCCGGTCCATTCATCCCGAAACGCCACGGCCAAATTGGCTAAATTGGGCTACAAGGTAGTGCCGCATCCTCCCTACTCTCCAGACCTGGCCCCGTGCGACTTCTTTTTGTTCCCAAACATGAAGACTTGGCTCGGAGGGAAGCGCTTCATGTCAAATGAGGCGGTCATCGCCGCTACAAACGCTTATTTTGCAGAGTTCCCGAAATTATATTTTTCTGAGGGCTTAAAAAAGTTGGAGCACCGTGTGCAAAAGTGTATCGCCCTACAAGGAGACTATATTGAAAAATAAAAACAAAAACCTGTTCAATTAAAGCGTTTTCTTGCCCATTCCGGAAACTTTTCAATCTACCCTCGTAAGTTATAAATATTTATTTTGGGTGTTCCAAATATACAAAAACATAATTAAGTTCCTAATGTTTAGTTTACTACTTGTATTGTAATGTACAATCTGTGAACTACAATATATTATGTACATACATATTGCTTGAAGTGTTGTAAATATTTATTATATTAAATAGTTTTATGTTAATAGTTGAAAATGAATGAAACCTTTTTTGTTGAATACATTCAACATAATTTTGAACATAATATGTTATAAATAAAATATTTGCAGTGATTCATAACATTGGTTTACTAAATTATCCGGACAACGAAACTTAATCTGATAATTTTGAAATGAAAAAATTCCTTTTACTTTAATAGCTTCCTTACATCACTAGTATATTAAATTACTATTTAAACTTTATTTGCACATATCGAGGGAAACAAATTATAATGTAGATTTTCGACTGTTAACAATTATGTCTGTGTGTGTAAATTGGGTTTAAGAATTTTGGATCAAAAGTTTCTTGCCCGGAAACGATATACCAAAAACAGGTGCCTATACATTCGTTGTGCTTAATTTATAAAATATTTCCAATTTGGTCCACCACAGGTACACCTATATATTTTATAAATTTATTGGTTGCAACCTTCTGTATGGGGCCACATGTCCAATATTTTATTATGTAATTAAAGAAAAATATAAAAAAAAGACCATCAGTTCCCCAGTTTCCCACAGTTTTCTCAAATAAAAGCTGCTATTGTAAATTGTGATAAGTGGACAAGTACGGTATAGACAATTTGCAATTACAATATACGTAAAGTAATGTGGCGCAAGCAACACGGTGGAAATAAATGGAAGGTTGCGGTCATAACATTGATTTTTTAAGTATCCATTTTTAACACATACTTAATCATTATTTGATATGAAGTAGATGCCATTTTTGCAATAAGAATTGATTAACTGGCGTTCGGAAATGAAATACAATCAAACAATTTCGGGTTTTCAATTAACTTTTTGAATCGTCTTGTAAGATTTAGCGAACATTGCAAAATTTACAATTGCAATATATTCACGACAATTGTTGAGGTATAATGAAACAAGATGGTATCATAAATCAGACTCGTGCGTTAGCTGTGAAGTAATCATACTTACAGGCATACTCATACATACATAAACACATGCACATATAAATAAATTACAACAATTCATCAATATTTCAAACAAGACCCTCAGCCATCATATTCGATTACAGCGTAGAAACAGAAGCCGCTATGATATTCATCCAATCATTAATTACAGAAACGGATTCTAGGGACCATAAATAAAATTCGACGTTCCATTTGGCAACGTCGCGTGGGGGGTGGGATGGATGTGACGCGATGATGGAACGAACCTCGAAGAAAAATGATCGCGTCAGAGTACGAGTGAGAAGTTTGAGTGTGTAAGAGAAACGGATAGTTTTTGACCGGGGGTTGTTCCACGCTCGAAGGTCTTGATGGATTATGCCCTCTTCTTGGCTAGGGGAGTATTGCGACACACGTCTCCCTCATACCAATTAGAATTCCTACGATTGAATCACTGATTTTACTATCTAAAATTATGTCTGATTTATGTGTTGTTTTGAATTCTTTTCCTTACAATAATCAAAACTTATCGCATCGCTGTAGATTAGTCTAAGCTTATATTATATTGAGACATTTTACTTTTATTATCGCATATACGGACGTTTTGTAACAATTTTAAAGGAACTCTCACGGATAAATCGTTTTTACCACGAGTTTTCACTTTATTTCGTAATTTTAATACTTTGACGATTATTGAAGTTTTGTAAAGTACTAAGAGAACAAAATCAGAGAAATGAATAGATAGGGGTTGAAGTGAATTACAGGGAGCGTGGTATTGTTCAGGCCGGTGCTGCGGACGGGGATTGACGAGAGGGCATTATCACCAACATTCATCACAACGTGTATCAATGCGCTGCTTCCCACAAGAGACCCAAAAACTTTGGATGTTTGCGAGTTCTGATCCCCACTTCCTCGGTTTTTGTACTTTGTGTTTTTCACTAGTCTTCCCTAGCGTCTTTTCGTCTCATTTTTCATCTTTTCTAGTTGCTACTGTGACGCATGTCATCTTTCAGACTGACTAATGCTAACACGATCTTTTACCAAGTCACTCATATGATAATGGTAGTCACATATGACATTTAAAAATGGACGAAACTAAAGGTTGAAACTTTTTTTCTTTTCACGTTATTAATTATGTGCATAACTCTACCTTCCTCATTGTAATTTCTAGTCACAGTTTTTAACATCATATTTTATTAATACATCGCAATCAATTTAATTTTTCCTAAAAGGCAATGTTGTTGCCGGAAGTAACTTGAAAAAAAACCTTGGTGATTTTCGTTAATTTTAAAGCTCCTCTCGGAAGTTTGTGTGATATTGAAAAATAGAGCGTTGTATTGTGTGCGTCTGGTGCTTTTTGTATTATTTCAATAAAGTATTCTCGACAAAGTTGCAAAAAATTTCGTTTACTTTTTTGACCTTATAAAACAAATTACATTCAGTAAACAACTGTCTAAGACAAAAGTTTCTTTAAAAACTAATATTAATGTTGTCTAATTTAAAAAAAGAAAAATTTTGTACAGTTTGAGGTTTTTTAAGAAAATAGGACGCTTTGTATAGAACAGTCATCAATAGGTATATCAGTCACCCAAACATTTATAAATTGGTGATGATTTTTTAGGTGCTGTAGTATTTGTTCCCTTCCAAGTGATAAGACCTTTGTGTCTTTGAACATGGAGGTCATCAATAAAAAGCCTGAACCGTAATCTGCTTTCTTGATGGTAGAGTTTTTGGTTTACGACTCATTTACTTCAAAATTTTTCATGACTATTAGATAATACATCATCAAAACATACAACTAATATTATATTTTTTGTTACGTACGAAATAACGATGTGCAGGTCTAGAGGAGTATTTATTATAACTTCTATTCTTTTTTCAAACTCCTTTATCTTTCCCGAATATAATTTTTTATTTTACAAAATATAATTTTTAGACTGCGTAGCTGACTAGCACACTTTTAAGTATTGTGTTATTTTAAGCACTCCAATCTGTTCGCACTCAATAACAGTCTAAACGGCAAAGTTTGACTTTTAGTTTAGCTTAACGCATCCTTTAAAAGTTGCATTAATCATAAACCCTATGCAACTGCCGAAAGATAATATTTTACTTGAAACAACTCAATTCTTAACTTCAAGTTAATTTTTCAAAATTTATTTTTAACTTTACTCGACTTTGCTGATAATCCAAGTAAATCGATAGGTTGTGTACCTTCTGAACCCTGAACATCAGAATTTCAGATATTAAAATATTTTCGCTAAAAATTGCTGGTGTGATCGCTAATTTAGCTACAGAGCGGAAACCATGGATTTGAATCACTAACTTCGTGGAATTTCACTGACTATTTATTTATAATATATTTTATTATAGATAATTATGTTATATTACAATATTATGTTTTAGTTTATTGATTTATATTACCGTTTCGTAATAGATTACTTTCTACACGGACTTGAGTTACATAATGATCAACTTTCATTACTAGTGCGGAAAGTGATTTACTTTCAATACCGGTGTTAAATCGTTGCTCTTTTATTTTGTTAATTATATATCTACTTATGCGGGATAAGTTGTATCTTGTCGCTCGTTATTTTGTTTGGTAAATAGTTACTATTACCATAATATGACTTAACCGTTAAAATGTTAATTTGCGTGCGGTAATCACATTTTGCGCACGCGAAATTAACAACAAAACATCTAAAATTCAAATAAAACATAACAATTGATACTGAAGCCATCTATTGATATTTTAGTTCATTAATAATTAAAATAAAACATACTTGAAAATGTGATTTTAAAACATTAACATTAGTATATTAAAAATATTAATTTAAATAGATTGAGCATATTATTTTAATAAATAAATATAAGTAATATCGGAAACGACAATCCACATAAAATTCATCAACGTAAAAAAAGATATAATTTTGAATGTTATACGTGTAGAAAAATCTCATTATCGCACTAGTTTAATTGTATATCTCGGCTGATGGATCATGTACGTTCGGTAATAATTCGGTAATAATCCGTACTGAGTACAAAACTACTACTTTTTTGGAAAAGAAATTTCTACCATCGAAATTAAAAGTTGAACCTTAACTCCTTGATGTATAATATACTATTTTACTATAACATCGTGGTTGTCTGTTTAATTTTTTTGTTTTTGTTTTGCTTTTATAACTGTTAACTTTTATAATATCGGCAATATAAATTCTGTTACTTCTGAATGACAATAATTTTTAATCTTTGTAACAAAATCAACTAGCAAAAAAACAGCGCACTGTACTAAAAGAATTCAATAATTATTGACTGAGCCCCCCCCCCCCCCCCAGATCACACAATGATCCATGGGGATAAGGTTTGCGTACATATTCCGCGATTAACTGTATTAAATAAGAAACTTTTAGTTTTTCTGAACAAAATCATCTACATGTCGGAGTAGTTAACACGCACCAGAGCGGGGGGGGGGGGTATCAAAGAGTAAAGCAGTAATAAATAATCAGGCGTTGACAATATTCTGATCGTCTGTCCCCTCAGTGGCAATTAAATTATTTCATCTGGCGACTAAAAACCACAGCTTCAGTTTTATTTTGGGAAACTGTTTAAGCCCTTGTTTCGCCAATGTCGCATAATCTGCTTCCTGTCCTTATCTTTTATCGCCCACTCAATCGTTTTCGAAATCAAAATTTTTTATTTAAATTGTCATTACATTTATCAACAACTGCGTAGATTTTTAAATTAAAATACAAATGAAACCAATTAACTACTTAGACAATAATAACCTCAACTGGTTTGTTATCTCCCCAGATAACTACTCTGATAAATAATATTAAGGTAAAATGTTTACCAACAGCACTGTTATTAAATCAAACAGTTAAGTTTATTTCAATCTGTAATCCTTGGTTCATATCTAATTCGGCCAAAGGTGAGAGGTTATCGTGCAAAAATATTGTCTTGAAGAAAGTCAGCGTCTCTCAACAGAAGTTCAGAACTCTACGAGGTAAATTCTTTTAAGTATAGTAAATTTCACAAAACAAATAAACAATAAAATTTCAACTTTACACCATTGGATTGCGCGGAAGGTCAAGCTAGTGCATGTGCATGACCTGAAAAGTTTTAAGACTACTGAAAAATTAACAATATATTAATAAATTGATTACAGTTCTAAAGTATAACAAATATGACTATATCTGAAGTTATTGGAAAATTTGTGAGTAAAATAATTAAATATTCTTTTTTAAATTTGTAGTGAAAGTGTGTTTTAGGTATTTCTATTGTTTCTAACTTTCTGGATCTTTCAGCGACCGCAAATCAGGAACATAATAATAGTAATTTTAATTAACGAATTAATGCAAGCGAGAATTTTTAGATTATTTGTTATGTTTCCTAAACAGGAACGATATCATTTATGCGTATAGAAATTATAAAAAAACCGCAATGGGAACAACATTTTATCCAATTAGCTTGTCATTGAGAATGTGAAAAATAATAACTATTTTTTTGTAATAAGTATTATAAAAATTGGTACAGCAATGGCTTGGTATTTTGCCAAATATTTCGACCAAAACGTTTGGCCAATTGAGAAACCGTCAAGATCAAACATACTTTTTATTTTTTTTTTCACTGTATATATTTTACAAAATAGATTAAAACTTTGACTATTTTGTTTATTTAATGTTCAAAGTTATCTAATTGCGTTACAAGGACATAAATGACATGTAACTGATAACCAAAATAGTAAAGTTTCTTAAAATATTGAGAATGATCGCTGTTATCATAAAAATGGTAAGTTTAAGATTTTTTTTTAATTATTTAAACTTTTCTGATCATGGGTAATTTTCAGATATCTTTCCTGGCTTTGATAATTTGTGTTATTAGCCGACCACAACTTGAGATTATCGAAAAAGCACTAAACAATGAAAATATAACTATTTTTAATTCTTCCAACGAAATAGATTCGTCAACTAACCTAAAAGATCAGTCGAATACTAATTTGACTGCAGAAGACCATGAGGAAAATTATAATATCAATTGTTTTGATGAAAATGGTAATAAAATTGAACTTGATCCTAAACAACTCGAAACAAATAATTCTTGTGTCCAATCCGCTGTGTTGTATATAAGTACCGTGGCCATAGCATCATTGCAAGGACCATAAGTTAAAATATTTTAAGAGTCGCAGTTAGCTTAAAATTTGATTAAACTACTAGAAAATTGAAACCTGTTAGCTTCGCACGCTGCGACTTAATAAATAAAAGATTTTTAATGTATTTTGGTTTCTTGATTTATTCAGCTTCTTGTATTAGTATTAATTTCGTTTTATTTCTGATTTATGCATGAGTAATCAATAAATATTTTCTGATAGCTTAATTTTTTTAGGAACGTAAGATTTACCACCAACATAAGAGTTTGATAATGAGACTTCTGTAAACTGGATTAAAGAACGTCTCAAAATAGTTAATGAATTCATTATAACAAAACATTTGACAAGATCATTTATTTTCTCAGTTAGCTTTATTTAAATTGTTTAAAAATCCTTAATGGTTATTGATTTGTTAACTTAAAACTTGGGAGGTTTTTGATGCGTTAATTAAGATTAAATGTGGTGTGATATAAAGGTAATCAATTTGAGTAAGATAGCTTTTTAATTTTTAAAAATATTTACAAACGCAGTTCTATAGGTAAAGAATTGGGGCAATTACTGTTTATACTTTTATATTACTTTTTTCAAACATTCAAATTATTAATCAATATGTATATGCTTAGCAACATTTGGTTGTACAAACATATCAATGTCCAAGGCATTAAGATAATTTGAGTACACACTGTAAAACAATCATCCCCTGACTACAACAATATAAATTACCATTCAGAAAATATGGAAACCTAAGTAGGTTATTTATTAATTCTCATTAATCATTTATATAGGTAACAAGCCAACATTGTAAACATATATTTCTTTTCAATTCACATTTGTATGTATTGTAATAAAACAAATCCATTTTTTATGACATTCAAAGGGTATTTTTTATTACGACAAATTTGTAACACAAAAATCAAGCTATTACATAATTTAACTATTTCGTCTTGTGTGGTTCTCTTAATGCCCTTTAATTATGTTTATTATAGACATCATCGGATACTATTTTCTTGCTTCTGGTGGATAATAATTAGAGACCAACAAACGATTTGGCCCCGAGCTCCAAGAATATCCAAACGCGATTTCCTAATTTAATTAAATTTTATAATATAATAAAATGACAACAAAATCATAAAAGACTCCGCTATTATAATACCAGCGCGGTTAAAAGTGTGTTCGGATAGATTAGGACTAAGTGATTTCACAATGATGGGGTCTGGTGGTGGTCGGATTTGCGTAACTTTGTTTCTTCTCTTTTCACGTGAAGCTTAAATTATGTTCTACGACCACAAAGGAAACCCATCAGATATTTTTTTAATCAACAGTTCAAAAATAGATCGAATCGATACTTGGGTGTCCCGAACTTTCGGACATGGCCTCGTATAAAAATGAACATGAATCCTACGAATTTAAGCTACGAGTTACATGTTGAGATTTTTTTGTAAAATTTAGTTTGAAAAAGTACACGTCTGAAGAGTATGTTTACAGTTGTACACGTCTAATAAGATTAATGTGATTTAAATTATTATACAATCAGAAATGTACATTTTTTCACAGAATGTACATCTTAGTAGTATCTCAGTGGGTTGTCGGTTCAGAGAGACACCATTAGGGAATGACATTTGATGGATTTGGTAGTCCAACCCCGTTGCAACTTGGGATTTATACATTTTTCGTTTCCTTTCAGCTTTTTTCTAGTTGGTGAGGGAATCTGAGCCAGACGGACGCACAAAGCGAACAAAGACATCAAAATGATGAATCCTGCTCATCTTATCCCAAAGCGTGATCGAGCAATATTTCAAAGGCGCGGCGGATGGGACACGGCTACATCTCTGAATGTTAATTCCATCATCGACCTACCGCGAGTTTGATATTTTAGACATGTTGCTCTTGTACTCCAAATTTAGTAAGACGAGTTGCGAAATTAGATTAGTTTCAGAACTTTCCATGTTTTATACTATAGATTATCTAAACTGAAATTCCCTTTAGATAATTTAATATAAACACTACAAACTACCAACATAAATTTCCTTATACAATCGTATTGTCTTGGAAATTTAACAAACTCAAAATTTAAATAAATAGATTTTTACTCGACTGTCTAACATTAAATATTTCATGCTTAAAAATTGAATTCAAATCGTTTAATCAAAAACTACATGTGTCACCTCCTGGGGTTCAGCTTTAGAATATAAAATCGTGACGTAACATGCTGTTTGTACCTTATGTAATAATATCAAAAATTTTAAATCAAGAGTAAACCTATTTGCATCACACTCATGATAAATAATCATAAAATATTTAAGCTCTAACACTAAACGGTGTTACATAGTGATTAAATAGTCATCAAAATATCGTTATGTTAATATCATTAGTAATAATTATAAGCTCCAGGCGATTGTGAAACTTATTTAATTCACTTAACCAAAATTTATATAAAATCTTTAATATTATATTTTATTTTTTAGTTTAATGCAACTAACTTTACTCTACCAGTCCAGTTTTAAATTATTAGTGAGTGGTCCCACGAAAATCTCATGAATAAAATTCAAACATTTCCGTAAGTGCAAAATAAGAAATTTCATAGTAATAATAACAATAATAATAATTAAATTAACTTAGCACCTACTAATTATATTTATAAAATATGTTCAAATTAAAAAGATTATTAACATAATTTTTTCGATCGTAATATGCAAAATTAATTGTCTCGACTTAATTATCCATTAAGTTTGAAGTCAAATTTATAATACAAATTTTATAACATCTTAACTAGCAAAATTAATCTATCACATCTAACAGGCTAGAAACTTGAAATTTATTTTTAATTTTTTTTTTTTACGAAAAAGTTGTTTTAAAAAAATTATAACGATCTTTTCAACACTCTAGTTTTCCTGTGACATGATTAACTAACTAATCACCGGTACTATGCTCAGTGAAAAGAGAATTGAAGTTTTTGACACCGCATATAAAGCAGTAAGTATTTAAAACATTAGAGATGTTAAGCTACATGGAAAAATTGTGTGATACACTGACTGCTTTGAAAGGAAAAAAATGTTTTTGTGTACACCTAGTATTTAAGTACCCAAAATGGGTGTATAATGTGATGCTAAGTACTTTTTTTGCATTATATTATGTGTTATAATTAGTATTTTGAAAAATAAACACGATTACACTTTTCTGTAGTAAAATGGAGTTTTATTGTTTACCGTTACATTTTAATATTTACATATTGTACACACCATTAGCATACCATAATCGCCAACATTGGAAACGGTGAAAGCTTTAAGCTTTTTTAACGTTGCCATCAAAATTGAACCTATTGCATGTATATAATTGCTCCGGAGTTATTATTTACTAAAATAAATATTAAAACATAAAAAATGTATGTGTTTTGTATAATAAATTACAAATAATGATAAATTGTCCATTGTCAAAATAAATGTAATATCAAATACCGACTCGTATTATTTGTTTATTTAGATCACAGTAAATTTTAATTTCAATGTTGCAAGAACTACATTGTACATTACAAGATATTTTCATAATTTTTTTTAATTTAATAGAATTATAAACTTATTTTGGGGTTCTCGCCTTGGAGAATTTTTATAGCCATCAAAAAAACAAGAAACCGTAATAATTGAGGAAAATTTTTTAAAAAATCAGAAAATTATTTTTTTTATTTTATATATTTTTTTTAAATATTATTTACTCCTAATTTTTATATTTGGATAAACCATATCATCTGATTTAATAAAAATAAAGCTATGCAATAATCCAAAATTGAGTGCAATTTAACTTATTGGCAAAACATAGTATCTGTATTACTCAACGATTTGTATTTATTCATTATTTTAATATACAAAATTTAAAAATATTTATTTTTTATTCATTTTTGCAAATTTTTGAAAAACTACACTGAATAAATTTTAAAGAATTATAAAGGTTTTATATTGTATTTTGGAAGGGTTGCTTATGGGTTTTGAAAATATATTTTTTGCAATTGCGGGGCTAAAGTACTCACTTTAGACCCCGATTTGCGGGTGTAAAGTGGTACTTTTTTGCCCTAGGGCAAAAAAAAAGTTACTGCCGGGTAAAAAAGAAGTTACTGCCGGGCAAAAAAGAAGTCACCAGATTTTATTATCAATTTAATTCTCATTTTTTTGTAACATTTATATATATGTTAACTTGACCGTAATTTGTGATTCCAATATTTGTGCAACCTACAGTGAAATAAATTGGTAAATAAATAAAAAGCACTTTAGCTACCACAAAATTCTCACGAGGCGCCTCTTTTAAAAATTTTACCACGTGGTCAGAGGTTTCGACGCGCGATTTTTTCGGAACATATCCTTCGTTTTTACGCTTCATAAAAGCGGATAACTTGTGGAAATTGCCGATGTCAATCTTATTTTCTAATTTGGTGACCGCCTTGATCATAGAATACTGCAACCACATGGTCAACGACTTCAACGTTTTAGCCTTTTGACACGTCTTATTCCTTCAAAGGCACAAATGTAACTGAACCATTCTAGTACCTTTTAGTGAAAAAATTCTAGTTGGCAATAATAATATAACCAACTATATATGCTTCATTTACTTTGGTACTATCAACCACGTGCTTTATTGAACAAATTTTAATTAAAATTTCGTAATTATTGTCGAAGTGAGTACTTTACCTCCCGCAATTGCAAAAAACAGTATATGCACCTCGGGAATAAAGTGAATTTTTGGCCTGAAGGTAATTTTTGCCCTCGGCTACGCCTCGTGCAAACAAACCTTTACCCTCAGGCCAAAAAAGGATCACTTTATTCCCTTGGTGCATAATGTACTATATTATTTTAAATATACAAACAAACTTTTTTTTTAATCTATGTATGTGCTAAATTTCTAATACTCTCAAAGATCTAAAAGATTTTAAATATGTTTGAAAACTGTAACTACCAAATCATTTAGAGATGAAATGCCTTTATATTACTTGATAAGTTGGCAAAATTTAGGTACAAAATTGTGGAATCAATTCACGGTACGTAATGGTACTCATGAACTTTGTAAATAATAAAACAAATATATTAAAGTTGATCAATACAGAAAGTTCTCAATCCTAGAACTACAATATAATTTTTTTTCTTATCAATTTAAAAATTATAACTATAAGGAAAGATAAAAAGATATATCGATATAGTTTAGATAAAATATCCTAGTAATAAAAAATATGTATTAAAAATAAAGGCACTGTCGTAGACTAGCAGTTAAAGTATTGGATTTCTATATCACAGTCATAAGTTTAGGTATTTTTAAGGTAATAAATGTCTTAAGGGGAGGTTACCGTTGTCAGGCATGAAAAATGCATAAATCTAGTAAAAAAAATTTATATAAAATAAGAACCAACTTTTGGAAATCGATTTTACGTATTGTATTCGCCTATCAATAGAGAGTAAATACCAATTATTTTTTATTAAACAAAATGCAAACTGGCGGCTCCAGCTGCCGTCAAATAAGTAAACCAGTGCACGACGTGTTTTGTTCTGCGCGGGGCACTCCACAGCCTTGCCAGTTCATCTGAGACAATAATTGTTTAAAAATTATTAAACTGGACTAAATTTGGGAGGTCTTATTGATTTTTATGTAAAAAAAAGCCTCAATAACGAAATGGCAGCTTTTTGAAAAAATTCAATTGTTTTTCCTTATTTTTTTTGCATCAACAAACGAAAAAAATATTTGTAAATAAGTTTTTGACAAAAATCGCTTCCCGATGGCTCCGAAAATTGAATTTTCTTTTATTGCGCAGAGATTTATGTAAATTGGCTCATCCCTTGAAGCTGTAGAGCATCCCAAGCCCAGAAAAAGCTCAGCTTCCTGTTATCCAACCAGTGGACGGTACTAAAATTCTAAAATACTTTAGATATGAAAATATCCTTTGACCTTCGTGTTCTAAACACTTCAAAGATACAAATTATGTAAAAAATAAAAACGCATAAAAATGTTACCCGGAAAACCTTAGCTACAATACTTTAGATATGAAAATATTCTTTTATATTTTGTTCTGAAGACCTTAAGGATGCAAATTATATAATTTAAAAAAAATGAGTTTTTCATCTGCATGAACCGTAACCTCCCCTTAATCTTACTCAGCTCTGAGCCTAGAGACCCGCAGTGCAACTCCTTATTTTTTATACTATAGTACATAAAAACGAGCAGGAATAACGAACATTTTTTTATGTCTCTAAACAAAAACAATAACTTATTGAACTATAAAATCATAATATTTGTTACTTTTCCACCGGTTAGAAAGTTTAAGTTAATAAGACTTATTTCGCAGCTCCCAGCTCCCTGTTATCCCTAGTAAGTCATCTTGGCTTTAGCCAAATTTATTATCTAAAACTACAATAATAGTGTTTGGGACATCAAAAAGAATAATTAGCAGTCATTTATGATTTATTTCCTGTTAAATATTAAAATAAGCTCTAAATGTCCTCGGTATACATCGTCCCTTACATTATCTTATATAATAAATTATATAAATACAGTATAATGCAAACTTACCAAAAATTCTACTGAATATCGAAAGATGATGCAGAAAGTTATAAAGCCATGCAATCATATTATACAACTCAAATTAATGTAGAAACTTTAACTCAACGTTGAAGTTTTTTCTCTAATTTAAATTGTAGTTTAAAACTGAAGTTTAACTTAAAGTAATTTGGTTTAAACTATACAGGAAATGCATAAGTAAGGTGTAAAGTACCACTTTTAACACTGTCGTGTGATTTGTATTTGTTCAGTGCTTTAATACAGAGGCGGCGCCAGCATTTTTTAAATGGATGGGCACAAATTGGGCCCAATATACTTAGAGTGGGCATACAAAATTTATAAATTAAACAAAAATTATAAAAATATTTTCAGTTCACTACATATTAAAATTTTTATTTAACTTCGTATAAATTTCGAGAGGGCACTTGCCTCCCCCTGTCGCCGTCGCTGCTTTAATATCAAAATTATATTTATTTGAGATTTTATCAAATTCATCAATTTTAAATCTGCAAACTTCTAATATTATGTAAAATTATTGATCAGTATTATTAGATAACTCGACAATATTATATCGACAAAATAATTTTGCTGCACAAAATTGAATGCTTCGTACCACTTTATTTTATGAGTTAACACACCTTGTACCAAGTAATGTGGTTATCAGATCCGTTAAACGTAATTTTGCCCACGGCATTACAATTATTATTGGTTAATTACGCAGGGATAAGGCCTGCTTCTTCGCACTTTCTTGTTACTGAGTAATGAGGATATCTGATCTGCGCCAACAGCTTGATGAGAACCTGTCTTCTCTCTGTACGAACGCTGCTAACAATTGTTTTTCATAGACAATTAAACTGGTATTTCAACAATAAGTTTCGCTGTTGATAGGTTGTAATAATATGTAGGTTTAAAAGTAGATAAGGCGAAGAGATTTTGTTGATTAGCAACTTACGAAAGCTTTAGCTTGAGTCGTTTTGCCTAAAAGCAATACGAGATATTTTTTCTAGAAGTTTAAGTTACCAAAAGTAAACCACGAGATTACATTATTTCGGTTAAAATAATTATGTAAAATAATAATTTCAGTAATATTAAATATTGAATATTTATGTTTTAAGCCAGCGCCATCATGAACGAGTTGCTGTATTATTGTAATAAATTGGAAAGTAAATTCTTATCTGTGTAAGTGTTATTGGCCATGTAATTATTCGAAAATATTAAGATAAGTAGGTACCAACCAAATAAATTTTATAAGTTTTCAGTGATCTGCAATTCAAGAACTATTTAAATTAGGAAATTATACAAAAATTTACAGAGGATGCTTACATGATTTTTGAGCAGTATTTTTTACTTTATTTAATTAAATACTTTTTAAACCTGCGTAACACGATAATTAATTAGGTATAGTTTTTGTATGTTGTGAAACAATTTAATTAATTCGTGCAGGTTTTCAAAGCACAATGACAGTCCAGTCCACTGAAACGGGGATTATATTTATGCCCATCCTCACACCTAAAATTGCACGAAACAATAGAAAATTATTTCAACATTTGACGGTAGGCATTATTTTTAAAATATCATGGATTTTGGATTTTAAATTGGGTAAATTCAATTGAGGAGCTTTGTTAGTTTATAGTATGGATTTTTTGTTACACTTTGATAAATTATTAACTCTTTACTACTTTTTAATTAATATAATGAGATTTGCATTTATAAATAAATTTAAATAAAAAGATAATTCATTAGTAACTATTAAAAATGTAACTGTGCGTATATGAACATGAATGGTATAAAATAAATTATCATTAGCAGCGCGTTAAGAGAATAGAACGTCTTCATTTAATAAACGCCGACTCATTTTTCAAATACATGTTTTTTTGGATGCGGTTCGTTTGTTTCTAGCGGACGAATATAAATACAAAATATTTAGTTAATTTTACTTCTTACATATTGGGAAATATATAATTCCCTGTTTCAGTACCTACGAAGTTAAAGAATTTGTTGTAAATACCTAATCAAACAAATGGTAGTAAATAACAATGGTTGGTACCAATTAAGCTAAACATAATGAATGTACGTGTCCATAATGCGTTTTTTGTAACGGCCCTAAAATGGTGGTAATCAGGGACATGGATTTTCGCCAACCCTCATTTACATTCAGTCAGTCATTTGTGGGTAGGTATGTAGTTCTATTTACATAATCTTATAATATAATACCAAGAATTTTGCAAAACTATTTTTAAGTTTGGAAACCTTAAATGTAAATTGTAGGAACATTACTTTTTTACAAGTTTGTGAGAAACAACAAGGCATACTTATCGCGAAATATCCGGCATATATGAGATTTGGCAGATGATATCTTTAATTTTACTTTTTGAAAAATTTTTATTGTATTTTTACATGAAATTTTATTCGTAAGCTATTTATTACTGTTTCCATTGTTTTCAAAATAAACATAAAAACAAAGAAATTAGAAATTTTGGTCAACTCATTGGAATGGTATTTTAAACTCCAGCTTTTTGCACCTTTACACCATTTAAGAAAAAGATCCAATATCGGCCGTTGGTTTTTGGTCACAATAAATTTGTTCCGCTAATGGCGCGTGGAGACATTACATAAAGTAATTTCTTTGGCAATTAAATATAAAAAACGACACAACTGCTTTGTAAAAATACATCAAATTTGAATCCTTACCTCTTGTTTTCATCAATTAGCCCCATCCTCTAACTCCAATTCAAATTCTTATGTTAAGGATAACTGCATCCTGTAGGACCGTTGATTCCCTTTATTGCCACAAATAAACTTCTGGTTGAAATCCTTTTCGGCTGGCAACACACATTTAAATTTTTGGTTTTTGAATTCCAATTAAGTTCTAATTGTATGTTTTAAAACATCGCTTTAAAAATGATTTAATTTCCAATCAATTATTCTGCGGTTTCCTAATTTTGTTAATACTATTATTTCTCGCTTCGCAGGCGACGCAATTCAATAGTAAAATTTAAACTGCAATTCTAGATGAAAATAAACCTCCGACACACATAAATCCAGTAAAATACTCACAATTCAATCACTAATTAAGTCACTAACGCCAATTATTTTAGCATATTTTGCCCAACAAAATAAAACGTAATTTTGCTGTAATTTCAAGTTCGGCCAAGCTTCAGGTATATTTTATAAATTATTACATTAAACCATTACTGTATTAAAGTACCATTACTTGGAAAAAAAATTTATAATTCACGACTATAAGCCGTATAAGTATTACACGTAAATGATGTAAATTATAAAGCAATTTTTGCGATAAATCCTAAAAGGAAAATTTATGATATTAAACATTATTTTTTAACCGCATAATTTCTTTTTCAATTTTGGTTCCACTTCACTGAAACGGCATAGTAAAAGTCACGCAGGGTATAGTAACTAGACCAATTTTATTTTGGTGACCTGGTAATCCAATTTTTGCATGCTTCCGTTTTAAAATTTATGAATTATGATCTTAACACCATAAAATTGTCAAGACCTCAAATTTGGACACTTCTCGTTTTGACCTTATTTTAACTATTATTTTTGGTAAACTTGGTCACTTTTTGTGATTACACCCGCGCACAAATTTTTAACAACTTGCTTCACTAGCTTAAACTAAACCACTAAGGTGTAGAAGCTTCATGAAAATATAAATCGGTTTGAAAATTTATAAAACCATAAAGGAGTTAGGTAAATTGAACCATGACAGAATGGTAAATTTAACTCATTGAAAAATTTAGTTTGCAAACATACAATTTCAAGGTTTATGCAAAATCTTCCCTTGTTTATTTTTATAAGGCATGCAAATTTAAGAGGAGAAAAGGTTACACAACCATTGCTTTAGAAAAATTTAAAATAAATTGCTTTATTGCATCTAAGAAAGCAGTTGAGGCTTGCTGGTGTTTTTCAAAATTTTACTTGGCAAATGCAAATATTTGTATATAATAGCAGAAGCATCCTTGTATTTATTATTTAAGGGTTTTTGGTACCTACTGCGAATTTAGATCGAAGGACGTCGCTGATATATGACGGTAATTTTGCCTTTTCGGTCACTGCTCGACTTTGCTGCCATAAACTCATTTATACTTGGCCAAAAGATAATTGACCGCAAATTTACTGGGGATTTTGGGATTCAGCTTGCAAGTTTAGTTTGGAATTAACGCTCAGCCAGTCTAGATGAGTTTCGATAATGATTTAATTTAGTTGCTATTGATATTACAATTTTTTTCTCGTTGATTACTAAATTAAATCGAAACCTAAATTTGTTACATCCAGGTCGAAAATTTAGATTTAGTGCGATATTTTATCATACCTACAGCTTGGATCGAAAGCAATCCGACGGAGAAGCTACAAGAGTAATCAAAAAAGATTGCAGTTTAATTTTAATGAAAAAAAATACAAAAGAAGAGTTGTAAAAATTCACATTTGAATAAATTAAAAAAAGTTTATCAAAAATTAAACTGAAAAAGTTTTCTTTTGAATCGTTTGCTGTCGATGGGAAATAATATTATAATAATTAAAAATGTGGTAAGGATATTTTCCAGTTCACAGTTCTGTTACTAATTTTGAAAATTTATACAAAAAATTAATTTTGAAAGATTTATATTCATTTTTTATTGTAGCGAGGTAACAATAAATTATAGGTAAATCAGACAAGTTCTCACATAATATTATATGAATTCAAACTACATAGAAGCATTTGAGCATAGAAAAATGGCTTACAAATTACTACACAATATTTTTTGAAAATATATAGGGATCTCTAATTAATACATGCATGATACAATATAAAATTAATTTTAAGTTCCCTTGGTTATAAAAGAAATTATTTCAACTTTTAAGCACATCTTGTAACAAGGTGTAATAAATTGAAGGCAATCATAAACACAATACCAATGTTTTAACCTTATGATTACATCCGACAAAAACTGAAAAATAAATAAGTGCAGCCGTGTAATTTTAATCATAAAGTAGTTTTTTCTCTGAACTTCCTCACAACTCCATGTCTACTTAAAGTAATGAAGGCGTTGACGTTACGAATAAAACTAAAAGTAAAAGAATTAAACGGCAAAAGTCTATAATTTCAAAAATTGGTTGTTTTTAAAATGCGTCAACAAACCCAGTTTCATTTTTGGAGTTTATCTTAGTCGTACACAGTAATGTGAAAATCCTGAACAAGGATACCGCTTGGCAGGAAAGCGCGAGAACAAATTACCTATCACTTATCACAAGCGATGTGCATGGATGGATTTACTCGCTACGTATTGTTCATTACAGGAACCATCAATCATGTATTTGTACACGTTTTCTCTCTGTGATATTTCTTTTCTATATCTACACCTATTTATACCAAATGTCTTTAATCATTTTCCAAAATTGTGTTATTTACTTACTCCAACACATTAATCTCGACGTAAAGCTTTCGGAACAAAACACACTTTACTAAATTCTAAACCAACACTTGGTTGTGAACTTCAAAATTTTGAAATTAAAAATAGTCCGGTGATTAGTGAAACAAACAACTGGTTTGGTTTTTATTCACAAGTTGCAATTGTAAGTCTAACTGAAGGTAATAAGCGGTTTAATATTAATCTTTTCAATCCAATCCTGCCTGCGTATACTTTTAATATCCATACAAAATGCTGCTGTGTGTACAAAAGAATATAAAGTAAAATTAATGCATTTGGGGTGAGTGAATGGTGACTTCAAAATATACGTCGGAATAAAAAATGGATTCTTGTAAAATGGTATTGGCAGCATTCCGTCTCAGGATTAAAAAAAGTGTTTGAATATGAATTTTATATTCAGTGACTTTTTTCATTTGGACCATCTAACCCAATGTGTGGTTCTAACTAATTTTTAGTTTTAATTCTTAGCAATTACAGGAAATGAAAATGCTATAGATTCAGTTTTAGATTATAAAATAAATAGGTGTGGATAAACTTTAGAATTTGTGGTTCTAAACCCAAAATCTCCGGTTTGTTGCAGTGAACCAATGATGAAAATAACCTTTTGTTTACCTGCTAAATATTCTATCCTAAAAAATAAAAAAAAGTAGGGAACGAATCTTGCTCGGAGGTAGTGGTAAATTTATCACAAAGTTAAAAAATCTAATTGAACCTTTTTGAAAAGCATCTTCTACTTTTTAATTTTTTTAACTGCTTAGATTGGCACAATTTGCTGAGGTTTAAGTTAAGAAAAAGATGAAAAACATCTGAATTTTTTCATTGTCTGAAAATCAGTCCTTAATAATTTTTTTTTAAATCAGAATGCGAAAAACACTGAGGATACATGCTCAACAACGAATTATCAACAGTTGTTACTTCCTGACGTAAAGTAAACAAAGACCTCGAACGAGGACACAAATAATAAATTGGTTAGCACCTGGCCACGAGGGGGTGTGGATTATTGAAGAGTATTAAACCAACATTGCTCTGGAATACCTACAAATATATTTTATATTATTTTGGTTATTTAGATTAAGAGCAATATCCATTACAATGAGTTTTTTCAGCAATGTAACAATGGGGTGTTAAGGATACAAGCGAGATGTAGACTTCCGGAACTTGCAGGCTTTGAAGAGGCTCTCATAAGCTTACTCCGGATCTACATTGAAAAAAATGACACAATTCACATTTGCTGACGTAAAAATTCATTTACTTACCCCCCCCTCCCCCCGAACACGGGTTTTTCGACTCCGGATGATCCAAACTATATAAAATGGGATAAACAGTTTTGCAAAATATCACCTTATATATTAAGTTGGGATAGTTATCCGGAGTTTGAATTTATGCCGTCTCAATAGAAAGAAAAGAGTGCGCTGGACCATGCCCCCCCCCCCGAATTGACATCTACGTACGTTTAATTTATCTTATATATTTTGGTATTCCAGGTTCGTAGTGAAGTGAAATCGGAAATCGTAAAAGGACTATCTAAATTAATGTTTTCAATTTTTCAGTTTAATTCATAACTAGTCTGGGTTCATAACTAGTTATTATTTGCATTATTAATTTTTCATATGGCACAGTAAAAATCTTTTCATGAGATAAACAGAAACACAAAATAGAACAAATCGCAATAGTTCGGTTTATTAAAAATAAACTGGTTGTGGTTATTATAAAAAATGCATTTTTATTTTTATATATTTTATTTATTTATAAGTTGCTCCGGTACTAATTTTAGCACTTGCCAAGGTATTCAAGTAGTACTACTGTTTAAACGTAATAAGTGGTGATTGCAAGAAATATTTCAATATTTTGATTCTTGCTGTTAACATTATCCTGTCAAAAAATGAGCAGAACAGCTATTTTTGACCGTCCAAATGCAGCTTTCGCGCTGAGAACATAATTTTTACACGAAGACCGTCTTGTTCCTTGCTTTATTCATGGTAATTGTTTAAATTGTGATTCGTGTGTATTTGATTGATCATAAACATAACCTAAAATGTTAAAATAACCACCAACTGCTTAAAAATCAATAACCTTATCACGTTTTGCCAACATACTAACGTTTGGACGGGAATTATAAAAATGAAATGTACTCCATTATTCAACTTTTACGATAAAACTAAACCATAGACCAGGGGGGGAGAGGAGACTTAAACTTTTTGTATCCATTATTCTATACAAAACTTCCTTTTCAAATTTTATTTTGTCGGTGTCCTCTGTAATTGGTTTAAAATTTCGAATATTAGGTCCATCAGCTCCTGAAGTTTGGAGGAATCAAATTATTGCAAACTTTGCATTTAATAGAAATTGAAATTACAGTTTCAGTTTGCAAGTAAATCGATTTATGGCAGCACTATTAATTTTTGGTGTTCATAACATCCACAACAAAAATAAAAATTGACTTAGTGGCAGCATTAAGTTCAGAATTTTCGGCGAGGGCATAAATTACACTTATTAAAAGATAATAATTTTATTTTATTTATATAATAATATTTTCAGGTACATATTTTTAAAATAACAAAATTGTAGGTTCATAACTGCATTAAAATCATAAATAATAATTCAACCTCTATTAATGTTGTGCAAAATATTTATGACTTGATTAAACCGTTATTAAAATAATTTTCACTTATTCACTTAAAGTGACAGAGTTTAGTGAATGCCTAATTTATAGTTGAACGATTAAAATAATACAATGATATCGTCAATGTATTTTAGTGTACACTTTGATTACTTTAAATTAATACACTCGTAAATAAAGCTAATGGTAAGAGTATAGTTCGGAGTCTTATGCAAAACAATCCCACTCGAAAATCGAAGGCTTTGTTTGTTTTAATAATTGATTGCATAAGAATCCGCCTTTTGCTTATTATAATAAATTAAGAACTACATAACATTACAATCTAAGTCGATATTAAGTAAGATAATAAATAAAATGAAGACCAAAATTTCATAGGTTAATGTCCTAACTATTTAATTTATGATTTACAACCTCCGACCTTTGCTTGTTGTATTAATCATCTATTTTTTTTTTAATTTGAAGCGCACGTACTCAGCTTGCAGATTTGGATTAACGTAATTTTTTGGATTACTTACGAAAATTAAAAATTAAGGTGTGCTATAAAATGGGATTCATGATAGAACGTATTTTGTGTATAATACGTTGGCAACATGGGGTGCTATTGTGAATGGAATGTGAAACCAGAATGTGCGTTGGAAGGTTACAAATATGATTTGGGTTGATGGAATGTATGTATTATGGATAGCTGGTCGCGGCTTATATTTCAGTGGACGAGGGGGAGGAGGTATTTTGTTAGGGCGGTTATAGTAATTTGCAATTCCATTAAATTTAATTCATCTGTGCTTCATTTTAAACTGAGCCTATTTACGAAATATTCTAATTGATTATGAAATTATCAAGTTTGGCTACCTGTTTCGGTTTCTTCCAAATTAATATAGCAATTAATTTTTTGTAAAGGAAAATTTTGGATTTGCAAGGTCTACAACTTCCGGTTACACTAACATAATCATTAAGTAATAAAGAATAACTTCATATTATACAAAATAATTTAATAATGACATTTTCTAAATTATTATTAGTTACACAAAAAATTTACCTTCGCGGTATAAACTTATCCTATATAATTTTATAAACTTTAAATTACGATAATTTTTGCAATCTCCAGAAGGTGCATCTTAGACGCCTGAAACTAAAAAGCGCATTAATCAATACAAAAGTAAAATCTCTTAAACTAACAAATCTAAATATTAATTCAAAATATTTCGGGCACCTGATTTATAACGTTAATTTAAATATACGTAACAGTTGGAGATCAGTAGAAATAGAAACGGAATAATTTTTTGATGCACAATTATTCATACAAATTCCGGAATGAAATTAAATGTATACCTAAGGGTGACTAACACTTGACAACAAAATTGAAGTTTATCCAAAAAAAGTGTTCTTTATCGAAAAGTATTTTTGATTAATGTTGTGGTTAATGGAAATTGATGAGTATAATATCTAATAGTGTTTTTATTCATCCACGTAATGGATGATTCAGATTAAATGAAGAAGGAAAAAAAATTTGTTGCTTATGATGGGACGACGCCGGTATTGTAAGTTATAATTATAATATTTATATTTGGTATTTTAAGGCAAAAAAATCATAGCTTTAGCGAAAATGTGAGAGAAGAGTAAAATATTTGTGAAAATGGCTGGTGTGTCGTATGGAATTCATCCAGCATAGAGGAATAGCAACGGCGTAGCCATATCAGTCTTCCTTCTCGGTGACAGTTCGTCATTTGTCAGTGTCCCTGGCACAGTTGGCGGGGCCTGTGTCATGTGGGACAAAACAGGATAGACCGAAACTTTGACTGTGGCTTCGTTGGCGGAATTTTCCTTTAATCACATACATTTACGAATAATGGCACCGTCTAACAGCACCGCGAAGGGAGAACTATCATTAAGGTGCTGTCATGTCAATATGATATTCGAAGGGGTGGTTCAGTCATAGTGTTTCTATACAATAGGGACTTTTTTTAATACCGACTGCGGTTTGGGTTTTCATTCTGTTTGCATATTAGCTCAGGGAACGCGTTCAACCGAAATCAAATGCTTTGCGAGTTTTATTTACTATGCTAATATATTCATGAAATTAGAATTAGATTTTTTTAAATGTGTGAATTTCGCGCCCAAAATATATTTTAATTAATTGTATTTACATAGGCGACGATTTACTTTAAGTATTTTAATCAAATTGTCGTTTGAATCAAATGAAAGTATCATTTTATGAAATCAAATTTAATAATAGTGAATTACAGCTATTAACACGAATTTATACAACAATAAGTGTCTGAGAAATTTCTAACATCATTAATAACATTTTAGAAATGTGGGTTTGCATTTATCATTAAAATGCCGCTGTCGACAACAACTTTGTACTGTACATATCTCAAAATCCATTTCATTACTTTATTTTTTCATATTTTTATTCGCTCGTTTGAGGTATCAACAAAATTACCTCGCCTATTATTGGCCCACTCCATAACGCAAAATTCATCATTTTATTTTTTGCATTACTTCCAAAGCGCGAACCGAAATTGTAAACTCGGCAGTTTGTAGTTTTATTGTACCATGAAATTCGTGTCTGTTAAAAGTAAAATTTTCCATTCCAAAAAGAAACGAACGTTTAGTTTTCGTTCTGCTGATTGCGAAATATTTGTAAACACCAGAGCCATAAGGCCCATTTTCTCGTACCCCAAACTAGGGTAAGTTGTGCATGACGAATCTTGCATTTGAGAGAAAGACTTCTGTGTATCTTCTAATATCCTTCGTCAAAGTTTGTGTGATATGCCGCCTGTTCTAATATCGAGACCATTTCACACCACACAATTTTTTCTCCACACATAAATCACGTTAAATTTTTTCTGCCAACAAAAAATTTGAACTAAATTTTTGAATTCTGTAATAATTAAAATTTCGAAATTAAATAATAGAAAAAAATTCGATCGTTTGAAACGAACTTTAGTCAGCTCAGCAGCTGTTACGTGCAGCCATCGGCCCGATATAATGAAAAGCATATCTTTGTTGGTCAAAGATTAATTAGAAAAATATAGTTTTTTATTAGCGCTGCTTGATAATGTCCACTTGCAGCTAAAAAATTAATTTAATTTTGGATATTACGAGCGTGGAATAGTGAAAAAATGGTAATAAAAACAAATTTTTATATACATACATATGCGGGTGTCTGGGAATATTAATGGTGCAAAAATTTGTGAATAACAGTAGTTATACAGACAACCCTGTATTATGCAGACGGCCTTTCCCATCACTCTTATGTTACGGAAGATAAATTGTTTTTATTATCAATTTCATTAATATCCATTTGTCTATTTCCATTAGTGATTTATGCATTGTCCTCTTAGAGGTTTATAACTGATTAGTTTTCCATCATGTTAAGGTGTCAAACTATTTATTCCATCAATTGTGCCCGAACAGATCACCAATCAAATTTAAATAATCGTTTTTGGGTTGCAAGTGTGTCCGAAGTACAACTTTTCTTAGTGTCGGACCTATTAGAATGTTCCGTCCAGATTCATTAATCACAATTAATGGGGTCGACTACAAAGTAATAATTTCCTTAAACTGAAAATTACTATAGGAAGCCAAACCTTTGGCTACGTTTTCGCCACCGAATGTACGAGAAAAAAATAAAAACAGTTTCAAAAATAATGAAAAATTTGTCCTATTGGATATAAGTTGTTGGAAAGCGTAACTCATAGTATTGACGAAACTTTATTTGATCCGGCGTAAATCTTCCAACTATTTATCAGTTTTTGTCGCCCGCAGAACGATTTCTGATCTCCTTTTTATATGCTGGTCGTTTCTTCTGATCTCTCAATCACGCCCGAAGCCTTGTTTCTTTACAACACCCTCTCCGTTACATTATTCATTAGTATCATCTTCTCTGTTTAATGCGAATTTAGAACAGACTTTTAAACTTTTCAAAAGCAATCTTATACAGTCGTTATATGCAAACTTTTAAAAACCTAATAAATAATAGACGTTCTTAGCTTTATGTATTACAACGCTTAAATTACCAAATTAGTTTAACTGCGATTACTACTATGTATTGTATTTAAATTCATTTGTTAGCTTCCAGTTTTTTCTTATGGACAGTATACAGTTTTTAGTTAACGGTTCTGTTTAATTTTCTAAATAATTTACTTAGTGCGAGCGTGAAATTTACATATAATTTGCACTTGCAGCCAAAATACTCCAATTAGTAGGTTCTCATGCAAAAAACACATTAAGTAGTTTTCTTGAGAGCTAAAATCTGCACCGCATTGTTATGCGTAAATCGCCAGATCTTCATAGAATGATGCTTTTGGAACATCTTTATTAAGACCAGTAGCCATGTTAATGATACCAACTAACTCAATGAAGTCGTTACATAACAAGATTCTCTTTATGAAACTAATTTTATATGAAAAATTCATTCGACCGACCTAAATGCTGATTCAATTATAATAACCAAGTAAGAAGTGATAAATATTGCATACACTTCCATGCCTAATTACCTAATGTACTTACCTACCTATCCACCCACTAATATTCAATTACTTATGAGATGTTTAATAATTTAAAAATTAAGTAATATACAATATCAATTACCCACAGATTGTTATTTATTACGTAATTTATTATCGTAAACCTATCGCCTTATTGTATAACATTTATTATCTTCCTTACAAAAATTGTCGAGTATACCTCATCCATTTAGTATCTCGCAGCTAAATTAAATAAAAAGTGTGGCTAGGATTTTTTTAAATATTGATTTTAATTAAATTGGTGTGCACGTATTTTGTCAACAGAAAATCTTTTGATGCTCAACTCAACTCTGCATTGTCGTCGACTTACCTACTAAGGTACATAATATGAAAACCTTGGAGTTACAGAAATCCTGTACATTTTATTATTCTTTTCTGAAAAGAATAGCCGAAGACAAACTGCATAAATTTAAAGAATATTTGAAACTTTTGTGAGAAATTTAATTTAAAAATATGAGTCAAGTATTGTAAAAGATTTCTTTTGCTATTATAAATTTAACGAAAAATTCTTTTAGCATTAAAATTTTCATTAAAATTTTTGCCCGCGCTCCAAATTGCAAATATCACATTTATATTTCATTTTCAGACGATTGACTTGATAACAAAAACCTATAATCTCGAAACGTCGGCAATAATTAAATCAACTCTTTCCTGCTCATACTATAACTATGATTTCTCAATTTGAAATTCAAATTTATACCTCATTAAAAAGGTAATTTTTAAATTAGAAAAATTATGAAGCAATAACATTTTAATCAGCTTTATAATTTTTAATTGCTTCGTGATATATAGGGTAGAATTTTTCATAATTTTTACATTTAAATGGTCATAGCATTAAATGCTATTAATTAAAAGCATTTAACAGTGTAAAACTAAATAAGTAAAGTAAGTAAATAAATGTTGCAGTTTTGAAGTTGAAAAAAATTATTTAATTTTATTTTAAAATTGGCGTAACTCCGAAATTATTGACTATTTAGTGTAAATGAATAAGTGCTTTTACAAAGAGCGCTGCATTATCTACAAATTATATTGTAACCTTTTATTATCTAAAATCAAAGGCTTTCGAGTTATGAATTAAATTAACTACAAAACTGTTAATTTAACAATTCGAAATGTTTCAAAAAACTTCAAGTTTTATTCCCAATAGAAATTTAACGGCCTAAACTTTATTCTGGTACTTTTCTAAAAACCCAACCTATTTTTCACAAAACCGAAAAAAATTCTATAGATAGATAGATATTACTGTAATCAAAAATTAAACTTGAAACACTTTGAAAATTTAATAAAACAAACTTAATTTTAATTTAATTTTGTTATCAATTTTTGTTGTATTATAATGTAGTTTCTGTTATTTTGGGATTTTCCACAAATAGATGAAATATAGATTAAAACTCTTCTTATATATTAATAAATTAAAATTAGACAATAATGTCTTTAATTTTAGATTGATATGATTTTTGAGTTCAACGTAAAAGTCTACTATTTTCATAAATCAGAAAAATGAGATTTACAGTACTTTAATATTACGAATTTAAAATGTATATGGCTTCAGTCGAATAATTTATCGATAAATAATCTATCGACTGAACCCACATACTTTCTTAATTTTTCAAATTACGGTCGATTTTGATATATTAAAATTTAATTTCTTTAATATTTTGTTAACATTAAGTTTCATTATTTTCTTTACACATAATGAAAAGAAAAATCTGAAATTATATTAAAATATACTTTTGTTGAGCTAATATATTTCCCACAGTTGTTTATCAAATTAGTTCAATTTCTTTATAGGATCTTAGCAATAATAAAAATGCTTTCTCATGAAGAAAATATTCAGTTCAGTCGCCAACATTAAAGTGTCGTTTTTCTGAACGCAATTTATTTTTAAAAGAAAATTATGACGAGCGGCACTAAAGTATTTTTTGGGCCTAAACGTTAAAGTAAAGGAAACTTAAATGAAATTTTCACATTTTCAGAAAAAATAACATAATTCGTTCGGTATGTGATACGTCCTATAAACTACCCGCAAAAAGGCAAACATTACCTTCTATTAAAACAATATACTATTTTTGCATCCAACCAGAACATTGCCGTTTCAGATCATTTTTAGATTAGAAAATACCTACATCCTTATAGAACCAGACCGGAAAAGTAGTAGAAAGAACTGGTAAAGCTTTTACCGGTTCCTGAAATAACATACATCAAAAACACAAATTAAAAATCGTTAAATCAAAAAATGTTGTATGTAACACCCTGAAAGTGAATTTACCGAACTCGCCTGCGGCTCGTCTTGATATCTGACTAAGATTTTGCTTTTCAAAAATAATATTTTATGTTAATATATCAGCAAACTCTAAAAACCAGATAAATCGACATAAAATATTTATAATAATATTTTAAACTATAACAAAGTTAATTAAACGCTTAAATATTTTAAAAGAAATATTTATTAGAGACGATATTAAATCGAAATATATCGATATTTCGAAATATCGTCTCTAATAAATATTTCTTTTAAAATATTTAAGCGTTTAATTAACTTTGTTATAGTTTAAAATATTATTAATAATTTTATCAAAAGTTACGAATTCTAAAATTTATAAAATATTTATATTATTTTTCAATTATGATATTATTCCCCACATTACTCATTATTATCCAGCAGCTGAACGTGGTATTCACACCACGGCACAAATAATTTGATAACAAATGGGAATCAAACCTATATAACTCGGAAAGTATTAATATTAAGTGTCGTTCAAAATAAATTTTCTTTTTATAAGACTAGGAATAATATTCACCCATAAACTTAGTTTTTTTTTGGACACTTAAATTTCGAACGGTAAATCATACACAGAGAATGAAAATTAAGCGCCAACTTTTTCTTTTTTAATAATAAGACACATTTCTCCATTTTCTCAAACATTTTTTCAAAATCTCAGCTTCTGAGTTATAAAAAAACAGATAGATACATATATTTAAATCAAACAATTTCCACTTTTCATTATAAAGCACTTTTTGCAGATTAATTTCCTGCAACTTTCCATTCATCACTTTCTGATATAACAATAATTTAATTTTTTAAATAAAAAGACTTCTTCAACAATTTTCTGTATAAAAAATCCTAGAGTTTTGTAATTTATGAAATGAAATTGTAATATTTCTTAAACGACATAAAAATAAATCATTTTAGGTAACAAACAAAAAAAACTACACAATGTTGGGGTAACAAAAAATTATGTATCCAGAAGCACGTTCTGAATTTTGTATTTCAGGTTTTCAAGATTTTTTACTTTTTGATAAATTCAATTTTATCCTAGAAAACTGTCCGACGCCCGGATGCGGAGAAAAACCCCCGAAAGTTGCACATCCTGAAACTTAAAAAAAATTATCAACGCAACTTTTAGGTAATTTAAAAAATGTATTTAAAAAAATTTTAGCAATTATTGCATTATTTCTTTGAAAAATTTCATATCCGACGGAAAATTTAACGTCGGTTGAAGTAAACCGCTCGTTGTACACTAAATTTTATTAATTTTTGTGACGTGTGCACGATGTACATGCGGTCAATGCCTTTGTTACTAAAACAATTATTATTTTTGTTTTATTTTGTTACGTTTAAGAAATTTTCGCAAATCTCTTAAACTCGGTTGGATTTTTATGCTTTAAAGTGGAAAAAAGTTGGTATAAAAATTATGTTTCCTGTTATATTTAGCGTGTGAACTAATTTGATTTAAAATTTTTAGCAAGTAAGTATTTATAATTTTCGCATAAAATAAAGTAAAATTGATTTTTAGTTCTGCTACGTACCGCTTTTTCCAGGTGTCGTTAGTGTCCAGTCCTCGTGTTGAATAAGTTTTCATGTGCTTAACAACACTAATCATACTCAGAAAAGTGATGGTGTTGGCCAATAGGCAACGGACTTGAAAAACAGAGGCGGCGCCGGGAACTCTGACAAATCTAGGGGCCGTGCAACTTTGACAGTTGCTTGACAGAAACTAAGTGTTTAAGGTGGAGCAGCTCAGAACCGGCCCAAACCAGAATGGCCCCCAAAAAGCGCCAAATTTAAATGTATGCTATTTCGAACTTAGAAATTTCGTAGGATATTTAACATCGTTTTCATTTGATTTGCAGCCTTGACAATCGTCTGTAAACACACATGCAAATAATATAATAATATAAAAAGATTAAAAAACATAAATATTACGTACAGATAATTACCTCGGTATTTATTTATACATTAGGTTATTTTTAAATGTCGGAACTATTAGTACATCGAAGTCGACTTTGTTGTTTGGTACAAGCGGATAGATAGGTAATGTCCACCTCGTGATTGATGTTAAGATAAGCTAAACAAAAACTATCGGATATACATTTTATATTTTATTTCGTATAACTGGAAAGTTTATTGTTTGTAGAGTAATTGAAATAACATTAAAAGTGAATGTTATCCATCAGGTTTTGCATGAACAATAAAAGTCAGCGTGCATCCACACAATGGCCCATTTTTCCATAAACTATATCAATTCCTAATCATCAATGAAATTTAAAGTCAATAAAGTTGGAAAATATTTGGGTTGAAACATAAAGCGTATTTCTAGACAGAATTGAGCTAAGAATGGGAGCTATAGAAAATCCTGTTGGAGGAAAAGAGATGTATGAACTTGTGTTATTATTGATTTATGTGCCGCCACCCCTGCATTTTCCATAAAGCTGTTTGCGGTCCCGGCTACGAGCACTAAAATATATGGCCAAATAAGTGTTTAGTATGAAGATCTCGAGATCACTTTTCACTTGCCTCTTTATCGACTTTATTCACTATTGCATGCTTTATTCTTGCAGTTAGGTGTTGGTTTATAATTTGCCTGTGAAAAAACGATTTCATTTTTTTTAATTGCTTCTCGACAAAAACACGATGTTGCGTGCGTTTTTTTCGAATGGATTTAAAAAAATAAATCTTGGATAAATCATTCATCGTCTGGAAGCGGTGCAATTGATGGCGAGCGACATTAGAAAAATACATCACGTATAGGTGTATGTATTAAGACCAAATGGAGATGTAATATGAAAAGGTGATTCATAAATATTGAAGTGTGTTTGGGGGTCATTTAAATACAATTGTGTGTCCCTTTAGTTGTTTAAGTTATGATGCACACCCCATTTCATACAAACGCATAAACCAAACGACTATAAGCACCTTGTAAACACAGTACTAAGTAGCGAAAAAGACAAGAGCTATCTTAAATCATCATCTGAAATTTTATGGATGGTCTTGTATTCATCACTACATCTATTGTACCACACAAAAGGTCTGGTGTCTCTCTCTGGCACGTTCGAAATTGTTATAAAAGTAAGATAAACGATTGTAGCGTGTGCACGGAATGATTTACTGGGAGATTACTTTAAGAGACCACTTGTTATTGCCCATAACTCCTGATTCAAGTGGCGAGATACAACATGTACGTTCGAGAAAAGAGGAACGTTTATTCCACAAACAATAGGTGCAAGCGAGATGGCAAGTGAAATGGAAGTCAATGTTGTTCTTAATAAATCTCAACTTTATAGGTACATATTCATGTACAAGATCGTTTCGTTGATGTCTCAATTTTCGGCATTTTGTCTTTAAAATATTGTGGGTTCTTAATTTTGCAAGTTATTTTCATTCTTTGTCCATAAATAATGGTTTTATTATTTTGACAGATGTTTCGTTTTTTCAAACCGAAAGGTGATTTTAATAACATTACTTAATCATAATCATTTTTCGTCCTTTCGGGTTTTAAGTGTTAAATTTGAAGTTGTTTAAATTGCCCAGCGACAAAAAGCTCCGGCACGATTTATTTATTTATTTCTTTTATTTTTTTAATGGTTTTGTTTATCTTTCCGAGTTCTGAGTGGCAAAAAATTACTGCTATCAAATTTTCACTTCGTAGCACGTTTTCAGAAAAAGCTCTTTCGGAGAGAGCTTTTTTGGCTGAAAAGTAGTTTCTTGGGTTTTAATCAAATTTTTTTGATTCGAAAAAGTGACATACTTGTGCATCATACTGTATATAAAATAATTCGATAAGGAACGAAAGGTGCCTTGTCGAAATTGTGGAGGTAAGTTGCGAGTAAAAATAATTAAGCATTTTTAAATCTTTGTTAATTATTAAACACTCATGGTAGTTGAGATTGTACTTTGTTAAAGTGAACTTCTGGGAGAACCAAGAATCAATACATCATCCCGTCAAAAATAGAACCAAGGCGGAGCTATTCACGTTATGTTAACCAATAATAATCCCTAAAATAGAGGCCATCTTGTCATATTTTGAAAATTAGGCTGTAGTTCATTAAATTTTGTATCGAAAAAAAAATTAAAATAATAATAATTACACCTTTGGTTTGTGGTAAGTTGCAGCTCGCATGGTTAGAATAGCTCGAAAAATTGGGGTTAAAAAATAAAGATTGAATAAATAAATTACAATAATTTTTATTTATACATATATTAGTTTTTTATGTACGTATATAATAAGTTCAAATCCACAAGACAGAAAGATGAATTAAATATAGCACAAGTATGTAAAATTTAAATATTAAATTTTTTACTTTGTAACCATTCAAATTAAATTTGAATTTTGTTTTGTTTTATAATTTACATGTTGTGATTAAGGTACTTGAAATTATTTTATGTTAAGTAATAAGAACACATTGCCAAATGAAATAGACTTAGGTATATAAAAACTGAATTGTTCTATACTAAATTACACCACAGCACAAATAACTATACGCTATTTTTTTTATCCATATAGGTACAAATATACAACATGCCACTGCAAAACCCTAAAGTTTACGTAATAATAAATAACTGCATTATAAGTATATGTGGTTAACCAAATTAAAAGTTGCTTGAAAAAATAATATGTTCTAGTTTTATGACTATCGAGTCGAGTCTTTTTTTTGCTTTAATCAAGAAACCTTTATGAGACTAGTGTAAAAAATCATAACAAGAGAGGCTTAAGGGTTTACAAATTCTTTGATTTAAACCATTATTACAATAATAATTTTTTAATAAAGATAGATCTCTGATTTTACAAATATTCTATAATTTAATGTTACGTATACTTGGTAAGTTACGTATTTCGTTTCATTATATCACTAGAAAATTAAGAGATTTGAATAAATCCCCAAATTGCATTTTTTAAAATTGATACTAATTCATAGGTATATAAAATAAAGACTTTTTTCTCTGTACTCCCACGAAACATCATACATCATAGATACATCATCATAACATCGATTACAATTAAAAATTGCAAATTCGGCCAAATAGTAAATCAAATAAAATTTTGTGACGATTTTTTCACCTTTCAGGAGTAAAGATAACAATATCCTACATGGATAACTTTATAGTCTACCTTTGGCATGAAACTGCGTATAATTCTTAATTATCGTATATGTCATATATCCTGTTCCTCAACCGGATTTATTTACAAATTGTTCGACACTTAATAAAGAGTAGGTACGTTAACCAAATATACATACAACTTTGTTTCCTAAAAGTACGCAACAAACATAGTAACGCATTTTAAAAATCCGTACACTTGCATTTGTTTCTACCAAATTGCAGCATTATCGGATAATCATCATCAGATCCGATAATCCTGCAATCCAACTTTCGAGTAAGTGTCTTCTACTTCACTGACCTGTTCGTTCCATTAAAGTTTTTCTCGGTGACTTCGACGCAGACATAACACTTTGTTTTTATACACAAGAAGTAAAAAAATTTAGAACCAGCACATTAACCGCATTTAATTATGAGCGGTTAAAATGAACTTGATTGCACGTTACACTGGCCTCTAAAAACGCTAGCAAACGTCTTGCTCTAAAAAAGAGTTCGTAATATAAAATTCGCGTAAATAACTAATATACTCTATATTTATTATCTACAATATAAATAAATAAACTATAAATTCATCTAATATCCGCCGTTATCGCAAATAAAATATCGACTTTTAAATATACACAAGAGGGACTTATCATAAGAGGTCATTGTGGTTGTGTTGAGAATTTTGAAGATTTATTGCCGAAAACGTTGTAAATATCACGCGATCATTAATAAAAATTAAATGCATTAAAAAAATGACTACAAAGTGTTGTTTTTTCTTTAGGTAGGTACATTATTGTAGTTGTGGAGAATATGTTCATTGTGGTGAACCTTGCGGGCTAATATCGTCACCACCCGTCTCCGATCCAACTTCGCCTTTAGTTTTATTTTCTTTCTTCCACTTCATACGGCGATTTTGGAACCAGATTTTGATCTGCCTCTCGGTGAGACACAAAGCGTGAGCTATTTCGATACGCCGCCGCCTCGTCAGGTACCGGTTAAAGTGAAATTCCTTCTCCAGCTCCAGCGTTTGGTACCGAGTATACGTCTGCCTACCTCTCTTCCTCTCTAAAAAAAAGAAAAATACCAATTAGCTTTCATTACAAAATTAGATACGTGCAGCTTATTTAACATTTTTGCAATCAATTTCTTCGAGCGGGAAAAAATGGGGATGATTTATAAATCATTTATAAACTCATTAAACGAGATTCAGGTTGAGACCGCCTAGAGTCTTTTTTGATTGGCGTCACAAGGCCGACCGACCTCTTTTAAGCACAATGTATATAATTATAAACCATTTTTTTCCCATCTTCTTATACATTTTCAAGAACTACATTCAATATTTTAGTCACCTTTTGTATCTCTACCACATCCAACAAAAAATAAATAAGAAATTCCACACAAAATCAGCCCATCCATTGTAAGCGCACCTCAATTTTATTACTAATTAATATCCCCATAAAATGGCGTAACAGTGCGGATAACGACTCATTATACAATACATTCCAAAGCACTAATTTTCGGTCAAATCAACTTACCGCTTTGAGATGAGTACGGCTTATCGGAAGTGCCTGTGTGCAAAAACATTTGTGCAATTAGTTGTTGCGAAACTAAAAGTGTTAATTAAAATCCCACTAAACCATAATAAGTACACCTAACCTCCCAAGCACCTTATTACATGGAAAAACACCCTCGCTTCAAAACAAACTCGAACGAATTATCAATCAATTAAACTGACAAATTGATACATTACTTAATCGAATTACCACATTATAAATTATCAACTCATGTAGTAACAATTTAGATATATAAAACAAATGAATGTCAGTGAATTATAAATACATTTACAGTGTACTGCAACTATAATTAATAGATGATGATTCAAGTATTAGTTAGTTAATCCTTCGCAACTGTAATTTACATTTTAAACTCTGCAACGGAATTTAAATCAACTACTAAAATCTTTCCTAAACCGTCAGATGCAATATTTTTCGGCAGAAAGTCCCGAATTTGAGCCAGGGCAAGAAAAGCAATCCAGTGGTGAGTATTTTTTGTTTTTTAAATTTATTTCTGGTATAGCTTTAATTACTCAAAATTACGACAAAGAAATATTAAGCTGGTTAATCTCCGACAGGAAGCCCCAGTTTCAATCGGCTGTATATCTAAAGAAATCTTTAAATAACCAGAATTTTCCAACGTTCAATAATCATTTGCAGCTGCGAACGAAAAATGCTTAAATTTTTGTTCGAGTTTTCTATAATAAGGAAAGCAGCTAAATTATTTATAAGCACCACCGTTAGGTCAGAAGAATCTTATCGTTCCCGAAATAGTTCCAATTACTGAATTGGATAAATGCAAAGGGCGGGTTGCATCAAGACAATGTCCTGATGAGGGTTTGTTAGCAGATTAGATTTTATCTTCAATATAGGTTCCCAAAGTGACGTTTATTATGTGACAACGAATATTGTCTGTCCGTTACTACCAAGGGGGCCAATTACAACGTTCATCACGGCGCCACTGTTGCTGATGCGATGGTATTATCAAATTAGTTCAATTAAATTTAATTAAATAAGAAATGTGGGGATTTTGGATAATTCCACGTCTTGTTATTTTTTCGTCGAATTGTGTTCAGGTGCAGAATTCGTCAAAATAATGTTTGAAGAGAAACCAAAAATTATCCTTGGCGAAACACGATGGATTGAATTTCTCAAACGTTAGGGATGATTTAAAGTTTAATCTGCTTCCACCCCCAGCAGTGAGCATTTTAAAGGGTTTTAAAAAAAATATTGAACAGATAATAAGAAAGAGAAAATTCTAATAATTACAATTCAAAACTTCTTTCATTGCCACAGATGTGATGGACACCGGGAGATGGAACGCTACCCACCCAAAAACAATATTAATTTAATGCAAGCAATGGCTCAACGATCACGCAATCGCAAAATATTAGGGTTTACTTAACTACTTTCTGATGGACAGTAGGGTATTCCCCCAACAAACCCCCCCAGTCTCAGGTTTTATTTTTTTTAATCAAATAAGTGCATATTTATTTTCGTTTTAATTCCATTTTATCAATTTTATTTGAATTTCTTGCCAGGTTTACATTTCTTTCATTTTACCCTATCTAATTTAAAATTTTATTTTCTCCAACTTTTATGTAAATTTCAATTACCAAGTTGCTAGTCAAAACAGTGAAACAAGGGACCCAAAGGTCGAAATATGCTGCAAGCTACAATTTTCTTTAAATTTTCATTTACTTCACAGCCGCTGCCGTTCGTAATTAACAAAATTTTTGTGACTTTTAAAAATGAATTTCCATTTTTATTTTTAACTTACTCTCACAATCTCTGTGATTTTCAATTTTTACTTTTCTACGTTAATGCAAATCTGAGGACTTAAATTTTATTGTACAAATCATGAACAACGTAAAAACATGCCATTATACGATTTTACCTAATATTCTGTTATTCTAAGTAGCCTAAAGAAGAAGAAAAGCTAGAAAGAGTACCCAGTTTAAACTGTTGCAGACCGGGGGGTCTGGGGGTATGGAATACCCCCCAGCACCACATAAACAACGTAGTAACTTTTATACTTAGAATTTGAACATAATTCTCAAATACAGAAATTAGGCAGCACTTCCTTTTCAACTCGAATAAAAAATTTTAACTTTTAACTGATAATTATGAACATTATTGGAGATATTCCATACCCCCCGATGCATAACAGTTTTAAATTTACCAGGTAATCAATTAATAATATACAGATTAATTAGTTGAATTTTGAGTACGGGGCCCTAGAGAAAATGATACATTTTTAATTTTCAGGCTGTGATGTTAAATATGAGGAAAATAAAGATATAATAAATATTTTTGTAAAATTAAAATATGTGTACCCAATTAGCAAAACATTGGAAATAAACAAGAGAAATTGAATTTAAATTATATTAAATAGCTATTACTCCCAGGCTACTGTATTGCTCGGAAAGGTGGACGACGACGAGTAGAAATCATCAATAAATTCAAAAATCGTAAATTAAAAACATAATATATAAGGTTATGATCATCAGAAGCCAGAAAATCGACTGAAATGCTCAAAAATGCTATATCAATGCCAATAATATAACAGACATCCACAAAAACTAAACTAAGACAACCAGACAGATTCCTTATTTTCAAATTGCTTAAGATTGCGTATGGGCTCAAAACATTTTGATATATAAAATTGTAAAACACTAATCTCGTTAATCCTGTCACACGCGTCACTTATTTATCTTTTGTTCATAAAACTATTATATTAGTATTAAAAGCAAAGAAATCGACTCTAGTCTAGTTGTTAAAACTTTGCGTTATATACTTTAATTTATATAATATTATGGATATTTCACAACAAAATAAATTTGTTTTAAGAAAACTGGAGGACACACTTAAACCGAGGTAGAATACCAAAACAACAATCTAGTAGTTAATTCGTGACATTTTATATTAATTTCTATCGTGTAATTTCATTATCCATATTAAAAATAAAAATTCTCAAAATATCCACGTAATTTTTCTTTTTGAACTTATTATTTTCATTTGAACCCTTCGAAAAGTTTAAAAGTACTAAATTCTGAATTGGCTGCATTATAAAACATATATTTTCTATGAAAGTGAGTCAAAAATCTTTGTAATAGAAAAGCAAAAATTTTGAAAATAATTATTAGTCTGTTTGTAAAATGGGAGCTACTTCGGGGAGCATTAAAAAACAGCAACAACGGCAAAGCTTCAGTTTTTCGTCTTTCCTTCCGTTACAAGAAAAAATCTTGAAAAAAAAGCAATTTGTTAAAAACTGGTATTTCAACGTGGTTCAATAAAGGTAATTTATGGTAATGGGACAGAAGAACAACTTTTATGACTCATTACTTTACTTAAAATGCAATTTATAATAAAAAAAAATGTAGCAATAACTTTTCTCGGTTAATATAGCTACTGGCAACTAATCAATGTGAATTAATAATAGATTTAACCCCCCTCTCGTGTAAACAAAATATATTTTGTGCCCAATGGCATCAATTATGTACTTTAATAAACTGTTCATATAACGTCGTCTATCACTATAATTACGAGTGGAAATCAAGAAGTACTAAATAAAAATGTTGATTACCGTCGTAGTTGGTTGATTAAAATTCATATTTAGAACAAAATGGATTAAATACTGTAATTGCTCCAGCACTTTGTAAACCCTTTTTCTTTTGATTCCAATTTAGTTTTACATAACTTTATTGTAATCAGATCACTAGCAATAAATAATAGATTGAAGATTAAACCAGTTTATTATTATACTTTATGAATTTTTAATGATAAAATCGCTAGCCAATGGAAACATTCCATAACCACTTTATAATCATGGGGGGTGAAGCCAACATGCGGACGTTAAGGTTGATGAAGATGAATGGTACCTTCTGGCAGCAGCACAGCAAAAGTCCAAAAAACTAACATGTGTAGGGAGAACGCTTCGATGAACACTATAAGAGAACCCTAGCAATTTTTAACTTTCAACCTTCATCTCACGATATGTCCACAGAAAACACTCGTTTCCGTTAAATTTTTTATCCTATTTTGATTTTAAATTCCATTGGGATTAAAAATCGAATACCGAAACGGGCAAACAGGACATTAATAATAACAACAACAACAGGTATTTAAATTTTTAAAATCGAACCCTCCAAATTGTCGAATTTTTTCTATTATCTAATTAACGATATTAGATTCGGATGCAATGCGCGTGATGAACGCTACACTACCCTCAACAAGACATGTAATTATTTTAGCTTGACTGTTCTGAGTTTGATTTATTCCTACACAGACATGAGCTCTGATTAGTTCGATGCTTCTTTAATTAACGTAGCTTTTTATTCTTTCTGAATACTCAGCCGTGTGGGAAGGTTATTTGAGATGAAAACAATTTATCACTTACAGGTCCCGCTTTTATCTCGCAATCTTGTACACCTAAAAAGAATTTTTAAATATTTTTAATTAAAATTTTAAGATTTCCTCGTCTTACCACATTTGTACAACTTTCTACTCCGAAAAATTCGAATCCAATTATTCATGTAAATTAAAAACCATGATGGCTTCTTAAAGGGTTTCTTGGTTAATAAATCAAGAGAGCAAATTAACGAAAACAGAATTGAGTTTATTAACCCGAATGATAATAGTAGCAACAACGAAATAATAATTATAATTCTTTTTCAAATTTTTCTAATCGCAACAAAAAATGGAAGAAAATTGCCACCATGATTATACGAAGTAACAACGCATTTACTAATTAACCATGCCTGTCTACATAGATGACTGATGACGATGTCCACGACCTTATAGCATTATGAGAATGTGATGCACTTTACCGAAAACACCAAGACGCAAACCAGTCTAAGAATTTTCGAGAACCGCCAGACCCATGTCAACCTACCCATATCTGGCCGTCAAAATTGAAACCACAATTAGAAGATGCCCAACCCCGAACCCACGTCTTATGAAAAACTCACAGTCTAATATTTGACAGTTTCGTATCCTCGGGGACCACCGGTATACAAGAATAAATGAATACCAAAATGGAAGACTAGACCTATTATACTATTTTAGATTATGCAATTGTATGTCGTCGAACAATACGACCCAATATTTCTTTGTCGCTTCCTACTGTGTCCGTTTGATATCTTTGTTAAGCAGATTAGTTCTGTCGTGTATTATGTGACAAATTTTTTAACCTACTTATTCAAATAGAACAATTATTATTAAAACTCACGTAGCCACATTATTGCATATACAAAAATGGATTCGACACACGAGATATTATTACACATTAGAAAAAATTACCTATTATGTACCCATCATAATATTACACGTGTAATTAACCACCAAGGTTTATTATTAATGTAGAACAATGTTATGGTCAAACCGAAATAAATCAAATTTCCTAAAACTACTACTATAGCAAATTTTATGATTTTCAAAATATCGCACGCTTTAAAAGGAATCAATAAAATGACCCTCGCACAATAAAAGAAAATACTCGGAGGAATGCTGAATTGATTTGCTGTATATTTGAAAAGAATAAATTTTCGGGAAGGGTCTTACAAAAACCCCTTAATAAAATAATTGAGATGCAATACTAACAAAATTATTATGATACCAAATTTAGAAAATCTTGCTATCCTAAGAAACATAACCGATAATTTGAGGGCGGTTTGCTGGCTTTAGAATATCTAAAAATCGACAAAAAAGAGATTTTCAAAACTATTGGGGCAATTAAAAATTGCTTTGCTTATATTCTTTGAAGATACCGCAAGATTTCTTTTTGGGTCAAGACTAATTTGAAATAAAAGAAATTTTTGAGATAAGCAAACTGGAACGCCTCAATTTTATAATCAATTGCGAGACCCTTAAGTGTAATAACACTTTAAGTGAATTATCGTCCCTCTTTTTTGAGAGTACATAGATGACGGAGCGCGCCATAGGAAATTAAAAATAAGTTTTGAAAGACCCTAACATAAGTTTGAAGTGCTGCTCATTTGCAGAATTTTAAATTAATTTTAGATCTTCTAAACGCGGAGCTAGACTACAAAGAAGCCTTTGCTCGATAGCGGACGTAAGTCTACTTTTGGAAAATTCCAAAAATTTCTGTATGAAAGACGAAGAGACGTACCTATCAAGAGGCGCCGATTAAAAAAGCCGGGGTTCCCCGGGATGGATTTGTTTTGAAAAAAAGAAAGAAGATAATAAACGACGTGGGGAGGTGTTCAAAATTATGTTTCAATTATTTAATAAAAATTAGTCGGGGTAATAAAGTTTAATTTTATTAGTGTACATAAAAATATGGTAGTATATCAAGTTTTTTACATAAAATAAACATAAATTATTCAAATTGCAATAAAAACTGTTCTTGTTTACACATTTTGATTATGAATGAACTACCACAAGTCGTAAAAACGTCTCGAAACAAATTAAAAAGCAGTAAAATAAATACTATGACCTTACTACCATATAACTTAATAATAATTACCCAATGAAAAGGGTTAAATAATTTACAGCACTATCAAATCTCATCGCGTCACAATTTATCACTGGAATGCTTATTTAATAGCCCCGAGGCTCGTCGGATTTACACGAACGCAAACCTAACACATTCTTGCTTCATAAATTGTGTTCAACAAGTTGCTTATATACCGTGACGGTTATATTGTTATTACTGTACTTATGGTTGCTAACAGATGTAACCCTACCGCGATTATATTAGCCACCTATTACATAGTAACAATCCAAAATAATTGCACTTAATCAATATCGCCCACCCAAATGCCATTTAACACCTACCAAACTGACCTACATAACTTTTAACTCTCAATGAATTACATACCAGACTTGAAATGTTTATTTACTCCACGATTAAACACACAAACATAACTACTACATAATAAAATCCAACATTTACAACTCACCACAGTCAAAACATACAAAACGCTATAAGTAGTATATTTTTGTTTATCAAGTTTCTCGCAACCAAACATTCGCCTACAATAACACGCAAACTTCGAGTGATGCAACTATTCGAAACTAGCCAAATTTGTCTCCGAAGGAATTGCACAACAATTGCAGATATAAATTTCGAGTACAATAATACAGAAGGTGACTGGTCATATTTCTGTCCGACCGCCCGCAGTTTGGATTGAGACGTCCGGTGCTTTTATGCAAAATTCAAGTACTCACATTTACAAAGTCATAAATTTTAGAAAAGCGTTAAGTGTCAGTTGCGTAAGATAAAACTACCTACGAGGTTTACATAGACAGGTGAAAAGCACAAAAATACTTTTAGAACGTTGAAATAGATCTTTGTATTCGACTTACCAAACTGACTCCTCATCCAAGGGTAAAGCGGACTGGGCAGTTGTGCAGGATTATTTGTGGTTTGTTGCTGTTGTTGTTGCTGCTGCTGTTGCTGCTGTTGTTGAATCGTACTTTGCGGATGCGTTGTACTCTGTTGATGAATATTGCCCGTTTGTTGGCCACCGTACATCATATTGTGCTGATGGTGTCCCTGCTGGTGATGTGGCGGATGTTCCTGCATATGATGACCCATGTGATGATTACCCATACCTTGAGCTGTATCTAAAGGCGGACTACCCGTTGTCCCTAACACACCGCCGTGATTTACAGCAGTCGCTTGCAACTTACAACTTGCATATACTACAGGAGTTTGATGGCCATTCGGCGCACCATTTGATGCCATGTGCATACTACTAGGACTATCCGGCCGGTAACCTTGGGTACCATCCATTTGTTGGTGTTGAGCACCATAATAAGCGGGATTTCGCATGTCTATTCTATCGTAAGGAGGAAACCTAGGATACGGCATACCGGGAGGTGGCTGACCTGCCGCAGGTGGTCCACCACCATAATGATGAGGAGGCATGCCCTGCCTCAAACCTACCACCGAGGGATCACCACCGCACGAGTTAGGGTCCGCTTGCACTGCACCTCCACCCTGAGGTACTTGCACCGCAGCTCCGTAATGCTGATGGTGCGGATGTTCCGCCGAAACCACTCCACCGTTTCGCATGTCCGGCATATACGAGTTTGCAAAATAAGAACTCATAATCCTAAATTTTTTGAGATCACAATCACTTATATTATAAATTCACTTTATTTTAAATTCACTCACAACCACGGTTACAAGACATTAAGTCGTCCATTGCTTTTAAATTAAATTAACCAAATTTTTTCACTTCACTCACTTAAATATGTATAGCGTAAATCCTCAAATTTTGGGTTGAAATAGTACGACGGTCGGCACTGATTTTTCACTTAGAAACTGAAGAAAACTCCGATGCAGTATCCCACCCTGAAAATAAAAATGAAATTAATTTTTTGTTTATGCTACATGTTTTACATTTTGAATGAATCGGTCTTGATGAAGCTCAAATGGCAAATGGCCAAGAAAACAAGTAAAGGGCAGACAAGAAATGAGTGACATATGTAAAGTGAGACGGTTCGTCATTTGGGTATCACGCTTCATTATACACATGTGTCCGCGGAATGCGACACTTGTACCTAGTTAGACCAAAAATTTTGAAAATGAGGGAAGTTTCTGGCTATTAACTATACAGTCACTTATAAACTGACTCGCAGTTTTATAAGTCACACTCAAATTTATAGAGGCGAATTTTAGAATGCCAAAAAAATGTTGAAATATCGAAAGAATGCTAGTAAACTTTTTTGATAGTAAAAAATTAGATAACATAAGATTTTGACAATCTGCCACGCGATGGTAAAATTATATATACTCTGATATATAATATTGTGAGCCAAAAATAAAGAGAGTCAAGTTGCAATTAAAATTCGAGTTTCAAACTAAAAACTATAATAAACTCCGAGGAAACCAAAACTTTTGACCTCATCCTGTTTCTCGAAAAAAACGTTCGATAAGACGTCAATTTGTTAAAAATTATGAGATTAAAGTTGAACGATAAAAATGTTCCATTTATAATGAGCAGTATAATTGGTTATATATCTCAAAATTTTGGCTCATTTTATTGTTACTTGTGATTTATAATTGATTACGGCCAATCAACTATAATGTAACTGAAAAACTAAAATTCTGAAATATTACTACACACTTTTTAGAGTTAATAATCTGGAAAATGTCACAAACAATAATATATTCTGGTCAAGCTGAAGTATGTAAACCACTTAATTATGAAAACCGGAGACATTACGTGACATGTTAACAACTTTTGTTGGGTACAAGGTAATTGTTATATTACAAATATGGTTAGATGTTTCGGTAACTTGGCTTGTTTACTGTTGCAATGTCAAAGGGCAGGTACATGGGACTGCTCTATAAATTTTCAGTAACAATCTAAACGAGATCTGGAAATTCTCACTTCTCAGAATTCCTGTGATAATGAACGTAAAACGTTGATCTTAACTTCAAACATTCCAACCAGACAAAATTTCGAAATGAGTAAATTTCACGTAACGACCGCCGAAACCGCAAAATAAAAGTCAACCTTTATTATTTCCAGAAAATATTCATTCTTCAGTAAATGGCGTTCCGATCATCCATTTTGACGTTTTGTTACCAAAATAATTATTGCTTACCTGCCGAACCAGGCGACCAGTTATTTAGAATTTCTTAATTTTAAAAAAGCAGAATTTCATATATTTATTATGCTTTTAAGTAATTTACGGCAGGTGTAATTTTAATGCCTGTATTATTACAAAATAAATTAATGTATGGACATAATTTTGGTAAGTAAAAAATGCTGCAGGTGATGAAATCAAAATTAAGCAATTGTGGTTTTTATTTATAAGATTAAAGAATTATTTCAGGTAAAAATTTTTGTCTAATATATTGAAAAAGCTTTTTAATTGTATATGTATCCATTAATATGGGGTTTGAAGAACGACACACGATTTGTTATGTTGAAAGTTTCCGCAGAAAACACATGCAATTCGTTAACCGCAGTCAGCCAACGTGACGCCGCCATCAACTTGTAAGGTTTTTGTAAATTTTCCATTTTTTAATACAAGACATGTTTTGATGTATTCAGTTTTATTACTTTTTTTTTCGCTCAGATTTATTAAAGCAATCTTAATACTAAAAGCTCAGGAACGTGTACATTATAAAATTGTAATAATATATTCCGTCTTCTTCTAAGCAGTTATATAATTGGTTTTCAAGAATGCACGAGAAAAATGTAACAAACATTCGTAACCATATTTGGAATATTTAAATATTTTTTATAAACAAACTGCTCCTCTTTCCCGTTATGGATCTGCCTTCTACAATCTGGTCAAAGGTAAGTGTGTTTCCCCTTGGTGTGCTAATGTTTAGTAAAATGCAGGGCTTCCCCGAAATCGTTTCTTTAAGTTAGTAGGGTCACAGGCACACTCCCCAATCAAATCTTTCCTTATGAGAAGGAGACCGCATGTCCAACATAGAACTGGTGAAGCTGAAGGTGAAGTGAAGAAAAACCATTTAAAACTGCAAAAACTGCTTTCTGGCAATAGAATTAATATTATGTTAGGTAAGGACATTTCTGCTTTACGCACTCTTATTGCAATGTACTATTACTTAATTAGAATTAAAACAAACTCCACACGACAAAGAAACTGTTCAATAATTATTCAATGTTTTGACCATAGATTGCTTCACAGTGGGCGTCTTTGACTTCTTGGGGTGACGTCTTCTCATTGGAAGTTATTAATACAACTGCATTAATCATATTTAATCATATGCTGCGAAGTCTTCCCTCTGCTGCAGATGCTTTACCTTCCAAGTCTTTGGTTTCCTTATTCCTTTTCTTTAGAGATTAATTAAACAAATACAAATTTCTTATCGGAAGTTGTACGAAAAATGGAAGACCATCAGCGGAGTTAAAATGTAATTCTACTATTGCAAATAATAAAAAAAATTAAAATTTATTAATGATGTAATATTATTTTTTGAAAAGCACCCCCCCCCCCCGCGTCAATGAACTGAAAAAACTGAGAGAAGCACTTTCTTCAAAAAATTTATAGTTGAGTAATTGAATATAGAAATTTATCTGAGAAAAGAAAAGGTAAGAACAATTGAAGAATCGTTCTCGCAGAATATTTTAATTAATTACCCTGTATATATTTGGCGAAAAGATATAGTGGAAGAGAAAATCTATTTTTGAAACTACCTATTTAACCTAAATTTGTTACGAGTCAAACTAATTGAGAAAAAGAGCCCTCCATATTTAAAATATAACGTGGAATATAGAAACTAATAGCTAGAAACCATTGTCTAAGAAACGTAATGAAATGGGTAAACGCCTAAATGAGATTTGCATGTAAATGATAACCAACACCACAGCAGAGCCTAACTTTTAATTTAATCAAAGAAGTTGACACTCCAGGGGGTTTTTGGGTAGAATGAGTTTGCGTCACAAAGGGTAGTAAAACGGGTAACACGTTTTATACGAATTGTATAAACTGTATAAATACACCTTAACTAATTCAAACCTCAATTTAATTATTTGCATATTACATAGCATTGGTTTATTTGTTTTGGAATTTTATTTAGTGAGTGTAGAGAAAAAAAAGCCAAAAATAGAATGCTTATAATAAAAAAAGTAATATAGCTTTGAACTTGAGAACGTCATAATAATGGGTTCGAAACTATTATTAGGTACAATCTGTGAGTAAAATATCGAACCCTCCAGAAATACGTCGGTAACGTAGAAGACCTCCCGCAAGACAGGTGTAAACTAGGAAACTATAAATTTATGCTACCTACAGAAAACTAGTTTAACTTCACAGTTTACTTCTTGAAATTAACAAGGAGAAATTTAATCCATTAAAATGTGCTAAATTATATTTTATGATATGCACCCCGAAACCCTATCTGCATATATCAAAGTATAGAACGATAGTGGAACGTGATTTACTGTTGCAATGTATCGAGAGACTATTGAAAAGACAATTGAAATCGGTTGGCGTAATCGCACATGATGAAAACAATTCATCAAGGCTGGAGAATCGATAATGCCCTGTGTAACTTCATGAAAATGCAAACGGTGAGCCAGCAAGGACAAAGGCCGTATAGGGTAAACGTACAGGAATACAAAGCTTTGGAAACGAGGTGGCTGACCCACCCCCGGACACGCCGATAGCGTGCGGCAGGAATTTTAATCGGGCTAAAACAATCTGGCGTTGCAGAATCCGGACACCGGTCGAAACCCGGAACTTTTGTTAACGGCTGCACTACTTCAATTTCCGTATTCGTGATACGACACATCCATAAATAAACATAAAAGTTACTTTTTACAAACATTTTATGGATGAAAAAATTTCAGCATCATGATTTTATCAACAGCTTTAAAACGTGACAACTTTAAGGTCATAAAGGGTCAAAGTCAAAACTTTTGAGAAGTATTTCGTAAAAGTTTAAAAGACGTGAAAAGTTCAACTCGACAGATTCGAGAGTATTTAAATTTACGACAAAAAATAATTAAAAAATTGTACAGCAACTACCCTCTAGGTGCGAAGTTAAAAAGTATTTAGTGTGGATACAAAACTTAACAGGCAAAGGTCAAGAAATCTCACAAATAACGTATAGATGGCAGTAAAAGGCGTTTTGGATTGGTATTTTTGGGGTGGGGCAAGGGTGGGTTATCCACCCGAATGATTGAATGTAGGGTGGAGTCGCCCTACCAGATGAAAGGGGAAAATATAAAACAATGATGGCTGCTATCCATCAAAATGGTTGCCATAAAATAGAATGTTAATTCCGTTTAATGGCTGTTTAAAAGTTTTATTCCTTTTTAAACGCTTTGATTCTTGTAATGTTCACACTTTGATTATCCTTTCAGTTATTTTGTTGCACCCTTAACGCTCACATGCTGGAGTTTGTGACTTTAAAATTTTTTTCTCTTCCCGACCGCAAGGTGAGTTAATTAAAAAATTCAATTAAATTTTTTTTAAAATTATCTCTGCAAAATAAAGTTCGCGGAAAATTCGGAAAATAGAAAAATTTCTATTAGAGAAATTCGTTCGTAGTTTGTGTGCTTTTTCATCCGGTTGATTATCACCGTATCACTCTGAGCACACATGAGTTGAGTGTTGCGGAATCAGCAGCAGTACCCGGAACGTTCAGCGGTTCACGATAAACGGGGCTCATAATTCACTTGCTTACCACCCCCAAACCTTTGTGTTTAAATGTGCCACCACGATTACAATCATGTTTATGCCTAACAATGATATTTTAAATTTGAAAAATTTCTCACACTCCGAAGTGTGTCTTGTAAAACAAGAGCACTTGAAAAAAAAACTTTTAAGTTTCTAAAACTACGTGATTAAACCTAAATGTGTCTAAAACACTTGACTGATATCTTTAAACCGCATTTTTAATGATTCAAAGCATTACCCAGTATCAGCTTTAAAGGATCACGACCAAAGTGCTCTTAAAACTATCAGAACGGTAACTTTTAAAACTTGCATTATTTAGATCCCACGTGCACAACTTTGTGCATTAATAACTAATTTACACTATTTTTAAGCAAAAATTTTAAATCTGGAACTGGGTTAACATCAAAACGCTGTTACAGTGAAAGTACTACATAGATTTTTGACAATAATTATATTTTGGTCCTAATTTTTGGAACACCGTTTGCAAACTAGTTTACCAATCTAAGTGGTAAAATATTACGTAATCGTAAGTGTATCAGCGGCATCGTCAATAAAATACAAATTGAACAATTGACCCCATGAAAAGTTTACCGTCAGCGAAAAACATCTAAACATTTTGTGAAAATTATAAATCTAAAACAAAAACTGCAATCCAGTGCAGTTTAATAAAATTATCTCACTAGCAATGTAGCCCTAGAAAGAAAACGTCAATTCAATGTATGTTTGAAATGCCCCTGCAAAAATGAAAAAATAATTCACTAAATTAAAAATCAAAATATGCATAGCAGAAACAGAAGAATGAAAGAAATGATATATATAACGCTGCACAATTTCTGATCCCGGAATGCGATTTTCCCCAAAATTTGATTGAGCCAATTTGAAATAGAAACCGAGGGTGTCAATATATCACATGACATGATTTTCAAGTTGGGCATTTAAAGTTGAAGGAACTTCTTTAGAAAACCATTTACACGATTTTTTCGGTGTAGATTGAATCATTTAAGCCGATGGGTTGTTCAACTTTTTCTTTTAAGCGTCCCTGCTACAATTAATTTTATCGCATTCTTGAAGACAGAAAATCTACTCAAATCAAAATGAAGAAGCTGCTAATTGCCCATTATATTATTTGTGTGGTTTGTGACAATTCACGGCTCGGTAATGAACCGAGACGTTTAATTGGCGCTAAAAATAACAGTACATTCATACTTTCCTAATAGCTATCTAAACAATTTCATAACTTTCCCAATTACCAGGTTCAATTACCATTAACATTCTCTAAGTGATCAAAATAATCAAATTTAATTTAAAATTTGTCAGTTATGTTTTAATTCTTTTAAAAAGTGTTTAAACTTGTGCGTGAAATTTCAAGTCAATTGGTGAACCATGCTGCATAGATCTTGGAAAAAGTACTAACTCAATTTTTTTGTAGTTCTATCTTGCACCGTTTTCGAGTTATTATAGAAAAACTGAATGAAGTCCGAATCGAACTCTCGGTTTTAGAGTTTTATTTTTTTTCACAATGAACCCAAATAAAAATTTGGGAAATATAATAGCAAATATTTCTTAAATTTTATCATTTTCCCAATTTTAGAGCGAAACTCTTTCTAGCTCTGAAACAAACAGACACGTGTTTCTAGCTCATTAGTCGCCGTCAGTACCACATGCTCCTATAAACTCTTGAATTCAAACACATTCATGATGGTCAGTGGAACGTCAAAACGATGTACAATCTCTTTGGAGTGTAAAGATAAATATATTATGAAGTCCCTTAGGTCTCAGTATCAAACAAAATGATACTAAGGGTAAAACGAACATCTAAGGGTAAAATAAAAATGTCCCAATCTGTTGTCCTGTGTCCATTTTAACAAAACGATGTTTCAAGATAAAAATGGAATTACATTAGATCAGAGGATCACTGTGCAGTTTAGCGTAAGTATTTCAACGCCGAATGTGTATTAGAGAAATGGGTGCTTCCAAGCTCTCTAGTAGTACTGTTGATCTTTGGTTTCAACTACTACAAAATAATGCATTTTATTTGAGTTATTCTATTTCAGATTGTAGCGGTCTGACGAACTATTGCGATTCAAACACCTTTATGCTGGATGACACGCCGTAAATCAGAATATTATGAATAGTTAACATACCAAATCTTTCGTTTTCCAGTTTTCTGCCTCGAATTGTAAAGATAAGAATGAAATTCTTGTCCCTAATTGTTCTTAATTTTTTCTCGTAAGCAATCGCGACCAGGAGGTTTGGAGGGTATAGATTACTCCCCAGTATCGGTAATTAAATTTGTCCTCAGTGTCGCGAATAAAGAGAAAATAATGTTTGGAGAATATTCCATATTCTCCCCCCCCCCTCCCGGTCTATTTTATAATAGCAGCTTAAACTAAGTTCGGCCGAATCACAAATTTTTTATGACATTCAGGGTTGCATGTTTATTGGAAGGCATCCTTCGGCCGCCCTGATTTTGTAATCGGCGATTGATATGGCTGTCTAGCACTTAGACAACTGATTTACAGATTACGCTCTACTTCCTGATTTTCAGCTAATAGTCGACCTCTCACATGCGCTCCAGGATGATGTGGGGGTGCAGTTGCGGATCCGAAAGTTTCAATTGCATACTAATATGCGGAGGTTTTACTTCATGCATTGACACTCCCAGGTTAATTCGGGCCTGATGAGAGTAATCTCTTCGGAGTAAGCTCAAAACTGGTAGCACGATAAATCCTTGCTGTCCGTGCAATGGCTAGACCATCTGTATGTATGTTTTTGGCTGGGGGGGGAGGGGGGGGTGCTGCTTCTGCAGTAGCTCCGCGTTAATCTTTGGATAGCGTAATGTGAGAGGAGTATCTATTTTTATGATAGATCATTTCGACTGAAAATCCACTTCTATCTATTTTTTTTATTATTAAATTACGGCCGTTGATATGTTAGAGTTTGAATTGTTCTAATTCTAACATTTTGTTTTCATTTTGAAACCGGGGCTGGGAGGAAAGGGGTATTGCATACTCCATATGTATGTATTATGTGTTGGTACTGTAAAAAAAACTTGCAAGTTCTCAATCTTATGTTCCCCTTTTTTAATTATTTCTTTAAAGATTCTTTCTTAATTTTTTTAATTATATTTTGTGTTGTATCGGGCTCATAACCTGTTATTATTTAGGCTTCGCGTCTGTTCTGTGGAATTAAGCTTATACTCTGAACTGTAAAAATGATGAATTCTCATTCTTGTTTGAAAGCTAAACAGTTGGATTCGCCACCGTTTAGAAAAAATAATGTCGTTTCTAAGTTCAAGATATGACCTTTTTTGTCATATAAAAATTAGTTTTACAGCAATACTCAATGGACATTTTTTGTTGTAAAATTCGTTCTCTTTATATTTTTTTATATACGTTTTTCTATTTTCTCGCACCGTTTCTGAGATACAGTGACTTAAAAAAGTCTCTATCAAAATTATGGCATTTGGAGTTTTCTTATAAATTTTACACAGAATTGTTTAAGTCTTAAGTCTAAGTGTTGTACAAGGAAGTCTACTTAGATATAAAATGTAAGTAACAATGTACCCAAAAAACTCGTTAGAAAGCAATGTTTAGACTTAAGAGCACGCCAGCTCACGAGTGTGCCCAATATGGACAATGCCGGTGTACCCTGGGTCAAATATCATCGATGTGACGATAGTTGGTTTTATCAGATCCTACAATTTGAAAGCTCTAGGAGTTGTGAGCATTCAAATAAAGGCATTTGAAAACAATACTATAACTTCTTTAATAATAGCATAAAATGGAAAAATTTTCGAGCAATGCAGTTTAAACAATATAAATTTTTTTTAACTATGCAACTATAAAATAAGTTATAAATAGAGTAATATAAATACACAGGTCAAACATATCTCACAATATATACTCAATTTTCTAATTTAAAATTAAATCACCAAAACCGTGTCGACGGCTGGGATTGTTATTATTAGCCATCGCAATGATTTTGATGTCTAGAAACATTATTGTTGCGAATGTCTCACATAAACTTTTCCTGATATACATATCATTAAGACTAGACCTTTCTAAATTATTATGTTTGACACAATTTCCCAAAAATAGAACCTACTACTTCACGGGGATTCCAAACCACTACACTAATATTTTGAGAGAAGCTATGAATTGAACCGGTAAGCAATTCCAAATAGAGAAAATATTTTAGTACTGTTTGATGGAACATTTTTCCAATTACACAATGTTGCAGATCAATGATGCCGAAAGAACTGTGTGAATAATTTCAATGTCGTTAATAATAAATTGATGGGTTATTAAAAGGTTTATTGTGATAAATTGCGACAATATTATTGATTGAAGATGATTATTTTAAAATAGCATCTCGGTGAATATAGAATTTAATTTAATTTCTTGGCATATGTTGTTTGGCGAATAAAAATGATAATATTATAATAATAAAAACTGCATTATATACAAACAACGTAAACATAAAGCAATAAAATTGTTTGACTAATTTAAAGGGTAATTAAATTTTGATGAACTTGAAAGGCCAAAATTATTTATTATGTGTTTTGTATGTAATGAAATTTTAAACACTTTTATAATGGTGAAGTTTATGAAGAAGAAAATTGCATATGAATTTGTAAATAATGCAAGTGTTAAGTGATAATTATTCACAAAAACATTTTACAAACAATTAATTTTTAGGAATGCTAACAATCGGGTACATTAAAATTTTGAATTTTGGAGTAAATGTTGAGAAGTGTGAGCGAGTAAAATTGATATCTCTGGTCTAAATATAAATGATTTACGTATGTTATCAGTTGAAAAAATTGACACGAAATCCCATCCCTAGAAATAAATAAACTGTGGCATATTTATAGTTGTCAGATGTAAAATGATTTCTTATCTCCTTTGCTACTCCGAATATCATCATTTTAATTGTACATCGAAATCTGTGGAGAAGAGCGTATAAATTTTGTTAGCATGCATAGGCAATATACAGAATTTAAGTGGTGAAAGCATTTAAATAATTTCACCCCAGATGCATGCGTTTTAAAACAAAAATAGGAACTTTTAGTACAAAATGCGGTTGAATTATGGGTTGAATGTTTGTTATCTGAACGCTAGCGGCGCTGATGTTCGTCGGCAATTCTCAACCACACACATCCGCGAGCCACTCAATTTATCAATTTCAGTTTTCGCTCTTGCGACATTTCTGGCTTGTTTTATGGTGCTTTTATGTTTTTCGAAACTATAACACTCTATGTATTTAATGTTTTAGCCATATATTAAATAAACACTCTCATAATTTTATCTTAATTTCTACAAATTACCGCTTATGTCACATTACTACCGAAAACACATTCTGTTCGGGTGCAACTCAAAGTAAAACTCTCGAAAAAATAAATAAAGCTCTAAATCGTTGCGTAACGAGCTTTATTCTCCGACGCATTGTGCGGCGAATAGAAAGTTTCGTTCGAGCCAAAACTGTTATCAGCACAAAAGACACTTTCTAAAAAAATTGTCAAAATCTAAAATTGCACAAAAACATAAAAGAAGTGAAAGCTCTCAACTTTAAAACGTTTGTCATTCTTATGTCTCTCGAATCCAAAATTTAGAAACTGTAACAAGTTTAGTTCACCGCCGAGGCTACAAAAACACGAAAAACGCAACACAATCGATAACTTTAAACTAAAGCATTATTAGTTAAAGGAGAAAATCCTATAATCTCTAACTCTTAAGCTAAGCTTAGTTACAACAACTTTAGAATAAAACCAACACAAGTTTTAACTAGCTAACCGGAATAGATTTCCATCTAGGAAAATTTCAATTATCTTTCACTCCTCCTCAATAATTCAAATTTAGATTGTTTACCAACTTCAACTTCTAAACGTGTTTTGATGCTATACAGTAGTAAACTTCTAGAGATTAGCATAGATAGGCGGCGGCGGCGGGTATATTTTCAAAAAGTTGAAATCCAAACATGAAAGATTATGTTGTTTTGAATCGACTGGTTTACAGTTTTATTTTAACCTTGAACGATTTTTGTCCGATTGACATTATTTTCCGTTTCATTCAGAAAATATTAAGGCTAGATTGATATTCGTAAGGTGTGGCGATATTTTACTTTAAACCGTTTGATATTTTTGCGGTTATTTTTGATCAATAAATTTACCATATTTATGAAACCGAATTCGAAAATTATGTAAATTTAATTTTATTGCAAACTCTCTCACTTGTTTGTGTATGTTAAGTTTTACTTTTTTGGTGCTGTTGATTTCAGTTAAATTCGGTTTTAATATATAAAAGGCAATTTGATTAGGACAAATGGTGAACTTTAAATGTTACTCGTGAGTTTAAAAAATGACGTGCAGTTGTTGACTATATTTTAAATCCCTGGTCATTAATTTCCTGTCTAACTAAATAATACCCCTAAGATCTCGGCAACTGTTTCAGGATTTTGAGTGGTAAATCAGTAACGTCTTCATTTTAAGTGGACTGTATATTTTTAAATCAAAATATTTAATTTTTTTAAATATTCAGTTGTATGTTTCGGTATGCAATTTTGTATACATTTTCTGATATTTGCATAAACATTGCAAAATTGCTCTTGCGTGTTATAAATGTGTAGTAGGTAATTATTATTTACACTAAATTTTTGTTACTTATTTCTTTTATTTTATATGCTAATAATTTAAATTTAGCAATGAACAACTTTTTATAATGCAAATATAATTGAGGAAAACTGTATATTACTATAATTGAACATAAATACTTGGGAATTTTTACTCTACATTGTAGGTGCAATTATTTAGAATAAAATGTAAATTTCAGTAATACCAGTAAAGAAGAAAAACATACTCAAGACGTACGATAAATTTATTATTAGAAATATGTTTTACAGGAAATATCAACAAAAACAGATTATTTAAAAAGAATGGTAAAAATACAATAAATTAAAAAACCAAAGGAAGTTATAAGGAATGCAAAATAATTCTAATTCGTAATGAGTCCATTATGAATAAAAGTGGAAAATACTCTAGAATGCCACTTTTAATCCTACAATCTGATAAATTGAAAAAAAACTTGATAAAAATCTTCAAATTTTAATTTATTCCTATGTGTAACAACTAAAAAACAGTTTATTTAAACCAATTATAAATTACGAAATAGGCAAAACACTAAGGCCATTAATTAATAAAGAATTCAATACGTATTAAAATTTCAATATGCAGGTTACAGAGGAGGTTTAGAAAATTTATTTAGCACCTGAATGAGCATTTCGAGTGCTTTTCTAACCCAATAGCAACAATTTGGCTAGGTAATAAAGCTATCTAAATGGAAATGTCCTGTAAAACACGATTTACGGTATCTAGTCGTTCGGTAATGAGGTGTAAAAGCATATTCTACAGAATTACACACAATTTTTATTTATTATTTTTAGACAGTTGTTCTAGATATTGTTTTAATGTTAAATCCTGTACAACCAAGTACTGTCCGATCGTCTTTTAAACCGACGCCGACGGCACTTCTGCGAAGAACCTCAAGATACATCGAATAAAAATTGTTAAATATTGATAAAAGCTGTCCAATAAGTGAAATAAAATAATCCATAATTTAAACATTAATTGTTAACTGTCAAAATATATCAAGCATTTGTGGAATCTGTTAATCTGTTTTTAATGTTGTAAAAATGATCAGATTTTAGAAAAGTTATATGGATTTAACCAACTCTCAATTACAATTCTCTGAGTCTGAGAGAGATTGCGGTTTAGTGATTTGGAGTTACTTAAGTGAAAGCTTTTATTGAATGTTATATTTATAATACAATTTAGTTCAGTGCTGTTTTTTCAAAAATCCAAAAAAACTCTGAAATAAACAAAGAATTTACAACACAATTTCAGAATTATAAGAACTGATTAACTCGTGCAGTAAAAGCAATAAAAATCTCGACATTCCACAAAGCCAATTTTCCTATTTCGAAAGTCAACACTACTCCTTTCCCGAAGACATCTCCTGGTTAGAGTCAAGTCCACCAAGATACCAAAAATATTTGTGTGTACCATTATAAGTAAAGTCAGTAAAGAGGATTTTTTTACCATTTAACTCTATGAGCTGCGTTCTTTTTGCTGTTCTAGTTTAACAAGGCTTCGAGTGATGATGATCATTGATTTTCAGAATAATAACAGTTGTTTCGGTAAACTCAATCTTTCATCCGGAGTGGATTGAGCACAAAAGCACTGCAGACGGTTAGATCCAGGATAAAATACTTTAGTTTTTTTTTTTTTTTTATAGTGTGGTCAAAATCTACATTTCGGGAAAAAACTTCCGAAATCCCGAAAAAATACTAAAGTCTGTCATATCGGCTAGTCGGCCTCTGGGTTGGCGTTTTAAAATAATGCAATTTATTCTTTATGGTAAAAACAATAAAAAGCAAACAGTTTAAACATAAAAAGTACAATAAAAAAATACAAATACAGTGGCGTACCGTAACGAGAGCCAGAGAAGGCGATGGCCTATCACGCCCCCTTAAATTTGTATCACTTTTAACGCCCAATAATTTAATTAATCGATAAATTGGCATTGTTGTTCCGCGTCGACTAATTGACTTTTTTAAATTAAAATATTCATCGCCATCTACCCAAACAGAAATCCTTCGCACGTGTGGTTTTAGACAGAAAACAAAAGAAAAATAATAATGACAAATAATTTGCATGAGTTTATAATGCTCTCTAAATCCATGATATAAAATAACATTTATGTTTCCGTAACTTTACATTCCTTGACCTAATCAAATAATGGAGACTAAATATATTGAAATGCCAAAAGAGGAAAGCTAAATTGGAACTCCTCCCCAAGTTTTCGGATTTCCACTATTTGCTATTAAGATGATCATATTCCCAACGAAGCAATAATTCATGTTGGGCTTTAGATTTTTGGGCAATTTTTTTAAAATTTAGTTTTATAATTATTAAATTTTGAGTTCAAATACAGATCTCTTTGCTCTGTCTTCCAGTAAACAAATTGACTCTCCACAATTTGTTTTTTCTATCCTTACACAAGTTTTTATGTTTCAAAAACATACATATAAAAACAAAATAGCTATCAAAGAGTCATAACCGGATTTTTGGACAGAAAAGAACAAGTTTAATGAAATGCATGTTGTTTTAGCATCGAATATTAATTAAAATATGCAAAAATACAAGTCTACGTAAAACAATACTCAAGTGCATTGCCATTCCAAATAGATAACGTATTGAATATTAATACTCAAACTGAAGTCTCGGATCAGCGGAAATTCCCAACTTTTTCTTGGCAACAACATTAGAAAACCTACCTAGTTATGTGATTAAAATCAGAAACATTTTAAGGAAGGTCGTATAACGTATAAAATAATCAAACATACTATAAATCACTTTAATATATTATTATTCGGGTAATATACATTATTAGTCATCGGAGTTTTTTTTTAATAGAAACATTTAAAATATAATATTTTGATAACGTTGTCAACGTTCCATCATGGAGTCAATTTTACATTCAAGAGATAATGACCTCTTTTCTATTTAAATCACTAACAGATCATTACCTCATAAATTATTCTACGCAACAATGTTTACAGAACCTAATATAACATTCAGAAAGTTACCGAAAAATCAGCTGATTTCCCCATGTAGTATTTTATCATTGTTGAGTATATTCAAATAGTTTAATAAACATTATAATTAAATCATCGTAATGAGTATGTAAATCATTGTTAATATGGTTAATTAAAACGTTAATTTTCACATTAAACCGTTACAAATTATTATTATTAAATGCTGGGTATAATAAAAATAAAAGATAATGCATTCGTTTTCATGATAATGCACATTGTATACACATATATACATGATGCGGCATAGCCTGCTCACTGCATCAATTTGAAAAGTTACTTATTTTTATTTTTTAAATTATTGATCCACCATCACATTTCAAAGGTGGTTTGGCGATTTAATCATTTAATAACCCATAGTTATCCCTCCCTTAGGAAAAATTTCTCTGGTAGGGCGGTATCGCTTGCAATAATACTTTGTAAGTTTCAAGTTTTACGTATTTTTTGTAAACGCCGAGAATGTTTAGTTGTGCGCAAAACGTAAACGTTTACACGTCCGGCATTGTAATTGAAACTAATAAATAATGCATCTTGCGAATCTTCAATTGTTCAACATATAAATTGGAAAATGACTGCTAATACTTTCGATCTAAAAAATTATCTGGTTTGCATAGAAATAAATTATTTTGCTGGCCAAAACAAGCGAACCGAACCAATTCGGTTTGATTTGGAGGTGATATCGGAAAAACACGTTTAAGCTGAAAAACTGGAATTAAAAGAGATAATTAATTCCAATAGCTACCGAAATTCAAATTGAAACATGCTTATTTATGTTTACATTATTAACATCGTGTACATCCTGCAATAAATATTTGACATAGCATAAAAATACATGTTACAATTAAGATAATAAGATTATAACGTACACCTACGTTTCGATGATGACGTAGTTTGCATGTTAAAATATAGTTAACAGAGAATCAGGTGGGTTTCGTCGTAAGCTTTACTAGGGTAGGGCACATCTGTGCCAAGGGGTGCAGAAGAAAAACATATTAACGGTAGGGATCTTGTAAAACACGTAAACTAAGGTACTGGCACGACACGCTAAAATTAAAATTTTATTACAAAACTAAATTTAAATCCCGTAATACCAATCAGAACAATAATTTTGTTCCCAAACTCGAAACTACTAAAGTCATAAATAATTATCTTCACCTAAATTCGTGGCATCCATAATATTGATAAAAAGTAGACTTTTCTGCTGCACTTATTACGTAATTCTACAACAAAAGCTTACGTACTATCGTTTCCTTCCCGATACGCCGTTATTAGTCTCGACATGAGTTTGGTCGTAGACTCGTAGACAAAATAGATAGTAAAAAGCTATAAATAATACTCTTACGCCTCCTAATGCTTTTACGAAAATTGATTGTGAAAAAGCTTTTGTTCGGTAAGTAATCACTTTGGAATAAACTCAAAATACTCGATTAATATTTTAAAAAGTCGCTAAATTACACCAACTTTCAATAAATACAAATCGCTAGGTAAAAACGATCAAGAAGATTTTCCTTTGATAGTTTTATTTTGTTTTTCTCTAATCGAGCTTTTGTCGTACCTTCGTGTTTTAGCTTAGTCGCTCTATCGAGAATTACCCGATCAGAATAGCTCGCTTATAGATTAATTTAATAAAATTAAACTGTTTCAGTATCTACTACAGGGTTAAACATACAAATTATCGTTTCCGAAATGCTTAAAAGACTGAAAAAGTTAAATAACTAATAGTAAAGCACTAAAAGTGTTTACTTAATATCTCAACCGAAATGTGGTACTTTCCGCACTTGTTATGTAATATACCATTTACATGATGTGTAAAATATTTTGTGGCAAAATGTGTACTTATTATAATATCATTATTTAGGATTGCCAAAAGGCTTTCGATTGTTTTTTGAGTTACAAAATTGTTACTTATATGTTTAAAAAGACGAACATTATCTTAGTGTTATATAAGATTTTTTTAAATATTTTGCTTATATCTGATAATTTTAAAAATATGTTGTTTGGATTTCGTGGGCGAAGTTAATGTTTCTGAACGCATTCGCTTCGCCTCGGAAACGTACAAAAATGTATTTAACCTTTAATCTTTTGTTTTTGTTTAACTTTTTTGTTTTAATCATCTGTACAAGTCTGCCTCTTAGCCCCCTACAATTGGTTAAAATGTTGTTAAAAATTGTGTTGAAAAATTGCCATGCTACAAAATTTTGGAAAGAAATTTTTTGTAGGTGAAATATTCAGCATGATTATTTCCTGAATAAATAGATTTTTGAATGAATTAATTATTATTATATATTGGTTTAATATTTATATTTCGACATTTATAAAACTGTGAAAATGTGACAAAATGGAGCCCTGCCAGTGGTAGATAATTTAAATTTTTGTCGCGGTCCCATTTAAATAGTATATCTCAATAGATAGAACACTGAACTTCCATTAATGAGATTTCTTCAGATTTTTCTGGATTTCCTATAAGTTTTCCTTCATTCTTGTTCACTTTTATAGCAATCTTTGGAAGAAACAAAAAATTGTAACTCATCTGATTCCTCCGGATTTCATCAAATTTCTATTCATTTGTACATCGGGTTTCTCCGGCGAAACTCTCCTCGGGTTCACAAATTTCCCAATATAATTTGATTTATTGGAGTAAATTAATAAAATTAACAGTAAATTAAAAAATTAAAACAAAAAATATAAAATGTTAATATTTAATTTTCTTGCAAAGTCAGTGTTTTTATCACCCGTCAAATTTTCCAACTCGGCTGACGCCTAACGGCAACCAGTTAAAAACATTGACATTTTGAAATCTATCCTTCTATTGTTTTTGGGATGACAGGGCACGTGCCCCTGTACCCTTTATGACAAGCCGCCACTGCTATATTGCAATCTAAAATAATAATAAAACCTACCATTTTATCAATGGTGACAAAACGAATCAGTTGATAAGACTGCAACAGGTAGTTGCAGCTATTTTGCAACAGAAAATATTAGTTTATGCTTTGAGTATTTAAAAAAAATCATTATTAAATCCATACGTATAATGATTCCATAAATAAATGGACACCGAGATGTTAAATCAGGCTTTACATTTCAACATGGGATTCATACAAAATTTTACCTTCTACCGAATATAATTTTTATTTTATTTTTCCTGTTTCTCCAAATGAGTATTTTTTGCTCATGTTTCGCCACTGTCCAGTACTGTCATCACTAGTTGGTTAAAATGCACATACCAATTTATTATGGTACTTTGGAAACGTCTGGAAGCGTTTGGTGTAGAATCAAAAAATTATTAACAGATAATTGCTAAGTTTTATTAATACTTATTCCCCTACTGCCCTCCCCTGTTTATGATACAACTTTAAATGTGACTCCTGAGTTCAAGTTCATCGTGTTAGGTTAGATTATATTAGAATATGTTAGGTTAGGTCATGTTTTAAATCTAAAACATTTGGTTTTTTACAAGCAATTTATTTCAAGACATGGTCCGCCAAATAAATTAAAGAAATGTACCGATAGGAATAATATTATATTATTTATGATAAATAATTTTAATCCAAAGAGAATGCACAAAAAATTAGGAAGAATGGAAAATTACTAAAATTTCATTTAAAATTAAAACTTCAAACCCGGTTAAAAATTGAAGCCTTGGTACACTTGGTTGTTATATGGAAGAGTATAGACTCTGTCATCTAGTAATACTATAGATAAATTGGGCGTAGCGGAAACCAACCGTAAGAATTAAGTCGTAAATTTCAAGTGTTTAATATTTATCATAAAATTTGGTATTACAAATTCTCATAATGCGGAATTAATTACAAAAATAAAATCTTTGTAAGAGAAAAACTGTAGTTATATCTAACTTTTAAAAATAAAATAACTGTTTTGGTTTTGCGTTTACTAGCGGTATTATAATAATTATGCAATTTTTTGTCAATACGTTGACAACGGTTACACAGACGCTGATGAACAAATTTGAGTAACCCATGTATTTTTCACATTATTTATTTTTGCCAATTAAATTTAAGAGTTAACAGATGGAAATGTAGATTCGCAATGTCGTGATGACTAATTCGCGATACACATTTTCGCCGTCTCTTGCTGATTTAAAGTAAATTATATACCGAAAAGGATTGAGCATTTCAACTAATTTATCAAAAAGTAATAATTTAAAATAAGTAGGTAAATATTATTATTTTCAGGTACCACCGAATGTATTTTGAATAAAAATTTGCATTGTTTAATTCTTTATTTTTATGCAAAATTTATTAAAGATAATAGTTTTGAAAACCCAAATAAACACAGTAGATATTTCCTTGCTATTATATTATGCTTAGTTAATTTTTCTTATCCACTTATTTTTATTTTGAAACTTTCCACCGATAAAAATAAAGTATGTTATTTTGTATATTTTATAACCAACATCGGAATAGCTTCAAAGTATAAAATAAATGTATCCTTAACCTAACTTTTTAAGTTGTTAATTTCAAAATTCTGGGATGGAAGTCAGCACTTAAGAAGCCTACCATTGTCTAATGAACTTCTACATGACTTCCATCATTCCCTATAATTAATCTAATTCCGCTTTCAAATACTTGGACACACCTCCGCCAGTCTAGTTTCAGACCTTAAAAATGTCTTAATCCATTACATCATAATTGGGTTCCAAGATGTCGGCGATTATTTGTAACACAATTTTCAACAGCATATTGCAGCTATAAAATCGTAAAAATTACACCTGTAAGGCGAATTTAAATTTATTAAAAATTGAATTTACATGTTACTTATTAATTTGCATCACTTTAATATGTAAATTTTTTCATGTAAAAAAGCGAAAACTTGTCATAAAACACTTAATTTTAAGCGTCTGCCTATTTTTCCGGAAATCGAGTCAAAATAACAAATTCGATAACGATTTTTTAATAAAACAGCTGATCACAAGCGACAATTAGTAATAAATATTTATAACGAAAATATACGCAGATGTTTATAAAATTCATCGACCCGACAAGTCGTGATATATTATCGAGAATTATACAGTCTCGTTATCGTTCGCAAATCTTCACTTTTGAATTTGGCCAATTACTTCCAACGGCGCGTAACTACTATGATGTGCGATGTTTTCGGAGGTCCGAAGGCTAAAGGATAAGAAACTCGAGCTGTATTTTTGGAAAATAATTAAAAAGCGCAGTTCGGATATGCTTTCACGTAATTGTAAGGTATAGACGAGAATTAATCGTGGAGTTGGAAGCGGTTTGGGCAGGAAGAAATTTGAAAAGAGCGTGAAATAATAAATTTGTGTGATGGAGCTTAATGAGGAATTGAAACCGAACCCAGAAAATGATAGGTGGAATATGTATTTGAATCCCCGTTAACATTGGCTTGATTTATGTAGCCTGAGGGAATCGAAGCTGATTAGACAGACGTAAGGCAACTTCTTGTATAATGAGACATGCATATGTATGGACGGTATTAAGTACCTACTTGGTATATAAGAAGGGTGTACAACTGACAGTATCTACTAATTGCCCTATGATTTATTATCCGACCTTAGCGAAAAATTAAAATTAAAACGCTTACATCGAATCGGCGGGCTAGTATTTAAGCAACGCTTAAAATTTTTGGCATAACTTAAAGACCGATGGTTATATACATAATCGTTACGTAATTTTATTGAAAGCGAAGGAATACTAACGTTATTATTTTTAGATTTGGTGAGCGGCAGCTGCGTACTCTTTTTACCAAACTTTTTTAAATTACTTATATCTCAATTTAGGCTTTAATTACGAGTAATCCAAGTGTTCTAGAAATAAAAACTGTTGATTGGTTAATGTTTTGGTTCATTGTGAGACGCCCACATGAAAAAAATTTAGTTTAGATATTAGCAGCTTAGAAAAAGAAACGTCAATAAACTCTAGTGCCTTGGGACTTTTCCAAACAGTTATGAATCTGTCTTCAAAAGTTGGTCATTTATGTCTGCAGGTTTTATAAGTTATTATCTCGAGTCGAAAATAAAAAAAATTGGAACCAATTTTTTTTTCGCAAATCTTTGGCCTGACGGACGTTGCAAAATGTTAACGAAATGATTTTAAATGCGATGGCGCGAGTTTTGTTTATTGACCAATAAATAAGGTATTGGCAGATATTTAGAAAATCGCAAGTCGAGTGTTTGAAAAATTTAAAACAGGTTTTAAAATTACATAAGCTTCCCTATATAGCGTGGTGGTAGGATAATCGCTACATTAACCGTGTCCGTTTAGTCCCATTTTAAACTTCCCATTACATCGGGGCTTAACATGTCAATTAACAAGATTGAAATTCCTTAATCAAGTTTCAAGGTGCTTTTCTATAGACCACACACGAAGTTTTATCCTGATAAACTTAAACATTTATAACGTGGAATTTACCTTTTGAATTTTAAGTTGTTCCGATATCATATCAACGACACTAATAGAGGGATAATGAATATTAATTGGGCACATCACTTTATTGCATAATTAATTGCACTTTCGCACTGCAAATTTTTATTTGGCCGGCAAAACACATTCTCGTATGCATCCAATAATTTATAGTTTATTTTTAGGCGATTCATTCGTGAGTCGGGATAAAACCGCGAAAGGCGCAAAAGTTTGAAACTTATTCTTGAAATACGCGAACCTCGTGTTATTGTAATGGTTCAACTGATCTGTCAAAAATATATGAGAGCGGTGCGGGGCATATTCGCTCCCTCGTCAGTTGGTTTGCACTGTGAACCGGCTGCGGATTGGTGGACTCTCTTGTAATAGTAGTACTGGCAAGCTGTCAGCGTTTCAAACATCACTATGTCGAGCGCACGCACACCTACCAACTATCTCATTTTCTCCAAAACTGCACAAATACATTCTTTCTCTTTCCAACTAACCTTTTTGTTCTACAAACCTGAACCTCCTACCCTTAATTCAGCACCCGGATCATAATTCTTACAGCACTTACACACTCAAATCATATGTGCCTCTTTGCATTTCAACAGTTATATATATTTAGGAGCTAATGTGGACCGCACGCACGGTTAAGTAATTTTGCATGTCCGAGTTGCTGATTACGACAAATTAATCATCAAGGTACCATTTATTCTTACTTCAAAACTACCTTACTTTCCTTTAATGCTATACCTACAGCAAATGCAGCTTTTCATTAATTATTATTAAACATATTTTTTCTCTTCCCAACTTCATCATCGTCCCCTATAGAACTTGTTACTCACACGCTTCTTTCGTCATGCTTCTCCATCCTAAACACAATTACAGTCCAACCCTTTTCGGATAACCAACTGCTTTTTTGTTTTGCTTGTCAAACCAAGCAACATCTTAATTTTTAAAAATTTCAACCATCAACTCGTAATTATGTTATCCGCCTAAAACAATAAATTTTTAACAAAGCTATCAAAAAACGTTATAAATCACAAATGGCCGACAGGAGTTAGAAAACTCAATTAATAACAGTCCAGTGAGTAGTTGGACCTAAAAGGGCGGACGTACCCACAATAGCGAAAGCTTTAGGCATAACATAGGGGTGTTTCGTTCGCTCGCTACTTCTAGAATTTTAGAAACTCAAATAATGTAACGCAACTTTCCACGACTTACATTTTAAAAGCGTCGCCAAAAATTGACAGTAATTAAATCGTCCTTATCGCATCTGTTCAAACGCTTAATTATGACTTGTTTATAGTCGAGAAATTAACTGTTTCAAGTAGTTCTTTAATTAATAAATTACTATCGCGATAAACAGCACATCATGATGGTAGCTACAAGACGGCACTATTAACGTGTATTTGCATTTTGCCGTCTTCCAGCACTCATTTTAATAATTACGAGATAAAAGTTTTCCCACGCAAAATTACACTTCGACTTAAAACTTTTCGACGAATTGTTTTTTTCCCAATTTGCGTTTTTGATTAGTTAAAAAATCAATAGTAGAAAGTTCAATGTACCATTGGCCAAATTTAGAATACAAAAGATAAGAAGTGTTTTTAATGGTTTATCGCTTTAAAAAAATTTTGCAATGTATTTTTCCGATCGATGTAAAATACCAAATAAATTTGGTGTGCTAAGAGCGTCAGGTAAAATATTACAAAGATGGAGTCCCATAGGTAGCATACCTACTAAACAAGTTACAAAAGAATTTTTTGTTCATTGTCGAACTGTCTATATAGGTATGATTCGGGTACACGAATAGGTTCTGACATTGACTGATTAAATCCTGGCTGACACCACCCAATCAGCTTTTAGTTATGACTCCGCTGGAAGCCTATCTTTGTATTATCTTTACCAGTCGGTGGTGCCAACCTTAAATAGGTCGATTTGTTGTTGTCAAAAGATTACAACTTGCTTGGGAAATGGCTTACAAATGAATATATTTGGTTATGAGAGTAATATATTTTAAAACGGGGTTGGTTGAATATTGTGTTGTCTTTGGAAAGCAAAGGATTTTCTAATATCCGGAATGCCGGCGATCTTAGCGCATTGTGTATGCCGCGCGGGGATTAACCCATTAATCACTCGGGTCATTGTATCAACTATCAAAGCGAGCAAGGTCTCGCAACAATAGTCCGCGCGCTCGGGTGCACACACCCCCACGCGGATCCGCTTCACCGCTTTACTCGCTACCCACCCTCACTTCAATCGCAGAAAACAATCAGCTTTTCGATTTTCCCCGTTACGGTTTACTATAAGTAAGTACACAACGCTTTAAAATGCCCAAACATAATAATAGTAATAATAACAATTATCCACCCGCATTTCGAGGTTATGTTCAGTCCAACTAATAAGTAAGTGTAGTCGATAAATTAACGGTTCGTTATATATTATTCCACATACATGAGTTTTAATTGAAATCTCTCAGTAAGCCGCCCCCGCCTGACGTATTTCATCGGTGTCATTGGCAGTGGCCATTTATCAACCCTGTAAAAATTGCTCAGTCTACAGGAAAGGTGGATTTCAGCGAAGCAAAAACAACGCTGATTGAATCGGTCACGGTGCACGTTAGATACCATCCATAATTCGCCTACGAACCGGCATAATTTTAAATCTTAAGAAGGCATATCGAAGAACTTAACAAAATATATAGTTAATTGCCTTATTCATATTAAATTTTATAATTTGAAATGCTGACCAAACGGAATTCGAATTAAACGGCTTTTGTCAACGCGTTACATTCCTAGTATGCAGCTATTCAACCCCATAGCTGTGTGAATCGCTATCACGATTTGAATATCATTTGAATATATCGTCCGTATCATCCCTGCAGAGCTTTTTGAAGGACCGCATTTTGCATAACGCTGTTGTTCGTTTTCATGGATATTAAAGTGAGCACCGAGACATCTTAATTATAACTAAATATTTTTTGATAAATTGTTTCAGAGAGAGGAGGTCAATATAAGCTTTAAAACTATGCTAATCAGTACCTACATCACAGTAACAAATCGTTCGACATAAATTTGGTTTTATGATGATGATGTTAAGATATTGTTTACAGTGGTATTGCGGCCATTTAGAAGACAAAAAAATTGACTTCCACCACGAAACGCCAATGCCAGCAATGGAAAGGTATAAGAATCTATTTGATTACCTGACCTGACTTGGAAGTTTATAATTTGTTAGACGTAAAAAGGTACCGGCTGGTTACCGGTTACAATTTGTACATTGTAACAAGGGTTACCGTGCTTTGTTACCAACGTCAGCCGTTAAGTATTTTAAATTGAAATTAATTTTTACCTCTACACCACTCTCTGGATAAAAGGGATGCGTTGCCTATTTAACCCATGCTTAACAAATGCCAAAAGTTTTTGTCTCGCCCGAAGGAAACTTTATATCAATTAAACGGCTAAGAAACACACATGGTACAAAGTAACCATCTTTTAGGCGTGATTCATATGCGTCAACTAGGACGTTCTAGGGCATTGCTTCCCCTTTGGCGACGTCGTTGAGACGCCATTTCAATCACACCACAATTGACACAAACTTAACTATATCTTCTATTATATAGTTTAACTTAATAAAATTTATTTGTTTTATATAAAAAGAAATGGAACATGGCATTAAATGAAAAAAATTCACTAAAATCAAAAGAAAATAGAAAGCATGACAGAACCGGCCTCAGTTGATATACCGGCACCCTGATATAATTGTAATTCTGGTATTTCGGCCCCCATGTTAAACTTCAATTATTGCATTACAATTTTGACTTGACCGTTTCTCAATTGGACTCAATAATTTTATAAGATCAATCCTAGATCTTGAAATGTTAAATTAATATAAATTATCTACTCTAAAATAATCTAATTACTGTTTAATTTGATAATTTGTCGCTTTTATCGCTAAATTATTACCAAGTATGCATAATATTAGTTATATTCAAATATTTATTATCCAAATAATAAATTAATATGTAAGTAATTTGTAATAAAATTGCATTAAATTAAAATCTTAATTGGATAATTTTTAATTCGGCAGTAAATTCAATGACTCATTTCAGCTGACTGCATGTCAGAGCAGGACAAAATATTATCTTTTAGAAACTTTCCCAAACATGTTTTCTTTCAGTTTAATACTTACATTATAATTCAAAATTTTGACTTTTCCTGCATATAAAATTTTTTAATTATTTGCAGTAAAATTCCGTAAAATTCCGGTTTAGCAACAAAAAGTAGAAAAAATGTAAGCTATTTTAACATAACATGAAATTGTTTTTTAAACAATTACAGAATTTATTTTATTAGAAACAGAAAATACAAACAACAAATGTTGATATAATAGTATCTTACACCACGAGCTGAAGTAAGACAGATTACTGAATGAGCAGACAGATTTAAATCAGAGTTCAGTAACCAGTTTTCACTATAAAATTATACCTATATTATTTAATTTAAAAAAAAATTTGTTTACTAATGCAATAAATTTGTTTCTGATTTTAATAATATTGAGTATTTTAAACCATGTTTTATTTACTCTGAATGACGTTGACAGCTCGTGGAAATTTAGATATTATATTACAGATTAATAATCATTTTATATGATCCAAAAAAAAAAGATTACGTTAAAACGAATTTTAAAACAAATTATTTCAGTAGAAAAAAGTTAAAAATCCCAAATTAATTTGGATTAATAAGATGAATTGTTGGAGACGAGCCCATTTTATTAGTTTGAGTAAATCTCGCTTGCCTCCCTTGTAATTGTAATTAATGAAAAAACCAATTTACAAGGGGACGTTATCCACAAAACCAAATTATAAGTTTCTAGTCTTCAATTACTGACAAACCAGTACCTACAGGTTTACGTGGGTACCAAACCACGGCTCAAATAATTTTTTATTATTTGAAAATTAAATCTATCGTTTAGTTTCGCAGCTAAACTCCATATGCACTCTATGATCTACCCATATAACATAACAACCTATTTTTATACAAAATTTTAATCTATAGCTTGATATAGTAATTTTTTTTAATTTGTGGGCTATTTGTTTTTTTATAAAAATTGTAAAAGCAATTGAATATATTTTTAAAGCAGTTTCTGCGATTTTGAATAGTATATTTTGATGCTTGAAAATTTTAAGTGCAATAAAATCCTGGTTATAATACCTATTATTTATTTTAACGTACAAAAACAGTGGAATATTTTTTTATTAATTTATTCAAACTATACTTTTCCACTAGCACTGAAAAAAATGATCTATGGCCGGCATTAAACCGTGAACAATCAGCAACATTACTTACAGAACGCGTAATTTATGCCACTTTAGGCTTACAAATTATCAATTAAAAGTTTTGAATTTATACAAAGAAGATTTAAAAATAAAACATTGGAAAGATAAACATAATTGATAGTGGCGTCCCCCGAAGGCAAATTGCATATAAGATGCAAATTAAAATTATGCTAAACTGGGATACCTGTTCGTCTATTCCAAATTGAAAATTTATAACCATAGTTAAAATAAGCATAAACGGGACCGGGATTTTGGGCTATAAAATAGGAGTAATTCAATAATAATCAATAGATTGGTAATAATGTGCGGCCCTAAGGCCGCAATGTTTTTGTAACTAAAGAATTATCTAACGAAATGAAAACGAAATATTTAATTTTATAAAGATGAAAATGATGGAGTTTCTTTGCTTGAGATGCATCCGAGCCCAGAACTGCTTGGAAAAAAAAATCAATTTAGTTTTTTGGAAAGCAAATTCTTGAATAAGTATATAAAAAGTAAAAATAAATTGTTGAAATAATCTCTTCCCTTGTTCACTTTTATTTGGTTTATTTTTTTCTAGGAGACCCCATATTTTTCCCCTCTTTAGGAAAATTAGATATTAGTTCAGCTCTGAAGCGATAAAAAAATAATTGACAATGTTTTATTTTATGCTTATTTTTACATACAAATAATTGATAAATTATTCTTAACTTTCAAAATTTAAATTTTTTGCAAATATTTTGCTTTAAAATTTAAATAGAAAAGATACAACCCCCTTATAACAAATATTCATAAAAATAAACGAAATTTAGTCAAAAAGTGAACTGTTGACTAGCAATAAAGTCCTATCGTCCAAATTTATCTGCATTCGAAAAACTCGCCTCGAACGTCCTCGGGTTTTATTACAAAAAATTCATTTTTCTGTTTTCTTTTATTGACATCTCACAATAAAATTTGCAATTTGTTTGTAAACATTAAATAAATAATATTATAACAACTAGCATGTTCTAGAAATCGTGTCCAATATCATGACTTCTACAATACAACTAACATTGACATTTCTAGTAAATTTATTTTTATATTTCTGGCTGACAAATTTATTACGTTAGAAACACGTTAAATGTCAAATAAAATTAACGTTTAAATAAAATGTGACTATTAAAATTTGTATATACTACGATATTATTACTACTGAAAATTAAACGTTAAATTAACGTAAAAACTGCCATTATGATAATATTAAATTATCCAAACGCGCCAGCTTTCATTTTGCAATGTCTTAAACTATTCTCCACACCCCGTTTCCGTAAATATTGAAAAGGGTTAACCATAACCAATGCATCTTACCATTTGATGAAAGCTTAAAGGACCAACCCTTGTGCAACCTTACAAATTTGCAAAATTTCAATGCGAATCCAAAATGAACGGTTGACAAGAAACTATAAATCACTCGAACTACATAACGGGTTTCAGATTAAAGCTCTTAGGTTCTTCATTTTGGAAAATTCATTATAATATGATTGTTCATGATTAATGAAAATTTATGGACGAAAGAGTATTTTTAAAGCCATTTACACACCATTAAAGTAATCTCATAACATACATACGGTTCTAGTAGCGGATCGTTAAAGATGAGACAATGATTTATCACTGCTACTATAATTAGGCTATGTTCAAAATGCAAAATATCTTACGAGCAGTGTTAGGTATCCACAAGAAATTACTTTTAATCTTCTTACGCCAGATGTTGTGTAAACATTTCATGCATACATGCAGTTTTACTGCTAAAACCATTACCTTAACGGTTAGTTGCCAAGTGCGTAATTATAAATAACATAAATCTTTTTGCACAAGCAAATACATTTGCTTTAGTTTCATTGATGATCACTTTGTAAACTGCATTATTTTATAGCCACTTGATACACTGACCCAGATATTTATTAAGTTTGTGGTCCATTCATTGAAGCTGTATCATGCGAGTACGTTCAAATTTAATTTCACCAACAAAAACAGACTCACGTTTTATGCACGAGCGAGAGAATAACAAAATTTTATGTTACGCTGCTTTGAATATCTTATGGTTGTAGTTTAGCTGCAAGCAATTTGCATATGATTGCTCTTGGATGTTTTATCCGGCTTTTGCCAACATCTTAAAACACTGCGGAACTTGATTAACTGAACAGCAATATTGGAATATCGCTTTTTTGACCTCGACGTATGGTCAATTGGCAATAAAGATAAAACCAGGGGTTTTCACTTTTTTTTGCAAATTTTTGATCGATTTTATGACGGAAACGGACAAAATAGTCAGAAAATGGTTTTTCGAAAGTCTCTAAATTTAATAAGCTCTCACCAGCTTTTTTCATCTCATACATTTTGATTAACAGGGTGCAACGCTATTATCATTCTAATTGGTCTGGTATGTTGTAATTTGGGTAAAAAAAGAATTATCCGGTTATTTTGGCTATTGCATAATAGAAAAGGAATTTAATATAAAATTTTCGTATTGTATTCTAAGGATATCTCGTTTCAAGTTGGAAACATTTTTGTGCTTATGCCAAATTTGAAAAAAGAAAAAGGCCAATTAAAAAGTCGTTAACAATAATTAACTCCAATGGTGCAAATAATTAAAAGTGGTAATATTTATTATTAATGTTAAATCTAACAAATAAATAATAAACGTGAAATGTTTAGCTTGAAGGAAAAAAGAAATACGGACCACCACGAAATCAATATCAGATAAACGCTCGAGTGTACTGTATAGAAATTTTTAATGAAACAAATTAAAACCGGCTTTTTAATAAAATAGCAGAAACGTAAAATTCGATTAAAATTTTTCAAAACGTAACGATTTATTAACAAAAATGCTAAACGTATTTAAACTTTGGTTACGTTCCAACTGGGACTTTTGAGTTCAGATTCAGAAACTCGATTTTTGTTTTTAATTAAACTAAGCAGCGTGAATTTGTAATTTTGAGAATTAAATTTATAACCTCCGGAATATTCCTCATGACCTTTTTTACATATCTTTTTCTCGGGATGATTGGAACGACGTGTGCAAATCTCACTAAAGTATTGGTTTGGCACCAGAGGGAATAAGAAATGGTTGATATTTTAAGAGACACCTGCTCAAGCTGTTGACAATACGGCTTTATAATTATAAATACGCTTTTCAAAAATTTTAATTAGTAGAATTATTTTAAAATTCATTTTTAATGTTGGGAATATTAAGTAATTAACAAAGGGTTGATTTATACTCACAAAATGATACTTAGGTGCCGCGAGATAATTGAATTCAATGGTTCTTACCTGAAATAAAAAATGCATAATTAGTAAAAATTATCCTGAAAAAATTTAAATAATGTGACAAAGAGGAAACAATTTGAAGGATGGTATTAGAATCGCTTGCGCGAAGTAATATTGCAAAACAGTAGGATTATTTTTAATCCTCCCAAACTCTTATTAACTTTCCCCGTCTCCCAGACATCCCCGGCAGGATTAAATCCCCGGCTCTGATCTGCTTCCCTTTTCCCCTCATCCCGAAGCTGTCGGGATGCCACGGAACCATAGCAACGGAGTGCTCTTCGCTAGCCTGTCTCCTGTCCCTTGATTTATGGCGATGGAAAATGCGAGAAATGAAGAGCGGGACTGGCAGACAGCGTGCTTTTCAGTCTACGGGATCTTCATATTTGTGTGATATCAAAAACTTGCTATTTCTCGTGCAGAATTTAAAAAGCACAAAAAAATGTTGGAGCGTGAATTGTTAACAACAATCAAAGAAAACACGATCAAGAAGTTTCTTATCGATTACAGGGACAAATCAATTAGGCAATAAGTGCCTGCTAACCAATTATTATCAATGTTACGTAAGGTAAATAATTTATACTGTAGTGGAAGCAAATGTAATATCTAATCAAACTGTTGTTAATAATTATATCTTAGAATATTTTAAAATAATACCTGAGTTGTAATTACAAGGACCTGTAACCATATATCATAATTTAATTTATTTAAATACAAATGTCTGATTAAAATGTATAAAAAACGCAAATAAAACATTTTTAGCATAAAAACTCAAATTTATGTGAGAATAAAAAATTATCCTGCGAAACACTTCCTATTGTTAATTTTTATGTTTGTTTTCTTTACCTTTTTATACGTCTAAACGAAAACCGTTAGAATTTACGCAAATAATTCATATAAAACGTAATTTTACGTTAATATATTTAAAATAATTAATTATTTGCTGAAAATTAACGGTGATGCACAAATTAATTTTTAGCAAGTTTTCTTTGGTTGTTGATTTTCACACACTTCCAACGTTCAACAATGAAATCGGAATATTTAAATTACCGGCGTTTGATAAACAAGTTAAAATAAAGGAGAATTGCGTAATGTAAACAATGGTAGATCACTTACGCCCCTTCGCGTCTAGCGTTAAATAAATGCGATCCTTTTTTAAAATCGATAAGTTATAGGAAACAAAGCATAAATATAAAGGCAGTCGATTCGAAATCATAACAAGAGATAAATTTAAAATTAGTACGGTTTCATAAATCATGCATTAACAACAGATGCATTATACCTACATATAAATACGTGTGATTGGCTTAATCGAAAATAGATACAATCGAAAACGAAATCAAAAGCATAAAAATAACGGAAAATACAATTGATAAAGCTCGAAATTTGATTTATTAAATTCAAAGGCCATTGTTAGATTATCTGTAGAAAATAAGTCATGTTTTCGAATTTGATATGGTTTAAATAATATGCAAAGTGTATGTAAAATATAAAGAAAAACCGCATTTGAAAATGTGCAAGAATGAAAACTTATTTAAAAAGGCATTAGTTTTATAGTTAACCTGCTTTGTTGAGAAACACAAAAGACGTATATCGGTTGGGCTTTTGGTCATATATCGCAGTCTGACGTATGATTTGTAGCTATACTTTTCACTAACCTTGCTTTATGTTACTTTTGCTGAGCATTTGACGATATTTCAGAAAAAAATGTCATTAACTACTAGCGTCAAGAAAATACAAACGTTTTAATTTTTTTGAGTTTGAAAACATTTCGTGAATTTGATAAACGATTGAAAACGACATAAAACCCATTGCGCGATCTGAAAATTCATGAAAGCGTTCAAATACATCTTCTCACTTCAGCAAGTATCGGTAATGTATTACAGCTAAGCTAAGTGATAACGCTTATAGGCTGCGATGAGACCATAAAGTGTAACGGAATCCGTGCTTCTTGAAGCGAATGAGGTGCAGCTAAGGCCAAGTTCGCGGGGTGGATTCACAAAATACTGCGGTATAACTTTCCTTGTTCCGGATGGGGTAATAGTGAGATATATTCGCTTTCTGGAGCCAGCATTCCTACATTTGCTAACTAACTTGTTCCTTTTCGATGTTTATAAGCGAGCTTAATCAACTATTTTTATTTTTTAATTATGTAACTTTCGCAAATAAGAAAAATCAGTTATTTGCATTTACATAAGATAATTACAACAAATTGATTACAAATTTGTAATAAATTATTGATACTGCAAACCGGTACAAGCGAGTGCATAAAAAGCTAATGCAGTTTTAATTACCCGCTATTAATCAGAGATATAGTGCAAAATAATACCCAGCCGTTTCGTTAAAACCTGAAAACTTACACTTATTTGCACGAAGTACTAATTACTTATTATTGCAAATTATTAATAATGCTTCCAAAGAGAAAAAAATAAACACGACATTTCATTTTGCCATCGTATACAGTAGTCGCGGCTTTCAGGCTAATGGTTTTATCCTAAATCGTTTCAAATCCTCAGCCAGGATACATAGTGCTGTTTCAGCCAGGTTAGCACTCTACTAGAAGAAGGACAGGAAAATTAATTTCAACGGGATTATTTGAATACCTGTTTCACGATAGCTGTTAACTTTCTCATCGGCAGCTGTATTGCATTATATAGGTGAATAGAAAACCCTAGAGCAACAAGCTGCCAATTTTTATTGCGGCATCTTCGTCTCGGCCAGTTATCAGCACAAAATTTTATTTGGACGATAAATTCTTTATTGTCGATCGTAAAAATTTTATTAACAATCTTTCGCTTGTACTCATTTCCGAACGTAACCGTTTTGTTATTCTAACCGCTACAGGTATGCACATTTAAATTTTAGAGGAAGTTTGAATATAAAAATATTTACTTTTATTTTTTAGGACAAAATAGCGGGAATGTAGCAGCTACATTTCAGTATGAAAAACGCAGTGGAACAGTAGCCACAACGCTTCTGATAATAAATTGAAATAGGTAATTTTTAAGAAAAGTTGCAATAAATGGTGCCGCAGGCGACTTTTTGAAAGCAAAAGTTACTTTTATGGATCAGGATCAGTCCAATACATTAGGATGGAAACTTTTAGAAAACGGTATTTATTTATTTTTTCATAATTTGGTTTGGGTAAAGCACAATATGTACTTTGAAAACTGTTTAGTGTCACTGGTTTATTTTTGTTGGATATGATGAATATGAATTTCTGTTTTTTCGAAAACTGAAAAAAGGCTAGGACGTTCAAGCCAAGCAATGACTGCCAAATGTAGCGGGCGTGCTTGCAAATTTGTATAAAAATAAAATTAAATATTTAATCAATTCAACCAAAAACTGCATATAAATTTGGGGAAACATTTGTTGGCGAATTCACTGCACATATTAATAATTATATATAAAACGAAACCTTTTAGAAGTGGAATAGTCAACCTTTAAATATTAGCGGAGCTCATACCTTCCACAATGTTTTATTCAGGATATATTACTGATTCGAGCGATAAAAAAGACTCAGGATTGTATGGATCCTATTTCACCATTTTGTTCAAGCGTATACAGCTGAATTTCTTAGTTAATCTCGAAGAGACTTTGAGTAAACAATTTTATAAATCACAAATTGTTAATTAATGGTTTTTGTTTAAGTATTTTTAAATTATTTCTTGTAGGGTGCGAAGCTGCTATAGTCTCTTGAACAGGCATTTGAAGAGATTGCGATATTGCTGTGTGCGCTTAAACAAACGTAAATAATATCAATATATCTTTTAATTTTCAAGTTAATTAAATTGAAACATTTCGAAATAATTAAATTAATTGAGAATTAAGGGATTTTAGGACAGTATCCAGTGCTATATCATTGAATATTATTTAATAAACAAGAAAAAAACTACATAGTTAACACACAAATAGTCCTTTCAAACAAATCTTTTATTACTTTGGAACCTTTCAGTTTTTTACAACAAATGCTGAAACCTTTCTCCCAATCAGATAAAATGGCTGATTGCCCTGCAGTGAATTGAAAAACTGAAGATGGTGATTGAAACTGTAATTATTGTACAATATGCAAGGATTTGATTTGAATCGGCCATATGATTCATTCACTCGGCCATTCGCTATTAATTTAACTATCAAAACATTTCTGCACTGCGCTGCTGTGATTTTATCCTGAAGAATTTGCAATTTTTGTCATTAAATACAAACTGAGTCATATATTACAATTTAAAATCTGGAATAGGTTAGGTTCAAATTATTTTTTTAATTTTAAAACTACTTTCATTTTATTGTAAATATAAAATCAGGTAAAACTGAGACTGAAGATTTATTTTTCTCACGAAAAACTTCGCAATGAAAAAATAAAAAAATTCGAAATATTTCCTGTACATGTTGCTGGGCATTTATAGATTAATAAAACCAAATTAAAATTATTAAAAATTAGTGGAAGACGAGATTTTAGTGTTGTTAAATAATAATCAATGGAATTGCGCACCAATCTACTTAAACCCCGAACGAAGCCGGGTACACCACCCGATAACTACTGATAAACTATTTAATAGAATTTATAAATTAGGTTTACTAGGTTTTTCGCTTGTACGCTATAGATTAAATGTTAATGATATAATTTTCGTATTTTAAAAAGGAATCAGTGAAATGTCTAAACAGTTAATGATTTTCAGCAGTAAATCAATTATTTCTAAATATTAATTAAAATTTTGTCCTTTGATATAATCAAATATTTTTAATGTAATTCTTTGCATGTAAACATAATATCAATATTAGTATAACTTGCTTTTAGAGCTCCAGCTTCAATTTCTAAAAAAAAGCGGTGTTTGTGTGCACGATGTGAACAAACAATGATGTCAGTATGAAAATCGACAATTAATTTTGCGAACAATTTATTATAATATTTCATTATTAAAATTATATTTATGTAGACACCAAGGAATACATCATTAGCTAGTCAGGAATATGAGCGTCATCCATCACTGGAATCGATGATTAATAAAATGGAAAAAAATAATTAAAAAGCAAGGGGTGGACCTAAAATTGAAAAAAATGGTTGAAATATTTTCTGAACATACCAAAAACGAGTGGAATGTTCTTATCAAGTCGAAAAGATTTATTTTGAAAATTTTACTAGGTCGCATGAACCAGTAAGTTACAAAAATGTTATTAAACGAATAAAAACGTTTTTTGGCGTGTTTTCGTCAAAGTCTCCTAAAGATTAATTAATTAAAAATTACTTTGCTTTCCAAGGAAAAGAAATTAAGAATTTCGATAGGCATCACGCGACATGGTTTTCAAAATAAGTATAGTATAATATACAATGTATGGGAACATCATCAAATAATTATTAAGGAGGGATTTAATTGAAGCATTCTAACAAACCGTAACAAAAAATTTAACAAAATGGAAGCTAGCAAATTACAAAAAGATATGCAGCTACACCGAAAAAAAATTAAAATTTTGTTACCCTAAAATAAAAATAAAACACTAATAATTTATTTTCTTATTAGCAATTTATTAATTAAAATAAGGTATACTTATATAATTATTATAATTAATTATTTATATCATTAATTAATTTATTAATATTTATAACGTATTTTTTCAACTCCAATTAAGTGGATTTTTAAAAAAAAGTATAAATGAATTTTTTTATTAATTAAAAAACATAAATTCTATATGGATTTCCACAATCCAAGATTAACGTTTCGAATTGTAAGTTAAGTGATTTGATTTAACACTTTTTTTATTATTTCTTTTAGAATAATATTATGTAAAAATGTTTATACGTTTAAATAAATAAATAAATTTTATAGTCGTTGAAGTTATTATTTGACAAAACAGTGGCTTGATGGTTAAAAGTTCGTAATTTACACGAGTCGGGAAATTTTGGTAAGCCTAACCTTGAAAATTAAACAAATTGCGTGCTAAAAAAAACAATAATTGGTGCTAAATTAATGCATAAGAAATGGTAAAAATATAGTCGTGTAGTTGTTATCAAATTACAAATTGTTACCCTAAGGATTTTTTCGGCAAACATGATAATATCCGCTGCCACTTTTCTAAACCCGAAGTTAAAATTAAAACTTCAAATCGTCCAAATTATAACCTTGAATAAACGCAATTTTCAGGCTATGATTATGAAACCTTCAAGAATGGTTGGAATAAAATTTTTGTTATATTTTACCTTTACATTGTAACATAATTATAGATTGTATATCCTTGTTTACTAATTTCCCATTGGCTAAAGTATAATTATGAATTCAACTTTGTAGTTACAAATAAGTAAGCAATTTGGTTGCAAAGAAGGTTAAAGATTGTCTTTCGAGTTATATCATATTACATAATAATTTTTTCTCGATTTTTAATTTCGTCTCGGTCAAAAAAAACTAGTAAGCAATAATTACCAAAAATAAATTTACTCCTAACAAAATTTTGCAAGGTTCTTTCGAACCTAATAATTACCGAAAACGAGAACTTTATTAAATGCGTTGGTAAAAAATTAAAAACTAACTTTCATTTCTTTTGTGGAGAAGTTGACAATGGCCCAGTTTATGTAAAGATAAGTTTTATTACGCCACCCCAGGTTCCTATTACGCGCAGTTGTAAAACGATGAAAGTTTTCTGTTTACAATAGACCAAATTAGACGAGGGTAAAAAGATACCAAAAAGTCCTTACTTATTTTCTCTTTTCTTTAAAGTAAAAGTTAAATAAAAGGTACGTGTACACTTTTTAAAATTTGATTTATGCTAAAATGTAGCAGAGCTTTTTATTGTTACAATGTGGTGGAGCTCTTTTCGACTTCAATTTCCATTAGGAAACCGCAATTAAAGTAAGATAAACTGGTACCCACGTATCAATTTAAATCTCATCGAAAAGATTACCGCAAAAGTTAAAGAATCATGACCGATGATGATTCAAAAACCTTATTGCGGTCGGTTTTTTTGGGAACCGATTTTAAATTTATTAAAATTAATTGCGTAATTTTGATTTACAAAACGATTGTAGTAACAAAGCGATAAATATAAAGTGAGCAATAAATCAAGTAAAGGCTCAAATTATCATAATAAAAAGATCTTTCAACACATGATAAATAAATATTTTGTGTTCCTACCAAAATTGTAAATACTCCCAAAACAAGTTCCCGCTACTACTAATATCGTAGTTAATAATACAAAATGTTATTTTGTTTTAATCAGAACCGGTCGTGTAAAACATTTTTCTATTTAAGGAATCCCATTTATTTATAAATAAATAAAATGTGATCCAGAAAAAATAAAACAAGTTTTTCGAGACGAACCGAATAATTATATTAATAGTTACACCGTTTTCGAAAATTAAATTCGTGTTATTAAAATTTCACCGCGCGGTAGGTAAAAAGCTTATGGTCTTTTTTTTCTAAATGAAAATTCCAATCTACCTACGAATTATTTGGTATTAATTAATACATAAATTGAAAAAATTAATAAAGTTAATTTACACCTACGCGAAATTGCGAGTGAATTTTGAAGGTCCGTTTTGGAGGAGCAGGAAGTTGCAGTAAATGTTAATGTCTTGGTTGGGCAGGTAAACTCCATTTCTAAATCAGAAATGGGAATAGAAGGTAAGAATCGGTCGCCAGAGACAGATCAGCCATAAGCACCGTGTACTATTTCTTCGGCCCTAATCCCACGCTTACGACCGTCATAAATATCGGTATCGCACTATCACGTTCGCGAAAGGTTTCTCCAGTTGTGAAGTACAAATCTGGATGGGTTCATACATCCTTAATAGATAATTTAACGTCGGGACCTCTTATAGAGGGGAAGTTTTATTTGGGAAAATTTAGTCATAAATTGAGTGTGCATTTGATAGACTTGATAAAATAAGAAAAGTAGGATCTGATTGGAAAGAGTGGATATAACGTGAATGGCACGCAGTAAGGTCGAGTTAATTGAAATCGGCAGCCAGCCCGAATCGCAAACCACGCTCTGAATATCAAACAGGCTTTTGCAAATTTGCAATAAACACGGCTCGATTCTAGGTGAGGATGAACTGTAATTAATGTTTTATATTTTGTCAGACAATGGGCGGCCATTTATCAATCTCGAATATTTAATTAAAGTATGCGGACAACGGATTCATAATGATTTATGCATTTTGAAGCGACAATGAATTGATTAAATTAAATTTTGTCATCCCCTTTTTCAGTTTCCCAAAAATTTTCCGACGTTATTTATAACTTACCCGCTATGCTATATATCTATAGAAGGAAGCACAATAATCAAGTTCACCTTCTTTTACGTTTCACCATGTCTAACAACCAAACATTAAAACTGGTCCAACCAAAATAAACAATTTTTGCTCGACGATAAATATCACCATGTAAAGTTGCAAACTATATTATCGTTTTTAAAAACTGATAACAATAAGCACATGTTGGTTTAGATCAAAGTTTAGATAGGAAACTATCACCGATCGCGGCCTTCTGAGACTGTCCAACACATATACAAAACCCGAGGTCTGCCACTCGTCATAACGTTAGCCTATCAGTGAGCTCTCCGTGTAATTATTAATACCCAAATGTCACTTCACGGAATATGACTTTATTCCCCTCCATAGCTAAACAATGAATATTATGCCTCGAGCTGGACCTTAATAATGTTACTTGCGTGACGAAACTCTTCTAGTCAAATATATTTGGCTCATTGTTAAAGAACAAAGCACTTTGACATCTTCATCGGATTGCTACCGAGACCAGTTTTTTCCTTCGATCATTGATTTGTGTCAGGATACGTCTTGAATGACAAATTAGGCTTACCAAAACAGGTTGATAATGTCTTGTATCAACTTTTTAATAGTACGCGAAATATTCTTACTTTAGTTTCGGAAACTCTCAACCGAAATGGCAACGCTCGTATTGTATTGTTTACCATAAATGCAATTTTTGATTGTTTATTTTTGTTATCCAGGTTGTTTGTTTATGTTTATATATTATGTACACATACGAAATTAGCAGACACAAGGTAATGTAAACGTAACGGAAAGAAGCAAGCGCGAATCCGTCTAACACTGTAGTGAAGCTGCTGGACCGATGCTCGTAATCCCGCACTTGTGTTCAAGCGCCGCGACGCTATGCTCATGCGTCCCCCGCCCTCTCCCTTGAGCAACAACAGTGGCATTACGAATATCGGAGGCGTTTGTGTTTATTCCCCAAGCGAATCTACTAAGCTGTCGGTCTGTGACTGCAACACTTAACATTCTCAATTGTATTTACGATTGGAATTAAAAAGAAGAGCTTCAATCGGCATCGCCGCTACGAAGGACTACGTTAAAATATTCCCGTCTCTTAAAAAAATCGTATGAATAAGAAAGTGCGACCTAAAAGCACCTAAAACTGTCAACATCGATCGTAAAACTTTCAACTCGAGCTTCCGCACAACTTTTGGAAAATTTAAACGTAACTGTAATCGTAACAATTTTTTACGTAAAAACCCAATAAAACAATCCAAATAAACCGTCACAAGAAAATAACTCACTAAGCTGAAAATTGTAGGCCGTGTAATTGCTTTGCAGATACAACACAACTGAACCATATTATCGTTTACAAATTAAATTTCAATCTAACAAGGATAATCCAAAGGAGTAGGCTTGGGTACACCCATCTCCTATTGTGAAATTAAATTCCATGGTCATTAATTATTATAACGAGAAGCTAAAAACGTTAAATTTGTCGAGGAAGTTGTTAAATTACAAAAAATAATTTTGTTTTATTACGTTAACATATGGAAAACGTAACTCACCATCATCGTTCAATAAATACATACAAAACGATTATGGTTCGAACAGGTTTACAAAGTGCACACGTAACACGGTGAACTTGCTAGATCGTGAAATAACTTTATCAGAAAAATTGAAAAATATGCTTTCCTCGATACTATACAATTTTCGATAAAAAAATTGAGTAATTAATGCTTTCAAATTCACATTTTTCAGCCACATATCAAACGCCTAATTATAGTCAAAACTATTCGTGTAGTAATATATTACTTTTATCTGGCATCGAAATCAAATTACCCATTTTTAGTTAAAAATTATAGGCGGTGGTTTGGTCAACTCGTATTATGGTCAACCGAAATAAACTAATGAAATGTTATTTATGAATATTTTTTTGCAATTACGTAATTTAACGTTTATTTAACTGAAACTAAAGTGAAATCAAATAAATATAAAAAAATTGGCCTCTTCCGGTAATGCGGCGAAGATCACAGACATGAAATTAGCATTCTGCACAGGAAAGAGACTTCGCCAGATTGAGGTTCCCTTCAAGTTGCACGCAGGATTATACCAATCCACATCTTCACACTGATCATGAATTATACAAAAGCACGATCATACGTTTGTGAGTCGATGGGGGGTATTAAAACATTATCTTGTCGTTTTATACTTACTACAAGTTTCATAACGTAAAATTAGATGGAAATCGTTGTAACATCCTCAGGCTTAAGTTTTAAATGCAGGATATTTAATTAAAAGTAAAAAATAATTTAAGCAAAATGGATTTGCATATAATTTAAATTTAAATGTAATCAAAATCCCAAAGTAACAAGTTCCTTCTGATTGCATTCTAAGACTGATATCACGTCGCTGTATACAGGATGAAACATAATTTAAAAAATTAAAACATGCTTTTAAATAAGAAAATGTAATGTAAATAAATTTTCGTTTATGCTCCTAATTTTGCGACTGGAGAATGGATGGTCATCCAAACCTCCCAGACCTCCCAAATTTGCATTTACGTTTTGTGTCTCGAAGATACAATTTTATAATATCAGCAAGCTAAATTCAGATAGTTTGAAGTTCAACGAATTTAATAACTGTTATTGTAAAACCAGCTAGCGAGTTTTCAATTTTGTAATAAATTAATACTTTTTAAAGAAAAAGACATGTAATACTTTACTTCCAACAGTAAATTGGATATTGACCAATCGTAAATTTTTTGAGACCGACTACAAATTATAGTGATTTGTAGGTAATTGCGCATTATATTTTTAATTTTTCTATTTTTATTACTTACTTACTTTCCTAATTATTTCTCAGAGAGTGTGATCTGTGCCTATGGAATACCCCCCAGCATTGGAAACTGGCTAAGAGCGAAGGGTGTCCCTTCAAACCCCCCGGGTTGACATTTACGTTTTATGCCTGTAGAGGCCAGTTTTATTACAGCAGGAAAAATTCAACTGAACTGAAACCCAACAAATTTTTACAACCAATACTAAATATAAAAATTCAAATCTCACTGTGTAGTACTTCATTTTTAATTACCAGTCTAAAAAAATTGAGAAGTTCCGAGAACATGCGGTCTATTCCATCAAGTTCTACTATTCAAACATTTTAATCACTTTCAACACTGAAAATGTTTCATAATATTATAATAGACCAAATGAATGTTGAAAGTGCACTTTTCGAAACAGTAGTAGATAATATCATATTTTTTAACTTCTGATATTCCTCAAAAATATATTAAAGTTATTAAATAAATAGTTAGGTTACCTTGGGCGTTATTACTTTTTTTAGTTAAGAACAATAATTTGAAATTATAAAGTTCAAATTCTGCAAGTGGCATGCAAGGAAGGGGGGGTCATGTTTCTCCCAATTTCACTTGAGTTATAGTTTTTGAAAATGGATAATAATGATACGGGAGAGGACTGTTTAGGAGCACCCTTTAAATGATGATAAATTTCAAAACCTCCCCGCGGCGTACGAAACGTTTATATTATCTTATGTGAAACTGACGTAAAAAATATTTACTTTGGGTTTGGCATTATGCCGACAATTATCTATCTTAAATTCGGATCAATTTTTAGCAACGGATTCGTTTCGGGGACGAATGAGAATTGGGAGTACGAAAACCCGCTTAGTATTGTAATAATAATTAAAATATATAGTTTTCCACTATTAATCAGAAAAATATTATAAATTATAATCTATAAATTCAAGTGTCCGTACTTCTAATTAATTTAAAAAATAAAGATTGGTATACTATGTAACAATCAATGAGCTGTTCAATTACTTGAGTAGTACTTAATTTCGAGAAACAAATTAATTGAAACTTTCCAGAAAGTCAAAATGCTGACCACATTCTTCCGTAATAATATAAATGATTGCTTTACAATGAATCAATCAAGTTAAACTGAGTTCCAACCTCAATTACTCCCGAATTAGTCGTACCGTGGTTTAGATTCCACGTCAAACTGTATTTCCTATTAAAGTATGAAAGAGCAAGTTTAGTATATAAGAAAGATATAAGATAAAATGTTTGGCAACATCACATCATCAACAACAAAAAATGTATGCACACTTTCATTGTTACATTGCATTTCATAATTATTTTATAATGACAAAAATTTATTTACTATGGACGCAAGTGATGCTCAAAATATCTTCCATTCTCACTCAGTAATTGTTGCCAAATGCATATATCATCTCGATCATCGCCAAAGATTATCTGTTGATATGGCTGCACATGCTGGTTCAATAGCTTACCACAATTCAGAAATACTTGTTGGCAAATTCTGTTTGTCGAGGTAAATTTTAATATTTTTTGAAATACAATTTAAAATTATTTAATGCACTAACAGAAAAATGTCATTGATTTTCAGTCTTCTATAATTCATTTTCTCAAAATTGAACTAAAAAAACATTGTTCTAGATTTATTTGGCTATGGCAACAGTTCTCAAACTTTATAGTCTTAAAGGAATTATTTACAACAATGTAATTAAAAAGAAAATCTCTCAATATTGGAAAGTTGTCAAACTCATGACGGCGGAGACGATTTTCATGAAAACCAATTTGCAAGATTTACTGATTTGATTTTAATTTGCAGATTAAATCGTCCGGTTCATTTGGCAAAAAAATACACGGTTTGATAAACCCCATCAAAATATTCCCCAAAATTTATGGTTCAAAATTTGAATTGTGGAATTCGCAGTTGCCAAAAATTGAAAATACCAACTGGGGCCATTATGCTATTACTTAACTCGTTTTAAAACGACTCTATCTGTAAATAAATGTAAACAAACCATAATTTACAATAAAATTTAAAAAACCAATTTTCAACCGCTGTGTTCAGCGCTCATTCATGTATACAAAACATTAAAAACTTTTTATGTACATACTTTTTAAAAGTTCCGCGAGTGTTGATTTATCATAGACGATTGCAGAAAAAAAATTTGCATTTAAAATTTTACTTTTTCCATCCGCTGCAATATTTTACCTAAACTATTGATTATTTATTTTTAAAATATTCGTGCTTCCCGTAGCTGCGTTGCCTAATTGAAACATTAATGGGGTTTAAATGTTCCAGAGCAAAATTTCGCGGTAACGTTTCAAACTAAAAGCCCATCATCGATCATAAGAATTCTGTCATAACATCAAAACTATGCATCTAGCGCCCGCCTGCACGAAATATTCTTAATTGTTGTAAAAATAGAGAAAAACACCAAAATACTTTCATAAATCTCAACGAATACAGCTATATTTAAAATAATCTCTGAAAATAAGTATTATAAATTATTTTAATAGATTACTGTATGGGAAGTTGGTGTTTTACCAATTTTATAATTAATTGAGATTTATAGAAGCACGTGCTGTATAAAAAATAAAATATAAATAAATTTGTATTGTGTTAACGAAAGTGTATATCACTAAATTAATTAGATAAAATAATTTTGACATTTATTTTAATGATTAATTTTATTGGTCAAAAATTTTATTTTCGAAGCTAAATCTCCCTTCGACTTCACATTTAATAATGTTGATAGCTTCTTGGCATGGTGGGCAACATACCGCTGGTAGCCTTGGGGAAGGCTTTTTATTTTGATTTCGTTTAAAAACGAATATTTACTGCAATAATCGGCGAATATTTTTTTATCCTTCAAAAATCCGGCATGGTATACGGATCACGTTCGTGTAAACCAACAGGTTACATGTATGCTAAGTATATTAATAGGACGAGGGGAGAGAGACATAAATTTCGGGATAGATTAGAAGTTAAAAATTGAAGCTGTGAGGAATATTTTTCGTTATACTTGAGACTAACGAAATCGGAGTCCCCCTCGTAAATATTATTTTGGATTTGATTCAGAGCTGAGGAACCAGTCTGGTTTCTTGAAAGATCTTTTTCATTGGATATGATAAAAATACTTGGACTTAATTTGTAGTAATTTTGGAAAACGTATTTTTATGACACAAGTTCGCATTCCGCAAATTAATTTACTGGATGTAACTAGTTCTGTTAATAGAATAACTTCATCAAGTGAATCGACTGCTCTTGTTGTACATTTAAATTTATTTGTTCGGCTCGAGTACAAAAGGAAAACAGATAAACAATGGATATCTCTTTTTGCGCTTGGGTGTATAAAAAATTAAAATGAATTCACAATCAATTTAGAAAATTGTTAATCCGTGCGCCCGAGGCTGAACCTTTTCTAGAATATTAATTAAAAAATGAGGATAGAACAAAAATTTATTACGCTATGCACATCTCAGAAAATAATTAAATAAAAAAATTGAACATTTCATTACTCTGTAATTATAAGTGTGTTGAACATATAGGAGTGGCTATTTAGATTAAACTATTATACAAAACATGCCATAACCGAGCATATTTGGTTCCCGCTTTTGAATTTCATGTTAAAGTTGTTTTTGCACGCTTCCCTTTCTATTCTCATGAAAAACCCTCACGCCAACGTCAGCTCACTACAGTTAATCTGAAAGAGATGAATTAATCCGAACTCCATGTCAGCCAAACACTCTAATTTATTGCTTCAGGAAAACGAAATTTTGGCAGTGTTTTATCTAAATTTGAAATCTCAACCGACGCAAAAACAACCATGTAATTAGGTAGATTGCATTTTATATAATTAAAAAGTTTACTGGAACACTCTCAGGAGCGAAGAAAAATAATTCTGCAGTGTCGTTCTTGTTTCTCGTTTTAACCGTGAATCGATGCGAATTCTAATCCAAAACAAAGGATTTGATGAAAAAATCAAAGCTCAAAACTTTTTCAAGCGTGCAGCTGCCGGTGGTGGTAGTCGGTTCGTTCTACTTCTTGATACAGAGGCAAATGTAGGGTAGATATGCCGAAACGTGAGGACATCCTAGTGCTTTCTCTTTCTGGAATTCGTCTCCAACGCCATTTATAATGCGTCATGCCTGTCTATCTGCTACCAAAGCCTTAGAGCGCCCGCCAGTTACTAAATCAATACCCAAGCGAACTCCCCCGTTTCAGACCCCTCGTCTTAACGCCTCTCATCTTCACCCGCACATTGAGAGAAAGATTAAAAAATGCTTTGAATCCATAATTTCTGTATGAAAAAAAATCATAAAACAAAACAATTTTCTCCTAACTCGCAATTACACCGACACTTAAAGTAACTAACACTTAATGCTAAATTAAGAGCTTTTTAAGTAGATTAAAGAGAAGATGCCGTCTTAAAATAATGTTCATCGGCCTAGATAGAAAGTTTACTCATGTTGGATGACAGAATTTGAAAAATCGTCCTACAGCCAAGTTTATTTTGCTCTTGAATTATTTATTTGTAACCTACGTTATTTCCAGAATTAACTAAACTTCTGTTTTCTTAAAGAACAAATACATAAATTTATAAATGGCTAGATGAAACTTCAACAAATTCTGTGACAGAAGCTGCAACAACAAGCATAAAAGTTTTCAACTCGATGCTTTATAATATTTCTGAAATCTACACAGGAAAAATAGCATCTGCTTGGTACAGTTTGTGATGATTCAAACAGCTGCGTTAGATCACATGGCGAACCTTAAAGAAGAAGAATTTTATGAGAAAGAAGACCATGGAACAAACACGCTAGAAAGTGATGAATAGATAAAAAGAGCCCTACCGTAAGTTAACAAGGGACGAAATGTTGTCAGTTTGACACAGAAGCCACTGCCCATTGCTAATATTAGTTACTCGAGGGGTTAAATTTTGTGTGTCACCAAAATGGAGGTAAGTGCAAAATCGAGTCAAGAAATGCAGTCTCGTGAGGTTACAAGTCAGTTTCACTTAAAAGTGCATTTTTCCCAAACGGTAATGTGCATTTTGACGTAAGTGCCAATAAATTAACTCGATTTCTTGTACTAATTAAAGCGTCTAGATTTCAATCAGGTAATTTAATTTAATTGCTTAATAATTACATCATTAAATTATTAATTTATAAGTCTTGGGAGTATTGACGTCTGTACTTCCACAAGCAGCAGACTGGCATTATTATAATGAACTTAATTTTTATCGTGAGCCATTTTCAAGGTTCCAAATGACACGAAACCACCCTCGACTAAAAATCTGATCAATAAAATCAATCATAACATATTTTCACCAGGATGATCCATTTGAAAGTTCAAGGTCGATCTGAATCCGTCAAGTAGGTAATTAAACTCGGGAGTCGATCGATTTGAAAATGTGTTTAGGTAGGAATCGACCCAGCGATGCAATTCTCACATTATAAAATTGATAATCAGCCGGAAAATAATTAATTTAATATAAACGAATACTTTAAATTCCGGATTGTTGAAGTTTTTGCAAAAAATTTATCCCAACATTCTTAAAAGTTTAATGACTATTACGAAACTGGTTGAAAATACGTTTTGATGTATTCTTAGCGTAAAACATCCTTGTGAATTAATTTGTTGTTATTTTTGTAAATTAAAACTGTACGTAATTAAAATTTGGTATGACAAAAAAACTTGAAATTTATATTAAAGAAAAAATGTGTCTGGTTAAATAATAGTTTCATCTTATAACGAGGAGAAAAACATTCTGATTTCATATTAAGTATGTGTAATTTACACCCCTTCTGAACCACCAGATGACTGTTTCGGTGATATTTCAAGTGAGAGGAGTCTGCATATTCCCTCAGGTCATGTTCATAAACTTTAATAAGCTGTAATCAAGTAAAAATAACCGAAATTAAACATCAGATACGCACAGCCTCTTTAGATATCAAGATCTGCGATTTAAAAAGTACGAGCCGAAATCAACAATCATGTTTTGCTAAAAATTGGAACACGAATTCAATGCGCTCGTTCTTATAATTAATTAAATAAATTAAATTTTTTTTTGAAATTATTAATGAAGGTATGCATCGAAATGACATAAAAACGCAAAGCAATCCGTTATTTTATTTTATTAAACCAGTTTGGAAAGAAGAGAAATTTAGCTAAGTTGCAAAACGTCGTTAATACGTCTCAAATGAACTCGAAATAATAATAGCATAATAAATATCAAATTCATGTCACCAAATTAAAAAAAAAAATTAATTAATTTAAAATTACATAATATCTAATTAAAAAATAAATGAAAGCATTAAACAGTACCGGATGGCCCACCCGGCTTACATCCGAACATGTTAATATTATGGTTAATTTGTTACTTTTTTAAATTATTTTAATGTCAATCCCTGACTGGTTAAGACACTATAAGCGTTAGAATAGTAGGTATAACATCAGAAAGATAACTTTAACCAAAAGTAAAATAATTACATTTTACGTTTGAATCCAGTGAACAAGCTTTATTTGGAGCAAATAAACTTTTTGAGGCTTATTTGTAAATTTTTTGTTTCGGTTTTCTTCAGAAAATTTTCTAACTTTCCCCAAACTTTTCCTAGACCGTTGAATTAATTGAAAATAATAATTTTTACTGGCAGTTCAATCATTCGGGTTTAACATTCGAGTTAAAAATTCCTTAATCATACAATTCGTAAAGGTAACTTTTATGTATTTTTGCAGTTGTATTAAAATTTTGTTAAGACTAAATTAGTTCCAATCCAATTCCATCAATTACATATTATTGGCTCACCCCCGGTCGATAACAGTTTAATACGCCTGCTCTCTAGTTTTTCTTTATCTGTTAGATCACAGCCTTAGGCCGTGTTTAAGTTGGGAGCTTTTGGTACCAATTGGCGCCAATGCTTTTGGCATTCAATTTGAAAATTTAGGTGCCTACAGTGAAACGTACGGGCAATCATGACGTCAGAGATGACGTGCGTGACATCACGGATTCGTCAACTTGTAGCCAACGCTTCGTTCGATTTGGAACTCATCGGCGTCCAAATCCGATGTTATTAAAACAAAAAACAAGTTTTAACATTATTGTTTGTTTTATTAATTTTGCCTGGCGCACAGCAGCACCATAATATTGTTTCGGGTAGCTACACAACGGACATTCAGGTGATCCTAGCTCCGGAACTGCATATAAAGATAAGTTGGTCTCTCGTGAAGAGCTTTCGTATTAACACCTTGTATTTTAAAACATAAATTTAAAAAGATATAATAGCACTTTAATTAAATTTTAAAATGTTGAGTTTATATTAAAACTTCCCCAAGTTTTAAATTTTAATTATATAAACTTTTGAGAAAAATTTAGTAGGTAACCAAATTTAAATGAATCCAATATGATATAATCAGAGATTTAAATAAGATAGAAGGCTGATTTAAATTCAAAATGCGAGAGAACTGTATTCAAACTGTACATGGTGGCAAATGGGATATAAAAAGTTAATTTTTTCGAAGGTTTCGTTTTATGTAAATTAAGTGAAACTATTTTACAAATTCAGTTTATAAAATTTTATAGCTGTTTTTTCGGAGATTCTTACGAGATTTTGCGAGTTTGAGTTACTTATGAGGTAGCTTTTGCTACTCATATTATTTAAACGTTTTCACAACGGGAAATAAAATGTATTTTTAATTAATGTTGAGTTTTTTTATCGTACCAGCGAATGCATAAATTAAAAGCCAACATAGTTGAAAAAGTTGAGAAATACTTTGTTTTAGGTAAATGTACTATAACTAATTGCTTATCTACTCTAAATTTTGCTAATTCAAATTTTACACAAATAACTCATTTTTATTAATTATCTACTACGTATTGTGAAAGACGTGTTGACATAAATCTTGTACGGTTCTGATTAATAAATTTTTTTACACAATAAAGAATTTTCTTTGTTGTGCTGTAAATTCCTGCATTTTTATATCTCCAGTATCAATTCAATTCGAAATGTGGAACCACGTCAAATAGGCGTAGGTACGTATTGTACGTTAAATTTCAATCAAACCGAATATACGAAAAATTCCCACGGTTAACTTTAATTAATTACATCGTTTCTATTGGAATTTATTTATTTCCGATTCTTTTTGCGTGTGATAGTAGCTTTCGTTGGAATAATTACATACAATTTAAAACATTTTAGTAAATTATGTATTTATCTTGTAATTTTTAATCAAAACTTGAAAAATATTTAGACGAAATCATTATAGGATTTTATCTAATATGGAATCGTGCCATGCGTGAGGTAGAACCACTGATTTATTTCGTTTTCTAGATCATTTGATATAAAACGAGTCAATTACATAATCTACCATATACAACATAGCAATTAAAATATATATCATTTGGATCAAATTTTTATACCATTAAATAATTATTTAAATTTTAATATTTGATTATGCAAATTTGGGGTGCCCTTAATTTATTGCATGCGCAACTTAAATATAACTCCGCATGCTAATTGTTGTTTAATATTATATGAATAAAATTCAAAAATTACTTAGAATGTAAATTTTAATATTATACGAATTATTATATTTTTATAGCAATAAATTAACGTCGTTACTGGACGTCTCTGAACAGACTAAGCTTTTGGATGTCACTTTTTAAAAAGAAATGTGCACATTTTGAACATAATTTATCGGTCGTAATATTTTATTTATTTTTAGAATTTTTAATTCGCACCTTTTGTCTATTATCGCAGTAACGGATTTCGTATTTTTCTATAATCATAAAAAAACTGATACATTTTCCGAAAGCTTCCATTAGACCACTTTAATAAATCACGAATTACTAATCTAAATGTGAAACATTAAACCGGATCTTCAAACTGTAAATTTTCGACTCGATATTGAAACTTATTTTATTGCATATGTTGACACCGCAGTCAAAATTAACCGAAATGGGACACCTGTTCTAAGATCTTACTTTTGATAACACGTTTTGACGTCTTCACGCGGTTAATTTTACTTATGGCGTTGCTAGAATTTTTTAATTAATTCGTGTTTGTTGAACTCATCGCATTATATGGAATCATAAATTTGGTTTTATGGAACAAACCGAGTCCAACCAAAAGTTAATGAAGTAATTTTTAGGCACCTGACAAATTAGTCAGACTCGTCTAGAATGTGATCGTTTTGCGATAGTGGAAAACAATTCCGAAAGATGGAAGGTATGGATATTATGGGCGTATCCTGCCCAAAACTTTTCTGGCTTACAAAAAACTGATGATAAAGCACCATCGCAAATCTTTAACATGAATTTGGAGATAATTACGCAAACGATTATATGGAAATAAATAAATCAGCAGTTTATTTTGCTATTTGATCTAATAGATATGGTTTCTATGCTAATTTGGTTTAGTCTCGTGCTATATAAAATGTACCTTGTATCTTATTTTGTATCTTATAGAAAAACACGAGTTCGATTTGAAAATGAGTGTGGTGATTCCGGTGCCATGGGGTGTCTCCTGCCAGAGACATGACGCGAATCAGCACCAAAGCGACTAATGAGCCTTAGACACGACATCAAAATCTATCTAAAGCAGAAAATTATAGGCTGCAAAAATTGAAGTAATTTGTAACGTACAATTTTAAGAAGGATAATTTAGACGTAGCTAAAATAACTTGCGTGACGTCCAATTATAAAATGCACCAATTTCTTTCATAATTATCATATAATCAAAAATGGTGATGGAATGAAAAGAAGAAGTGCCACTTTTATTAGAACGACTCGTGAGACTTCAAGTGTTGGGTTTTATTAGCCGGAAGACTTTTGTTAGTTTGTTTCAAATATACCGGATGTGGATATAAAATATGTAACCATTAAAGTGTTATTTGTAATATTATTACCGTATACTTCATAAACAATTTACAACTTAGACGCAAAATTGTAAAAAATTAATTAATGTTTTAATTCTTCTGTGTAAACAATTCATTTTTTTGTTTTATACATTTTTTTTAATTCGTACATATATCATATTAAGTACATTAACGGTAACTTTCGGATTGGTATAATAAATTAACAAATAATTAAAAATTAAAAAGTTGTAGACTTTGTTCTTGTTTTTGTATCATTATTGTTCATTAATAATTGATAACGAAAACTACCAGTTCAATAATCTCGTTTAAAACTTTTTACCGGATCATCAATCAAAAATTGCCTTTATAAAAAAGTTTATTTTGAAATTTACTTGCAAAGGGTTTAGCCTTTTTAGTTATAGATATAAGCCACTTGTTGCATACGATACTAAATTATTGTTAAACTTAAATGGAGAACAAGCATTCTTAAATTTATGAAAATATAATAAACGTTCTTTAAAGCTTTCGACTTTTGTTAAATCATTTTTGCTTTAGTCCTCCCAAATTATTTAACGAAAATATTTTGAAAATACAGGATACTTACAAAAAATACTTCAACTTAAAAATTGCAGTGTTATCCAAAAGTCACTTGAAAACATTTGTACCAAATTTAATAAAAACACAAACAAACATACATACAGACCGATCTATTTTTTTAAATACTCTTTTACCTTCACTACTCATCAGGGATGGAGGCGTCGCGCCCTTCTAAAAGTAGAATATTAAATCATAATTATTGCCATATTTTTAAGTTTCTCTTAACATCATTATTATTGAAGTACTGGAGGGTATTCCATACCCCCCAGACCCCCCGGATTAAAAGATCAAAAACTTGCGAGGAAGTTCTATTATTAATTTTATTACATAGGAACCTATTACTGTTTCTGAATAAATACATTTATTTCGCGAAAGTATGGTTTGGGTGGTATGGAAGAACCCCAGTAAAAAAATTATTATTAATTATATCAAATATCCTTTAGGGTGTGAATTTAGGTGGAATTTCATTTTGACTCCATATTTCTAGTCGCTGCCCTTTTATTCTAGCAAACTACGAGCCACCGCTGAAGCGTAGCTTTCGATGTCGCATGATATATTTTTTGAACTTAAATATTATGATATTTAAGGTCGCTTGTTCCACTTTTCGGCATACCCTGGACTATTAAAATTAATTTTGTATTGTTATGGTATGTTTTCTATTTTAAAATAATTTTACAGCAAAAGGGGAAGATGTCACGATTCATCTCCCGGACCAAGTTTAATCACCCGAAAGATTACATCAAAAACTGGTACAATATTTAATTAATTTCTACCCATCAGTGAAGAAATATTTATGAAAAATGTTATAGTGTTAATAAAAAAGTTGATTGATATTATGAATTAATTTGTTCATTATAGGTATTTCTGAATGTTTCATTTTGACAAATTTTCAATTTTATCTTAAATAATACCCTATTGAATCGGCTGGTTACAAATATACACGTATTGTCCTGTTTTTTTTTTTAAATTAAAGGATTTGTAATTTTATAGTGGTAGTGTAGGCCAATGGTAGAATGCTAGATTAGCATGGAGAAGTCGCAGGTTCGATCCTCGACCAAGTACAGAAATTGATAAAAAGTTTATAATTAAAATAAAAATGCTTTTCACCGGCCCTGCTTGTGGAGAGTGGATCTGTATAAGCGGTCTGCAAAAGTTTGATATTAAAAAATTTGATAATTTTATAAACAAGAATTTGGATGAAATGGAACTTGAAATTTGAATATTGTATGCAGAAGCTTAATCTGAAAATTGATAGAATTGAAAAGGATTTGGATTTTGAATTGGATTACGTATGGATAAAAATAATAATAATTGGATTTGGGTAAGAAATTAACAACAAAAGAAAAATGCGTTTTACTGGAGATAATTAATTTTAAAAATAATTATTACGACTGACTAGCACGACAATATAAGAGAGAAACCATTATCATCAGCTTTATTAGATCAGACTCCAGTGAATAATTAAACTGTTTACAATTAAATTTCCAGCGCGGAGTATATGCCTATTTTTAATGCAGTGGAAAGAGGCATGATATGAAGCCCAAATAAACACAGGTTATGAACCCAGATTAGCCATACGATAATAATTAAAAATTATGCAATACATCGCTTTTTACATACTTGGGAAAACATGGTTATCTCTTGTTTGTAAACTGTAAAGAAATTTTGAAGTAGAGTTCTAGGAATTGAAATTAAATTAATTGCAGAATTTGCAAAAAAAATTGTCATGGGATTGCAGGAGTTGGAAGCAAAAAGAGGAATTGGTGTACAAGATTTTGATTTCGAAGGCAAAGGCTTAAAATATAAAATTAAGAACATTATCAAAAAATTGGGTGGGCTTATACGCAGAAAAAACCTCAATCGCGCCCTCCTACTGAGCATAAAGCAGAAAGTTCATGTGTTTCAGTTTCTACAGCTTAAGTCTCAACGGCATAAAAGTTTGCCATATTATACTTTTTCGGGCTCTGTATTTGGTGAACATGGAGATTGATTTTCTCAATACTCTTCCCATCGGAATGTAAAACAATTTCTGTATGATTTAAAGAAACCAATTGCACAAGAACCGAGTAAGCACTGTTCCTATCTACCCCTGGCATTGACAAACAGTGGTCGAGATTATATTGGGGATTGGAAATTCTACCACTTACAGCAAATCCCGGTGAAAAATTAGGCCTATCTACTAGCTATATTTGACGTCCTGAAAGAAGAACATTTGATGATGAATCAAGAAAAGCGTTCATCCGAGTTCATCAGCTAAGCACGAAAATTTTAATAATCAATTTCGTTCAAATATTGATTTAACAATTTATAATTTTAAATTTTCAATAAAATTTATGTTCAAGAGAATTTTCTTTTCAAATTATTGTTATGTCCCTTGGAAGGGGTAAATATAGTGACGGGGCGACTACGTGCCGATTCATTCAATCGTTTTTGCACCCAGTTTTTGTTGAATTTACTTCTTAATTTTGTTTCGCTATACGGACTACATTATCAATGGTCCTAATTTAAAATTATTGCTTTAATAGATTCTCGGCCTGTTATATTTGGTTATAAATGTATAATAACAATCCTTCTCCTCTACTTTTGTTTTGTTAATTTCACCTGGTTCCCAGAAATTCCAGCATTTGCAAAATTGTAAAATTTGAAGTTGAGATAATTATTCTATCTCAAGCAACTTTCGTCGTCTTGGCTATTTTTAGAAGCATTTCCCCGATAAAATAATCATCAAAATCGATAGTTAATTTATGACATATTGATAAATAAGTGTTACACAACAACTATTTTAATGACCTTTTCAAATGTTAATTTATTACTTTATTTTGTGATAAATAAATTTTGTCAACGGCTTCGGCTGCAGATTTACATAACTCTGCAAATTTTGATAACCAATTTATTTATTAAAAGCTACCATTAAAGCATGGGGTGGGAAACTTGTAAAAGGAAGGTCAGAGGGACAAACTGATGGATTTCTCTTTGTGTTTAGTTACTAGCCCGTTCAATCCGACCGGATCTTGTGCAAGTAAATCACAAGTATGTTAGTCTGGACGACACAAACACTGCCCCCTCATTCTATCAACAAACCATTTTCCACCATAAATTTATGTATTACCGAAAGTAAATATTTTAAAGAAAACTCAAAATGAAAGAAATCAAAAACAAACGATAAAGCATTCCGACTGAATACAAGTGTACAAAATCCCATGCTTTGTTATTTATAGCTTTCTTTCCTCCATTTTCCGACTGTAATAATATTCCTTCCTCGCATAAGTTCATCATTAAACCGCCCCCAGGGTTTCCAATGAGAATGGTAATTATTAGGGTACACAGTGCCGAAGTGAACAACGGCATTTAAATAAACCTAAAATAGTTCAGTTTGTCAAAGTTTAATTTATACATGAAAAACGATCCTTTAATCAATTTCCCAACCCGAATAAACCAGGGTCGTGCTTTCACTATTAATTTTAAACGTTTCGCTAAATTAATCGCAAATTTTAATTTCGAAATATTTATCCCCGCACAAAACTTTGCTTTTTAAAAGAAGTCAAATTAAACGTGAAAATGTAACAAATGTACAGGATAAAGATAAATCAAAGTCAGTTCCTATTTCAAACGCACCATTATATTTTTTGAATCTCGATACCATGGTGTCACTTCGTTTTAGGCGTTTGATTTCCGACGAAGCTCCAATCAATCCAGGCGCTGACCCGTGCGTCATCCCAAGGGAAAAATACCATTTCTCCTAGACACCCTCTTTCGCGAACCCTACTGCAAACTCATCATTGGTGAATCATCGTACCAAAAAAAATATCCAATCCATTTAAAAAAAGCGGTGTTAAATTATAATCAATATCAGATATTGTAAACTCCATATTTACAGGTATCTTTACTACGTGTTATCCTTAATCAATTCGAAAAATACATGCGAGCGCCTCATAAATAAAAATAATTAATGGTGACGGTGCCTTTTACTTTACATTGTCAATATTGAAACGTAAAAAAGGTAAAAACCAAAAATTAATTATGTTTAAATTTTGTAAATGTATTCACCTTATTTACATGAACTTGATTGAAACGATTATCTGATGAAGTGATCATGTGGAACGTTTTTCTCATGCTTCATTAACTTAATTTAGTTTAAATGTTTGGCGATGGCGTTAAAGTTTTAAATTAAAATTTATTTAGGAATTATCTACAATTCTTCCTATGAGAAATACAGAAATGTTTTATTCACAGTCCCAAAATTCTTCTTAAAATCCGAGCAAACAAAAAATAAAATTTGTCTCGCTTCATAAAATTGTATAGCTGTACTAAAAAAAAACTTTCTCTTCCTTTTGGAGGATTTGTAAAATAAGACGAAATGTTTTATTGCGCACTGTTAGGGCATTCCAAGTATGCAATTTTGGGATAACATTGCGCAAACTTTCACTTGACGAAGAGTGCCGAAAAAGGTAGGTAGATTATAGGTCTCCGGATGGACCCTTACTGAAACGTCAATGTCGGTGTGCAAGTGTTGGTTAATTAAAATTGTTAATAAAATATCAGGTAAGATCGACTATTTGATTAGAATCCATCTTGGCTTAATATTTCTAAAGTTAATTTAGTTGAACAAGAAATCCGGTTTTGCTCCGTTTTTGTCGAGTTACTAATGTAGTTTCGGAGTGGTCGCAGCTTCTCTTCCGGGGATCTAAGCGATTTCTGACGATTTAACCAGAAGTGCAGCCAGCGTTCCAAGCATCAACGGGAAGAAATATCCCCTTGGGGAATTCGGCAAGATTTTATTGTCGCAATGAGCGCAGATACGATTTGTGGAATGTTCAATTGCAACTTAAATATTTTGAAAATCAATAATGCATGACAAACAATAATCGAAACAAGTCGTGGCACAATTTAAATAAATTTTAAGGGTTGTAGGCATCTGAAAATAGTTGATTGTATTAAAGACAGGAAATAGGCGGATCTTTTTGGCAAGATATATGGGCTTGCAGGAGTCATCAATTTCTTACTAGTTTTGTTTAGGAGATTAATTTTCCACTTAAAATTTATAACTATTTAAGTATAAATGTTATTGAAATAATATAAGGTCGAGAATAATAAATAATTAAGCACCACTAATTCTCTTGCGATCCCCCATCAGCACAGCAATTTACAGCGGTAGAAGTACTTGTAATGCTTCCATCAAACTACGAACCGAAACATCTAATTGCCAAAAGCTTTCGTGTCCTACCACCCTCTCTAAGGGGTTGTTAATTACTAACTGCCCACAACCATTACAGAAAGGCGAAATCGCCATGTTTGGTACACAATATTTTTTCACTTATTTCTTTTATTCAATTATTTGTAGTGGAAAAATAAAAACGCGAGAGTCGTCCAATTCATAACGTAAGTGAGAAAAGTGTGAAGAAAATTCGGTAATATAACAGACTTTTGGCCAACCTCCTGTCATTGGTACCATAATTTTGGAACCCACTCCACATGTTTATGTAAATATCTTGCAGAAGGCATTAAATTATCAATTAATTTAATTTCTGAAAAACGACTTGGCGTAATATGTAAAATTTTAAAAAAATAATAAATCACCATAACAAGTTTCTTACATTAAACAATGTGAGCTCATATTTTAACCAGGTATTGTAATATATCATACACTATCGTAAGCTAAATCAAAATTGCATTACAACTGAGTAATTAATACCATTTTATGTAAATTACAATGCCATTTTTTTTTGTTTAGAATTTAAGAAGCATTAAGAAAACGCTTGTAGTAAAAATGAAATGCATCTTCCTAATGACGATATCGCTCACTAAATCTTGAATTGTTAATTACTACTAGGGTCTTCATATATTTTCTCTACTTACCCGGTTTCATTAAGAGGAACTTCGTTTAATTTTAAGTAAGTTAATCCAAATAATCCTTGATTAAACACTTGCATTACCTGAAAAGAAAGAAAAAGTCATTATTTTCATAATCTTGTTCCCCTAGCGCAATTACTTATGTAAAAACACGTGTTGAGATTTGATTTTCCGTAGTATAAAATTTGAATTCAACATGCGGCGATTTTCACTCCTCTAGCGAGATTTTCCCAAACTAAATCAAAACCAACCCCTAAACTACAACGTCCTGCGCCATCTACAAGCACTCGCGGAAACTTTGAAAAAGCTCCTAATTCAGCAAGCTTCGGCGTGGTGGCGCCAATATCGCAAGACCGCGAATGTTTAAAATTTAAATTAATTACGATTTCGCGAAAGATAAAATGCTAAAAAATACATCTTAAGAATTTAACTTTTTAAAATATACGACCACGAAGTGGAAAATTAATTCAAATATTTTTGCAGAAGCTTTCGCAATGTTTGATATAAATAACTAAACTGTTTCTGCTTTTTTGATGACGAATGGTATATTTAAGCTACGAAGTGTTATAGGTTACCGTTGTACATTCGGCGTCACCCATGGCGTCCGCAGCGTCCCGACGGGCCTGTCCGGACAACCACCTACCATGCCTGCCAACAGTTCCTTTCTTTTGTTGAATTATTACGTCATAATTCATACAATTGCCGCCAAGCTCGTCGGAAATACATTTATTTTTAGTTAAAAAATATTTTTACTATTATTATCTGTTTTTTTTAACAAAATAGACCGGCTACACTTCTAATTTATGACATATAATATAAGGGCATAATAATACATAATAACAATGTTTCACCAAATTTTTAAATTGCAGCTCAAAATTTGGTATTTCCTGGTCGTTCTTTTAGTAAAACAAAACCAATCAGCGTTTAGTTGGGCCATATCTAACTCGAACGTGTTATTATAACTATGAATAGGAGGGTCCTGTGCAGTTCGGGTGGTGGTGAAATAGCCAGATTCGTGAATGGCAGGTAATTTTTAAATTTCAAAATATAAAAAACCTGTTCTATTATTCAGTTGATTATTATAACAAGCAGATGTTCTCGTTTCCTTTTATGTTTGTCAAATAAAATTGTAGTTGTGGCCATTCGTATGCAGCTGCTTATGTAATCGCTCGTTTTACAAATTCCTCGTTTAATAATTTTTGTTTTCAGAAATATTACGCTTGTCTGGGAATTTTTAAATTTTAACCAAAAATTGTAGATATTAATTTTAAATTTGGGAATGCAAAAATTTTGAGACTGTTTATATCTCGTAAAATTTAACATAGCAAAACCAGTAGCCGAGTGGTTAGCACTTTGGACTCGTGTCAGTGTAGGTATCCCAATTTTTTAATTAATTTGTAAACTTTTGAATCTAAATTTAGAACTATTTAGCACTCCTGCAAAATGGTATTGCATGGTAAAAACCATAGATGAACAATTTTGTAGGGAATTAACTTTCCCACAAAAAAGTCCAGGAGAGCTTATATTTACTTTCTGATGTTAAACGCGAATTGATTTGCCAATATTAAATATAATTTCCCTGATCGGTTTAATCAAGAGTATTGGGTAGTAGTACAACTTTTATTGACAAGTAAAATTTGACCCCTATATATTTTTCAATTTTTGCAATTAATCCCACATGTACTCTCATAAATTAACTTATCACTTGGTAATTTTTTCGTAATATAACGTAATTTCTTAACTTCGTAACAAATATTACAGCAAATGACTTTAATTATATGTAAACGTTGTATAGGGGTGCGCAATTACTATGCGAATGCAGCTGGAGGATTCAAAATGTTGGCATGTTATTGAAACTTTTACTACTTTTTTGCTTTTAAAGTATAATTTGCAATTTCTCAACATAAATGTGTTTCAGTGTCCAGTCAATGCAGGTGTAATGGAATTTTGAATGTTTGATTGTAAAGGTGAACTAAAAAGCCCGCTTGGAAAAATACGATTACAGAACTTCGGATTAAAACACAAATTAAACATCAATTTCCCATAAAACTAATTTTCAACTTTGGTTCCATTAATTATGATTCAAAATAAAGGTTTTTGTTTGCCAATATTCATAACTGCTTCCTTCTGTGAAACCAGCCTGGCATACGAGGGCCGCACAAAAAGGAGATTTTTTATATTTATGACTTCATGAAGAGACCCTGAACGTTTTTCAGTTCTACAAAAACATTTATTCAGGAACGCAATAGAACCTCATTGTTATTCGAATTTTACCATAATTATTATAATTTCGACTTGTAAAGAAAATTATACTCTTTGTTTTTTTAAGCTAAAATCATTTAATAATTACATTTTGACTGTAAATTTTATTAAAATTATTAGACAAATGCAAACTGCATCAATGCATATTCAGTATATTATATAAATTTACTAATTGGTTATGGTATTTTAAATACTATTTCTTGCTTATATAATTTGACATAATTAAAATAATTTAGCATATTTTGGAGAGAGCAATAAATTAACTACTAGGTTTGACCATAAACAATAATTGATTTAGTAATTAAATAGTTTTCACACAAAAATACCTATAATTAAATTTAACCTTGTTCCAATTTTAGATATACGTAATGGTATCGAAAATTCTGCACAATTCTTCCCTATATTTTGAAACAAAACAATTTTATTTGGCGGCTACATGGTTTAATTTTAAACGAACATAATTTATTATGCAAATATTTTTTATAATCTTTGTTGTGGTTTTCGCCAAAGCACATGGTACGTTGGTTTAATATTTTTCCTAATTTTAGGGACTAAACGTAATGTCATTTTGACAACTTCACTCAGATCCTGATTTTCCCAATGTGTTTTAAGGCAAAACAGGTTTGGGACCGGGAGATCAAGAATGGGGATATATCACTGTTCGTCCAGGCGCCCATATGTTTTATTGGTTGTATAAAACCACCGCGAAGGTCACAAAAATAACAGAAAAACCCCTAATTATATGGTTTCAAGGTGGACCCGGTTGTTCCTCCACTGGATTTGGAAATTTTATGGAAATTGGGCCGATAGATGTAGATCAAAAACTAAGAAACCATTCGTGGGTAAACCAGTGTAACATTCTGTTTATCGATAACCCTGTCGGAACAGGATTCAGCTTGGTGGACAATATTTCCAACATTCCCAAAACAAATAAGGAAGTGACAAACGATTTGGTTACATTTTTAAATTTATTTTACAAAGAGTATCCTATTTTCCAAACCTGTCTTTTGTATTTGGCAGGCGAATCGTATGGTGGAAAATTTGCAATAGAACTAGCATCGGCTCTCACATCCGTAAATAACAAATATATTTTTTTGAAAAACTAAAATTAGTTCCTCTAATTTTAGAAACGCAGCAAAAACGTTATGGCTGGGAAAAACTTAAAGGGCGTTCTTCTGATCGATGCCTGGATTTCTCCCATCGATACCATTCAAAATTACCACTTGTTTCTTTATTACACGGTAAGTGTATTTGCTTCTGAAAATGAAAAATGGTTTTGTAGACCAAGCTTTAGGGAATTCTCGATAAAGAAAGTTCTAAGTTGGTCGACAAAGCTACAAGTACGATCCACACAATGATGGTGTTAAGAAAATTCAAAGTAGCTACTAAACAATGGCTAGGCACCCTGGAACTGATAGCAAACGTAACCAATAATATCGATTTTTATAACATTCTGAAACAAACATCTAAGGATAATGACAAAAGTTGCAAAATAAAAAAAATAGGTTATCCATTAATCGGGTGAAATTTTAGAAAAACTAGAAAACTTTATGAATGGAGCAGTAAAAAGCCAATTATCTTTGAACGAATCGTGGATTTCCGACAGTCCTGAAGTTTTCCTTGCGTTAGAAAAAGATTTCATGAAAAGCGTTTCGTATGTTGGTAAAAAATTGGAACTTGGTTTAACTTTTATAATTTTGGAACTTATTTCAGTTGAATCGGTTTTGGAACAAACAAATATTAAAGTATTTGTGGTTACAGGAGCGTTAGATTTAATCGTGAATACGCCAGGTGGGAATATTTTTATTTTTACCCAAAACCTTATCGATAGTTTTAGGGACAATGCAATGGGTGAGCAATTTGGATTGGATAAAACAGATGAAATGGCGGAACGTTCCAAGAACGGCTTTGATAGGATATGGAACCGATCAAGGATTTCAGAAAACTGTGGGGCAGTTTTCCTTCTTTTGGGTAAGAGGCGCGGGACATATGGTAATATAAAAATCAGTTAATGGAAGTTCCTCAAAAATTTCGTATCAAACTTTTAGGTGCCGATAGATAATCCAGCAGCAATGAACATCATTTTGAATGATTTGATGCAGCGATGAGCTGTAAAACTTATTACAAAGAATAAATTTTATTTCTTGCACAATATTATATGGAATTTTAATCTTAAATTAGAGATTTTTTTGTACAATTCATATTCTTAATGAGGGTTTTATCGTAAATGTGTATTGATATTTATTTAAATCGTGAGTTATCTATTCAAGAGTTCCACTTAATTATTTCGTTTAAAGGTATAAAAGCATAGCTATTCAATTTTCAGTCAGTGTTCCGAACAATGAAAGTGCTACTAATTTTGGGGGCTGTGATAGCTGTGTGCTATGGTAAGTATGATGTTTATTTTGTTCACCCTGTATTGAACGTTTAAGTGTATATTATTCTGTAACCTAAAATTATGTAAACGCATCTAGTCTTATCACTTATCAGTCACGAGGTCATAAATTGAAAAATTCCGTTTAAATGCTATTATTGATTTGTATTTCTGGAAAATAATTATAACTTTTTGCAATTATGTATTACAATTATTAGTAATTTGCAGTAGTTAAATAAACAATTACAAATAATTTACAATTATCCGCATTTCAGTCGTCTGATGAGTAATTAAATACGTGAACGTTAATTGATCTGATATGATTATCAAATCGAGGAAATCTTCACTATTGAAAGTCATCAAACAAAATTATCTATCTACTTAAAATTTTTTAATACAAAATAAATAAGTTTTATTGTTAAATAACACAAAAATTTAGGTTTTCGTCTAGTAAATTCATGTAAACACAACCCCATTAACAGCATGTTTAATATCACCACCATATAATTAAAAAAATTTATAATCAAAGGTGTTTAAAATGAAAGTCTCTGGTATTCTTCACCTGCCCCAATAAAATAGCTCAAATTCCACACATACAGCAAATTGTTTATAATTTTATATAATCTATGGTGACAGCAAACAGCCAACGTTTTCTTATTATTTACATATAAAATTTATTGATTTGGATTATTATTTTATATTCAAGGTCGAAAAGGTTTCGGACCAGGGGAACAGGATTGGGGTTACGTAACGGTGCGTCCAGAAGCACATATGTTTTGGTGGTTATATGAAACAACTGCAAATGTGTCGAACATAACTGAAAAACCACTCGTAATATGGCTTCAAGGAGGACCGGGAGCTTCGTCCTCAGGTTACGGAAATTTTGAAGAAATAGGACCGCTGGATATTGATTTAAATCCCAGAAATCACACTTGGGTTAAGGACGTCAACCTCCTCTTCATTGATAATCCTGTAGGAACAGGCTTCAGTTACACAGAAAACAACAAGGCGCTCACCACAACCAATAAACAAATTGCAGAAGATTTGCTAAGCTGCATTCTTGGATTTTACAAAAAGCAACCGCAATTTAGGCATGTTCCACTGTACGTTACTTCCGAATCCTATGGTGGTAAAATGGCAGTCGATTTTGCCGTAGAAGTGAATGAAGTAAATACATTATATTTGGGAAGTGCATATTTACTAAATTTTCTTTCAATTTCAGTTCAATCAAAAAGGCAACGACACCATAAAGCTGTTAGGAATATCTTTGATCGATTCCTGGATTTCGCCAATACAATCAGTTCTTAACTGGGGTCCGTTTTTATACAACGTCGTAAGTACTTTTAAAAAAATTTTTTTCCAATTATTATTTACGTTCATTTCAAGGGTGCGGTCGATTCGAAAGGACAAAATGCTATTGATACAGCTGCCGGCTTAACCAAAGCAGCTTTAGACAAAGGACAATTCGAATTATCAACTCAGTTGTGGGCTTACACCGAAAACGTAATAATGAGGGAGGCTCATTATATAGATTTTTATAATATCCTGAAGAAAATTAAATCATTTGGTTTAAGCGGAAGAAGCATACAAACTCCTGGTGGAAGAAAACTGTCCGACGACGACAATAAATTAGACGATTTAATGAATGGAAAAGTTAAACAGGCGCTTAATCTGAATGTAACTTTTGGAGCACAATCCGGCGACGTGTTCCAAGCCCAAAGGGGCGACTTCATGAAACCTGTAACCCATGTAGGTCTGTATTATGTTTTGAGGTTGTAAAAGCATACTGTAATATTACATTTCCAGTGTCAAAACTTCTTAATAGCACCGATATTAAAGTTCAAGTGGTTACTGGTCAATTGGATTTAATCGTGGATACTCCTGGTGGGTACCAAATATTTGTGCGAAAATATTTTGCAATATGATTTTTTGCAGGAACTACACAATGGGTAGAAGAATTGCAGTGGTTACACAAGGAGGAATGGATTAAATCCCCCAGGAAAGCTCTAAGTGCAAAAGGAATTAATGAAGGTTATCAGAAAAAGTATGGCAAATTTGCAGTTTATTGGGTCAATAGGGCCGGCCACATGGTAATAAATCCCTTATTTTGGTTTCGAAATTTTTAACGTTATTTTACAGGTACCAGCAGATAATCCTGATGCTATGGCTGTTATTCTAAAAGACTTACTGAGTAAATAAATTGTAAACGATAACTTATAAATAAAATTTGTTCAAATTTCATAATTTTGTGTGTGTATTACTAAAATGCTACTAGCGAAGGTATCTTGATAATAAATGTACCCTTTCATAATATTATCAGAATATTAAATATGTGTATTTGCTTAACAAAAAAATATTTACTTAGGAATACTGCGTTGTAAAACTTCTTGTCACTTGGTATACCTATAAAAGGTAATCAGTTTCGATTTTTTCATTATTCGGTAACATGAAGTTGCTATTAGTAGTAGGTGTTCTTGTGGCAGTAAGTTATGGTAAATATAAAACAAATACTGGGTACTTCAAACTAATAATAGTTTATTGATAGGAAATTGCACTTAATCCAAGTATAAAAAAACATAATTGTTTGTCATATTTGGAAACCAATTTGATTTCCTTAATTGCTGATAAGAAAAGCAAATAAAATTTTGTCAAAATAAATATTACGTATCCGAACTGAATTTGCTTTTGAAGTTCAACTAAATATTTCGAAAACATACTATTTTGCATGTTCAAACATTTATTTAGCTAAAAAATTGTAGGTCGGGAAGGGTTTGGTCCAGGCGAACAGGATTGGGGCTTCGTAACGGTCCGTCAAGGTGCCCATACGTTTTGGTGGTTATTGGGAACCACAGCAAATGTTTCCAGTATAACAGAACGACCTCTGATTATTTGGCTTCAAGGAGGACCAGGATGGTCGTCTTCGGGTTTTGGAAACTTTTATGAAATCGGATATCTAGATATTAATTTAGAACCCAAAAATTACTCGTGGGTACATGATGCGAATGTCCTATTTATCGACAATCCTGTAGGAACAGGTTTCAGTTACGTCGAAAATGAAACGCTCTTAGCAAGTACAAATCAAGAAATAGCGCAAGATTTAATTACTGCTCTTTTTGGATTTTACGAAAAGCAACCGCAGTTTCGAGGTGTTCCTCTTCATGTTTGCGGCGAATCGTATGGTGGAAAAATGGCTGTCGAGTTTGTTTACGAACTGAATAAGGTTTGATTGTGTTACATATGGAATAAAACTGTTCTAATTTTTTTTGTGGGTTTTAGGTTAACAAAAATTTATTAAATCCAGTAAATCTGAAAGGAATAACCATGGTGGACTCTTGGATATCGCCCATAGATTCTGTGCTTACTTGGGCACCATATTTGTATAATATTGTAAGTAATTTAACACACTGAGCGTTTTGATATTTCTATTTTTAAAGGGGGTGATTGATTTGGCTGGTTTTAATAAAATTTCACATATTGCTAACGAAACTAAAATTGCCCTAGAAGAGAAAAAATACAAAAAGGCCTCTCGACTTTGGGGAACCACAGAAAATATTGTATTGGAGGTAACCAAGAATGTGGACTTTTATAATGTATTAAAAAGAATTGCAACCGTGTCTGAAAGAAACGAACAACAAGAAGAAGCTGAAGGTTTAAATTTAATTATGAATGGAAAAGTTAAAACAAAGCTCAATCTTACCGAAACTTTTGAAGAACGCAATGTGGATGTATTTATGGCTTTATTTGAAGATTTTATGCTACCTGTTACACATTTGGGTAGGTAAGTTTGTGGAATAGTTCTTCGTCTAATCTTCAACATTTCAGTTGAACGTCTTCTCGATGATACCGACGTTAGGGTAAACGTTGTTACCGGTCAATTGGATCTCATAGTTGACACACCTGGTAAGCTTAGGTTATAATTATCCGGATTAAATTCAACACTTCGTTGATAGGAACCATGAAATGGATTGAGAGGCTTCAGTGGAAACACAGCCAAAACTGGACGAATGCACGAAGACACACTTTCGGTGTAGATGGATTCAATGAAGGCTATCAAAAAAAGTTCGGGCAGTTTTCAGTTTACTGGGTGAATAGAGCTGGACATATGGTAATAGGTAATTTTAAATTTCAAAATATTATTAAATATAGAATTCCGTAGGTTTCGGTTGATAATCCATTTGCAATGGGTGTAATACTACGGGATATAATTAAGGAACACGTTTAGTTGGCGTGCAAATGGATTAAAAATAGGCAATTTAATCAGGGTTCACTGACGTGCATCACCTTGAACGAGTAATCTTCAGTTTCGAGGTGCCAATTATTTGTTAAGTAATATAATTATTATAAACAATGTTCAATTATACAACCAATATGCTTTATCAAAGAGCTTCCTTTGTTCATTGTAATTGCAATAAAAGTAAATGGATTTAAAATAATATTCTTATGTCTTGGTCGAGCAAAATCAGTGTGGTCAAGTGACCAACAGTTAAGACTGCAGAGTATAACCGACATTTGTGAAATGCAGATCGCGATATGTACAATCAGATAGTGCTGTATAGGGTGTCGTTAGAACACCGCAGCTTCCATTGTACTGTCCTCCATATCAAGAATTCGTAGATGATATGGGAGCAAGAAAAAAATACCTGACTACAATAATCCCCGCATGGTCGACAACAAAAGATTTACATTTAAGTTTGCATATGTTAAATAATTTAAGTGCGTCCAAGTTTTCGAGGTTAAATGTAGGTCAAAACTCGGTCAAAAACGGAAACTCCTCTCGTGAAAATATTTTTAGGGATGGTTAAGGGATCTACTAATTAATTATAAAGTACTAGTAAAAATAATTCGCGATTAAATTTCAGTAAATTAATAATTAAAATAACAACAAAAAGACGCCATAGCACGTTCAGTCAGGAAATGAGGAATTTTAAACGCTGGAGGGTAAATGAAGTCCGACTATTTTCGAACTGCTGATAATTTATCAATGTCTCGAGCAGGCAGTAAACGGCCATTACTCTTGTGGTCTTACACAAACGTGCTGATTGCTACAAGAAATTATACTAAAAAAACAAAAGTTTTAAAATATTGTCGGAATTAAAAAATTAGATGGTTCTAACAAAAAGGACGAAGAAAAATGAAAAAGAGTTTTTCTATTAATAGCGATTTTATTTGTTCATATAGACCTAATCGAGTGTATTATTATGTTACCCCAGACATTATTAAAATTTAGATTGGTCGAACCATAACTGAAGAACAAGTATATAATTTTTAATAGATAAAAACAAGAATAGTAAAGAGAAAAGAAAGCCGACAAACTATATCGATAAATCAGTCAAAAAGAGTGACCGATCGAACAGGCGTATCGTAAAATGATTTATTAAACTAACCACTACTCGCGCATGTGATTATTATTATAATAACAACGCTTTTTTGATAACTTGCCTTCGGATAAAATTTTGAATCTCAAATTATTTTTCTCATCTCAAATGCTAAGTAAGAACAGAATAGCAAAAGAAACAAACAACGTTTCACATTGATCCGATAATTGCTAATCAATTTTTTTAAACCTGACCTGGTTTATTTAACTACGGAGTAGCTGCGATTTAACTACATAAAAAGCATTATTTTGGCTAAACTTACGGTAAAAAATACTTTTTGTGCATATCATGTTAATCCACTTACCTACCTGAAAAAAATTAACATAATTTAAAAAATGCTAATTTATACGAAGAGATGAAATAAAATAAAGCAAGTTAAAAAATCAATTGTAATTAAATAAACGGCCCATAACAGCGATGATACAAATTAATTAATTTAACATCTTAAATGTTTTACGACTTGCTGAGTTTTACGATCATTTAAGTACTCATTTAAACATAACCAATCATGATGTTATGAAAAGCCGACCTATAAGTACATGATCCCTAAAGAACTTGTTTATGATCCATAAAACTACTGTGTGACGGTTATGTGTATTAAACACCTCATAAAACTCAAAAGAATAAAGAAGTCGCATTAATCGATACAAAATATCTTGTGATATTGTAGCATTTTCACATTTATCACATTTTCCATTTTATAAGTTCTTTTGGCTCCCACAACTGATTTTATTAAACCGTGGTACAATTATCCTGTAATAAATATTACTTATTTTAAAATGCGGATGTAACAGAAGCTACAACGCACATTTACTTGCAAACAGGGGCGGACTGCAGATTTATTAAAAACAAAGATTTTAATTTTTGTTTTAATTTTTAGCGCACTTCACTCCATCTATGAACTCAAATGTTTACTTGACAGTAGGTTTCACCAAACCTAGTACAAGAAAATTGAAAAAATCCAGCAAAAAATTATCTGGGAAGAGAAAATCTAAAAGAATCCGATGAATTTCTTCTTGGTCTTCTATTTTTTTTTCAAAGGTCTGCTGTAAAAAATATCGCAAAATTTTGGAAATATGAGAAAACAGAGAAATCCAAAGGAATTTCATAAATGGAAATCTGGTGTACAAATCTTTGTTTTTTTTGGTTGGTACATGAACCAAGCAAAGACGTATAGCGGAAGAAAGAACAAATACGAAAACCTGACTTTTCTCACATTGTGAGAAAAATCCTCATATGCAAGAATATGAAATTTTGTTAGTCCCCCCCTTCCGTCTGTTATGGTAAATAAAACTTCATTAAGGAACTTGTCTCGGACAGATGAATCATCATCAAATATTGTGAAATTTTATTTGCTCGGCCTCTGATGTGACTCGGCCTTCGATCTCGCACAGCGGTGTACGGTCGTTCCTATGGTTAACAGAATTTCCTTTCTATATTCACATGTTATAGTTATAAAGTGCTAGAAGTCTGCTAGGGCCAGGCTTTTATATATAGGTATTTATACCAGAAATGCATTGCCAGCAACAAACCAACAACTTTCAAATAAGTCAGATATATGTACTTGGTCGGGGATCGAACCCATAACTGCGACATAACATCTCTACACCATCGACGGCATATGATTCGATAGCGGGTAAAATAAACTCTTCGAACAGGAATGGCTCACTGTTCTGAATACATAAACCAATTTAAAAAATCAAGAATCTGCTTTCTTTTTTTAAGGAATTTCGTAGACTTTGAAAGTTAATAAAAATATTCATAAAAAATTCATATAATTATAAAATATTCATATATTATACTTACTATAAAACCCGAGTTAATTAATTAGTCACTTTTCATTTCTGATATGTATATTATGTTTATCTAATGAAAATCTATCAAGATGACCTAATAGTGACGGAACAGCCACTTATGTAAATCAAATTAATTAATCTTCGTATGTTTATTATTAAATTAGTTAGAGGTCCCCTCCACCTATACTCAATTTGATGCCCAGCGACCCTGTTGCTTGGAGTGCCCCACCAAGTGCCCACCCAAAATTTATACAAAATGTAATAATATGTAAAGAGTAAACCGAAAATATTGTTACAATTTTTGTTTAATTTCGTTTATTTATAAATTTTGTGTCCCCGCCATAAATATATTGATCCCAATTTGTGCCCACCCATTTAAAAAATGCTTGCACCGCCGCTGTTGATGTCAACTGTTAAACTAAAGGAAATATAAAAATGAGATCCTTCCAGATTTTTTGATCAAAAATTCAAGAGCAGTTTTGTTCTTTTTCGCAAAGTCACAGATTTCGGGTTCAAATCCCAAACCGGATGTTTCTTTCTAATTTTGAAAAATTGCCCTAAGAAAACCTTCTTAATTTATATTATAACAACTATAGCTTGTCTATTTTCCACAATAATGAAGTTTTATCAATAATTGTGCCTAACTAAGGTAATTAAGAGAATAATAATTATATAGTGTAGGTTTTAACCATTCCGAATACAGCATAAATGTTTTAAATATTCACAATCGCAAAATACACCAACTATTATTGAAAAGTTACCTACATTTTAAAATTGTACCTATTAAGAATTCTCCTGCAGAAAAACTTGGAACAATGTATTAATGATTTCAAATTGTTCATAAATTAATTGAAAAAGCCACAAATAATATGTACAAGTCTATGTGTGCAGTTGAGTAGTCAAGTAGAACTAACTAACTTGTAATTTAATAATTCAGCTTTCCAAAAAACAAAAACAATACCTCATACAAAAAATTGGCCTCTAAATCGTAATAACAAAATATACCAAAAATATACAAATAAGCTTACGGAAAAATTTACCTTTATGAACAAAGTTGGTAAATTTATTCCATTTTTGAAAATACCTTTGTGACTTTCAATTGTTTTTATATTGTGCATACAAGTAGATGAGCATATACAATGGAAAATCTTTTTTAGAAAAAATACCTATTGAAGCACCGATGTTCCATTGAATCCTAAAAATAGGAAAAGGTTATGCAAGGATTCATAAGTTACACTATCCAATCAACGCCGCGATGGCTTGGTTTGGTCGCTGGTTGGATTAATTGTTTCTGAATATACTTAAAGTCAACGGATAGGTCAAAATTGCAATTTTTGCAAATGCACCGCTAGTAAAATTTAGCCCAATTTCAAGTTAGCTTATGGCTATTGAATTCAACCGCATCTAAAGCCATTAACCTAAAGGCTGTCATAAAATAAAAAGATTTGACATACTTAAATAAAAAAGGTGGGTACAACCATAAATTATAATTTTCATTTAATTTTTTGTTACCTACTGCGCTGCAATTTTTAAATGAGTTCCTAGATAAATTTTTAAATGCAGTTTGAGTTTGAAGTCTGTTATTAAAATTTGTTCGACTTTCACAACGTCAAGTTGCCAATTTTTTAGCTTTCCTGGTCATAGAAAGTACCTTTTTTTTTAATTGCTAGAAATTTGACATGTAGGTGTTAGTTCCAGCGTATTCGCTTCTTGAAATTTTCCAAGTTGGGTTAGGATATTCTCAAAGCGCCAACACCAGTGGCGGACCCAAGCGAAGTCCAGGACTGCATTTGCAAGTCTAAATATAATTGAATTCTGGTGAATATTTAAACGTCCGCCACTGATAATCACATATAATAATGATAATATTATGTATGTTGCAAACAAAAAATATGTTACCAGAAGAGGTTTCCATTAAAACTTTTAAGATTTAAGATAGCCGTATCTAACTATGTGTTATTTAATTGTATCTATTACATTTTTCTAAATACCTTCGCCTTTCGTTCTGGAAACTTAATTAGAAAAAGTTTATTTACCTTTAATAAGCGGTTTCCAATAATTAATTCTAAACCTGCACTGAAGCTGCTTATATTACACAAATTTAATTATTCATTCCCCTTGCACTAATAATTATGCAATGTTAAACGTTTCACATTTATTATAGATTTAAGCGCGCGTCAGTTTTTAATTTATGAAGAAAATTAACCAAGAAACAAGGTTTTCATCGAACATTGTACTTAATACTAATCGAAAAAGGTACAACACAAAACAATAATACAAAACGCCACACACACGCAACTGACTTTTCCTTATAGCGATTGGCTGTTGGAGCACATGACTATTACTAATTTTACAGGCTCACCCACGCGTATTGTTTTCCTTTTATTTTCAACTTTTCATTTTCCCAATTTGAACAAAAACCGAGAAAAAACAACCACGCGGAAGCTCATGTGGGCACACACAATGCTCTGCAATAACCTACTAAACAATTCTCCTTGGTGATTTACCGTTAATTTAAATACAATATTTTTATTACAACAGAAATTTGTCCAAAATATAATTAAAGTTTTAATTAGTCTTAAATACACCAAAATATAACTATAAATGTTTAATTAGTACTACAAGCACCGGATGTGAAGACTGCAGGAATACATTATAGATAAAAATTTAAATTTGTGAAACTGGATTTGCATGTTGTAGTATCAAACACGAAGATGAATTTGATAAGATTTAGGTAAAGTTGCAGTTCATATAATATTCAAAAAAGTTGATTCGAACCGGTAAATGTAAAGTAAATTACAATAAAAAATTCGCATAACAAGGAGCAGTTCCTTATCGTACGTTTTTGGTTTGAACGATTAAATTATTAATAAAGCAAATATTTCGAAAAATTTGCTGTAATACAAAATAGATCAAAGTTAACCGCTCGTGATAATATCCTGTAGTAAACAAAATTTTAGAGTATTTGGAAAATCACAGTGGAAAACCTCGTACGTCTACGCAGGTGGTTCGTCCGTTAAATATGCTATAATGCATAGGTCATTTTCTAGACGTTGACGGAACAGCAAATAATTATTGCGTGATAATAAATGGCAATTTAATTGTTATATCTCGAATCAGAAAACGGTACATGAATTAGTACTTAAAGTGAAGATTAAAATTATTAAAATTCGAAAAATCGGAGTGACCAAACATTTTGTACTCCGAGCACTAATTAAATTATGTTTCCAACATTTTTTTTACCTCATCATGAACATTGTGTTGACTGGTAACCTTTACACCATCAACAGAGCGCAACAATTAAATGAATGAGATTTAGATAAAACCATAACATGACCTTCCTAATTAATTAAAACTACACAATTTATAATAATTTTCCATTAATTAAATTACTTTACAATAAAACACTACATAAATTTCTCATCAGAACAACTTCATCGGTAACGGTAAAAATACATCTGGTCTCTGGTCGGAAACAAACCGGTAAGTTTTAAGTTTGGCGCCACCAATATAATCGAGCATTATTGATTGTGCCGCTCTAGGAGAACTCTGTGCTTTTATAGTTAAGGAAATCCACCACTAGTGGCGACACTTTTCACGCTTTCGCCCAAGCGGCAAGCGCTCGAACTGGAAGTGAAAACCGCGAAACAAGTTTAAAATTCAAGCGCGAAATTTTAAGTTATTCAAAAAAAAAGTTTAATTTAAAAAAATGAATTATGCATATTGAGTTTAGCAATGCATTTTGCACGTTTACGCTCTACAAAATATTAACGTAAAAATAGCTTATAAATAATAAAATGTTTACATATATTTACGATAAAAAAATATTTAATTATCGTTAAGTAATTTATCTACCAGTAAGTAACACGTAGGTCAGTAGGGTAAAATAAACGTATAATTGTGCATAATTGTGTAGGTAGTACGTTACCAGTAAAATAAATGTGTCCATTAGACCACACAATGGATTATCGTTTGAAACGTACACAATTTACGAGCATTCTGAAGGTGTTACTTGCATAAGTATTGCAAAAATTAACAACAAGGTTCACACTTCCCAAACTCAGTGAAGCGTAATTATCTATTCAAGCAACGTTAAACAATGCGGTAGGTTCGTTAAACACTTACAAATTACCAAACACTTCTTCATAGGTGGCATTGTTTACTCTTCGAATCAATAGATGCTTTTTATCCCAAACCAGGACCGAGTGTGTATCAAATTGACCTGAACGAAGCAGCGGATATAAACTCTTTTGCCACCGTTACTTGTTTTAATAATACAATTTTGGACTCGGATATGCCAAGCTGTTATTTAAAAAGTGCGGATTCTAATGTCACAATTAAGTCACAGAATTGCTTCACGCATAATAAATTTATCCGCACAAATAAATTTATGGGAGTTTACAAATTTTGTAATTTTGGAAAAGGTTAAACTTTAGCCACATCCTGCAAAATAATGAGCATAATTCAAAGATTAAACATTGAACTAAAAATATTAGTAGGGCACAAATTTTTCATTATTAAAATAAAATTTTACGTTCTGCTCAAAAAGTGCAGAACTCCATCCTGTTGAGAAAAAAAAGCCCGTTTTGTTTTGAATTTTAATAAGTTATAAAAATGTAACAAAACGCGTAATACTAATGGTTACCTATACATAGTCCTAAAATTAATTAAACATACAATAAACCAAATTGTTACACTGACATTAAAAAATCCATAAAAAATTTTACGACATGTTAAAATTAATTAACATTAACTTGAAACGATTTTAATGAATGTATAATAAAATCGCAGTATACCTACCTACCCAGAGACAAAGGTGGTTAATAAAATGGTGTGGATTTTAGAACTTTGATTTTCATTAATTAATTAATCAATTAAAATTATGTAAACTAGACTATCAATATTTATTAGTGTCATTAATTAATATTCATTTAAGCGCCATTATTAATAATAAAATTTTACTTTCGATTTTGTTGACAATTTAATTTTAACGCTACCAAAAACGCTGGTTGTTTAGTTTGGTGAGGACCCAAGGTTGCTCTAAAAAACTAAAACCCAACATGTTAGCAGCGGCGGATCCAGAGGAAGTTAGCAACGGGCACAAAAGGATAAGAACACGCTCACCTTATCTTTGGTACCAGCACGCCTCTGTTTCCCGGAAAAGGGAATAAATAAATAGAAAAAGTCTGACTTGTTTCATTTCTATCGTTCTATCATTTAAAACCCTTAAAGCAATCATTTATGCCATCATTTCTAGACAGGAGGGGTGGAGACAAAGACCTGTAAACGACAAAAACTTTCATAGAAAAAAAAGTATATGAATCAGAACTGCTCAGTCCAGCGGTTAGGTTAGATCTGTTTCATTTTCTGTTTACAGTTTTTTTAATTTTATTAGAAAAGGTTTCCAGTTTTCAAAGAAAAGCTAGAAAATTAAAAAATTTGATGATTAGGCAACTTTAAATACTCCAAAGATTTCCACATAAAGTAGTCCGTTTAGTTAAGGTTGGGGTTTCACCGCCAAAGAAAGACATAGCATAGAAGCAGGCATAGTATGTATAAAATACATAATAATATTTTCGCCAATTCAAAATATTTTTGTATAACATAAAAATCAAATGTTTACTAATTAAATTGCTCAATAGTCATTTAAACTGAAAGATTCAAATTTATATTTCTATTTAGGTTATTAAATGTATAAAATTCTTTATTTATATTTTGACTTCCTTCTCTTGCTTTGCACAGGTCTCTTGATTGGATGTAATAAATTTAGATCCCGGTTACCTCTTTGTCCCAAGTTTCAAGAACTTTTTCGCAACAAATTACTTAACAAATCCCTTAATTTTAAAACAAAGGAACATTTTTGTAGTGTTCTTTAAAAATGCAGTATGAATTAGTTTCTTGGAATCTAATTCATAATTCTACACCATCGATTATTACATTAGGATATACAATACCCCCCCCCCCCCAGAACCTCCGCCTGTACCAGTTTATCTGAAATTCAAAAAAATGAATTTTTATTAAATTAAAAATATAAAAATTAATAATTAGTTGCATATGAACCATGCCAAATGTTTTATGTAATTGCGTCTAATAGTTAAAATTTTCATATAAATAATTTTAACGATTAAAATTCAATGGTCACAGATATGCTTTGAAACTTACCGCTTTTAAATTTTTTTAGTTTTATCAATTACACCTAATATAATGTAAATGAAATGAAAATAGTAAAAAGCTTTTTAATGAATTATTAAAAATAGATAAGTTTATCTAACAAAATTAAAATGAAGTAAAACAATACCTGTTCCTTTATTTTAAATAATGTAAGTTTATTTTAATTTTAAATGGTCGTGGAAACGGTGTCTAATTCATTTTAAAGTAAAATTTATTAGCAAAATTTTTATAATAACGGACTGTACAGTTAATAAATTAATTAATAAAACAAAATAATTATAGTAATATTTTTATTTTATGCAGACTAGGTGTTATGGGGGCGAAACCCCGTCACCCTCCGTGCACGAACCAGCACTGTCTATAAAGATTTAAAATTAAAAGATTAACATTAAAATTGTTTTTTTATTTTTATGATTCACTTTGTATATTAAGTAGGTTGTAGTAAGTAAAAATAGCTACGATGGTTTTTTTAGGTGTGAATAAAGCAAAAAAGGCAAATAATTTTATTACTTTTATTGAGTCGTTTAATTTTATCGCGGCGCAATCAAAATTCTTAAATATTTGGGGTATCAAAATTTAAATTAAATTACGTAAAGACAACTTTTGTTTTGTTGACGTGAACAAAATATAATTTGGAATGTACACAGTGCCAGATAATAATCTATTTTATGAGTGCATAAACGTTTGCCTAAATTAAAGAGCGATAAATAACTGCTTTTTTAGGTGTTAGCAAATTTATAATGAAATGCATCAAAGACACATAATTTTGGAAATATTTTGGTAGCGCGTGGCTTGACAAAATTTTGATTAATGTTGGTATAACTTAATAATAGGAAGAATATGAGCAGCCATGATTCATGTGTGGAGGCCATCACAAAAAGGGCAGCGGCCTGCTATACACAAGAATAACCCGTATCTTTTTAAACAGGGACTACTACACCCGCCAAGCTCGAGTGAAAATGATTAGAGCGTATAATAGAGCAGCCAATTGACTAAACGAATTAAATTAAATTTAAATCAATTTCTAACTTGTTTACGAATTGTATTTACTTACTTAAAGGTTTTTGTTTAAAAATATAAATTTTACATCTATCCAAGTTTCCCACATAAAAATTAATATTAAAACAAATTTTTGTGCAAATTAATCTACCCACAGTAAATAAAAGCGACAATAAATTACCGAAGCTATAAATTTCTAAAATTATCAAATTTAAAAAGTTTAATTTAAACTATAAATTAGAAATGCTAGCTAGTCTGTATGAAGCTTTACATGTAAACAGCTGGCGAGCTGTCAGCTAGTGAGATTAGGGTCAGGCAATGGAAGTGTTTGGGTGGGTTAAGAGTAAGGGGATACACAAACTGTCAGATTCAGCAAGCTGTGGATTCGTCTCGCACTTGGTCTAGGCACCAGGCTCAACCCTAATCCATTATGGCAGTCGAAACCTAACTTTAGTTTCAAACTAACTTCTTCCAATAGGTCGACTTAAAGGTGTTATATAAATCACACAAGAACTCGAAAAAGAAAACCTTTGCGCGAAATTCGATTGCTTTTAAAAGTATTTCACAATATATTTGATTTTATTTTTAAAATTATTTATTTATTTTTTCTTCAATTCGCCGCGACCTTCCACCTGCACTTTTCGAATTAAAACTACATTAAATAATTATTTTTATTATTATTATAGCATGTAAATAAAAACGAAAACAAGGAATTGTTAAAATTTTAGATATAACACTTTGATCATTGCGTGACTATTGGGAAATTATAACGCACGCACAGAATTTAGCATATTTCGTGACGTTTACTTGAAATTAGACTGAAACTTATGATAAACTAAACTTCAACGCATAAAATTATCTTCACAATTTTGACATTTGACAGAAATTAAATTGGAAAAGTTTCAGAAATTATCGAACGAATTTAAATATTAGACATTTTTAAATTAACAAATTCAAAATTTAAATTAAGTGAACCAGCGCCAGCGGGTATATCTAGCGGCTCGCGTTTTACGTGCGGCCTTTAATTTACTTTTTAAGACCACTGTTACATAGCTATTAAATTAAAAATTTAAGAATATTATTACCCACATATAGGACATCGCACATACCTTTGCATCTACAAACATTTTTCTAAAATATTTGATTTCTTATTTTTAAGCCTCAATTTGTATTTATTTTGATAAATAATTTATATTTGATTATATGGCTCGTAATAAAACAATATAAAAGGGTACTGAAGTCTTACAATGCAATATTGTAAATCTGCTGGGACCGATTTTCAAAAATATCTTTGGCAAAAACGACCCGATAAAGATAATAGGCATTATAATAGTTGCTTCCATATTTTTTTAATTACCCTTAATTATAAATAAATATAGGTAGTTAATAAGTGCAATTAATAGTAATAGGTATATTTAGGTATTTGTACTAAGTGCGCGAAATAATTGTGTATTTTGCCGCGTTTCAAAATGTTATTTTTAGCCGAGATCAAGGCAAAATGTCATTTGAATCAAGAATCCAGAAATTTAATACATATAAATAAATCATTTACAACAACGGTAAATCACTTTGAACATAAATGAGCCGTTTTATAAAACAAATGAATGTCGAAAGTGTACTTTTCCGAATGGTAGCAGATAATATATTTTTGAACTCATCCCAATTTGGCATAGTGATCATAACCGAGAAAAGTTTTTTGTCCGTTCCAATCCAAGGTATTAAACAAAAAACAAAGTTCTGCCAAATATATTTCTGATTTAGGTTATTTTTCAGAAACGCGCTTTCCCTAAATTAAGATATATTACCGCCTTTGTAATATGCAGCTTAAATTAAATTAATCATATTACTACTTTTTGACCACAAACCAGCCAAAGTAAACATACCTACGTATATTTCAAAATAAATGCAGGAATACCTTTCCGCATGTAATGCACTTCTGTTTAGTTTATTTTAAGAAATAACCTAAAAAAAATTCAAAGGTTACGGAAAATTGACAGGCCGCATAAATAAAATGTTCTAAAGTAGTTTTAAAATAAAATGTTATTAAAACAAAATATTTTAAGCTTTTTTGCAAATACTTTTTATATTTAGAATAATAGAAATAGTTTTTTGTCTAAGATACAATGGTCCAGCCGTGGGCCTCGCAGAGTTACAGTCAATAGTTTTATAATTTATCTATAACTTAATTAAATATTATTGTTATTTATTAATAATTAATTATTATTCGTTAATTAGCTTGTCGAAGACGTTTGTCTGTAGAAGTCGGTGCTGACCACGCATAATAATTAGTGTCTGGGTAATATTTTAAACATCAAAGTGGAATTCAGAAGCCGGAAGTGCCTCTGCGTCTGTTACTATGAGATTTTCATTTTGAAATTCTGGATTATAAATGAGATAATCTGTTTTTTAATATTTTTAGTTTTAATAATAAAGTAAAATTCTTCATTTAATATATGTCGAATTAAAATCTGACAGATGAATTCACAATTTTGTGAAAGCAATTATTTTAAAACAAAGATATGGCAGACGGCATTAAAATAATTTTGTACTGGCCATTGCCGGTGTTAAAGTAATGTAAGATCGTTTATAATAAAATAATGATATATTAAATGTAAAATTTCTTATTTGGAAATTTGATTGATGGTGATGGCTTGGAAAGTCTGCGTTACAACGTCGCGTCTAGCCTGATCGCTAAGTATTCATATTTCGCCAGACAAAATAACCTCTTGGGTTTACGTGAAATTTAAACATTAAGATTGACGTTGTAATTTTCATATATCAACAAAGAATATCTTATCGGAAATGCATTCATAAAATTTCAAAATTACACTATAATAATATGAAATTTGAAAATTTAACAAAAAGTAGTAATTTTACAGCAGGTTGCTTCTCTAGATAATTAACGCTTGTCCACTTAAACAGTTTTAACTAAAAAAAAAAAAAAAATAGTATGTGTAAGACCAAATCTCTTTGGTAAATATCGAGATACTTGGTGTCCTAAGCTTTGACTGCGCAGTAATTTGGTCTTTGTTTTTCTAGGTTATATTTAGTTTTCAGTTTTCCCAAAACTTAACCGGTTACGATAAATTATTTTTATGTTTTATAGAAAGTGGTTTCCGAGTCTAAAAATTTCAAAGTCAAAGTCAAATAACTGTACAAAATTGAACTTTTCTTTTAATCAGTACGCAAAATTCTTAGTTATGGCAATGTTTTTAGGTTAGGTTTGATTTAAAAATTCTTTTAAATTATTTATTGATTTCAAGTTATCCTGTTGAAAAGTAAAACTTTGTAAAGTGCATAAAATTCGATTACCAAACCCAAACCAGTTAATGCGAAAAGTACATATGATTATAATATAATTACGGTTTTTATATCTTAGGTTAAGTTGAATGCAAGTTTTAAGTTCGTTAATTAAATAATTAATTTTTAATTACAATTTACTCGCAAAGTTACGTAATAAGGCAGCCGATATATAAATTGCCTATTTAAATAAATGGTTAGATAAGAAAATAATAAATTATTAAATTGTTATTATTCCTATAATAGTTAGGTTAGGGATCCTAATTTAGCTCCTAAATGGATAAGTACGGTACTGAGACACCCACAATAATATATTGGTAAAAATATGGGTAAACAATTGTTTAAACTTTCAATAGACGATTATTAGAGATCATAATGGAAATTTTTCACAATGCAAAACTATTAGGTTAGGTGTTGAACAATTAATAGCAATTTAATTGTTGTTATTAACCCACTTCACAGTAAACAGTAGTGCGTGATGCTTCTTTATAAACACATATTAATAAATAGATAAGTTCTCACATTCAGCGGAAAAATTTTAATGTGAAAATTACGGAAAATAATAATGCAGAGTTTTTTCGAAAAATCTGAAACATTTTGACGTTCTTTCTGGGCAGCAATTTTGATTGATGGGAAAGTATGCATTACACATAACTTTTTAATGTGTCTAGTCGATAAAACGAGTCTACAAAAATAATTATGAAATAATCCCTTTGAAAACAACACAAGTGCATACTAAAATAACTTAAACGCACTTGAAAGTGGTCATAAATTATTGCCTATTTATTCAAATAGGTCAAATACAGTTATTCACAGAAACGTTTAAATGGTCGTTTTTTAAGGTAATTTAAAGTGCATTGCACCACAAATTGTAACACACCTCAAAAACCCAAATCCCGTTTCAGTAAAGAATTATTGCAAGGGAAACAATTCTGGTCGAAAAACTTCAAACGAAAAGATCGAGCGAGGTCAAAACCAGGCGACAAAACCTTCTGGTCTTTTTTTGTACAAATAAGATACAAAGGTTATTTTTTGTATGCTTTATTGCATCTAAACAATGGCATAGGAAACAGCAGGAATGTTTGCGTCTAAAAACTTTAAAAAATTGCTTTTAAAACTTGACTTTTTTTTACATAATTTTTGCAAGAAAAGCCGTATTTCAAACCAAAATTACGATGAAAAATTTCCAAGTAAAATTAACTACTAAAATACTATCGGTTCAGCATTGTTGGTTACCGTGCAAAATTTACGACCGAATGTGCAAAATAAGTTTGTAAGTATGAATTATTGACAAAATTACGATAATTAGGAAGTTTTACCTTAAACTTATAATATTTCGCGAATGCCGATGTGTCTTTGGTTGGCTTTCTTAATTTAACTTCCTCACAAGTGCAACAAAATTGCAGGCACGCGAAAGATCATATTCCCATGAGTATAAAGTCCTTTTGCCGCTAGCAAAATAGCAAAGTTTAGATCGAGCCAGATAAACTGATTATGATGATTTATGTACCTACTCTAAAATATGTATGCCTAAATAGAAACTTTCGGTAATTTGATAAAAAAGTACTTAAAAATTAGAAACACCAGACACATGGTATTATAAAAAAGTAAAATTTTATTGGGCTGAATTATTTAACGATTAACGGTCCGAAATGCAAAATTTTCATTTCTGTCACAATCAATTTACAACAAAAAAGCCGATGTAGTTATTTATAATCCAATAACAAATTTATTCTAAATCGAACGCAAATATTTACGTCATAAATTTTTGCAACAGTAAAAATTTTGTACATCGATTTCCTTATTGGGATATAGCGGAACACTCCGTATTGTGATGTTCCAACAAAATTTTGCTTTCTTTAAAAAAAACTGTCCAACTTACATTATCCACCATGATGTCAATTAAATTACGCAGCATTTCACAAACACTAATCACCAATGATTATTATTAAAAAACAAACAACAAATTAAAAACCGGAAATACCGTGCAATATGAAAACGATTTTGCGTCACTATTGTTCTTAATCTTTTATTCGACTGATTTTATTATAAGCTATAGTTTAGCGATCACTTGTACAGGATCTGTAGTGTTTGGGAGGGGGTTTTAAAATATAGAGGGCTATGAGATAAACCTGGCTTTGGGACCCATTTGAAGGCCATTGAGGGTAGCCGATAGGACAAGATAACTAAAGAAGGGGAATTCGACCAATCATAGGAACCATTTTAAATCTTTTGTTATAGATTATCGGTAGCCTAAAATGCGTCGAGAAAAAAAGGTGCGTCCAAATTTTTCTGTACGCTGTAAATCTGTAAAATCGAATATTTACGATGATTCACAAATAATGAAGAGCAAATGAGGGTTCTAAAATTTTAGCATTTCGGGGTAAATATACTCCAGTCGAGGAGAAGGTTTGGGATGAGATGGTGATGTGTGACAAAATTCCAACAGGCTGGTGTTCGTTATTTACAGTGCGAATTTTCAAATGCGGTTTTTGATTCGATCGATAAATAACTTTAGCTGGACAACTCTTACCAGGTAATTGATTAAGTCTATTTATACCTCAAGATAATTTCTTTGGATGTTCAAATTTAATGTCAAATGTTGAAGTGGAAAAATGACCTCGCACACATACAAGAACATAAATTTAAACCTGTTTCTTCTAATGTAGGTACATACATACGTTCAATTTCATATTTATGTCATGAGTTGGAAATTTTTTTGCAATTCTTAGGAACTAACTGAAATTATCACCTTTAGTATCTATAATTACCCACCATTACGGCATTGTTTGCAAGTTTAACATTTTTTGTGTCTTCCAGCTGTCCAATATAACAAATTGAATTTGTTGACAAATCCAGTATTCAACCCGCATTTCTTATTTCCCATAATATTTTTTTAATTCCTACGTCATGTTTACCATATGTTGAAGTATGCATCTACTATCATAACGGAATCAAGGGGAATATATGCACATGCTACTGCTAGGAAGCAGACAGTTGCGTTAACTTAATTGTTTAATGAACCGTATTGATTAAAATATTTTTTCTCCCAATCAACGAATCTATTCTCCATGATAATGAACATGTAAGGGATGAACCAGATAGAAAAACAAATTATTCCGTGGAGAATCGTCCTATAGCCTTTAAATCTTCCTACGACAGTTTTAAATTAGTTTTACGATGCATAGTATAGTAAAAATTAAAATATTAATCGGATATCTAACAATAAAGTCGTTAAAAACGCAACAAAACGAATTAAGTTGGAGAAACTCTGGACCTAGTATATTTTCCAGGTGACTATGGAACCAAGGTGCGTTGTAAAATTAATTCGACCTTGCAAAAGAATACTTTGGTAGGTTAGATACCTCGAAAATGCATTGAAGATTTTAATGGGTCGTAAATAAAAAAAGTTTGTTTGTCGCAGATCGGTACGGGGGTTTCTCGGCGAATAGGTAACTGTTCAGTTGTGAATTGTGACACATGCAAGTATAGTTGTATATTTTTAAAATTAATAGGATTTTTTTAAATTTTAACATGATTAATATATAAATTTGAATACATGACTTAACCTGAAGCAAGTATGTAAGAAGAAGAAATATTGCCGGCTTAAGTTGAGTGTTATGTAAAATACATAACACAAAATACTTGTTTAACTAGTAGGTATTTCGTCGATTAAGCTTTATACAGTGTCTTAATGAAGTAACGTGATTTAGAGTGTACAGAGCTACTAAAAATTCAAAGCAATTCATATCCGTCTATAGCGTAAACAATGGCTACAATAAAAGCTATCTATCACGACAGATACCAAGCTCTTTATTTAAATACGCGAGATAAACTCTCGGTTAGGCGTAACTATTGAATTGTCCAATAAAGAAAATTGTTTGCTTGCAGGTGATATTATGAATGAAACTGCTCGGGAATTTGCAAGCAGAAAAATTATATGTTCAGATTGAACATACAATCTTTGATATATGCAGACACCGTCGGGTGAAATATACAGCGACTGATATAATTATAATATATCTTCGAAACACTTGCGTACGGAAAGCCAAGTAAAAATATATTTTTTTATTAATTTAATATTTTGGGACTCGAAAATAAAAATTATTATTATTAAACTAATGTACAATAAAATATTAGGATAGACTTGAAGTTGGCAAGTTAAAATTAATGATATTGATATGTGAAGAAAACAAGTTGGATAACTGGGAAGACGTTCGTATGTATAAATCAAAGAGTTTTATTTAAAATTGCAAGTATTAATAATATTAAAAAGGCCACAATAAGACAGAAAGACGAATCATTCATACCATGTGTGATTTAAAGGTCTGATGGTAAAACATGAATGTTCGCACAGAGTCGTGACATCTCATGATTTACTTGCATTGCATATAGCTCTGGTTGCTTAGTGTTTGATAAGGGTTGTTAAGCTTACATCATATGTCTTAAAATGAGATTTATATAGTAGGATAAAGTGTCTTGCAGAGGTTTTGTTAAACGCTTTGTCATGTAAATGTATAAAGTGTACTTAGTTCATAAATTTCAATTAAAAAATGTTACAACAAAAATTGCGGTGTATATTTTTATAATACGTAGAGGTAAAAACTGATTAAAATTCAGATCGACTGTGTAGATAAATATCATTATTTGGTAAAAACCTTAGAGTGATTATAATAAGAATGAGTTTTACACGACACAAAACAATTGCCCACATTTATACAGGATATTTAAAAAATGATTGCCTAAAATCTAAATACAAACATTATTTAATTTGTGAGAACGTTCCAAACTCTTTGTGAACCCACCCTAAATTCAAATTGAAATTCCATGTCGAAGGAACCCGCTTTTCTTTATCATTTCTAGATCTATTTACATTAAAATGTACTTTTTAAAATTGCTTCCAAATTTTTCGACTTTGTAAAAATATGGTAATACAACTTGCGTGTGAGGAATTTTCTTAAAAATTATGTTTTTGATTACGACGAATATATTAGCAAAAATATAATAATTAAAACTGAAACATTAACCAACTGTGACCGACTAATGGAGTTTTATTCAAACATTGTGAGATAACTGGATCGAATGCTTAAATCATACCAATGCCATATCAGCGGTACTTCAAAGCTTTCGAATTGTGGTCACAAGTAGTTAAAGAAGTAATTGATATTTTATTATCATGTAATAAAATTTATGTTGCAAGTTTATGGCAAATTTAACTGTAAATTGACAAAGTGATAATTTATTACACTTAACATACGTTGTAAATCATACCCGTTTATTAAAACAGAGATTTTTACATCTTTACCCCGTACAGTGACGGTTAGCGGAACTGAATTTTTTTAAACGGAATCCCCTTGCGTATGTAACTTTGAAAATGAACTTAGCATACAAATCACATCTATATCTTGCGTTCATAATAATAATTATTTATTGGCGCCATTTCTCTCATGTATATTTATTATGATGCACGATTGTGCCATCCACAAAAATAGTTTTTAATTAGCGAGAACTAACATTTCGACTACCGTTTATTATAATTAAAGCAGCAAGGATCACAAGAATAACTCAAATTTGTTACATCCGTTTGGTTACTCAATGTTTATCTTTGTTTCAACCCCGTGCTCCCTAGACGAAAACTTGTAGGAAAACATGCCAAACTTTCGGTCGAAATGAATAATTCCAAGATATTTTGGTTAACAATGTTATAAGAAGGAAAAAGTGAAATACCCACCCGGTATAGTTGCGAGTATTTAGGGTAAATAAAAACTGATAAGCAATTTTTGCATTGCGACGTGTTCAATGACGCCAGCTAAAAGGAAGTGAGATAATGAAGTAAGGAAAACGATCCCAACCACGTCGGCACTCCATAAAATTATCAGAGAAAAATATTAAAAATGCAGGCATTAATCGATCCTCGTCTTTTAAATGAAATCTCATCGGAGAGACCCTCAAGAATTACCACACGAAGAGGGTCCACGAATATTTATTGCTCATATACATTAGGGAGGATATTCATCACAAGTGCGAATCGAAAGAAGCATCTCGAGAATGATGAAAGTGAAGCCTGAGTCATCATACTGATTACCTTTGAGACTGGAGTTTAAATATGCTGCAGACAAAACCAATTATCTCGGTAGCTTGTACACGACAAAATAATTTATAAAACGCAACATACCGACCAACTTTGATAATTACTTCATAAAATATTTGCCGTTAATGAATTTAACTAAAAAGCCATAAATCAATCATTCTATTTCGATCTTGGAACAAAAGCGCTGTCTTGCAGTTGCATTTTCGAAGTGAAAACAAAGGCAACAAAAATGAAAAATAACTTCAACTTCTAATAAACTCTTCAGTGCATAATTTGTTCTTAGTTCTATATCCGTATTGCTTGCACGCTGTAAAACTCCACTCAAATTTTAATTTGAATGAATAGAGTCATAAATTTACTTTAGAAGTATAATATGGCTTGGTTGCGATTTCAACGGCTAAATTTACATCATTTACTGTGCTCCTAAAATTTAGTGCAGCAAAGTTGTTACAGTATTCGCGTCTGTAAAATTTTAAAATATGAATTAAATTGAAATTACAAAACATGGCCACGCTAATTTAATTAATACTCAGGTGTATTGTATCAAAGGAAAAAACAAGATTCATTGCATGCAGCAGGTAAGTATTTTTATGCAAGGTTCGATATCAAAAGAGAAATGTTTTCTCTACACCCGGGGAAGAGTCCATGAACCCACCCCAGTCACCAACTGGTGATATTTCACCAACAATTTACGAGCTCAGATACGACAGGGAAATTGCAAGAATGGCGGAGTAATCTATCTTTGTTGGCCAAGACGGGGGGAGAAAAATAAGATAAAACCCTTAGAATTTGTCTCTAAAGTGAACAAAAGTTATCCTATTGTTTAATTATATTTTCGATATACTCGATAGCAATTTCGATAAATTATTTGCAGGTAATTTAATGAAAAATAAATTAAGATTTAATTTTGAGCGCTTATGTTATAACAAATATGACGTTAGATAATAATATAAACGCTTCGATATTAACGGTTTATGTATAATCGACATATAACAAAAACCGCACTTCTCCCCTGAGCCTATACATTACAAGAGCAGAAGGTCGGAAAATTTAATATCACCAGCTTGTACACTGCTGTTCTCGCAAATTCTCTCACTTTCGGTATTTTTCCATTACATCACATTCTCCATAAGTGCTCATGATGCCCTTATAAACACAAGTTAGTATCTTTACATTAATATATTTTATATCGAACAATATTTATTTTGTCACATAAATTTTTTCTCCGAGTTAACCCCATCGCTGTTCACAGCTGTTTCAAAAGCTCGCTTCTCCATGGGGATGTACCGTGTCACCCATCCCCATAATAACGCCATTCAGTTACGCCACACTGTGCGCTGATTGCTTACACATTATGCATGTCGAGCACACAATGTTACCAACAATGAAAGCCAACTACTCTGTTTTGATTTTAACAAAATCATATTTCAAGCTCCAGCGAATATTTTAGAATATTCTAATGTGCATCCGACCATAACGGAACGACTTGAAAATAGGGAAAACTTTGATTTACAACCTGACTGGTAAGCCATCACTACTAATAACTTACCCAAGACAATGTAATCTCTTGTTTCGTATATATACTATTTTTTCCATTTAAATTAATTTGCCCATAAAAATATGCAAATTAAAAATTATTATAATCTAATAAAAATCAAACCAGAAAAGTTCTAAAAATTTATTTCACATTATCTATTTTTTCCACTTTCTATCTTCGAAGTTTCCGAGTTTTTAGGGACATAACTCTCAGGCATGGTGCATATCCAACTTTAGATTGTATAAAGTATAATGTACAAAGAAAAGCTTAATGTAAAATCAATAAAACACCATTACGAACGAATGTAACTTACAATTTCAGTGCATACCGCTCAAGTGGTTACTTTATGATTTTTATAAAAACCTTAATTATATTAGCGCCGTTGCACCAGCAGTAATTTTATTGCAACCTTTTTTTTCTACTTGCAGTCACCAACTGAAGTTTTCCTTAACCAAGCAGGTTTAAAATACCAAAAACTATTTTAAAAATTTTGGACGTTTTTCAAACTCGAGAGATTATTTTTAGATTTTTGGATTACAATTTAGTTTTAAACTTTCACCTAAACAGATGTGTTTCTAGCTTGTCGACACCACATTAGAATCTCAACACTCGATTGATTGGTTAAATTTCTCAAAGTTAATTTAAAAATTTTATTGAGTTATGTCTGAGCACTTCGGGGCATCAAGCTTTCACGATGGTAAAAATTGTTTTAGCAAATTCGATGTAAAAACTCCACAACCGCTAATTTAATGTATCGTAAATTTATGTTTGTTTGTCTCTTTATTTTTATACTTTAACAATACGCCGATAGGTTTTATATATGTATGGTAATTTTGGTATGAAAGTTTTCCTTGGTACAAAGTTATTCGCTAAACTTTAAGTTAGTAAAGAATAAAAATAGTAAATCATTCTGCCTTGCAGAGCACATTGAAAAGTTTTCCAGCTTACATATATGTTTGCAATCACCCGAATACAAAACTACACTTCGTAAACATTTCGTTTCGAATTCATATTAACGAGATCATATTTTTTCGGAAACATTTTTCATTTGTTTATCTCTAGGTTTCTTATCGCAAATGCTCGAGCAACCCCCAAGAAGTCATCAACATTGTTGGCGGGTTTCGTTTCACCCCTTAGGCTTTTTTATCTTTACCCAACATCTGCCAAATACAACAGCCAAGAACATTACAAAGCAAAATATATTGCAATTTTCTTGAACCATTAGTACTTTAAAGCTTTGTACAAATGCACTTGTTAATACATGTGTACAGTTTAATGAACTAGTTATTTTTTTACCAGCAGTCAAGATTTATGGAAAACAAAATTTTTCATTTTTAAATCAGATGTTGCGTTTTTGTAGCCAAGTATTTGTGCAAAATTGCATTTTTTCTATTTAAAACCCACAACTGATTGAGTTTTTACCGGTATTTAAATCATTTCCAAAAGTTCTAAATATGAACTGCAAGCTGCGTCATTGTCCAACTATTTAGTTTATTGGCAATCAAAATACTGGAATGTTACAGTTGGAAAAACAAAAAAATTTATTTGCAAAATTAAGATGCATTAAGCGAGACCAAGTCGGAATCAAAAGCAAGTACATATAAAGATAATGCATAATTGGCTGTTAATGCAAACATCTCAATTAAATGAGCGATTATAAATTCAGCATTGCATTGAAACTGGAAGAATTACTTAAACAAAAAAAAACGAGATGCATCAATTAAAGTGCAAAACAACCAACAAGTTGGTGATTTTATAATTTTTTCTCATTATTGAAGTCAGTAATCGCGAAATTATTGAGTTGAAAAGTTATTAGGTAATGTAGTCATGATGAACTTGTGAGAAGAGTTCCGTTACACGCATTAAACTCGGCGACCACTTCAAACTCTGGTTTAATTGGCACCGGTGTTAAATTCAAATGATAATGTAGCAATCGTGGCACCTACATACTGGTATTAGACATAAAATATGCTCATTAAATTGTGACACCAATCCCAAGTTACCTTTTAGAAAACTTAAGAAAATATTGCGCTGTAGGTTTTAATTTGTTCCAAGAAATATGGCGAAGAAAAAAACTGGACGGTTTTCGGACTGACGATGTTCATCGGTTCGGTGTGATTATGAATCACGGTCGAGGTAGAAGGTTTGCAGAATATTATCTAACCAAAAGCCAAAAGCTAGAGTCAACACAATTAGCTGATGATGCATTAAGCCAGTTATAAGGTTAATGAGATGCTAGTACATGTCTTTGAAGAAATGCCGACAGGTGACACGTCTAGCAGTCGATATTCTGGTCTTAACCGACACTGGCACCTTTCTCGGATACGCCTGTTTATAAAAACCGCCAAATACTTGGCTGTGCTCCACCAAAAACAAACAACAGAGGTGCACTGCACACCGCCGCCATTTTGACATATGACACCTAAGATTAATGGGGTACGTAGTTATTAAATAGTAAGAGACCATTAATTATAAGGGTTTATACTAAAAGTGCAAGTTTATTTATGCACTCCGCTAGTTTTAAGTTATTTGCGGCGTTGATGGTTTTATAACATTGTGACAAAAACCGCCTCCTTTAATAATTTTAATACCAATTTAATAAAATAAATAATAAAAGCTTCCTCGTTTCACGCCTAATTTTCCGTTTAAAAGATGCAGTCCCGTGCAATTTATTAATAAAAATTTATATAATCTCGAGAATAAATTCAGGCAATTAACGAGATACAATCTAAATTTATTTCTGCATAAAGTATTCTTAACGCATTACTACAAAAAAATGGCAATAAATAATGCGAATTAATTATATAAACAATTAATTTTATTATCAGTTCCAGAGTTGCATTTAACATATTCTTTTATTTCTTGTTTATTTATTACCTACTCTTTTCGATTTCTAAGCTCTCAGGTGAGCGGGTTCAAAAAACTTGCCGTCACAAATTTTCAAAAGCTTCTAACTTCTGAATTTTTTAATTCATTTTTTTGTAATTTATCGGAGCCGGTTTGGCGTGCATTTCGACTTATTTATTTTGCAGAAGCCGTGTTTTATCTCTAATCGTGCGGTGTTTGCCTGATAGAGTATCGCAAGAGACTTTTTCGGGGCCACTCTTGTTTATTATCTCTATTAACGCTAATTTTGGGTGCAGAAGAATTCTGTGTTTCAAGGCTTGAGATCATCGACTCAATGTACAATAAATCCTTATAAAATTCCATAAATCCACTTATCAACATATTCGTGTTATAAAGGGTCCGCTACAATAGCCGAATGTATTTTTAAAACTTGTGTAGGCGATTCGAGAGTCGTTTTCCTGTTGTTTGAAGATAAGCAATAGGAGACAAATGAAATATAAATTTAAACAAAATTTAGGGATAACCACTTATCGATTTGTTGCTCGTCTTAATGACTTTCTGGGGTTATGACTTCGGAAGAGAACTTTCCTAATTATTATTAGCTGGTAAAGGTGTTTGCCCTATTGTTATCTCCATTGTTGTTTAAATTATATTAATATCAATGACGACTTAACATTTAATTCAATTATCGTATTCCACACGATCAATTTCAAAATATTCGTTTCCTGTTCTTACACTATCAATTAATAATTATTTTAGCCAGAAACTATTATGGAAATAACTAAAATTTTTGAAAACTTTCCTTTTGAAATGCTAGCCTTGAAGACCAATAAATATTCCAATCTCATCGTTAATAGAGCGTAACGAAGTTTATAAGATTAAAAAAGATGGAATTGAAAGTTTAGATAATACAAATGGAGTCAACAACAAAAAGTGGAAACGAAAAAGTTTTACTTATGCATTCTTAAACCGTTAATTAAGTTTTAGTTTGCGTTTTCATTATCGGGTTGTCATAATAAGTAACCAAAAATTGTGGTCGGGGAAGTGAACAGCTCTATAATGGGTTGATAAAAATTCAAGTAAAAACTTCAAATTATGCCCGAACGTTAGAAAAGAATTACGTTTGTTATGTTTACGCTGGAACGAATTACAATTAAATTATACTAAAAGATAATTTCACTTGAACCTTGCATAGTGGGACGATGCATGTAATCAATGTAGCGGCTAATGTGAACAAGTTGGTTAAGATTTATAGACTGGCAAGTCAATTGAACGGCGTTATATGGACATACAGCTTATATGGTGTACATAGCTAGTTCCTTAACTTCAAGAGAAGACAAAAAGAATTGATCGAAACTGATAACGAAACTCAAGTTTGATGGCTTAATTTATTTAATGAAATTCAAGCATAACGAGTACATGCTTGTTAAACAACATGTTAACTATTCAATTCAAGTTTACACTCGGCAAATAGCAATAAGTGCCATTTATTCGATCATTTTCATCAGAAAGCTCGAGTTCCTCAAGGACACCAAAAAAACACTTACATTTAAAATAATTAGCTAGAAAAGTCAAATAATTTGGCTAAAAAAGTTATCATCGGAGTATCGAAAGGAAGTGAATGAATTTAAAATAAATCTTGATGAAAAAACTGGTTAATCTTGTCTAAAAATTCAACCTTTACTCAACGATAAGTTATATAATTTTATTTCTCAAATAAAAATTGAAAATGTAACCACAGATAGTATAATCCGAATATAATTTAATCAAAATTCGCGCATGGCATTCCGACTGATGATTTCATTTTATTTTTTTTTACCGACCGATTGGTTGGGATATAAAAATCGCCATTTCTTCAAGCTCACTTACCTTTTTAAGAGAACAAGAGCAATTAGTACATAAAAGTTGGAATATAGCAAAGAGATTTGTTGATGCGTTAATCTGGAAGGCGCTTAGCTGGGAATTGTGGAAACCTTACCTGCAATTAGAAAAAACCAAGTTAATCGATTGCTAACTATAAAATCGTACTTAATAAAAAATTGCCGCAATCTATAACAGATCACTGGAGGATAATTAGAGTAAAATGTTACAGTATTAAAAAGTTAACATGTCTGATATTTTATATGAGTGGAACAGCAATAAACTCCAAATGGAATGCACGCAATAGTTGATCTTTCTAGAAATTTTGTAGCTAGAAGATATAATGCACTAAATCGTATATCTTACTAAGATCGTAAAGGTTAAGAACGAGTTCTAAAATGTACGTTGGCGAAGAAGACCGTCGCATTCCATCAGACGAATTTTGTATCTTGGTTATTGAAAAACCTCTCGGGAATATTTAACTTGGAAAAAATGTGAATATTTACTGTCTTTGACAAAAACCAAAATTATAAATAATTTATCGAAAGATTCCACAAACAAAAATATTTTTATGGCAAAACCGTTATCATTTAGAATTATCGCACATATGTTAATCACTTACAAAGTTTCTTGCAAACTTTAGAGCGTTTCTGGAGTGCCATATAAGTATTTCATTACAAGTCTGATTTATACTCTGATTTTACTGAAGTGCATATAATTTTCAGAAATGTCACCGCAATTAAAACATATTACAGCCACTAAATCATACCGCGCTTATTAATGGTTGCTGTTTAATGAGTTTTAAATTTTTAGTCCAAATTTCCATTATTTTGCAAAATTTGGACACACGACTTTTTCATCCCCTGATTTACAGCATCCGAATCAATTCGGATTTAAAAAGATGCAAATATATTGATTAATTCAGCGTAAGAAATATAAAAAGCCAACAATAATAATTAAAAAGTTAACGAGTAGTACAGTAAGTAGTAGAGAAATTTATGAAATCATCAGAGAATAAATTTCCTTTGAGAAATCATAAAATTATTAAACTGGAAAGAAAAATAAAATTAAACGGTGGTATTTTTTATTCACCTCCGAAAAAGTAAGTTACTTATTAAGATAAAGGGTTGCTTTGTCAATTAAATTCCTTCCATGAAATTCATATCAAGCTTTTATTACACTCAAAATACCACAGCCCGGAAACCACGCTCCATTACCAAACTGAGCACTGAAAATACAATTACGGTTAATATTGTGGGTCGTAATAATTCTTATTGTAAGTTTTGAACAATTAATTTATAAAGAAACCGAAAACGCACAAATTGGTATAATTTTATAATTAAGAAACTTAAGCAGAACTTCTCCATTATTACATTTTTAGAACCTCTGGTATGATCAATAAAGGTTATTTCAGTTGTTCATTAAATTATGTAGATTTATATTGGGTCTGCTACGAGGAGATTCCAATAAGAAATTTGTTTGTTTTATGTGTATGTTTGGTGATAAGAAAAATTAATTTTAATGTCAAATTGAAATATGAACCCATTTATCCCATACATTACTTTTTTCTCATCTTTATTGTAACCAGCAATATTTATTGGCTCAATAAATGGAGTTATGCTGTTTCGTCAAAGTACAACAGCATCATTTCTTAAGCCAAAGTCGCTAATGATTCGAGACAGCTAGAATGGACACCAAAGTTTGGCAACCGAGCAGACCGTATTGGATAGTTATCATATTTGCTTATCCTTAAATCCAATGCGAAGGCGATTGTTTTGCCTTGGTAATTTTCCAGTTGAATAATAAAGCAAATATCGCAATCGAATTGTATAAAAGTTAATTTTAAAAATTCACGAAGGATCTTATCTTTTTCCTTATACTATTTAAATATCTAGTGAAAACGACGCCAAACGTGTGGGAGGTATATATAATTTATGTATGATGCCCAAGCACATATAACCTATACACACATGTGCCAACAGCAAAGGTGAAATATTTTATTAGTAGACAGAACTTTAGATCCTGCAGTCTAAATTTTATTATTTATAACTTTATATTTACTTACACTTTATTAATTTATGGCGATTCCTCTTACAATAAAAAACCAGGACTAAATACCCAAACGATCAAAGAAAATACCTAAAGCTATTTAAAAAAATTTTGCAAATACTTCGCGAGCAATCTCTCTTGGAAACTCAAAATCCAATAATTTTAAGTAAATTTTGAAAGATTTGTCGTATAACTAATGGAATCGCTTCTGTTGCCGGTTAGTGTGATTAATCACATGGATTGAAATTAACAAGTCATGATTGTAAAATGAACAATAAAATTCGTTTTATAAATTATTACTTCCTAAGTTTTCAACAGCAATGTTTTTAAGGAAAACATCATTGTAAAACAATTCAATTTTATTTAGGTGCCTCGATTAATGAAAAATAAAATTTCCGGCGAGCTTTACGTACTTCTGTCACAATACACTATTTTTGACTTGATTTTTTTATTTTAACATTTAATTTTAAGTTTTGTAAAATAGCAATTAATTGAATGACAAGAATGAAATAAAATTTTTAAATTCATATAGAAATAGAAGAAAGGAATATATCATCTATAAACATATACTTTTTATTCTATAACACCAAATCCTCAGCAATTAGTTGAAAAAAGAACAAACGGATTCATAAGAATATAATATACAATTAAGTTTTTATGTTATTTTAGAATTTAAAAAAATGCACAAATTTTTACTAATAAATTATATTTAATATTTTAATTATTTAATTATTCCTAACTTGATGAAAGTATTTATTTATATTAATGCTTTAATAAGAACAAGTTAAATAAATATGGCATCATTCTTATGAAAACATTCATACAAATAAAAAATCATCAAGTTAAACATAATTAATCTTTAATATTATTATGTATTTTTATTATGTATTATTATTATGTTATTGTAATTACATAAAAAATAAATATTAGTAAAGTTCCTAGGGCAAAAAATTTCGAAAGCCCCCCAAACTGTTATAAATTTGCGTTAGTTAGTAAGTTAACAAAATAATTAATTTATTAAAATAAATTTTTAATTTGTAGTTAACTCCATGTTCATTTAATTAATTTGTTCTTATTAAAATATCTTTATATTATGGTAATATTGTAATAATTTAATACATTTAAATAATATATTATTATTAACCTATTATTACAGTGTAGCAAAAACTATATTTTGCATTTTTATTCATTGAAAGTTATTAATCTTAAAAATCCACCCAGATCCTGAGAGCAGGGAATCTAAACAATAACAGATTACATAAAAAACCCTTGGTATATTTCGGAAAGCTTTTTAGTCTCGTGTCAAAATTGTGGAATTGTTGCTAATACTGGGTGGTATTCCATACTTAACTGCATAATCAAAAAATTAAGCCGGACAACCACCTCAATCACGAAATATAAAATCAACAAAATAACTTATTCAGGGGTCCAGAGACCGACCGATTGTTTAGTAATCATGTAAATTAAAATAATTGAAAATGCATGTTAGATTACATTTTCAGCAGGAAAAATGAGAACCAAAGCTTTACAAATTTTTTCATAATTTAATAAAAATATGTAAGTTTTCTGTTCTATCCTGAGATTTTATCAAAGCAACGAGGGCGATAGGGAGCAGCTACCCTAAGATTCACAATATTATATAGACCTGAATTTTTAACTATGTTGGAAAAGAAAGAAACCCCCTCCCCCCATTCTAAATACCAATACCCAAATGTCCTAAATCGAGAAATTGTATTTGCTGTTTGGCTGGAAACAAATTTCTAAAATTATAATATTTAAAAATTTAATTGGATGCGAAAAATCATACTTTGCAGCACTTTTATATTTAAATTATTTTTTCATGATTTTTCTGTTATTTTAAAAACGGATCATATGAAAAACAATAATTACATTAGGTCTACTCAACTCAAAACTATGGTAAAAAATAAATAATATAATTTTAAATATTTTAGAATTTAAAAGTTTGTACAAGATTGTTAAAACATAGTAGAACATTTTTCAAAAACGATATAATATGATGGAACTAACAATTTTATGTCTTAACTTTTAGCTAACTCATCAATATACCAGGTTAGCCGACGGACGGCTCGCTGTTAACGTCGAATGCTTTATGTTAAGTGAGGTAAAAACTGTATCGATAATTTTGAAAAATAAAATATATTGCAACGTTGCTTAATTTTTACCGACGTATTGACTTGTTTTATTGCCTATATATTTACAGAAACTTTTGCGGGCATCCAAAAGTACAGTAAATATTCGGAAAATAAAGGGAAAAGAGAGAAAAGTTGGAAGATATGTATAACAAAAATAGGAACGGATGTAAAAATTCTGCAGAGAAAAATTATAGCGAAATAGTCTGCTCTAGAAAGCAAGATTCTCAACGAGACGTGTTTAATAAAAAAAATAAATCATCCATTGTAAATATTTTGAGGATTTGAGGGCATATTCGTAAATTTAATAATTCGCATTTCATTATATGTATTTATGAATTCCATTCACTTTCAGCATACAGTAGTGGTTCGAAAACAGGATACGGATTTTTACTTTTTGGAAAAATAAAAGTGACATAATCGCCGGTTGTACAGATATAATTTGAAACACCCTAATAAGTAGCCACATATTCTCGTATCTCAAATATCAAAATAAACCGGTAATCATCACCTTGCAAGTGCAGCAATTTAATTTTGGAATTTAAAACCTATGCTATGCTTGTATTCTTAAGCATGCGTTCAATATTCACTACCAATAAGTCAAAAATGAGTCAGAAAATTAAACGCGACACGCATTTAATCAGAATAGTTTAACACTCAATCAAATGTTAATATAATCGGCTGTAAATGCTACTTACATTTGATGGTAGCCATAAAACTGACCTACTCAATGCTATGTTTACTTTGAAATACACCATTAATTCTAAGTACTCATTAATTTTACGAATTGTTATTTGTACCCCACTTAACAAAATTTTATTAGCCGCTACATCAAAAAATTATATTCGAACCCGATTACTTACATAAAACGTTTTTTTATGATTTAAAAAAATCGTGTTACAATTTAGAAGCAATAAAAATTCACATCCTATGTAAAAATGAGTCTAAAAATATTAGGAAAAATTTACAGGTGCTCATGTAAAACCCATAAAAACGCCATTTATCGCGACAATAACACCGAGTCCGGTGTGTTCGTAGATTTGGACCGGGCGGGGGCGCCTCCCAGGCAGTAAATTTTCCACCCTCGGTTCTACACACACATGGACCCTCACGTGGTCACTCCTCAATTAGACTATTTGCTTTACATTCATTACGGAAGCTACGAGGATTTTACTAACTGTCGAATTTATTGCGAGATTTGTCGTAGAAAATACATCCACGAGAGAAATATTGTTTATATTTTGGCAGTTTGAATCCGCGTATTTAAAACCGCTTAAATATGATTTAATGTTCCTCCCTTTTAATTACACCTGTAAATGTATCCGATCATTTTTCCGACGATTCTTATACCTACCTCACAAAACGTAATATTCCGCATTCGCCAAAATAATCCTTAAAAAAACTCTCAATCATTCCATACTTCACAAAAAAGAACCACCGCTTATTCGAACTATTATACAACTAAACTGATTTGGTCGTAGCAAATATCAATAGGTTTACAAAATAACCTTGTGTTAAATGACCACTACCCAAGTGAACTATCCGACGTTCAATTTTCCTAATCAGCAAAACTTATTTTACGTTAATCCCTCCGTCATTTTCTAAACAACTACCCGACGTTAATTAGATAAAGACGCAATTATCCATACAGACATTCTGGTTGTTTTAAGCTTTCTATCGGCACCGCGTTGTGGCCAATAGATTATTTCTTAGCCCCATAGTATTATAATGGTTTTTCAGAAACCACACCTTTAATTTCAGAAAAAAAGTTGTTCATTTTTAAATTATCAAATTAAAAATTGCAGACCAAAAATCTTTTCGAGGCTTTTGAAATACACACACAATTACCGCTTTTTTGTGGGACGCCTTCGAGCATGACGAATTTCAAAAAAACAGCTAATGTAACTAAATGTCCTTGGGCTTCTTTAGGTACAAAATAACTAAAAAATAACAGAAGATCGTAAATAATGTTTTATTTTGGGTATTGTGCACTGCATTGTCAATCGCCGACTGCAATTGAGAAGGCCAACTTTTGAACTAATTTTATGGTAAGTATAGAGGAAGCAGTGCTAATTGTTATGGTCAAAAAATGGTCAAGGCTTCAATTTTTCCCTTTTTTAAAAGTAGGGTAGAAGTGTGTTTTTTTATGACGCCACAAAAAAATTTCAGAAGTTCTCACAACACAAATGACAATCTTGGTCTGTGCATGTTAAAAACTTTCTCTAATTAGATAAATTACCATGGAACGCCCACCGCTGATAAGAATTAATTTTTAGTTTAATTATATAAATTCTGATTTAGATAAATTACTGTCTGACCTAATATTGATAAATAATTATTTATACATGTACACATTCTGGACATTAACCTATCAATTATACCAATCCATTGTACAATATATGTGAAAAGCTATAGGATGAAATTTGGTAAACAAACGAATAGAAGTGATTGCGGGTTCGAAACTCACAGCATCTTCAGCATTTTAGGCAAGTTAATGACCATAGCGATTAAATACAAGTTATTATTAAAAACAAAGTATTAACATATTTCTGCATAATCGGATTCATTTTTCAAGAAGTATAAACAATTTTAAAATATTTCAATTAATATGTTTTGATGAAGCTACTAAAGGTTATCCACTGTAAATTTTTAAACCTCGCTATTTGAATAAACAGAGATAACTTGACATTATAACATAAAATAGAAATTTAAAAATTAGCAAGCTAAGGAAATACAATGCTCAGTTCAGCAAATTCTATTTTGAATTTAGAATTTACACTACGCTCCATTTTTATAAATTGATAAAATCAGCCAGCCAGGGGTCACACCAAGCCACCGCTACGAGACTGCATTGATTACTTCTAAATTCAAAAAATAACTGATAATGCAATTTTATAGTACAGGATAATGATGAAATTTTATTCTGTCGTTAATAGAGATTCCAAAGACACCAGAAGCATTTTAAAAAATTTAATAAACCAGGAAATATTTTGACATAAAAAGTTTGATATCGCAGAGAATTTTTTTATGTTTCTTACAAAAATATGCCGAAATACATAAAAAGTGTAAGCATTGCCCTATTTTAAACTAATGCTTATGGTGTTTTTGCAAACAGTGGCGTATCTTGTTGAAGCGTAACTCGGAGTCCAAAACATAAGCGAGAAATTAACAAAATAATTTGCACGTTCTTATGATAACCATCAATATTATACGTGTATCGCTTCATTGGAGCTCATAAACGATAAGAAAGCAGTTATTATATATAAGCGGTTAACAAAGCGGATTTAACCCCTCATAAAATAAAATAAAATACAATAAAATGGTAAAATAAACGTAATTATAAACTTTGCACAAAGAACAAATATTTTAGTTGGGTTAATTTACCCAAACAGAATTTTTTGTTGTTACAGCAAAATATGCTTTGCTACAAAAAATATTTCTTGGATCAACTAATGTTTTTGAATTGTAATAAGGAAAAGAACGATTTACATTCTAAATAAAATATTTTCCAATCATTGGAAATAATTTACATTGTTTAAGTTGTTAATTGGCACTAACGCAATCAAAAAACTGCATAACCGCCTAATGATTGTGGGAGTTTATGAAACTTTCAATTAATTCATTCGCAATACAAATTGAGGATACTGAACAGACAAGCACGTAAGAACAAATACAACTGCAAGGATTTTTAGACATAGCAAACTTTTATGGTAGATTTAATTGCATAAGCAGAAAAAGCATTTTAAATAAAATTTGTGCAGTTTTTGGTTGACTCTCCTGGTGCCTGCCTAGAGGGGACCTACAGTTTACTATAGATTCCAAACTATATAGTAATATGGTTTCTTCTTCTCTCTCACTCTGTGTTTCTTCAATCGTATGGGGCATTTTACCCTACCTTGATTAGAATTAATTCATCATTAATATCAAACGATTTTCACTCCAGCTCAAATCCATTCTTTTTGCCAAAAATTTGCATGCCAATCCGTGACTCCCGTTCTTCTTCTGATCTCTTGATTTCTTATTTTTCAGCCGTATTGTTAGCGTAGCGGTTAAAGTGTGTTCATATAACATCAGTGGACCAACCTTTTAAGATTTCTTTTCTACTGTCCATGATGGACTGATAGCTATTAATTTAAGAATAATAGAATTTTTCCAAAATGTTTCTGCCTCTTCTCTCCATGACAATATTCTTATACCTTGCGCATAGATGAATTATTGAAGTTCTTCTTGGTGACTTTATTATTATATTTAAATTATTGGTTTCAACTTGATGCAAAAAATATTAAGCCTTGTCTAAGGCCCTCATAATTTGTTTAGCTTCGGGCCCCGAAAAAGCTAAATCCGCATTAAAGATGTAATACTTAACAGTATAATAATAAATTACCGAAACCGGTTGATATTTTTACCATATGTTTTTACTCCCAATATTTAAATTTCTTTTAGGTGTACGGTATTATCCTGGTTGCTATAATTTCCAAATTATTTTTAAAACTCAGAGTTCTTACATTTGGGCTATAAAACACTGGCTTCCAACCAAACCTGCCCCTAACGATAAGAAAATATTGTTTAATCTGATACAAAACTGATTGATTTCATAAGTTCTTTTTTGAGAAAATAGAATTTTGTTGTAGCAACACATTTATTGCTACGTCAAAATTTTTATATAGTATAGTGGCATGAAAGTGCGGTCTTTAGGCCGCACAACCCCGGCAATTTAGCAATATTACGCATCATGCCATTTTTAAGATTATATTTTATGATTTATGATACTACGTTTTATGTAAACAGTTATCCAAATTAACATCTGATACGATGGCAGGACAGTGATAGAACAGTTCGGTCTAATTTGAGGGAATAAGGATCCTATTTTCTGGCTAAATCATCACCGCCGTAGTTTGAATTCCACGTTAAACTGCAGGTCTTTGTCATTCGACCTGGCAAGTTTATCCTGATTCATCATATCTTACATCCAATTTAAACAATTTCCTTTGGCGTGATAACTTGGAACTGCCGTGAGATTTTTAAACCTAGATATTTAAATCAGTTTAATGGTGTTTCGATAGTCTGAATTGATGGTGTCAAGTAAAGTTTCTAGTAGCTTGCACGAGCACTGCGTGTCGCTGCTGAAATGATGTTGCTGCAAAAGTTTAACCGGGGGTTAATCCCATGTGAACTTTGGTTTTAATAACAATACCATCTGGTTTATGTGGGTACACGTTTCTTGCTAAATGTTAAGGACAGCATTAATATTATCATCGTCCAGCGGTTCGACACTCGGAGCATATTTTTTCGAGGTTTATCGGATTTATATGTGACGACGCGCTAATATAGAGACACGTAGGCCTAATTTAAAAATAAAATGTTGATGTATAAGGAAGCACTAAATCATGTATTGCAAATATTTACATAAATTACTTTAAGCGACTGCTCATTCGCTAATTGAACACAGAATTATTGTATGTAAATTAGCGCAATTTTAAATCGCAGTCATTCAGTTTATACCAAAACTTCAAGCTTGTAAGTGTTATAGAAAACATTTAAGAAACTTCGGGTCGTCAATACCCATAAAGTACGGTAATTTAGTCCCCTCGCACATTTTTATAAACCACGAAAATTGTTAAGAAATTACAAAAGGGGTGAAAATAATCGTGTTATATTCGCTTTACAAATTTATTTTGTTCACAACTCAAAATTATTTTATGGCGTTACGAAACGGTTTAAACACTTTGAAAAATCCAAAATAAAATATTAAATTGGAAACCATTAATTAAACAACTTCGATTGGTTGGTTTCGAACATTTATTCCTCCTCAGAGGATATTTAACTGCGAAGTTAGCAGGGAAGATCGTAATTAGCGCGCTTAAAATTTGAACTTGTTTGTTTTGTGTTTAACTTTTGAATGTAATTTTTTGTTACATTTGCACATTAGACGCAACATTTATAACTTGTTTTAACTTTATATAATTTATCATAACTGTAAACCACTACGTACTTTTACTTGATAGACATGCTCACACATTTTCCTTATATCTCCCTTAGGTAAGATTCTTACACGCTAATGCTTTCATACTGCAGCAAACTTGGAATATTATTTTCTACGCAAAGAGAAATAACAAAGTTAAAAAAATTTAAAACTAATTTATATGATGTGGTACTCTCTAATAAAGTTGTTCATTAATTTATAGTTGTATTCAACACACCCATTTGAAAACAAAACGATTTAATTTGCAAAGGCTACCAATTTTATAATTTATTAAGCATTTATTTATATTTCGTTAATGATACCGAAATTTATAGACACAAACAAAGCAGGTACGAAATAGTGAAAGGAAATAATGTTCCTATTAGATATTAAGTTTGGGCGTGCCGATGGATAGGAAAAATGATGAAATAAAATTTGACTAAATGTTAAATCAGAAAATCAGTGTAACATCTCTATATGTCGGAAAGACCACAGTGTTGAAGTAATAGCGCATTTACCCCTCGTAAAATCCAGTAGAAGTGTGTAATGCACGAGCCGTCACATAAAGTTAACCTTAGTACTAAGCTTAAGCGGCGACAAACATCTTTTGCTTTGCACTGTGTGTATCCAACAAAGATGGAAAGCATCATAAGCGTCAAACCGTGGTGTCATAAAGTTAAAGCCAAAAGGCTGGAAGATACCGGCGCTGAAGTGATCTACGACGCGCACATTAAGCTAGGTGTCCTGGCGCGATAAGAAACTCCTAATTACCGCGTTTAAAGGGGAGGTCTATTCTTCAGACCGAAAGAGTTTGACTATTGCTACAATTGTCCCGCAAGTTGAGAGAATTGGCTGGTAATAGACTGTTTACCAGCGCTCAGTGGGTCGTAATTTCCACTCATTTGTGTAGAAATGGTCGCGTTATTATTACGGTTATGGTTATTGGCCACCTGTTTAGTAACTGATGGACATTTATATTGATCGTTTCAACACATTCAGAAACTACCCGAGAATTAATCTAATAACAATTACATTCTAACTCCATATAATGGCTTTTTATTTATCGAAAACTCAATATCGAAGGCAAATGAAAAACATGTTAGTTATGCGGTGCCGATGGTTATCGTCCAAATGAGACTAAATAAAAGTTAAACAGTGCTCTTCGCAATAATTTGAGACCGTTTATTATTACGAGAAAATAAAGCCATTGAAGCAGGTTAACTCAGCTGAAACATTGGCAGTCTACGAGAACACGGCGGGCAAATTTATGGGTTATATTATAATTATAGGGAAACGCATTCAGCGCATATGCCGCATGTATAATATAAGTAATTATTTATTACGGCTAAATATTTTGCTCAAAGCCATCTACATGTTTTTCCTTATCAGATAACATCGTTTCGACATCCACATCACGAATTTAAGGAAGATCCATTCGGGAAAGTCAATTGTTTTAGTTACAATTTCACGTCGGCCACATTTCCAACCCTTCCAAAATGTTTTGACATTTATCACCTTTTTAATTAATGTGACACCCACAACTGGTGTTGCCCTTAAATCAAACGCACGGAATAGTTTATCATTTTTTAATTACTCTTCGTGACTTATTCGTACCAATTTATAAAATTGTAAATATTTATTGTCAATTAAACATTTATGGTTAATAAGCGTTCCTAATTGAGAATGGCTCATCAATCGTCAATAACTGTCAATTATGAAATATCTTGTGTATTAAGTATTGGGGAAGGACATAATCCGGTATTTAACAATGGGAAGTAATATAACAAGCACTCACCTTTCAGATCCGAAGCGAGTTCCGGAGCTTAGGATGAACCGGATATACCCCGGAAGCTTTAGGCCATCGGTCACTGGAGAGAGTAGCGTGTGTGAAGGTCTACCTTCCAAAACATTGGAAGAACTTAACGTTTGTTGTGTTGCACGACGTATGACAATTGACAATAGTTAAGAATAAGAGAGAAAAAGGTCAACTCTTCCGGACATGTGATATCATTGATAGCGCGCTACTGCCTTGTCTGATTGCTTTACGTGAGTTAAGTGTTGGAGAATGCTTTACGGCTGACACGCTGTGCGCTCCGCCCGATCAGTGGCGACGCAAAGGGGGGCAATTTCAGTTTATGGGCGGACCAATATAGTACTGATCTTGCTCTAGTGCGTGCACTAAAATGTTCCTAACAAGGACGGCATATAAAGGGGACGCAAGATAATGGTTGACGCTCCCCGCTAACCATTCTTTATGTACGTCTCTCTCGTTCGCACCCAATTTATGAGTTCACCTTCTTCGTCCGACACGCGTCGCAGCAGCGTCGTTGACGTAATACACACACGTGACTGTGGTCAGTATCCAATCCTAGTTTAGGCGCCAACTTAAATTGAGTTAAAAGTTGATCAACTTGCAAATAGTGTGTGTATCGCATCATACGAACAATTTAAATACATAATAAGAACAATTTGTCCATATGCAACATTCATTGTGAACTCGCTTCGTTAAAACGACCCCAAAACTTCTTCATAATTCATAACTTCATAATCAAGCTACGCAACGTGATGAACAAAAAATTGACCTGCACGTTTATGCGGTGCTGTTTTTAAAAGGTAAAATACCTAATGACAAATTTCTACAATTTAAAGTAACAATAGATCTCAATTGATGATCCAATAAAACATGAATGAATAACCGCGGCCATTAATCCTGATAAAAAGTGGTGCAGTATTTTTTCGGTGGGTTTCAACTCGAATATCTCAATTCCACAGCAAGTGCTGCATATGTGGTGCTTCGCTGTAATTGCATGTTAGCATCCAGTTTTGTTCGACTTCATATTCATCACAGTGGCGTTCCAAGCCGAGAATATAACTCGGTCAGAATATAATGTCCGATTAATACTTTATAATCCAAAAATTCATAACAAATTTATTCAGCTCTAGAAACCGCAATTTAAAGATGGTACGTTTTAAAGCTAACGAGGATTAAGTTAAGTAATGTACAAAAATTACAGATGAAGTTCTTGGACATTAGTCAGGTGTATCCATATGGAACTCCCCTATCTAGCAAGAATGAATAATTAGGTAGGCGCTTATATTACAATATGATGGTTTCGTGTTATAAAATTTTTTTTTCTTATCTTGAACCCCCATTATTGTTCAGTCATGGTTGTAGTGTTGCTCACTATTGCAAATGGCCATATGTTCACCACTAGGAAAACCAAGTCCCATTCCTAGAACCCAGTAAACCATGAGAGCCCGCATTCAATAAAAAAAATTATATTTTTAATCAGCATAAAAAAAGGGGTTAGACGAGTTAAACAATGCCAAATATAAAATATGCATTTTTGTGGAAACAAAGGGATTGGCAGTAATTATGACAATGTAGAACCAACCCACAATAGATAACAGAAATAAAAAAAAAAATTAACGAAACTAAAGCTTCCCCAACTTTGTTCTTCCTGTTCTTCAGTTCCAGGTTAAACCAAAAAATTTAAGTTAACCAATTATATTTCATAAAAAAGCAGATTTTCAACGTATTTCATTGGTTAACCTAGCTTTTTTGGTTTCATTTTTCTTTTTATCAGTAGCTATCCATTTTTTTTTCCTTTAAGGGTTCTGTTCACAATCTTTTAAGTTTCTCCTGAGGGGCAACGGTGTGGTACGAGGTAAAAATTTGTATGCTTATAGGAGTTGCTTAAAACTAAACAGGATGAAATTAAGTATCACATACGTTTAGTAAAATCGCATTTGTATAAAAGAAGACAGAAGTATTCAAATATGAGCGTTAAAGTGCAAACTTTCTTTGTTTTAATTTATTAGCTTTCTATAGCCCTGATTGGTGTGAGAAATTCATTCGTTGGTTAAGGGTATGACAACCTTAGAAATGACACACGTCACTCAACTCCATGTGGACTAAAAGTAAAAATCCATATTGACCGTTTAGGAGGGTACAATTTTATATTAGTATTGTGGAGCTTCATTATTATTGATTCAATATTCCGTGAAAACAACGTATTTCAAACAGCTTACGTTAAATTTTAAACCTGCGACGTCACACATCGTTTACGCGGCAAATATATAATTTCAATTTGATTATGAAATTACTTCGTGGGATTACAACAAATTTTGTTTTCTGATATTTTGATTATAATGGTCACTTAATTACCCACCTGTAACTTTGTAAAAACTGTGAAACACCTATTTAAGTTTGAAAAGAGCAGAAAGAAATATAATTTTATTTTGTATAAATTTATTTATAGTAGTACAATATAAAACAAACTACACCTAGAGTACATAAAATTAATATTATCTGTCTAAATTTCGTATCGGCATTTTCCTGATATGTCGAGGATCTATGATTTCAGGCAAGAGGCAATTAAAATAAAACGATTTTAATTTTTCTTCCATTTGTGTCTCCCAAAACTGCGCATCACGTTCGATCTAAAATATGGGTTAGGTTAATATTGCAAAATAATAATAAAAATGGCATACTACAACCTTTTGAATTTTTATATCTAAAGGAGTCCACACAACAAAATAGCAAAATTTTTTATTTGTTATTTGTAATTGACCCTGCACCTGATACATGTATTCATGAGTTGGTTTCAAAATTAATTTGTTATCACGCATAACAGCAAATTTAATTTTCTTTGCATTTATGGCCTCTTCAACAGTTAATTTTGAAGCAACAAAGGGACATTTTACCTCCACTATACTGTCAAAAACATCGTTTGTAATGAGACCATCCGGACTTGCACCAAGAAAACTGTATTTGTGATCAATAAATAGTCCGCATTTCTGAACTTCCAATTTTGTCAACTCTGTAAACTGCTCTATTGCTTTCAGCTCATGCTCTATCCCATAACGAGTTGCAGCGTTCCCAAAAAATTCTTTATACAATAAAGCTTCAACGGTTTTTGCACAAGAGGTTTTTGGTCGCAATTTACAAATTTTTCCAAAAGACGATGCGGTAAGTCTATAAATGCGCTCTTGTTTCCAAATTGGATTGCTGCTTTGACCACGAGTAGAAACTTCCAATTGAGCTATTTCTTCTCGAGTTTTATTTAATTTACTTAAATGAACTTCCTTCCTTTCATTAAATAATCGATCCGGTAAATCTGGAATTTCACAAATTCCGTAATCCTGATCAGCCTCTGCCACAATTTTTGTTTTTTGTTTTCTGGACTCCTTGACAAACAGTCTTCTTCTTGCGTAATACTTTTTGTTTGTAACTTGCTTCGCAATAAACTTCTTAGTGTGAAATCCAGGACTTCTGTCAGTGATTGCTTTGTGGATGTTATAATAATATTTTCCACCAGAGTTATACGATAATCCGGCTGCTTCACACCGTGTCTGATACGAACCTTTGAGAGAGAAATTTATCCGCTTCCCTCCAACAAATTTGCATAAAACAGCGTTGTACAATTCTGCTGCATTATTGTCCATATCTAATATTAGACTTGAGGCATGGTGTACTAGTCGGTACATACAGTACATTATATCATCATACAGTCCACATATTTTCATATCTTCTGTTTTATTTTCCTCTTCGGTACCTTCCCTACTACAGAAGTATGCAATTTCAGCACATTTTGAATGCTCACCAAAAACGTGACTTGGAGCATTCAAAAGGTCTTTTTGTAAATTGGATATCTTTTCCGCCACTGTAGTGTTTTCTTCTTTTTTTCTATAACTAATAGCTTTTGTCACCCCTGTTCTTAACCTTTTGATATTATTTTCTAAGCATTTTCTTAAAGCTACTGGTACTACAGAATTTTTTGTACTGGTCCTTTTTTGACTGAGCTCCTTCAATCTTGAGCAGAAATTCCTAAGAAGATGATTTCTACATTCAATTTTCTGCACGAGATTACAGCCATATGGTTTTATGGTCGCCAATTTTTTGGTAACACTGCTATCACCATCTCCAATTAATTTTTGGAATATAATGCCATGCAGTTCAACAGACCTAGCAAATCCTTCGACAATTATATCGGATTCCATTGATGTTGAATTTCCATCCCAATTTTTAAAACACTTATGTGTAATAACCTCCTCACTTTCTGCTTCTGATTTTGAGCATATAGTACAATACTTATTGCGGATTCCTAAATACAATAATTTTCCAGTTGCATGTCCGATGATACAACCCTATAAAAATTATTTTTAAATGCTTATGTAACTTCCCATGCCAAAATCTAGACTTACCACCCCAGAAGATGCATTGTAGTTGACTTTATAAGATCTTTTGCACCATGCACCATCAGCAATGACCGTAATCAGTGGTGTACCATGTTCGTCTATAAGCCCTGCTTCGCGAGCAAGGCGAGATTCTTCTATACCAGCTTTTTTCATGGAGGCCCAGGCAGTTTTCCGAATCACATCAGCAATATGATCACTAGTGGAAAGGTATTTGTGATTACTCATTGTAGGAATATCCATTGCGGCATGGGTTTCCGCCATTTGTGAATATCCGTTCCCGGTGGATATACAACCAAGAACAGCTGAATCATTTGCAGACATTTTATTGCTAGTGGGTTCATCGGAATAAATTTCTCGGGTAATGTTGCATACGCTACATTTCAATATAAAGGTACTGTCCAGTCCTGTTCTTTTTTCTGACACTAAATGCATATTTGAAACATTACATGCAAATGGCTCATGACAACCTATATCGGACAATAGTTGTTGAAACAAATATTTAATGTTGACTATACGCCTTCCAGAAATTGTCTCATCTTTTTTCAATGTAGCAAATTCGTTTGGCTCGTGCCTTTCAATTTCATAATCCATGGCGTCTTCAATTTGACTAATTTTGCTGCTTGAAGGAGATTGAGTTTTCGAATTCGATTGCAATTCCATGTTCGGTAAGATCGAAGAAACTACAACCTGTTCGATTGGAAGTTGTTCTACGACAGTTGTTGTACTGGAAAAGTAATTTTTAAAATGTTTAATTTTTATTACCTTATTAAGTAATTTATTTACATTATTACTATTATGTAAGTAGAAATCAAAAATGAACCGGATGTATATTTTACACTTACCAGAAATCTGTATTGGCTGCTTTGTTTAATTTGCCTTTTCGAACCCTTACAAAGTACATTATTTAGATTTCAATTATTAAAATTATTTTGCGATTCTATACTTACAGCTTTAACTTATTTTTCATACTCTTTCTTTTAATAGAACAAGACATATTTTTATTTTTTAAACGGTTAGGTCGGCCCATAATTACGATATCTTAAAAATCTTAAAAAATTATTGTGAAAAAATAAAGCAAAATTATACTAACACAAAACTACATAATAATAATAGCTATACTTACTAAATTTGTATAATAAATAATTGAATTATTTTCACAAAATAAAATTTTTTAGAGCTCTAAGAAGAACTGATTCTCCAAACTTTTAAAACACAAGACTAGATCAAATTTTCAGAAATCTGACTTTGGCAGAAACAAAGACACTCCTGCAAAACATGTGTGGTAGGCTGGTAGGCAGGACTACTAAAATGCAGTTGTCAAACTAAAGATTCACATATGCATCTGCAAATTAGTCAAATGAACTTACCGGTCGACTACTTTGCATATACAAACGTCACAGTAAATACTGAACAAGATTAAATGCTGATACCTTGCACATTTGGTTAGTTTACTGGGTGAAAATAAATGCATTTAATTCAACTTTGTTCGCTAAAATTTTAGTTAACACTATGCCTTCAAAATAGTGCTTTTCTCATCAAACCAAATTTTAAATTAAATTTTTAAAAAAGTTTCTCTATTGTACACATATTGTGACATTGCGCTAAAGCAACTAAATTGCAAAAAAAAATTTTTTTAAAGCTTTAATTATGACTTAAAAAACGTTAAAATAGAACAACTTCTGGATCTCATAATTATATTTCTCGCTGTAAAATTAAAAATTTTTATCTTTGGCGCAAAAGATAAACCTTTTCTTCATTAATTTGTGTTTACAAAAAGGTTATATTTTTTTTAATAACGCCATGATTCGATATTTCATAGATCACTGCAAATTGCAGCTGAACAGGACCCTTAAGTTAATTATAATTACCGTTAGAGTTGTCAATATCCAACTGACAGCGTAGAAAGGACATCTATCTCAATGAAAAGTATGCAAATAATTTTTATTAACTAAAAAACTTCTCAAATTGCCGTGGGTTGAAACTAAAATCATAACATTTGAAAGATGCAGTGCCGGATTAAGACACTCTGGGGCAAGGGCCTTAAAGCATTTTTGGGCCTCCTAAAGGAGTGGAGAGGGGTGAGACCGCCACGAGCGCAAAAGGAATTAAATAAGTCTTAACTCATAATAATTGTAATAATAATTTCAAATAAATCGGTCCCCTTAACTTGCAGGACCCGGGGCGGTGGACCCCCTGCCACCCCCTAAATTCGCCACTAGAAAGGAGCATGCATTTTGATGCATATTATTCCATTTATGTTTTTTAAGTAGGGATTATTATTTTGTTTGTGCATTTTTACGATTTTATGTTCTTTATTTTCGGGCCCCTCTAGCCATTGGGCTCTAGGCACGCGCCTTATGGTAAAATAGGCCCTGCTAATAAAATAAATAAAATTAAAAACATAGTTATAGTTATCTATCGCCCCCCCCCCCAAATTTATCTATATGTAAAATAAATTTGGAGAGGGTACACTACTCTGGGTGAAGATAAACTAGGGTGCTTGGCAGCGGTGATTTGAAGTTTTCTATAATAAGGCCGACGTTTACAAAAATTCGGGATCAATGTTTAATTCTATTTGTATAAAATCGATTTTAATGAGTTTTTAAATTGTAGGTACAGATTATTAATTCATCAGATTAAAATTCTTGGTTAGAAGCAAAATTTGAAACCGTAGTGTCTACGGGGCCATAACCACGATGTCGTAGAAAATATTATTATACTATCAATGCTATAAAATTTCATGATTTAATATTCCATTGTCCTCCCGCCACTAGTGCTAGGTGTACTGATTCCTGCGAATTTAACTCGAGGAAGTTTTACACTGGTAATTTGACTTTCAGAAAATTTGAATTTCGGGAATTTTTCACTCTCAGTAAACCAAAAATGTGACTCCCGCTGAATTTTTTTTTCAACCAATGGACTTATTTATTAAACTTTCGTAAATATAATAAATAAAATAATCAATACAATAAACAATTCGTAACTACAGTGAATTTCGTAATAAAACTTATTTTCATAAATACAGAGAATTTTTGTTCATTAGTTGAATTTTTTTTTAGGAAAAAAAGATTTACTATTTGACATTATATGACAGTTTTTGGTTCAGTGCAGGACAGGCGCTTCTTCACAATGAAATCATGAAAACTTTGACGCCGCACATTTAAAAAAATATAGTACAAGCTACTCAGCATCATTATCTGAACAAATTAACCTAATTTAACCTAAGATTATACTAACTTAACCCTTTCACCCTTTAAAACCTTTTTAATGTTTTGACTTACCCGCAGGGACGTTGTTCTAAATACTTCCCTTTTGAACTAACATTAATTTTGTTTTTGTATAAAAAATAAATACTTAGATGAAAGCCAATTCAACTGCTTATTCCTATAATATTGGAAGTAAATTAAAAAAAAAAATTTTCAGCCTTATATCAAAGAGTCGAATTGCCAGGAGTCAGGAGGAGTTACTAGGAGTAAACTTAAATTTATTTATTTAATAATTAAAATAATAATAATTATTTATTTAATAAATTTAAAATTTATAAATTAATCAGATAATCTGAAAAAATAGTAAATTATTTCAATTTACTTCCCAAAAATGCACCATTTTGTTTATTAAAATGAAAAACTTAAAAATAACTGTAAATTCCTAAAATATCTGACTTAATACAGTTAATTACTGACCCTGTACTTCCCCAGCACCCTTTGAAGTCATCTTAGGTTTTGTTGGTAAGATTATTTAATTATTTGTTTTTTTTATACAAAATGTATAGTTATAGTTGTTATCTGAGTTTCCGGCAGTGCAACGTTGAATCGTCAAGAAATTTGACTGACTATATCAATTAAAGCCAAAATCGTGATTCCACTTTAGCTGCAAAATCAATAACTATAAATGTTAGTACGTTTTTGCTGACAAACAACACCCTTAAAAAATTCGAGTACCTCAGAATAATGAAAAGGTGAGCGTCATTTGTTAATCTACCAATTATTGAACAGCTGACCCATAATATCCATAAACCCTGACCATCCAAGGTAAACTGTAGGGAAATAAATTGTTAGTGCCATTTTTAATTAAAGATTAACATTGATAGAAAATTGCAGAAGGTACGCTAATGCTTGCGTGCGATCAACTTGAAAACTGCAGCCATAACTTTTAAAGCAGTTAGCATTGGGTGGGAACCATTAGGCATTTAAATAGTGTGTTGACTGCCAACGGGCTCCAGCTAACTTATTGCACAATAATGTATCCACCTGGCCACTAGTTTACTTTATACCTGTTATTATCTCCAAGACAAATTCATAAACGATATCACCTATTCAAATACATTTATCATTAAATTACATGAAATGGGCCTAGTAAATTACAGTTTCTTCAGTCCACATTATAACATTGAAAACGTGTTGTGGTTACATAAATATGCTTCTCGAATAAAATCCAAAGGTGGTTGTTTAAAAATTGCAAAATTATCATCGAACTTGATAAAACTCGACGAGAAAATTTTTCGGCATGTATAATAACAATAAATATCCATTTATATCAATATTTTGGCGAGTGTTTTAACTTGCGCAATGAAATAAAAGTGTTCACGTTGAAATTATGTTTATAGTTAGAGTTTATGTTAAGGGCACACTTGTTGTACTTGCTGGAGAACACCGTAGTGCCCGTGGGATCTCTCTCCGTTTTTGTCTATGTTCTTATACTACATATTCAAGTTTTCTCTTTCTCTCTTACACTGACGATCTTGGGAATTGAGTTTAGTACTTCATAAACTAGAAGCGCACGCGAGCTTCCGAGGTTGAAATCTTAGGTTACAGAAGAGGGCTGTTATGGTGCCGTAAAGACGAGTGATTTGATTTTATGTGTTTCGGTTAAATATAGTTATTGCCCCCTCAATCTAAGTCTTTTCGTTTTAGTTTTTTACAACATCTCTTAATACACTCTTAATTGTTCCACTTTTTGCTACCTAAAACTTTAAATTTTTTTATTTTTCCACCTGTCTGTCGTGGGACCAGATTTAACCACCGCATTTTATCGTCCTATCAGGGTTTCCTCATTATTGTAATTACGAAAAATGCACTATATTTATGTATGCGAAGCTCGTCATCCGATGCATAATTTTATTAATACGCAAATTACCCATTGGCTTCCACAGGTCACTATTAATTGAGATGTCGATGTTCGTACAAGATTTTTAATGCTTCAATTTAGTCAGTACTCGAGCAGACCTTTCTCGAAAAATACAATGCAGTTTTCAAATATTTTAATTTATTTTAAAATGAAAAGAAAATTTTGTCTAAAATTATTTACAAATACAGACTTCCAGCAAAAATAATATCTCTTCTAATTAACCTATTGGCTTCCATAAATTTCTCTTCTAATTCGCTACTTCCAATAGTTTTTGATGCTTGTGCCATTTGCCTCAATAATTCTTCTAAACGTTTCATGCATCTTATAATTGAACCTTCAAATATATCCGTCATTTGACATAATGTGGTAAACGAAGCACCATTGCACCACGCATAAACGACTTCCATTAAGGCAGGTTTGAACTGTTCCACATAAGCATCTTCTTCCAACGGTATTCCAGCCTCCCTGCTAACTTTTGCAACTTTCCTGGCTAAATCCTGCATACGTCGTAATGGTTCCGTTAAATCTTCCTTATTTGTCAACAATGTTTTACTCTTCTCCTCACATACAAAACAACTCAAAAGAGCACAACTCTGTATGGATGTTAAATTTCCAAATACGCCAGCAAAAATCATTTCAGTCAAGAGAATTTCGTCGGAACAGCTTAACTCACAACCAACGCGTCCTTTCAATTGAATAACATCGGAGTTATCACAATAACCCAATCGCTTCAATACACGTTTTCGACGTTTTAATTCATCCAACTGTAAAACTGATTTAGTATCTGCTAAAATTTTAGTTGCAATTTCTAATTCTTTTTCACAAACAATTTTCTTTTCGTATTCTGAATATATGGACTTCAACATTGGATTGTTGTTCAAGGAATGCTCACTCAATTTTTTCTCAAGTTTGCATTTCATATTTGCAATATCTAAAAATTCAGTTTCATTAATTTTCATATCTTCTTGTGGATTGAGCTCAGGTACAGCTCCCAAAAATTGCCTTTTGACTTTGGAAATGATATTCAAGATCGACATTCTATTTTCGACAATCTTTAAATCGTTTGGAAAGCATACTACTATAGAAGATATATTGGTTATCATCGCAGACGAAACGGTTATCACTTCTGCCGTACCGCTCTGATCTTCCCAACAAGCTTTGATGGCAGGATTATTACCATCATTTTCAGGATTAACAGTGGACAAGACATGTAACACAACATTCACTTCAATTTTAGTCGACCCTTCAAGAGGATTAACTTTACCTTTATCTCCACTTTGATTAACTTTGTTAAAGTTCACAATCATACCCCAATCAAATTCTTGTTTATCTACCATAACCTTAACCAAACGTCCAGATTGTAAGAACGGCATCAAATAATTTGGTTTTGTAATATAAGTTCTAAATTTCAAAATAAACGTATCTAATATTTGTTGAAGATTATAGTACGAAGCAATCAACCCTTCATTTTCGATAACATGACTTTTATATTCAGCCAATTTTTGCTGATATTGTTCATACTGAACCGGCAACAACGCTTGATTTTGGAATTGAAAAAATGATCGTTCCAATATATACTCCGGGTTAATGTCTTCAACTCTTAACAAATTCAAAATCATATTGTAAGTCAAATGGAAAGCTGACTTTAGTGTATCTGCTTCCCCTTTGATAATATCTCTTCCGAGACTCGAAGGTACTTTTTCATCCATCATCATAATAACAATTCCTTTACTATCGATACCTCTCCGTCCAGCTCGACCCGACATTTGCACATATTCACCAGGAGTAATAAACCGATATGTGCTTCCATCAAATTTTCTCATACTTGTAAACACCACAGTTCTGGCCGGCATATTTAGACCCATAGAAAACGTTTCGGTAGCAAATAAAACCTTGATTAAGCCTTCCCCAAACATAATTTCGATGGTTTCCTTCAAAATTGGCAACAATCCACCATGGTGCACGCCAATTCCTTTTTGCAATAAAGGCAAAATATTTTTAACCTGTGGTAAAATTTGATCGTCTGCTGATAGAGTTTCTGTAGCGTTTTTAAACACTTCGTCCACTAGTTCTTTCTCTTCGGCGGAATTAAAATTTAGCTTTGAAATTAACATCGCATAAGTTTCACAGATTTTCTTACTAAAACTAAACACAATCACTGGAGAAAAATCGTTATTCATGATTAACTTAATGATTTTAAAAATATCGGTTTGTGTGGAATCTTTTGCAATAATTTTTTTGGAACGATTTTCTGCCCCAAACTGCAATACGGAGATTGCTGTGTTGTAATTATCTTCTTTAAAGGTACCACTTGAGTCGGCAACCATGTGAATGCCTTGACTTCCAGCAGGAAAAACAAAATGTTGGAGTGGTGTGGGTCTGTAATCGGTATAAACAACATGGCAAGGTTGTTGATGTAAGTATGCGATCCATTCTGCAAATTGCCGAGCGTTGGGTATTGTGGCTGATAAAAATACAAAGCGTGCGTTATGAGGTGACAAAATTATACTTTCTTCCCATATCACACCACGCTCCTTATCGCGCATGTAATGAATTTCATCGAAGATAATCCAACCCAATTCTCGAGTACATTCTGAACCCCTATACAGCATATTTCGTAATATTTCTGTTGTCATTACAAGACAGGAAGCTGTTGGATTTATTGAAACGTCACCTGTTATTAATCCTACATCTTTGAATTCCTGACAAAATTCACGATACTTCTGATTTGATAGAGCTTTTATGGGTGTCGTATAAACAACTCTTTGATTTTTTTTTAAAGATAGGGCAATTGCATATTCTGCCACGACGGTTTTTCCAGCCGATGTATGTGCTGAAACGAGGACGGATTGATTATTATCGATGCATAAAATAGATTCCTTTTGAAAGCAATCTAATTGGAACGGATAAGTTTTCGCTGGTTCCGATACATTTGGAACTAAATGAGAGTACTCTTCATTGGGTGGACAAGCAACTTCATGTGAGCAGAATTGTAGAGACTGTAAGTTATGAATAGTAATTCTGTTACGAAATTCGTTAAACGTAAAATCACCACATTTCCATCGTTTTATGTTTGGTACATCGTAGATATCTTCGTCACCTTCTCGTTTTACTCCATTCGTGGATGAACCGTTTGAGTTATACGTCTCTTCAGTGGAGACTATCATTGCACAGTCTTCAGATTCGTCCACTTCATCCAAGCAGCTAAATAATTCATGGATTGACGGTCGTTCCATTATGCTTAAAGTATTTTTAATTGCTAGAAAATGGTCAAAAATTACCAGTTGTCTTAAAATTAGAATTGTTTTCCTTTTATATAAGGCTGGTTGTGGTTGGTATTAGATTATAATGGTGAGGTATCTTTTGGATCATCCTGTATTTTATCTCATCATTCTGAGGTTTAAGTAACCAATCAAAATGCTTTACTTTGTAAATCACTAACCAAGTAGCCTTAGTCCAAAAGTATTCCTCTTTACTCTCACTGACGTTATAATGAGATAGTTAATAATTACAATTGCATGGTTTGGCTAAATTATACACATGAACAATATTTGACATGTGTCAAGCTAGCACCACAACCTCCTCAAATAGAAAAACATAATATAGGTTTGGATATAATAAGATTTGGATTCACTTTTCCCCTGAATTATTTAGCTATTTTTAATTAAAATAATCTGGACCTGAATCTTCAGAGTTATGAAACTGCAAATGACGAACAATATATTATGGAAAGTTGAACAAGTAGAAGAATTTACATACTTTGGAAAAATAGAGGGAAAAGAAGTGCATTTTCAGCCAAATCGGTATTATCTAGTAAGAATATGTAAAGAACAGTAAAAGAAATAATTTTATTGTTGTATCTTTGGCACTTTGTCAAATCCTAAAGCAATAGTATATTACGTGCCGAGGTGGAAAATGCTTCATTACTGCGGAGCGCTAAGTTAGTTGACTGAGGTGCGAAGCGCCGAAGTCAACTGTAAGCGCGACGCTGGAATGAAGCCTGACACCGAGGTATGTATACTATTTTATTCACCATCAGTTTGCAAATAACAAATTATTAGCTTTCCTTGTTGAAATCCAATTCAATTTCATTTATTTAAATAAAAAACAGTTTATCTAGTTGGTATAAAATATAAACAAATTGCTATTTATGTCAAACAAAAAATTTGCTTTGTATTAAACTGGCAATAATTATATTATTGGCAAAGCATTTACAAATTTGTTTCCATTTCTTTATATTTGTGCTTAAGTAATTTTTGATAATAATAAGTAGATTAGATTATAATTATGATGAAAGCTAAGAATTTTCTTGGCACTTGACATAACCTTAACTAGTTTGACACACATATTTTGTTGGTTCCTTTTTGAGCCACCGACAATGCGACATTGCAGGGCGGGAAGTGATCACTTCCCGACCTAAGGTTGGGAAGTAAAACAAACAAGCTTCCTGATTGGTTAGCAGTAAAAGTAAATAATATACTGCTTCCCAACTTATTAAAAGTCAGGAATGTGTCGATTACTAACTGATTGTGAATAAAATAAGATTATTTTCTCCCAGAGCAAAATTTGCAAATAGCTAAAATTCAACCGAAAACTTTCTATTAAAATTTTTTAATGTTAAATCACGTAGTATTTGATATTTAATGGAATTTAAGCAGTAGTAAATTTTTTTCGATCCCCGACCAAGCATACGTGAGAAGAAGTGGAACTGCAAGACTCAATTATTTTTTTAAATATTGTAAATCTATTCATAGGCGTCATTATGAAATTATATCTCTTCCTACGCATATTTTGTCATTGATTCCTGATCTTCTATCTACAACTTCCAAGTTGTGCTACTGGCTTTTGGCCAAAGTAGCAAGAATTGAGGGAATTCCCCTCGTTTATATTTTATTATAAATTACGAACGTGTACAATGAAGGATAATAAAAATTGACAGTATATTGTTCAGTTTTATATTATTAAAATGTGACAAATATAAAAAATTTCATAATTCATTATAATATTTTCATTAATTTTAATCAATGAATCGATAATATTTTTATATCAATTTCAATTCACCCTATGTAGCAGTGTAGGTATAACATGAAACGCTTTGTTCGCCTTACCTTTGTTACGCCCATGAATAAAGCAATAAATCAAAGCGAAAACATATTTCAAACAAAAATTCGTTTTATAATTAAATTCAACTTTTTTCGGCCATTAGTTCTTGTAAATTAGGCGTACAATTAAAATTTCCACAACGTTGTTATTATTATAATTTTTTTAATTATCAATTCGTTCATCCAATATCGTTAGCTGCTTTTATCGATTTGAATTTCAAAATTGTTGGCTTTTCTCTTGCGTTAAATTGAAGAGTTTTTAATTAAACTTATTTCTATTTAATTAAAATATTAATTTTGGGGTAAATAATTTCATATGTTTGAATTTTAATGTTTCGTATAAATTACCGGAATGTAAATAAAGCATAATTTGTACTCCTAGTTTCCTGTGGAAAATAAAGAAAACTTTCGAGGATAAAATGTTACATTTGATTAACAAAACTAGGAGTTAGAAATAAAGGATATTTCCTCTCTTTCGCATATATCATTATTTAATGTTAAACGACAAAAAGAAGACAAATCGAAGTATGGAAGCAAAGAAGCGCTAAAGCAGGCTCAAATAAGAAAAAAACCTCTCATAAATCCTTCTTTCTTTAGTGGGGCTCCAAAGTTGCACAAACTTGGGCTAAGTCCGAACATCGTTCACTTTGAAACATGGCTGCCTGGCTGTCGTCTCCGACGTGGATGCGCATTAATACGAACCAGGATCGAACTAGGACCACAGCACGTGCACCAAGAGTCAAGACGTGTGCTCTCATGTTTGTGTTTAGTTATTTATGTCTTAGCTGAGAAATTGGCCTAAAACACGCAACCTAACTTCCTATACAGTATTCATTTTCAAACGAGCTTTCTCATCAATTTCAATAAATTGGTAATTGAAAGAAATGCAGGATACAACAACTTGGTTCATAAACGCAAATTAAATAACCAAGGAGTGCTTAGATATTAATGACAATCATTCATACGCAGGTATAGGTACATTATTTCTGTCACTTTTCACCTTTTTTTGGCCCAATAAAAAAGAATACCGAAAATAACCCAACAGGTAATTACGATACCCAAATGAAGTAATAAATCATGTAACAGTGTTGCTAGCAACTTCATTTTTTATCTCAATCAATTCATCACGACGATGCGCATGTTCTTCCAACAATATCCTATTAGATAATTCGCAAGGCATCTTTGGCAAAAAACTTTAAAATATTACGTGAGAACAAAATTCTCCGACAAAATAAATTTAAGAATGTCCGACTTAAAATAATCTTAAACTTTTCTTAATAAACTAATAAATTTTTGGATCTAACTCTGAAAAAAAATACAATTTTTTAGGTGGTATAGAAATACTTTATATTCAAATTTTAATTTATGAGATGTCTAGAAAATATTATACAATTCGATATAATGTATAAATTCAAACATTCCTACATCGAGTACACCCTACATAGATCCCGTAAAGGAGTCCGCGTGAGAGAGAGGCTCTGTTCTGACAGAGATGAATGGGTTTCATTTCACGCTGGGTCTCCCGCCCCGCGCCCGACGGCCCCGGATGATTTACTGGGCTACAATGTGGTAACCCATGATTTATAGCTGCCGAATGGCGGGCTCGCGAGTACTGTGTACTTCGAACCCCGGACCATGGGCGGTTTCCACTCTCACACAAGAAGTATTTAGATACACATTATCTAATTTGATAAAGCATTTTTACGAAGGAAACATATTAAATCGTCTCATTTTTTTTCGGGAACGAAAATACGATCGGAGATGAATTTCACTAACGCAGTGGACAACAGCAGGCACAGAGGAGTGACCAGCAGGCGAGCGAAAAAAATCTAATATGTTTTGAGAGGGACAGTGGGAAGAGTTAACGAAATAGGAAACACAACTCATTCTAACGTTTCACGAGTTATAAAGGGCGAGAAATATTACGGATATTGCGAATTATGGCGTTATAATCCGTATTCCAAACTTTATTTCGGACCTTACCGAAATTTTCAACACATGCAAAAATTTTGTTTAATGTTAATCCAGTAACAATTTTTTACATTTCGCCCACTATATCATTTCCTAGTGTCAATAACATTCTTGTGAAGATGCCATAAATAAGGGTGGCCGAGGGTTCTTGTGTCCAAGATGACCTCTGGCTAAGGTATTCACTATAAAAATTCGGAAGTCGTTGCAATATTGCAGCCGCTGAAAACCAAATTTATTGCTATTGTATAGCATTACTCATCCGTTTTGTACACATTTTCCACACGACGATGACATGTTATTAAAGTTATCAAAAAATTTATTACTGATGAACTGACTAAATCAATCAAGAGGAAATACTTTCGATTAATAAGAAGTCCTAAATCTCAAGGCAAATCTTCGGTTATTATAATAAACGTTAACATGCGCCCACTTTTTTTAACTTTCACGAATTTCTTCCGAACCATTTTGTTAAGCAAAAACATCCGTTCTTTTCATATTTATTTTGTGATCGTCCTGAATACGTTACGGTTTATGTACATGCAATTTGTCCATTTAATTTCTGAACGTATAAAAAATGTATATTATCAAAAGGCTCTTCCTTTCTTTCTGTCTCATCTGCAAAACTGGTCCCCTCGTTCGTTACTTTCCCTCAAAGGCGAATCGCCCGACGATTACCAATGTCATGCCCACTTGTTCAGCTTATAAAAAAAAGGAAAAAATTGCTTATGAGCAATTATTATTCTTTTTGCTCGATTAATTTGTTTATAATGAAATAATTATAATTGTGGTTATGATGAACGACCGTTTGTCACGATATCGTGCGTTTCTGGTAGCCACACCGCTATAGTTTCAAGTGCATGTTGTTTAATCTGGCCGGTCTGGCTATAATATATATTTCAATCTCATCCCCTCAAGTATTCTTCACATCACCAACTGTTTTACGCTCGAGTTTCCTCTTCTGGTCGCATATGTTTACGTGGTACAGAATACAGATTGTAATTACAAGAAATTATGGATCCAAGTCAGACGAGGAACTAATCAAAATGGATTAAATAAAGTACCGTCTACTTTAAAGTCTAATGAAATTTTTGGCAACTTACGTAATTGAATTTCGATAGTGCAGGTGGTAGAGAAGGCTTAAAAGATTTGTTTAGCATTATAATTGTTTTGTTTTATAAATACAAAATTTATTCAGAAAAAAATTCTTCACACTTTTTGGTTAAGCCCTAAGAAGATCGGTTATCTGATTTTTTTTATATGAGGGGCTGAAGGACTTGAATAAGAGCATGTCCTTGACTATGGACTGACATGGAACTGGGCATTACAGAATCATTAGATTTAGTCATTTAGCACCAACCTAATCTATTAATTACCAAATTAATTTCCTAAGCCTCATCTGTGCGAGATAAAAAACATTTTAATTTTATTAAATCTTACGCCAAGTTGTTTGGTGAACAAACATATAAAGTAGGTATTTGTACACTAAAGGGAGTACCAAAACATTTAATGTAACGGTCAGGGTAATTAAAAACTAATTAAAACTACTAGGGGGTGTAATTGGAACAATTATATACTCTCGAAGCAAGCAATCTTTTTCAAGAGTTATTTTAAACTTCCAAGTTCTTACTTACATAAGAGATTCGCGTGCATGGCATATTAAATAATAACCGACATCAGTAGTTCTTCATTTGAAATAAATCAAATGCAATAAATTGCAATTAGACGCTAAAATTGACGTAAAGGAATGGAACTTTTACATCAGGACGTACCACGCTCCAGGCAAGGTAAAGATAGAACTCACCTTTAACTTTGAAGTGCTAATAGTATTTTTCGTTAAGAGAAAAAATGGTTTTGCAATCATAAGGATGGAATTTCTATTACAAATTTTAAAATTTGCCATTTTAAACTGAGATCTAACGATTTAATCTACGAGTAGCTAATAGTACTGCCGACATAAGAATTTGTATACCGTGAGCTTACTTATACCAGAAGTGTATGTCCTGAACAAAATCCTCTAGTGCTGGAAGCTGTTTAGTATTTATTGAAATAAATATTGTAGTAAATATTTTGGAATGAATGTTTAGAATGATACAATTTTCTGAGAACTATAGTTTTTGACATCATACAAAGATTATTGTGTTGTACTGAAGTGAATTCAAATAAAATTTTTGTTCTTCTTCCTGATAGGTTGGATCGATGGTTTGCTTCACCCTACCTTTCCATCATTTGATTCTATGGTTCACAAGGTTTTTCATGAAAACCTCTCTAAGACAGTGATTTAAGGAAGGTCAGTTGCTTCCTGCACAATAGTAGGAAGCCTTATGATGTGATCCCGTGTCCGTCTGGTAAAAAGGTAAAAATCACTTTTACCATTTTTGAACTTTGGGCTTTGTAATTTATTCAACATTAATTTCGTGTGATTCCTGCTCGAAAGTAAATAAATGATTTAAGCATACCACCTATATTATTTTAGTTGTTTGTATGTTTTTGGTATATAATTTTCTTATTGTTTTCCTATATTTTAATTTTTCCCCTGTATCTCACGTTAACAAAGTTAATAGTTTTTTCCTATTTCTAATAGAAACCTAAAGAAAGCAATCAAAATAATGAAACATATTGTACAAGGTTTTTCTTAAGAATTTTGGCATTGTTTTTATTATAATTTTATTTTTAAACTAATAACAAATAATGTAAACACGTAAAAAGTTAAAAATATTATGCTGGTAATCAATTGTAAATTTTTGGAAAATGAAAAACAATTATTTATTATAAAGTTTAATAACCTATTCATAATATTATTTATTATATAAATATCGCCGAATTAGAACTTAGAAATTCATCAGGTCACTGGACGATCTTTAGGCAAGGAAAGAAAGAATCATTCCTCTAATGAAAATCTTACGAAAGTGGAATTTTCAAGTTTTTAAAACACCCAATAAAAAGCGCTGTGGTGGAATAAGCGTGCAGGGGTCTCATCACTGAATCAAATTCTGATATTTAATGAAAAATTTTTTCATTTTTGTTTTGGGAGCTTGAGTCTAGAAGCAATTTTAAACAAACTTAAAAATGTATGGTGTAGACCAGTTGTCCATCGAGTGCGTCTTCTAATTATTGTCGATCACTCATTGTGTTCTCTGATATTATCATTCAACAGCAGCGGCGGCTCGTATTTTGCAATAACAGGAAGCAACGTAAATTCTACGGCTTTTTGACGTTAAATTAACGTTTATATTATGTACTTCTTCATAAGCTCATATATTACTGGGAGGTATAGGTGTGTACTGACACAACTATGGAATGTACTTTATTGAAAGAGTAAAAGTTACTTATTTCATAAATGCAATCATTTAGTGGTAAATCAATGAGATCATCGAACACCACAGGAGCACAGGTGATTAATCTTTGTTAGTGCGTATTCTTGTTTACAACAGAAAACATGAATATGTGCGAGGAAATCCGAAAAATGGAAATGGTAAATCGAACCCGTTCTAGTTGTCGGATTATAATAAATTATTATTCTTCGAAATTATTCAATAAGCTCATTCAAGGGTACCCCACTGCTTAATTTTTAGTTTATTGGGATTTTCTGCATACTAATCCGCTTTACAAAGATTTGTATAACAAACAAACAAACACTCAGACTTTCTTCTTTATGTTTGATTATTAGACTGCCCTCTGGGCTTGTAATCGGAGATAGAGGTGGCTGTTCGGTGTTCGACAGTACTTAGACATTTGATTTGCCACTACCAATTGCCAATTCTAGATTTCATAATATCTAAAAGTTGCGATTGTGGTGACTCCAGGCAAATAGTAAGTCACTTAATTAGTGTTTGCCTCTTGAGAAGATTTCCCGGTGATTTGGAAGAGTCACACTCTTGATCTTCAAATGGAAATACTAATTATAGTATATATAATTAAATATAATTATAAATAAATATTATTTTCTTATGTTTTATTAAGGTTGCCTAGCGCCCGTTTTCTTTTAACTTAGCTAAACGACAAGAACCGGAGTAAAAGCTAAAGATAAAGCAACCGCCTTCGAGGCAAAGTGTAGACTCGACCAGCGATTATGGTTACAATTCAAAACAGACAAAACATAATATCTTTGGGAGCCATCGGCTAAGTACAGCCGCTTTGCAATAGTGCACGAGAATTATAATTTACAATAATTGCAATTTACCTATTAAATAACGGTTCATTGCTATGCTTACCAGCTTTAATACTAATCTCAAAACTATCAGACCAAATAGATTGTTTTGGAGTCCACAGTTCAACCGCACAATTACGTTTGCAGTACAAAAATGCTGATTTCTAATATTTTGGCCAATTTTAGCTGAGAAAAACTTTATGTTGTAATTTTTGTTCAATGCCAATGGCTTTATGTTCAAATATAATTAGAAGAATAAATATTTAGTAATATCTGAAGAAGAGGAAATTACCATAACAGACATTTTTACAACTCTGTAACTTACCTGTAATATTATGCAACAATTCAAGGTTAGAAAAGAAAATAATTGTCAAAACTGAGGCAGGTTTGTACCTCCGTTCCTATTGTAGGTAATTGGTAATTGCAGTTACGTAACATTTCAAAGATATCATAAAATCTTAGCATAAAAGGAATTTCGGTGCGTTAAAAAGCATTTGTTACATTTGAGTTAACATTTGCCCTCGGATGACCAGATGAATTCCATAATAAATTTTAATAAAACATGAGACCCAACTTGTGACAGATCCCAAAACGTCTGCATAAGAATGAGTGAGTGTAGAGCAGAAGGTTATCTGGATAGCACTTGTTCTCAACCCGCTCAGGACCTTCAAGATTTACGAGGTCAACATAAGATCGCATCATTTCATCTTCTCTGTACCTTTACATACGCTAGTAAAAATTCTTTCCTGTATCTTTCACGTATAATTAATTCAAACATAATACCGTATTCCAAACATACTCTATATCTATTTAAATCAAAAGTAGATTACGTTTTAACTTTATAAGGCCAAACTTTTTTTATGCAAATCTTCACTATTTGCATACGTTAGCATAATTTTTTATATCGCATTATATGTAGTACCCATATTCAAATTTTCAAACCTGAATAATTCAAAATTCTTTTAAAATTGCCAAAATATTACTTACACATCTTAATTGCACGATTGTAATAATATTCCATGTGTTTTTCTTTATTTCTGTTGCATAAAATGAATGGAATTTATTTTAATTATTTCTTTCCATTCCATTATTGCATCGCGTAAAAGGTTTGACACTTGCAGAAGATTAATTAGCGTTTTATCATTTTCTTATTAAGCAATAGAGGTAATTATTTATCAGTAAATAACGGCGAAACGACAATGCACGCGCGCGAAGGGGAATTTTTGCAATCTTAGTGAGGTAAATTGCCTTAAAACTTTTTTGCTATTTTATACAATAAAGTTTTAAAAGTTTTGTTTCATCGTACACGCCCCAATAAAAAGCTAATCTAAAATGCGTCACCCGCAGTAGCCTATTTTCCTCGGAGCTAGTCCAATTCTGTTCTTCTAGAGATATTACAGCGGGGCCGCGTATAAATTTCCCGCCAGACTTCATTTCGGGCTGGAGCGGACCCGTTTATCTTACACACCATAACTCACGAGCCGTCCGTTCTTTTTGTTTTTTCTTATTGTCTTCCTAGAGTTTGCTGCAAGAAACACCAGAATAGGAATAGTAATCTTATCCTGAAATGAATTATTAAGGTACCGATTTACAAAGAAATAAGGACTTTCTTTAAGGAAAAAATTATTCGATGCTGAATGTGTTAATTATGATAACGTAACGTTTGCTAAGAGATACCATAAAAACTAATTAAATAGTACAAAAACAGTGTTTTCGTTCGGAAAAACTTTTTCCTCTTCGCTAAGATTAAACAGGGAGTAAATTGTTTGATATAATAGGTTTTTTATTATATATAGTAAATAACGTTGATAAAAAGCAATAAAACTATAACGTGTTGGTCACAGATATTGTATATTTATTCTAAAATTGGTAAGATATTGAGACAATTTCCAAGCTTGGATTTCGGGGATTTCAAAAATGACGTCTGTTTTTTATCCTTTTGATAGTATCTGTACGTTAACCTTTCAACTCACTACATCGCTTCGTATCATCATAGATGTTGTGTTTATCTGAAAATCTAGTAAAGCGATTTATGATACGATCAAGTGGCTGCTGATTGAATGGATTGCAATTCAGTAGTTTGTCAATTCAAAATATTTATTTTTGTAATAAATTTGATTTATGGTATCTCGAAATGGATTACTTAATTAAACTTTCACATAATCAAACAAAAAGAAAAATAGAACACACTTCAAGTTTGAAAAAGTATCCAGCATACATATCATGTAGAATAGCAGTTAAAAATTTTGAACACAATCTTTCCATTTGTCTTGTGGCGTCGCTCGTAAATTTCTAGTAAGATGTGAACAATTCTTCACACCCGCGAGGGTTCCTCCATAGGTTTTCTAACTTCTTATGTATTGCTTATAACTTACGTATTTCAAATATCTAGATGAAAAACGTTCTATTTAAAATAGCGGAACATTTTATATTTTTATAATTAAATATCTATACCTACAAAAATTACAGTCATTAATCAAGAAGCACTCGACTTAATAGCTCGTACGTGCAAATGAAGGTTAAAATGCACTTTAATTTAAACCAACTTCTTTCACGTAATGTTTAATTAAATCTAACATTCACCTTACAGCGGCTTCAATTTCACAAAAGAAAATTTTCAAATTTCAATGTTCATTGCAATAAGAAATCGGCAGGATCTGCACACAATAACCGCATTGCATAAATCCGGAATAAAGCTCTTCTTTGTGCGTGCGTGCACAGAACACAATTCAATAAGAATTTAATAAATTTTAATATGAATTAGGGTTATTATGATTACTAGTTACAGAAAACTTCCAAAATCTAATTTTGCACTTTCGCACTTTCGGTACGTGGTATTGTGCCGTCGTGTCTGGACACTTTCAACGAGAATCCAGTTTGAAAATAAATACACAGCGAAGGTCTGGAATATTTCCGAAATATCCGCAATTTTGTACAATGCAATACAAAAATATTGAAACCTTTTGTATTAGGTATTCTTCTGAAATACTACATCCTAGTACATCCTTCCTATCTCCATCACTATCGCCTATATTTGCTGTGGTCTATAAACTACGCTTTTGCAAAATTTTCGGCAAATCCTTGTAGGCACATCCCTAGTAAATCCCCTCATACACTCCCCTACATATCTCGATAAATATTCTCATGAGTGGGACATTTTGCTTTTGGGATATTTTGCTACTACTTTGGGTTTGTGAATAAAATGAAATAACTTAAATATTTCTAAACCTAACTTGTAAATTTAGTAACAATTTAGGGTGTTACTTAGTGAAATGTACGGTAGCGAAATGCCCTAGTAGCGAAATGTCCAGGAGTGAATTATCCATGAGCAATGTGTCGAAAACAAAAGGACCTTAAAAATCACAATAAATTTTTGTATAAAAAGTTGGATTAAAGAACATTTCAGGCACAAACACCAGCAGATCATTGCCATTTACCATTCATTATCCTAGCTACCACCATCACAAAACTTGGTTTTTGCTTTGAGTAAGTTGACAAATATTTTAAATTATAATAGCAGAAAGATCATTCAACCACACCCACACACTGAACATGATCTACATTAAATGAAAGAAAATGAAAACATCAAACATAAAAAATTATTAAGTTGGTTATTAAAAAATACAACAGGAAAAAACCATTTCTGAAATTAATTATTCCTTGGGCTGCCAGGACAAATTGTGCTTGAATTTGTTTATCAAATTTTACAGATATTAAGTAAACTAAAATTTCAAAGAAAATTCTATTGAAAATGCGGATGTTGAGAAAGCCAGTTCATATAAAAGAAATTATTTATGCAGATTTTTGTTCATTTCACAATTGCGGACTGGTGTCTTTTTGGCCGTGAACAAACAGTTCATTTACGCACACCAACGGATTGCAAAAGCAAGAGAAAATCTTAATTTTAATATTTTATTTTTTATTTCTATTTTTACAAAACCCACCAATTCACGGAAACTCGAAAACAAAATTTAAAATGTCGAGTTGAATAACCCGATCAAAAAATTGAACGGAATTGCAGAGTATAAATTTCATGGTTAAATTTAACATGTACAATACTGAATAATTTTACTCCAGTGATAACACTGATAACGCAAACACGAGGGAACTAAAACATTTCCTTTCTAATTTCAGGGTCTTGCCCGAATCTGGCGGAACTGGCGGTCGCTTCCTTCGCCTATGGATAATCAAAATACAAAATTAATTCTTCTTGCATTTTAAAATTGCAAAATTTAGTGTTTGAAAACCGCACGATAGACTAGTTTGCATTGAATTATATTATAGTTAGAATGTTTCATATATCAGATAATACTGCAAGTATGCATAATACGGGTTTTCTTACAATTTTTCAAATGAAACGAAAAAGCCTAATTTCCCGACTGCCTAGTCGGGATTCTGGCAAGTTCTGCCATGGCTGGACCTGATTGTTGCCAGATCCGGCCCTAGTGTGGATGGTGATCTGGCTCCACTGGGAAAATCTGATCTGGAAAAAATTTCTGGTCGGGTTTACTTTAATTACTATAATTCCAAGAACTTCTCCAATGCCATTAGTAAACCATCTAAGACAGATGAAGATGTGAAGTAGCAAAACAGATTTTTTTGTAACAAAATTTTTTTAGTGTTATCCTATTCTTTGTTTTCTACTATCGTAGAAATGTAGAATATATGACGTATAATTGGTCCAAATTTTGAAGTAGAAATTGTTGTTGTTGCAGATTCGATGATTTTAATTCTGATAAATTTCAGCGGAAGTTAATCTGTTAAAACCAAGCACAAGAATACAAACATTTTGTAGCTTTTTTATGTTAATTACTAATTATGTAATGTGTAATTTTCTGTCTAGTCTTTCATTATTTCCAGGATTTTATTTTCAATTTGTCCGTGCAGGACCCTGGGCCCTAGCACTAGAAAGTCCGCATTGCTAACCGTTGCTATAATAGAGTAGGTACGCCACTGGCAGATGGATATTACCACTAACTGCCACGATTATTTTTTTTAACTTGTTAAATAAAACAGAAAGGACCTTAACTAAATTCTGCACTATTACTAGAAGGATAGTTTTCAATTTATTAATCAATAATAAAAAAAAAAGAAAATTTAAAAGTTTTTTTTAAAAACTTATTATGTTGTCCATAATGCGTCCGCTTAAAATTATCTTTTGTTTAGTAATGGGGTACAAACTCATTTAAAATTAAACTAAATCTAAGTGATATATGATTCTTATTTGTAAAACCATCTTAACTACAAACGCAATAATGTTGTCTAGTTTGAGTCAGAAACATATCACACTAGCAAGAATTCAGGAATGTTGTTTGTTTGAAAGCATTCCATCAACTACTCTAACTTCCTAGTTGCTTTATGGAACTTGCAAAATACATTAACTCTTCAAGAATGTACCTACCACGCTACAGTATGAGGCAAAAGCAGAGTTTTTTGCCATCCAAATATCCATTCGAATTTTTCCGAATAAAACTTGAAAATGATTACAAATAGCTATATAAATTAGGTGCATAAAATTATACATATTTTAACTCCTTTGACATGACTCAATTAAACACCTCCTTAAACAACATCCAGGACGGTAGCCAGATAACCTTTGATACTCACAAATCACAGTAGCCTTTGTCCACCAGAAAATTAAAGTGGACGTATTTCTTACCGCATGGACACCTCAATTGAATGAATGGTGATCTACGACGCAGATACGAAGTTCTGTTGCAAATTAAATTAATTTAATGGATAATTATTTGAACCAATTAGAAATGAAAAATTAACCTCCTCGTCGAAATAAAATTGATTTATTTTAACGACAATTCTTACTATTAAAACGATCTAATAAAAGTTGTAACTCACACTTCCTTACTTCCTTCCGATCCTTTGTGAAATATAAAAACTTACCGATACTGTTTTGCAGGACAGAGGGAGAAGTAAATCATCTTTTCGGTTGAGAAAAATTTTGAAAGTAATTCAAGCAAACTAATTTTTCTTCTACATTGTTAGAGATCATCATGCGCGATTACCACGCCATTGACTGCATTCACGACCCTCCCCAAATAATTTGCACCATTTGAACACTGAAGAACCTGATAGACAAGATTCACCACTCTGCGGTGGTTAAAGGTCCAGAATAAATTTCTCACCACCATACCGTCCGAATCGTTCAGTTTTTAGGGAAACTTTGTTAAGTTTCATTTTAACGCTTCTGTTGTTACTATGTTTTAAAAATTTAAAATGCAGGTTTTTATTTTAAAACAAGCCAAGTTTTTATGCAACTTCCCTACATTAATTCCAATTTATAGAAATTTCCTTCCCACTTGCGAAATGCTAACAATGGTACTCAACAAATATTAATTTTTAATACAACAACTTCCAGCTTAAAATGATATATTGCTAACGTTAAAAGTTTAAAAAAAGTATTCCAAATAAAAATTATGCTGTATTATTATTTAATAAACGGATCAGGGTAATAAATCTCTTTTGTGTATTTATGAATTATAAAAGTACAAGATGTATAACAATGTAACAGAGGAGTTCTGCTCTTTTTGGGAAGACTTTTGGATTAAAATACTATATCATACGCATGCTAAAGTAAGACTTATATCATAAGGGTTGAATTTCACAGCGGGAAAACTTATACGGTAGAACGATGGCGAGCGAAATCACCGATAGAATACAAATTGAGACTACAAATACCATTTTCGACTTTATTGTAATAACTTCAAATTATATTGTAAATATATAAAACATGATAAAAATATTCCGATTGTTTTTTTTATATTATTTGTTTAAAAAATAGTAATTTTATATTGTGGAAGCACTTAACCTGATCAGAACATATTGCAATCACGTGGAGCGATACGACATTGATGAAGAAAAATAGTGAAGGCTCTTCTGTGTTGGGCATTCATCTAAGCAATCGTAAGAACGATTTATACATGTCGAATGTTACAGGAATATGTAATGAGCAAGTTTTTGTCATCATTAAATATGTAAAAAAGTTTTGCTTGGCGAAAAAACAAATTTTTTAATGCCGCGCATTGCATTGGGGGCATTTTTGAAAATTTACGATGCGAGAACTAATATCCTGTATTAATGAAGAACAAATTGACATTTTTCAGGGTGCGTGCTCGTTGCGTATGCGGAGTCACGCGTTGTGATGGAAGCCAGAGGGGTTGGTAGACCTGCACACGTAGATGTATGCGTGAGCCACATTCTCAAACTTGTCGTCCATCGTTGGAATCGTAATGAATATTCATAAACCATATTGCTATTAAATAATTGTCTCTGGTGAGTAATTCGCTTCAATAAAGTGGTTTCCACTTTTTAAGGATTTCGTTAAAAAAAATTTCCATCAGCTTTTAAAATGCTATTCTTAAATAATCGTTTAAAATTGTTAACTTTTAGATCTAGATAGACGAGCTAAACCCTCTGTAAATTTAAGGGTAGCGAGGGACTTCTGGGCACATCTGTTCTATCACTGGTTTAAATTCAAATATAATGGAATTTGAATTGCAAAGGCATAGCAATTATGCTGTCATGCCACCACAGAATCACAGCAAATTGGAATCGATAATTGTATTATATATATGACAGTGTTTGTTACACCGCTTACTCAAAAATAATTATTTTAATATTCTGAAAACAGATTTATAAACCGCTCTAACTTTGTTGATTTACAACTCTTTTAACGTGAACGCTGAAAAGCATAATAGTCGAGTCGGTAACTATTTTAAAATTCTAAAATGTGTAAACACTCGCTGATATAGAAATTCGTTGCAAAAAGGACGGAACAGCTTGCATAATTTTATTATTGTTTTTATTTTGCAGAGTTTGAGAAAACCTCTGCCACTTTATTTTTGCGTTTTTTGTATTTTTCATCCGACTTCGCTGGAAGATGAACTTTCTCACCGAAGCTGTCGGAATACGAAAAAATGCGTTTGGATTTTTGTTTAAATAAATTAATTAGTATTATCTTTCTTGGTGTTTGTTTAATCTAACTGCGTTAACTTATGCACACGAACCAGTAAATTAATTTTTTATACGGCAGCGAAAGAACGTTACAAAACATTAATTTAGACGTCGGAAGGAATACAATTAAATATATGCATTACTGCTATAATAATATGTAAGTAGTGGTAATTCACTATTAAGAAATTTATCTACTTAAAAATTTTTCCACGGGATCTTAAAGGAAAAATATGTTTGATAAGGAGAGATGAACACATTGTATGTGTCGCTGTTAAAACCGGGACAGTGTACTTCATTGGTATGCATTGAGGATTTATACAGGCATGAAGCCAAAAACATTCATCAAGGTGGATTTAACTGAAACTCTGATTCATTGCGGTTCTAATATATGTTTGGCTTCAACATATAGCTCCCTTAAAATTATTATTTACCAAAAATGGTTATATAATTAATTAATACGCAACATTTTAATTCAATTTTTTAAAATACCTGGAGCCAAACTTGCCACCTGATGGTAGAACAGTTTAAAAAGGACTCGGAAAATAAGCTTAACACCATCAACAAGTAAATATGTAAATGAATATACATTACATAATGTGACTACTGCATACACTTATTATGAAGTAACTCCAAATTGCTTCCCCTAAATGTAAGAACTGTCGAGATAAATGTAAGTTTTATCAAAACTATACGAAGTCTTCCTCTTACAAATTTATTTAAAAAAATTCAGTTAGGTAGCAATACCTAGTTCCGGATTAAAAAATTAATATTAATTTTTTCTAAATTCAATTAATTTTAAAAAAATATTCTAATTTTTTAATTAATATTTATACTTTCTACCTCATTTTTACCCAAAACAAATAAATTTTACTTATTTTCTCTCAATTTGGTTGGCTAAATATTCTTCATGCGTGTCTGCCCACATCCACTATCAACATTATTATGTTAATTTCGTAATTATTTCCATCTTGGTTGTAAATATCGAAAACTTTGTTCTCTACGAAGGATTTTTTTTAAGTTGAAACCTGCAGATTGCCAGATTTTGTTTTTATCTTTATTGTAATTCTATTTTGATTACTTTTCATTTATTAACTCCATATGAAAATCGATACGTTTTGCAGATTAATAATTTGTTGTAGTAGATAACTAAAAATTTATTATTTTATCAATTGGGAATTGTGGACAAAGTTAATTTAAATTATCAAATGAGTTCATTTGCAAGCGGAATACAAATTTATGAAATTGCAAACGTGATCGATTTGAGTCAACCAATTTAAACGTATTTTCTTCTGGAATACCAAAAATTATGAAAAAACTTGATGTAAAATCGCGTTTACATATTTTTTGTAAACACCTAAAACTTTTCGTTTTTCAAAACCATCACGAATATTTATTGTAATTGTTATTCAATCTAATCTGAATCCTCTGGTTTCCTTGACAATTTTCTTGTAAAGCGGAGCAATAAAATCGATGGGTGGAATGTAAGCAGCAGCAATTATCGCACCTATTCGAAGATGTTAAATTTATCGTAGAATTATATTACACTAATTGCCAAATGGTCAATGGTGGACAAACGAATATCTAAATTTTGGGTAATTAATAAAATAAAAAGTTATTTTATCCCAAGTTATCCTTCTTTTGCACAGCTCGTATTTAATATTAAAACAAGATTTTCAAATACCTACACGCAAAACAGGAATAAAATGAACCGTCATGCTTATGCTGGGTCTTGCCCAGAAATGCCGTTGATTTTTCGGTAATGTATACCAAAATTCGTTTAATTTTTGTTTATAAAACAGAAATTCTTTAAAACAACAAATTATAGCTTTAATTTTCCCATATTTATTTATCGGGGTGTCAATCAAGGTAAGGAAATTTCCCAATGTTGAACTTTCTCAAATTTCACAAGATTCGAAATTTTGTTTAAAAAAAACCCAAATTAAATTATTAGTTTATGCCAATTTTTATTTCATGTTAAATCAAACCCCCTGCTGCTAGAATGCTACTTCTTGTGGTTAAAGTGTCACTTATTCTATTATTTTTATCATCTACTATAAAAACGGTGTTTTATAGTACATTTAACAAAAATCCTAAATATATAACCGCTCATTCTACTGGAAAACTTACAAAAATCTCATTTATCCAGTATGCGCGTCAATCAGTTCTCCGATAAACCACCAAAATGAATTACATTAATTAGTGCATACTAAAATTATTAGGTGTTCTTCCAGTTTCGCGGCAAAACGAAATACTGCGAGAGACCGCTGTAAGTTTCTCTTTAAAAAATATTATACTTGTTTCGGGATTTTTTAATCTCATCTTCAGAGGAAATTTTCGAATATGTAATGCAATGATCTTAAATGTAACTATTTTCACGGTTTTGTGAATATTTGTGAAACAAATTGAAAAATGGTGTGATCTTTTTCGAATCTTGAGTTTTGAAGCAATCAAAAATAAACAAACTTTTTAAAATATTTATTATAAAATTTATATAATTACTATATTATATACAGACACAATTATCGATAAAAAAATTTTATTACACATAAGCAAAATAAATAGAAAAAATAAGTGGCTTTAAAATATTTTAATGGAATTTTCTTGACCCTTTCTTATTTTACACGTTTCTTATCTATTCAAAAACATTTCTAAAATAAATTAAAACCGACACCAACAATAAGTGTATTCTTCCGTGTCTCTAAAAAATAAAATTAAATGCTTACCTAAAAATTACCGCTATAAAATCGCATTGAGATTCCATTTCTAATTGTCGAAAATTTCCCACGTCTTATTATTGGTCCTACAAATGTTATTGTGTGAAAGTTAAACCATTTTATTTATAATTTTGCTTGTGTTTGCCGTTCCCAACTCATGTTACCACTTTTGGAAGATTTTAATTAAGAACTTAAAGATTGTTTGATTGGGTAAGGTTTCATCGTATCTCACGTACTTACCATTGGTTGTAATAAATTCTAGTCCTGCACAGGCCCACAATAAAGCTGGGAAAATGTTTTATTTAATAATCCTATTACCCAATCAGAGACGGCCCAAAGAAAAATTTGAAGCTATAGAAGAAATTAATATACGAAGCTACCTGTGATTCGCAGCCGACGTTATGATGTAGGTCCCCTATACATACACCCCCACATACACATGAGAAACGTTGCAATTGTCAGAGTGGCCGAACAAATACAAAGAATTACAAAAAAATTTTAATAAAAACTTATGAGAATGTAGGATAAACGATAGCTCACCAGAAATTTATTAAAGTAAGGAACAAAGCAGAATTCTTAAATTCAAAGTGATATAAATTTAAGCGGTCGTTTCATATCTTTTTAAAAAAATTCGATTTCTAAGATAGTTTACCTATGCCAACATTAACATGTTATATAATTAGGAATGACCGTTAAATTTTAAAGGTGTAAATATTTCAAGTTAAAAAATTGTGTATTTCCAAAGTTATCAGGAAGAAATTAAAAATTACGACCGTCGACGTCGTGCATATAAAATAGTTCTTTATGAGTTTACAACTCCGTAAAGCACAAAATATTCAACAGTTCTCTTCTTTTCTTTGACCTTGACGCTTTGTCATTTAGCCAAAACTATATAATATACAACAAATTCTTATAGGAGAAAATAAAGAAGTCAAAACGAACAAATACGACGTTATGTAATTTCTGAATAGGGGCAGGGATTTTACAATTCAAAACAATGCATAAAGTTGATATTTATGATGGGAAAATAATTTTTATCCATGCAAACATGTAATAATTGTTAGGTGAGATAAACTAAATAAAATTTCGTCAACAGCCACAATTTTTTGGCACGTTTTATTACTTTTATTGCTTGCGACATGGAAGTTCCTGTCTTTGCCAGCTGTAATTATTACTTTTTTTAAGCTTTATGCTAGTGACTTCCAAAGCAAAAATCTTCGTGCGTCCTATTTTCACAGTTCGATTCCCAATAACTGCCAAATTATTTGTGCCGTGGTTTGGATTCCACATAAATTCCTCCATATAATCAAAATGAAAAAATTTGCAATACTAAATTAACTAGTTTTTCTAACATTGGAAGAGAATGGTTCATGGAACATGGTTCCTAAGAGGAAAATATGTTTGTTTGTTTTTCGTAAAAGATAAAGCAAAATTCGAAAAGTAATTTTTTGATATGACTTTTTATTAAAATAAATTACAGTCATACACGGACGATAGACAAAGAGATATTTGTAATATACACTGGAAAACTATACTTTGAGCAACAAATACGCAACAAAATATTTATAAAAAACCAAAACAAACAATAATATCCTAAGCAAACAGTATACACTTTATCCTTACACTAATCGGAATTTTACATCTTAGTATACAGAAATTGAGATTATAAGACTAATAATCTTAATCCTAGTGCCCAAACACACCGGTCTGCAAGGTACTGTGTTCCTTTATCTAAGTACATATTGCATAAGTACATACTTATAATACACGCACATAGTAGTTTTCGTATACGTTTCTTGTACTTTCAGTTGTAAAAAAATCATTAAATAACAAAATCAACCAAAATATTAACAAAAGATAATAACTCTAATTTACAATAATTATAAGGTACGTGACGCACTCCGATTAATTTTTTAATAAATTCTTAAAGAGGTTTTTTTATAAATTTTATATACATAATTTTGCCTTAAAGCTATAAAAATTTACACTAAAGTACGTTTTATCCAATTATAACTAAATTAGTACAAGCGGTGCTCTGAATTTTGAACCATTTTCCAAATCCAAATAAAATCGAAAAAAAAAACAAATCGCATCATTAAAAATAATTTTTACCAGTGTGATTGGGCTACGAAAACTTACGTTATCTAATAAGTATTTCACTGCAGTCTAATAACATCAATGTTACAATAAAACCAGTAAAGAAAATCGCTCTTTGTATAAATACCATAAAGATTTCGAGATCGATTTGTTTTTTATAAACACGTGTCGACGAGAAAAAATGTAACACGACCGGGGTGTAATGCCATATCGACCGGCAAAAAAACGCATCGTGTCAATTTGACTAAATAATATACAAATTTGAACAAAAATTTAAATAAATCAAAATATAAATAATATATTAAAATCTACATTACTTTTTTTACAAATATATTCTTAACAATTGCATTTTAAAAAATTTACATATTTGCGCCATAATTATTATTTAGAACTTACAATTAAGGACATTCTTATATCTATTAGGAGCTTGTAAATTACGTATATCGTTTGCTCTTCTATGGCACATATTAAATAATAAAATTGTCTATTTAAAATTTTCGAATTATTTAAGATGGAAATAAAATATTAAAAATATTTGTTTCTTCGTGATATAAATAGGGGAGTAGAGGGAGGGTTTATACTTTGGGATTATCATAAATTTTATTTACACACTTAAAAGCTAAGTATACACATTTTCACAAGATGAATCCAACGTGAAGTATTTGGTTGTTGTTCCGATATTCGCAGTGGTTTCCGGGGAAGGATGGCTAAACTGGACCGATTTCCGATTCACCGGAGACATGAGGCCATCGGTACTTCCGGATTCTGTAATAATTGATCAATTTTTAATTTATGGTTATTGCCAATAATAATAAATTAATTTAAAAGTAATCTAAATAATACGGGGGCCGTCCAAAAAGTTTTGTGACGTCTCTGGTGTCGAGAGCAAAAAGAGCGTGTATGATATATCATTTTTGTGCATATTTCGTACTTATTGGTGTACCCCCGTATTAAAATATAAGCATAAATTTTTGCTGATGGCCTCAAGCATCGGTTCAACGTATAAAGTTGTCAAAACATTTAAATTGACTCGTGTATTTATATTTAAGTTCATTATATCAATGATTTCACGCCCTCATAACGGCACAATAATTCAACTGCAGCTAAAAGGGTTACCGTGACATGGAAGAGTGAAAATACCAAAATGCATTATATGGTGCATCCGAACAAAATATACAGTCTCGTGCAATTGAATCAATCGCTTTAATTGAGTTATTTATTTGTAGAGTCAATATTTTACTGTTGTAAAAATTCACAATTATTTTGCCGAGCCATAAATTTGGTGAGATATATTAAGTAAACAAAATTGATATGATATATGGACAAAAGTCCAAAACTTTTATTCTACACACGAAGTAGGTCACACCAAGAAGATACAAAACTCTAAATCTAAACTGTGCACTCCCGTCTCTGCTCAAATATACTTTATCAAAATATATCGTCATTGCATGAGATACTTTTGTAGGCGGGATGAAGATCTCGTCCATCAATAATGTATTGACTTTTGTTTCATTTTCTGACAAGTTGTAGTGCTACATTTTTCAAATAAAACTTTCAAATATAAATGGACCGTGTTTATGATTGTGCGTTTCGTCCTACCAATACAAAATGAAATATTGCCCAACGTAAAAATCCGTATAGGAAAAAAAACTACTTTAATTCAAAAATAATTTTTAATTCGAGCTCCATAAATTACTATAAATTGTGTCTCTATTCTTTTTGGCCTGCTTCACTTAGTTGGCTCGAGTCGTATTTCAGAAAGCTCATGATTGAGGATATTTATCCTGCCATACAATACGCTGCTGAATAAAATTTGCCAGATCATTTAACTTTCATATGGGTATGTAAGATTTTGTACGACTAAAATATTGCTCTTCTATTGTTGTTGGAAAAATTCGTCATTTTGAGAAATAACTGCATCGCAAATATGTTTCTTTTCCAACATTAACATTCAATAATCGTAAGTTATTTTTTCATGTTAATAACGTACATTTTCCAAATTCAAATGGCGCCAGCTTTTGTATGATTTTATACATGCAGTTGAATGTGACTACATCGTAGTAACAAATTACATTTATGTTTCAGTTTTTGAAAAAGGATTCGCATTCAGCCAATAGCAAGACATCAAAACGGAAGTCAGTCTTTTCTGCCAGGCAAAAGAGACGAGTGTTTCCTTAAACATCGCCGAATTCGCGAAGACATCATAAATATACACAAAATACAAAGAGTATTTTTAATAATGTTACCACAGTAAAATTATCTCAAAATTATTAGCGATAAAATAAAAATTCGTTTAAAAAACCAACACTGAACAGACCATTCCATAATTTGTTACGTCATTTAATCGAATTTTAACTGTAAATTTTTATTAAGTACGGCAAACACTTTTTTTTACTCAAGAATGGAGTGAAATAGTCGCAAATTATAATATACTCACCAACTTGCGTTTCATTTTCGAAAACATCAAAAATACAACACCATTTTTCATTTCGTTTTACTGTGGGACCAAATCAAATGCGAAACAAAGACAAAGTTTGCAATGTGAAATGTGGTTATAAAATTTTTAACTATATGAAGATTAACGAGTGGGGAACGCACAAGATAAACCATAATTAGCGGGGTGTCATTTACACTTGTTATTTGAATTTTAAATGATTGTACTTTTTATACGAATATATACACCACTTCTGTCCACCCTTTAAATTGTTCTTTTTATCTCCGCGTTTTTACAAATTAAATAGTATAAATTCTTTCGAAAAAGCTTATCTTGATAATTTATAAAGAAAAATGTACTCGTGTTCATTAGAATTTAATTTCAACCTTACTAGTTATTTTTGATTCGATATTGATAACAATGTTAATTAAAGTTTTCACCATTAATGCTTTTAGATAAACAAACAATGAAAAATTAATTTCATTTTCCACACAGAAAATTCAATTCCAAATCTGATATTGCATGTTATTAAATTCAACACCAAATTACAAGTCAGTTACTTGCCGACGATTTACATACGGCTTAACGTGGAATGCGAACCACCGCATAAATAATTTGGCAGTAACTGTGAATCGAACTTATAACCTTCTGCGCACTGCTCAGCTTTTTGATAGTAAATCATTTAGATTATTTATAATTGTGCAATGAATGAACAAAAAAAATCATTGGATTACTCTGGATTTTCCCTGAATTCTCTATACTTTCTCGAATTACCCAGATTTTCCTCTCCTTTCCTGAAAAACCGGGGCGGTGCGTCGGACAAAGGATCAAATGTCGGGTGAACTGGTGTATTTCGAGATCAATTTATTGCTCTGGCTACTTTCTTAACTTTGCTTCATCAATATGGATCTGAGAAAATTAATATTATAACAAAAATCTTGGGCGAAATTAGAATATAATTATACCGTTCGATAGGCTGGTAGATAACATTCTAAACAAATATATTAGTGAATTATGATTGAAGATTTTCTTTTTAAATATTAGACGCGAATTATTCGATTGACAATCACGAATTATTCGCATTCGCGGCTAAGTATTCGCATATAAGTATTTGAACGGGTTAAAAAATTATCCTTTTATCTTTTTGTTCATTTTTTATATTTTAAATTTTATTTGGTTGAAATAAATTTAATTACAAAAATATAAAGTTAAAAATTTCTCGAAAAAACATGATTTTCTCAAAAATTAAATTAAAATTCCAAATTGGCACTAAATGAAAGTACTTTAGTGCCGCCAGTCCAAACAATTGAATGGCAAAGTAAAATTACTTGACTGGGGGGGGAGTCTGGAGCCGCCTAAAGAAGTTGCCAAGTCTGGCCCTGAATTATACCTAACCTCCAAAGGAAAAGTATTGCAGAAAGCATTTATGGCATTTGTCGTGTTTGCTCAAACCAGCATGTAGACATTTTCGACAAGTAAAGCATTTGGAATTTTCTCAAAATTCCCTAAATTTAGACAATGGAATTTTATTAATACTGTGGGATTTTCGTAAATATAGTAAATATGTGTTCCTTTAGTGGAAATTCATTGATTAAATGAACATTTTCATTGTAATATGACAGAAAAATTGGATCAGCAGATTTCGCTACTTTTTCGATGGAAAATGACATAATCAGTGTAAATGCAGTAATATGCACCTGTCCACCCTCAGACTTCACGGCCAGTCGGTTTGAAATTACCCCCCCCCCCGCCCCAATTTTTTATTGTTCAACAGTTTACTATTACAATTGTTTGAGTATAGCTGGACTTCTAATTTAGATTGATGAAATAATCGCCAAGTTAGGGTTCAATTAAAATAAAATAATATTGTCCGACGTTTCGCGACCCATTATCAAGGTTAAGAATACAAAATAAACTGTAAAAATTGCAGAAAATTTACAACTAAAAATTTAATTGAGAATAAAACTATCAAAATAATTTTCATTTTATTTATCCTAACTTTTTCAATTTTAAACACTTTTTCTTTTTAATTGTAAATTTTCTGCTTTTTATTTTAATTCACCGCTCACTTTATTTCAATAGTTTATTATTACACTCATATTGTTCTAGTATTTATTTAATTTTGTAAGTGCAAAATACAATTTTGTATTTTGTAATAAATAAAAATTTGTCGATAACACCAAAGAGGCTTATTGTGAATTACATGCATTAAGGCAAGTGCATGTTCAATAACCCTGTTAGCTAAAACATATCTTATAAATTTAAATTTCCATATTGATCGTGGGATGTTACCCCCACAGTAATTAATAGATGTTCATTTTCAGTGATGAAAATCCGCCTTAAGTAGGTTTCCAGAAATTAGGAAGATTTTCAAAAATATTTCTATTATATTTGCTTCAATTTTTGGTTAAAATCGGTGACAAATTTGACAAGAATTTGAACTTTTTAAGTTGTTTTCCTGTACAAAGTGAAGACATGGATGCTGATAAGCTAATAAAAGGTGACAATAAAAGTGAATAGGAGCAAAGCAATATTTTGCATGACTAACGGCGATTCAAAAGTTTCAAAAGCGTTTAATTGGAAAACCGACAAGTTTGTGGATATTAATTTAGTTGTAACTTGGTGTAAAAATTTATAAAATTAATTATGCGAATGAAAGGTTAATAATTCATCAGTACATACATAAATCGCTTCTTTGACAACTACCTTAATGTATCACATCACGCCATAATTGATTTACCGACTATCGGTAGTCACAAACAATTGATTTGCATTAAACATTATAAACTTATTCTGAATATCATATTTCAATATTTTGCGTGGCTGACAGTGTTTCTAAGATTTATTTTCTTGGTACTGTCGTAAAATCTATAAAACTTATACAACAAACGAATTTGAATATTTTCGAGTTAACTGGTACATAGGTAGGTAGGCATAGCAGGTAGGATGCCAAATAAATTACGTTCAAAAAAACCTTCTGCCAATATTAAATTGAACAAGTCAAATTTGACCTATTGATATATCCAGTTTATGTTTCGAAATGCATACATGGGTAACGGATAAGTATGCATTTACGTGGTGCACGTTCCATCAAGGTAAGCATACGTGGATTTATTTTTATGGACCGTGCGGTAGAGAAAAGTGCAAATGAAAAATACGGATATAAACAAGGATATCATCAGCAAATTGACTAATGGAATCAAACGTGCACTGCAATTATTACCTGTCAAGAGGTTTTTATAGGCAGTACGAGGCTACCGAGCAAGAATTTCAATATAAAAATTTATCGTGATGGTAGGTCATGGTTTGACCTGAAAATTGATAAAAGTAATCGTCCTGACAGTTTCGGTTAAGAACCATCCTGTACATGGAGTTTGCGAAAATTCGATTCGAATTTTCATTTAATGACTTCCTAATTTCGAAAAAGCCAACACACCACCGGATGGGGTAAGGCGGAATGGTGCTTTCCGTTTCAAATGTTATGATGTGATTTGCGCGGCATAATCAATGCAAAATTATACAAAAATTTAAAATCCATGGACGTATACAAAAAAATTTTAAGTAGAATATATATCGCTAAAATTCACTTCGCATGCAAAATAGCAAAAAAGCCTACAAATCTCTGTCGTATACACTTCCTCGAATCTTAAAGTGCCCTTATCGAATGGTAATCTATATTCTAGGCTCCCTCCCAATTTTCGCGTCTCGGGGACGACCTTACACCCCAACAACAACCCAACATCCCTTTGTAACCATGTGACCAGCAATTCTTCACTTCGAGACAGGCAACCCGTTGCTATGGGAATAAATCTACCTTGCCACTTCTAATTGGCTCTCTTCAGAAGCTAGGGTTCCTATTCCTTAAATTTAGTTTTGTGTACGTACACGCAATTAACAAAAACATTTATTCGTTGTCGTGCATTTGTTAGACAAGCGGTTTCGCAATATTTCACGTTTTTTGCGCGCACAAAAATTTCATCTTGCGAAGTAACACAAACGTAGTGAAGCACTAAATTAAGAAAGCAAACATTTTTCTTTACCAGCACCTGTCAATGTACTATATTTTATGGTACGAAATAAAACATAACGGTGGATGACCTTACGTTTTAAAATACATAGATTTTTAACAAAAAAATTCTGCAGACCACTGAAGGTCAGTTTCTGAGAAACTAACAAAAAAGCTGCTAGTCCCTTAATTATTGTAACAAAAATGCGTGTCTTCTTGTAAAATATGACTGTCGATAAGAACTTTTTGTCGTTAATCGAAAATGTTGTCCATTGGTAAAAAGAATCGCATTGGGAACATTAAAAACAGATACGGGGAGTTCCCTGCCGATACATTATCTAAATAACAAATTAGCCGAAAACTACAATGTTAGGGGAAACTTTAATGAACCCTCGAAAAATTGAGCGATCCGAACGGAAATGCCGAATGATTTTTATACGGCCAAAATTCCACGAGGTGATTGCACTTTTGGCTGACTGCAAAATGAGAGTGTGTTAATTATTCAAAATTTGATATCGAATTTTCGATGTATAATTAATTTGTCCATTTGGAAGTTTTGATAAAAAAGAAATTGTAAAGCGTTTTAGTTTTAATGCGGCAAGTTTTGAGGTATGTAAAATGTGCCAGGTCACTAGGCAATATTTTATGAAACCACAAAACCAATATAATAAAGAAGAATGTAACGATTGGAGCAACTTAAGCAAATTCAGCAAAAATGCGATATTTCCTTAAAAACTCATATCTGGAACTAAAAGCAATAAGTCAAACACCATCTGTCGCCGATTCGAGATCTCGCAAAAACTGGAATTACAACAGACTAATCTAATTGCTCTGGAATAACCATAAAGTTAGTCTCGAGATGATAGAGACATCTTGAGACCACAAAACGAGTTTTACAGAATAGCCATAAAGCAACTTGGTGGATACATAAATTGTGAGAAACTCGCTAAGACGCTTATTGTATATAACAACACGTACAAATTTAAAATTAGCTTTTAAAGAGCCTATATTTTTCTTATTCCTTTCATCCCTTCAAATTACAGAAATTAATCGCTCGTAATCTTGCGCAATTGGAAATCAACGAAATCGGTTATCGATTTATATAAATTTGATAGAAAGCGGAATGCATCGGCACGACGGTGCAGCTATGTACCTTATATTATACGCTTCCTTCGCATGTCATTTACATTTATCTCTAATGAGGGTACATGACTGAATTAGCATGATACCGATCAGTTTACTCAATGGTTTTCATCAATTTAAGAAAGCCGGTAATCGATGGCCGGTGGTCATGTCATGCAGTCACTTACACCCTTTCAAAAAATATCACTAAACTGGATATGTAAATTTGACGTTTCAAAATTTGAGGTTAATTAACGGCTTTGGAAAAGTTTAAAAGGTATAGATAGGGTTAATTCAGAATTTAATTGTGAATTAAAAGTAAGTTAAGTAATAAAGATGTTGAATAAAGTAACATATCAAGCTTATCTTAATTTGTTACGATAGAATGTAAAGCATTAATTACATTTAGAGATGTACAAACTTGAAGGAGCTGCTTTAAACACAAAGAAGGGGGATAAATAAGAATATTAGTCATTGTATATCGGAGTAAACCATCGACTGTGTACATACGTCGATAGATTAGTGACCAACTTTATCTAATGCAGTTTTAAACGTATTAATAAAGATGTTGTTGTCGGAGAATCTTGATGAAGCTTCATTCACTGACCGCCAACGCTGCGATTTCACATAAGATTTTAAAACTCCGCACGAACTTGTTAATTACCAAAGCGATAAGAATGATAAGGCGATAATGTGTAACAGTAGAAAAATAAAATTTGTGGGAATTGGGAAAAATCGTGATGAGCTCTTACATTTGGTCACGTAAGTTCGTGATGGATTTAGCTTAGCTATTTACTAACAGGCGCCATCTAACGTGGGGCACAACCTGGATGATAATGTCCTCAATAAGTAAGGACACCTAATTATAACGTCATCGTACATACATAATTAGAATGGGGTAACTTAAAACGGCGCGATCTCGAGAGGAACGTTAATTTTATTTTCGGGATAAAAGAAAATTATAATGTTAAATTAAAATTTCGTTTATAACAGGAAGAGATCCGTTACTTTATTCGCCATTTATTTTTCTATTCTTTTCAAAAAGCAATTTGTTAGAAAAGCGATATCATTTCTCGTAGATTCTCCCGTTTGTCGCAATCAACATCCGGTTTTCCAGTCTAGCAGAGAAAGAAGTGAATTTGTGTTCTTATTCGATAGAAATATAACATGCAGAGGCTAGCAGAACGCAACTGGGTTGGCTCCAATCTTGATCTATTTGTTTTGTGATCCCTGCCGGCGTCGAAGCAATCCGTCGCTTCTTATCGCTCCCCTGCACTTCTAGGAACTGAAAGATTTATAGTACTCTTAAAATTATATTTCGAGGTATAATAATGCATCAAAATTTTAAGATGTATGGCCAAATATAAATCCTGAATTAAATATAGAATGGAAGCACCGTTAGATATATCGGGCTACAAACACGGACCGACGCAGCATTACTCAACAGTAAGCCAGAACAATCCCCCAATTTATCCTGAGCTGGAAGGTAGCGGATCTCATTGGGATTTGATGAAACTCGGCGCGCTTGCTAATCTGGCGGTTAACTAGCTTTGCAAAATAGATGCGGCGCAAAAAGATTAGTTCTATTTTGAACGCTTTTATTTCAAGTGGATACATTTTTAAAATTTTACATCACAAACTAACAAATGCTCGTGTACAACAATCCCGCCGACATACATAACGTAATCGTTCAACCGCTTCCCATTTTCGCGAAGAGTGTCCCAAATATCCAATATCTGATCGAACTTTCGGAAATGAAAAAGTTGAGAGAAAAACTCTGGAGATGGATAAGGCAGTTGTTGTGGAGTTTTCTATTTGTTGAGTTTGAAGTGAGATAAGAGACGGATGCGATCTATATGCGGGTCGCGTGAGTGGAAGGGGGTGCGACAGCATGGCGGCGAATGTCACATTGCTCATTCTTTGCGCACTCAGCACATTTTAAAATGTATCAACCCTCTATAAAATTACAATAAGTAATATCAGTCAGTCCTTAGTACACAAATTTGCAATGCCACACGAGGAGATAATCAATAACGCGCACACACACACACTCGCACACCGCTATCAATTTCACGTATCCAATTTAAGGGCACGATTAAACTTTTTTCAAAAATGAAAAACTACCACACGGTTCATAATACGAAAATATATTAAATTAACAAAATGGTGCTCTAGCATGTCCAACACGCATAACCCACAAGGCTTCGTGAAGTTCTCTCATCTTCTATATAATTGAATTTTGTTTGGTGAGAAAAACGTGATAAAAGTTGCTATTTTTCTTTGTGCGAAACATTCGTCCACAATAAAAAACAAGATAGAAAAAAAAATCGCTTCAATAATTAAAACGTTCAATTTATTTTATTGCAAAATGATAACTTCGAGTTTCCCAAGGTTCCCCCTTTAATCGCTTCATAGATCAACCGTGACAATTGATTATTGACAACTTGAGGGGCTTAGACAAACGTAAAAAAGACTATGGAGGCCGAACAATTAGATTTTCCGAAAGTTGCGCCACGAATTTCTATTTAATCAACAGGTTATACATAGTTTACAGTTTTAACGGACGCGTAATCAAATCTATTTTTGGTCTTGCCAAATTTATGAAGCTTTATGGCGTAAGGCAACGCCAATACTACCAACAGTTATTCTTCTTCCATATAAATGAGTTCTCGAGCCGATCAAAATGATGATATGCGCGCATATGGGATGATGAAGACATCTCGCTTTATAAATTTGCCATATACAATAACAAGTTTACATAAGAAATGTAGGTTATATTAGTAGCTGTTATAAGAGGTAGGAATGATTTGTAGGTAACCTAAAGTATAATAAAAAAGATGGGGCAGAAATTTAGATAATGCATATTTTACAGACATATAAATCACGAGATGTGCTCAGACTCGCAACTTCGCATACAAATCATATAAATGGTTTCGGCATATCGCAATAATACAAATTTACTAATGTAAAAACCATGAGTTTACAAAACATCAAATATATTTTAACAAACTGCATTTACGGCCCCCATTCATTCACTCGTCGAAGTAAAGTTATCAACAATCGGAATTTAATTTAATGTACCTACTGTATACCCGTGTACATAGGTGCCCCCGACAACAAATAAATAATAATTGATAAACCATAAACATAAATCAAACTCGCTTTTTAAATAATGCGCATATATTGTAATGAACCCATGTAGTTATTATGTGGATGTGAAAAAATGTAGTGATGCAGCAACTACTCTCTTTTGGCCTTTGTGCCCGGTACATGCAACAACATAAAAGCAAAAACACTTATTAAATTTGCATTTGGCTAAATTTGTGTTCCAAATGAAGTCACTTAATCATGTTCCCGCTTAGCGGTGTACGAGAGAATTGCAGACAAAGCCAGTTCAGTTTTCTGCGTTACCCACTCCGGCAGCAGCAGCAGTAAATTATTGCATATTAATCTCTTCGCTGCAGTATTAGTTACGTTAATTATACGTCCGCCATATTGAGTGTAACAGATGAGAAATAGGCAAACCATAAAAAATTAAAGTTGAACACGAGACTCGATGCCGAAAAATGTGTCGGAGAGGAGTATTATAAAATAATTGCACCATATTCGAATTAACAGCATATAAATTATTCACGAATGCGCACTAAATTAATATGCTGTTGCATTATTCTCTTTAAACTACATTTGATTAAAATGTACGTATTTATGCAATATACGAAGTTTATTTATACGCAAAACAAGGATAATTTATGTTCAGCTATAGCTGATTAAAAGCTCAATAAACATAGGTTTTCAATTCGATTCGTAATTAAATGTATTGAGAAATATTAAGTGCATTTTGTTATAAATTAGCACATTAGTGTTAAAATGATTTATTTAGTATATTTATAATAAATTTGCATAATGTGCCTACTGTTTTATATTCCAGTTTTATGAGTATAACTTCATCATGTCGTTCAGAGCCCACACTTTCGACCGGACAAAAATGTTGCCAAATATTAGAAAAACTTTATGATTTATTTTGGCAATTTGTTACAACTACAAGATTTGCATAAAGGCAGTTAAATATCAAGTTTTGCAAAAATTGACCATACGTCATTCATATTATGCAAGAATGGAGCACAACAAATCAAATTAAAGCTTTTCCGGGGGAGTTAGATTAGCTGCTACGAATAACCAACTCTGACACTCGGTTAAGACCATACAAATTTTCATTTCTTTCTGCAAAATCCAACTACAAGTCAAGTGATCGGAAATGTGCAGTAAAATTGAAACGATTCGGCGTCTTCAAACGAGTTTATTACAGCAATGAAAAAACCTATTGGTAAAGACAGGGAACGATTAATAGCAAACAGCAACAGATATGACATAGCAAAGCATTTCGCGATTCCCTAGAAGCGCAGCAGTTAATAACCGAACCTATTAATATTGGAAACTTTTAAATATTCTGCTAAAAGGAGTTTTTACAATTAACAAGATAATTAAACAACAATCAAGTTCAAATTTATAACTTTATGCGGTTTCGGCAGTGATCTTTTTGCATTCTTAAAATGCTTACCAATAAAAGCATTTTTTGAATGTCGAGGAATGCAGAAAATTTGAATTCTATAATTAAAAAATTAAATATTGTACCAACTAATTCTTGCATCCAGTCAATAGATGTTCTTTGTGGTCAAGATCACATCACAGACTACTGCAATGTGCGACACTAAAGTACTACTTTAGTGCTGCCTGTTACTGGAAATACAAGAAAATTTAATTAAAATTAAGAGTTTCTTGCCTCTTAACAAACAAGATATTATCTGTTCCGAAGAAAACAAGAAACGTAATATTAATGATTAAATTTATATAACATTTACTTTTACTGCCGACGAAGAGCGGCATTAAAGCAATACTTTAAATAAATAAAATACAGAAATAACAAAAAATAAGAAAGCTGTTTTCCTGTACCAAGGACCGATTTCATAAACAAAAAGATAGCATTAAAATTTAATAGAAGAATTAACGTCAAATTACCCATTAATTAACTATCCGCTTAAAAACGACACCGTTTTTTTATAAAATTGAATCTAAAAGTTCTCAAAAACTCCTAATTCCTTGGCAACAAGCATGTATGTTTACTAAACAACTAAAAGAAATTGAGATACTGTTCGGAAAAATCCATGTATTAACGCAAACTTGTAGTATACCAATTAAAAATTTGTTTTCATTTTGCGATAATATATCTTTTTTTTTATATATTTAATTAATCACAAAATACTTGCGTGCGTTTAATATTCGTGCAATCTAAACTTACCAAGAATTTGAAAACGCAAGACAGACAGGGAGAAGATAACATCACTAGAAATTAACGTTGTTCTTAATTAAGAAATATTATGGTTAATTCGGTATGATCGTCTTAAAATCCCAAGTTTTCTCGTAGTAAAAACATTGATTTTCATTTCAGTATTACTACGAATATATTTTTACTTTATACGTAAAATAAGATACTTAATTCTTGTATCCACGGAGTTTCGATTGTTTACCGAAGGTCTCATCTGAACGAAATACTGGTTTCATGCCCAGAACCAGTGATTACACAAGTCACCTTTTTCACAACAGAACGGCTTTTAATAATCCACATAAAGTTATAAATATCTAAACGCCAAAAGGCGTAATTCAAGTTCAACTTATTATTTCAATTCAAGTTCAAGATTAAATTACATGTCAAAAGTTGTAACTTATTCATAACATAAACTAGAACCTGCACCGGTTACCATGAAATCTAAACCACGACACAAATAATTTGGCCCCTGGTAAGCCAACATGGTGGATTAAACCAAATTTTCCCGACCATCCCAATGCATTCTCCAAGGAGAATCTTAGAACGTCGAACACTTCCAAGATTTCTTCACCCATGAATTGGCATATACACATTTCCCAATAATAACAATAATATTTTCTGTAATTTGCCATTCTTGAAAGGATCTTTTCACAAATAATGAAAATAATTGTAAGGGAAAACCAAACTTGACCCTTCGTGAAAGGATCCTTCTATATTGTAGTTCACTATTGAACAATAGCTTCCTTTTTCACCACCAAATGTTCTTTTAGAGGGGATGTTTTGGCCATAGTCTACCACAACCACCAAGTGCGAGATAGGTAATTTCTGATTCTATTTTTGATTATTACCAACCGTCCATCTGAAAGATGTCGTTATTCGAAAAAAGCACTTGAATGCATTTTATTTGACTTTTATCGAAAACCGGTCTTAATTTTGTTTCGTAACTGTAATTTGTAATTCCCCAATTCGTGTTATGTTTGATCACTTTGCGGTTAATTGAGTATTGCATAAAATATTTCGGTTATTTTTTTTCGTCATGCAAATGCCAGCTCCGCGAAATCGGAAGTGATCATTTTGCAACATTTATTTACCTCCCCAAATAGTTCAAGGTTCCCTTTTACTTCGAAAAGGCGCCCTTGAAATCTATATGTTTTGTTCCGTAATATTGAATACGTTTCTGCTAGTGCGGGAGCTCCAATATAATATATTTTAAAATAATTCAAGAATAAATCATAGTGGTAGGTCTGTTTCGAATGCAATTTGAAGGAAAATTCAATATTCATATCATGCTCATTTTTACATCATAAATTAGAACGCCAAAACCGAAAAAATAAATAAATTTTAAAACAAATTAGTTATTCTGTTGTATAAACAGTGACAAATTGTTATTAGCTATTGCAATGTTAGTTATCTCTCTCTGAAAATTTATTAATAATAAGTACAATAAAAGATGTATTTTTATAAAAATATATTACATCATTTTATTATATATAATTTTATAAAATCCAAATTTGGTAAATAAAAGAATAAATCATTCGCAACCAGCAAAGTATCAAATATCTTACCTACGGTGTTATCCAAAAAATAACTTGATCATTCATCTTTGTATATTAAGTTATTAAAGATAAATCCATCAGGATTTTCATATTGTGTATAAATAATTTAAAACAAAGGAGATCTATGTTAGGCTACATCCAAAATAAAAAAGTTTTAGAAACTAAAATTTATGATCCAAACTTTATTGCAAATTCGATAAGAATTCCCATAAATTAATTTTCAGCTTCAAAGGATATGGATGGAATAGATGAAAACCAGAAGATAGGGGTACATAGATGGTACTACTACAACATACAAGAGTTGACCGCCATATATAACTCTTCCGAGCAGCAGGGTGTTTCCTAGTACTGATACAAGAAATACGAGAACTGTCTTTACTGCATTATATAAAGATATCTTTGCGTTATACAAGCACAACTTATGTTTAGTCTCTTTAACACCAACATACATCAATAAAAGATTGATCACCAATACCGGGTACTACCTACTGATGATGAAGCAGCTTCTCCTGAAACAGCGCCCGCCGCTTTAGTCGATGCCGAGTTAAGAAAAATTATCGAAAAGATTTCCAATTTTTCGTAATTTTAAATTTCAATGTTTTCAAATTTATCGACTTTAATAATTTTGATTTACGAACACCGTTATAATACGCAAATTAAATTTTAATTAAATTTACTTCAAATACGATAAGTCCGGTTAAATTTCGTTGCATCTTCCTTTATCCAATTTTAGAAATTTTTTGCGTCTCGAAATATTTCCCAATTAAAAACAGTCGAATTTGGTATCACTAAAAGTAAAACCAAACGAGATACACCTATTCGAATCAATAATTAAAAAACCGTTAAGTTTGTCGATGAATAAATTTCGATTTGGACAGACTTTATCGAAACAGATTAAATCGTTAGAAAAAATTGTAAAGAAACTAGAATTTTGTAGGTAGCTAACACTTAGATAACAGAAACAGAAGAAAAATTTCAAAATTTAATTATACATTTATATCGGTTTTATTAATTAAGCAGACAATTTATGAGCCTTCCCGAAAGTGTCACAATTCTATTCGACACAAAAAATTTTGTATTAATGTGAAGAATTTTATAAAAATACAACCGAAAAAACGTGATCACGATAAATTAAAAAATTTTAATTAGCGTTCTTAAAAAGTAATTTTACACAGATCCTGCATGTATTATCTATTAACTTTTAATTTTTTGTGGTACTCGTTTTGAGTCTGATATATGGGCTTACATCGACACGATAATTTATTTTTTACTCTGCTTTGATGTATAGTAGAAGAAAACATAATTTATAGGTGCACCTTAAGAACTAATACAGCATTCGACTTATAAGGATTTGTTGTCGAAATTTGGACGTCGGGTTTTTTTGTGAGAATTTAGAAATCGTACTGTAACCCTAAAGTGCAATATAACTTTCTACTTTTTTTTACTATCCTCTTTTTACAATCAACCCTAAACTTTCGAACCATCGAGCAATAAAGTTCAGTTTGTGATGAGTATTTGAAGTGCGTGTTTACGTGAAAGTTTACAAACAGAATGCGATTGTGCGCGAAAAAAGTACAAAAATGATTTAAGGGGTAAGTTTCAAATTGGTAGTTTTTTGGATGTGACTTTAATCAAAATAAGCTCTTTCTCTTAACTCTATAACAGTCTTGGACTAAATAACGAAGTAGTTTAAAGTTCCAGTTCCAAGTCAAAGTGCAACTACTTATGTAAGTTATGTGAGCGAAATTGCATTGTATGCACGCGGAGATGCTTTATTAACGAAGGTAGGGGATGCGTGATAAAGGTGCAGGGTTAGGAGCACCCCAGATGATTGATTTTTTTCATTACCAAACTTCCACGATAAGTTACCGGAATTTTCATACCTGTCGATTTGCTGCTATAAATTTTAAACTGGGCCTCCTTTCTCTAATTAGTGCATTGATTACCAAATACTGACTTTTTTACCTGGTAAAAGAGGATTCAACCCCCTCGTGATTAATTTATAGATTTGCTCCTGCTTTGTTTAAAGGCGCGCGTTTATTAAAAAGCTAATTTAAAGTAAACAGAAAATTATTAGCATTTTGTGAGAATCTTAAACATAGCAGAGCAAAACACGGATAAATACACACATAAAGAAGTGATCTATTTTGTTAGTTCAGCCGTTCGCCATTTAAATTGGTTACGGTTTAAAGTGTTTAGTTTAAGAAAGCTTCGTAAAAGTGCACAACATTTGTCAAGATTTTAGGGAAGGAAGATAAAGCAATGCAATTATTTTTCGACTTACACAACTAAAATAAATCTTTAAAACAATTATAATTCAAAAATGTTTTTCCAAACCAACCGGTAAAGCTGCGAAAACAACAATCGCTTGGTATAGGTGAACTACTTTATTCTACTATATACAGGATGTCCAAACACCTTTAAGGCTTAAAATGCACAGAACAAAAACAATTAAATAAATCAAAATCCAAAACCATCTTTGTTTAGCAGATACCGTCGGTTGTGCGGCCTGAAGGCCGCACTGACTCATCGCTTTCCCGATACTCCGTAATTTTTTAGATAAAGGTATAGAAAAGTTGTATTTTTCTAAGAAACTATTAATTAAGAAGAGTTTTGAATTTTGCTTTGTTTGAATGAACAAAAACGCAAAAAGTGCAGGTTGCGTAATCCCCAAGAAAATGCAACTTTAGCAATCTAAGATGCTTTTGAACTAAAAGCTCACAAGGATTGTTCTAAAGACTACATTGGTATCAAAAGCGGTGTGAGTCCCAATTCAAGCGCAGCCCTATCTAATTATTCGAGAGCGGATAAAAAGGCTTTTAAAAAAGCCAAAACGGTGCCTAAAAAAGTACAACAAGAGCCGAAAAAAGCTCTAAAAAGTTAAAAAATAATTAAAAGGCATTAAATAGGGCACAAATTTTAAATAATTTAAAATGGAAATATACATACAGTGACTGTAGAAAGTATTCGTACATTCCTATGTCAGCAATGAATATTGAACATTTTGAAGATCTTTTTGTCATATAAAATCCTCTTTATTTTTGTTTGGGTACTTTTTTTTTATTTTGTCTCACTGTTTCTAAGATGCAGTGACTTAAAAAAAACTTTGTAATAATTTGATGAAATTCAGAGAAAAAAGCTTTAAATAAGCACAAAAAAGGTAAATATAGGCTTAAAATGGCCAAAAAGGCAAAAAATGCATAAAATAATACTTATTGGGAATCTCGTTAATTTCGATTATTTTACAGATTTAAGGCTAATCGATTTAGGTATATAATATATTAACTACGAATTTAATTTCCAACCCTTGGCTTTAGCTATTGCTAAACAAAAGCATTTTGATTGAACTTGAATCCAGGATAATTTTATTTTTCCAGCAAATTGAAATTTCGTTGTAAAAAATTAATTTAATTTGCAATAGCAGATATACAAACGGACTGTTGTTTTCTTGGGAATTAAATTAATTTTTATCCATGATGAAACTGCAATAAAAATGTAGGTATTCTATAATAATTATTGCTCGTTTAGAAACACACCGTAATTCAAATAAAATGAAGTAATTGAAGAATACAGTTTAATTCAGCCCCGAATATTACAATTACACGGTATAATCCTGAAATTACCGAGTTATTTGTAAAAATAAATTATAAATCGAATAATTTTAAATTTGTAGACAAGCTAATGTTAAAACCTCGGTTCGCTTGAGTTTTAAATCCTGAATAAGCTATCGCAGGCTATGAAACAACCTAAAGCTATAAAGCAAATCTCTGGAGAGTTATACTCGGCTCAACACATGACACTCGCAAGCTTGCTAAGAAAATACTAATCTTTGATGCAAATGAATTTGAAGTTCTTAAAATGAATGTCTATTACTTGATTAGCATAAAGATTACATTTTCTGCATGTTGCGTTTTAGTTAGACATAGCCTGCGTTCGTTGAGTGGACGCTCGAAAATTGAAAGTGGATCTCCAAAACTGGAAACTTTTGATTGTTTTCGCAATTAAATAATCAGGAACCCCAGCAATTTAAAAACTTGAAAAAAAAACTGTTTTTCAAACTGTTACCCAATTCCTGCGAGAAGGTTATAATAATAAATTTCTACTCTTATCAGATTAACTTGACACAATAGTTTCTAAAACTTAAAAAGATACTCAAGTGCGTCCAACCAACCGGGAAATGAGAAGGCCACAGATAAAGAACAAGAAGATGGAACCAGAAAAGAGAAGAAAGTTGTGAACTTTTAAACCGCGTATCTATAAATTGGTGGTTACAAATGGAAGTCCTGTCGCAAAGAGGCAGCGGCATCTGCAGATAAAGTTATTTTAACTGCATCACGACATTTTAATTCTGACATTTGTGGTACTTGATAAACTAAACAGACCAAATGGAAATATAAAAACGTACCTGCCATAAATAATCATTAGAAAAAAAAATCGAAATCGTATTTCAAAAAATTGAAATTAGGCAGATTTATAAAAACGATAAGAAAGTGTAGAGAGGATTCCAATAAATACATTTTAATTATGATATATTGCTTTAATCCAAGATTACTACGACCATGATTACGAACCTATCGTATATTAAAGGATTTGTCAAAATTTAAGTGGAGTAATTATTTATGAGATTTTCGAAAGCTGTTAAACAATGAAAAAAATTTTAACCCAAAATTAAAATGTTTATTAAAATTTTAAGCGAACTACAAGAACCGTGGAATAAAATGCATAATATAATGTAGCACCTAATAATTCAAGATGTGACGTGGACATTATTTTCACTTTATTCTTGCCACAACATGGCAGTTCAACAAAAGCCACTGACAACATAATAAATAAAAGTGAATTATTTAAAATATGGCTGCAATATTTAGAAGTAAAATTAATTTAATCTTGAGATCATATCAAATTTTACAAAAGAAGCAACGTGATATTTGGATACGGAGGCGGATTTGTGATCCGTGAAATATATGGACACGATTTTTTTAATCTCTCGGCCAAACGTTTCTTTGACAGTTGAATAATATCAAAATGGAAGAATGAAATTGCGCAATTACAAAAATTAGCTGGCGGAAATAAAAACAATAGTGATGAAGATATTACAAGGTTTGGCCATAAATCGCCAATTAAAAAAAGGCAAATCCATAGAGAGATAAAGTTACAGAAGTCCCTAAATCCCTTCTCAATCAGTTGCGGCATGTAGGGCATCAATACAATGAAAATGTGTTTGGAAGTATTCTTACAAAGTAGAACAACGAGATGAGACTAGTAGCAGGTTGCTTTTAGAATGTGACATGGTATTGATAATAACTTTTCCGACATCACAATCTAAACTGCTGTAGAAGTTTGGTCACGGCAAATGCTTTTATAGCTATCAGGGGTAATATAAAGAAAATGAAAAACACTATATATGTAGCATTGTCTTAGAAAGGTGATACTGACAACTGGTCCCGACTTGACGTCGACCGGAAATAGTATTCCCTGCTCCCCTAGAGTTCCGGTTCATACCAATACCGCTCAAACTGTGAAACAAACCCCCCTACCCACTACATTACATCTCCTTAAAGCCAAGGTGTCTGGTTTAAAATGCTAATCTTCGCAAATGGGGCGCGCGTTATTTTGAAATATGGTTTTGTTTTACATTTTTATTGCGGGCGCATTTATAATAACGTTTTTCAATTTGCGGTGATACTTTTATGTTCAAAAAAAGTAATTTCGGGTGAAAAATTTTGATAGATAGCCTAATATAATGGAGCGTCTATTTTAAACTTATTATAAAAAAAATTAATCGAACTGTTGGATGCCATTTTATGCTTGGTGTGAAACATTAATGGAACACACTTAAGAAATTTGGCAACATCTGCTAAAAAGTGCATAATATCATTTTTAAAAAATAACACCGGGGGTCGCAGAGATACCTAAAATAATAAAATACCTATCAGGTGTCCCTGCAAAATGAGAAATAAATCTTAAAATTATCGCCCAGATGCATATCGACGATCACCTTAGACTAAAACATTGCCGCAAATTTTCCCATCGTGATCGAAAATTAGGAATAAAGTTTTGGTTTTAAGTATAGTTCTGCCGGTGTGCATAGGTGAAGGTCTTCTAGTTTTTTTCTTCTATTTCCAAAACCGGATTTTTTGTTACATATTCATAGATCCACCATTACAAAAAATTCCTCGTACTTTTGAAAGGATTTTTGTTAAAAAATAATCTTTGCTGCATAATTTATTACATTAATCTTACCAACTTAATTAAGAATCGCTACTGCAATTAATATAATTTATTACAAAACAAAAGTGTAAAATAATAAAAATAGTAGTAGTAAATTAAATTAAATGAATTGCATAAAAGTTAAATAAAGCATTTTGGATGTACTACTGTATTCTTCCCAAGTAACGATTTTCTTTCTGTGGACTATGAGAGAGGGTGGAGTTAGGGGAGATGTTTTATTGATCAGCCCCTTCCTTCGTCACGTGATATGTTTAGGGGTATAATTCACCTCAAGTAGCTACTGGACGTTATAATTTATAACGAATATCCAATTTTACAATAAAAATTCTTATCGGGTTTTTTTCCAAAATTTCAACGACTAACCAAACTTAAAACGGAATAAAATTTACGGTATTAATCAAAATTTTATTCTTCTTCAATATTATTAATGGCTTACTTTATCTATAGCAAATAAGATGCGACCCCACCCCACCCCCCAATGCATTGAAATCGAGTATTGCATTTTGTCCTCGTCCAATTGCTGCGGAAGTTTGAATATTTTTGGGGAGGAAAAAGATGTGAAGGATCCCTCCAGCACTTGATTATTCATAAATGCATCCTATTTGCTAATTAAGGGTCCATAATTAATGCCACCGTAGGTGGTTTCATAATCAAAAACGCGGGTGGGCTGACTGCTTCCTACAAAATTCGCGAATACCAAAATATGACCCCATTAACACGTTCCGAAATTTTGACAAACAAATAAGTCAACATTAAATTATATTCGTCGGTTTTTTTGAAAAAAATGTGTGTCACCCGACATCGAATTAATAATTTATAGATTTTTTGTAAACTTGAAGTTATGTAAATTAAAATGAGAAGTCGTAAAATTTTCTTATTTAAAGATCAGGAAATTAAAAATGACAATTTGACGTGAGCAATAAATTTATTATAAAATTATTGAAAGTAAGTCTGCGATATTCTGGATGGTATTTGAGATGAGCGTAATAATTTGTTAAATACCCAACAAAAATAAACTGGAAAGTTAAATTGAAGTGCACAGTAGGAAAGATAATGCAGAATTAATTGATTGCTTAATGCTCCACTTAAAAAGCCATTAAATGTCTACTAAAAATTGGCCAGCCGTAAATGGGTGAATGAAGAAGAAGAACATGTAATAAAACCTAACGCACTCAGAGGTAGGTAGTTAAAGTGATTTTTATGACCTGTAAAGTTGGTCGTAAAGTCGTAATGTCCCTCGCATTACAATTGCATGTTTACATGGTTTACTACACCACTTATAAAACTGGATTGCAGAACGTATACCCATTACCTTTTGATTAAGTAAATCGATTCATTAAAATGATGCATTCATTACAGGATCCTGTTGAATTTGTTCGTCCGCTTTGGCGGTAAAAATATCAAATCCACGTTTCTAGTATTGTTGGGCCAAAAACTCAAAATTTTTATTGTATCAAAAAGCAATTTCGCGAAAACCACCGAGTTGTCAAACCAAATAAATTATGTGAAGATAATTATTTCCCACCAGCACGTCACTCGAAAATTAATATCCTAAATAATTTCCATTCCATTATAAATTCCATCAAAATCAAATGAAAATTCCCCATTTATTACGTACGGCGCGCAAATTGTAAATTAATTGCAAAAAATAAGTAACTAATACATAAATTGTGCGGCAAATTCGATAAAAACAACTTTTTTCTTTTCAAAAAATATCTTTTCGTTTACGATAAAATTACAGTCTCTGAGAGTTTTACAATCCCCTCTGGTGGAATTGAAAGGCACTTGTTGGAGATTTGCAATGAAACGGCCGACTAAAAGTGAGGAAAACGACCGCTTAGGGCCTTCTGTCCCCCAACGGTTCGATTCCCTACTTATAGGAGGTAAAAATTTCAATCGAATTCTTCATTGGCGTTTAAATGTGTCTCCAAGTATAACAGATTTCTTTAATCGCTAACAAATTTTCAAATTTAGACTACCCAAATTTTGTTAACCGCTTAATTACTGCTATTATTTCCTTCGCCGTATAAATAACTTCTTGGATTTACGTTGTTTTGTCAATGGAGGTGGGCGTTTTACTACGATCATAAAATTAAAGCAATAAAAATTATTTATAAGGTTGTAAAACTTTTAAAACATCAAAATAAACCGTAAACATAAAAAGCCGGTAGTCAGTTGAAAATTGACTATTACGGCTTCGATAATCATTTAAAAACGTGTGTAGTAAACTCCATGAATATTAAATAAAGATAAAAGTATGTCGTAAACATAAAATAAAGTGAAATAGAACAAATAATCGTAAGTAGAGAGAGGCGGAATAATGGAAAATGCAGGGAAGATAAAGATGGCCGAACGACTATTCGGCACGTTACAAAATTACGACGTATAAAATCCAATGCCACCTAGTAGTTGGAAGCCAAACTATCAGTTATTTTGAGGTAAATAATGATCGCTAGTTTCCATTAAAAAAAATTTAGAATCCTATAATTACTGTAATTTATTTTCGAATTAAATTTACCATTAGTAATTTAATCAAAGTTATGAATTATAATCAACTATACGTGATAAATTACAATAATTATACAAACCACGCCCATTATAAAACTTTAGTAGTTCGGGATTGAAATAATAGATGGCCACGACAAACCGTGCGCGTTTTTAATATTTTTTACAATAAAGAACACCGTAACGCTAAGTAGTAAATTATAGAAACAAATTTTTTTTAACGAGCTGTAATTTTGAAATTTAACAATGGGTTTCTAACTGTATTTTGTGTTATTTATAAAACATATTTTTGCGTTTTGTAAAATTTAGGAAAAGATATGAAATAACTGGGCTTTTGGGCAACTTGATTCACCTACGCACTATTATATTACTGTAAATTCACAGAATGTTCATCAATTTCGCGGTGTGAGCCGGGAATTTCCGCCTGTAATTCAACCAGAGAACACAGCAAACCACCCTAGTGAATTTTGATCTTTTATACAAAAAAAAATGATTTAATTGGTGAAACAGTTATTTAAATTGTAACTTTTAAAAAATTTCCAAAAATACAAAAAACAAAGAATGATAAATTAGTATGCAACTGAATTCTTGTAACTATAAATAAATATGGAACCTCCACCTACAGTGCCGGATTTAACTTTTCAAAGATGTAAGAAGTAAGAGAAAACAATGTTTAATTTCGGAATGTTTCCCATTGGTTCAAGAAAATGGGTACAAATAGTTTGGTCTAATGGCAAGAAAATTGTATTACGAATCTAAAGGTTTGAGTTCAAATCTCAGCATCTCTGGAATTATTTGTGCCGTAGTTCAAATTCAACTGAAAGATTCTCGCAGAATAAATAATATACTGTTCAAGTTTAAATAAAGTAAAATTAAAATCTGGCAATAGAGGCAATTTATTTTATAAATAGCAAGAATTCCAGTCGGTTTGATCCTGGACTAATTAAAAATTTTGTTCTAACTGATTTCCCTCTGAAGACTTTAAAATGGACTTTAGTTATTGTAAGAAGTATAGGCAAATGTAAACAAGGTTGTAAAGAAGAAGAAAATAGAAATATTAATATTTTAATAAATTTAGACCTGTTGATAAATATAGTTAGCTCTTATTTATCCGTTTATTTAACAAATATTAAAATTTATTGGTCGTATATTTTATTACCTTTTTCAAGATATTAATTTGTTTAATAAATTTTATTTAATAAGATCGGACCAATTAACCAATTGGTTATTTAACAAACATTTAATGTATAAAATTTGAAATTCTAATTTTACACCTTAAAGGGTTCCATACATTATTGAGATACTTGGAAGTATTATAAGCCCCCCCCATCCGCGATAGATTTATTTGTTCTGAAAAATAATAGATAAACATAATTTCAATGAAAACCGAAAAGTAAATGCGTACAAAAATATATTCTTTTCGTTGTAGATAATTATTGGGTTTACCAATTATTAGCAACCTTACACCATGAACTGATAGTGTAAAGTAGTAATTATGTCGTCATTCAGGGACAACAAATATAATAATTATGTAATTAAATTTTAATAGTATCTATCTATAAATATTTTCAAATACAATAAAAAAATTTTAATTTCTTAAATTTTCAAGATTTATAAATTTTGTTATATAAATAAATATAATATATAAATGTTATAAATTATAGAAAAATAAGTAACAGTTCAATATGAAGATAAAAGAAGAAATGCAGATCGCAAAATTGCCTTCTTGGGTATGCCGCGATCATTACGACAAACGTCACGGGGCAGCACCCTCACGAAATTATGAAAATTTAAATACCTGCCATTTTTCACCATCAGTTCATGGTGTCAACTGGACTGGGTTAAGAAAACCCCCAGTATTCCAGTAATATATGGAATACTCTTAAGTTTGACTTATAGGCCTTTATTCAAGTGATCACAGAATCATGAGTAGACGAAGTGCATGTTCTGGGAGGTTTGGGGGGATGAAATATCACTATGCACTTCAGTAATATAAATATAGAATACCCATTAGAGCGTGAAGATCTCAATTACAAATGTTAATATTTTCGGAGGTGAAAAGGAGAAACTGTTTCACGGATTCCCTAAATAAATTGAAAAAGGTTTCACTATAGACTACCAAAGTTTTTGAAAGATTTGTATAAGCACTTTTATTCTTTTTCTTGTTAATAGCTTTATAAATGTAAAAATTACATTTAAATGACTGCAGATCCGTGTATGTTTACAAAATTGCATTCTAGATTGCGATAACACGAAAATAACAAATTAGATTTTTGTTAAAAGTGTACCTCGTCTAACTAGTTTTCGTTCCCGGCTCTTCCCAATTTCCCTGTTTATACTTAAGAGCAATATCCATTGGGGCAATGCGTACTTTATGTCATTTATTTAAATCTTTTTCGCGTGCGGGATTTCCAAATGCTAGTGATTGTTTAAATTTTTATAACTTTCTGGAAATAAATGACAGAAAACATGAATTATTCACTGAGAACTGGACATTGCCATTAAATTAAAAAGAATCAACAAATTAATAATTTATATTATTTATTATCCTTATTATTAAATACTACATTATTTTTCCATTTTATATATTGTGTAGTCTTCTCTCGACCCGCATTTTTATATTATATTTCTTTCATTATTGATCAAGTAGATAAGTATAGGTAATTTTCTCTATTTACGCTAATTGTGTCCTCTGAAGGAAATCATAAATATTTTTAGTATAAAAATTTTTAAACGTTCACTTACAGCGGCATATAGCTTCCTTTTCCTTTAATTCTCAATATAAACATTTTAATTGAAAAAGTCATCGATTAGTCGTTTTGCTTTTCAACGGAAGTGTTTTTACATACATAGAGAACCTACTGTTTAACATGGGCTCCAAACCACGGGAAGTGTAATATATTTCATTTCGAAAAAGTATTCTTATTCCGCCCGAGTTCAAACCGGAGATCTCGCCAGGCCATTTTATTTGTTTCTAATTTAAAAAATTAAAAAAAAAACTCTAAATTGCTTACGACATAATTAATTTCGCCACCTTTCTGTCGAATTTGCACCCTGCGGCATATTAGATTTACTATACTCTCCGTTGTAATTTCAAGTTTAACTGGGAGAAGAACTAAAAGTTTTTTTTACGAAGGTTGTTCTAAAATTTAATCACAAAAACAATTTAGTCCGGAGATCGAAAATGGAGTGCCTGTAAGCTACAATTTTTGTTCGATTATCTCTGATAGCACGACCCCTAGCCAATTATTCATTCTTAAGTTTATCAGTAAGGTTGATTATTATAAATCATAGTTTAAATCCAATATCAATACTTCCAAACAAATTCCGATCTAAATTATTAGTTTCAAGAAGCTATACAATAACGCGTCTAATCTATGAGATCGCTTCGAGACTATAAAATTGAAATAATAAAACTGAAACCGAGTAAACCAAGTACTACCTATTTGATATTTTAAAAAGTTTTATCGCCGCAAATAAAACGTTCCATGCTTAATACACCTACCGAAGAGTATAGTAAATATTATCATTTATTGTCCTCCGAAACAAATGGATACAAAATAAAAGCGATAAAATCTTGACGTTGAATAACTTTAAGAAAGGGGTACATTATTGGTTTGCTATGTATATGAGACTAAACCAGCGCCAAAACTCACGCCAGAATGCAACCCAAGCGCCATCTTTCACGCCAAGTAATTACGCAAGGGGATTTTCTCCACTCCAAGATTAAGTACCGAAATTCCTTGCATAAATTTCTAGGCATTACAAATACCGAATGGAAATACAATTATCTTAATTTTCTTTCCACCGACACTTCTTAAGGGGGTAGATAATTTTTTTAAGTAATTTATTATCATTAATTTCATATCAAAAATGCTACAATTTATATTCGCTTTTTAACTTCATCAAGATTAGCCCCGATTTCTTTACAGCTCAAATTCGAGTTTAAAAGTCGTAACCCTCAACGCGACGACTCCTATACGGCTACCTATAAGAAATTTACAATCTAAAGTCGGATATTCCCTGTTATACCATAAAATCGACCGGAATCAGTTTTGATGGCCATCTTGTTCACTTTAGTCCCCTTCAATGGTGGCCTAACGACTTGATTGTAAAGAGCGGTCGTAAACATAACCTCAAAACACTTAACAAGGCCCATAAACTTAAGTTAGCAAGTTTATTTGGAAAATACATAATACTCTTCAAATTATGCAAAACCATTAACTGGCCGAAGACGAATGAAATTCAAAATATTCAAAAGATTCTTTTTTTATTCACACTGATCTCCCAAATTTACATATCACGATCTAAAATTACACGAACGAATGACTGAAGTTATATTCAATTAGTCGGGGGCTACAATTTATTTGAAGCGATGGTGCGAGTTGTCTCGCTTACAAAAGATTTACTAATAGCTATGGAAGTAAAATATTTTGTAGTATAAGAAAAAATCCTACCTTTACAATACTGAGGCGATTGCTGGACCGGTGTCCAAGATTGAGGATAAACAATCAACTAGTTCTGGTCCACTTGTCCTCCTACACCCGAAACCGCCGCCACTGCCGCCGCTTTTTGTGCTTGCGCTTGTTTCTCCTGTTCGTTTAATTCTTTAATGGCTTGTATTTCTTTTTTGAGTTTCATTCTGCGATTTTGAAACCATATTTTTATTTGTCTTTCCGTTAAACACAACGCGTGAGCCATTTCTATCCGACGTCGCCTTGTAAGATAATGGTTCGTGTGGAATTCCTTTTCGAGTTCCAAGGTTTGATATCTTGTATACGTTTGACGACCTCTTCTACGAAGACCATTTGCACCTAAAAAATGTATAAATTTAAAGTGCGATAAAAAATAACACAGCCAAGATATAATTTATGTACATTAATGAGAATTAAAACATAAATTTTGCTTCATTTGTATTTTACAACCTGACTATTCTGCCATGTTACAATTGTGAAAATGTTTAACCTAACCGCAGTATGGAGGAGTGACACAAAAAGAATGTAACAAAAATCCACCTCAGCCAGGTAAGAAAGTGAGACCAAACGTAGTTAAAGAAGTGTAAGAGATAACTCATTGGACAATGATATAATTCAAAAGTCGTAACCGAGCAGTAAATACGGGCGTGATTAATCACATACAGTTTTGGAAGCTACGGGTTATTTATGTAGGTATTTATCTGAATAAACGAATCGCTAGCCGGTGCACCAAGTGCATCGGACTCTAACCAACATTTAATTTATCTAAAGTCTTAATACTCGAGTCGACATTCATAGAATTTGCGATATTTATGAAGCAATCGATAATTGCGTGCGTGGAAGCAGATTGAGATATTTCCCTAGACACACAGGCTACTTGGATGCATTTTATGACTTAAGGAAAACATATTTTGTTAATAGCATGAGTTAGGACATTAAAAGTCGTTTAGTAATCTGCGTGCATCAAGATATGTAAAATGAAAACATGCAAAATGGGTAATGAAAAAGTTATCGATGATGATGTACATACAACAGATACTCAATCTCGATCGGGATTACTCTTATCGTCGTGTTTTCGCAATTATCTATATATCATAAATTAATTACAAATGATTTTCCACTTGGTTAACAAGTGAAATCCACACGAAAACCAATCGGAAGATCGTTAGATTAAAATACAATCTCGTAACCTTTTATGGGAGCGTGAATCATTTTTGAACCAAATTAGTTTAACGAAAAAAAATGTCGGTAATTTAATAACCGCGTAATATCAAATTCAAATAAAATTTACTACAACACACGTAGGTAGGTATATTTTAAAATTGGTCGGTATATTAAAGTCGCCCTGTACAAGTCGTCTGTCTTGGCAGACGCATACCGCTCGCTTTTTCGATTTATGTAGTCGCTTTAATTGGGATCCCCGCTACCCTTCCGCCAAAGCCCTAAGGCTCGCGCAATTCGTTACGTTAGTCTTGGGAAACCTGCATACAGTCGCAAAAATAGGGTGACAAATCATCCGGACAGCTACCGCCCTCCACCTTCTTTATTCCAACCAGCCCTTAGGTGAAAGTAATATTACTTCCACAAGATGACTGCGTTATTTACAGACTAACTAAATCGAGGGTGAACTGCGCTAAATTGGATCCGCACAAAAACTTACACATCTAATTTTGAGTTTCGCGACATTCATCTCCTTAATACAACATAGTTTCGTAACAATACAACAAAATTAGACCGAAATGGAAGTGTCTCAAATTAATGCGTCTCCTAATTTTATTAACGACTTCCAATTGATAAAATTAAGTTAGAAACTAAGGGATTTGGTGGGATCTCGATGGAATACCATCAATAAACCAATCGGGTCATATAAACACAAACACTAAATCAATGTGACCAAGGGGACCAATGTACATACTAACCCTTGTGTGATACATCTTTCGATTGTTATTACAGTGTTTACATACATAAACTAACCCCTTCAGAGCATACACTACCCGCACCCGAACGCGATTGCGGTCTTGGAAACTCGCAAAAGAAAATTCTTATCGCGTAAAAGAAAAACTCTAATTATAAGATGGCTAATTTATAACCAAAAGTGAGATAAAACGAAGGGAAAGTTAGTGGAGAAATAAATAAGAGGTGGGTGGTTATCAAAAGTTTTTTATATTGAGGGCGCATAATGCATTTATATTGTCCTTCTGGGACCCAAGGGATACCAGTTTTTCTTTTTAATTGGCAAAACCTCAATGGTGATATAAAAATAAAAAAGAAACTTGTGATCGCGTATAGGTGGTAAGGGAGAAGTAAAAACAAAAAACAAATTAAAAACGATGGCAACGTTCATCTACACTTTTTACATTTTTTTTAATTCATTAAGGCGCTCGCATTAAAATGATTAGCCTTATTAAGTGCATACACCCTTAATTGTTTTAATAGCATTATTTCGAGTGTCTGTTTGTTGCATTTTCCAGACACGAGCGAGTATGTTATGTAAATTAAAAGCAACATAAAATTTTTAATTAAAGAAGAGTGAGAGGCGTTAGAACGTTGTTTATGTGATTGTGATTAGAAAAATGTGTAAGAAATAAAAGATTATTAATCCAAGACTAATTAATTAGATAAATGAATCATTAATCTAATCTCTTTGGCACGATTCCGTGTTAGGTAATAGGCGTGACCCGGATGGAAGCCATCGATACCCGATAATTCGGTGATTTTGTGTCGTCCACTACCACAAATTAACTGGTGCACCCCAGATGTTTTCAACCCCCGCCCCGAGCCAGAATTATAAGAAACCGACAAAACATGCCGACCTAATATTTTTTGATGTCAAAAATTTTTTCAAATTAAATTTAGCAGATGTAGGTATAAACTGTATCAAAATGTGATGTTGTGCACATGTGTCACAAAAAAGAGTTTCCTTGTGTACTACACCTACAAACCCTAATATATTTCACGCTGTGAATCTGTCTAGCCCTCGTTAGCGCTCTTAATGAGACACAAATGATGTTAGAATTTAAATTTGATGTAGAAACATCCGTTTGGCACGAAAAAGAGAAATTGTAACAAAAGTCTTAATATGCAATAAATTTCAAATATTAATGTTAAATCAAATTTTTGGGCATGCGGCAAATATCCATCACGAGTTCCACCCTAAAAGCAAAATCCCTTTGGGATTTTGGGTATGCTGACCTGGCAGCCATAATACACCGACGTTTTCGGAGACTTGCTAGCACCACCCTCGAACGCACCTCATCAACGATGGCATCCCTAACCAAAGGCAACCATAACTCACTGCTGTTCTCGAGGGCTTCCTCATGGTTAACTCGCGACATTGATAAATATCGCATTAGTTTTAAAATATCTACCTACAAAATTAGTTACGCTAAACATATGTTTCTATTTATGTATTTTATGAGTGCGGGTCCGGATTAGTCGACCGCGATTTTGATACCAACCAACCTTAAATTAGTATTTTCCATTTTCCAACTTAAATATTAAATTACAATATTTGGTTTCATTTTTGCTGACTTTCCATTACTAAATCTAACGTATATGGTTGAACTCGGGGTAAATGAGACTGGGTATATTTAATTAGGCGCCTTTGTTATCCAGGTCTTCGAGAGAAAAATTATTGTGAGGTTAGGACGTCATTTTGGCGCGAAACTGATTGGAACCCATGCGTATCTGTACGAAGCCTTCCGTAACTTGGTCAACAATCAATTTTATTACGTATTATACGTTAAAAACGACATCTTTGAAATTAAGTTGGAATTAATGGAATTATTGGAATTTAAATTGAAATGTACATAATGAATAGAAGTAGAGAATCAAAGAAAAAGTTCATCGAAGAAGCAACATTGAAATGCAGTGTATAGTAGTTTAAGATTTACCTCTCGGAATAACTGGAATTAACATGGAATTGTCGATATTCATTAGGAATTTCTGGAATATTTTGAATTAAAGTGCAATTTGAAATTGATAGTACGAGAATCGAGGGGCCGTCAGCTTTGGAATTAGTTGTACAAATATTTGGAATTTAATCGGAATTATTGGAATTATCGGAATTGATTTGGAATTACCGGAATTATTTGAATTAACATGGAATTATTGGAATTACTTTGGAATTATCGGAATTAATGTGGAATTAAAATAGAATTATTGGAATTAAAATGGAATTATAATGGAATTATTGGAATTGATTTGGAATTACTGGAATTATTGGAATTCTTGGAATTAATATGGAATTACCGGAATTATTGTGGAATTACCGGAATTATTGTGGAATTACCGGAATTATTGTGGAATTACTGGAATTGATGTGGAATTGTTACAAGAATACAAGGGGAGGGTAATGGGGTTAACTAGCTCTCCCCAAGAATAAATATTTATTATAAATCGGTTAAATGCATTCATAACACGAATTTTAATAATGCACATACTGACTTCCTTCTGCATTAGAAATAAAAATATAATAATCTCTTCCTAATTTCTTTACAGCACAATATTTAATTATAAGACAATTTACCACAGGTGACAGGTACCACACGGTACAACAGGTCACAGGTACATTGTAATTTACAATTTGTAAAACACAATATTATTCGTGTTGTTGTGTGAAATTGTATACACTTTTTGTTAGAAATTTTTAAAATGTGTGTATTTATTTCCCAATTCTTATAAAATTCCCAGAGTTTAAGTAAATACTGTGGATCCTTGGTAACTAATTCGGCAAATTTCAAATTTCCTCCAGGTCATTTGGTTGTATTGAAAAAATTGAAATTAAATGCTTTGGAAAAAGTAAAAGCAGTAAATAGCGGCGCTGTAGGCACAGGACATCGAGAAATTCAAGTACGTAATGATAACAGCTCTAAAAGTCTAATGGGGAAAAAATTTGTGTCTGATGAACAAACTGTGTCAGAACAACTAAAAAAATATTTTGCTGATAACAACATTAAAGTACCAAATGAAGATATACATATGCTGCCAAATTTTGAATTTGAATGCAAACTCAGAATCAGATGAAAACTCAAAATATAAGGGTTTCATCAAGTGCATAATTTGCAAAAGAAAAATAACCATATTTTTGGATAAAAAAAACAGAAAACGTAATGGGTCATATCTAATTTTACAAAACATTTCGAAGCCCATCAAAATGAGAAGAATACCAAAAAACGAATATCAAAAAGAGCAAAGTATTTTTCGATTACTAACTTTTTTGATCAAGAAAATGGTGCCGCAAGTTTAATTTTTCCGTCAACTCTCGGTGACGGTGTTCAAGAAAAAACTCGGGAGGAAACTTATCAGCAAGCTTTAGAAACTGTAAAAATTCCAGACGACTCCGGGAACAATCCATCTGTTTCGGGGGAATAGGAAAGGGTTGTGGTGTTAGGAGTGATTGCAACCTTATTACTCTCTGCCCCAAATCTTCAAAATATAAAAGTTTTAATAGAAGTATAGACGTATAAAATCAAAACTAGTGCAATGTGCTATAGCTCGAGATCAGACTAAAATAACTGAATTTTTTACAGTGCTGTTGTCATACTCATTTCCGACGAATCGGAGAGTTGCATTTGGAGCTGTCTGAGCGGAGACACGTGCTTGTGTCATGTCATGTGATCTGTCGATCCATGATCGGCCCAATTCTCTACGATCGAATATTGCCCTTGGGACATATTAATGGAATTATTGGAATTACTTTGAAATTATTGGCATTACTTTGGAATTATCGGAATTAATGTGGAATTATCAAAATTAATGTAGAATTATTGGAATTACCGAAATTAATTTGAAATTATTGGAATTCCTACGGAATTATTGGAATTACTTTGAAATGAATGGAATTACTTTGGAATTATCGGAATTAACTGGGAATTATCCTGATTAATTTGGAATTACGGAATTATATTGGATTACTGGAATTTTTTTGGAATTACGGAATTATATTGGATTACTGGAATTTTTTGGAATTAAACTGGAATTGGAATTAATTGTACAAATTTTATCCAAGCTGGCGGCCCCTCGACGAGAATAAATTGTTACAGACCAGATGGTACCCCATCAATACCTCCAATAAATCGATGAAGCAGAATTATACTCCCCAATCCAAATTCTTCAATTATTAGACTGCTAATTCGGATGTAATATTTATTTGTATCCTAAATAATTAAATAAAGAAACGAGTCCTTAAAAATTCATTAAGAATGTTAAAATCTAATTTATAATTATTTTAAATATCAGGGATATTTCATACCCCCAGACCTCCCGGTCTGTGAGATTTTCTACTAAGTACGCTCTTTCTAACTTTTCACAGTCCTAAATTGACAAAATTTTAATATTATTGTTTTGTAAAAGTTTTAATTCACTTTTTTTATTGGATTATTAAGTTACATGGATTAAGTTAAGAAATTTTAAAATGTTAACCCATATTATACCGGATGCTGGCTGAATGGTTTCGTAGTGCATACACATAATATTCATTTATGATATTTTATTTTTAACAAATAATTAGTTAAATACGTATAAATAGATATAATAAAAATTATTCGAATTAAATTTTAAATTTAAAGGAAAATAAGTTGCCAAGAATATAATGCACATTATTTGTGTTACGTATTGAGTTTGACGTTTAACAAAAATATTATTTTGCATGAAAATATCCATACAAACTAAACAGTGAACCAGGAAATGTATTTCCATTAAAAGGCAATAATCTGCAATTTTATATAAGAAACATTCATTTTGTGTAAATAATCACCCAGTTTCTGCGATAATTTAAAATTTTAAAAAAAGCACATAATTATTTACAAATCCTAATAGGCCCTATTTTCTGACCTTTCTTTCAACTTTTCAAAATTCATCTTTATATTTAGCAGTTTCTTACATATTTTCTTAAATTAAATTAATTTTATTTAATAATTCCAGCTGAAAAGTTACATTTCTTTGTTATTTTTGATTAAATGCAACTGATTAATTATAATAATCATAAAATGGCGTCTTGTTGTATATTCTAGAAAATTTTTAAATTTATTTAATTATATTTTACTGTTATTTTTGAAATTTATTATTTTATTACCCCCCCCCCCCATTTTTCATTTATATTATCTTTTCCAAGCTTATCCTATCATCAACAACTGTACTACCATTTACAAAAAAAGGCAGAATCTCTGATTTTTTTGAGAACTACAAAACAAAAAAATATTTAAATTAAATTAATCAATTTTTTTTAAACGTTTACTTTAAAAGATGCAGAATGGAAAAGGTAAATAGTGTGTGATTTTACGCAGTAAATCAGTGTGTAGTATTGGAAAATACAGCACGCGGGATATTAAATTACAAGCGTGAGAAAAAAACGAATTGGTAGTACCTAATTGTGTGATATAATTAATTTTAAGACGTCCACGGAAAAAAACCTAAAATAGTAGAAACGATAAAATCGAAAAACGCATAAATTTGTAAAACTAACAATAGATACATACGAAACGATAACTTTTGGAGAGAAAATTCCAATAAAAATAAGGAGTGCCGCATTTTCTTAATCACTACAAACATTCAACCATCTGCCTCAAAACAGTTTTTTATGGATTTAATTTAAGAAGATGAAATTTATTGCGAATGTGTTAAAAACAGAACTTCGTTATAATTTCTAATTGTTAAATAAATAAGCAGTGAGGAAGCTTGACAAGGCCCATTAAAATGTATCAACAAACACTTTAACAAACCAAAAACGGCCGTCCATCATCATAATTGACTTCGGTGTATTTTTGAAAAGCCAACACATGTAAAAATCTCATCAAGGCTTAACGGAACCCTTGTTGGCCGGCGTGAGAAGTTACCTTTAAGTGGGTGGGTGTATGTAAAACGAAGCAACTCGGGGTGAGAGTGGAAGATACAAACGTAATAAATCTTAAGATTCTGTATAGGCAGGTCTTGCAGCATTGTTACCAACCATTTTGAGCAACATTTAAGACTCCCCGTCGATGCAACAATTCTCCTCTAATTACTTCACTCCAGAAACTAATTTATAAAAACAAACACCCACAAAATATTAATTAATATGTGCAATTAAAACAAAGATTTAATATTTAGATGGGGCATGTACTTATAATGAAAGCCAAGTAATAATTTTAAAACATGGTAGGTATTTACGTGTTGAGCATAACTTTGAAAGTTTACCTAAGACTTTCAAGCTGTAAACATGTCTTCCAGTTAAGCCTATAACACAATCTTAGGCAAAATTTGTAAGGAAGATGTTAAACGTTTAATTTAAATGCACGGTTTCATAAGCTGTATTGCTTTTCCTACAAGAAGTTTTGCTCAAAACAAATTTGCAAACGCACCGAAATTAAAAGAACATTCTCGGCACTAAATTTGTTGTGGCCTACTACGAGTTACAAGATTCAAATAAATTTTACGACCACCAATTAGATAAAGGATTATTTTTGTAGGTAAACCCCCGTCAGGTGGGTAAACTTACACCCGTTGGAAGCGACCTACCATATTTTAGCCCTAATGAATTATCTTGATTACAGGAACAACAAAACTAATATGTGATCGTAAATAACGGCGTTAGAATCGTAGAAGATATGTCTGTGTGAAAAAATTTTGAATATTTTAAAAGTATAAGACAATACTTTTGTGCATTATCTAAAAACCTGATACTTAAGAAGTTCCGATCAAACGTCGCTGATAAAAGCTGCAAGTTGTAGCAATAAATTTAAGAATAGTTGAAACGAGGAAATACGCGTGCATCATATCTCAACATCTGAGTTACCTAAGCCATCATGATTTATAACATTTGTGAATATCGTGTTGGTGTTTCAAAATTCAAAAAGTTGCAACCTTGTAAGTTCTATCCCAAAATATAAATAACACAATAAAAAAAATTCTAAAGATTTCACAAGGAATTCTTTATTCTGAAAAGCGTACAAGAACGTGGTAATCGTTTATCATCATTAATAATAAAAACTCATTACGTAACCACGGTAAGTGCAGATTCTGGAATATAAATAATTACGTTTTGACAGAAGCAGTTAGAAATTATGTGCCTTAAGTCACCCACGCTAGAAATAAACTAAAAACTACTTCTTACATCTCTCACTATTTTGTAATTAGTACTTCAAGAATTTTTCACAAAACAGAAGTCGGAGAAATTCAAACTAAATAAATTTAGCCGACCTGGGTTAGGTTTACTACTTAACAGTTTATATGTTATGTATATAGAAAACGGTAAAAGAAAAAGCATAAATTAAATGAAAGCTTAGAAGATAAGTCCAGACACTTGAACTGTTAATTTTAGAAAATTCTGCCCTGCCTGAACAGTTGCATGCACATTTACAGCGTGAAATACAAACAAAGTAAGGGATCTTGAAAATATTGCTATAAATATCAATCGTACAGAAAAATACGTAAAACAAAAATTCGAGAACGGTAAATTCTCTACAAAAAAGATCTATTACGCTTTTTCCCTAGAATTAGTATTTTCGCAGTAAATTAGCCATACAGGTGGTAACTTGAGCACATGTCGCATTCTGTGCTACATTATCGACCTCGGTTGCAGTGGAGAATACTCGCCAAAGATATGTCGTTGTTATATATTGATAAGGTCCATAAATTAAAACAGCCACTGTAGGTTTTTCAAAAACCTTTTATATATTTTTAAGATTTGGCCTTATATTGCAGATTCATAAATAGCTATAAAACTTAAATTTTCGCATTATAGCAAATTTTATTTCGTGAATTTATTTCATTGACTGCCGAAATTCTTATTTTGGAAATAAGTTGACCTGATAGGTCAACTGTAAAAAACACTTTTGTGCTGAAAGTAAATTGCATCACTTTCCACTTTTAATACACAATGTACTGTTTTACCATGAAATGTAGAAAACAAGCAAAAGCTGTTTCTACATTCGTTTGGAGCAAAATTGTGCGCTGGAAACACAAAGCTATCAGTAACGGTTTTTCTAATGCTGGACATTAATAACAGACGATTCACTACTGTTTGCAAAACAGTTGCTTTTTTGCATACCCTGTTACATTTAACCCTTTCAAATTAAAAAACAACTAATGATTAAGTCCGTTATTCAGGACCAGCACCGATTATGGTAAGTTCCTCCTCTCCAACAAGGTAATTATTCTTATTAAGATTATATTTTATTTAATTGATAAAAGATAAAAAAAAAAGTTAACAATAGTTTTGAAAAAACGCAACGGCGTGGCTCATAGTTTGCTATAATAGGGGAACGACAACTAGGAATGTGGCAATAATAATAAATGGCAATGAATTACAGGAGTCGGTGCTAATGCAGAAGAAGATTCTTATTTAATAAAACCAGTCACAGAACCAGAACATAAACATAAACTGGAAGGGGGGGTCCTATACACTAGTAATTGTGTTCAAAAGAAAAACTTTTAAAGCAAGCAATCCTGAGTATCACAAAAACTGACGTGTATCCTCAAGTTGTTTATAAGAAATGAAAAATGTTTGCACTAATTATTATCAGCTGAAAACGTATGGAAATTCTGGAAATTTCCCCTCCTTTCGACGCAACGGTGGAATAAGAACAAGAAAGTGAATTGGAGGGTATTCCACCCCCCAAACCCCCCGGATTTATACCTACGCTTACGTTTTGTGTAGGTAAAATTAGTCAAATTTAAGAACCGGCTCGCGAGCTTTTAATTTTACACTAAAAACATTTTACGAAAAAAGTTTTCTTTATTTATTGTTTCATTTATTTCAAAGTTTAAAAAAAATTTCCCGCATATTATAATTATTGCGACAACTGAACTGTGGATCATCGCAATATTTGTGCAAAATAAATTAATACACAAATTTTTTTCAAGTACAAACTTAAATTGTAGATCTAAGCATCCAATGTATATTATATGAATATAATCACTTTTCCACATGAAAAGTGTGAAATGGTGTGAAAACCACATCAGAAACCGCCATTCCATAAATGTGCAAAAATTTTGGAAACACGTTTGTACTTCAAGATCTTATTGCAGCATTTTGCTTCCTAGATGATTAAAATTGTAAAATCTTTAAAGCAGAGCGTCCAGTTTTTACTTCATTGTCGGTACTGCAAAAAATTGAAATTAAATTCGTCAACCTTTTTCAAGCACGTTTATTCCACTCGAACTGGTATTCCACGCTGGAAAGCAAAGCTGGCCGATGATTTAAACGGACTATTAAATGGTGATTTAATAAATGTCTAAAAATTGGAGTTTATAATCGAGTATTTTGTTGTTATAAGCAAAGTACACACTCTTTAAACTGACAATTACTTTGTTTACGATAAATGTATAGATTATAGGTTTGCATCACTGTGATTATCGATGTCCGCCAATAACATTGCAACGTGCATCGTCTATTCACTTTAATTTCAACTTGGGAGGTCTTCATCCACATTTCTTTTTATGCTGTTATGGTCTTTAGTATGCGTACATCATAGGCGAAAGATTTCCGATGTCCTGTTTTAAATCATTAATCTCGCAAAACGATTATTGTTAAAGCAAATGTCATCGAATTTACTGGGAGCTTTAAGGCGTGCAGATAATTAGAGTTATGAATGAATTAAGTAAGTAGCATTTGTATTTAAATTGCCGTAATGAATGAACGTAATTATACGTTGTTAAATTTGTGTGTAACTTTGAAGCAATTATTACACTGCAATAAATTATTTATTAGCTGTGTAGGTGAATTCGAGTGCAACTGCAAGTATAGAGATTTCAACATTAAAATTTAAATAGTCCAAGAGTCCCGCGTGGCTGGTTGATAGGATATGGTGTAGGTGTAACTGAATAATAGAGCTTTACAAAACAATCCCTTGATGCACTTTATGAATACTATAGATCTCTTTCCATGCATTTGTGGTCGTGTCTTGCAAATTGTGTGCAAAATCGCACCTTTTCCAACGCTCAATTACAATATCGAACTGTAGACTACCACTGCGCGGGTGTTTGATTAAAATTACATGTAAACTTGCTCGTTGCTTGTTTTACATTCCATTGTTTGCAGACAAGAACAAAGAGATTTCTTCCAATGCTCGACATAAGTCTTAATTTTTTCACGAAATCTCAATGAAAATTTACATTCTATACTAAAAAATTTTGTTTACTATTCCATTATTTCACTATTTTACCATATTTGCGATAATTTTTGAAATCCAAATGTCTTTTTTCTTTTCCACAGGGATTCGGTTTGCAGAAATGCTTATCAGGTTTGTAAACCAATTCAGCTACACGTACCAGAAAGGAATTGATTGAAACGTTAAAAGTAAATCATTTTTTGTCGACTCCATAACCATAGGCAGATAACGACCATTCCCATGTACACTAATTATCTGACAACATATGTATTAAATTGGTAAATGTTTAAATCAATTAAATCGCATCCTTCAATTGGATATTGAACAAAATAATCCTTGAACAAGTTCTGCAATGTGGCAAACGCCATATTTAGAAATAAAGTAAATCATAAATTCCTAAATAGTACTTTAATTGATCATAAAATCTCATCTAGAAACATACGCTTAAGGTCATAAAGCTTTCTAACAATACGGCATTCTTTAAATAAATAATAAAAAAATTAATTTATTACCACACTGGAAAATGATAATCTGATTAATCATAATTGACGGTAGCATAATTATAAACCATTAAGGAGTTTAGTTACAAGCTTTTAAACCTGTAATTATACTAACAATGATGGGCGGGTTTCGTATCCACGTGACACCACCAGTATTTACCCATTGACAATATTCTACACTACCTACACAAAATACATCTATTGTTATTTAACAAGTTTTAACAATACCAACAAAATTTATATGTGTATTTCTTTCTCCTTGTCATAATAAAGAATTATGAAATTTGAGAATAAAGGGAAGAAGCACCGGGCGTAAATCAACCTAAAAATTTCGTTAAAAGTAGAAAATTCGTTGCTTGTTCCACATAATTGGAATTATTTACTTGTGTACACATGAACAGTAACAATAAATTTTACTATTTTTGATCGATCAACGCTAATGTAATGAATGTTGTTACAATATCAAAATTCGCTAAATCAATTCGAATTTAAAGCTATTAAAAGAGCTACATAAATAAAAGTGACTTTATTGTTAATATAAATTAAAAATTTTACAGTAATATATCAAAAAGTTTGCAGCAAATATGGAGAATTGCTCCACGTTCAGTTACTAGTTATGCAAACATTTTCGTCATTTCTGTCAGCATTTGAAATCAAAATAAAGAAAAAAGACCCAAACGGTAATTCCAAAATAGTTTCTCTTTGTATATTTAAATCCGATTTTACTTTGTTTATTGCCAGCATTTTTAATATGGTACAGGGTTGCATTGAAGTGCCTTTCTCAATTCATCTGCGGTGACCATTTTAAGATCCGAATTAATTATATCTTGTGCGACAATCGTTAAATCATGCAAATATGTTCGACACGAATTGTTTACCAGATTCACGAATAGTAGTATAATAATTACAACTTCCAAGTTGGGTGATACAAGATCAAGTCATGAGGACTGAATACAGCTAAAATGAAAACAAATTAGCATCGAAATGAAGCGAATTTAAATTTCTCTTACCGATGAACCAATGAAAATTTTTTTAATTACGTAACCGCTTAACAAAAATTACAATCCTTGTGAAATATGACATTTAAAAAAGGCGAAACCTTACAAAATTTAGCAATAACTATCCCAAAAATCGCTTACTGTAAATTTATACCCATAAGTACCAATTCCAAGCACGTGCGTTGTAGAAAACTGCACATATACGCGGTTATTCTAACACAAACAATAATTCACGTTGATTTACAACGTGGCACTAAATTAACTATTTTGCGTAAAATATATAAAAAAAATGGAATTTGAGAGCAAAGTGGAGTACTCCAAATGGAGTGGTGGGAAAGTTGAAAGTGATTTGAACGATACCTCTAAAAGGTCATTACTTCTTCGGTTATCTGGATTGACAAGCTTTTTAACGAGAACATTAAAAAATTGCAGTTAATTAAATAATACTGCGATTGCAGAAATGTAGCGTCTGGAAGGCACCAGCAGACACAATAAGAACTTGCACCTGTCTTACAACTGGTGTTCCGGTCTTCAGTAGTCTTTTTGCAAGAGAAAATATTTTAATAATATTAAATAATTCAAAGACCTGTCTCAAGTTCCATCCATTTCTCGATGATAAATCGATTTATCTTTAGTAATACGACTTTTGAATAAGGTATAAGTCTTACGACGTGTTAAGAGTATGAAAGAAGACCAAACGAAAAAGAATGAAGCAACTTGGCCAATTAAAATTTTCTTAGTGCGGCATTCGTTATAAAGAATAAGCCGGCTTTTATCGCCATGCTGAATGCGTTGGAAATGAGAATCCAATTACAACTTGGTAAAACCTTGCGAAGCGTCAGGCATGTCTCGACTTCGTGCTGGACGAACGAGAAACTAACAGCCTCTGTCTTTCCGCACAACATAAAATTCCTATACGGAACAAGGAATTAAAATTCCGTTTACTTGTAAAACTTAACTTGTCAATCTCTAATTAACGTTTGCGTAAGTATGATCGATTTCCCACTAGGAACATTATCCATAATTTGCATGGTGCTCACGAGAGAAAACGCATAAATACCACTTTTTATGCGCTACGAGATTCTACCAACAGTTTTAGTAGAAAAAAAGTTGCAAATTCATCTATAAAATCGTAATAATGGTCGTGTGAATGAATCGATAGTTTATCCCTATATGTACCTAGGCAAAACTAAGAAAGGAATAAGACATTGCATGTTATCATAGTATTGCAAATAAATCTACCATCTGCTACTTGTTAAAATTAACTGTTTTCCGTAACAAGAATCCTCTTCAATTTTGAACAAAGGAAGTATCAAGAATGAGGACAAAGACTCGAAAATGTCAAATATGATTTAAGGGTAACAAGCCTTCGGGGTTTTAAATATAACGCACACGCCTTTATAACTTATTCGAAATCGAGTTAAAAGTATAAAATTGGCATCTGTCCTATTGGATGTTCAATAACCAATCACCTCACCCTTATTCCAATGACATCAATAAGTAATAAGTGCTGCTACGTGACCCGTAATGTAATATGTCTACATTACATTTCCCTTACGCATGAGTCACTTCATAAGCCTACGTAATATATGAGAAAATATACTACCAGATAATGCCCACTTTCCTACTGCATTGTCATAGTGTTAGTACACCATCAAATAAATTCAAAATTGTATGCTAATTGGATGCCATGGTCCATAGAATAGGATTCCAATCCAGATGTATGAATATATTAACATACCAAACACATTCCCTTTCTTAATAACAATAACAATAGAAAAATTAACAGAAAGTTTTGGATTTTTGGAAATTCAACAGCACAACAACAACATTGTATCATCGGATATATCCTATCCTTTTTAAACGGGAAATTGGTTCCAATAATGGATGTAAAAAATAAATTACATCCAATAAATTTATTTCTTTCAATCTTAGAAGAAATGAGTTGGTCGCTATGAACTATGATTTATTTTAGTCGGAAGAACAACCGAAACTGAGAAAACTGCCTGGGAAATTTTAATACATTAAATTACAATTAATAACCGCTTTATATAAAATAATATGTAATATAGAAGAATAAGGAATCGATCCTTTATAAGATTAATATGAAAAACGTCTCTACTGACGGCAGGATATTTCAAAAACGCTTCCCATGTTAATTTTATGAAAGATTTGCAGCAGAACCCGCGTGGTTTATCTACTCATCGCCTATATACTCAAACAGCTTTAATATTTTTTTAAAATCTGGAGCCAAATACAAATGTTGAGCCACCTCCCCAAAAACGTTGTAGTGTGAAAACGCCTTTAAGATTCATTTACTTTACGACATCGCAGCGAGCGAAACGAATTACTGATGCTGGGCGTAATTACTATTCTGTTGGCCTCAAATTTGGCAATTACAGTCTTGTGTATGGCAAGATTTGCTGGTTTGCTAAATCATTAAAATCTGTCCAAAGCTATTTTTCAAGTTTTCTTTAACCCTTGACTGCAGTGAAAGCTCCGTGAGGAAATGATGTATTATTACGCTCTAAAATTGCTTTCCATTTGTGTGCTAATTATTAAGACAATTATTTAAATAAACTCTATAAATAATTTTCCGGATTGTAATGAAAATATGGTGTTAAAGAGATGAATTTAAACTATTTATAAATTATTCTATGCAGCTACTGAGCACAATGCGATTATTTCGTCGTTAAGTTGTAAAATGTTATAATATTTCGAAGTTTAAAACTATTTCGTATGCTCAATGCGTTATTGAAGCAAATTAATTTGTTCCGTTTCTTTTTACTCGTTCTCGTCAGATCGCGGTCGCGGTTTGTACTTAGATGGATGACCGCTTTGAGAACGCTGCTTCACTATCCTGTTCTCAGGCTTTTTCACTGCCACTTCATTAGATCGCACGAAAAAGTCTCGAAGACATAAGTTGCTAATAATAAAGCGGTGACGACTAGAAATGTAGGGTAAAAATGTAATTATTGTACTTAGGGCTAAAGCAAAACTGTCAAATTAAAATCTGACACTTGATTTGTTTGAGTTGAACGCACCCCTACATTCAAGGAATAGTGCAACTGATAACAATTTAATAAGATATTCATTTACCTATTGCTTACCATAGGGGCGTACTTGACCATTGCACATAATTTAACATATAGAAGTGCAAATATGTGGGCACCTTTATTACTAAAATAGCAACTTATTCCGACGGAAGTCTATGAAGAATATTATTAAAAGTAGATTTAGATAAAATAGCATTAAGAGTTTTCGATAATTGAATTGAATTATAAGTAATTAGAAAAATGTACTTTCCGCTTGGCATAAAGCCATGGCTTTTGCCATTCAGCCAAGCCGAATGTCATCAAATGTTCCTCAATTTACCACTTTAAAAAAATTTCAAATTTGAATATTTCTATATTTTAATAACCATTTTATTGTATACCTTTTTTTGCATTTTACACAAATATTTTTATACTGCTTGGATACAGATATTTCATCAAGGGTTAATCCAAAAATAGGAGACAACGGCGATAGCTTGATGGTTAACGGAGCAAAAAATTGCTTCATATTTCAAACAATACGTCTGGTCAATTTACACCAAGAGTCAAGGACAAAAGGAAAGAAAAGCGATAGTATAATTTAGGGAAATTTTTTCGATTAATTTTCACAATCAAAGCAGAGTCTTGTGCAGAAATCAAACTCATGGGAAATAAGCAAAATTTTAGATTTTTAATTCTATAAGTAATAATAAATCATGCATCAAAATTCCTAATTTCTATTATTTACAAGGACAATATGCGGTTTTAATCCCTACTTTACCCTACAACCAAAAAACTGTTGACATGCGTTAATAGTTCGACTATCGACTAATTTTAATTTTCAAAAAAAATGTGTGTTAAAAGTGTTAGATGGTGATTTGTATTAAAATTTAAATGTGAGTGCCAATTTTGTGCTTATTAGTGTAAAATAAGCCAATAAAAAAGTCGTTTACAATGTTGACTTTGAAATTCAAGTTTGAAACTATTTTATTGGCTTAAATGAGTGTTTGTTTAGATGAAATTAAAAAAAAAAATAAATAAAAACTAACCTGCTCCGTGCCCTAATGGAAATGTGGAACCTAAGTGAAGAAAAACACAATATGAACCAACGTAATTTTATATCGTATTTATACTTACAGCAAAAAGTGCGAATAAGAAATTAATTGCTCTAATTATTGTAATAAATTGAATTAATTTAATATTAATAAAACATGTGAAAATGGGTAAGAAATGTTGTCTTTGCGCTACCGTTTCCGCTTTTAATATTTTATTTTTTAATGAGTCTAGACGTTATTGCTAAGATAAACTCAACATTAAAATAAATTATGCGTAAATTTTATTTGCCATAAAAGTATCTACACGTACAGATAATGATAAATTTACTAACTTTTAACATGAAATGTGTGCATTCCGTGCAATTTTATAATAATAAGAATGCAATTTTTTACTTTGATGAATTTTACGCATCCCTTGTTCAAAATGCATTTTCTGTTTCTTTTGTAATAGGTAAAAGCTTTTTGCTTTTTAGGAACTAACAAAAAGTCCAAACGGTATTTCTCTTTTACCCATTCAACATACTGTAACGCAAAGGGTCGCTTAAAATACTAAAAATCAGGTTAACGATGTCGTAAAAAAAGAAAGTTGAAGCACAAAAATATATTGAACCCCAATATAATCAAGAAAACAAGCGTAACCAAAAAACTATATTTTTTGCAATACTACAAAGTTCCCTTGTCAAAATAAACCTATTGAAATTTCTGACCAAACAATTGCCGCTTAAATTGTTAAAAAAAAGTTTGTTAGATATTGCGAATTTTGCAAAATCCTTCGAGGCTGGGTTCTTGAGATTGAAATTATCTTAAAATTAATACCTGGTCGATACTTTAAAGCCCCTTAGTCAAACAAACCAAATTCGCTTGCGCACCTATCTGCAATGCATAATTTAAACATTTTCAAAGCCCTTATAAACTATCATAATTTCCTCCAATATTTGGTAGGTAAATAAAGCTGCAAGTGTAGATACGGCTAGAGCGAGGTAATAAAAAAAATTTTAAATTGCAAAGACGTAATAAAATTTTAAATTATATTGTAAATGGAAATATTATGTAATATACAAAATAATAAAACGATTGAATTTTAATGCAAGTGGTCGCTCACTTCTTCCCCCTGCAATAAACTTATACCCCTGGATATCTTTTTCCAATCAAACTAATATAAAAGGACGAGAATGAAATAAGTTCGTCGGGATAAATAAAGTTGGCCGAAGTAAAAATTCTGACTTGAAACTTAACAGGAAATTCTATACAAAATAAAGACAGTTTCTAGCCACCCACAACTTCATGATCTTATCCAAATGTATGCATGCTGCAGATCCGAGATTTTCATAGCACGCGGCACCATAATACTTTAAGCGGAAGTAGGATTTGAAACTCTCTCGACATTCCAAACTTGCTTCCAGATTAGAGATTCTTTCGGCGTCGCGTTGATATTTCTTACGATTTAATCTCATATAAGCTCACATTTTTGTTTAGTTAATCGTATCGTACGAATATGATGCAATTGAAATAAAAATACCTGAACCTTTCGACTTTTTTCTATTATTCGTGCCCGAGCTAGATTATTTGAAAGATACGTTATATTACAATTGTAAAAGTCATTTGGCTAGGAATGGCGACGCTTGCCCCGGTGATGCATGGGTGGTAGACGCTATGCATTGGACGCTCGTGCGTCACTCCATGTCTACATACAACAATGCGTCGCGACGTCGAAGCAAAAAGTTCTATGTAATGAACTCACTTGCCTTGATTTACATGCAACAAACTGGAATAATATACCATTGTCTTGAGCTATTATTTACGCTACTTCCATTACATAATACAATGGAAACGCTGCAACGAGCTTCTGAAAGCTTCATCCCATTGCAAGACTTCTCTATTTGGTAAAAATTAAACCGGCTTGCTTCAATTATTATTATATTATATTTCACCGATAGAACACTTCACCTGTGTGGTATTTGCAAAATGATAAAAAAAACAGGCGCCCGATAAGCTAACATCCACGTGTATAATCGGCCCAAAAATGTAAATTTTTCGCTAATACCATACTATCGAATGCAATAAATCACGTCAACTCGAAGATTAATCGATCCATTTTCGAAACTCCTTAATATCAAAAACTTTTTTCTAAACGAAAATTGTCAAACAAGTTGGTAGACTAATGCTTCCAGAATTGCGTATTGTATTAGGTGTTGGATATAACAGTTCCGCTTCCGGTTAGGGGAGTTGAAACAGAACCGCACCGCAAAGAATTCGCAATAATAACGTTTAAACTTTACATAAAACATATTAAGCGATGAGAGAAACAGATTATAATATTTAAAAAGCGCACCCTTAAACATTAACAATTATGGATACACAAAAAAATGATAAAATACAATAATATAAATATTGTATTTAACTTGAAATTCCATTACATCCCTGAACAAAACAGCTCTTATATCAGGTTATTACACGTTCCAATAGTCGGGTGCGATATAATATCACGGACGGCTGGATCCACCCTCGGAGGGATCAAATATGCGAGAGGGAGAGAGCGAAATAGCCTAACTGAGAGATAGACTTACACCGAAAGCGCTACATTACAGTAGGTGTTGTGTAATATACTCACAGTTGCCATTGTAACAGTTGATTAGCGATTAACCTAGGGCGATTTCAAGTGTTTGATGTTGCAATAAATTTCTCACCTAAAACAAAAAATAAAATTTTTAGTACTTTTATCACCGTAAAATTACATAGGTATGTTGGTCCTTCAAATTCCTTCCCCAATTAAAAGAAATTACTGGCTTTCGTTAAATACCAAGACTCGACAAATTTTTACTCCATTCGGAAGGATTTTGAAGGATTCCAAAATTGACCTCGGAGTTTAATATACCGAAGTCGATTTGATTGCAGTATAGTAACTTGTAACAGTTAATCTATGGTTACTGTGATATATAAACCACCGCATGAACTCGCATTATGTTTACAGCCCGTAAATGCAATATGTCAATAGATAATTAATGGATTTTGTCGAATAGTCAAAACATTACTGCGCATTTCAGCGTCAAATATGCAGACCAAATTTTTTCTACGCCTTCACAAAAAGTCGGTATTATAAAATAAAACGCTTTCCAAAACTTTGCAAATAAAAGACTTAACGTTTTATATTTTTTACCTAAAGAGAAAGTCACACAGGACAAAGGGGACACTTTTTTCAGTCAAACGCACTTTCTAACCACTTTTAAGAATTATTACACAGATTGCAAAGTGTCAAACTGGATTTTTAAATGGTTTACTAAAAGTAAACCGACTAACGATGTTATTGAAAAAAAAAAAGAAACGTGTAATATCAGCCCAGATAATTTAAAAAAAATCGATAGTTGTATTTTGCATTAGTTTAGTCGAGTTATCAACAAGTTTTCGACCCTAAGCTTGGTTTCCCTGGTTTCGTTATAAGAGAGGCAGGACGATGACTTTACAACGACCAAAGCTAGTTTGAAACATTTAAACTTGATCGAAAATTTGCGCAGAAAGAAATTTATAAAGCATACATTGTGCATGGATGCTGATTTTCTGCCACTAAATTATGGAAGGATGGTAAAAAATAACCCGAAAATAGAGCGAAAATGTTATCCCTGTAATTATTATGGTCAAAAGGAAAACTCTTATCGTAGTAGGCAATCGTGCACTTTATGATAGTCAGCGAAATTCGTCGTATCAAAAGTTTTGAAAGAGCAGCACCCCACCCCCTGCATCTTTGCTAATAACGGCAAAAATAATTTCCGACCACTTCATTTTCCCCATAAAATATTGTCGCATTTTTTAAATTTTCCGCAGCGTCGCAATGCAGGCGACGGACAGCACTGAAGTACTTTTTAGCTCCGTCGGCGCTGAAGTACTACTTTAGTGCCGCCTATCACCGGAAGTGAAGGTATTGTTAATTAAAATTAACGATTACTTTTTAATTTTTCATAAAAAATTAACGCTTCATAATATAATATTTAAAAAAATCTAGATTATGTTATTATTTTCTTTATTTGTAGTTCTACTAGCCTAATTTTCGGTTAATAACTCGATTAATTATGTATTTACTGCTTTATAAGCCATTACGAAATGCAATATATTAACTTCGGTGTTATACTAACTGGTTTTAAGTCAACATTAACTTTATTATTATGAAATTGGGCCTAAAAGCGATAAAGTCTACGTCAAAAACTGAAAATAAGGTCTCTCTTTAGTTTTTAATCAGAATTTCATCTAAATTAATTTCACCCATAACATGGTGAAGTAGAAAACTTGGAGAGCCTTCTGCTTATGTCAAACGTAATATTTCATTATTAAAGCGCTATTATCACTAACACCGCATATTGTCTCACCTAGGACAAACGAGTCCTTTTCTCTGGACGACTTTCAGAATTTTGATCCAACGGCTGTTTAGACCGGATTTGGGAATTGCGTACGGTTGATTGTAGTATTAGTAAGTATCCGGAATCGAATCGAACCGGAATTCACCTTGGCAGTTTCTATTATGATAGGGCTTATCTCACATCCTCCATTTATTAAAGGATTTAAAATAAAAATAAGTATAATATGTTATTATATTTTATGTTTTTAACTTAAATATTGCGCGATGCAATGTAGATAAAATTGGCAAAGCGATGATATGATGGTGCCAATATGTCAGCACAACTAAAATACACTATGAAATATAGTAATTACCATACCCTTCTTGGGTATAGTGAACGAAAATTATGTTATTAGAGCTTCCTTTTTTTGAAACAAACTGCAAGATGAATCTGATGATTACAACAATGATATAAGCGGTTGGCGGCAAATTATTATAAAAGACCCTTTACGATGGGGAAAAAATGTACAAGCCGCAATAATAATATACAAACAGCCGAGTTCGCAAAATACAAATCAAAAATAATTAGATATTTGAGAATTACAGTAAAACAAGAAACTGAAACTGAATATGCAAAAAATATTTTTCAATAATTTAATCGAGGTAAACGAAGTGGATTTATAAAAGCATGAGAAAGTAAGAACTGCAAGAAATAATATACTAGATTCTTCACATAAATTACAATAAAATGAATAACAATAAATTACGTGTAATTAACTTAATCGTAATTATTTGAAATAATTACATAATAAAAAGTGTAGACGGTAAATGCATTACCGTTGATAATAAGCCAAGTTGCGCCGAGATATTCACAATAATTCTAACGTTTTTTTTTTACATTTCAGAACAATTTCCAGTTTTTCTATAGAATATGAATTTTAATTGACGACCGTTTTTGCAAAAATTATCTGCCATTTTAATTCTTCGTGCGGATGCATCCCAAGAATTTCTTTAAGCTTCGCTAATTGGTATGATTTCGATAAAATTCTCAGGCAAAATAAAGAACTACGTTGATAACAGTTTTGGACTGCTAATAACCGCTTTTATGTAGGTACCTAATTTTATTTTAAAAATAGGTTTTTCGAGATGTGGCGTATTTGTGTTGGCCATTTAAAAACACATGAGAAAAATAAAATTACAGTAAATTACAAGTTTGGATTAATTTTAACACGTTTCCTCGTAATGAATATGCACGTATAGACAAAATTACTTCTATGCACGATTTTGAAATTACCGCACTTAAAAATTAATAGAGAAGTGATAGATAAAGAGAGTCCTTTCACTTTCCCGTAACACTAAAGCTTCGGTCGAAAAGTGAAGATGTAGCGTTGGTATGTTCTTCATCTTCTTCGAAGTTGGGTTTTGATAAATTTATTTTTACAAAATGAGATTGCGAAAAGACAATAAATAATGTAAATTTTTGTAAAGGTTGGTTGGAGGAAGCCCCCTGCTAGCTGTGTTACATGGAAGATTTTATAGATAAATAACGTTTTTGCAACAAACTTTTTTTGTTTGATGCACATGCAATTCGCGTCCAAGTTGACAGCAAATGAAATATAGAATCCAAAGCCTAGAGCACGTTTATATTTTATAACTTAATAATACGTCGCTCAGCAGGCTTTCGGATATGCAGTGTACTGGTTTAAGTCGAACACGAGCTTGCAGTGTAGGTACTTTAACAACATGAAAGGATCGTATATTTCGAAATGAATAATAAGAACTTAACCTGCGGTGCATTTTATATTTACAATAACAAAAAGAAAATAAGCTGCAGTAATAAATGCAATTTCATCTTAATTATCTATCGAACAAAATCGATACTAAAATTATCGGAAGGGCAATTAACACAACATAATATCTCTTCTTTGACAAATTCCATCCCCCGACATCGGTTTATAGTTACGGGGTGCAATGTGCAGTTCATAACATCGGATAGCCGCCCAACTTTACGATCTAACGAACTTCCATAAATACTACCTCTACACACACATTGCCCATACCGTGCCCCTCTCTCCCTCTGCGGCTTTTGCTTTTATTTTGTTTATTTCTGAATTATTATCCTCCATTCAATTCCTGTCGATAGTGACAATGTGGTTGTTTGATATCCCGTACGATCGACGCTATACGTCGCTTGTTAACGTTTGATTGGTTTATAACGAACTAGACCAGGACGACATCGATTTTTCCTTTACTGATAACAAGCGCTCGTTTAATATATTATCCAGTTGTTTAACTGTAACTCAATCGTAGATGCCTAATACGTATAGCAACAAATTTATGCGCCTTTCTAATAAACAATTCATAAAACGAAGCTAGCATTCTTGCAATACTCGGCAAAAAGCCAAATTCAGAAAAACCGCCTCATTTTTAACATAGTCTTGTCGTTCGTTCCATGTCATGTCAAAAAATAATGAACACAATCACACAAGAACACTCCAAACGAGTCCACAATAAAAACCGGCCCAGATGAACCGGTCGATTTCCTTTGCGTTACATTTTTCATAACGCATACTCGTCCAGATTCCACCGGCTTCACTATTAGTAGAGGAAGAGCGGGCAAAAAAGTTAAACGTATTGGCGCTCATTATTGAAATATTGAATCATAAATACTTTTATTTTTTGGTTAGACGAATAGGTTATGCACGAACGGCTATGGTTGTCTATTCGACTCCATCTCATTAGTGAACGAAATGCCTCTGACAGCAGCTGAGGCTTGTCGTGTAGAGAAACCTTATATAGAACCGGTTACTATACACTCCACGTTTTCTTTGCTCGACCTATCTTGGTGTTTTTGCGAGAATTCGATAAGGTTTTATCTTTGTTGTAGCATCGTCTTGCAAGTATTACTTTCTACAACAGTCACACCATAAAGTAGCCAATTTACTCAATTACACAATTAATATAATTCTTACATAACTCGCGAACGAGAAAAAAATTATCCTTCTAATATGAGTAGTACAAAATATTTCTAATAATGCTTAAAAATTTCTTCATAAAGCATACTATGAACGTTCACATATGTTGTACGTGTTTTCTATTTTAATATGTTCCAAGATATTATGGACAGCTCTACATGGGGTGTGGTAAAACTAAAGCAATTTCGATGCAACCACAACAGGAGCAGAAAGGAAGAAATAAAGAAGAATTCAGACGTGACTAGAAAAACTTGCGACGCGAAAGAGTCGGAATAAAATAATTAGCGAAAATAAAAGTTTAAATGTTATTTATAAACAATGATAAACAGCGTATAAACATACATCTTCGCCGGACACTAGTGATATGAGAACGTATGGGGGGTAGTTTGTCACCATTTGGGTTGTACTGATATACCCACCACCGCAATAAAGCTTTGTCTATAAGAGTAATATATCTCAAAATCCCATACTTTAGAAACTCGTAAAGAAGCCTAAAAAGCTATATAGTTATTCGCATGATGTGCTTTATAGGGGACTTTCATATCCATATATTTTAAATGAGATTTAGACAAGCGAAAAAACCTTTTTTACATTTACTGACTGATTGGATTTTCAAGGTGTTTCCATCATTTTGACTTTCCTAGTGAAACTACTAGAAATTCGTGCCGTAAAAATCGATACGTTCTCTTTAAAGGTCGCTACTACGTGTTTTACATCGAGAATGTGATGCCGGAGCAGGATCACGATTTGGAATTTCATTTTGTTAAATTATCAAATTTTTGTTAGGTTAAGTTCGCGTTGTCAAAATCCTGGATGGCAGGTATGATGATATCTCTTTAGCATCTGCCGGACGACGGCATGAAGACATCGTGAGGGCATTCCACTAACATGTGTTACAGACGGCACTCGAAACTGTTATAGATTCAGAAAACCAGTCAGCATTAATGGCAGCAGTTGTATATATTTTGTATTTTAAAAACGTTCGAAAGCCTTTAATTGCACCTAAATGAACTGTACTTGTGTTTTATGCATAAAGCTTTTTTTATATTTTCAAAACTTGTTCCATCTAATATTTAATGCATAAGCATTAAGGAAGAGCTTTCGCAGTATATGGGGGTGTAAATCTGAATTTTTCATAGATGAATTTTAATAGAGTTGCCATATACATAATATTTCGTTCAATAGAGAAGGCGAAAGTAGGGTTACCGATAGCAGACTCTTTATTTTAATTCCTACATAATCATTTGCAATATTGAACTATAAAATTAATTTACTAGAAAATCGAGTTAACTAAAATGTAATAACATGAAATTATTAATGTTTATCGTGGTGTTATCATATTTTTAACATAATAAATAAGCGAACACACCTATATAGCATAGTAAACAATAACATACTTATAAATTTATGTAAGTAAGCACACGTTACGCTTTTTCTATGTTGTTGGCTGCACATCTATTTACATAATCGCTAAACCAACTTAAATGTAACTAATTAAAGAGGCAACGATTAAAAACGTGAAATGTCCTATGCACTTCTGAAAATCATGCAAAATAATCTGATTAACTTAATTAATATAAGCTACCGCGCTTTTCATTTGCCATATAATTTAATGCATAATATTTGCATTTTATAAAATACCAACAAATAAATGAATAATTTAAAAGTTTAGTCATAAATTTTTCATTCAATTACGTATAGCGTGCATAGAAAAAAGTAATAAATTAGTTGAGTCGGTAAAATAAAAAAAAGGTTTAATATTTGCAACACTAAAACTAATAAGATAAAAATAAATGGACCAAAAATGTTAGCAAAGCTATGAAAAAATTGAACTAAAAGGGAAGAAATTGGAAGATTTTTTGGTTGTTTAAGCAATTTTAGGGTTATTACATCGCGTTGTATTTTTTCTTTTCATGTTAAGAGTAACTTATGGAAAAAGTTTTTTAAATTTCAATTTTCCCTATTTCATTTAGCTCCGAAAATTTTAAAAATTTAATTGGCAAATGAAACAAACAGTTTTACAAACAATTAGTTAATTAATACTATGAATTTTTAAATGTCGATTGTGTTCCCGACATGTAGTAAACATGAAAAAAATATATAATTAATAGAGGGACATAAAAAATATTGAAAATTGGCAAAAATGTTTTACATATTCTTATTCTTATCATCTGTTTAACGATAACCGTAGGAAAATGCAAAATTTGAGAATTAAATTTAAATTCTTTGAGCTCTGGAATAATTTTCGAAGAACCGCCCCCCAATTCGGTTCCAAATAAGTCACAAAGAATGCAGTAAAAATTTCAACCCTCTACCTCAACATTAAGGGGTGCCGGTAACGGCAAGCACTTACTTTTATGCATTTAAATAACATCAGTTTTCAAGTAAAGACCAGTTTCATAAAAACGAAAAAATCTAAATTTTATGCTATTGAAAATACATTTCGAAATCATATTTATGAGGTGATTTAATTCTAAAATAATCAGGCATATTTTATTTACTAAATAAAACACACATTTTTACGTCAAATTCAATTTTCGATCGTCATTTGTTTTCGAGTAATGGCACTTCAGTTATTTCAATTCCGGTTATTAATCAAATTTCAATTGTTTTTTTCTTAAAGATTTTTGGTGTTAAGTGTAAAAATTACCATCTAGACAATTGCATGATCTAACCAAACAAAGTAAGTTTGAGAAATAAACAAAAAAGAATCGATGACGCCACTACTCAAAAACAAATGATTGGTTAAAATTAAAATTGATATAGGTAAAAGTTACAATATATTGAACACTGCGAAAATATCTGATTTAATATAGCGTCGGTCGGTATAGCATCGTCTATTAAATACCATTTTACACCAGGACAGTAATACTGCTACTTTACAGTCTAGTGAATCAAAAACTATTATTTAATGCTTCGATTAAATTTTTAAATAATTTGTTGATGTTTTCTTTTTAAATATTAAAATTAATTTAGACTTTAAATATCCATTGGGAAATAACATACCAAATGAGTTATTTTTAAGATGCATATTTTCCGTTATTTGATATAATAATTAATTGCTCTTTAGCTTTTACAAAATATGCAAAAATGAAATATTAGTTGTTTGGAAACATTTAACTCATACTGTTTCAAGAAATCTTATTTTATTTTCGCATTTTTTACGAAAGCCAAAAAAAAAATATCAAGTTTTCCGTGTCTTCAGACAAGAAAAATATCTCTTTCGGTTGAAACCATATTTTCCCAAAACTTTGACTAATTTCTGTTTCCCGTACCCATAGATATTATATAAATTCCAAAATAACTATTTTGTATTTTTTTTTTTTCTAAAGGTTTGACTGCCTGGAAAGTTTCATTTCGCTATATGTAGCTATCGCTTGGTTTAGAAAAATCTAAAGGAAGGAATGCATGTAAGATACAATGAGAGAAAGGATATAGATGCGACCAGGAGGTAATTACTTTCCTTTATCTTTTATCCGCGCATATCATGAATTTAGCAATATGTAATAATAATCAAATAGAAAACGTATTTCCTCATACCAATATTACTTTCATCTTGGCAAATTGCATATTGCAATTGCATAAATTGAATTCTACATATTATACCTTAAATATGACATTTTTTATTGAAGATCAATCTCAAAATTTAAAAGCAAAGGTAAAATGAAAAATCGTTTCAGGATCTTTAAGAGATAAAATCGGAAGCGTATAGCTACCATCACGGTCATCAACAACTAACTTCTGAACTGATCAAATTACAGAAGAAAGCGAAATCGTGCAAATTACACATTATTGCAATTCATAGCATCAAAAGCTCGTTCCGGTAAGTGATTTAAAAATAAAATTACACGTTAAGTTTCAAAATTATATAGGATTTAAATGACACTTAAAGGTACATTCAAAGCACGAAATATAAAATGCTTTACGGGTTACCTACTTTGGTACATTATAGGGTTAAGTTTTGTTTAGTCGATTTAGTGAAGATGTAAAGCGAATTTAATTATAATAAATTTGAATAAGCTTTGTATTTCAAACTAGCATAGATATTTCCTTTACACGAACACATAAATTTCGAAGCAATTGGATTAAATTTAAATTAAGATACCCAGACGTAATTAAGATCAACAATACCCACCACAAGATGCATGCATATTGACTCTCAAAATTTTATCGTGCTCAAATGCCGAAAAATAAACAATTTCGGCCAAGTTTTTGTTTGCTTACAAATTACGACTCGGATAAATTAGCTGCGATTTTTGTATTGCAACCTTTTGTGTAAAAAATTACGCTATTAATTTCATTTTTGTTTAAAACGCAACAGTGTTATTTTCGTGCAACTCAATCTAAACGGAAAGCACTTTTATTGCTTGAAAGTTTAAAGACGTACATTCTCGAATTCCATGCCAACCAAGTTTTATAGCGCTCAGAACTTATTTTTCCCGCACCAAATCAATACTCGAGCTGGTGCACCCAAGACAGTAAGTGTCCAAATAATAAATGCGTCCTAACTCTATTTTTGACAAATAAAGCATAATGAACAAAGAAAATATAGACAAACATAATAAAATCAAAAGAAAACTTTTATCTCCATCTGATTTATTAGAAGGAAAATTCCATGATATTCTGTCTGGCTATTATCAAAAATTTTGTTGATTTACCTTAGTTTATGGTGCATTTTTCACATTAACAAAATTATACACACGAATAACTCAGATTTTTGTTTTCAATTTACCGATTTTTACAACTTTTGTTGGTAAACTTAAACCAGGTACTGAAGAGTTTGGTCGAGGGGAAATAGCACATAAGGTAAAAGCGTTCGTTTCTGTTAGACTACAATTATGTCGACCCCTAAGGTTTAACATCCATATGGTTAGTGAAAAAAATTAAATAGTTGAATACTAGACTTCCTAAAAAAGTCGCGTACGAAATCAAAAAAAATTTGCAAAAAAAATAAGAAAACATTAACAAAATATTTAATTTCTCATCGAAAACTTTGAAATTCGTTTAAAAATTGTTGCAATAATAAAATTCGTATTGTTTCCTTACAATTTGAAAATATTTCAAACTGCGCAATCACCCAAAACTCCCTACCTAAAATGCAACCAACAACATACCAAGAATGCGCCTGACCGGTCGACAAACTGGCAGCCATGTTGGATTAACTATGGTGCTGCTATCTTGTGTAGTGCAAAGTTTTCCTATTTTAAACCCTTTTTTTTAAATAAATGTGTGAATTTAAGTGTCCATTATTAATTTTAAAAAAATGCGTGCCTGTGCTAGTTGTGAATGTTGAAAAATACGGAAACGCTAGACCGCAATTTGTATATTTAGATGCGCATTTCCAACTGCGCTTGTTTTGAAATGGCCGTCTCCGAATTCTAGTTTATTAATAATACTTCAAAAATCAAGCTTATCTGTTATTTTATGGTATTTTAAACATAATACGAATGTATTCAAAACAAAAAAGAAAACATACATTGGAAAAATGGTTTAAAACGACATGTTTTTATCGTAAACATAAACACCGCCATATTGGCGGATAAATTGAGCGTTCCTTATAAAAATTGGCTTTAATAATTGTATTGTCGACTGTTTAACGCAAAATGATCAAAGTTGAAGATAAAAGAAAAAAAAGGAGTGGTTAATTTGGATGGAGTTGAAACTTTTTATAACTGGATGTACTTTATTAACTTTCAGGTTAATTTTCCAAAGAAAAGCTTCTAAATATTTAGCAACGGTGTCGACGTATTTACACGATTACATGGCCATTTAAGTTTTAAGTCTTAATAGCTATAAAGGAACAAATAATTCCGTTTTAATGACAGTTTTATGGTCCGTAGCACTTGCCACTGTTACAGTTTCCTTATGATTGTGAAGATGTAATTCGAACTACCATTTGGTAAAGTAAATGAACATGATATCTAAACTCTTGGTACTTGTTGATTAGTTAATGTATTTTGTGCTAGTTCGTGTTGAATGAGTAATTTTGCTGCGTTTGTAGATTATTTTGATCAGTTGTGGGTTTTAATGTAAAACTAGTTTTCCTCATCCGGTGTATTTTCATCTACCTAATGAATAACTGGAATAAAAGCTCGAGAATGAAATTTGGAAATTTCGAAAACATTTATTGAAAAATATCTTTTCCCGAAACAATCCAATTTGATCCGAATCTTTGGATTTGGAGAGAGATTTACGCTTTCTCCGGTTAGTTTTAAATTTCCATTCGGCAATACCATCGGAATATACTGTTGTTATTTTTAAATGCTTAATTTAAATTCACTGACGCCACTATTTTTACTACTATTTTACTTTATTATATATTTTAACCATATTTAAATTGTTTATTTTTTATGTCATAAACATGTTAAGAAATAAACTAAAATAATATATGTATGCACCTTTCAAGCGGCAAGTAATACAGATAGTGTTTGTGTTCAAATGGACTTGTCATAATAGGTTATGTGACGACAGGAATATACATTACAGGTTATCTTATGGAGAGTTACAAGTTGGATATTTGCATGTGGAAAGTTCACAGGTTAGATTCAATCGCATGTTGGGGTCTATTTAGAATTTACTTTTTAAAAGCGTGCAAAATCGACTGAAATTTTCTCTCTAAAAAATTTCACACAATGGAAGCTCGCAAACTTTCTCTCCTGTTTTTTTTTTACCGAAATTGACTTTTTTACAATTAGAAAGTGGATGCTTTTAAGGTACTCCAGGGTTGTAAATTAGAAAGTTGGGTTTTAGTTTTTTAGTTAGTTGTGTTGCTAAGATTTGTTCGAGTGGATGTTGCAGTGTGTTGTACCATATAGTTTTAATCTGAGGTAATTAAAATAATTTAAATGGAAATTGAAAATATTTAAAAAAAACATGATGAAACTTTAAGGCGCCTCTATTCCTATTCTGTAAAATATTGTTGGTGAAACCCGCAAAGTTCAAGAAAAGATAGACGTATATAAAAGTTATTGAGGGTGTGTTGTACAATTATACTGACGTGTACTACAAGAAATTTCTTGTGGATAGAGAATTGTTACTTATATCAACTATGTTTATAAACATCACAGGATATCAGTTTCTATTTATGTGTACAATCTTGGATTGTACCCGTGTATTCGGAAGCTGTTGGAGCTATTATGATTTGTCACAAACATTAAAAGAATTTTAATATAAAATTAAAAATTTCCATACAATTTGGGGGATCTTACTTTAAGCTGTTGATTCTTATTTTTCTGTTCGGATAGCAATTTTTTATACTTTATAATTTCTTAAACAAGCACGAATTTTCATTTTCCGAACTGTTTTTTGCAATTCTGGATGAGTCGAAGCGCGTTGGATAAAATCGCTACCATGTGTTTTAGCATTTCCAAAATATACCTTAATTCGTGAATAAACAAATAAGGAATAAACAGGCCCGGATTGCAAGAATTTTTCGGCCCAGGCTTCAACCATGAACCGGCCCCCATTTTCACCCTCAATTTAAAGATCTAAGTAGCTAAGTAGGTAATGAAAATATTTTAACATACACAGACATACATCGTCCAAAAAGTTTGATTGCCATTGACGCAGAAATGCCGAAACTATTTCATTTCATTTTTGGTATTTATTACACAAGATGTATAAATGGATCATTTAAAATTTATTGATCAGCAAAATCAATTTCTTGGAGCATCTCCAGATGGCCTAATTGAAGAAGATGGCATAATTGAAATAAAATGTCCAAAATCTGCTGCAGACATGTCTCCAAGAAATGCAATTATTAATAAAAAAATTAAATTTGCAAAAATTATTAACGGCGAAATTAAATTAAACAAGCATCACTCTTACTATTATCACGCGCATTTGTAATTTGGACTCCTCATGGACTAGAACGGGATATCATATATAAAGATCAAAAATTTTGGGAAAAAATGATCATACCGTTAAAAATTTTTTATATCAAATGCGTATTACCAGAATTAATCGACCCACAATATCAAAAAAAAATTAAAAATCAAAGATTTAAGAACAAAACCAAGTAAGTAATTCACTACAAGTGCTGGCTGGAGTATTATTATTTAATTTTAATTTATCTACTTTAAAATGTAAATTTTTTGTAAAATTATCAAAAAATTTACTAAATTGAAAAAAAATACATAGTTTTTTGTTTTCTTTTTTAAAAAGCTGGTTACCATTTTTGTTCAGACAATTTTTGTAAAATAATAATTGTTATGTTTATAGTAGATAGAAATGTAATGAATATGTCAGAAACTCGATAATATGTTTACTTTTTCAAACTGCTCTGAACGATAGTGCACTTGAAATTAAATTTGCTTTACGCCTAGAATATATGCAATTGTATTGAAAATTTTATTAAAACTGTACATCTTCAAGTGAAGTTCATAGCTCTATTAATGACCAAAAAATTTTGAATTTTGATTTAATCTGCAGCTAAAGGTTCATTCTATTTCGATAAATAAATATTTTTCTGATAACTTATATTGATAATAATACATAAGCGCTGAAAGTTAGTCATATTTGAAGGTGTTACTACTTCAAAATTTGTTATATTTTTAAAATTTTATTTATTTACCAAAATAGATTCATATTTTATCTAATTAATTTTTTTTGAATCATTTAAAAATATTTAGTATTAACGGAGTAAATTAAACTTATTTAAGGCACTGCATTGAAAGCTACAATAGAGGCGCCTTAAGTTTTGATTTTAACGACGGTTTAACTTTAAAAGCATATCGCCATGTCGCGTTCTGAGAGAGCGCGAGGCGGACACCGGCGGGATTTTAACCGGTCCCTATCCGACATTTGCGCATTCAGCGACGGCCATTTCACCTCTATAATATAGAGACATTTACACTTCAGTTTACAAGATTTTATACCACATAAAAAAATGGTTAAAGTAAAATTATTTGAACATAACATTTATTTTCCACGTTTAACGTTCAAAGGCCGTTTAGTAATTCCATATTATAAATTAGTGAGCAATAACAAAAAGCACTTTAATATTATTACAAATTTAACTATAAATATTTATTTAATGCAACTTAAAAAGCGGAAACATTTTCTTTCGCCACAATTAATTAGCGAACGTTTATGTGCTACCGGTGTCCGCGTTTTGTTGAGAACAAAAGAGGCAGCTGGAACAGAAGATGTCCCGTATTAAAATAAAAATATCCTTAAGAAAGGTGAAAACTTGAATTATGGCTTGGGCTTAATTTACTTAACGTTTTTTATTTGTATTACATTATGTGCATTAAAGCACTCATCTGTAATTTTTTTGAAAGTTATTTTTAAGTGATTTTTTCATTCGACTTGATTATTCTATCCAGATAAATAAATCGTCTGATTTATATAAATAGAAATCCCTTAAGCTGAGTTTAACTTTATACCCCGGTGTTAGATATTTCTACTTGATTGGAAATATGTTGTGTTAAAAATGTGTTGAATTTCAAATAAATTACTGTTAATTTTTGAACATACTTATTAAATTTAGTAGAAATATTTAAACTTGTTTAATTAAGTCGTCAGTTACATTGATTAGTGCACGTATACTATACACGAAGGTAATTTATTTTAATAAATTAAACATATTGATATGTTAAATTTCAAAAGATAAAATTTCGAAAATTGACGTTCCTTTCCATAAGCAATAAAATTTGGTTTTTAAAATGATAATTTTATATTATCTGCTATTTTTAAATATTTTTATTGTTTATTTTAGTTTCGATGAAAAAAAGCCCGAAATAACAATGAAATAGCGATACAGCATAATTATTATTAAAATTTTTACATTCTACCGCCTTTGCTAAATATTTCTCATTTTTCATAAACTCCGCCCCTCTTTCATTTATTAAGTTTGCAAAATAATATTTTTCGTCTCATTCTGTCACAAAGTTTATAATAAGTCTTTAACGTAAAAAGGCTGTATTATTACATTACACAATTTTGCGCAGAAGTGTTTCGAGTATTTGTGCCTTGCGCACTTTGTTCAGAGCAAAATTGTGTAAGAAATTGTTAAAAAAATTATGTAATGTAGAATAATTATGAAATATGTATATTTCTATCTGCAATATTCGGTTTTTTAAACTATCTAGTTTTTTTTAATAACTCGAAAACAGTGAAATATTGATGATATCAAAAGTCTTCAGCATTAAAAGGCAACCATATTTTGTCTTAGAAAGTTTTTGATATATTGGACCGTTTTCGAATTATTAGAAAAAAACTCCATTTAGCTGTACTCGAGCTCTCCTGACTTTTTATTATTTATATTTATATAAATTTTTTTAACTTACTTAATTTCTGTAAAAACGCAGAAACTAATTACGTATACGAATTTTGGTTGAGAAGATATTTTTCCCCTCAGTTATCGACAAAAATTATGAAGTTCTAAGCGATTTCGTTTAATATGCCCAACAAAAGTATTATTATTGTTTTATTAAATATTTATTTTCAATCGGTTTCGTCAAGGTTTCTATTTTTTGCTCACACTTTGGAGTGCGAAAACTTTTCCACGTTTTAGAGTATTTTAATCTTCGTTAGGTAGATATACTTAATATAAAAATAGTAAAAATAGTACAAAATAAAATCAAAAATGCATTGCATAATTTATTATGCTTATAAATTTTGATTTAAATTTTAAATTAAAATGAACCTCGCAACTTCTTGTAAATTTGTTTATTTACCTAATAAAAAACACGTTCATTAATTTGACAGCAAATTAACGTTCATAATATTATGTGATTATCAAGTGTGTAATTAAAATTAGCTATTTTAATCTGCTTGTTGTAAAGATTTTTTTATCCATTCCTGGGGTACCGAGGGGTATTCTGTACCCAGCAGACTCAAGGGGCAGGCATATCTATAATTTCTGAGAGTTCATTTCTGGATTTTTATTATTTGTACCGAAAGAATGAAACTTTCCGTAACCATCCACTTTACACCATAAACAGAAAGAGTAATATAATAACAAATGCAGATAAGATAGTATAAAAAATATTATTTGGAGTTAATGTAAATTAATGTAAAAACAAATGATGAGCCTTTTGAAAAGCAGGGTTTTCAGATTTCTATCAGATCAGATTTCTATGGGTAATTTTTGGATTCGAAAATCTCTACTTTTAAATAAAAATTAAATGGATTCTTTTTATAACAAAAATAATGCAGGTGAAATTTAAAAAAATACATTTTCTTTGCTTTCAAAATATGCTTTTGAATAAAACCGTTTTTTAATTTTTAAATTGCATATTATTATTGCAAATAATAATGATCACTAATTTAAATTTACTATTAAAACAATGGTAAATTATTTGCTTTTAAAAATAGTTTTGATTTAAGGTTGACATCTTTTATATTAGGTTTGCATTACTTTGCATTTAAAAATGTTAATTCCAAATCAAACGTAATGGTTATTAAATTAAAAGTATTTGTTTTTAATGTAAAATTTTATGTATTTAATTCAATTTAAAAATTATAACATTAAAATAAAAGTAGTTTACTTTTATTATATCGTATCTGTTAAAAACCATAATACTTTTAAAATGAAAGCGATAGCTTTCGACGAATTTTTAAAAGTAAAACTTTAAATTTACCCCTAATGTTTTTTTTGATATTTTAGCAAATTTTTTTGAGTGTAATTAATTTGTTATTCGAAAGATCAACAGTAATAATATAATATAAATGTCACCAACTGCTGTAATTTATAATTTTTGTAAATTAAACATTATATTTTATTTTAAAATTTGTTAAATACTAATTGATTTTTCAGTTTTGAAAAATGCAGTTTTTATTCCCTATAAGACGAAATAATCTAAATTTAATATTCTGAAAATAAAGGATCGAAGCCGTAAAAATTAAAAATAAACAATATATAGGTAATAGATATGTAAAATTTCATTCAAAAGGGTTCGAAAATAATCTGAAATGAATAATTTCAAAGTACATTGGTTATTCTCCAAAATCGATTGACTATTTTTGCATTAAAGGAACAAGAAAAAAGGTCTACGTTGAAAACTAAAAACTACGTTTTTCGGCCGAAAATCTAAAATAATCTAAGGTTTTAACGGCTGTATCTCGGAAACTATGAGAGTTAGAACAATTTTTCTTTTTTGACTTTAAGCATAATTTCATCTGCTTTAACTTCGTTTAGACATATTTTAGGTATAGAATGCATAGAAAACAACGATTCGGCCCGATTGAAATAGCTTCAGAGTTTTGCCTGATCTAAAATTGCCTACTCCCCACTGTTAAATTTGTATACGGTCTAATTGGGTAGAAATATTAATGAGCAAAATAAAAGGCACATGGAAAAAATCATCCATCATGGTAGGTACTTCGCAAAACTTCATAAAGCCATAAATTCCAAACTAACTAACTTAATACATTATATACAACACATATTGATTTTAAAAGTTTTATAAGTACGGCAGACATTACCATTAATTTATTTAGCAACATAAAATCATGCGTATTATAGCATTTACTTGGCATTATTAATTGAAGAAAAAAAAAGAAAAAGCGAAATATCTATTTTAAATTTAAAATGCAACAACATTCAGACCTTCTACCTACATGCATGCAACACGTCAGACTATACTATAAGGCAATAAATAATGGTGTAACAAATATAAATCAGCAAACGAGGAGTTAATCACTTTGGAGTAAATAATTACAAGGCCAGCATGAACCGCTGCAACCGTGAGTTCACGATGCATTTATAATTTCCACCCCCTAACACACGAAACTCGATTATGGAATTATGGTATTCATTCAACTCGAAACATTTTGAGAAGTTTTTCAAAACAAACAAATTTGTATTTCGCAGTGGTCGTGAGTGCACGACGTGAATTGCACGTAGAGTAAATATTTAATGCAATGCATATCGAATTCGTTCCTGACCGTCAGTGTCTTGATTGATTCAGTAGTCGGAATACCATGGGAATACGACAAAGATCAAAAACTGATACTATAATCTCGATTGTTATTTTTATATTAACTACTTTAATCAAAGTAACTGTACATCCTCTCCTTTAGAATCTTGATACCTACGGTTGATATTCGAAGCTATGCATAAATTTAAAACTTCCCATAACTTTCAAACGTATGTTTATAGAACCTATCATTAAATGTATACTTATTTAATTGCACGAGTTTTTTTCTCTTAAGGGCACGTCCTGAAATAAATAAATGTCAAATTTGTTGTGTCTACCAAGCCTACACTCTCAGAACCACGTTGGTGGTTCCCCCCGCGAGCTATTTGGAAAAAACGTTTTAAGTAGCAATAATACTCGTTATTACAACAATTGCAAATAAAATATTTTTGCTGCGCAAAAAGAGCCCCTGCTTTCTGTAAAATGAAGCTTCAGGTATTGATCTTGATGTTGCCCAAGATAAACGGTCTGAATTAGATATCAGCCAATTCCATTGTAACTTAAGATTTATTAGTACAAGTTCTAAACTATGGAATTTTATTACAATAAATTTATAGTTTATTTCTTTGTGCATTTTGTGGAAACGATATCAAAAAGATGTTATCATCGAGTATGATTTTAAAAATTAATCTCGGCAGGCAAATGGGTACTATTCAAACTTAAAATCAAAGTCAGCAGATAAAAGTCTGGAGCACACTTGTACCTAACGACTTTTAAAACTATCCGTGGAACAAGCAAATCTCACCAGATAATAAATCAAACTACAGCTCCACTCAAAAAGTTTAAATATCCATACTAAAACTCAAGTTTCTCATTTATATTTATTACATAGCTGGCACGAATCTAATGATTAATAATGGCATTAAAAGTAAATTAAACTTGGATATAAGTTTGTTACTTTTTAATTTGATGATTTATTGAAATTTTATAATCGCTAACTAGTAGCTTATAAAAATAATGCTACGCCTTTGAAAGCCTCGACCAAATGGAACGTGCGGTATTTTTCATTTTTTATACTTTGTTGCATTGCGACAACTTGTACAAGTCGTCGTCACTGAGTAACTCAATAAATCCCATTACCCGAAAAAATTTGAACCCAAATAACATATATGGCAAATGGAAGAGAAGACGGAACATAAATATAATTTTTAAAACACCTTTATTCTTTTTGTAGGAAAAGCAATTTTTAAAGAAAACGATCGTATTTTGTCCAACCTAGTAAGTTTCCCGGCGTTTTCCACCTCTCCAAACTCGCGAATTCTTCCAATAAATTATGCGATACGGTTGCATTTTCTTATGCAGTTAAGAGGAATAGGGAAAGTTAAATTTTACTTCACGTAATCTTCATTTGCTTTTTCTTCATGAGTATATATTTCTCATGTATTTCACAATAAAAATACTTTGCCCGTGTATTTTACCATTCGATCTAGATTACAGTTTAGCTACTTGATTCCGCATTTACATACTTCTCTATATTCACTGGCTACCGATATCTCGCACAATTTATGCAGGCCGATGTTGGCGCATACATTTTGCGCACTTTAAATTTTATTTAAACAAAATAAAACACAATATCGAATGCAAATTAATTGAAATTGTCTATAACAACTTCTCAATGTCTTGTGCACGTTGGCGTTGCATAATTAAAGCTTATATGAAACAATTTACTACATAAACATAACTACTTTTGATCACAGTTAGCGATTTAACAAACACGTTTTAAATTGATACTTAAGTACGTACTTATATATATTATAAAAAAAGGCAACCACCAATTTGTTTACTTTTATTAATCGTTATATTCCTTTATCGCGCTTTATTAACCATTAAACAATCACCCTCGGAGAGCGCGAACGGGACTCAAAATTTGTTTGCTTACTTGCACAGAAAACTGCGAGCTTTCCACACCCTAAGCATCACGACCTTACGGAAATTGCTAATAAAAGAGAAAAATGGAACGTATTGCACAGCCCGTGAGGGTTATACATAATTTTATGCTACATCTACAAGAAATACCGGATCAAAATGTATGCATTCGCAAGATTACGCGTTTAATTGCAAAAGTTCTCGATAGCCCCAATTGAGAAAAAACCAGTTATCAATATTTTAATTCCAGCTAACAGTGGTTTAATCCAATAATTTATTGTTTTCTTCGTTAATTTGAGAACATGGCGAAGCCAATTTCCAATTGTATATTGTAAATACTTGGGTTAAACACGTTTAATGTTCGGAATTATTTGAAATAACGGAAGTGCCCAAAAATAAATATGGACTTTGGTTATAAATTGGATAGACAAATAAAAAAAATAAACAAACTGGATGGCCAACGTGTATTTTCGAGACAATGGCTTGAATTAAAGGGGAGCTTTACTCCGGCCGTTCAAATTACAGTGTGTGTAATTCCGTCAGATTAGCACAATCCTGAACGCCGCAACGAATAGCGCAATATAATGCTTGACACATTACTACCTCATTAGATTACAAAAGCGTCCGGTGGTTCTCGTATTTTGAAACCACTTTCCAATCATTTTATCCGTTTCTTGCATGGGAAAAGTTATACTTTTATTGCATGCAATTCTCATCGACAGATAAGTAGTGGGTAGGTGTTTCGGTTCCTGATATCTGCATTTCATTAACAATGTTTTTCTGCGTTCGCCTAAACAGATAGCATCGCCAGAAACACATGTAATGGATGTTCTTGGAATTGGAGTGTATTAATCCTGCAGTAGCTATCAAATTAAAATGGCGAAATCGCTTTCTTCCCAAACCTGCGATCCTTTAGCCAATTGGAGGGATAAAAGCTTTAGCATAATTACATTACGTAACCAATTTGTTAATATACTTCAGGGGTCGAAAAATTACCCAACGGCAAAGAAACTGACGATACAAAAAAACAACCTAAAATATAGACGAATGCAAATTTGTTTCCATGGATACAAACTGCATGACATAAATTAAACTGCACTCGCCTCTTTCGAATATTTCATTTCCAAGATAAAAATGTTATCGGGCGTTTATTGACCTCCGGCGGTGTTACGCTTTGTGTCGTTTGGATTTAACACTTACAATTGTGACAAATTTTAATACATTAAAAGAGTTTTATTGCGTTGTTAAAACTGTACCATAAACTAGGTACAAAAACCAGTGGCACTTGAAACCATTAAAATTCAAGTGTGCTCTAACAAAACTAACAGTATAACTGGGACATGTAAGTAAGTTCCAAAAAAATGTTACAAAACTTGATAAAAAAACGTCATATTTCCTCGACCATTCAAAACTGGGTTTAGAAGAGCCAATTATAACTGAACTGCGCGTAGACAACAATACAAAAGTGTCGTCTCATTTCTTGTGCCTGCTTCTGATGCCATTTTCGGGACCGCAAAGCGTGGTTTGCGTTTAAAGTAGCATAAAGAAATAAGCAAAAACTTTACCATTTCATGGTGAGTTTTTCACGAGAAAAATTATTTCACTTTCAAATTGTTCTCATATATTAATTATTTTAATTGCTTTTGCGGTTAAAACGAAATCTTTTTAATTGATGCACTTGAAATAGTGCTCATTAAATCAAAATTATAAAGTGGTTAAAGTTTTTATTAGGGTGAAAATTCTAAGTATCTCTGCGTTGTTTGTTTTTGGTTAACGTAAACGAGTTTAAATTCTGGAACTTTTTGGCTTTGGAAGTGGCTTTTTGCATTAAAGAAAATAAAGACGTTTACTGTGTCGAGTTGACCAATGTAGCTGCTCGTGGACGTTTTAAATCTTTCAATCCACAAAGTAAAAGTACTCGCCGACGAGTGTTGAATACTTAAGTCGAATAAGAACTTAGAAATGGAATGTTTAGCATTGTAATTTAAAATTTACGTAACTGAAAAATCCGGCTAATTAGATATCGGAAGCTTAACGCACTTTGTACATTATCCAAGATCTATAGATGGAACTGTAGCATTTCATGATTTCGTTCACCTTATGTGGTATTGGTAATTGGATTCAGTAATTCGATAACTTTATAGATAAGTGCGAGACATGCAAGTACTACTCAAATATGGAATGGACATTGTGACTTTGGATATACAATATACGAATAATAAAATAAAATTGGCAAGCTTAGAATTTATAAACGATTGTTATAACTTCATTTCGGTAGAAATTTAAAAAACGAATTCTTTGTCCGGTTACTACATGATAATCTTAAAGAAATATGGGCTGACAGAAGATGGACGTTGAAATGCTTTCGAATCGGCGTGGTGACGAGTATCAAGCAAGCGTCGAACATTAATCTTCGCCCATCAACGAGTTGACGTTTAAATGTTAACCGCCAAAATCTTTTCAAATATCGTGCAATGGGCAGCCCGAAAACTCCTTATCGTCGTCGTGTCAACTTCAATCGTAGGAAATTGAAAATTTGTCTCGAATAATTCGATAAAACCATCTATTTAAATTAAATACCATGCAAAGCCAATGAAGAAAAGACAAAGAAACTATAGAACGGAATATTTCTCTTGTTCAAGCACACTGACTGTCACCATTTATCTTAAGTTATCTCTAGCTGACACTACATTGCAACGCCATAGGCACAAAAACGTAGAAAAAGACAAAAAGATGTGACACTCCAATTTCCATTTTAGATCGAAATATTGTTCCCGTTTACAAATTTTTTATTACATCCATGCAGTAAATTTAAAAAAAATGTAAATTTTGGATACAGCGTGCACGAATTAATATTCTCAAGTTTGTGCAAATGTAGGTTTGAGTAAAATCTATAGATATCTATAGATATTAGCTGAGTCAGCGTGCACTTGCGGTTGCGTTTAGCGGAGCAACATCTGAACTCGTATCTCAGATAGCTGGGGGAATGGGGAAGAGGGTAGCTAGCTACACGGCGGGTAAGAGCTCCAGAGAAATTATGTACGAGGCATTGGGAGCAATATATCTTTAGCGGGACGTGCCAGACAGTGTAGACGGAGTATTATATAGGAAGGAAGGAACCTGAGGCTCTTCTACGTCCCTGGGCGGTCGTATCAGAGAATGAGACACTTGCCGCGTCCACCGTCTTAAATTGTCAGTTAGCTGAAAAAATTACATTATCTCCTTCTAAACCTTAATTCGTTCCGATTGCAGCAATCTCGATTTTATTACTTCTTTCATGGTTACTTTTGTAATGAACAACTATTAAAATGACGAATGTACACCAAAGGTAAAATCAAAATGCGCATACCGCTCGCTGCATGTCAGTCACAAATAAATATAAGCAATTGAACAAAGCCAAGAATGCGCCTTGAATTAAATTATGGAATAAATTACAGGTAACGTTCACTTACGCCATTTGAAGCAATCGCACACCTTTTTAAATGAAACCACTTGTCGAGAAACTCACCTAAAACAGAAAAGAAAAAAATTATTGGGATATTCAAAAATTCAGTCGATAATTCAAAATAATGCAGTTGCATTGTGTCCTCTATATTTACAACGTGTTGGCCAGAGGCGTTAGACAGTGCACGCTAAATTATAGCTCCATTTTACCAAATTCATTACCGGGCATTCTGGATAATATTATAAACATTAAATATATCCAACAAAGATAGCAATACAGAAAATGACACCACGTGTGAAATACGGTACCACCAACGCCGCAATCCTATGATACGAGAGTTAAATACCGCAAAATAAACAAAACATTTGCACGAATAATACTATTCGGGAAAAACATGCCCAATGTTAGTAAAGCGACGTTAACAAGAGAGTTCCAAGGTGGCAAAACGAGGCTTGTTTGAAAACTTTTTCTGGATCATCTCCAGAGCCCTTGCACCGCACCAACGTCCGACCAACAGTTAAAATTAGAACCCCAACATGCGAGTGGAAATAAATCTAAAGAAAATCCAAAGTATTTTCATTTATCAAAGCTATTTCATAGATGTCATCATAGTTAATAGTATTAAAGCTCCTAAATTATAAATCACAGGAGCACAAATCCTCTCGCAGAACCATCGGTGTATAGGGCTTATTACTTATTGCACACGCACTATACATCATCATTACCGCAAATGGCTAGGCGAATGCCAAGGTACGATAAAATGAACATAAATATTAAATTTACTTTTGGGTGCTTATTGCCTACACTTACTTACTTAATGGTTCAATTTCGAACGCCTAAAATAGCTCGCCTAAGATTTTTTAAATTTATACAAACATTTATTTGCTCGCCTTTCCATTATAATGGCTGTCAAAGAATTCCAAACTAATTAGAAAGTACTTTTGTTTTATCTGGTAATTATTTAATTCCTAAGAGATAAAAAATACGAATGCTTTCCGCCAACTTCTAATTAAAATTGTATCATTCGTTTTTTGGCTTTAATTTGTGTTGGTTTAATTTAGGAAGATTCTAGCAGAAGAGAATAAAATATATTTGGGATGTGAATGTTTTTATTTAACATAACTTTAAACATCTGGGCACAATTCAATGAACCTTATGTTGACTTATTATTTTAATTTCAATTGTAGACAGCTAATTACCATAAATACCAACGGGAAAATTAAAGTGTTGCCTAAAAGTTTCGGTATTATAAAAGTCCCATCGATATTCTTATACGTTTGCGACAAAAGTTTTTCCGACTTTTAAGGAACATAAGCTTTAAATTCAAAATGTCTCACTAAAATTCATAGAAAGTTATTTACAGCCAGTTTAAATTTCAAATTAGTGTCAGACCAACCCTAAAGCTTCTCTAACTTCTAATTCTCCATTCTTGGTTCTTACTCAGTACTTACTTGCGTTAGGGAAAGGCAAAATGTGGTATTTTACACTTAGAGGGTCAAAAGAGCAATTAACATTTATTTAAATTAAAAGCGACACTTGCTCAAAGAATTATTGCCCCCTCCCCTTTTAATATTACATAAACACAACAATACGATCAATTATTTTTCAACAAATTTCCAAGCGCCCCAATATAAATCAAAAGGGTTAACTTAGAATCCGTAAAAGTGCCCATTACGGAAGAATTGGCGACAAAACTTTCGCCTTATTGCAAAAAGTAACCTGCTGTGCAAGAGTACGCCCTTTAAACGCCCATTGAATTCCCTTTTACATTTTCAATCAAGAAGTAACCAGATATTTCCTTTAGCGGCTTATCTTCAATTTAGCTTTAAAAGTCACACTCGATCATTAATTAGGTGAAATATATAAATTATAGGTTCACGCATTTAATTCGAGAAAAAATTTGGTCGAAAAGCTAAAAATTCAAGCTTTCGAGACGGAAGATTCCAAAAGATAAAAAAATTAATCGTAATAAATTCGTGTCCAGTTTATAATTAAAATTTTTTATATTAACTTAGTGTGAGCTTCTCAACACGTATTGTAATAATTTATTGCAATACAACACGAAGTAGATATTTTCAAAGTCAAAACGACACCTGTGGATTTAATCTTACCTACACTTTCATGTCCAATTAGTTACTTAAAAATGGTGGAAAATTGGATTTTATTTTACACAATTTGTTGTCCGCTTCCGACAAATACAATTTTTTAAACTCAAGTGAAATTAACGGATTAACGCCAACATACTGCATGATACTAACTTTTTATACTACTTGTAAAATTACATTACAAGTCTGCGGTTGTAGTTCCGTAAACAAACAATTTTGGGAAATTGTGTAGTTCAGTACAATTGAGTTCACTCAATTATTCCCGCTATAGTTTACTAAAGTTAATGAATGTTTAACGAGGATAATTTAACCTCCCAGGTGTTTAATTTACAAGTCACAAATAAAATACCAGTTTACATTTTTTCTACCTCCTAATAACTCGACCTTAGTTTGGAACAATTTTTTCAAGTTCAGGTACCCCATCCTTGCTAAATTTGTTATTAACTTCGGCTAATGTTAAATAATAACGCAATAAAACAATTTCGACAGGACTGGATTAATGTTTTTGCACCCGGAGGCAAATTCAATCAGAAACATCGTTTAGAAACTTTTCGTCGACTTTTAAAATAATTAATCACTTATTTAGGCATTGTAATGTATGAATGCTAAAAACAATAGGGGAAAACGGAGCTAATTTTCACTCTCTTCAGATTAAGTCAAGTTAATTCAAGCTATGAATTAAAAAAATTAATTTCAAAATAAATTATTAACTTGCAGAATAAATTATGAATTATTTTAAATTTCTTTTCAGCGGCATCTAGGTATTCTAAATGAAATACAATCTTATTCAAATAATTTTGAAAACACAAAGTAAGGAAAGATGTGGGCGGAGTTTCCATACTGTGATACCAACTACCGGCACATGCGAATACCGGATAGAATACATTATTCAAATTTCGCATTTTGGTTTTATGAAAAAAATATATTAAGGCTGCTTTAGATATAATAATTATATTGTTCTGTTTACAAATTAACTTCATCAGCCATTAGTTTATAATAAGCATAGTTTCTAACAAACCGTACAAAATTATTTTTGGAATTTCAGACTGAACCGGCAACTTTTAGTCTGCGGCAGTAAAAGCGCAACTTTTACTGTAAAAGTGCAACTTAAAATAATTATTAGTGCCGCTCATTAAATTTTTGATTCACCAATATCTCGTTTATTTGTCAGTTGTTGCATTTTCTTTACTACTCCTGCAGTTAATTCAGTTAAACAGTTAAATAAAAATTACTCTCCGGTTTATCCCTCGAGGACAACCAACATAGATGTTATTTGTGCTTTATTGATGTTATTCACGCATTATTTAAATATTTATCGCGTTATTCACCTTTAAAACAATTATTGCTTTCACAAGAAGTAAATGATTTAGTTTAGAAATTGATCGACACAGTCAAGTTTTTGTGACTTTTCCTTTTTTGCTGTTCAACTACTGTTCAGTCATCTTGTCACATTTTAATTTAACAAATATTACTTTTTAGTTCATAAAAATTAATTAATAGCTTAACAACATATTTGCTGATTTCACATAGCAAAATTGTCACAAAATAATCTATCTTGAATAGCTAACCGGTTTTGTAGCGAATGAGCATCATCAGAACTTTCAAAAGTATAACAAACTTTTCCCTTGCTAAAATTTTCCATCTATTCCACATTTTTAATAATGATCCACTTTAAATCCGTATAAAAAATTGCAATATTTTAAGCTGTTAACGGAAAACTAAACAATAATTAACTGTCACGATAAAAAAATTTCTATTGAACACAATTATTGAGGTCTCGTGGTATTGAAATCCCCCAGACCCCCGGCTTAACGCTTAAGATATCGAAGGTTTGTGTGCACAGCCTGCGTGATTGATTTTATTAGATAGGAATCTTGCACTCTTACAGAAGAAATACATATTTTTTTCCGGGAGGGCAATGACAAACTTCCGAGGTAAATTGCCCATAATAATATATTATTATAAAATGAGAATGAGATTTTTCGAGCAAAAAATAAGTCTACATTTACATAGGGGGTCCAGTCCAAAACTGGCGTATAAGGCAACTTTTGGAACGGGCTATTTTTTAATATTTATCCAAAATTATCCAAAAATGTTAATAATTATTATGTGTAGTAGAAATACCTACGATTTACACGAAAATTAGCTCTTGCGTCCATAATAATTTTTTTATGAAAGTTCTGTTTGGTAATATAAGTGACCATAAAAAGAAGTTACCCCTTTTTTACTATGAATGACTGAACTAGACTCGGGATATAATACCTGCAAATGAAATTTCCTTAAACTGCCAACTGTCTTCGAAATAATCCTTGTTGACCGACAATCTGATATGATTTCTCAATCACATCATCATCAATTGCTCAATCAAGATGATTGCAGAAAATGCGATTTGTTTAAATAATTTATTATAAGCAAGAAAGATTTAGAATTAGACAAAATTAGGCCCTTCACCCGGATGTAACAAAAATCTGCAAAAACTTTTCTGAGATTCGCGATTCAAGGATGCAAACAAGTTTTTGTAATCAAATTACCTTTTTAAGTTTTTCTTGTAGCAACGATACTTATCTATTAAACAAAATTTGATGTTGGCCAATAACATGGATAATATTTTTAATATCATTAAAATTTATAAGCATATCGTGTAAAACAGTTCAGATAGATTTACGAGCAATGTAGTTATTGTAGAGCAATGTTCGAGTATATGACTTTATTAACTCAGATTTATGTGTTTCTATCATTTGTTAATCAAATGGAAAACCTGTAATACGCAAAGTAGATATTGCCATATGACCATATACGTAAGTAGCAACAGCAATAAGATTTAATAATAAAGTTAGTCGATAACGAAGCACTAAATCAAATTTATATTAATTACGTTTTCAAATTGTTGATGTATATATTTTCAGTTGGTTAGTACAGAAATTTATGAACTTTTTTTGGTATATGGGAACCCCCCATTCTATTTTATGTGTGCGGCTTACACAATTTTAGATTAAATAAACACAATGTTCATTACCCATAATTTACAGAACATGTGATATACTTGCTGGCTTTTCGGAGTTATGGTTGCGGCTGAGCGCAATTTCTCATTTGTACCTACAACTGCGCTTATTACACCCGGGGTAACGTGATTATGAATATGAGAACTCCAATGTGCAGTTTGTTAAAATGAATGGTGTTAGTTTTCAACTACCTACCTACTTAGTAAGAAATTCGACTCGAGATTTCTCCACTTCAATTTTTTAAGCTAAAACCCAAATTGGCCATTACACGAAAATTTAACTCGAACCGTTTTCGGTACGAATCCAACGTAGGTTTTCAAATCCGTTCGATAAATTTTATTAATTCGATAACTTCGAGTCTAATTAATTTATTCTCACGATATCGAAGGTAAAATAACTTTCGTGTAACTTAAAAATTAATTTACCAAATAAAATTTTTTCAGATAATCCAATCATTATAAATTTTAAAGCAAGAGGAATAAGTAAAACTTTTAATTTAGTCAAAAAAATTGGATAAATTTAAATATCAAAGATTATCTGATATAATCCAAGTGTAGTGTGATTTATATTACATATCAATAAAATATATTCACATTCTGAAAGCATGTCATTAAGATTTATAGCCAATTTAACATACTTGAGTATGAATAATGCAGACGTATAAATAGTAGAAAAAAATGTAAGAAACTAGACGGTATTTGCATAACAAATTTTATATTTAAGCGTGACATAAATATCTGTCAGTGTAACTGTAGAATCTTATTTTAATTATTGTGGTCGTATGATATTTTCACTTATAGATCGATTTAATTATGTAAACTAAATGTTTTCTTAATTACCATGATCAAAGGTAAATGTCTCAATTATCCAATTTAACCGAATGCAAATTAAGCCGAAAATTATAAATTTTGATTTCCTATTTCCAAAAATTAAATTGGTGAGAAAAAACCCAAGTAGATTGCCTTGGTTAATAAGATCACCGTCGACAATCATAACTAAGACAAAAATTTAAGTTGTGGGTATAAATTATAAGTTTTATTTAAGCAATTTTATATTCTAATAAAACAAAAACTTCATTATCGTTCCAAACTTTTGAACAATACGCAGTCATAAAAATGTAGATAAATCTAATGGGGTACAAAAAAAACGTGCTTTTTGCAAACTTCAGCAAAAGTTGATATTTGTTCAACAAAGTTATGCGTATTTATCTAACAGTTTATATTTGTCTTTGTCTTTTATCAAAGAAGATTTTTCAAACCCTACAAAGCACAAACCCATCTAATATGATAACATATTACTCCATTGGCTTGATTAAATAAGCTCATTGAATTCAATCTAAACCTAAGCAATCTATCCAATTTTCTGCCAGTCTTATCTTTCCAACCCTCGCTCGCTTCTTGTGTTATCCAATCAAGACTAATACAATAAGTCACGTGGTCGATTTCTCTAAAGTTTACCCAAAAGAAATCCCATTTAAATAAACCATAAATAAAAAAACAAATCTGCAGAGAGACAACAAATCAAGTTGCTAAAAAATCATCTCGACGACTCGCTGACTTACATTCTTTAAGCACTTGGTACCTTTATGTAGCGACAAAGTTAAATTTATATGTGGAATTTAACCAAAAACATCTACATTTAAATAAGAAGCATTCGGCACGAAAATAGCATCTTTAACAGACAAAACAATCACCAAAATTTATTACCTTAGTCACGGGAGATTTTAAGGGTTCCTTCTATCGATTTATAAAAAAAGATACTTTTCTGAAAAAATCTCAGTATGTAAATGCTCCCAAAAATTTAATTTATGCAAATTACACTAAATTGTACATTCCAACTTGATTATTAAGAAACCATTCTGTTATGTTGAGTTATGAATAATTTCATACTATAAAGCCTTAACTCGTAATTGAGTTATTATATGACGGGAATGCCATTTTTTTTTAATATACCAGAATATTATTTTGGCCGCATCACGTTAAACATGTTTTATATATTTTTTCTTTATTTTTTTCGGTTCCTCTATAAGAAAACCATGCTCGAGTTATTATTCCAAACCAAAATGGTAGGACAAAAAATGAACAGCGAATTCTTCTGCTTACGGTAATGACATTTAATTATAATTATTAAAATGTAATTGCCCCATCTTTATTTGATTAACCAAATTTTGATTTTTAAACGTTCCAAGTTATGTAAAATTAAACGTTTTAGCCTTTTTGGTTGGATGAACAAATCCTCGGTAAAAATAGCACCGTCACCGTTTTGTTCGAAGTAGTCAGTTGATGCAGCCCCCATTCCACGGTTGCTGAAACCAGTTCATATAGCTAAATCGTCTTATGCAAAATCCTTTTCTGCGATAATTTGTCCAGGGTACTTAATGACGTGTTGGTGCAATCCACCGAGAATAACTATATCTCACAACGGCGGATGATATCTCATTTATCTAAATTTCATAATTTCACACTGAAAGAAATTTTTTGTTGCAGGACGCAAAATACGATGTTCCCGATCGGATGTATATTAGAAGAAAGTATGCAAGTTCCAATAGGTTAGTAAAGCAAATTGATGAGTTTACATAAAATTTTTGTGACAATTGGAAAATATCGTGAAATGCCAAGTAATATACGAATAATAAACAAAATTTACTACACTAACAATAAAATTGTAAAAGGTTAGCGCGATGACATTCAATGTATGAAATGTTAAAGTGTCGTGTTTTGTGCAAGTACGAAGAGTAATGAATCAAATGAAATAAACGAGTGTAACGTAATTGTTCTGTAAGGAAATTTGATGAAGCTGCGTGGTATTTTGAAATTGAATTTTTGTATTCAGCGGTTGTCCGTCTGGCAATACGTATAAAGTAATTGATTCTGGTAATGAATGGAACGAAATAGTTGCAGTTTATGGGATACTCTAGTGCTGTTTATTCCAAGTATTGCGAAAAATTGTAATAATATAATTAAGGCGTCGTCTGAATTCGAAACCAAACACAGAGAGGCCGCACAGGCAGAGTGCATATTTGAAATGGTTCAGATTTTGCTTGAAAAGGCATTGCTCATAATAACGACTTATCAACAATGTCAACCCTACCATTTTAGTAATTCTGGGTAAGAATAGTTTTCTTTGTTACCGATCAGGCCCGCGTGCCTTACCGTTAGTAACAATTGTAATCACCTTGAATCTTAATTAGTGACCACCCAAGAGAATAGTTTCATTCGACGAGATTCGCAAGAGAAATGTCGCTCTTCAAACAGCACTTTTGCTATTAGCACGAGCTAATGGATTACTATTTTTAGCAGCTAGACAATAATTAAGCCTGCAACGAACAAAAATACATTCAAGAGAACCAGTTGCTTTATTATGGAAGTTGGAAGAAAGACCAATTCGAAAGTACCCAATAAACCTTGAGCTTAAAAGTTTATCATTTTTAGATGCAATTGCAAATTTTTGCTTAATTAACCGGCATTCTTCTGCTACTGGATGTTTATTCCCACATTAAAAAATAAAGCATCACGTAGACCAGCCATACGTCAAGATATCTTCCACCATATAAATTATTAAAAGCACGGTAATAACGACTGTTTATATTAAATATAGATATACAGACCTCTATATGGTATCGCTACAACATAATTTCATATTTAGTTGCGTGGCGAGTAAATTTTCCAAACCGTAAAACTTTCAGCACATTCATCTTGCAAGAAATAATTTCAGATATAGCTTCTTCTTATATGAAAGGAAGATAGCCTTATATAAACGCTAAACAAAAATAAATAGAAATATGTGTACAGTGTACAATGGAATTCTCTTCGCATGCAGGGAAACAAAAACAAGCAAAGTTTGCGATCTAAAAATCAAAATAAAAAAGATGAATAATGGCGTCAGACTTGCTGAACCTGTATTTCATGCTCCATGTCGACTTCATTAAAGGTCGTCACATGCTTAATTTTAAGTATCTATTTTTTTGCTTTATTTGGTCATTACTTATCAAAAAATTTAACTTCTTCATTTGCGCATCCCCGCTAAAAAAATACAATTGCAATAAAATAAAAAATTGCAAAACATAATTTAGTTATTTCTCTCATCGACTAGATCACGTTTTACAGCGTGTACTTGTAATAATAAATAAGCGATATGGTCCGGAGCGCGTGCACGCCAATGTGGATATAAACATGCCCTGTCTGGGTCTAGAAGAGTTCATTAATGCAGTTAGTCCGTTTGGTAAATTTTATTTAGCCTGCAACAACATTGAATGATGGCTTTTAAATTACATTTGCATTCTGCTCAATTCGGTTCGTGCAAAAGGAAAAAATAACATCCCGTTTCAAAATAATTAAGCAATTTTACCACAAATCAATACCACTCCACCAAAGTGCAATGCTACTCCAAAATTATGTATAATTAATTCAACAGTCAAATTTATAAGCTCAAAAATGTTGATAAATCAATTCCATTAAGTCGTTTAGATAGTGGGAGAAATTGGTTTCGAAATAACTTTGTCCACTTTTGTTTTAGTGTGGTGGTAGTAGACAAAGTTATTGATAAAGTATAATTGCTACTAATGGCTTTTTTATTATCTCATATTAATGGAAAAAGTTAAACACTTTGTATCTGTAACAATCCACCTCATTTTTGGACCCATGACAATAACTTCTTCCGTTATCCATTTGGAAAATCATTGGGCATTGTTTACAACGTCCACTACAATATGAATTTATTATGGTCAATTGATTTACGCAATTTTTCAGTGTTTCAAGAAACAAGCACTAGCGGTTTCAACAGGAAACCACAATATTGAGAAATAAATTCCCAAATAGCGAATTTGTTTGGATTCAACTTAAAAAAAAAAAAATGCAAATTCAAAAATTGCAAGGTGGAACGTAGTATAAGTGGTTACTGTTATTAACTTCAAGCTTTATAATTACAGATCCGGTAGCCGTAATCGATTTATCATAACACCTAATAATTATCAATATTAGTATAATAAATGCACCACTAAGCTTTTATAAATAATTGGAGAATAAGTCTACCACCACCCACTTGGGCTCAGCGGGTGCCAACCATTGTGACATATTGCACCATGTTTTCGTCCCTAATAAATTATCTCGGAGTTAAGGGGCTGTTCCTTCAATGTTATAAGACTTCCATGAAAAATATCTCGAATTGGTTAGAAAATAGGCCTTATGCGAATGGTAATGAAGAGTTTATTTGGCTTGAAAAGATATACACTATCGAGTGTATACCTGCCTAAGCTCGTGTTAGCTATGACAAATGATTTATAAGGTGAGATTGGATACTGCGATTACATTCTCAAAAAATACAATTCCATTTCTTCATTTTTTTAAAAGTTATTAATATTTTTGTTGCGTTCGGTCACAACATTCACGTGAAGCAAAAGACAACTAATTTACTGAAACAACGAAAACCCGACATTTTTTTATTAATTATGCATGATCAAATAAGGAAAAGTCCAACAATGCATCCTTAAATGTAATGAAAAAATTCTGAAAGGGTCAACCACTGAAGTAAACAAAATTAATTTTTACACGTGGCAGCAAAAATCAACACACGTGCTTTAAGCCATTATTCCCCACCATAACGTGCTTCCCCTACATCCACGCCCCACCACGTTCCGACAACGTTCGGACCATGGACGTCGGATGGCGCAACAAGCGAACATATTTTGAATTTCAGTACACCGTTTCCACGTTAGGAGCGCCACGAGTTTTTACTATCGAATTTGAAAATGAAAAGTTTGCGTGACTGCATCCAAGATATTCCAAGTTACGCTTCGTTTGACTTTTCAGGTGTTATTATTTTTTAATTTATTAATAAAATTAAGTGGAATGTAATTGGGTTGTTATTAAAATTTATGCAATAATTGATTTTAACTCAGGATAAAAGTATTTGTATGTTAATAAATTTCAAGCTTATTAACTCTACATTGTTTACGAACTACCAATGAGACCACCTTTGATAGTTCTGCATAGTAATAATGTGCAGTTAATTATCTTTTAGGTCTGATAAATATAATTATTGAAAATTTTATGAAAATATTCAAGTCAACGGGCACCTGTAATGAAGTCGAAACAATTAACCACTAATAATGCGCATTTCCCTTCAGATTAACATGGCAATCCGCCCCAAAGTTGGCACATATTTACTAAACTGTCCTTTGTGGCAGTTTTACACAGTGTAAACTTTATCAAGCACTAAATAATTAAACTTAAATGTAAACAAAGTAATCTGGAAGTCTTCATATTGTGGTCGACTGCTACCTGGTTTGCTTAATTTTCTTTGGTTTTTTTTTTGAAGAATCGATGAATTTTGTCCTTGTTTGTATAAATAAAATATGCGGCATAAGAAAGTCAATTTTTCAAGTTGAAAAATACTGTCATTTACAATTCAACCACTTAAAATAAACACCAATGAATTTTCCGTCTGGAAATGGGGGCGCACTTTTGAAATTAAATCACGGAACCTATCGACAAATACTTCTAGAGATAAAAGTTAGCATCCTCCCCACTTTAGATTCAAAATTGCCGATCGTGGTGTTGTGAAATTAGCATTTAATTTTTGAAATCGAAATTAATTTTGAGCAAGATTTGTGAATCGAAGGAGGATGATAGATGTACGTGGTTATATGTATGCGTGAGTGTACGTATCTTATGTGATCGATGGGGCGTCCATTCAACGCCGAAAACTGGGTGGTCGAGTCATTAGCGGTAGTTTACTGGTTCCCAGTTATTATAATTGGACTTCCAAATAATACCCACCATAAAAATCATATTACATATTAAATTTTTGTATTGTTACGATCACAATTATATTAAAGGCACATTAGTTAGGTTAGAATAAATGGAGATATAAATATTCATGGCATGTACATCTAATTGTATGTAAATGGACAACAGAAAATTTGAATAAATTAAATTAATATAATAATCATTATCTGGTAAATTATACATGTAACCACGACTTCTTATCATTCATAATAATTTGATTATTATTTTTTATGAACTACATAAAAAAAACTTACATCGATGACCCCTGTTTCTCGACTGTTACACAAGAAACCAGTTCGTAATACCCAACTTAATTGATTATTATTTAAATTATACACGTAATCAGTTTCGTTTCAGTGCAATTATTTGCACTTAATTTAGATTAAGATTGTGCCTGATGATCATAATATTTACAAATAAATAATATCAAAGCTTTTATGAAAATTATTTTCAATTAAAAAGGTTCTTGCTCATGTAGTACATTGTTGCATCGGACGATATAATCTCAAAACGAGAAAAAAATGCCCCAGGATATTTTATGGTCGGAAGTTAACTTACCTGTTCGTGCCTACTATACCTACACTTTGCAAAAATTGGTTATTATTTACAACAGCAAAAAAAGATAAAAGTGTATTGATCCTCACGTACGTTCTTAATTTAAGGAAAGATTCGGCTGTAGTAATAATTACCACAAATTAACTTAGCCAGAAAGTTTCTCTCCATGAAGCTGTTTCTAAAAATTTTCCATGCTCTACACTTATACTGCATTCTATTTGTAATTGGCAAACTTACAGCAGCTTTTTGTAATGTAAAAATAGTAATGGAAGTGTCCAGCACTGTCAAATGGCATCGGAAGATATACCACACACTTGCAAAATCAAAAATATCCTCCACCGATCAAATTATTGATTTAGTTTTAAATAAAAGAAAAAATTGGAAACAATTATATTTTTTTATTTGATAAATACAAACAAAAACGTACATTTCACTGCAGATAACATTCAGGTACACGACTACATCATAATATTAGATTAAAAGCATCGATTGAAATTTTCAAGTCTTTTCAAATTGTATATTATGCAATTTAATTTTTTACATAATAAAATACTAGACACTGCTATTATTTGTATAATATACTACGACTTAATCCTTACGGCCGGCTTCTACTGCGCCTGACGTATGAAAAAAAAATGGAATTAACAGCAAATTTTTGAGATTTTTGCGATCATTATTCAATAAATAATAACAATGCATTAAAGATTTTATTTTGATCTCTCTCAGTGTAATGCTGGTCGAACAGGCTACCATATAGTAGAAATTACTATTTGATAAGGGTGGAAAACTTCGGGCGCTATCCTGTCCTACTCGAGAGCCGATTTTGATTTATTTTTAAATTTTATTTAAGAAACAGAAATCTGACAAAATTTGAGAAAATTTTGCTATTAGTTTATTGCTTTAGTGATAAGTATAACTTTGCATTTGTGAGGCGCGAAGCGTAGAATAGCGGAATACGTAAAAGTTTTAGCGCCAAATAAAATTTTTTTTTAATTCAACTGGTACATACTATTGTTTCTAAGACCAATAGATAAATAAGAATAAATTTAAAATAAATTCTTGCCACGTTTTGTTTACAAAATATTCGAGTAAATGAAAAATGTACCTTGATTTTTTTTGTTGACATATTTTACATTTTTGTAAACGCCGTAATAATTTTGTCAATATTATGAATTTTACAGGACACCAATATTTAAGTAGTCCAGTTAATTTTCTTTTGTTTTCCACATTTTCCTTTTTTTAATAATTCTGTATTGGACTGGGGGTTTGTAAAACTACAATTGATTATGAAAATTTTCAAAAAATCTCCTGCGGCGCTTTCGCTTTTCACCATTTGTAAGAATTATTCTCGAGTGTATTTTTATTTACTTAGCTAAGTGCGGATAACAGTTTTCTTCAGTCTATTTCAGTTCGTTTCTTTTCGGAGTCCAAGCGGGGTATTTTATATTTTCATGACTTTCCTTAAAAGCTTTGAGAAAACAAAATGATATATGAATATCTTTGTGAAATTCAAATTTTAAGAAATAAAAATTCTTGTGTTTCCTAATGGTATATTCGAAAATTTTTAATAAAAACAGCTTTCGGACAATTTTTCCCCCATACTTGCATACATAATATATCGATAATTTTATATAATATTGGGTGAACGAACACTTGAAAGAACACCTCAATATTGAAGTGGTGCAAATCGTATGATTATATTTCTGTGTAAAGTAAATATCAAAATAATAAAAATTTATGATGACATTAATCAAGAATGCAATGTTTCATTTGTCAGATGTTTTCGGGCAATGATGTATTTTTATTGTTTGTTCTAGTGTGCCTGCAACATCGTGGCATGCTTGGTGGCCGTTTACTGGACAATTCGGGGGTAATTTGGCGCGTGTTTAAATGTCCTTCGTATCGATTTGGAACGAAAATTGTACGTTTTAATTAAACATGGGTTGTTGGTTAATTTAGGATTTCGACAAATCAGTGCCAATATCAATCTAGCAAGGAAAATGGAAAGGTATGGTTTTGTGTATTTTTGCCATTGAAGAATAATATTATGCAAATGTGGCAAAAAAGCTTAATGCGAATTTTAAAATAACAATTCCTATTTAGTAGACCATTTTTATGTTAATCGAAATTTTTTTTCATTAAGATAAGTAAGAATTTCCATTTACAATTGTTTTACAGTTGAACTACAGCAGGAAATGATACTTTTTAAAATATTTAATACCCACTTAAATGTTGTTAAGCACAGGATGCCATTGCAATATTATTCTATTTGTATGCAAAGTCAAAATTTATGAACACCACTTCTCCAAACTAGAAATCAATCATGCAAATGAAAATGCATACGAAATTTATTAAACACATCCGTGTAATTAAATTCGCAAAAAATGTGATTTAAGTTACTTAAATAAATTAATGTAGGTTGCATTTTTAGTCCTAAATGCTATTTCGCTCTCGGCACTAGGACCCAGGACTACCTCCAGCTAATGTTTCTGAAGGCTATAACTCATTCCCAAACATAGGAACAACACGGTAATGCCTGTGCTTTTTTGCCACTGTAGCTTTTACTAAAAGCACCCAAATTACCTACGTGAGATTTGCAAGAGAATATTTTTTAATTTAAATATGACTACAATCTCCACATAAATCAATTGAACAGTCAATTTGATTATTTAAATTTAATTGAAGTTATGTGACCCAAATTATTTATTCGTCGTTGGTGATCCTAAAAAAAACTTCCAAACAAATCACAATTTTAGGGAAAAAATATGTGACACATAAATCAAAAGTTACACCTTTCATTGCTAAAATAAGAACACTTGAGCCTCTAGCTTAATTACTTGATAAATTATTAATTCGCTCATTTCACATTTAAATTTAATTAAGACGATTAATTACAGCAACATTTTTGTGTAATTTTTACAAAAACTATATTTTTCGGAAGTTTTTAAAATTATCACCACTTCACTAATTAAGTCAAAAATTGCGCTAAAAATATGCGAATAGGTAAACACTTGTTATTTTAATCTATGGTTAAAATAATCTCATAAAATAAAATGAATGAATGGATATGATTTCGAGCTGTCTAAGTTAACGGCTAATAAAAAGAGCATAAATGTCAGAGAAGAACATAAAGCATGTTTGTGCGTGTGCCACACAGATACGCCTAGATGAACTGACCCAAAGCAAAACTCGCTTCTTCCCAAATAATCGGCATTATCTATTCTATAACTATAAACCTTTCTCTTTCATCTGCACGGTAAACAAACACCGAATTAATATAACCCTATAGCGGTTTTTCAAGAAGATTGCGATTAAAAGTTATTGCTTTGTCCCGCTTAGGTCCTCAAAATCAATTAGCTTGACTTTCAGTTTTAGTAATTTATGTATCTTCGTCGGTAGATACTACAAAGTTTATTTATTTTATTTACGGATAAACAACAAATTTTACGACGACGTTAATAATTTATATCTGTGACATAATCAACATAACCTCACTTATTCGTGACATAATACGTATAACCTCACTTATTAATTCACGACTTGAATTCGTAGGATAGATAGTTTAACGTGTAATGCTAACCACGCCACGAAAGGTTTGGGGTTAATTTAGTAATATTTTATAAAACACGAAATCAATCATTGGGGTCGACGGCAGCCAATGGAAGTAATATTTCACCGTTTATTTCAACAAAAGTAAAATCGAAAACATTCCTAAGCACAAAATAATCAAAGATCAATAATGTCAACGTACAAATTTATTAAATTACATTCCTCCGTAAAAAAACGAACGAGGAAAATAGCTTGCAACGAATTTGTAAAAAAGAAAAGCGAGAATTACTGCTTGCAAACATTTGTACATCAGTTTGCTGTCCTGATGCAGAAAGTGAACATTTGAGGCAGTTGATTAAGCTTCGAAAATGTTAAATTTAAATAACAGTTATTACACGGTACGCATGAAAAGTTCTTTTTTACGTGTTTACTAATGATAGAGAATTACCTGCGTTGAAATGAAACAAGGTACAATAGTAAAGTGGTCAATAAAGGCCCCCTAAAGCAATTTAAAATTATTCACGATATTCTTCATTATAGATAATGGAATAAAATTAATACTGTAAACTTGAGAAAAGAAAAATTGCCTTGCAAAATAATCATGTATACTAAACCTAACGTAGATCACATACAAAAGCGTAGCAAATTTTAAGCAATAAATAAAGCACCAAAAATGGGTCTAGTTTCATGACAAAACAACAAATTTAATATAGTGCTGACATCTGACCTACATAAATTTTAGGACTGCTGGATTAATTACGTTTTAAAAACTTAAGTAACGCAATAATTTAAATAACGTATATTTTTGTCAATCAAACAATCGTACCATTTCGTGTAAACTTGTTTCAGCTTAAGATATAAATTTTATCTTGTATAAAAATTCTATATAGTAGGCCAAAAGGGTGGATACAAGAATTCAGGCAATACATCACTATATTCGAGGCTTCGCTTCCGTTTGTGACCCTGCTTTTGAATCTTCAGAATTAAATCTTAGTGCTGTTTTAGCGATTTCATTTTCAGGCCACAGCATTACGCAATAATAAAAATCAATGCCGTTTCAAAAGGTGCATTATTAATTCGTTAAATGCCCTCGGTATAATTTTTTTATAATATCTGCTTAGAGGATGCGATTCTAAGTCGAGATTCTCTATTTTTCCGTTACATAAATCACATGAAGTTAGCAAATATGCATAATCGATTACTTACTTGGAATCCTGGTGACATTTACACCGATTCCCCACGGAGATGATGCATAGACCACCTCAAACAATCGCTAATATTCTACCGATTGGTTATTCTGCCCAATACATTTTAAACTTGCGCAAAGTTTTAGAATGAACATTCGGCAAATTCATTTTAGACTGCTAAGAAAGTCTCGAATATAATACAATGAGTTTGCTAAACGCGGGGATTATAACTTTTGTGGTCAAAATATTTCGAAAGGGTTGAATATAGCATTTAATAAATATATTCCAGAAAGTTGTCCTGGACGAATGCAAAAGCAGCTAAATTTGGCAAAAATAATTATTTTTAAGGTTTTGCTTTTGTAAATATAAATTTTGCATTACTTGCAGTATATGTGTACACAGCTAGGGAACATTAACTTTTTTGTGATAATATCCTAATATTTATTCATTCATATTCATTTATTTATTTTGTTTCTCTATCGCTATTTTTTCATATTAGTTGAGTGCGATAAGAATGTTGTCTTTACTGAAGTACAGGATCGAAATTTTTAAATTTAATTTAATCGAAATTTAGAATGATCAAATTATACAGAATACAGATGCGGCGCGACCTTACTATAGAAACACTGCAAAAAGGTAGAGAAAACCACCCTTTATATGGTAGTATTACTAACCAGTAATCGTGCATTTCAGCACATAGTAAAAATAATTAGTGAAATGGTTAAAATGACAAAATTCATAAAAAACAAGTTAACAATGTAAACAACATACATTATTATATCTCATAGATAAAAAAACAGTCATTGTTTTATTTGTTGTAAAATGAGTTTGAGTTGAATATATTTTGTAACTGTAAAGTGAAGAATGCGTATATCTTTTGTTATTTTACAATACATACTAAATACCAAACAATTTACTTGAATTTATTTATATATTTACAGCCAGACCAACAATACATTTGTTTTACATAACATATTGTTAATTAAGATAAAACATTTACTATAGAAACAAAATATTGCAATTTTTTACATTTTTTATTAAATAGTAGGTAATATATTTATTATGCTATGAATGCACGAAACAGGTTAATAATTAAATTTTAAATTAAACTATTCAATATAAATGTATGCTCTACTGGATCTTATTGAATAAAATTTAATTCTCTAACCGGCCCGCAAAAACTTTAAAAATATAAATAGAATATTTTTATGTTAGGTACCTAATTATTAAATAAATTAAAAATAATTATTGCCTGATATTTTTAAAATGACAAAATAAAAGATTTAAACAGATTTTGCTGTATTTTTTAGCATTTCGCAACGTTTCCAATGCTGCTTTTTTTTAAATTTTAATTTAGATGAATTTTGTTTATTTTCAATTTCTCGAAAATGTCTGCTCGTAGCACTTAAAAATTGTATACTTTCTTATGTATAAAAATGGTAAAAAAAACAGAATTTTCAAAACTATTATATTCGAAATAAACCCTACTGAACATAAACAGGAAGAACAAATAAATAATCAAAATTACAAAAACAATTTTATATTAATCTTTATTAATTTTTGTATATTCGTCAATATAATAATAATAATAAGAAGTTTTAAGTCTGTTCAATTAGATACAAACATATTATGAAGTTAATGCTGGAATCCATACTATAAAAGTTTAACGAACCGAAATGTTACTAACCCATCCCCATGGTGATTTTTGAATATTATTCAAATTTTAAAATTACAGTGGCGAAGCTACACCGGGAATACAATTAAATTTTTAAATTTACTGATTAAAATGCTGAGTTTAATTTTTAAATATACGATACAACAGATTGTTTCTCAAAAGGGGCAACTTCTAGATGCCGTTTTTTAATGTTATCCATACATACAACAAATATACATGATGTATAATTTTTTTAAGTACAAAGCAATATGTTTTTCAAAGTTCAGGAATGTAAAATAAATGTGGAGTAACAAAATGGCATTTCAATACTAGTGCAGAAAGAACTACATTACCGAACTATAACTATTTTATATTTTCCACGATTAAAATCAAAAAAACATTTATGCGGACCCTACGTTATATAATATTTAAATTTATTTTGAAATTCATAAAAAAATTATGGTACTCTGCAAGGTACCATTTTTGGTAAAATTCAGTAATAAAACTGATAATACTAAAATAATCGCATATTCATACTTAATTAGGTAATTAACAAAATTTTGATTAAAAATCTTCCTCTTGACAAAATATTTTTATGGGTGCGCACCTATGCTGCGGTATGAGTAATACGGTCAATAATAAATGGTCAAACGACGTAGTTTTTTCTGGATTATATTAAGACGATGACTTGATATTGCCAGATGCTAACAAACTTGTAATATTAATTCATAAAAATATTGGTAATATAAAAAATCGATTAAATTGTTTATGTTTGGTCAATAAATCACTCCGGTCTATTATTGCTGTCTAAAGCTAAAATAAATGAGGAACTGCAAAAATTAAATTTAAAACAAAAACAGAAAGTTGTTTAGCTACATTAAAATTTAAATTGCACTGATTAGAGATATCGGTACTTAGACTGCAAGTGCAGTAGTTGCGGCAAAAAATGAAATGGAAATTATTTTTGTTGCAGTTGAAATTTAAAAATATAAATAAGTAATAAATTATATAATTGTTTCCGACTTTATCGATTGTGGAATCCAATAGCAATTAATAGTATCCTTGTCTTCTCTTGTGGACTGAAAACTAACCGCTTACTAAATCGCATTAATTATTATTCACGCCAAATCGACCAACGACCATTAAATGTAAATGTTAATTATCAATTAAGACTAATTCGGTGCTGAATTAAATATTTAAAAATTACAGAATTTTGAAATAACAAAAAGCAGTTTGGTTGACCTTCGAGATGAGAATCTCAAAATGTTAGCTGTTAAAAAAGATTCAAAAAATGTAAATAGTATTGCAAACGAGCAACGACCTAGGCTAAAGTTTTTATTGCCCAAACTTTTCAATGAATGTACAAAACAAATCGTAAAACAGCGAGAAGGTCACAACGACCGTTAGTGTGCAGAAACTGCTATTGCATACAATAAGATCGTTTAAAAAACGACAGTGACGCTTTTTTTGAGTTCAATATTTTGCAGGTTAACTGTACACTAGTTCGCATTCCGGAATGCTAACGCGATAGTTTAACCGTCGCTACTTTTCAAATCGACTTCGAAAATTGAGCAATTTTACGGGATCCATATTGAAATATTGCATCCGAGTTTAAATTCAAAATATCAATTAAGCAATGTGTAACACCGTAAATGTTCACCCCAGAATTAAAGTAACTCTTCTGGCGTTAATATATAGCATTGAAAACAATCGTCGCGAAGTTTTATTGCTCGTTCAATTGGCACTTTCTTAGGTTTTCTCAGTAGCAAATGGGTGTAAGACAATAAAACCTGATGCATTGTGATTGTATACGACAAGAGGATTCGCCTTGATAAAATACCGGTTCAAATTGAGATGCAAAATCGAATGTATATTCATTTATTTTTTAGAAAAACAATTTTGCGCCTTCTTCCAGATAATTAAAATTGGTCGATTCGGTTTGAAAGCTGGATACGCGGCCTACCTTCCACGTTGTTTCGGTATTTCAAAATAAACGCATTCCAATTTGAGAATCTTCAAGATTTAACCCAACCTCTAATAGTTATGGTTTACAAGGTTTAATGGCGGCTCGGGCATCTATACTCTAATTGGTTTACTTTCTCTTGTCCCAATTTTTGCAGGTAAAACAATTATTTTATCAACGTTTGGCCAAGCAAAATTTAAAACTGTTAAATTTTGTTGGTTATGCATTTTGCATATAATATTATGAATAATTGAAATTCGAATATAATATTCCAAAAATGAACGAAATATGCAGTTAATCAAAAAGTTCAAATATCAGATAAAAGGAAAGTTTTTATTCTATTATAGTGACAAAGGTCAATGTTTACCTACTTGACCAAGGCTGAAACGAAATATATTCCAGTTTTGAAAAAAATTGCACAAAATTAATGTTGTTAATTAAGCAATGATTAAGGTTACCTGCGGAAAAATTTTTATCCCAACGTTTAAAATTGTGTTAATCATTTTGCTCGAGGAAGTAGGTCGACGTAAATAAAACGACTCGGCCTTCACTTTAACCTTCCCGCAACGTAACGAATTATGAATAATCCATTTTTCCAGAAAATAATCAAGATAATTCTCACATTGTTACGAAATCAAATAAAAACTGAAAAATCTAAAGTATCGCCGAATACTTGTGAATTTTTTATTTCGTGTATTAGCATAGATATAAATCTAACAAAGCAGTTTCCTACGCCATTAGTTTTAGTAAAATTTAATTATTCGATCGTTGACCGTTAAAAACCTAACAATTTCATAATCTGTGCCCACACATTACAGATTTATTTGGAGCACATTTTTCAGTTAACGCGAGTAAGTGCATTCGGAAAAAACCTTTTAAATTTGTTGCAGTTTGTTTGTTCATTTCACTTGGAGCTACACGAACTGTGTTTTTATCAAAATGATTGATCAAGGGCTAAATTACGCCTCTTGAACGGTTCTGCATAGGTGAGGGTGTTTTACGCCACAGATAGCCACTCCGCGTGTGTATAAATAAATCAAATATGACGCGAAGTAAATGTTAATAATAAGGAACGAAAATTTACGACAACGATGTAAAGAATGAGATGCAAATAATGTGGCGGTCTTTTTTTTTTGTTGGTTGATATCTTCCAATTCAACATAGAATAACACAGGATAATAACATACCACGTTGGTGGTCGTGCTTAAAACTAATATTAAATAGCACTTCATCTTATTAAAAATGCATTAACTTGTTTATTTATTGATTTAAAACGGTAGGTGGATTTTGATTGCATATTGTAGTTGCACGATGTTATCGCGGATATTGTGTTTGTCGTTTTGGAATACCTGACTGACGCAAAAACAAGTTAACCAACACGTACTGCTCTTGATCTCTAGTTTTTATAGCTCATGCTAGTTGCATATAGTCTAGCACAAACTATTTTACAGTTGTGCTTATTCCGAGATTTAGTCCATGGAAAGAGCGGGTAGAGCGGAACCGGCAGGACGTATCCTAGACCTGACTGGGTTGATGCATGACCTGTCACCGAGCGCAGTAATGGAGCCCTCTCCCCAACCCATTTTCTAAGATCGCCCAAACGATCGGTACACTTATTTTTGCAAATGTGGATTTGCCTCGTGCACTCTCTTCTCTCACCGTTTCGTCCCCGAACGCCGCATTTCTGTACGATTTTTTCTTACCAACCCGGGTTAACTAATCAGATATATAATTTTATTTCATAAACAGTTAAAGTGCAAATTATAAATGAATCAGCAGAAAAGATCTTCAGTGTATCTAGCGAGAACGCGATGTTTGTATAAATGAAATGGCGCCATGCTTCACTTGTAACGACTGTTAGTAGCGGTCCTGAATTCGTGTTAGGCACGAACTCGTTATTATCCCACTGATAAATCCACGGCACTTTTGACTTATGGAGATGACCTCAAAATTAATTTTCGGCACTTCATAATTGTTTGCCAATTTTTCCAGCAAATTCAAATTTTTTAGCAAAAGTTTTGGGTCGCCGCAACGCATGTCCCGTTGTTCCCTTGCGGAATATTAATGTGCAGACACAGCACTTGCATTTAAACCAAAGACTAAACATTTATAAAAATGTTGTACGTCTTGTCGACATTTTCTACACTTCCTTTAAAGCTTACGTAATTTATAACACCTACTTGTCAACGGGCAACCAAACTATAATTTAAGTTTTCTGAAAACTTAAATCTTTATTGTTTTTTTATTACCGAAATTTGCAATGTGTCCCAACTTTGCACGAGCGCAAAAATTGTAATACAATAATCCGCCAATTTGCTATAATTAATTTTTGAACTTCGCGTGGGTGCTGCTATTCGGTGACAGATTGTAAAACAAGTTTAAGGTTTCTTTAGAAATAAGTACCTTTCATAAATATTATTTTGTGCAAGTGTTTTTGTCTACTCCGTGCATTTACTTCAATTAATTATGTATACATTCGTTTGCACTTTTATAATAGCACAAGCAAATTTTAAAAGCGAATTTAAATATGCAGCTGAACAATACAAAATTCGGCAATTAATTTTCGTCCGAGAAAAAACTAAAAGTTGGTTGTAGATGAAAAATTATGAACGGTCTGACATTTTTTATATAAAATATTTAATCCCGAGAGTTCAAAATTTTAATGACCCCTACGTCTATAAATTTCAATGAAATAATTTATTATACAAATATTGTCGTTTTAATCTAAAAATATCAGAGCTTTCCTTACTGCGTATGTCAACACATTTTCCTGAATCCGGTTGGAAAATTGGCAGAATGTATTTTAAACAAATTAATTTAAAAAGCAAGAAAAGCATTTTTCAACCGCGATCCTGAAAGGAAGCTTTTGAGCGGGGGAACGGCTAACTCATTGCCCCTTGACGGGCGAAAAGTAAGGTTTTCTGATCGAGATAATTTCAAAACAATTGAAAGCTATCAAATTGTTTTAGAAAAGGATATTAATGATATAAAAATAAAATAAAAAAAATCACTTCCGGTTTTTTAATTATTTAATTACAAAATAATAAATTAAGCAATGCAAAATATAATTATTTTTTAAATCTTTAAATTTATGTGGTTATTGTTTTACTTCTATGCAATAGCATAATGCTATTGTTTTACTTTAGCTCCGGCGATGGGCGGCAGTAAAGTCCCAAGTACACTTGAACTTGAACCGGCAGTCAGGTACTAATCGCCGTCCGTCGCAGACAATAAAAATAATTTTTTAAGCAATTTCTGTTATTTACAATGTAATTTGACTCCGACTTCAAGATTAATACTAGTTATTTAGACTTTGAACATACTTTCAATTACTGTACGGTATTATTTATAATATAATCAATGTAGTAGTTTATACTTCAAACCTGTAAGAGCATAATAGGAAGTTAATTTTCTGAGAAATACCAATTTTCGAATTACGACAGTGTTTTACTGGTTATGCGATATACAATTATTACATTTACAGGTATGGTAATTTTTGTCTAAAAAATATTTTTTAAATTAAAAATCTTCAAATGGTATCTACTTCAAAAAGGCATGAAATGATTTACATACTAGATTATAACCCTTTAGTATCTAAAATGAAAGGCTTCCGATAATTTTAATCCAAAATAAATTTTGGAGTTCAGCCGATATTTTTAAAAATTTTGTTTGACAAAAATTTCAACGGATACCCCTTCCCAGAGGGAAAATTTAATGGGTTGCAATTTTAGTTTAGTAAACTTCCTACAAAAACAAACAAAAACCACACAAATAAATAAATAAATTTACAAAATTATCGAAATTCACTATTATGGAATAAAATTAGCAATTTAAATTCAACTTGTAATCTATCATTTTGGAAATTTATTAGAAAAATTAAAAATTTAATCTTAATTTTATTCACTAAAAACAAATTTTGATAATTTTGAGACTTGACCTTATTTCTTCCTTGTTTATTATTTTCTGATTTTTCTACAAAATTTACCATCGGGAAATAAACTGATAAAAAAATCAAATTATATATTTTTTTGTATTATTAATCCAGAACCTGAAAGCTGTTGATTTAAGGCTACAAAGGGTTAGAATGAAGTTTGTAGATAAATTCAAACTTTTTCAAAAATAACTAAAACAATTGCACTAAAAATTCAATAGTTTCGAAAAAAGTGGAAAAAATTGATTTGGGAAACGGAAAGTTCCTCAAAGTTTGAGTTTAAAATCCGCTAAAACAAAATCCTGAATGAAAACATACATCGTCTGAGCATCAACGAATCACTTTCCGCTCAGGATATACCACATACTATTGCAGATCCCAATATTATTTCTCAAATTTTAATAGCGGAAAAAATTAATCTTGTTTTAACACTAAATCATAAATAAATTAATTTTGAATGAGTATGTGCCGATTGATATATTGGTTTCGACATTTTTAAAATTGGTTTAATTGATTTGGTTTCGTTACTTCGGTAAGTAAATAATTTTTAGTGAATTTACCGGATAGAGTTAAAAATATTAAAAAAGTTAAATCAAAATTGTAGATGACTCAAACGCTAATTAATTAATTAAAACGCGTGCTGTGGGAAGAATTTATGCCGAATTTGAAGATAACCGACAATTATCAAATTGGCGCCGTTCTCAAATTAGTGCAAATTTTGTTAATTTTGGAAATTAGAACAACTAAAATTACAAAATTTAAGTTTCCTCATAATCTAAACTGACTTTTGGATGAATTTATATATTGGACGAACCAAAATTGATACCTTCACGGTACTGATGCGTAAATATATAAGTTTTTTCGAGTTACTGAATGAGAGAAAAGTTTAAAATTTTAAGGACGAACCGTTCGGATTATTCAGGTTACAAAGGAAAAATCTATAAAATTCGTGAATAGTGCTGAGTTGCGCGTCCATCTTTTTTAAACCTCTGGCGTCCCTTCATCAGGAACTTCTTAGTGAATCAATTTTTACTATTACGTAAAAGTATAAAAAAATAATGAATGAAATTACAATAGTAGGTTAAATTTGAATATCTAATGGTTTATTAGCATCTAACGCTTTCAATTGATAAGTAAACATGCGTTATTTTTGTCAACATTTGCATTTATGTTAGTAGTTTCTAAATTTGATGATGGCTTTTATTATATGCACGAGCAGGAGTTACATAGGTAATTATGTAAATGCTGATAATAAAAATGCATTTATAAATTTTGAAATTCGTCTGGCTGTACCTGTACACACTCTGGGAAGGTTAATCACTTTCTAATATAATATTTAAATAATAATGCAGGCTAAATCTTGAAAACATTCAATTTACGAGTGATATTGATTGGTCATGACGAATTATGGGAAATACACGCATATGGCTGACCATATTACTGCCAAGCTGTAGGAATAACTAATCATTTACGAAATTAATATGCCGAGTTTGTAGTTATATGTGACATAATTAGACGAATTTAATTGGAATTCGTGCGATTGTTAACGATTTTTTAATCTACTGGCGCGTTTACCCGCGCGACCCCTAATTACATTGTAACTCTTTTATACTTTTAAGAATCGCAGCACCACAACTGGATAGCACAAATTTTCCAAATTTCATCTGTTTCACCAAAAAACACTCATCAAAAAACGTGTTGACGATGCTAACAACAAAACTAAACTAACGCCAACGGCTTTACAATTCCCTAGTTGCTTCCCCCTGTAAATGTAGGTCTTTATTCAGGGTCGCCATTAAAAACTCGCTTTTGTAATACTAGGGTCTACCGGCAATTCCAAGCTATTATTATGGCCAGTCGCTAACCTATGTAATCATACCACAAGAGAACGAAATCGCCAAACGAAAAATATTAGTTTTACATATTTGAGTCTTACGATTACGTGAACTGATATTTTTTAATCAAGCTATGAGAAAATAAGTGCCCGCCTGCTTACGTTCGTCCATCATAAAGTTTACTTTCGTTTGCACCCAGCGAAACCGCAGTTTTTTTTATCGGAATCGTGAAAAATTACAAGGTACCTATGCTAAAATTTAAAGATTTTCTTGGGCACGAAAAAAATTGTATGTATAGGTAAACATTTGCCGTACAAAAAACTAACTATTATAATAAGCAGTTGCCCTTGTGATGTCAGGTATCGACAAGGAAACATCCTGGATTTTTGTCCGACAGAAGCGCAAAATTTATGGTGCACCCATAAAAAACTAACGGTAAGATAGGTATCGCACCCGTACCTAATGTCTCTATTCTAGTTTAATTTCTATAATGACTTTGTTTTCACTTCATTATTGGGAGCATTAACAACTTTATGTACCCATCCATTTCTCCGTTTAAGACAAAAATGAATAGGAAGAAAAAGAACTAACGAATTAATATTAGTTATAATAAATCACTATAGGTAGCGAAGAGATCGCTTTTAATTTATGGCTCAATTACCAAATCGTGAGAATAGTTTATCGTCTTAGTGAATAGAACACAGCATGGTTGGGATATTCAAACTTGCATTATTAAAACAAACTAATAAAATATTGAGTATAGAAATAAATTCGAAAATTTACCCAAACGTCTTCCAGTTAAGCATCGATTAGCTTTTCTTCAATTCGTGCTCAACAAAATCATAGTGCAATCTTTTAACAATTCTCTCTCATCGTAAATGCCATAAAGGCGGAGTAATGGTTATATTATTTAGTGCTTATTTCATTACAACCTGTAATTTTATTATTCCGTTATTGGCGTCGCTTCAATTGTATGTAATTTACTGTTGCTATTTTATTGCTATTTACACACAAGGTAAGCTACTAAATGCATGTTTACCATAATAATGCTTTCTTAAGTGCATCATTTATTAAAACGTTCGTTTCATTTGCTAACTTCAATATCTTTGCCAAAATCTCGACGACTTAATTATGTTTTGCTATTTACACCCAACGCAATGCCTTAACCATAAACTTTATCGTCGATGGAATAAGATGTTCCCGCGATTTTAAAAAATCCACTCCGCAGTTGCTGTAATACCATTACTAAAAATATTTTTCCAAATTACCACCTCATTATTTTTTGACCGCCCATGGCTTTCCCTTTCGTTCTGGTGATTTATTCTATGATATCTTCATCACCGAACATAGCTATCGTTCCGTTGTAAGTTTATCTATGCGCTAAAGCGACGCGAGCACCGGCCAAGATAATATGTCTATATTACGAAAATATTTTTTTGATTTCTGCCAGTGTATGCTACAATTATTGTTAATATCTGCAGAAGTATTGCTCGAAAAATTAAGTTAATTTTTAACACAATAAGATTGTATTAAAGAAATTTTTGACCGCGATATATAAAATCGTATATCATTTTCAATCTCGACAAATATTCCAGTAGGTAACGTACGAACCGTTTGTGAACACCGCCCAAATTTATCTTACATATTTAAATTCTTAAAATTTTAACTAAACTAGTTTTTTCAATATATAGCACCACACTTATACACTGCTAGACAAGTTGAGTAAATTTATTTGAAATTTCCGAAAAAATCCACCGAATTAAAATTTACTGATTTCAATGTTGCATTAATTTAGGTCAACAAACAAAAAATTATAAAACCATGTTGTTGTTATTCTTGTAAGAATGTATGTATAAGTAATTTTTATAATAAACAGATTACAACGTAAACAACGTTTCCTCGAGTTTAAAGAGCATCAAAGCAAGAGAGGAAACATGAAAAATCCGATAAAAATTTACACACTATACCAATATTGCTAAATACAAATCCGAATAAATAAATGTTGAGATAACCAACAAATTTATTTTTAGCAAAGTTTATTATTATCGTCTCGGAGGTGGTCGAGCCAATTATTTTGTTTACTGGGATTAAATTATAAAATTTCTTCTGCACATATTTTTGTTAACACTGCTCTGCGCTCTCCAGTGGTTTCGTTCACGAAAACTACTGCGGGATTTTTGTGAAGTCAAAATAATTGCCCACCCTTGATCCCGAAGCTTTACTAAAGGTGACCTTAGTACTAAGCACCATTACTATGCCCCAACAAAAGTAGCCACTTTCGTTATTTTCACTTATCGTTTCACGCTTTAAAAAAACACTACTTTGCAACCTTGGTAAAAATTCTAGTTCTAACATTCCTACAGCAACATTAAATCGTGTTAACTCATCGAAAAATTGTAAACCCAACTTTGTGCGAGTAAAATCATAAAATACTTTCACTGATATAAAAATTAAGGAATTAAAAAACAGTAAATGTTTTTAGCGTGGTCGTAATAATTTCGGCGCGAACAAAAGGGTGTAACTCGACTGGGCCAAGGCAATACGTCATCGCTCATCCGGATTGTGTTCAGTCCGCTCCGGGAAAGGAACTGTAACCCCGGTTGTAACTTTATAGTTCACAAATACGACTAACTGGGTTCAATTGATAAAATTACCAATAATAACGGATAAATGTGCAAACATAAACAGCAAAACAACTGTGAAAATCGTACCCAAGTGTGAATGGTATTTAAATTCTTTTATGAAAATTTTTGTACGACTGATACCTTTAAAATGAAATAACATCTAATTTATGTAATGTTAATGGTATATCAAGCTTATTACGACCTAAAATGCTTCTATCTTACAACTACATTTCATTTTCTTGAATAAATTGCGCATTAATGACCGTAAGTCTTATTTTCTTCACCGTCTGTTAACAGCTTTACATAATAAGAAGCTGAAATAAAATGTTTTACATTTCGACAATAATTTATATAACCAAAAATGTTATCAAAATAATTAACCCAAAAGAATGATGTATGATTCGACTACAGATAAGGTTTACATTTAGTATTCCCTTAAAAATGTAGAAATGCGTATTTTGTTGTGAATATTTCATTTTCTCGAATACTAACAACTTAATTATTTCAGAAGGCTGGCTACATTACAAAAAATCACCTCGACTCTGGCAGAAGTCCGGGAAAAACAATTTTCCCTTATTCTTCTTTTCTAAATATTATGTAATAAAATCGATTTGGGAAAATCTGGACCTACGCCCGCCCATCCGATGATCGATTATTTGATATTTAATCTCCTGCTTAATTAATTTCTCCCAAAATAGACAAATGGAACAGGAAATACTAACTTACCACGAGGTGGGTAATTTTACAGTATATGAGAAAATACTATTAGGTAATAAAAAAGTCACCCAGAATAACATTTCAATTTAATTATTTAGTTTTCTCTTTTTGGCCTTGATGTTTTGTCAATAATTGGTCATATTTATGCAAATAGAAGCAACTCTTAAATGTACACCGGATGGCCGAGCTTTCTTGTCAAGAACCAAGAATTTACAATTTTTTCGTTTTTTACCGGGGATCTCATCAAGCCACTGTTGTAATTAAAAGTAATAAATTGATGACAATTTATCATTATTTAAATTAACAAATTGCTATGCAAAGCCAAGATATATTAAATATTTTTAATTAATCGGTGGAGGGGGGGATAAAAGTGTAATTAAAATTTAATATATATTGTGGTTTAAAAAACAGCCTCTTGGATCTCTGCATACCAGCAGATAATTCAAGCGTTCACTTGACACCATGAACTGAAAGAATAAAGTAATACCTTATGACGTCAGAAGTGTACCAAAATTTTTTGCTGTATGCATAACTAAAGAAATCGTAAGTGAAAAAACTGAAAATTGTTTAGAAAAAAAAAATTTAATTAAAACAAACTGGTCGATTTAAATCATGCTAAGGGCAGCACCTTGACCATACGTAATTTACACGCACTACCAATAAAATAAAGGCAGTATTTAAATATAAATAAATTAATTTTTTCTATTACCGCCAAAAACAGAACTAATCAAAATTGCACGCTCTATGATGCATAAAGATAGTGTTTAAAATTATTTATCCAGTTGCCATGGTAGCGTGAAAAAAACTTAAATAGCATGACATGCATACTAGTTGATCAGTTAGCTAGCATCGGATTGGTCAGTTTAAGCAATTATGTAGCACCTAATTAAGGATTTTTTTTTGCAATTTTTGGCGGTAGTACACAAGTCTGACAAACTGCTTTAAGATTTAAAACAATTAAAAATAGTATGTAATACAATCATATATAGTATGTAGTATATGAAAAATTTGTTTGTTTTGGAAATAATGATTTTACGCACTTGCATCGTAAAATACTATTATTAATCCGTTTCTATCGTGATAATGAGTGTGATTTCGTTTTCTTGACAATTTTTAAATTTTCAAAATGTAAATATTGGTTAAGCTGATGCAAAAATTATATAAAATTGTTTTAATGAAATTATAAAAAAAAAATTATTTCTTAAAATTTCAGTTCGCACACCAGTCATCCTATACCGATATTGGCAATATAATCAAAGATTTAATCTTCCTCATTTGAATTTTTGTTTTTAGAATAAAACTGTGGTTTGCTACAACTACATTATACCTTTACATATAAATCATGCATTATTTCTAACCGCATAATATTATATAATATATTTGTTCGGCCTCTCGTGCAGATAGGGAATTAATTTCAAAATAATCTCGTGGCGGGCCGTAAAAAATTACGTCGTGGGCCGCATAACCTGGTTATAATGTACACATCATCCACATAGAATAAAATTGAATGTAATTTTTCAATAGTTTCCGTCAACTAAAATCGACCACCCGACAGGTAAATTTTTATAATAAAAATTATATTGTATAGGTAGATAAAAAGAATATATAATTTCATAATTTATTTATAATTAACATTTTGTATTTAATGATGACTCTTAAGACGAAACCGGTTATGCAGTTTCTATTCACTATACTTAATGCAAGAAAGTATCTACTATTAGCTTTTTTTTTAAATTTAACTATAATTTTCCTTCATGTTAAAAAAATTACTACAAAAAATGAAAACAATTACTTACACTTTACTCAACCACGTCTAAGTCAAACGGTCAAGTTAATCATAATTTTATTCTAATGACCATAATTTTTTGCGTTATGACGTAACCGACAGATACTTTACAGTCAATAGGTAACGGAATAAAAAACTTTATATAATTTAAAAATGTGCAAAAACAGGTTTATGAATTTGCTTGCACCATAGAATATCAGGTTAATCTCAAAAACGGGGTTTTGGTATAAAAATTGCTGGTGAAAAGCCTAAATATATGTTTCTATTTTGGGACCTGATTCCGTCATGGCGAGCGCCCAGGACTCGAAACCCTATTCAAGCCATGGAACCCCTAAATAATTAACGTGGAGTCATCTATTGGCGTAATAAAAAATTCCCAGTCTATTATCTACAACCGAACCGGTACAATCGGGAGGGTGCAACCTGTACAAAACTGGTCGGTAGATGGAGAAGTTTTGTTTTCTTAAATTTGTTGGTGTCAGGGATGCGGACCTGGTATTTCCCAGCTGTAACTCACCGTGCGACAACGCCAAGGCACTTCCGTGCCTTGAATTGACTTCCAAATTAAAACAAAAATATTGAATATTTTAATGTATTTATATAACTTCCGGAGTTAAAAAAATTACCTGTACAGTTTCATAATGCACATAATTTAAAAATTTGTATGTGATAAATAATTTTCGGTATTAACAAAAATTAACATGAACGTTAGTTATGTAATAAACTAATTTACATATTTAAATTAAGACATAACTATAAATCATAATGACCATGAATTCAATTGTGAAGAAATTAAAAATGGTGCAAATAATAATATAATTATGAGAAGATGATTTATTATTGCCGAAACTTTATTAAATAATAAAATTTTAAGTTTGGACCTGTATTATACAGTAATTATCGTTAATCGGAACTACTTCAATTAGTAGATAATTTAGCAAAATAGTTTTAATTATAGTGGTTTGTGTTTATTAAAATTTTTATAATCACAGAGAGGAAGTTGGAAAACGAAGCACTACATTTTCTTGGAAAATGAATCTGGGATCATTTAAATTGAATTCTTCGCATAATTTAATTACAATTAGTGAGCACATAACAATAATAATGTGTAATTAAGAAAATTGTATCTTCAAGATTTTGTACGTAAGACGATTCCGAAACTCTAAGCAATGGATAATCTATATATGTATGTCATTTGAAACTTAATCAAATCGGTTAGGTGAGCACCGACTGGAATTACAAGTTTTAGTTTTTGTCCCGGAGCAAAATATGCGTCTATTATAAATCAGCATGATCTAGAAAATACGAACTTTTACTCAACGTCCTCACAAATTAAAGAATGAAAAATAGTCGCGCGGTAGTAAATTTAAATATTTTGCGTTTTAAGGTTGTCGCGCTTTATTGGAACACTTTTTGACTGAGCTTCATCATCGCTCTCGTCGGCGATACAAACAAGACGTTTAATTTATCGTGTGCGTTAAATTAGAACTTTTTTTTCACATTAATGAGCTAATTTCGTACGTTACGATGACGTACATTTTGAAAACTATGTCCTACATAAACTACGCTAATTTAACTGTGGCGTCTAGACAACAAACGGGTCAAATATAGGCGAGCCAAACAGCTGATCGTCCCTTGCAATCCGGACAAGGACCGAGTGACGAAATACACAATGCATAAGACAGAGTGTACCCTATGGCCAGATCTGGCGGTGTGATAGAGATAATCAGGCACATTCAACCCTGATTTTACACGCACTTGACTCGAGTCCGGGTTACGGGGATCAACATTTACATAACTTTTCTCGTAACGCCCCGTATTTACTAACTCGAACAACTGGTAATATTCTTTCGGCAAAGTGTAACTAAATAAATAACCCAACGTCGCGTGTCATTCCACGACACGAATTTGAATAAAAAGTATAATTTTTTTGTAATTACCTGCTATTGCCATCCAAGGGTAAAACGTGTGGTTGGTTTGCTGATGAAGTTGTGTGCCCACCGGTTGAGAGGACGTCGTATTCAAGGAACAAGGATTGTTCCACGACGTTAACGAATTTGAAGTGCGATTTCCACCGGCGGCTCCAGGACTAGATGATGGATCGCCTCCAACCAAACCGACTGCCGAACCGTAACCCACTCGAGAATCTGGAGTACACGCTGCGGGTCGTACTGGGCCCGCCAAACTATTAGCTAAGTTTGCTCCACCACCTGTGGTTGCATTTTGCCAAACATCCTTTACTGCTGCCGCTGCCACAACAGAAGCATATCCGTTTTGATCGGCGCTGCCTTTTGAACAATCTGGTTTTGAATTTGATGAACTATAACTGGAATTTTGTTGACTATCCGCTGAAGATGAATATAATTTACAGGCAGCAGCGACCGATGCATCGTATGGCGAATCTTGTGGTGGTCTTGTTTGATGTAGCGAATGATGATGGTGATGCTGACTTGAAGCATAAGGTGACATCCCAAGACTTAGAGGAAACGAGCGATAGGCAGCCGCAGCGGCTGCAGTTTGATCATGGTGATGAGCTGCAGCTGCAGAGCTGGCACTTTGGTGGTGATGACCACCGTAAAACCCGCTCTGCTCAAAATACGAGTTCATAATTAGGGAATTAATGGTGGCGAATTTAATTAAAGTCCTTCCCAAAGAAAAAAAACTTTCGAAATGTCACTCACAAAATTTTTACCAAGTATATTTTTAACACCCTTATCACTTCAAAATTCGTAGTCACATCCAGTTTTATTTATTCACTTTCGGCTCTTACTAATTTATTAAATGCAGTACTTACAATCTTTTAATGTCCCAATAAAATTTAAATAATTTTTAAAGTGTCATAAAATAAAAACGAATGCTCACGACATTATAATCTGTTCGAGTAATTGATATCCACTTAATGTTTCAAATATGAGAAAGTAAAATGTGTTTAATAGTTAATAAAATGATTATTGTTACGACGCAATAGTAATAAAAATGGGCAATAAAACGGTAGAATACGATTTAGCACGAGTACACGCCGCGAAGGCTAAATCCGGAATGTACACGTTTTGCTTGCTTACGAAGCCGCGGATCAAGATCCACTGGAGCTCGGAGTCTGCTCCGGCCCACACATCCCGGCCCATTTGCGTTCCCGCTCACACATCGCGCTTTGTCTCGCTTCGCGTTCTCATAGCGCCCCACTACGAATGAGCACGAGGCAACAATAGCTAGATCATTAACCGAAATGACTGTTGCTACCTGAATTGTTTTAATTTAAATATTACATTAGGTGTTTCATTCATAAAATAATCAATAAAAACACTATTGGCAACTCGCGACTCCTTGCACGATATTTTGGCGATAGCTTTTTCGGTTTTTCCCAATCCGTCCGAAGGTGTACGCACGGCAACTTCGTCAGGCAAGAAGTCGACGTAAGTAAAATAAAAGGCCTATGTTTGAGTTTTCCGCAATTTTGTAAACATTTTTTTCTTCATTACCTTTTCAGACTGTAAAACACTTCATAAGCACTTAGTTTGCAGTAATAGCAAGTGCTAGATAAAGAGATATAAAAGTTAAGTGTAAAAGTGCAATAGAAAATATTTTATGGAAGGAGTGTATCGAGGCACCAATAGTAGCCGATTTTGTTAAAGCCGAAGCGCCCACCGAGAACATTGCGCAGGGAAAATGTGGTCCCTAAATGCTCTTATGCTAGAGAATCAATTTCCCTCCTTTATTATATCTGTCTTTGTTGCACTTGCGTGAAACCAAAGCTCGACCTGGTGGCGGTCTCTGACGGACAAGTGCCGAACTGTTAAAGTAGATCCTATTCGGCACTCAAACGAGTAACATCAAAGTAAATTGGTACTTCAATGGGTTATAATAGATAATTTTGAGAGAAAATGAATACTTTAGAGATTTTTATATACATACCTGCGCAACTTTTACTTCTACAAGATTTCTCAATCGTGATATACCGTAATAATGAATTACATTTTGCATTTAGTTAAGTGTTCAACACTTAATAACATTTATTATTCGCGCCAAATTAACTATATCTATCATTGTTATTATCGATCATTTCAATTTTAATTTTTATACGATCACAAAACTGTAACGCCAAATTAATCCTACAAGCGTTTTATGTTTTTATAATAAAGTGTATATGGCCACTTTAAAAACCATAAAATGGCAATAAATAATTTAATGGTCGTTAGAATAAAAAAAAACAATAAAAAAAGAAGCTTTTTTTTCTTTCCGAAACATAAAAAGTTTTATAGTATTGGCACACGTCGCCCAGTGACGTCACATGGTTTATAAACTGAGAAAGCTATAAAGTTAACATTGGTCCTAGGTGACATTTATGGTTCTTCAAGTGCCACTAAAATCAACTTTTACAACCATATTTTAACACGGACTTTTGTATACATTCATATATTGAAATAGTCAACACAATCCCTTTACCTATGGTACTAAAGATGCAGTTAATGGATCCTGCTTTGTAAATATGGTTTCCCATTATGGGCTCTCTGTGTCGGGGGTTACGTTTCTTATTTGAGCATTTAATGTCTTAATTTACAATCAACACCAATTTGTTTTACGATTGTTTAGTTTTAAATGACTTTTGTAATGGGCGGTATATTAAAAGTGCCATAAAACTGATACTTAATAATAATATATTTACAATTTTGACATTGAAGTGATTATTAGTCATAAAACTACCGCTTCATTATAAATTATTTCATTATACTTTTATAATTTACGACTCCAGATTATGTGCTATCAAATTTGCAATATTAACAATTTTTATAGGTCAATTTATATAAATAGATAATAAAAGTCACATAAAATAACACCTACGAAGATGAAGACCACGAATACGACAATTTTTGTATAAGGCGGTTCAATGTACAACTTTTTGTTTACATTTTTACGAGGAAAGAAAGAATTTTTATTAATAAACAGCGAATGGACCACACAGGCTTCGTTTAAAAAACACTGCTAGTCTTAAAAATTTAATTTTTAATATATTATTTTGCATTCCAATACTTATCTCCTACAGTTATACTCTTAAAATTTCAGTTAGTTAAACTCAGTTAATCAAATTTCATTTAGGCAGGTACGTACCTACCACAATGTTCTGCACTGTTCCAGTTTAATGACTCGACACGTGTGTGCAAATGTGACACAATTAAATCCTCATTTGGTATGAAACGATTTGGATGTTCCCCAATTCTTTCAGACTCTTAGCTGGAGTGAAGTGAAAAAACAATATTGGAAATATTGGAGTTTCTAAGAAACAAATCAAGCCGAAACTGTGGTTAGAGACACTAAAAACTGCAGTGCAGACTTCTTGAGAGGAAAGCTCTTTTCGTCCTAGAAAGAGCGTAGTTGTTGTTCGGCTGTTAATCTTCAAAACTCTTATTTATTTGGATCTTTCACTCTTTCAGAACAAATACATGTCCTGGCAGTACTCAATGGAGAGTCTAATGGTTTACTCCACTGTAGATAATTGCAGAGATACTGAAATATTACTCTTACTGATATTAGGGTACAGTCAAAATGTTCCCAAGTCTAAAATGTAGTAAAGTAGTAGAAGTAGAGTATTGAATATTTGGGATTATTAAAATTGAGATTATAGTTGACAAGAATTCCGTTGATATAGTTAACCAGAAGTCGAATCAAACGTAAGTTAGCTGAGTAATTTCAGCCAAACAGATACACTGATTAATCTAATATCCATAAATACTTTTTTTCAAAAATTTCATATGTTTCGATGAGGGATGTGAGTCCATGTTTTATTATCTAGCTTTTTTTGTTACGGAGTGGCGATCCGCTTAGCGAATGTGGCCATCAACATAGCTCTGGTTTAAATAACTTCGTGTGATTTGTAGAAACTCCGCCGTTTTGGAGAAATTATTGGTGGAAGTTTTAGTTACTGCTTAATATAATATTATAGCAACTTAAAACTTTATCTACAGTAGCGCTCAAAAGTAAGTTGGCAAACAGTTTTTTCTACAAGAACTTCATTTTTGTAATTTTATTCTTTAAAAGCTTTTAAATTAAAAGGTATAACTATAACTTTCTATATAATGAAAGAAAAATGTTCAAATTAGAAAAAGTTCTTTTAAAAAATCTGTTTGCCAACTTATTTTTAAGCGCTACTGTATGTATGAAAATTTATCCCAGTTTTTACGGAATTAAATTATTTAACTTTTAAATCAAATTTAATACGAATTTAGACCAAACAAAATTATGGTAATTTTGATACTAATAAACAGCTTATAGCGGTATTTAGCAGTTTCGCCAGCTGCGATAGCCTGCAAAATAGCTTTTAAATTGCATCCATATTGCAGCAATATTGCTAAAATGGCCCACCAAGTTTAAGAAAATACTTAACTGTTTTAAAAGAAACGTTTGCTAACCAGCTATTTTGAAGCTAAATATGATGCTGCCAGGGAGCTGCCAGCTAGCTAATTACACGTTTTATAGTTCGTATTTTGCTAAAATAAAGGGTCATTTTAGCAGTATTGCTGTAATCAGGCATTTTAAAAGAAATTTTGCGTATTGCTGGAGCTGCAAAAATAATAACCGATTATCCTAAGCTTTAGTTTAATTATTTATTAATTAAAAAGTTCAAATAATTATTTAGTTATTAATTTATCAAATAAATAAATATTTTTTTATTCAAAATAAATTTAAACTTTTATGTTAAATTCTAAGTGATATCTAATTAAAATTTCTACCCTCAATTTTTCGAGTACTAACTGAGCATTTATACCTAAGTAATATTATAGGATGTTATTAATACCTCCTGTTCGCACTCCAATCAGGCAAAGTTTTGTCCCAACCCGGTTAAAATCTGCTACTTTCTCCTCGTTATTCGAAGCCAATATGACTTACTATAGAATAGTATAGGGTCATGGTCATGGATCATTGCGGACACAATACCGCTTTTACCTCAAAATATAATTGAGTACATAGAATGTAGAAAAGACAATTGAGGGGTCTTAGAAGTAAAAGGGTTCTAGTGACCTTTTTAAACAATGTAGAATATTATACATAAAGGGTATCCTAACTTGGAGGTAAAATGATTTTTGGATTTTTTGTTCGCTTTAAAATAACTCTAAAACATTAATTCAGTTTTCAAAACTTATTCCTGGAATTTTGAATTTCAAGTTAACTTTATAGCCATTTATTTCAATACTACTGAAAATGCACTTGAATCTTTTTACCCCTCAATTATGAGAAGATCAGTGCTACTTAAATAAAGAGGCAGGTTGATACAGTCAAATGATGAAGGAAGACATGAAGCATCTCCTAATATGTCTGAATACATGCGGCTGGATTAGAACCTTTATATCTGTAATCACAGCTCCAATTTCATCCAGTCATTGGAAGCAGTGCAAAAAACTTTGTTATTTGATATTTTTTGTAATTATTATAATCTGAATCAACAATACTTGATCACGCTGGCCACACTGCAATATTTTAAAGCCCAAATTAGATCTATAGGCTATCTAGTAAGTTAACACTCCAATGGCTAAATATTAACTTTGTACAGTAATGTCAATAATAGGACATATTGCTAAATTAAGATAAAAAAAGGTCATGATTTATCTATTAAAGCTTTTCAAATCCAAATCCTTATTTTATCATTTACTTACGATAAAATCTATATCTACTATGAGCTATGTAGGTACCTAGCAAAGTTAGCACCATACTAGAAATATTATTCAAGTGCTCACAGGACCACGACTACCCAATACAAATTAATAACAGTAGGAACTCCGCAATTAAGAAAAGGAAAATGATTTTGACCAATCGATTGTTTAAAATTCTATCAAGTGGATATAAATAAAATAATATTGTGAATGTTGGCCTGGTATGAGGTCTTTTTGTTTTGAATTTGAATCAAATATGTAACAATTATTTTGATTCTCAGCAAATAATAATTTTAATTCTTATTAGTTTGCTATTAATAATTGTAATTGTCAGTGAGTTGAACTTTAGGAATGCTGAATTCCACTTTTTTTAATTTCAATTCAAAAACAATTTTGAAATCGTGTCTAATGTCCGGGTGGTCTAAATAATGTTAGTCTATGATTTTGTATGAAATTGAATTATACGAATTGAATAAAATTACTAGTTTGAAGACATTTAATTTAAACACAGTTTTCTCATCAATCTCAATTTAACAAAAATTTTTGCAAACTTTAAAAGCACTTAAAATTTCAAAACTGTTTTGCAAAATTAGTCAACACCAAACTTGATTTACAATTTAATTTACAGAACCTTTACCATCGCAGTACAAATACACATATTTAGAACCCAAGGATGACTTCGTTCTTGGACATAAATGGCAACAATCCATCAAGTATGCTTTCGATTCGATTTTATAAATGCAACACAGGTAAGAGATATTTTCTAAAAAAGTACACAATTTTTAATTTTATTCTGTTACGTGCCACTCATTAATAAAAACCAAAGTTGTTCAACTTAAAAATCATAAGATATTAAAAATATTATTTAGTAAAAGTGGAACATATGATAAATATGCAAATTTTTTACTTTTATGAACGAGTTAAAGTGCAAAACTGTTTATATAACCTATTGATATGCATAAATTACTAATTGACTGAAATAAAAATTTAATGAGGGATTATATTTAATGAAGTACTAACTCTTTTATCATTTGCTGCAGTAAATCATAAATTTTTGTAACAATGTTAAAAATTTGAAAATAACTATGTAGCTATCTGAAAGGTCAAGTCGCACAACAATTAAAGCATGCCCCAGATTAACATGAAATTGTAGTTTAATTAATGCACTAATTTGAATTTTTTCAATTTGCAGATAAATTCGTAATTTAACGTGGAATCCGAACCACGACACAAATAATTTGTTAGCAACCAGGAACAGCTCTCTAGGCACTACACATAAACTACGCGTGCAAAAAATATAACTTATATAGCAATAAATAATTTTAAATTATTACATTGTTAAAAACCTGTTCTATTTTTATAATTCCAGAATTATACAATTACTATCGTAATAAATAATAATGATTAGCTAAAGGAAAAACCTATAATGTTGATGGAAGAAGAAAAACCATAAATATTGTATCCATACATAATAAACTGGATGGCCATAAAAGGTAACGGGTGTTTGAATTTTACCAACAATTATTATTATTATTTAAATAACTTTTATGTTTGTATTTGTAGATTTGGTTGAAATGCAGTGGATATTAAACGGCTTATGCAGCTAGTGTACTCTGTCGGCTAATAGTCAGACTATCAAGAGGCTTTACGCAGTTTCGAAAAACCTCCGCAGTAACAATCAATAGAATGGGAATTTTATGGTCAATAAGGAGTTGTTTTCCGCTGTAGATGTTTCTATAATCAAAAGAAATTGGTTTTACACTTCTGGAAGATCATTACCAAGTTCGGTTTAAACTTTAGCTCATTGCTTTCTCAAATTGTTGTTATATACTTTTATCGATGTTAATAATATATAGTATGTTCTCCTTTCCGCACGCATATTTGATAATAATAATAATCGTAGTATTTTTTGCAATAAAGTGCATTTAAAGTTGACGACCAGCAAGAGAATTATTGATAACTTAATTTTAAACCAATCATTATAATGTTATTTATAATAAATTGTTCAACTATGTTATTTTATCAGTTCTAATTTTCTGAGAATAAAAGGTCATAAATCATACATTTCCGATTATAAATAACAATAAATTGGTGATCGTTTAGTAATAAGATGGTTGTATGCTATTGTGTAATAATTATATTCATTGTATTATTGTTAACAATTATTTTAAATACATAATAATTGCATGCGCATACAAATATTATTCAATTTAAAATATTATCCATCAATAAATTGTTCTAATTGCTTAAACTACCATAAACTTATTTATCTCGACCTTACTGACATTTTTGAAATATTTGGGTTGTGTTGAAAAGAAAAAAAATTGTTTTGGTTATTATTTTATTATTACGATCAGGTTGACGATTTTAGGTCAAGATGGTGGAATTTGAATATTTGTAATGAATTGACTTGAAGCTTGTTTCTTCTGAATGAACTAAACCACAACCACAATCTTAGTAATAAAATCTTAAACGCTATCATTTACTATTCAGTGAATTTGAATTAACAATAAAGTGAAGCATCCATAAAAACCCAGCAGTGTTAATAAAATAACAATATAAATTAAAAGCCAATAAAAATTAAGAAGTTCACGTGAAAAAAACAAACATTTACGAAGCAAAAGCACTTCTGTAGGTAATAAAGATATTATCAAAGCATGTTTAAGAATATTAAGGGAAGTTTACAGAAGGTGGAAGTTTGATTGTCAAACATTTTATGTTCGTATGAATAAAATTCTATCTACTTATAGGGTGGGTATAATATCTACTACGTAAAGCACCCATATCAGTATCGTAATGAGGCTTGTTAGTAGTTAGTAAAAGTGGTAACGGTGCGTTAAAATGTCGTAAAGCGGCTTTTTATTAGCCGTAAAGTTCCGGCTAGGTCGAAAGGTTCTTACGTAGAGTTTTGACTCGTTCAGATGTCGCTGACTTTGTGCCACAACACGTAAACAATTATAAAATGAAAGTTATCGCAATAGGCGTACCGATCAATGAAAATTCAAGTTTCCCTGCTACCATCATGAGTTGAGATTTTAGGGGCGAAAAAATTAGTTCGTGTGCCAAGAAAAACTTGGTAATAAAATTTCAACTTCTTAATTATGCAAATTGCAGTTTTTAACTGAATTTTTACCTAAAGAATGTGTAATTTTTAATAACGGCGGTTTAAACAGTTTACTAACCGCTTCAAATCATCAAAGTAGGATTTTACAACCAATACCTATAAACATTAAAATGCTGATTTTTATTTTATCTGGAGTTACTTAACAAATTAGATTCTAATTTATGATCGTAATTGGAAGGTTGGTATTGATTAGTGAAAACTTTTCAGACATCTTATCTTAATTCACGTTTGAAACCTTTTAGGAATTACTCAAATCGTGCAATTTTCCTTTTAAAAAACCTATTGCCATGAACACGATTAACCGCTTAGAGGTAATAGATTTTAGGAGTCATGTATCATATAATTATTATTACTATATAATGGACATTGAGTTCAAATTGCCATTTACTGCGTCAAAACGTCGATAACTCGACGGCATTTTTCAAAAGCTTAATAAGAGTTTGTAAAATCTTCTGAAGAGAGGTTAGGTTCAAAGACAATAGTTTAATTTTGAATAAATTTAAATATATTTAAATATATACCACATAATATATAGCATAATGTGTTAAATAAAAGCGCATCCAACGAGCTTATAATTAAAAGGAAGGCGTAACTGCTGCCTCACAGAGATGCATAAGTCATTAATCATTGATAAATTATGACGCAGCCATAAATTAATATTTAAAAAATTTACATACGTACGTACTTACGCATTAAATCAAATTACGCCTAATTACCAGACTGTAACCACAGTCTTTCAAGTTCTACATAATTGTATGTAATTGGAGCAAGCCACACATCTTCCACTTTTTTGCATTCGATGGGACAAAAATATTGTTTTGATTTAATTTTCCGTAATTAATTCTCAAAGCTCTGACATGCCATTAATTCTATCAGACAAAGTATGGACAACCCGGTTTTCGAGTTCCATAAGAAGAGTGAAATTTTATATAGCGTCTGATACATTCATCCTTCGAATAAATTATTTAGAAGGTTTTGATAAATTCTCATACCAAATTCCAGAATATAGGTAAAAATATTCTAATTTTCGAACTGCCTTTCATACGAGTAGCTGTTATTTGTTCTATAAAATAAAATTAAACGCACCAACTGAGGGTACCCCGATGTAGTTTGTTAATAAATTTAATTGTAATTAATTTTTTTTAAAACTGCAAAAAAAAAAACAAAAGAAACTTGGTATAGTCATCAGCTATGTGGGGTATTATCATTATCCCATACAATAAATACCCTGAACGTTTAACAACGGGGGAAGTTAATATTATAGCCGTGCCTAAAGAAAAAATATTTCCAATGTGCGCTGAACGATTTTCTAAAATCGTTTTCAAGGTTTATGTTTGTAAATTAACTATGTACGTAAAAAATTAAATAATATACCTTGATCAGTTAACCTTGATTAGTGATTACCATAATTATTTAGAGTTTTGTTATGGCGAAAACAAGACTTCTTTTCGACAAAGTGGCGAATCTAATCGGCAAATATTGCCTATCAATCTGGTCAAAGTCAAGATGACTTACCAGAGCAATGTAATTAAATAAAATAACGAAAAATTACAGACAGTTGAAATATAACGAACTTTTAAAGTATCTTCTGCTTGCATTTGAATATAAGGTTCATAAATCAGCGTATGATATACTCAAGTTAGTGCGTAAGTAAGTGTCAATTTGTACAAAATATTAAAATTAATGCATTCAATTATCAGCTATATACCTGATATTGATTTTGATCTGGCGATATCCAACAAAAGCGACAATTTTGCTTGTTATTTTAACCTTTTGGGAATTTCCTTTGTTGCTATTAAAAAACTATAGGCTTAATTTTTTAAATGTTACTTTTTATGATGATCATTGGCTTAGGAGTAAGCAGCGCTATCAACTACTTCAAATTGATGTTGCATACTAAACTTCCGAAGGTAAACTCTTGCTTCACTCAAAAAAGTAATTTTTTATAATATTTTTTAATAAATTTACAAAAAGTACCAAGACATTTTGTTATCGTAACAATAATAAATTTAGTTCAAATTTAATATTTTATTTTAGGAAGATGGCGCCTTGTAAGCAGCCTTCTTGTTCCTAACCTAACCTTCTGTTTTGTAAATGGGGGGTTTGGGGAGTATGGAATAACCTTCAGTACACCAGCTAATTGCGTTAAAAAGAAAAATATTATTAAAGCAAGCAATTGTAAGTATATTGTTAAAACTCGGATAATTAATATTTTAATTGGGGAAAGGGAGGCGCGCGGCCCATCGTGCTTCACATACCAGCCGCAACAAATTTTATGTGAAAAATCGCTTCGTAAAATTCGGCACACCAACACTGAAATACTCACTATATTGAACCGAAAAGGAAGTAGTTAAACGATAAATTGAATAATTACTTATTTTAAGGTTTATTATTATTGTTAACCTTTGTTATTATTTTTAAAATATCATATATTAATGTATATAATATACCTATGTATATAATAATATTGATTGCGATTATAACATTAAAAATACAGCTTCTGCTCTGATTTTAATTGAAATTAAAAATTAAATTATATTATCTATATAAATTCGTAGTAGATACATACATTGTATAACAATATTTAATATAAACACTGACTTCTGTTTTATTTTTTGTTTATTAGTGTTAATTTCAATTTTAGTCTTTTTAAATTCAGCATTTCAGTTTTTGTGTTCTAACTCGCGAACATTTTAAATAATTAATATATAGTAAATTTTGTTGTGCTTTGTTCTAGACATATAGTTTAATAGAGAAAAAGAATAGAATTTATAAAAAAACTGTTGTGCCAAAGAAAATATTTTGTCAAAGTCACTCATCACCTGAAGTAACCCAATTTTTTGGTAACCACGGTAATTTAAAATAGCTTATATATAAATCAAAAATCATGAAAACGCAAACCGGATAAATTGATAAAATATTTTTCAGCCACATTATTACAGCAAACTTTTCTGTATGTTTTTAACTTTTTTGAGTATAATTCCCGAGTTGCTGAAGTCTACCAACTTGTACACAAAATAAGATAAAAGTCAACATTTTAATGTGTTTCTGATGTAAAGTGATTTTCTTGTCATGTAAACTTTTGTTGGTAACTTTTCAATTCTGTAACAGGCGTCTTATACAGTCATCATTCAACGTGCTGATAAAATGTTTGGGGTTACACTTCCTTGAACCCACCTCGGCCACTCAAATTGTAAACACAATAAAAATATAAACGAAGAGATACAATTAATTTAAAAAAAAAATGCTTGAAACTGTTTTACATTTTCTTAATCACTAGTGGCTTCTATAGTTTCTGCTTGATTTATTCACAATCGGGTAGTTAATTAAAGCTTTTGAGTTTTCTTTTTCCTTTTAGCATAATAAATAGAAATATTTATTTTGAACATTCAAACAAAGATTCATTGGGTAATTTAAAATAATCCGAAACAATTAAGCTATAGTAAACAGTTTAATAAATTACTACTGGAATATTGAGTATTCAATTAAGTTGACTCCTTCTCTTAACCCATTGACTTTGTTAAAATTTGAGTTAATAAGGCTTCAAACTTCTTTTATTTTGCAAATTTACTTTTTAACCCTAATTAACTAACTGATTTATCCTTGTTCAGGTAAACTGATCCTGTTAATCTAAGAACGGCAATTGTAAACTCTTTTTGATGATGCGGTTAACTTGGTAAACCTGCGGTTAGCTTCGTAATTGAAAGAGTTATAAAAAAAGCTTCGCCGTCATCTCGATGGATATGTATTTATTTTGAGTTGCAGCGTAATTTAATTAAAATTGGCAATAGGTCAATTACCTTAACCCATAACCCACAGAGAGTTTGAATTTCACGGCCAAGACTGCATTCAAAATTTCAAGTTAATTCCAAAATTAATTACCATCAGAAAGTTTTGATTTTATTAAATGGTTATAATTGTAAGAAATTGATAGTTAGAGGATTTAATTATTTTAAAATCGTGACAGCGATTTAATTAGCTTTAATTTTTTTACATACAAATTTATCATTTTTTATTGGTAGAACTTGAAAAAAATTACATAAATTTGTATAAAAGTTCAAAAATCGAAAAGTAAAAAAGCATTAAGAAAACAAATAAGAAATATGTGGTCCATGTTAAGATTTCCGCCTTCATAGTTCCATCTTTCTTTACCCAGAATGCACTAGGTATTTGGTTTAATGGCCGCCGAAACTGTTCGTATAATGGAACGCTCGACAAAGGCGTGGCAATTCTAGCCTCGTTACAGGTTCAAAAGATTTGTAAAATAAAACTTACCCTTAAATTTCAGTTACTCAATGTGTGCAAAAATTGATGGTTTTATGTAACTCTTTCGGTAAAACTTAAAATTTTTGAGGGTTTTATTCAAGAAATGTTCAGATTTGACGGAAAACGAAACCGAAACACACACAAGCACTGAAGCCATATTGAAAGCTTTTCCCCTTCCTAAAGAATACAATTCAGAGTAATGCAGCATCCAAACAATCACGAGATTAAAATTTTTTGACGATTTTACTTAGTTTTTATATAAATAAATAAGAGTTTTGATTTTTATTTTTTGGTAAGTGCGAAATATACAAATATACATAATGATAGTGTCAAGTGTGTGCAAGTATTTCGTAGGGTAGTTCATTAAAATGATTTACAACAAAAGAATGCACGCTATGTTCAAAGTTGGGATATTTTTCAACTTCAACCGTAGATTTAGTGTAGAAAAAGTTTGGCAATGTACTAGATGAAACATTAGTGGAATTAAGGTATGGTTAATTAGAAGAAAAGTTATCCTTTTGTCAAGACTAAATCATTATGGTATAGCAAGAACTAAATTATGACATAATTATTGTGGAAAAAGTTTTGCAATAATTAAGCATGGATTATTACAATTAGCCACACATAGTGAAACAGTTTTTCTAGATAATACCCCAGCTAATTTTAAATTATATGATATAATGACCCTGGTTTTCATAACAAGATGTTGTTAAAGAAATCAATAATTTTATATTCGATTTGATTGAGCTAAATACGGAGTAGCATTAAAACTAATAATCACATATCACTGTAAATGTAATAGTGCAATTCACTACTGTTCTGACTTTGAATCTTTCAGTTTTGTATTTTTTTGTATTATTTTGGGTTTTTCTTATACTTACTAAGTTGCAATAGGTACTTTCCATTCAATATTTGTTATACCAATAATTATTTTCGACACCCGTAATTTATTTCGAAGTTGTCTATATTGAAATCTTTGTAATTTTCAATTGCAAATATGTTCAAAGAAAAGAAAAAATATTTGCAAATGCAAATATATATAAAAAAAAGAAATAATTATTGTTGAGACTTTAGATCACAGCAGTGCATGTAGTCGGCGCGACCAGGTTATAGAACAGCGGCTTTCCGCTCAACAGCCTGTAGACTTATGCTTTTATCCACACTGTTGGTTATTAAAAGCCAAATAAGCAATAAATTTATAAACTTTCAATTGACACTAAAACTTTTGCATCCATAACGCATCCTTGGTTTACAAGGTTGTTTTGAAAAATCGTTTTTATAATCCTATCTCTTGAAAAGCCTATCAATTTGGAGATCATTATTGTTTCGAATTTTTTGTTGCTAGGCAATATGTTATGGAAATTAGCCATGCAACTAAGTCACGAGTGCGCAGCACGAGGGAATAAAATATTTTCTAGTCCAGATTATTTTCTGAATATAAAACTGTTGATGCGACCAAAATGATGCTGTGTCATTGGTAGATCTTATTGGGAAGGAAATAATCAACAAGAATAATATTTTTATATAGCTTTGCGGTAAAACGAATACAGAAACATTAAAACACAGCTAATTAAAATTAAAATATGCAGGCCCGCGCCTATGGATTGGTGATGACAATGATGGATTGGCGCTCATAATGAGTCAGAAATGATAACGATGTCCATTGTTTAGTATTACGTATAGTGCATACAAAAATTAAAGTTAATATAATTTATTATTTTTAATTTTAGTTATTAAAACAATTTAAATTAAAGTTGAAGGTTTAATTTCTTATTATTATGGCGCGACTGATCTTGAAATTTCCTCAAAAAGTGCCTGCGGCGTTTTTCTGGGGTGGGGGAGAGAATACGTAAAGTCAAGTGCACTCATTTTTACCATAAATAACATCGGCTAACTTTCACTAGTACAACATTTTATTCATAATTAGATGGTGATATAAATGAATTATGTAGTACACTGTAAAAAATAAGAGTTTATTTACTCAGAAAATAGTATAATTTATAATTGAAATGTTGGGAACAGTGTTTTCGGTACAAAATACAGATGTGTTTTTTTGAAAGAACGAAAATTTTCAGTTTAATAAAATCAACTATAGAATATATTATACAGAATCACTCAATTTTTGAAGCTTGGGGATATGGAATATACTTATCCCGTAACCCATTTATCATGGCTGATAGCCATCCACTTTACACCATGAACTAAAAGAGTAAAGTATAACTCATGTCATCAACAGCTCATATAAAACATTACTTAGAATTGGCATTAATAATAATAGTAATAATTAAGTACTATTTAAAATTTAATGTTTTGGTTTCCCATCTTATGCATATTAAATAGTATAATAAAGTCAGTTAAAATGAATAGGTAGATATATTGCGCTGATGATTATTATATCAATAATTATTATTATTATAGCACCAGTCACCATTGAATAGTCTATTGTGATGTAAGTGCACGAAGTAAACATTTTTGTCATCAGCTTGGAAATTGCAAACCAAACCGCAATGAAAACAAATGACGACAGCTGAGTTTTGCAATTTGGCTAGTAAAAATAAGAAATTTTCACTTTTTTTAATCAGAATTATTTTCTTGAAAATAAATGCAGAATTAACACAATTTATTTTTTTCTTGAAACTGAAAAGAGTTGCTATGAATACAATATCTTCAAATTTCTTAGGTTTGATTGCCAAGAAGAAATTAAAATTATAGTAAAACAAAACAATGAATTGCAACAAGAAAAACTAAAATTAAAAAAAAATTGGTATTTATCAGTGGCGGATTTCCGAACAGGCGCAAGAAGCGTGGGCCTGTGGCCTCATAAATCCAGGGGGCCTCAAAATTCAGCTCTCAAAATAAAATAAAGTAATTTTATCAAACTTTTTTTGTAATGAAAATAATTAATTAACAATTATTACAGCGTATTTCATAATTCATAAGAAATTGTGGCATAGGGAAAACACATTAATATTAAATAACAACTGATGTGAGTAGTAAAAATATTTAGAGTGGGCCTCAAAATAAATTACTCCTGGAGTAATTCAGTATTTCAGTTGCAGGTTAATCCAAAAAATTTGGGTTAAACAATGAAATACGTTGAAAATCTGTTTTTTACGCAATATCATTGGTTAACCAACACTTTTTGGTTTAACCTGCTACTGAAAAACTGGGCTTGTTTATCAAGTTTGGTTTAAATCGTCAAAAGATCCCAGAGTGTATAAGAGACGAAGAAACAAACGAAGAAATATTCAGTTTTATGAAAAACACACCACGTGACAATAAATCATTATTTTTAGTATAAATTTAAAACATTAATTTTTGGTATTTGGATTAAAATTTTTTGAAAGAGAAAATTCCATATGTGTTACATACACATAAGAATCATTCAGTGAGGTTTTTAAATTATAGTAAAATATCCTGTGAGAATCTCGTTAATAGAGCGCAATTTATGCGCGTCCCCTAATTTCATGAGAAATCGCTCTCTTAACCTTTTTAACATTTTCTTGCACAATTAGCAGTGGCGAATTTTCGAACCGGCACAAGAGACGCTCGCCTGGGGCCTCATAAATCCAGGGTGACTCAAAATTCAGCTCTCAAAATAAAATAAAGTAATTTTATCTAACTTTTTTTGTAATAAAAATAATAAATAATTATCACAACGTATTTCATAATTCATAAGAAATTCTTTTTAAGTCGGCTAATGAAATGACTACTGATGTGAGTAGCAAAATTTTTAGAGGGAGCCTTAAAATTAAATTGCGCCTGGGGCCTCTTATATCCTAAATCCGCCACTGGTATTTAGGTATAATCATAATATTGTTCGTAATAATTATTAATCGGAACCTGAGCGAAATCTACAAAACAATACGCTGAAAACTTTTCTTTGTTACAGTGACAAAGATTTTGCTGCTGCGCAGCAAATATTTTATTTAATATAACTAATAAAATATATTTTTTTATTGGGAATATGAATTTTATATAAATTTATAGTTTTAATGAAACTATAGTTTAATACATTTGGTATTCTGTGTATATATAGACATTTTTTCTAACCTTATAGTAAGCCTCTTCAGCAAAGATAATTTCTTGTAGGTGGTGAATAAAAATAATATAATTAGTTATGTTAATTATGAGCCAAAATAAATACCTAACAAAAAAACAGCATTTTTTTGCAGCTATATCAAAAAGTTTGTTATTTTAAAATATTCAAAAAATTTGAAATTTTATCTCGGGATCGATAATAACTAAATTATGAAATATTTAGTATTTAAAAATGTAGAGCATATTTTTTAAACGTTGATAATTTATTAAATAAAATTAAAACAAAAATAAATCAAATTTTAACATCTCATTTAATTAATTCTAAAATAAAATGCATTTGAAAGTGAATTTTACCATATTACTAAATACTTGAAAATGAATCTTTCAATTTATAATTCAATGTATTTTATTTTAGAAACCCGGATAGAATACGAATCGTTCATCAGCTGATTATTATTATTTATTTTATTTTCAGATTAGAAAGAAACAATATAAGGCAATAAAAACTAATAAATTATTGAATATTATGTCTATTAAATGTTATTTTTAAATTTTTCAAAACAAATTCTTTTATTGCATCTTTTTAGAACAACAACAAAAATATAAGCAAAACAACCGATACGAAAGATAAACAATTAAATTGTGAATAAATTAATAAATTTAAACAAAATACAATATAATCAATAGTTTCCCAAATAAAATACAGTTGAGCATTTTCGAATGAATCAAAAATTCTAGTATGCTATTTTTTTTCTTCCTAATGGTAGGTACAAGAATTTGTAACCAAATAGGTACCTATTCTTTTTTTAAAATTGCTTCGAGCTTAAGAAACCGTTTTCTGAGATAAGCATATTGAAATCCACCGTTAAAATCGGCCCCCCACAATTAAATTAATAATAGGAGTTTGCAATAACGCTGTTTTAGTTCAAGTAAATATTATTTTTGCGGGCCCACACAAAAAAGTGTGATTAGCTAGTTAAGTGTACATTTTTTAAGGGCCACTTAAAGTTAAGGTCATTGCTTCGCTTGGCATCTTAAAACGATCAGGTTGGGGAAGTTTATTGACTGCTTATATTATTTAATAATTTTGTTGTAAGCGCGATTATTATTCTTTTTTGCTCGGAAGGCAAATTATGCAGGGGTATTATTTAAATTTGAAAATTTTGAGTTTCCAGTCACGGAGTAGTGAAAAAAAAACCTATTGCAAACTAAAGCTTACTTTGTAGTTCGCCGTAATTTCAAAATGCTAAAAAACTTATTAATTTTTTATATTATGCTTTAAAGACTCAAATCCGACGGTTGGGTTGTGTGCTATTATACAAGTAAAAATAATAATTTAAAACTTAACAATTTCATTAACATTTAGCGCTCTCATAACTACTGCAATTCTATTTATCGCTTCATGTAAGAAAAGTTAGAACAAGCATTAATGAATGAAAAAGTGGAGTAATAAAATAAATATTTATTAGACGTTAGTTATAGTAAACATAAAAGTTGTAGGTATAGCATCGTAACAAGAAATTTATAAAATCTAAAAATGTAAACATAAATAATGTAGTCGTATGCTAGAGACCACAAAATAAACTGTAAAGGTACAAATACTTTATTCACCTTCTGCAATTCACTCTTTAAGAAATAGAGTAATAATAATATACGGAATGAAAACGGCGCCCTTTGCGTCTCGACACGACCGTGTATAGCGCTATTCCGGTCTATAAACGGAACATAACATGGAGTGGTGCGCGCTAAAATGGCGCCCAACCGGTCCCTTGTGGTTCAGCACCCTTTCGACTGGAATCTAACTCGACTACATTCAACAAACACTTTAAGATTTTTACCTTTTCCTTATATAAACTTGTCCTCGCCTACTTTAAACTTACTTTTTTGTATGATTTATTTAAGTAGACACTTCATTTTGAAAACCAATCAACTTTAAAGCACAAAAATTTGTTGCCACTAAAGTTTTCTTAAAATAACTCGACAGATTTATAAATGTGAGTGCCAGACGTTTACTCTTGGCTCAAATGCATTCTTTTAAGATCTTGTTGACTGGGTAAAAGTCAACACAACACTTCAAAACAATGTTTCGTCAATATATTGTCCATCGTCAGAGCTGTAATGAGTTTACAAAATTAAACTCGGGTCGTGCTTTAAATCTTAGCATTTCGGATCAGAGGTTAAAATTATTAAATAATTTATTGAAGAATGAATCGTGATAATTGAATCAGATTCAAATCAAGTCACGAAATAATGCGGAACCGCTAAAACGGTACAGTAAAATAAAAGAGTCCTTAAAGACGTGGTAGATAAGTTTGAAGAGAGAGCAAATATCGAGACATTTCCCATTGATTTTACGATCATTTTACTGACCGTAAAAATCTAAGTTATGGCTTGTTTATGTTTACTACTGTTTAGTAGTAATAAACGTAGGATTTAGTTACAATGCACCAAGAGTAAGCCAGACCTATGCCAACTTGTGGCAAGTTACTCGGGAGTTTCATGAGATATCAACGTCACTTTTATTGACGCGTTTGATGGCCTGTTTATTATTCCACCTTGTGAAATAAATGGAATTATTATTTTATAGTTATTTTATTATATTATATACGTTTTTTTTATTAACAGCTAATTTTATTCATTTAAATAATTAGCCTTTTAGTAGTATTTTTATAGCGTCATTTGACACCCTGTAAAGTGACTTTATTGGTACAAAAAATTGTATATTGCGGTAGTATTTGTGTAGCGTCGCATGCTCAATATTTATATTTTTTAAAGCTTTGAAATTTGACGTTACGATGGTGGTTCATATAAAATGATTATTTCTTTTTAGAAAACTTCTCTATCCGTTGTTTAAATGCACAAAACATAGTTATTTACATAAATGTTGTTATCATAGTAAACTACCTACTATCCTCATAAACTCTCCATTATCTACACATACAGTAATGCTTTATGAGCTTTTATTCCAATAAATTCCATCTGGAATCTTTTTCATTAAATTTTGCACTAAAGTCACCTTAATATATTTTCTAATGTTTAATTTTATTCCATTACCTCAGGACCTCTAGTCGTGCGGTAAAGCTGCAGACTTTTTTAAATCCACGAAATGTTAGTTCCTATTGTTTGCAATTCTTCCGAAATACAAATTTTCCAAAAACCCAAATGTTGCTCTAATAGTATTAGCCTATAACAACTCTGGATACTACTTTTATTTTACTCCTTTACTTCATAGTGTAAAGTGGACGGGTATAATTACTACAATAAAAGTTTTTCTTTCAAATGCAATTGTAACCGAAATATATGTGCATACTCATTAAATGGAAATCGTAAAATCTTTCACCTCAGATGAGATATTAATAAACCTCCGATTGAGATAAAATTGTCAAATTTTACCTACACTCTGATTAGTGAAAATAGAAAAATATTCATTCTGATAGAGGTAATTTTTTTACATGTTGTGCGGGTTGATTCACAGATTGATTTCTAGTAGTTTTCTAATAAAAAATTTTGCAGCGCCCGCCGCCATCTTAAAAAATTAGAAAAATTTCCGGACCTTTTCCAGTTTTTGCCAAATAGTGCTCAAAGTAAGCTTCTGAGAGATAATTTATGGAAAATCTTTTTAAAGCACATTAAAATCTCTACTATTTCAGACCAAAAAGAGTTGTCTAGCTCCAGTAGTTTTCGAGTTACAGCTCTTAAAAAATCATAAAATTTCCCAAAATTGAAAATTTTGAAAATTCTTCTTTCTGAATTACGACTCCTAGGGTAAAATTCTGATTAAGAATTTTCAAACTAGAATAATCGTAGAATTACTGAATCCTCAAATTTACCAATTTTAGGAAACGGCTTGCGATGACAAAACCTGTATAGGTTTGCGAGCTTGCAAGGGTAAACACTTCATATGCAAATGTATACTTTTTACATTTTTGCCATAGTTAATTTTCATTAATTATACTTACAATTAGAATATTTATTTAAATATAGATTTTCATAGAATAATATATTTTATTCAATTTTTGTTTGAAAATGTACAATTTAATTTAATTCCTTAAAGATAAAAGTAATAACCGCAGGTTCCAGAAGGTCTCAATTGTGTGCATTTTAGTAATTACCATTATTAAATAATATTAATATTATAATTAGTTTATAAGATACGAATCTTATTTTTCCAAGATTACAAGTTAATTGAATTAATTATATTCAAAGCCGAACATTTTTTCCAAAATAAAAAATTAAATTAATAGGGTATTAAACTATTTTTGACCGTATTTTGAAAAAAAAAACAAAATGTTTAGACGGGGTGTCACAAACTGGTTATATTAATTTCATTGTCAATTTTGAAAAAACTGCAATCCTTTAAAAATAATTAAATTAATATAAAATTATACTTTTTGTTGTCAAATGACCAGAAAAAAACTCCGACGTCAAAAACTGAGTGCTCACTGATTAGAGCAAAACTATACAAACTAGAACAGCTTTATTTTTAGTTTTTATTCGGAATTTTATGTAGATTAATTTTGCCGACAATTATTTTGGGCGTTGGATGCAGACGGCAGTGTTAACCCACAATTTTGAGATCTTTCTCGACAAATTTATTCCTGTTTCTTGCAGAACCTGGTGGCGATGTTCAGATTTTTAATTTATTATTACAGACGTAATGATTGGACTTTAAATATAATTTCGTAAAATTCTAAATTAGCTTTTTTTGCACTTTTTGGATGAATTTTATGCAGTCTGAGCTTTTATTCAATACTAAAATTCTTTATAATCTTACCATAGCCATCAGTATTTTGCACAAAGTAGCTTCATAAGAAGAAATTTCATGAGGTACGGTGGGAAATATTAAAGTTGCATGTAAATTTAACTCGAATTTAACTTGGTGTGAATTATTGCCTTGCGTGCAGACAAAAATGCAAAGTTTCCGAATTACACTGCACTGTAAATATCAAAGTGCACTGCATATTAGCACAAATATAACAAAGTTTTGACACAAGTAACCACATTTCATATTGTTTAGTTTCAAACTAAAGGCTATGTGAGCATAAGGTGACCAGTGGGCATTATCCCACCCCCTAAAATTGCCAAAACATTACGCACACAACCCTAATATCAAGTTTACAACATCCATAATAGCTTTTCGAGGTCGAAACGGCGACCGCATGTCGATAGTTATGCCATTCAAAAGAACCGTCGAACAGAACAAGGTCATAGAGCTTTTTAGTCACAGTTATTTCAGTAAAAAACAGATAAAAGGACCGATTGGGAATCGGGTTGAATAAAAGCTTTAGAAGGTCATTCTTAGAAATGTATCTTAAAGCTTTTGTTAACTGAGATGAGAATATCATTAATTTTGACTAATTTTTGATAGTATACCAAAAACAAATTTGTTATTTGAATTTTTAAATATCAAGGAGCAATAAAAATTAAGTAGAACAGACTCGAGAATCCTGCTGAGAGGGTTACAGTTCTTTGAAACAACCCTTAAGTTACTCTTTCATCATAAAAGTGTGTAAAGAGGAAGCAGTTAAAATTTATAACACTTTGCAACCTTCGGGTTTAAAAAACGTCAAGGTACATAAAAAATTGACTTCAAAGTGCATCATACCTATAGGTACCTTTTTTATTTCAACAAAGCAATAATAAAAATTATTGCAGGTATAAGATGGATTGTAAAAAATGTGTTTACGTGTTTGAAAACCGTTTTACGACAAAAGTATTATTTTTGCAATAAAATTTTGGAATGCACAACAAAAGGCAGATAAATTTTATTGAGTATCATAGAATTTGAGTACCGTTTAACTTGAGTTAGGAAAATAACAGGCCATTTGTTGTGATTGTTAATTATTTTGTATGACGAACTGCATGTGATAGATTTTTATAGACCTTTACAACCATTTCACAAAAACACACATCGTTCAAAATTTATTCTAATTAAATCAATTAAGCAACAAAGAAACATTTTTTTAGAATTCATAATTTTTCGTGCCAATTAAAGTGGCATTAAACGTATTTTAAATGATCTAAACAAACACTTAAGAATTTTTGCTTAAAATAAAAAATTTTACATTAACTAAAATGTTGTATTCTGGTATTATTTTAAATGGTTTGGAAATGTTCACGGTCGTTATATGTGCGATTAATTACTATTATTTTCACACCAAGTCCTCGTTCCGCTTTGGTAGCATTTTTAAAGTTTTCAAAAAAGTCTACTTTGAAAGCTGAGTGAGGTTAGGAATTGTAATTGCTCTCCGGTTGAAAAGGTCAAGTGCTCCGCATGTAAAAATTGGAAACCCTCTAGACATTTTCCATTACTTTTATCACACCCTTCGCTCTATTAGGATTTCAATTATATTTACAGCTTATGTTACACGTACCAAACACATATTGCATACAAGCCGGTTAATAATTAATGGTAAATGGCGGTGATGCAAAGGTTAACAGTTGTTTAATAGGTGCAGTGTTGTTGCTCTGAATAAACTAACAAGAACCTAAGTAATGCGAACACGGCACCGGACAGTAAGACAACAAAGTTTTTACTACAATTTTTTGGAAATAAATTATAGTATATTTGAAGATGAAACTATGATAATGTATTTGTTCTGTTAACTTGTAGTTAATAGCTTTGCAAAGTTGTTAACATTCATGCAGTGTGTGAAGTCATTAGCAGTTACGTTTTTACATTCGAGTATACAAGTAAGTACGTGACAGAAACTTCTATAGATTTTAAACTGCAAAGTTGTTAAAGTTAAGCAATAATTATGAAATTAAAATTTAACCAAGCAATTAATCTCGATTGCGACAGAATTTTTGCAAAGGCTCTTCTTAGATTGCAATGCCGCTTTTCTTAAAACGATTTACCCTGGTATTAGAAATAAAATTATTTTTTTAATTAATAAGGTGATTTATTGAAGGCGAACTCACTTGTGCCATTCTCATCCAATTAGCGTTACGTAAATGAGCATAGCAACATAATTAAGAAAAGTTAAAGTGCGTTGAAACTTATGTGTGGATTCCAAATGATAATTAAGAACTTAATTTTTTAAATTATATATTAAATCAAAATTTATGTGATAGCTAGTATTAAAAAAATATTTATATTGATCATGCTTGGCTGTCATCGTAGCATCAGCATGAAGGTAAGAAAGCATAAATGTTCGAAAATATTTAATTCCCTAGGGAGTTTATAGTATGCTAAGTTATCACGACCGATAACCTCCTACTTGAATACAGCTTATTAAAAAAATATAATATATTATAACAAAAAATATTGCAGTTGAGCTCTTATTGAACTTAAATTATATTATAAGCAAAACCAGGCTTATTATTCCACGCTTTATTAACGCATATAAAGATGAGAGTTATGTAACTTGGGAAAAGTATTTTCTTAGCATAATTAATAGTTATCTTGTGATTTTAATTAGGATAGAATTCTAATTACAGTATTTGACACTTAATGCGACAGATATTACTATGGGTTGCGTATCAGCGAATATTGCGTTTACTAAAGTTGTATTTTTAATGCGTTAAGTTGCAATCATCATACTATAAACATAAATATGAGTACCTATATAAAATTGCAATTTAAAAATTGAAGTTAAGAAATTGCAATAAAATTTTCTGATTCCACCTTGGGTGGTAGATACTTATTTACATTCAATAAAAATAATTATAAGGTAATTTATTGATTTCTTTGAAATTCTAAAATTTTTCATACAAGAAATGTATTTTTCGTAATATGAAAAGTTGTTTCATGTGAAAAATCTTAGAAAAAAATTATTTTGTTAAGTTTTAATTATTTATTTAATTATTACATCAGATTTTTAAACTTTTCTTTTATTAGTTTCAATGTAGATCCGCCGCTTACCTAAGCAAAATAAAATTGAAATTTGTATGTGTTCATAAGATTTTGAAAGGCATCATTTCTGAAAGCGTCTTTTTTCTTCCTGAAGTAATAACAGTAACACATTATGTTTTTTTTAATTTTTAATTTAAATTTTCCAATGATGGTAATTTGATAATTAATCTAGACAAATCTAGACAGCATAGAAAGAAAATATAAAATAAATATTTTTTTACAATTTTTGTAATGCATCCGGTTACCTGTACTGAACCTCTTTCAGAAATTACTAGCTGCGATCCTGTATTTAATAGATAATAAATAAACAAAACAATATTTCTGGTTCGGATTTTTGCATATGAAGGTGTTTATCACAAACTTCAAATAAAAAGAGGATTTTTTACAGGTTGATTGGAAAGCTTCCATAAAACACCCTTAAAGCTAATCTTGTTTTCGTTTTTTACTGTTTTTCCTAATTTTTATGGACAATTTGAAAAATTTGCATCTGTTTCACTTTGGCAATTTTGTTGTTTAGATTTTCTTTTCAATTTTATTTTTCATAGACGGTTTATGTGAGTGAAAATCGCAAGATATCGGGTATAAATTGTAATAAAATGTAATAAAGTCAGTAAAAGCATAATTCTTATTTTATATTGTTTACCATTTATATTTACACTCGTATGTCTTTAAAATGGCTTATTCTATAGTGTTTCGTATCTCCCAGTTGGCTCCTTGGTTGCCGGGCATCATCAAATTGCAACGATAAATTCGACTAACGTTTCCCTACCGACTTGAACCACATTTCATACCGACATCCTTATCTCTTTCCCGTAACCACAAAAGTAATATACATGTCTGCTTTTCCATCTTGTTCCCGGGTTAATTAAACTTTTGATGGTAGCGAAATGAATAAGTGTACGTAATGATTGTATGTTAACAATGGGTACACTATCAATATAAGCCTGCTTTATATTCATAACCATTATCAACAACATTAGCATTAAGTTTATCTTCCAAAATGGTCGTTAGCTTGTTTGGTCAGCGATAATCGGCACCACTTTACCTTAGGTATATCATTTTGTTAGTTTTTTGTTAAAAATTACAAGGTAAAGCACTCAAAAATTATTTTTAACTCCAACTTTAAATAGCAAGCATTTTCACAAAAATGCACTCATGACGTAGTCTTTATTTCTAAAAATAATTGCCAAAAGCTATTCATGTAGGAATTGTTGAAAAGCATCGGGCATAGCTTTTTCTTCGATTAAAAACTCCAATTCAATTCTTCAAGTGCTCGCCGAAAGCTTTACAAACTGCAATTTAGGTTTAAAAATCATGTTTCTCGAAACAGTGAAAGGATGTCAATTTTCTATTTATTGCAGACTTTTGTCATGTTTATTTCGCAAATACAATAAATAGTATCTACTTTCATTCGAACATTTTTCGAACTCGTTTTTCAAAATCGTGTTATTGTAAATTGCACTATGAAATTGTTGCATTATTTATACCGCATTGAAAAAATATTTTCAAATATTTATTGGGGGCCGGTGAACTTGGTCAACAAATACCGATCCAGTAAATGTAAGCTAAAGAACCTGCGAGTTAGAGAGAGTGGAGTAACTGAATCAACAAACCAGTCTTACCAGCTTTGATTCAATATTAAAAAAAGAAACTATGAAAACTACCACTTTTTATTCTTTTCCTGATCGATTACACTGAAACATTTTTTGCAGCTACATGCAGTAACTAATAAATATGATAAAATAAGCTTTACGATGGCGTATCCATTTGTTTGTGAGTGTCTCGCGATTGCGTGCAAAGGAGTGAATTTATAGTATCTTGTTAGTTATATATTTCTCTCAATATTTTACATGTCTTGTACACATATATTACCTAGTAGCTATATATAATCCTACCTATGTATGCAAGCACAATGAAAATGCATATTATTTACACCACGTTACCTTTTTGAACGAATCCATGTTCAAAGTAAATCTCATTTCAAACTACAAGTAATTAAGAACATCTGAGACATACCATAATTTTAACATTGAGTAAGTAAAGATTAAGTTTCACACCGAGAACTAAATTAATGTGAATGCCATACCAACAACACTACAAGAATGTTTCCTCTACTCTTATCTTCGTTTATTGTAGGGATGTTTCAATCTGACGTAACTTATTAAATTAACACCAACTCTGCGTGAAAATTAAGAAAGTGTTACAAGATAAATTGTTATTTATAGCCTTTCTACACAATGAAACGTTCTTACATGGGCTAAACATTTTTTTCCATTACATTATTCGACATCAACCTACACTTCTTGGACGAAAATTGAAGAAAATAAAGCATCCAACTGACTGCACAATCACAGCATTTCCTGATGTGAACTTAGTTGCTGTTATGCAATCGCACAATAAAAATGTAAAATCACCTAAAACATTTTTGATGCCAACATAAATTACAATAAAGAACCAAATTGTTAATATAAATAAGTGGGCGGTAAGAAAAAGAAGATAAAGGAAAATAAATGATGCGATATATCAAAATTAAGTATATAAAAATGTGTTTAAATTTGAGCCCTACCTAAAGATTATAAAGATTCAAGCAAGTGTGGTTGTACATTAACCAACAAACACCGATGCAAGATTTATATTTGCCATTTTGTTAAATTACGAGCCATTGTTCGAATCAACCCACGGGATATTTTACAAACAGCGACACCAAATTTGGTCACTTCATAAATAAAATTCAAAATGGCTTCATTTGTGAACTGCTTCTGTTTTGAGATGCAAATTGCAAAAGTTATAGAAGGAGATAATCTTAGGAAATAAATATAAGAATTTTGATCTAATGGCATTTTGATAACAATGGGATATAAACTTAAGCTTGATTCTGTCACTTGTAAGGACGTGGAAATATGTCCAACGGAGTTTAGAGTTCTGTATAGGCGAATAGTTGATGGAAAAGAACGTGGGTTAGATACCATGCATCTTTACATTACATCTCGACTGAGTTTATCTCGACAATAATTTAACATGTCAAGTTTGTACTAGGTACGGACTGCATAGTACAAGGACAGCGTTTATATTCACAACGAAAAATATATAATATCAAAAGTGGTTAACAATGTAACTGTTCGTACAACACCCACAGTTTTTCCACATTTCTTACCAAGTTTATTGTAATTACTCTACTTGTATCTCTCTATGTAGCTAAATGATAATACAAACTCCGGCTTGTTAAGCACCTTTGGCAAAAAATCGGTAATCTTAAACTGTGTTCTATACATTTAAATAAGTAGCACCATAACAAAACAATTTTTCAAAACAACTGAACCAGTTATGTCGTTAACTCACATCGAGAGAAAATACTGCTTCGATAAAGTTGATTAGTGTAAGAATTTATGCCTTAATTAAGACAATCAAATTGCATGCTATTCATATGGAGCTTTTAGTGGGAACTTTATCCAAGTATGATAATATGCAAATTAAATTTTGAAGGGAAGATTGCAGTTAACGAAAAAAATATATCTTCCAGTTTACATGGAGTAAAGCCATGCTATTTTCAGTAAAAATGTAGAAATAAGAAATCAAAATAATCAAAAAAACTTTACTGGAATATCATGAAGAGAAAATTGAGTCGGGGCGTAGAAAGGGCACTATAATATTTAATCTTGATGAAGCTTTGCATAAACTAATAAACTATATTATATAATAAATGTAATACCTAAATAACAATATAATTTATAGGTTAATAAATTATAAGATTAAATATTATATTAACATACAAACCTGCCTATGAATCGTAGTTTAACGTAAAAACAAAAACTATGTTAATTCGACATTTTAACGTCGAATTAACGTTTATTTTACGTACTTATTGGGTGTGTTTAAAACTTGCAATTTTAATCCATAATCAAGTCCAAACAATTACAGAGGTACTGGAGGGTATTCCATCCCTCTCAGACTCTCGAAAATATTGCTATCCTGTTGCAGGATTGCAGAATTTGTTTAAATACAGTTTCTGGTAGATTCAGATTTTTTATTGCATTTTAAGTAAATCATCTGGGTAAAACACTGACCTCCGGAAAAATCAATGAATTTGGTTGGTCAAAAACATCACAATAAAATAAATTTTTATAATTTAAACAAAAGTAAGCCAATGACTTCATCAATTTAAATTATTTATTTTTCATCGAATTAAAAATATCGAATAAATTAAAAATTCTTCCAATCTTTATACAACTGGCAATCATATGACCACAATGCTTCACGTTATTGATAAAAATGTGGTTTATAAATTATTTACGAAAAAATGATAGATTAAAACTGAACGATAAAGCAGCTATTTTCATAAAAGCTAAAAATCAATGTTAGAATATTATTTTTATTAGTAATAAAAATTAATAAAATAAAATAAAAATTAAAACTGTACCTACTTCCTATTTCTTTAAATTTAATTTCAATTTAAAACTCAATTGAAGTTTGAACTTGGCGCATAAATAACTATTTTAATTTCAAATTCTACCCTTTTTTTATGGAAACTACTTTTTTTTTGTAAAAGAGCGTTTAAAAGTTCATTACAGAGCCGGCCCCAAATTAATATTTAACTTGACTAAACACTTTCAATTGTTATACCTTTCTAATGGAACTTTAAAAGTAAACATATTCCATTTGGTTATTGGACCAAATTTGGCTCATAGGTTTACACAATTATATTGTGATAATCACAACAAATTTTGGTTACGGGAACGATGATATTGACAACATTGCAAATTTATGCAAATATGTGAGGTCAAAACCACACATTTACATTAAACATAGTAACTAGCAAGTATATTAAGCAATTTATCTATTTTAATTATTTTCGTTTTGAATGTTCAAAAAAATTATTAATTTGAAAATGCCATACATTAACATTTATTAAGTGTTAACGTTCCTTTAAGTAAATTAAGTTATCAATTCCACTACAATCAGATAAGCATAATTTCTATTGTATTGTTTAATTAAAAATTGCATATTCATGTAAAATAACAATAAATTAGTTTTAATTGCGTATAAACAATTGTCATACCAAACAACTTAATATTGTTAATTAATTAACAGCGCGGGTTTTCCAAATTAAAAATTTTTATTTATCCGTCCGTCTCTGCACATGCAATTTATTGGGTATCGAGATTTTTCCCAAGTTGTAAAAACAGTTTTATCTTAGGGAAGTATAATTTATTGAGTAATTTATAACTTTTGCAAACGTAGTATATCCAATACTTAGAGGATATAAATAATTCCAAACACGTATAACCAAGTAAGTATAAATAAACTATCTGGTAATGTACCTAATGCAATAAATATCCATTATAAAATAGTAAATGGCGTACTTATGACACTTAACAAGAAACCTTATTTTTCATTATTTATTGGACTGATTATTGAGAACGAAGATCCGATAATATATAATTTGCTTTTAACTGCGCAATGATTGGACTGCACTTAAATCGAAAAAACATTGTGATTTGTTGCCTTAGCTTTGTTTAAAAAATTACTTTTTCATTCTGGAAAAAAGATCAAATTGAATTTTGACTGGGCAGATCCTAAATCACTTAAATTCTAAACAAAAGCTCAAGTTACTTGGAGAATTTTGAAAATAATATTTGACAAAAAAATATCTAAGGTTTCAACCACTTTTAAGGTGTAAAAATATTAAGAAATGGCGAAATTATGCTAATCATGAAGAAGTGTTAAACACCAATAAAGATTAAATAGATTCTGTCCTTGAGTTAATAGTTAATAATTATTGGAAGCAAATTTATGGCTAAAATGGAAACAAGTGGTTAGTTAATTTACTAAATTTTCAATAACGAATTAATATTTATTTAAAAATTATACCTTTCGGAGGGTCTATAAATAAAAATCGGAATAAAGACATTAAAACAAAGGCTTCACAATAAGCAAAATATATTGGTAATGATCTCCCATCATGGAGACCTATACGTGATGGTCCAACCTACCGACCACCTAAGAGAGGTGCCGTGTACCGAAGATGTTGCTCGCCAAGAGGCAAACATGATTTAAAGTAGACTTTATTTATTAGCCTTCTTTACATAAAACATAGACACAACCCGTCTCGAGTGCAGCGCCCTCGGATTTAACCAGTGGCGTAACAATTTATTTTTGAGATTCATAATAAATTTATTACGAAATCTTCTTAGCACCAGATTAGACACAAATTTATTCACAAAGTTCCCATTTTAATAATTCCTTCACGATTAAGAGATAATAAAAAAAATTCTAAATTATCTCCAACACCAACTCGTATATCTCTTCTTCACCTGCGTGTCTTTTATATGATCAAATAACTCGAAGTAGTCGGTGCACGAATAGTGTGCTTTTGTATGGTTAGTTAAAAGTTATTTCGTGAGTTTGCAGCATTCGCTGCAGGAAACTTTTCCTTTTTCCAAGATGCATTATGCGAAGCGTATGAGTACACCTAATGCACATGCATATTTGCAATTGCAGTAAATATAAATTATTCAAATTTACAACTTTAAAGCGTTTGTTATGTTAATTAAGAATATTCAAATGAGAAAAAATTTATTATCGAAATATCTTTAAGGAAGTAAAGTTACCCATATTCCAGGTTAATTTTCCTCAAGTTGGGGCGTACACGCCTACACCGAGATTACCTGCAAGGAGCAACATAAAAAATATGCTCAAAATAAATTACGTCATTTTGCTAAGTATCTACACAATCAAGCTCATTCTTAATTCTCCATATTTTCTTGCTTAGTGAAGCACTTAACAGATCTTCATATTTATGAGGTCACATATAATAACTTGGTTTTGATTTGTGACAACCAAAGACTTTTAAGTGCTTAAAGTTGATATATGAAGCTCTCAGGAAGATTTTTCAGTCACACCTCATTATGTAGGTATTAAAAATGCTTGATTCTCCCACCCAAGAAGGTGTCGTGCTTTTCTATAAGTTATTACACGTAGAATTAATAATATTATAAAACACTTTTGAATAGGCAATTCAGAAATTAGATAAACGTATGCTGAATTGTTTGTGATTTTAAATTTCTTCTGAAACATCTATCGGTTTGCGTCACGAACTGTATGATTTTATTTTAAAATATTAAACGTTACGGTTGAATAAGCTTCAGAACAAATCGAAATTTGAATAAAATAAGTACGGAATCGACTGCAGACTAAACTTCCGTAAGGAAATCTTGCAGTCATTCTGAAAACCATCACGAAGTAATCAAAATTCAGGCTCGCTCTCGAACTTGGTAAGTCTTATTATACAAAAGTTGTGTCATGATTTAAGACCAGGATACGAATCAATTTTGAATACGAAATTTCGGTAGGTACCGTACGTACTTGGGCTTTCATACCATTTAAAAGTATTTACCTTACCTGGGCTATTCCATAAGTTCGATTTCCTTTTTTGTTTGCATTGAAAACCTTTTGATTAAAAATTTTACTGCGTTTAAATTAAATTTTAAAATTAGAAAAATTCAATTGGAAGATTGGATTTATTGGGTATTACTATGGAAATTAGTCTTGCTAAAGGAAATTGCACGAATTCCAATTGCTACAAATGTCGAGTCAGAAATGAAATTGAATTCTATTACTATTACACTTTCCTTATCCAAGTTATATTGGTCTTCGCATTCGTACAAAACAGTTACAAGTAATTGACACGTACCGAAAAGTTTCTTTTATAAAGATAAATGAAAATTGTAATATTAAAACTTATTTATTTTGCAAGAAAAGTTGTTCGAAATGAAACGAAGGGGAAAATTTATTTTGATTTCATATTGCACGCTATTGTTTACTGAAACAATTTTCAATTCGTGTCATTTTCCTGAGGTTTTCAAGGTTTGAACTGCGAATGTCGAAAAATTGAAGAATTTATTTGTTAGATTAAAGGGTGATAAAATGTCGACTCTTCTCTGAGATAGTCGCTCTAAATACAATAAAACGGTGTTTTTACAAAAATATATAAAAATTTCAAGTAAAGTTCCCCCGAAAATCAAATATCGTTCACCAGTATCTCTACACGGACGATAGGTTTTGAATTGCCATGATAAAATGTCACAAATGTCCATAACAGCGACCATTGCAGGTGGAAACGGTCTGGAAGATAATACAAAAGAGAAATATGAAAGCAGTTGAATAAAAAGAAAGCAAAGCGTAAAAACTTAAAGATAAATAAATCAACGTTGAAATGTTTAAATTAACGAAGTGGAATTAATAGAGGTGAAATTTACGGCGGATCCATCGACAATTGTTTTTAAGTGTGAAAAATAAATAAAATTAATATAAAAATAATATAGTAGTACGGTTAAGGCGCTCATGAAACTAAATCTCTGTAACTACCTTATACTTCAACGATAATCCGATTATCACACAGACCATTTGTTAAATTGCGATAATGAACCATCCAAATTTGATAACGCAAACGAGATATCGTATTTACGGATTATATAAAGTAGTAATGTCTAACTTTACCCTCGTTGCACTGGTGCCCCTAGGTTTTAGTTAATTGGGAACCGAATTTATTCCGCCTTCAAGCACTGACTTCAGAATGTACCATGAAAATTATAATATTACATTTACTAAGTAACTATAACAGAATAAAAGAGTCACATTCTAAACATTTTTTGAAATACGCTGTAGTTGGTGTCTTTCAAGCTATGAAAATGTGGCACGTGAAGCGTATTCTCAATAGGATGGTATTAAAAATAACACAACATAACCCAACAAACTTAAAGGATATAAATAAAACATCTTGCATACTCTCCTTTAGAATTGCCGCGACTGCAAGTTGGCTGAATTCTATTTTTGCTAAATTTATGTACAATTGTGATCGTTTTTTCTTTATCGACGCAAGATAAAGCTACCACGTAACATTCTCGATTATTAAAAAAATTATCCAATTTCAAAATTCTACAACGAAAATTAAACAAAGGGGATGTAATTGGTGATGAAGCTCAAAAAATTACAATTCAACTTGTTCGTGCAACAACACAGATGGAATATCTGATCGTTTCGTTACGACCAAAATAATTTTTTTATGCAAAGTGCGTATAAAAATTAAACTTAACAGACACGAGCTCCTTTTAATGGTATTTGGAATAACTCAAAATATACTGGTTTGGTCATTCGAACCGGGTTATAGTACAACCCACAGTTTTGTTTAAAGTTATCCGTTTTTTATTAAATTTGCAGTATCCTATTTCCAACACTAAATAAATTTTTAAGGCTGTCAACTCCATAAGGAAATTTTAGGTCTTCCTTTTATACGCCATAAAAACAATTTACATAATAAAATTTTTAACAATATACGCATAAAAAATATGTTCCGTATGTTATAACTTTTATTATATTATTAAACATATCGTGTAGTCTTATAAATGGTTTATTATAACATAAATGCGTATAAAATAAAAAAACATTTTCAACCATTTTTATATTTTACTATAAACAATTAATCAATATCTTAACAAATTAATAACAGCAAATTTTAATTAAAACTTAACCTCCCTTTATCATTGAAGTTGAGGGTCCTTGAGGTGTCCCTTTCACATTATGTGGCTTTGTTTGCGGATATTTACCTAAAACACCATAAAATTACGATTTTAATATTATTCTTTCTCCAATTAATCAATAGAAAAAATTACCTTTGCCAGGTTTCTTTTTCCTTGGTTTCTTTCTAGGTTCAGGGGGATTCACAGGCCTGCGTTCCCAAGTGCCGAACATAGGGTATTGTTGGAATATGTACGGCAATACAAGGAACACGATCTTCGAACCTCGAATAAATACGTTTTCCATTTCAGCAGTCTCTCCAGTTTTGTACTTAACACTTACATACTGCATTTCACAATTCATGTTAGCTTCAACTTGTAATAATTTTCCATGATAAATTTCCTTGGTAATTGTTTCAACCACTACGACATGACCTTGGGACTCATACAGGATTTGAATTGGAATTTTATGAGCCATTTTTAACACAACACTGCAAGTATTTTCTACACAACTTTCAAAATGTCAAAATGTACCAGATTGGGGATACAAGGTCGCGCAATATAACCACATTTTCTATTAAAAATTGATAATCAAGTAAAACATTGCGAAGTGTAATTTAGTAAAATTGACTTCATAAGAAATCTGATTCTCAGAAGAAAAGTTTCTGTTAATATGGATCTGAAAAAGATTCGTTCAGAACAAAAATAGAAGTTGCAGAAAAAGTGGAAGCTGTAAAACAGTTAAAATGTAGTTTTTCAAGGTTCTTATGGCATAAAGCTAAAGCTGAACTTTTTAGAATTCGCGTTAAAGGAAGTTTTTTGTAACAATTAAATTTTCTTATCGCGAAAACTTTGATATTATTTTTGATATAAATATTGGTCAAATAAAAGTCAAATATTTCCATTTAGCAACATTTTTTTATTTTAACTTTTAACTAAGAATTTTGGAATTGGTCTTGATAAAACTTGTTTTTAAATTAAATTTTTTCATGTTTGCTATAAATTTGGTGTACTGATAATTGGTATAAGAACGAGGATCGATTGAATACACAGATATTGGGCGAAATTAAAACTCCCATGGGTGCAAACCCCGTTTTAAGAACCGCTGATCTAATATATTCTCGAGATGATACTTTCATAAAAAAGTTGAGTTATAGAGAAGTTTTATAAAATTGGAAAAATATTTCTTATGGGATGTTTCCTTAGCTGGATAAATTGATTCTGATTAAACGTAAAGTAAAACTCAGTAGGACACTTTTTTGCACTGTTTACACTGAGATTCTCGCAGTTCAGAGAAAAAATTAAACAAGCATTGTTTTTTGTTATTTGGATTTCTACGTTCGAATCTCTATTCTGCTAGCAGCGCTGCTGCATTGTAATATATTAAATATATTAATATTCTTCTTACAAGAAAATAAATTTAAAAATATAAGTAATACTTCGGACTTGTTCGGCCTTCGGCCTCACAGCGTGAACGTCGCATTACCGCTAAATGTGTTAAGATGGCAATAAATGAATGAATTAATGCAAGGTGTATTACGAAGAGAAGTGGAGCGTTTCGAACAGAACTGATGGTGTTTTACAATATGATATGATAAGCAGTGAAGGTGTATTTAGCCTTAACCTGTACGATATACCTATAGTTAGGTAGATTTTATTAGTATCTTATAGATTATATATTATTATATTAGTTGTTCAGCTAGAACTTTTAGTAATTGTTATTATATCAGTTAAGTAAGTCAATCACTGAAAAGCGGCGATTATGAATAACTACTGGTTAATTGATCACAAAATGATGCTAACTGTTTCATTTGGAATACTCAAATACTGCTATATCGCCAATAGTATTCCATAGAAAATCATCAGAAGTTGATATTTTAATCACATTTTCTGAGATTTCTGCTCGCAGTGCCAAAGTAGTACATAAATATTTAATTAAGTTTATTAACGGGCAGTCTCCCATTTATTACAATATTCATGCATGAATACATATTACTGTTTAGTATCGTTAATATACATCAGTATCATGATCACCCATTGAACAGAAAAAAAATACTGATATTGAATTTAAAAAAATTATCTCTATCTATCTAAGAGATTCGGGAAACACCAATAGGGGAGACCGGAACTAAAAATTATGTGGGTCCAAAGTATGTATCATCACTCTAATCTATGTTTATAATTACGGTAAGGCAAAATTCTTGTGACTTAGTAGTCCACACGTTTACTGCCAGATAGTAGCCGTTGAGACGGTCCTTTGAGAAGAGAAAGATTTCAGAGTTGACAATACTGAAAAAATTGGTTCAGGAATTGAAGAAAAAACATCATCGGTTTTGCGCTGATGAATAAAATTCATTATATTGATGAATAAATTCGTAAATTGATAAATTTTCTCCATCAGCGCATTAATGGTGATATTTTCATCAATATGGTAATTTCTTTACCTGCTATATTTTGACATCTTTTTCAGCCCAATCAAAGGGTAGGTGGAAAAAATATTCATAACAATTTAGACCATAATTGGGTGCAGTGACCATTATCGGTACAGTCACCCAGCACATTTTTGGGTTAGGTACTGTACAATACCAATAGAGTTAATATTGATTTCACATCAAAATCTATGAATTAATTGCTTTTGATTAACCAAGGATCGCTAAACGAATGCGATTTTTGAATTGCAATTATTCATAAAAAAATATTCCAATACGATTTAAAACTTTTTATTGTGTATTTATACTTGAGTGATCTTCAAACTAATTAAATCCGTAAGATTGAAAAACGTGCAATAATCAATCGTTTTATAAGAAATTTTCTGTTTATTTTGATATTTGCTACCGCCTTTTTAATGTTATAATATTTATTTGCAGTGTGAGTTACAGAACAAGTAATTTTAGTTTAAAAATAAGATATTCTTTTTGAATTCTGAATCAGGAAGGAATTTTTTATGCCCAGGTTGATTATTATAATAGAAGGCTATTTAACAAAGATTATCTTATTATTTGTCTTTAATTATTTAAAATTATATTGTCTGCATATTTATGGTTTTTAATTTTGATGATTTTGTTTTATGATTACATTATTAATTTTTTCCCATCTTTCACCCTCTTTCAGCCTCTAAAATTTCAAATTCTCAACAAATTATATTGATAAAATAAACCATTTCTTTATAATCCTTATTTTTGTCCAAATCAAAAGCAAAAATTTTTTTTTCAAAGTATTTGATAATTTTGTAAATTATTTTCTTTTTATTTTACTCTAAATTGAATTGTTTTTTCAACAAGTTTTCTAAAGCAAAGTTTGTAGCCCGTTAAAATTGTTTATCGAAATAGAGGCGTTTATTTGTGTTGATAATTTCACGCTCTTTAAAAATGCACTGAACCATTAATACGAAAAAAACATTGGATTTGCTGTATGGGCAGTGAAATGGAAAAATTACAAAAAGTTGCATTTTGGTCTACAGATTTTAAGATGTAAATTTGAAAAAATTAAGAGATGAACATTGGTTTACAGGTATGTTTTGATGTTTGTAACATCTTATACATGGGGTTGTGGACTTAAGGATGTATAGGAGATACAATCGGAGGCAAAAGTATGTAAAAATTGGAATATCAGGAATATTTACCTTTTGTGTGTTTTAAGACACTTTTTGAATGTCATAAATGATAATCAAAGTTATAAATTCTATGCTAAAAAGCTTTTTTCTTTTAAAATCGCATTATTTTACTGAAATGACAAAAATTTTATTTATTTCAAGAGAAATTCTGCGAGTGACTGTACCTCGAAGTCCAACCTCACAAAATTAAATTTTTAAAATTAAAATTGATGATTGTTATTGCAAGATGGATAAAAACCTAAAGAATTACGATATTTATAATTCCCCTAAATTTTAAACATATTTAAGGCCCTTTTAACGTCGATATCTATTAAAATTAATAAAAATAACAAAAATTAGCCTATTAAAGATAATTTATTCAAGAAATGATCAGCTCGTATGTTGCTTGGAATTAAAAATAAAATTATATACAATGTAGTCTTCTAGATTGCCTGACATTGCTAATCGATATTCTACTTCTTTTATAATATATTAATTTCAAAATTTAGTAATGATTCAATGTTCTCTTTAGAATAACTCCCCCATAGCTCTCTCCATACCAGCAGCCGCCCCTTCCATTAGTTATATTTATTATTACATATTTATTTTGGACATAATATTATGATTGTTGGAACATTTTTGTATTAAAGATTTAAGTTATCCAAAATTAACAAATTGGGTCTGCTTCTGATTTGAGCCAGATACAATCCTGTTATCATACAGATGTAGAACTAAAAAACAAAATTTATATACATTTTTTCAATTCATACCTGGTGTTTCTTTTAGACCAGCCATAAACCACAATTTGTGCCTATAGATGATATTTATTAGGTGTGCTTGCAAATCCACCCTCTGTTGATATACACTTAGGTATTATGAATAAAATTATCAAAATAAACAGTGCAGTGAAGTTTTAGTTTAAGAATACGCATGTTACATACTTGAAGTATGTACGAAATGATGTGTGTGGGGAAGAAATAAATTGAAGTTTTATATAAGTGCAATCGTGACGCGAAGGAGATATAAAATGCACAATCATATTATGATCAAGTGGACGTCATATAAAATGCTCGGCTGATTTAAATGGTTTTGGCTTCGACTAGGATTTATTTGTTTAAAATAACACGAAATTGGCTCTTGGTCGTTTTGTTGTAACAACAAATTAACGTAAATAAGTGTTTGCACTATACACAGCTAGTGGACATCCTTTTTGCTCTTACGAATGTAATTCAAAAAGCGTTTTAAATGCAAATATGCGGTTGCAATAATTGGACAGCGCAATTTATTCATGATTCCATATACATGTCAACGGTGCAAAAAATAGTCCGCATTAATGCCAAGTTTAAAATAAAAAACCAAATTCTTTATTTATAAAATAAAACTTTTTTTTACTATTTGCACTTTTGGCGTCCACAAAAGTTGAACCTTTAAATTGCATTTCAAAACTGTCTTGAACAGTTCAAGTTATAAATTTAGATTTTCCAAATCATTAGTTTTCTATCAACTTAGCTTTTAGTAAAGAGTAATAGAACTGTCGCTACCACTCGCCTTATGCAATTAACAATAAACTACTTTTAACCATAAAAAACATTACTACAAAATGGTTAACTTTTTTGTTAAAATTACTTCGGAGATGAACATATAACGCATTCATAATTTGAAACATAAATTGAACGCTTATGTACTATATAAACACCATTTTTCCGGAACTTTAAATATTAACTACACATAGATCATAAGTTTCCAGACCATTAATTCTTTTACTTATTCTATCTGGGAACGACGCCAAAAGTAGCGACGTCAGCGACGTCCCCAATCGCATCCTACCGTGACGTACAATAGCTAAGACGCAAAATGGAACTTCCGCTCGATCTACATCCGTTTTGTGGAAACTTTTTCGCAAATTTGTTCAGCACGTGCCGTTACAAATTATAACTATATTATTATGCACCACAAACAGAAGCGAATGTATAATTCGAATGCCATCTTTGTTTACGTACGCACAACTCAAAATAATATAAAAATTCACTGCATTCGGCGTATGAATAAATGATGTACTCCTACACCCCTATAACCGAGAAAAAATAACCCTTAGGGAACCGGAACCAACAAAAACATATAAATATCTTCCAGTAAAATGACCTTATTCACATCCGGTTCTCTTCCATTGGCTACAACGTCTCTTTCCGTTTCCGTCGAATTGTTTGTTCAGGGATCAGATAGAAAGTTTGAGAGTATACGAAATTTTGGGGGAATTCGGTAGCTACTATTGCTTTGTCTGCAGATGAATGATAACGAGAGAGGTTATGACTGTATTGTCACAAAATGGCCATATTGTCCTATCTGCATGAAAATCCATTGTTAGTGAAGGCGCAGTAAATAAAGTGAGTCAATTTAAATACATAGCTCTAGGAAATATGAAATATTCTTCGTCTTAAATAAAACATAAAATAATTTAATTCTAAAGAATAAAATGCTAACACGAACTGGTTCGCAATAACAAAAACAACAAGTCGAACTAATACATTATTTATTTTGTTTGAACAAGAGATAAAAGAAACATTTTCTACATTCATTCGTTGTATAAGTTAAATTTTCTTATGCAATAAAAGAAAACTGGATCATCGTTTGTAATCTTACATTTCGTAAGGAGGTTTTCTAAAGATTGTGGTATAATCGTACAATGAACGTAATACGAAATAGACCATTTGACACCCCTAGAAGTGCTGACAGTGTAATCCATCGCAATGAACACATTATCTAACAATCTCATAGCGACCCCCAGTGTCCACTATGAGGGATTTGGACAATAGCCAACCAAATACATTAACAGTAATCCAACCTGGTACCCGTATCCCTATCCCCATTATAATAATAATAATAATTTCATATTCATCGCAAATTATATTACAAGTTCCTTTTTTTAATTATCATCGTTTTCATTTGATGTTTAAATCCTTAGCTTTTATTATACAACGCCAACCAATGGTCAATTTAAAAAGTATAATTTTAACTTGGCTCGGCTGCTCTTCGATATAAACAGGATTCGATCGAACAGGTTAAGAATATCTTTGTTTTAAGGTAACGTGGCCATCTAGTAAGGCTTATCTGAACTTGAAAAAATTAAGCAAGATGTTCTAAGATTTATTTAGATGTACGACATTGTAAATTCGCATATTTTAATTATAAATAATTAAACTGTGCAGCGGTTCTGGGATAGTAGATGTAGCATAAGCGCATTCACGTGTAGTTATAATTAATCTAATGAAAACCTACAACTCGTACTCCCCTGTTGGACATTATTGCATTTTTAGGTAAAATTTATAACGCTGATTTAATATTATCATGCCTGAGACTCGTAATTTGTTCTGAAAATGTATTTTCAAAATTATCCCCGCTCCAAAGAATAAACCACTGGAAAAAATCACACCGCTCACCCTTTCGGAATAAAACTTTACACGTAGGGCACAAGAAGTTGCGGAAAATAAAATGTAAAAATCTATAATAAGCAAGAAACCTTTCATACAATAAAAGTGACAAAAAAGTAATAAAACGATATATTTTAACACGAGCCTTGAAAAATGTCCTGCAAAATGTTGACCCTTCTTTTTATAAATTTACTACTTTAACCAAAATCTGTCCTCCAATTTTTAACAAAAGGGTTTATTGAGTTTTTGTTCTCAATACTTTGTTAAGCTATACAAAAAAAGGTTTGCAGTTTATTTTTTGGAGAAGAAGTTATTTTAGTATTTTTCTACATTTTATAGTGCATGCATGCTTTCTGTTGGATGCTGTTCGGTGAGTTTTTATTAAATTTATTTTTATTTTATTGATAATTTGTCCAGCGAAATAGCGACGAGTCATCCAAAAAGTGATTTTGTTTGTTATCGTAAAATTTAATGGTTAAAAAAGCTTCCTTGTTATCCTGATAAAACAGAGTGTGCATAATGTACAGTTCATAGCGCCTGGGCGAAAACCCGACTATCAAATGTAAAAATCTTCAAGATAAAACAATGTCAAAGAGGCATTACATTGCTAGGAAAATAAAATTATTTTATCAAACGCAACCCCTGTTCCTTAGTGCTCTTATATTTGTTGTATGTCACATTATACTCCCAGTAATCTGATTCGGCCAGGAGGGGGTTATTAAATGGCTTTGATATTGCACCAACATGAATTATTACTAACCATATCAAATTAATTCTTCTGGTATATATCCATTATTGTAACAGGTTAGTTGAGTTGTTTTAGAAAATATAATTGTCTTATTATTATAATAAACAAGAAGGAACAATACTTTTTCCAACATTAACTCGAAAATTCCTAGGTGGTCTGTGAACATCCCATATCTTAAACCCCCGATCAACAGAAAGTCCTGTGCTCTTCATTATTGCTTCATAATTCGTTTCGGAATGCGTATAGGTCGTGCGTGGAATGGCAATAATGTCACACAATTTCGTTTCATTTCGAGTAAAATTTTTACATATCTTAAGTTATTCGTTTACGCAACTTGGTATATCTAAAATTATTTTATTAAAAATTTGTAAATTATTTTTTTTTGAATTATTTAAAAAATAAGAACAGTTAATGATGATTTCGCGTGAGAGGGTTATATTTTTATCGATACGAACTGTTTATAATTGCATGTTTTACAAATATTTTTATATAAATGTTAGATAATAAAAATGGAAAAGTTTCATAATTTCTACTCATTTTATAAACTTAGAATTAAAGTTAATATTTTAAAGAAAGTAAACATAAATCGTTCGTTTGCTGTCCTAAAAATAAAACCCTTGCATAATTAATTCTACATTATTAAGTGATATTTCACACGCTATTCATTGATTGATACTTTTACCCTGTATTTAACCTTCTTCATTTTTTATTTATTTTACAGTTACCTGAATAACGTCGGTAAAATATTAGCTTCGGGATAACAAATAATGTAGAGTATCATTTTTTACCTTGAGCCCTAAACACCAATTGTTATTTCACATTGAAATGCAGTTTAATGGTCTCTCCAAAAAGCATAGTTCATTTTTATACTCGGAGAAAAAGTTTATTTTGAAAAAATTATAGTTTCACTCAAAAACGTGTCGCATCCCCTTTAATGACCCATTAATGAAATTACCATTGCCAGAAAATGCGAAAAGCCAGAGCTTTTATCCCCAAAGAATCAGAACAGAAAACATACAATTAAATCAGTGCCGTATTTAGACTAAACTTCGGGAGGGGGGGGGGCGTTAATGTTAAAATTTAATATTTTTGTAATAGTTTAAAATATTTTGTTTGTTTTTATCTGATTATTTTACGATTGCAGTCGGACTTCCTGAACTTCATTAATTGTTAAAAAATTTCGCGGGAGGGGTTTCTAAGCCCTAAATACGTCCTTGAATTAAACCAAATTCATTACTCCTTAACTGTTTTACAATATCCAAAACTTTCTAGATCGCAATGACAACAAACAGAAGCGGACTGGCCATCAAGTTATTTTATTTATTTTAAATAAAAAAAGAAACAAATTTTTTATTCGGGCACACAAATGGGATAAATTACTATCTCCAAATAAACAAGAAAACTATGATAGAAATTATAATATCAAAATTATTTAAAAATTCCAAGGTGGCAGTTAGAATCGATCCAGACACAATACACATACACGTATGTACCAGAAACTAAGTTCAACCCTCTAACAACCCTTATGCACCCTTTAGGTTTGATGCTCTTAAAATTTGGGTTCTAAAAGTCACATTATCGTGAAATTAGGCTGACAAACATACTCGACTTTAAGTAAATTAGGTATAATATCTTTTCTTGACTATTAAATTATTTTCTAATATTATTGCGGTTGTGTAAATTAAATTTACATATTATTCGTTTGTAATAACCTAAGAGCTATCTTTGCATAAATTTATTTCAATGATAAGCTTAATCCAAGAACTTCAATGAATTGGCGTTATTGGCGACGAGTTGAATTGCTTGCAAGCTTTGAATTTGAAGTAAAACTTCTCTTTATTTTAAAACAAAACCTTAAGTATAATTCTACAAGATAGTTAAACGTATATTTTATTATTTTAATAAAAGTTCATTACATTTCAAAAATCAGTAGTACTTAATCTGAAACTGTTACCAAAACTAAAAATATACATAAAATTTTATCCGGTTAAGAGTTTATCTTTGAGAGTCATATTGTTGGATTTTAAATTAAAGTTGAACTTCTGATTGCAAAAGAGCAATTATGAAGAAAAATGTTCAAAAGTTTGTTATATTAACATCTTTAAAAAAATTGTCAATTAAACCAAGTGGGCGCAAATTTTTACCATTAGATCTAAACACAAACAGTATTCATGGGTTAGACTTGACAAAACTATATTTAAAATATCAATATACACATAAAATCATCAATTAACGTTAGTACTAAGTTGAAGACTTTAGCATTAGCACTAGTAATACTGCTATGTACAACAATAGAAAGATGATAGAAAGATGAAAGAGATGGTACTCGAAAGAGAAATTATGAAATATTTTAAATTACAGCATTTAAAAATTAGTGTTATTAAGAAACACTGGAAAAGTATCTCATTTTTTAAAATTTTGATATCAGATAAATGTGTGAAAACATTTAATAGGGATCCCTGTCGCTATTTAACGAGAAATTTTACTTTTGACCCGTTAGATAACTTTTATCATCTATAATAGTCTGATGAGAAGCCTAATAAAAAATTATATGTTTTAGGCCACAAGAATAAAATAAAAAAATCAGAAGTAAAATTAATTTTATTGTGTGTTTTTGTGAAAAAATGTCGAAAAAGTGATTATTATGCTTCTAAAACATTGTTTACGCATACGATAGCGTCTTTTTATAATTACGAAATAAATAAAGTTATTCTCAAAAATTTAGTGTATTCTAATAATTGGTGAAAAATCTACATCAATTCGGAAGTTTTATAGTTTTTTAATAGATTGTTTCCTCTTACGTGGAATCCATAGTAAAAAATCATAAATTTTAAAAAATGTCATAAAAAGTCATAAATTTTGAATTAAACTGCAATAAATCAGGTTAAGAAGCAATATGATGGAAAAGTATCACGAGTATAGTAATAAAAAAAATCGTCGATATTGGTTATTGTGATTTGCATAAAGTATCTATATATTATACCTACAGCTTTTTTCAGAGATTAAATTTGCCTTTAATGAATTTGTAACAGATTGTCAAACATTTTTTAAATATAGCCCGTTCGATGAGAAGGACTTTGGATTACGTGGACAATTTATCAATTGCAAGGTAAAAATTACAACATAAGTTGTGATAAATTTGATATTAAATTGTAATAAATTCCTAAATAAATTTTATTATTAACTGGTAGTTACCCTGGGTAAAGGGCAGATTACCCTGGGAATCTCGTACTGTATTTAAAAAAATTAAAAATCAAAATAATTTAAAAATATTCCAAAAATACTACAATTTTTTTTTTAATTTGAAAATGGTTTTCCTCAAAATATATCCAGTATAATTATTTTGCAAATAAAAATAGGTTTTATTAATATTTTTTAAGATATCAATTATTTTAGCCATTTTGTCATTTTGATTTCTTAGATTGGCCCTATCTCACCTCCTAGTATTCTAATTTCAATTTTAACTTTTTATTTGAAAACTCATAACAGAAAACTTATTTTGTTAATAAATATTTACGTCTGAAACTTGGAGATTCCGCATAATATTAAAATTTTTTTCAAGAATTTCATTGAAAAATAATTTATTTATTGTACACAATAGTATCTTTTTTTTTATCGGATATTTAGCTTTTCTTAGCATTTCATTCATACTCGCATTAAGGACATTATATTTTATTACAATTTATGGAAAATTTAGAAAATTCAAATAAAATTTTCAGATCTTATTAAATGTTAGCTTGAAATCTAGAACGAATGCATGATGAAATATACCTTTGCTCGGTCGCAAACAGGCGCGGATACAGATTTTGTTTTTAAATAAAATTTTAGTTTGTTATTTGATAAAATTATGTAATTGGTCAAAATAAAGTGCTTTGGTCATGAGTCAAGGGGGCCAATTGCCCCCATTGCCTCCCCCCTGTATCCGCGCCTGGTCGCAAACGGATTTAGCAATTAATTAATTACTCATTGCTGTACATCAGTCTCTTTCTCTGTCACCTACTCTTCCTCCGCGCTAAAGTTAGCATGGAGGACCTGTATGACCTCGATTCCGAATGTCTTTAACATTTAGACCCACGGATACCCACACCGGATTGGGGAGGTTTCCAGCATTAATTTTTCAATTTTGCTACATGGTTATATCAGGAATCGAATCTGGTAACTTCACCTTGATAAGTTCACATCAGCACTTGTAAAGATATAATAGTGTGCATTCACAATGTGAATAAGTATAAACATAAACATCAGGAATAAAAATATAAAAAAAAGCTTAATTAAAAATTGAATAACGCTGAAGCCATTATAACTTTCTCAAAAAACCAGTCAACATCACTCAGCTTAAATTTACAATATTATTCGAATCTTTATTAAACTATTATTTGCATTTAAATTCCGTATGTTTATGTTTATGTTTATGCTTATGTACATTGTGTACAAGCACTGATATAAAAATTACAAATACATACAAATATAAAAATTATTATTAATCCTATTGTAATTGGCGAACATTATTTTTATCACAGTAGGTTTTAAGGATACAATCCAAGTCATCCTTGGAACGGGGGGACAATTTCCCAAAGTTGATAGCTCAAATTTCTAAATTATTAGCAGTTCGGGCTTGTATCTTGAATTCTTCACCTTGAGATATCTCGAGGATACGAATCTATTGGACAAATGAATCAAGTAACCAATCAGGCAACAGAAATTCAAATTCACAGTAAGAAATAAAAAATTGGATACTTGACTTATTTGTCTAATAGATTCGTACATGCCGTACGTTAAAAAACAGAAAGAAAACTTCTTTCAAAGATTAATTAGTTTTTTTTACACTACAGTGGTTATTTTTGTATATAAACATTTTTATCATCGTTACGTTGGTAAATGATATAACAAAAATTACTAAAAATGTACCTTTAACTTAATATTTTAATTTTAAAATTGCAATACATTGTCAAATGACGCCGTTCGCTGCGCTAGCAAACTACTCTATTAATGAAAGTATAATATAATATAATAAACTTACCTAGTATTTCTCGTTATCCTCGAAGCTGGACAGTTTTTCTATGTTTCTGTAAAAATAAATTAAAAAAATTACTCTTCTGTATATTAGCGTACAAAAGTATTAGTCTCGAGAGTGATTATATAGGCTAGCAGTTTTGAGTAAGATTACTATGTCGCAGTCGTGCAGGTTCAATTTTTGACCAAGCACACCTGGCTTTATCTACCATTTCTCCCTTTCAAGAGGTAATAATAACTAAATATGATTAAAAATAGTATACTTTGATATTACTGAACTCAAAACCCCCGATTATATTATAGTGTAATTGATCTCATTCTATAATGCTTTATTTGGAGTAAATGTACTTTTGTGGCTCGACATTTTATTAGAAATTTTTTTATTAGTAAGGATATTTGTTTGCATTTGTTAAATCGGAGCATAGCGAAGGTGTATTTCAAGTTGAATTAAAGTAGAAAAAGTTACTTGGGTGGGTTAATCGATACCATTTCCTTTCGATTCAATTTAAATTTGGACTATTATTGGTATATAGCCTACGCGTTGAGGTACTGTGTAATCAGAATTTAAACAAATCAATATTGGCATTAAGGAGCATCCAAATAATGATTCTATAGAAAATTTTATAGCACCCGAATAAGAAACAATTTCTGTATCCGTATGTTGAAAATTAATTTTCCTGATATTTTACAGTAAAGCTCAAGCAAAGTTCAGCTAGGATATGCAACCAAACAAACACATTTTCATAAAGGCAATAAATTTTATTTGAGCTAAATTATTACATAAAGTGAAATTAATATTATTCTCTCATGTGGATTAAAGAATATAAATTAAGAAATAAAAGTTATGATTATTGGAACACCAAATGGATTATATTAATTTGCATAATCTTAATTTACACGCTTTGAAAATTACAAAAACGCCAAATGTTATTTACTTTATTTATTTTATAGCAGATTAGGAATAATAAAATGGAATTATTTTGATCAATCAACAAATCCGTAAAATTAAAGATGCGGATTTTAATTCGGACCACCTGGTGATTCAATCCTACGATTTTTTATTAGCGTGGGGCGTAAATGTAAATTCGAAATTATCCAAAAATTTTGAGTTAAAAAAATTCAAAATGAGTTATAGGATATTTTTGGCGTAATGTTGTTTTGATAACCAAAAGAAGAAAAACTTGGATCGTACAATTATTATAAACGCAATTTTAAGAGTTTTTATCATTCCAAACATTGAAACTTTAAGCCATTACTCGGCTCCCCTACCCAATTATATGCACCCTATAAATAATATTTGAATACAAATCTTGTACATGGCTGTCTCTTGATACTGCAGTTGCATTGTGTTTTGGTATAATTTTAAAATTTACATCATCTTTAAGTTTAATAAATTTCACACCCTTCTTCAAAAAAGATCAATAAAGTTCAAGTGGAAGTGAAGATATTTATTATCGTTATTATTAATTTGTAGGGTTTGGTGATGTGAGTGTAACGTAAGATTGAAACCGAACTAAAAAGTTTTAAAAAGTATGAAACTATTATCAAAAGCAATCTCTATACATCTCAACTTGACACATTTTGTAGTTTTCAATGCGCGTTTCCAACAGCGGCACCTGAGCCCAGCAATCAATTCTACTGAGTCTAAATCTTAGCGCGCCCCCATTGGTCGCTTCTTCAGTAATTTAGTTAATGGTTCCCTGCTGTGCGCTCCCCTTGCCATAAGTCTTCTGTTACAAGAAGTAATGGCCGGCTGTCACGCTTTCAGCCCAGTACAATACCGCCTATAACCCTGCACCCTTCGTTGCCTGTATATCCACGGTGACTTACCCTTTCGTCTACCTCTAAAAATGACCACACAAAAAAAACTTTATTTAAAAACCATAAAAAACCCAATTCCAATTAAGACCTTGTATTGTTACAAATCACATTAGATAAATCAATTTTTAGACAAGGCGGCATAAAAATGAAACCCCTTCGAAGTTCGATCCAAAAACTAAAATCCCATTTGAACATTAATCACACAGCCCCTCCCTTACATCTCAATGTGAACTTTCTTACAATGCCAGTAAGAGCACTATCCATTAATCTTGGCGACCTGTTTTGTAAGACTGTTTTATGTAACTTCTGTGAACCGTAAAGCACATCTCAATCTTTTTAAAAGGCAATTATTGGCCGGCGTACCTGTATATTTTAAATTGAAATGGTGGATTGACGTATAAAGAACGTATTGATTTTGTTACAATGAAAATATACTCTTGCCATTCTCAATTTATTATATAGATATGGCCATAAGTTTTCCCAAGTCAAACTTGTTGTGTGAAGCAAAAAATGCGAAATTATTTAATTATGTTGGGATGTTAATGGATAAAACATTTACTAAAGCTGCTGCCTGCCGTTCATAGGCGGCAACTTCAAAGTTTAATCGTTTTCAAAATTTTTATTTGTTTAAAATTAAAGGAAACTTTTGCAAACTAAAACATCGAGAGCGATTAAAATATTAGTAAAACTCAATAAATGGTTGGGAGGATTAGACAAAAAGCAAGTTTAAAGCTAGGGGTCAAGGGATGACAAATATTCAACGAAGCTAAACCGGAATGAATCCCAAACGGGTTCTGAATCGAAACGCTCCGTATATCCAGATAATTGGATCGCTGCAAAGCCTCGGATCAAGTCAGCTAGATAACTAACCCCGTCGCACTATAAAATCGGATAGAATGTGTCGAAATAACTAAAGGGAATTGTGAACGTAATGCAAATTAAATGTTCTATCACATTCTAAAGTACTTTGTCGAAAATGATACTCGTATGTTTTACTTGGCGGTCCGAAAACAATCCACGATGTACAAGACAAGGAAAGATCAGGTATGATATTTAAAGAGCAACAAAGATGGCATAATGATGAGTTGTTCATTTAGCGGAGTGCGAGCATATCGCAATGCGGCCAGGATACCCTGGCAATTCTAAAGGCCATTATCACCTGAGTTATGGGTAAGTGCCGACAGAGTTGTTCTATCCACCAACATTACGATAGTCATGAATCTACATGGATTAGCTACAAATAGATTCCCTTTTATGGCGTACAGAATAGTAAATTTCCTAAACGAAATCAATAACCGACGCCATCAAAAATCAACTATTAATAACAATTTTGCCACCGTCGCATCCAACATTAACAAGTCTCATAAAAATCTAATATAATTACTTCGCAAAGGGTGAAGTAAACAGTAACTTTATGATCAACTCATAACATAATCATAGAATTACAAGAGCGTCGTTCGACTTTTTTTTACGACTGAGAAATGTCGAGTTAACTTGACGGAATGTACACGAATAAAATAAAAAAAACACAAAAAGGATAATATACTTATTCGGGATTTCTTCGAACCTGTAATTTGAATTTAAATTTGTATAAAATTCTAATATATTTACTTAAAATACTTATTCTACGCTTATGGAGAATTCATACCTACTGAACGCAACGACCGACGACCATTGTAAGCAGGAAAATGGGCCTTCTCGAAACCGGAATGGGCAATGTGCTCTGAAATGGGCTATCTCTTTGCAAGTGGCGCTATGAGTGTCCCATTGAATATTTAGTCTCGTTATTGAAAACATGATGCTTTCAAATGTTATTCATACAGTGGAGAAAGACGTTGATGACGTCGTAAACTATAGCGGATGATGTTTGCAGTCATTTCGTTCGGAAAATTTGAAATATGTATTTTCTATATACTTTCGCAAAATTTTTAAATACTAATCATCTCAATTACTGATAAACTAATTAAAAAGTACATAAAATTGGTTAAAGCATCTTTTCGGAAATAAGGAAACCTATTGCTTTTCATGATACAGATAAAAAATTGCCAATTAAAAGAACAAAGGGTAGATTTGGTATTCTTACCAAAGTTCAAATTTCTTAACTTTTATTCACTTTTTTCGGTTTTCCGTAGCTGCTTTCACAGACTTTCATGGACCATTATGGAGAATTATGTAGATTAAAAGTTGCAACTCTAATTGCGATTTAAAACTTCAACGTGAGTTTAGTAGTAAAGGTTCATGAATATTGTAATCCTACGTTCGTTTCCGAAAGCACATATAAGTTGCAACATTGTAATTTTTAAATCCCATTAACATGTTTTTTAGATACTTTAGAAAAGTTATAGAAACCATTAACATTTTACTGCCCATTAGATGTATCAGAAAATTAATTAAAATTAGCTCCCGCCTTAAATTTTACTCTTTGAATAAAAGATATGCGACAGAGAAATTGCAACTGTTAAAATTATAAAAAAAAATACTTTGAAAAATATCTAATAGGCGTGAGCTTTAGAGAAAAACAGAGAATCGCTATACAGAGAGCCCATTATGCAATATTACAATTTCCCACATGCCTCTATTTGGCATCAGTTGCTTCCAAATAAAGTTGTTTAGGGACACAGCTTTTACAATAAGCGAGTGCAATCACTATTATTATCTATGTTTTTCCCATTATTACTCCGTCTATTTCTAGTCAAATGTGAAAAATACAAGAATTTTCAAGAAGATTATACAATTTCCAAGTAATTCTGTAAAATTTAACATTCCTGTAAAATTACTGGATAATAGTACATTTTGTTGAGGAAAATTAACCGGAAAATCTTAAATTACAAAAAAATATTGGGGTGATATGTTTACAATTAATAGGCCTAAACCATGACAATAGGTAATGGTGATGACATTTCTAATATCTGAGGAAAACTAACCGGCAATTTTACATACGAAACATTTTTTACTTAGTAATTTACATTCATTGGGCTTAAAATTAAATGGTAAATTTACATTTTTTTGTTAAGTTTGTACCACTAGTCAATTTATACTTGAATTCTTATCCTTAAAATTATAGTAATATTATTTATTGAATATTTTATAATTTTTAATCTCTTAATCTATCCGCAGCATAGCAAGAAACTTTATAAAAAGCTTGAGTCCGTCTGTCTGTCCGTATAACTCAAATTGATGGTTTGATAATAAATTGGATTTTCTGATTAAAACTCCAGCATACGCAAAAATGCGAATTTGTCGTTAAAAAGAAGGCTAGCTGTATAGAAAGTATAATTACCTACAGGTATGGAAGAATTTTCCACGCTGTTTAGAAATGTCAAATACGAAATTAGGTTTCATTGTAAGTTTTCAAATAATGAGGTATAAGTAACCAGGTGTTAATTACGCAATAACTGTTTGTAATTGATGTAATAACATGAAATTTTGATATTTACAAATTCAATTCTAAACACAATTAATTGTGTGAATATACCAGAAAATGCAATGTCCCATAGTAAGAAAATAATAATATTTTCATCATCTATATCAGCATCAATTTTTAAAACTATGCAAACCTACAGGTCCACTCATCGCAAGCAGGGCTGGTGAAAAAGCCTTCTTATTTTTAATTCAAAAGTTTTTATAAATTTCTATACTTGGTCGAAGATCGAACTTGCGACTTCACCATGCTAATCTAGCATTTTATTTATTCCACCACTCGCGGGTATATTTACAGCATTTATACACATGGTGTGATTTCTTTTTATATTAAAATTCAATATGCGACCTACTAGTATTGAAATATTCTTGAAATTCTTTAGTTGTTTGACTCTCAGCGAAGGTTTTCGTTGGCTTATATAAAGTAAACAATTGGAATAATCACTAAAATCCCAAATAGTTTGCTAAAACCGACTAGTTCGTAGACATATATAGCTAAACTTTAACCTGTGACGTAACCAACTGTATTCAGTTGGTTATTTTCTCATTTTATACAGGTCAGATAGGATCCATAGGGGCCCATAATTATTTGCTATTTTAATAATAGTAAAAAATGACTCATAGTTGAAGGTAGGATTTCCGCAGGTTTTGGCCGTAACAAGGATCTAACCCCCTACGAGGAATATACGTTGGTATGAGCTAAACCATATAATAATTCATTCAATTAGAGTCTCATAAAAATTTTTACTCTCAGCAACTCGACTAACACGAGTAAACATAAGTAAACGATTGATTCAAGCGACTAATGCTTTCGCATCGCTATTCCATTGAAGCTATTCCATCAGTTTGCTAAACTGATCATTTGACATGAAATTGCCAAGTGACTTGGAGTCATAATCATAAGTACACACACGTTGTATGCTATCCAAAGCTCTCCTTTGTCGCCATGGTACCGAAGTTACCCTTCCTGATGGTCATTATAGATTTTCCAGTTTTTAATTTAAATTATTTTAGGTTTCGTGATTCATTAACTGATTTCAATATTCTTGACTACTTTTTTCTATCCCATTTGGTTATTTTTAAAGTCTTTTAGCTTTTTACAATTTCCAAAAAATCTAATATAGGTATCTAATATAATATATTGGTAATAAAATAATGAAATCCGAGCAATTTTTTTAATATGATTTGCTGATCTCATCAATTTAGACAAAATAAGTAAAATTTCAGTTTTTTTTTATCAAGATACCACCAAACCAAATATTTCGCTACGTTAAACAAAATTTAAATTCAAAGCTCGACAAAGAAAACAATTTTTTGCACTTGCGGGGGTAAAGTACTCACTTTACACCCCGATTTGCGGGTATAAAGTGGAGTTTTTTGCCCTAGGGCAAAAAAGAAGTTACTGCCGGGCAAAAAAGAAGTCGCCGCAGATTTTATTATCAATTTACCCAAAAATACTCACGAGCGCTCTTTTAAAAATTTTACCACGTGCTCAGAGGTAAGGACGCGAGATTTTTCCATTGTTTTTCCGCTTCAACGTTTTTACCTTTTCGTAAAAAAAGCTAGATATTACCAGAGCTCTTGTTGCTAGATGTTTTATATTTAATCAATTGGAGGTGATTTCTAAGTTATAAAGTAGTAGTGGTCTCATTAAAATTTTACAAGATCGCAGATCCGTTAGCGGAACTGAATTAATTTATTTATACTCTATAATATAGTACTTACTAATTTGTTTTGTTACAGTGAGTTCGTAAATTATAGAATGAAATTCGATAAAAGGTTTTAGCAAAAATTTTTCAAAAAATCCTTGGATATAATATGTATCAACCAGTTTTTTAAATAGCAATCTTTATTTTTGGTATATGGTAACCACCAAGACGAAGCTTCACTCCATTTTGCAATGGATTTATTGCAGAGGAACAATCGGATGGTCACCTAGATCTCCGGATCTAATTTTCATTTGAAACATTTAATTTAATTTTCGTCTTTACCTAATTTGTGCAAAAACTTTATAATTATTGTTTTCATTTTGGAAACATAAGGGTTGCCATTTAAAAAAATTTAAAGTGATGTCACAGCTTCAAAATAAAACAGGATAAAAAATATAAATGACAAAAACCGCAAAAATAAGGTTGACGTGACTGATGATTTTCTGAGAAAATTCCTCTAGAATTTGTTCCAAAATTTACTATCGCACTGTATTTAATTATACCTTTTCGAGTTGATTAGTAACTTCTTTCAAGTAAAAATGACAAGCTTTTAGCATTGGTGTAGGCAGCACCTATCTGTAAAAGCGTATAATTTATGTTAGTTCACTTTAATTCGGGGCGTATCCATAAAACCATTTACTTTAATTGCTTTACCATTAAACCGCAAAGATCGCAATGCACAGCAATTTAAGAAATTCTTGGGAGACAGAGTAATTAATTTTATTGCAAAACCATAACCAAATACTTGGTCAGTCATATCCGTATACACGCGCTTCGAACCAATTAATAGAAATAAAATAGAAGTAGATTGACATAATTCTGTATTATTGACTACTGAACAATAAATGGAAGCGTTCCCATACCATGGAATATGTAATATTGATTTCTGACGTGGTTCGGATTCCACGTTAAACATGTTCTTGCTTACATTTATATTTGGTTGTACTTAGTAATAATTATATATCTAATGAATTTAGGAATAGGAAATTGCTAACAGAATAATTTTAGAAAAATTCGGCGCCATTCATCAGCAGCGAGTAGAATTTATTGGTCTGACTGCTTAATCGTTAATTTTACAAATGTCACCGTTGTTTGAGCATCTTTGAGGTACCTATTACATAGCTATGTAAATGTAGGAGGTAAATCTAAATCTGCAAGCATAAACCTGCGTATTAGCATTAAGAAATTTATTACCTAGTTTTTATTTCATTAAAATTTCATGAAATACTCGTACATCTTTAAAAATGCACGACCATAAAACACGTTAATTAAAAAAAGTTTTTAAAATGCCTAATAAACTTGTCACCGCCATAACAGATTAAAACGCATTTCACATTTCTTAAGTAGCAAGTTGCAATTTAAACCTACATTCCTTTTAAGTAAAAAATCAATTATAAAAGTATCCTCTTATCAAAGCGAAAGATATAAAAGCCATTAAAAATAAAATCAATAAATTAACACTAGGTACTAATACAAGTATAATTAAAATTTAGAAAGCGATCGAGACTATTTTAAACGAGAATGCACGGTTGGTCGAAGAAAATGTAAATTGACTATAATTTAAATTATTTTTTATTGCTTTTCTACGATTCCTCCATTTTTAATTCGTCAATATCGATCGAAATCTAAACGATTTGTTTAAGCTACAAAATAATTTCTCCAAACAATTCTTGCTTTTAAATAACAATAAAATATTTATTATTCGAAGATTAAAATTTATTATATTGTGAGGTAACATAATTTTACTAATTCTAAGTGATCGTAATCTTTGACTTAAATAACCTTTAAAGTGGTTTTCATGTCTTTTTAATTTTTTATGCTTCATAAAAAGAAACATTCAGATTTTTGCAGTGGTCGTTTTAAAGGTATATAATCTTATAAATGAGCGCATGAGCACATCATTTTTAGATTTTACGATTTTTCTCAAACATAACAAACATCAACATTTATTTAACAATTGTTAAAATGTAGTGATGAAAGGGGATGAAATGAATTACGTTATGGAAAAAACAAAAAAGGTATAAAACGCTTTTATTGATTTCAGTAGCGTATAACTGTGCCCGATGGTTAGAATGTGACAAGTTAATGGAAGTCGTGAAGGAAAGCGAACATTCAAAGCGTCACACCACCGAGGGAAAACTTGAAATGGCTGCTTCGGATGGAGCTGCGTGGAGTGATAGGTGGGTGGAACGCAACCCAAAAGTCGCTTCAAGGGGGGTCTTAAGAACTTGCGAAGCCGGTTTTCTTTAATGGCACCCAAGATGTTTAAATATCAAGAATGGATCAACTAAAATATCAGGTACATTAATATTTCGTTTAAATTTATAGATAGCTAAAGTAAATTTATGCAAAAAAAACTGGAAACATAAAAATCTTTTTAAAAGTTAAAATTGATGTAGGAAAATTCAATGCATGTAAAATAGTCGACCTACTCCTACACACCAGGGAGTGAACAAAGAAAATGTATTCATAGAGTTACAACGGCCGGAAAGTCGTTTCGAAGACGCATTGTCATTCGCCAACTGAAAGGTACCCTTGGGAAACTTCAAAACATTTTCATTTTAGTTTTTCCTATCTTACATCTTACTTCCAATATATTTTAACACTCATTTTTTTTAATATCCCATAATAATTGCCGTAATGGTCTCCATAACATCGATTCATTAAAATTTATCGACTTCAAACTTAAATTAACCACCCCAAAAATATTCGAATCTTAATAAAAAGTTCATAACAATATGTAAACTTACACCCCTGTTTAATAAAAGTGTAAGCACTAAAAAGAGCTTAACCCTGCTATTTCAAGCACCATTCTAATCAATTCTAAGACACTTGAAGTGATCTGGCCTTTTCCCTTATCTCTGTATTTATCTAAACTTTACTTTTATTTAGCGAAAAGATAAGATGTAATATTGTCTCCCAGCTTTGCCAAATGACTTTCGTCTCCGCGAGTGTCTGTTATCGTTTCACTATGTACTTTAATTTTCTCTCCATTCTTTTTTCTTTTGTTTTCCTCGTCTCGGTTCATTCAATGCGTCCTACGATGTGTTGTCTTATTTTATTATAAAAATCGTTATTAACAAGTCATTACCCGTTACAATTTCCTTGCAGTCGTCGAATTTTATTTAAATTATTTTCTCTTTTTTATGGTGAGTCATAAGACGTTTGATTTTGGCTTGATCCATTTTGAGACGTAATTAAAGTCGCTCGGAAAGATATTGAGAAAAAGGAAGTAAAACTGTAAAACATTGCCAAGATGAGAGCGACAGAGTGAGTTGTTTCAAAATTGTTTTATAAAGAAAGATAGAAATAACAATCTACAAAGCCTTTAATGAGGAACGAAATAGTCGTGATGGACATTTGAAATGAGCGGGTCTATAAAACAGACCGAATCGCAGTCTGTAGACAGATATAGGCAGTTGGCTGCTTGTAAATTGTCACTAAATTGTCGATAATTTACAAAAAAGCTCCTGGTTAGGATATTGAGAGGTATTTTCTTTGTTTTGTTTTATGTATTTATTTTCTTCAAGTTGTAGTTTTTGCACATTTAATTAAATCAGCTTCCAATCGGGGTCGTAATTAAGGTAAGATATAGGTGATGTTGCCAGATATGCAAATCTCGTTAAATTTTATCGCCATTCGACTTAAAATGCACTAAAGTATTGCAGTAATGGGATCAAAACAAAAATTATTCTTGCGGTTTCGACTACAACTGAAAATTTCCAGGAATGATTCCATCTCGCCCATATAATTATGGAAGAAACGAAAATACTCAAAATTCTTGCTTAAATTTTTTATTTCTTAAAAAATTTGTTCACTTAATCTAAGATCTAAAATATTTTTATATAATTAAAGATTAAACCTGTTGTTTTGATTATACAAAATAGTTTGCATTTTAAAATTCAGGAAAAAATAGAAAGAAATTAATGTGGTTTTTACAATTTGATATATACGTGACATACACGTGATATACACGTCGCAATCGGGATATAATCAGTTAACATTTCTAACTTTGAAGTAACATATCACTAAAATACAAAAAAATCTTTATTTTTGTATAAAATGTACTCGCAAACATGTAAATAAATTTTCTACCCGCATTTTGTTGATATCAAGTTTCCGACACGGGCTAAAGCAGTAAAACACTCTATTATAGTGACATTTCAATGAAACCCGCACCTTTAGAAATGTCAGGTTTACGATGAGAAAGACATCAAGTAGCCTCAAGTCACAGATATAAACAACTTTTCTGTAAACACACCTGGATTCCAAACCGAGATTTAAGCGATTGCTCTAACAAGAGAATAATTTTCAATAGATATCTAATATAGATGATACGATGCATGGAGACTCTATCCAATTACGTTACTTAATATTTAATTTATTTTTTCTAAGTGGTAATAAACAGTACTATTGGTTTTGCGTTTAGACAAGTTTCTAACAGTCCAGAACGGCTAAAGTGTTATTGACATTATGCACAAGCAATTGATGCATCAAAATGAAATTTGAGAGTAAGAACCAAAGAAGGGCGGAATTTGCAATTTAATGCAAAATATTCATGAAATTGTATACATCCGATGCAGAGATTACAGCTTCAGGTGCAGGACCTTTATACGGAAAAAATACAATGACCCGTGGTATGATCGAGTTCTCCTTAGCGAAGGACCAAAAACTATCGTCCCTTCGATTCCTTCGAGAAAAAAGAAGGCTTAAAGTGCCGAGTTAACTGAGAAAATTTTAGAAGGTTAATTATATAGTAATTCGAATCAATTTTCAAGTATCAAGAATCGGAAATAAGATCAAGCAAAATCTAAAATCTTACCCCAGTGACTTGCAAAGTTTTCTTAAATAAAACAATTTTTCTAGAAACGTCAAAAGATCTTGTTATTTACTTCATTTAAATTGTCAAGTCAAGATTTACCTCTATTTAAAAGCAATTGTTTTCGTAACTTTTAATTCTGGCCGTTGCGTCGCGTCGTCGGCAGTAAAAGTAATATTTTTTAAGTTTGAAGAAAAAACAGTGTTTCATTCGGAAATCTTTACTCATCCGTCAACTCTACCAGATCGGCCACGGAAATTCCCGAAATTAATACATTCCATTATTTCTTAATTAGGTATATAATTACTTCTTCAATTATAGTCCATTAATTGTTTTAAAATTTTTTGAATTAAAACAATAATAGAATTTACAAAATATTGCAATTATAATAATAATATTTAATTAACAAAATATTCGGTATACTAATTAATAGATTCACAGTTTGAGTACTAGAACTTGATTATTAATATATTATTATATAGAATATTGCAATGGACTAGAAAATGCGCCCAGTGTATTATTATTATTTCTTTATGCAAGATTATGTTAATAATTTCAGAAATTTTTCGTGGAGAGCTGCATAGGTTACAAATTAAATTTACTTTTTATATAATTAATCCAATCAGGCGCGTCGTCTGTCACTTATATGAGCAACTATTTTATACAAAAGGTCTCTTTCAGATAGGGGAGCCCATCTAGGAATATAATACTTTTATTATTTATTATTCAATTTTTACAATAGGTAATTATTTTGATACCATGCAGAGAGATCAATTAATGACGCACATAATGGATTACCGAGATTCCCATACACGGTCTGTGGGAACAAGATAGAGAGCGTAACAGCAGTGCTTTCATAAAAAAATATAATGTTAAAGTTTGACGATTTATTGAGAAAATCACTTCTTTTAATTTCTTCATTAAATTTAATAATCATCGGTAGAGTACGGACCTTTAAGCATAAAAAATCATGAAAATACAAAATAGAACTTAAAACAGCACAAAAAATTGCCATTATATGCATAAATAATAAAAATATACAATAAACTTAATTTATTTAAATTATTTAAAAATATTTAAATTTATTATTTTTTGAATTAAAATTTATTTGAAAAATATCTCAATAAAAAGGTAACAAAATGTAGTATAATTCAAAGTAACACAATAAAATATATAATTACTGTATAATATCATTTCTAAAAGGTACAATTTATTAAATGTTTTTCTAAATTTTCCGTTAAAAATTTATGTTTCCATGTCAAAAAGCCGAAGTCAAAACTACAAAATAAAAACCCCTAAATCGTCGGGAACTGAAACAACAAAAGTCAAAAACCCCGAAAACAAAATCATCGAAAACAAAAACAACGAAAGTCAAAATTACCGAAAACAAAAACACCGAAAGTCAAAAAGATAAGGTATATCTATATCTACTGCAATTTTTTTTTAATTTATCGAAAATGTGCTAAAATAAGCACTAAAAATGTTTAAAATTGTTAAAAAAATGTTAAAAAGCATAAAAAAAATTTCGCCAAGTGACTTATTTTATTTAAATTCATGGACATTTATAAGAATTAAACTTCTGTTATCAATATTTATGTATAGACCCTAAATTGCACTAATCAAAGTTTAAACTACGGTGTAATATTTTTTAAGTGGAAACTTCGTTTAATTAGTTTGTTTTAACTACAATTTTTTAATTTTTTTTATTAAGATTTTGGGATTTTAAGTGTATTTCTCCGTTATTTTTCTGTCACTGACGCACATAAATGGATTAGTGAGATTTATATTCAAAATATCACAAATTAAATTTGCCTAGGCTATTTTAAATTATTTTGAAATATTTTGGGATATCTTACTTCAAGATTTTCAAAAGTTAGCAACCCTAGCTTTCTTGTTCAGCTTTTGTCGGTACAACCAAGCACAATTAAAATTTTAATTGCATTTGTTCTAAAGTCTAAATAATCATATTTTAACATGATTTATACAAGTCATTTTTATACAAAAAATTCCTCATTTGCGTGATTACTTGTTATATAATTTTTAAATCTATTATTTGGTATTTTTTTAGGGGCAATGTTAAGTTAAAAAACTTTTGGACAATAAATTGTTTTACCTATAAAAAGAATTTATTGTAAAACAAACAAATGGCAATTTGGTTTATGGGAGTTCTATCAAAATAAAGTTTTCTCCAGAAAAGCTATGCTAGAAACTTACATAAATTTTCAAAATTGTTTATCAGTTTCTAAGTGAAGTGTAAATTAATGCTTTTAAATATTTTGAAAATACTAAAGAATTTTTAATTAGTATTTTAAACAAAGGGCCGATGGAACGATTGCTAAAGTTGTTGAAGACATCTTTATAATTAAAATAAAGTCGAAATAAATAAATAACGAATGTTGTTTATGTTGAGCTGAGGCTAATTGAAATACACATTTAATTTCTACCTGAAAAACTGTTCCCCTAGTCATTTTGGGAGTCGTAAAGATAATTTAGATTACAAATAATAGCTTGTAATAGACTGCTGGCCGAGCAAATACATTCTTTTATGTATTTTGAAACTTTCTTGTGAAGATTAGATAATAGCTCGGACACGTTAATTTAGCTCTTTAATGATGCCCCCACAATAACAATTACTAAACTTGTAAGCATTATTGAGCAATCAGCATAATCATGAGTTGGTTATTTATAATCCGCATAGTAAAACAATAAATGCGTGCAGCACCAAAATTTATTCTTATTTAACGCACTTTCAGAAGTAACATTTAAATTTTAGTCTGGTTCCATAATATAACCCTTCTTTATTGTCAAATTCCGTTACATCCACCAAATCCTCTTTGGAAGTTATACACAATTTATTTCCATTTTGCCTTCTCTGCTCAAACCCTCATTTACATTCATCTTCCTTTCGTACAGGCCTAGCAAAGCTGATAACGACTTTTTTTATACTTTTCTTATACGCATTATTATTCACAATTTACGTGGCAAGTTCGGTAATTTCTATTTACAAAACATTAGTGCCCCCATTACATTTATTTATTTTAAAATGTAAAACTCGAATTAAAGCAAAAAATAGACAAAACCCTTTGTGTGCTTTGCAATTCGAAAAGATTGATCGGAAAATCAATACAATAGCAATCTAGAAAACATCTCTTGTGATATTATGGCGGCTATAAATTTTATCATGCGATAGAGACTCTTTAAGATTGAAATTGTTCTCAGTTTTAGCAATTAATTTTGGAAAAATAGTAAAACTACCATCGCTTTTAAGTTTTCATACTTAATTTTTTTTCCTTCGCGCTCTCAGGTATTCCATAAAAGAAAGTAATAAAAGTAAGTTATGTGCCTTTAAGAAAACTAATTATAAATTGAAGATAAATATATATGTGTGTAACAAAGAAGACGTGGAAAAGTTATATTTTAGTCGTCGACCTTACGAAGGGAGAACACAAATATAAAGCTACGAGTTAGTTACGCGAGACCTGATTTATGTCAGCAATTTCCCTCTTCCTATATAGGTCCTGCTGTTCTACGAGATTCACTTGGTCTTTTAAAACTTCTTGTTCCTTCTTCGCTTCCAACTGCGTCTTGTAATCTTAAAACAAAATTTAATTTCTTTTGGCACAAATTTTGAGTACATCAAGTTTCATTAAAAAACTTGTGGAATTAAAGCGAGAATGTCTTCAGATCTCATCAAAGTTGATATTGCTTATATTATTAATATTCGTATTTGTAGCAAGTAAGTGTTTGCAGACATATGGCCATTAAATAGTTACCGCACATTTTATATACCGCGTATACGGCGCAATATCGCGAGTACAAGATCCTTCAGTTAACCAAAGTTTGCCAACTTATATCAGCTAACATGCAGGCGCACCCGCGTGCCATGTTTCAGCTAACCGACTCTAATTAAACAACCGTTTTAATTAACACAGTAAATTATATCTTAAATGAAATTTCGTAATCGGTTATTCTAGCTACCAGCTTTAGAATACAATCTACGGCTTCTGATTAATACCGTATAAAGGAAGCTGTTAAACGGTCGTTCTAAATTAAAATCTTTATGGCACAATTTCCTTTCAAATTTCAGTTATCCTTGTATTTAAGAGTTTTTAGATGTAAGATGCTCATAATTTTAATAATATAACATCGCATTATTATTTTAATTACCGTCATTAGATATAATTACGTTACAAGTTTCTGGGTTTGATCCAGAGGGTATAACAAGCATTACTTCCAATTTGCCTTAATGTTTAAATCTGATTTTGGGAATGTGCAAGTACAGGATTTTTCATTAAAACTTTAATTTCAATAAAAGTTTAATATTTTTCAGTGCGCTAGTTTCACAGTCAAGATAAAACAAACTTATCAAGATAAATTGTATGCAGAGCACTTGAGAGGATATTTGGTTTTGGAACAACAACTTCAGCCGTGCAATTGGGTTGAGCAAAAATTATAAAATGGAATTTATATGGTAAAATTATATGTTAATTCAATTTCGCTGTGCATCTGCACTATGTTGCGCTCGTAAATAACCATTATATGGTACTTGTGCAACAGAACACGCAATTAAATGTTACACTAGGAAAAAATAATTCAATTAGTCGCTCCAGAAACTAATGAAAATGAGATTTTCCATTTGTATTTTTTACATAATTTAGTTGAATAAAACAACACGATATTGCATGCTTTCTAAATAAATCTTGTGGAGACAGAAAGTTCGCTCCGAGTTAGGGGAATACAAAAGGATTTCATTGTCACGTAATTCCGCAGTGTAAGACTATTGCGCCGTTTACATTTCTCTCTTGAATGGAATGTATAAATATTAATTTTGTCGAGTTGTTCCAAACATAAATGTTCAAAAAGAACATCCAACAATTTTACATTCAAACAAGATTGCGATAAAGTTGGAAAATTATTAACAGTTTTTTAGCAGATTACATATTGCAAATTTGCATAAACTTTCTTTCTTGTAAATCTGGACGAGCATAGAAATACTAAAACAAAGTTTGTTGCTTGAAAGTTGGTACCCACTCTAAATGTAAATTTGTTCAACACAACAAACAAAACGAACTACGGAAACGTTGCTCTTGCAACTTTAGACAACAAAAAGTTTTAATGAGAGTGAGTATTTAGGATTTTCGACAATCAGCGAGTTTGGAACTTCTAATTAGAAAAGCTCAATAGTTAAGATAATAGAGTTAAAACTTAAATGTTTCGCAACGGCTCTCTTAAATATTGATGTAATCTAAAAAACTTTACAATAGATTATTCAATATTTTTTTAATTTTCTTTGATTTATCGCCCAAGTTTGCTTAGTGCTTTTCTTTTGATGGCAAAAAGGGGGATAACTTGGAAGCGTAACACATGTACGATAGGGTGATAGAAAAACAAACGCAAATTCAATGGATGAACCTCTCGTTAGATACATCTTTGCACTAGGGGAAGACGACTTCCCTTCTTGAGAACACCAAAATGTGATTAGACCCTAAATGTGCACTCTAATGTTAATACTGCCAGTAAATTTTTTTAAATGCCACTCTAAATATTTGATCAAAAATGTTCTTATAATTGAAAGGAACGTTGAAAGGCCTAATAAGCACTAATTTTTTAAATATTTTATTACATTTTGAAGACTGCCGGTTTAATAAAGTTGGTAGTAAGACAACGCAGTCCCTAACCGCACCAAAGTCGTCTCTAATTACATTTACATTGCTTAGAATAGATACAATTATTTTATACCCCACTTCACTGTTCTAAATAACATTGTAGAATGGCTGGTTGCTGTAGTATAATAAAAATAAGTTGATATAAAAAAATTCTTAATTAATTCCCGTGTATGTATCTTATTTACGTATTTATCTATTCGTTATGGTCTAAAATCATGTTAATGGTGACTTTTATTAAGGTTCGCTTTAATTTATTCTTCAATATATTACTTTGTTGAAATTGTATCCACGTTTTTATGCGATAATAATTTTTGGATTTATTTTATACCTACCTGCCATACTTATGAATAAAAAAAAATAATTTGTAATTACATTCCATAATTTGCACGTAATAACAATAAAAATGCCTTTTAAAATACTAGAGGTTGTTACAATCATTTATATAATAATAATTATTAGCTATAAAGAATTTATAAAAATTACGTTATTTAAAATAAAATTTTTAAAATACTATCTAGTATTTATTATTTAAAAATTTATTAATGCACTATTATAGTGTGTTGTTATTTTAAACTACTGCCGACTATCTAGGAAAACTATTTATTATTTATTATAATTATTTATTATTTATTAATTATTATTAATTCTTAATTAATAAAAACATTTTTAATTTTGTTTTATATTTGAAATTAGTAGCTAAATTTTTGAAGTAAAAAATTAAAAAATTTAGCTCGTAATTTCAAAATCAAAAAACAAAATTAAAATTTCTTTTTAAATCTAATAATAATTTAAAAAAGAATTAACAAAGACTATCAAAAACAGAATTAATTTATTACATTTTTATTATTCGTTCAAATATTTTCTTACTTAATATCAGACTTGAGAATGTATGCAAGTCATACGAAACATATCATCAATAATATACCGGGTGTTGACTCGAATAGCCGAACATAGGGAATTAACACGTAAAAACTTATTTATGCAAATTCCTGCTTCCCAAATTATTTTAGAGAAAAAATGAAAGACACAAAAAGAATGCAGAAATATAAACTACGTATGATAAAAGCATTAGATTTCATGTAATCTTTACTTATAGGGTCAAAAATTGCTTTTAAAATTGTTAAAATTTTCATTTATCGGACTGGCCATGGAAGTTTACAAGGTAATTATTTTCAAATTAAATTGAATTTATTTCATGACAGTCTGAAAAATGAAAATTTTAACAATTCAAAAAGAATTTTAGAACCTTTAAGTAGAGACTAGATGAAATTCGAAGTTGAAAGTCCAAAATTATTTTAGAATTGTTAAAATTTTCATTTGTCAGACTGGTCATGAAATAAGTTCAATTTAATTTCAAAATAATTACCTTGGAAACTTTCATGGCCAGGCTTATAAATGAAAATTTTAAAAACTTTAGAAGCATTTTTTGACCCTATAAGTAAAGATTACATGAAATCTAATGCTTTTATCATACGTAGTTTATATTTCTGCATTCTTTTTGTGTCTTTCATTTTTTCTCTAAAATAATTTGGGAAGCAGGAATTTGCATAAATAAGTTTTTACGTGTTAATTCCCTATGTTCGGCTATTCGAGTCAACACCCGGTATAATAATATAATTATTTTTGCGAAAAAGTACTTATTAATAAATAAAACAATCTAATAATAATTGTTTCATTCATTATTCAATTTGTAAAATTTTCACAATTATATTTTCTAGAAGCCAATTAGCGGGGATACTTGATTTTTTGTATCAAATTTATTAGATCAGAGGTCCGATTTTACGAGTCTCTAAATTTGGATTACAACTATGGGCCGACGTATTGCTTCCAAAGGTTTGAGAAGCATAATTTCTTTTCATAGTAATAAAACAAAAAATATACATTTTTTCCCACATGTAATATAATATATTGCAATGTATAGGGGTAATAAATTTAATTTTTCTGAAATGTAAAGTTTCACGCGGAACATTAATTCTTCAGATATTGAGATCTTTCAACAATATTTTTTTTATTTACTTAATTTTGTTTTTGCCTTAATATTGCTTTTTACAATAATTAATCTGCCTGGCCACTTTAATTTCACTTGAAAGTTTAAAATTCTATGTAAATTTCGAATGTTAAATTTTTATGTTAACAAATAAACGGAACACCATTCCTCAACTAGGTGTAGATCGCATATTGCACCATTCCTTCCCTCGAACGCAAATTTTAAAACAAATAATTTTTAATTTCTCACCGGTTTTATTTTGTTCTCCACTTATTATTTTTCTATATCCAAATCAAACTTCCAACAATGCAATTTTGTTCTTAAACTTTTTAAATCCAATTCAATTGATTCACTTCATTTACGCAAATTAAATTCAACTTTACCAATGCTATCACAAATCATTTTTATTTTCAATTTTAACAAAATCGAATATAAATTCAAAATTTTGTCCAAATATGGACTTAAATGTCGGACGTCGCCGTCGTATATAAATACGTCCACCTAGGCTCAAGGTTAACTAGCGAGCAAAATTTTTGTTACCTTCGTTCCTTGGCGTTAACATTTTAAATGTTATAAACTGTTGGAAATGCTAAAATTCAACATATAATTTTTAAAACAAAATTTCCAAACAAAACTAATTTGAATTCTAAAAAATTTAAAAGATAACAAATAAATATTAATTTAGGAAAATACATGACAATATATTGTTGTTTTATTTCTTAATTATATATTTTCATAAATAATTCAAAACATTTTCAAACATTCCAATATTTTCATATTTAATTTTATAACCAAAATTCAGTAGTAAAAATTAAAAAATTTTTTTTTTCAAAAATACCTCATGTTGTTTCCATTTTAAATTAATTTTACATCAGAGATAACAAAATCGCACCGTCATTTCTGGGAATGACTTCGTTATCTTCCACTTCCCCCCATAACCTTGATTCTGTGCATTTTTCAAAATAATTTAAATTCAAAACTAAAGAATATTTTACATTAGAATACATAGCAATATAATACTGTGTTACAAAATCTTAGGTCAAAATCCAATTTAACATAAGTATATTGCAATTTTAATTTTTACACCCTAAAGATTATTTCATTATATTGGTAAAGTACTGAGCGTAGGAGTCCCCTGGTGAGTACTGCCTCAACATACTTTTATAATAGATGTTTTAATTTTGAAAAAATATAAAATTCTTATTTAATGTAATTAAGTACTTAATAAGAAGATTGACAACAAATCGACACAAAACATTTGGTTCCTAAAATCGCGGGGGGGGGTCCGGTTTCCTAGAAATGATGTATAAAAAAAATCTGAAGTGCAATTAACATTATATGATTTCTCTTAGGATTTTATCGTATATAATTTATATCGTCCTAATTAAATTTTCCTTGAGCTGGTGATTTTATATAATATTATATTTTGATATTTTTTACCAGACCAATTTTAGATGGGGTTATTGGGTCATTCGTATTTTCATCAATTTATTAGAAGTGCATTACTTTTTTAGGTTATAAAAATGTCTTTATACTAACAAGACGAAGGGACGCCGGACGGTGACGGAACAGCATTAATTAATATAGTGCTAATTCTAGAAATTGTTATTTCTACACTATTAAAATGTAACTTTAATTACCTTCGGGTCCCCTGTCAGCTCATTGTCAATCTACGGGTCTTTTTGGACAGTCTGTTTATAATTTTCTTTTAATCTACAATTAATTATTGCAATACGAAAGTTCACATATAAAACAAACGTTTTAGGCATGCTATAGCTACTGAACAGTATGATTTATATTTATTCATCATTATTCTAGAATTCTGATAAAGTTAATATCGAATTTCACTACTTAAACCAAAAATCTATGGATTATTATCAGAATGAACTTTAGGAAATTTCGGAAAGAATATCATACAATGTATTTATATTGTGAAAGCTTGTAATCGGTTTTAAGTGAGTGTTAAATCGGTCCATAAATAGTCCAAACACATCGACGATAAGAAATTGCAATTTATCCGCAAACTGCGTCAGTCATAATCTTACACTAAAGCGTAATCGATTCAGTCCTAGAGAGGAGCAAAGAGGAATAAAACATATATTTTTGTATTGTATAAATAATATAAACCAATTAATTTTATTTCTTATTGAATAAGGTTCATAGAAAAACATGATTCTTCTTTGTGCAAAAAATTCTCTCTTATCTCAGAAAGTACATTTTAACCTTGAAAATTGTCTAAAACGTAAGATATCCTTACCAGGATTCTAAATTAATGACAAATTTTGAATACGTATGCTATCTTTTTAAGTCCTTTAGCCATCTTATCGGAATTCCTTTCTTATGAATAAAATATGGATGGGGATAGCATCGTGATCTATTCTCTCCATCATTCGTTCACTTCTTAATGCAAACTTCAAACTACGAATAACCAAAATACACGTCATTTTGAAAAAACGTTCCTTTGGTAAATTACCTCAGCAGGAAAAGCTCAAGCCAGATTAATTCTGCTTAGTATCAGTCAGCACACTTAATCGTCAGGCTATAACCATCTTCTAGACCACGATATGCTAATTTCTTTCAAAGTTTTTCTTTAATGCTCCTTTGTATAAAATTAACCTTGTAGTAATGGTTTTCAAATATTCCTTAAGGATTTGAAGTTACCCAAGCAAACAATAGTAACTTAATTTAAGAATTATTAATAGAATTTGGAAAGCGTCGGGGTGTCTCTTCTTGAGCTCCCCAGTAAAAATAATAAAGGCGTCGACGATACTGCATCGAAACAGCTCAATAAAAGCACGAAGAAAAAGAAGTTTGGAAATTTGGGCGTATAAGTTATGATGTTTACCAGTGTGGCAGTGTGTAAACGTATAACTTAATAAAATTGGAATGGTAAGTAAGTGTGGGGGTTGGTGGTGTGTAGATACGTGTATATAAATTTAAATTTGTATTGGGATGATGACATTTTTCTAGAGCACCTATGGGAACTTTTTAACATTTATGTATTCAACCTGGGGTCGCATGTGGAGAGATGTGACATAAATGAGGTTTGGAATGGTGCAATAAAAACCAATGGCTCATTGGATTCGCTACAAGGGATCGATATAATCGATAAAACTAGATATCAAAACATAGTTTATTTGCCATTGTGGGTAGATTTAATACAGATAATGGCGATAATGCGGTATTACCAATTCATAACATAAATTGTATTCAAATACAAAGTGGTGTTTATTGCATTTTAATAATTGTAAATTTTAGCCAGACATTTTAAACGCCTATTAAAATATGTAATTAAAAATTTAAATTATTAATGTTGCACATTCCGGTAACGTATATTGCATCATTTCGGATGGACTATCTATGGTTATTACCTTTTTATAGCACATTTTTTTAAAACTTATTTCCATAATCACATTTTTTAACGTTCATATATTAGTTTGAAATAATATCATCCAGGCTTAATTTTTAATTCGTTTCATACACATACATTCTTTTAAAACAAACATAGTACAAAATGAAAATGTAAAACTTGCACGTTTATCATATTTGCATAATATAACAAATGTTAAGCACTTTGCTGCAATTTCATCTGGCGAGATCCACCAGCATCGCAACACGAGCACACAGAAGCGGGAATTATTTGAACCTTTTTTTCTATTGCAATAAAACGTTAATCCTCCTGGAAGCTTTTGTTATAAGTTAAACTTTCACGCCTAATTAATTTCCGTAACACGTTTTTTTGTACTAATCTCCTTTAATGACATCGGTTCTGTCCTGTCTCAAATGGCAACTTGAAATTATCCAACAAACGGCAGGTGTTAACTGTGAACAATGGAATCCATTTTAAACTTCCATTTCTAACATAACTGCACCAAGATATCGGTTCGCTTCAGGTTAAAGTTATAGTTATTTCTAAGCTTCCACCGAAATTTAAAAATTTTAAATAGCCTTTGGTCAAAATTCAAACTACAAATTGAAATTACCCCACTATTTAAATAAAAAACTAGTGACATTTAAAATGATCGAGGGCAATCAAAATTTTATTGGTCCAAATTAGCATTTCCCAACGTGGAGATGCTTTATGAATTATGGGAAAATTAATACACATATTAACGACGTTTTAATACATAAAATTTTAATTAATTATGGAAAACCTCCTTTAATTTTCATCCATATTGTGACAATAAATTTTTGATGTTTAATATAAATATTCAAAATAACTTATAAAGTAAATATGCAAATCCTTCAAAGCAGTATAGAATGAAGATGTGAAAAGCATTTCCATATAGAAGCTTCACGCTTCAGTTTCCAAAGCTTATATAAAGCTGTAAATTTATTAGTTAGATAATCCTGTTCAAGTACTAACTTTAAGCTGGATTAACACTCTATTTTACTGTGAGATGTCATTACAGGTTTTAGTAATATCATTTCTTTATTCGTTATTCCCAAAATTTTATTAGCGACAGTTTGCAAACTTTATAATCCCCAAAAGTCCTAAAAGAGTGACAAACAAAGGAGGCTATCGCTGCAATTCCTTGCGACCTTATTCCTAGGTGTGCATTTTATTTTGCTACAGTTAAATGCGCTGACAACACATTTATGCATGTTTTGCTAAACCAATTTCGTTCGACCTATCTTTCATCGAATACCCGTAAAGGAAAATTAACGCTAAAGAGTTTTTATATTTGTAACGTAAATAAAAATATGTAACTAATAATGAAAAGACAAAACGTGCGCAATTGCCTACTGTACGACGATTTGTTGTAGCACCTTATTATTTCTTCCTATACAACCAATATAAGAATTCCCTCACGGGCAACAATGATGTTCCTCATAACGCGTCTCTAATCCCCACGTGCTTGCGGCATCATGAAACGACAGATAAAACTCATATGAATGGCGAACAGTCGAGAACAAATATTACAAGTCGCATGAGTTGAGTTCCTTACGTGCAAGGAATAGGCGGGATGGGACAAGATGGAAAGCGCAATTCCAGTTTGCCATTAACCTAACTCCAGGCCCGCATAGACGAACATACTAGCATTTCCTTCTCTTTCTCTTTCCCTATACTTCAATTTTTTGTTTTTTCCGCACCAGAGTCGGCACTGTCGAATTTCACAAAACACATTGGCGGAAATTGAATTAAAATTTATTTAAAAACTACCCATATGCAAAATGGAGTACGATAAAACAATGAATTGATGAAAAAAAATTCATCGGCAAAGATTGCGATAATGAATGGTTCTGAGTACTGATCTGCAAAAGGGAAACTGCTATCTTGCAGGCACAGACAATATCTTTTGTAGGATAGAGTTTCGCTCCAGTTCCCAATCCCTTCTAGCTTTATCCTCGCGAGTTGGGAATTGCAGTTCTAGCTAAAGGCTTAGCTCGCGGATACACCTCGCTCATACACTTCATTTAACACAGATAACGGCGACCCGGTCCCTGCACGGACGGCAATTGTCACGCAAAATGTTGATCGCAGAGTGCGTGCGAATTTAGTCAACGATAATGAAGAGCAAAACATGCGACTGGGGTCGTTTAGGTTTAGTTTCTGGTTTAATTTTAATGATTTACTTCTATCACCACTATCTAATAGAAAAAGGTTTTCGTTCCCATTGCACATGAAAGCATCAAATACCACGGATCGATTTCACCGTTTTAATAAACTTGCATAATTTAAATAATATGTTGATTTGGATTATTTACTATAAAAGTTTGACCATGTTAGCTGGGTTTATTAAGTTTCTGTTATTTCTAATAATTTTTAATATACATAAAGGGATGAGATAATGTTCATCATCAAACTTGAAGGCGGACACGGTTACTAGATGGACCGGCAGTTATGTGAGGGTTGTATTTGTTCAAGCGATAAAGGGTGATGGACGGGTATGTCCTCACATAACCACATATCCAAAAGGCCAGGGAGAGAGATCGACCGGAACCTAGCATATAATCATATATCGCCGAAGATTGGACGTTGGATTACGCAAGGGGAGCATCGCGCACAATTTGAATTTTAATTTAAAGGGTGAGCATAGCAACTAAATTTGATACTTCACGTTGCAAAACTTCTATAACATTTATTGGATTTACAATTCTCATTTATAGAAATTTACTACTTTCATTTACAAGAATTTACTATTTTCATTTGCAGAAACTATACATATGTATTACGACTGGTATGCATATTCGTATGAAGACATAATTTACCGTTATTGAGCTATAAATTTCCCCTCTGTTTTAATGTTGTTTTTCTATATACAGCAAATCAATTAATTGCTGTAATTGTGCTATAAAATATAAAAATTTGAATAATAAATGCAAATATCTCGAAAGTTGCTATTATAGTAAATAGGAATATGAAAAAAATGTGATTTATAACAGCAATCTACTATTAATTAATTAACTAAAAAATACTTTCCAGTTTAATTCTTAATACGGAATTTTGAACGTTCTTGACCAAACTTTAGTAAATATTCGACCTATCCCCATGGAGTTGATGATGTTTGCCGGTGCAGAGGTAAGAAATTCCGAAACCTATAATTTGAACCCGACAATTCCGCTCTGTAACTCCGGCAGTAAACACACCAACCCACTGACGTGATAAAGTATTTATTGATTTGTATAATATTATTGTATTTACAAAACATGTACTCCGGTTATTACTTAGTCCAAATTCAAAAAAATAATTGAATAATTTTGAATATTTTAATAATAAATTAGTTAACCATAGGTTCGTGGGTACATATTTTTAACACTTACAGATTTTTCAAGTGTCTTTTCGAGTATCCTTGACAGGGGGCTATTGGTTCTTCAGCATAATTTTTATTATTTATTATTTTAATGCAGTGATTAAAATAATACAACAGAGATATTTTTATGTTTAATAAAATGAAAACATTTAACGTAAAGGTACCATATTATATTGGTGTTTTATTGCTTCCTTGCACGGGTAGCACAAAAACCAAAATAACTCATCTATAGTTTTCCTAAGATTTTCTAATTTCCCTACACGTCTGCACCAGATTTCCCTCGCGATTCCCTTCTAACCTTCTCGGTGGCAGCTTTATAATCGAAAATAAAAATTATATGTTGAAATGATTAACTTTTACCTGTAGGTAATAAAATTCAATAATAATACTTTCATTATGATAATTAAAATAATATTTTATCGCGGTAAAACATTTACGTCGTATCGCAATAGGCACAGATTACCAATCCGCAAAATTATCGCCATGTATATGTATAGGATTATATTATTGATAATTATATACTTAAATTTATTACAAATTATATTAATTTTGTATGTTGTGATATTTTAAAATGCCATATTTTGTCGGTACTTCTTATAATATGTTATTTAGATTACATAAGCTGGTAATACTGGTGACAATGAAATAATTAGCATGAAGTATGGAAAAGCGTGAACCAAAAATTATCGAATAACTCCATGTTCAGAGTAGGATCTTCTTAATTATTATGAGCGATGGGGGGTCTCAAGTAATATTAGTGAGCTTACATGTTTATTTAACTGATATATCAGAATTATTAATACAAAAAGCAAGAAAAGAAGGCGTGGGTGGAAACGAGAAAATAGATATATCTATAGAAAATGACAATGAGGAAGAAGATTAATCTGTTATAGTTGAAGATAGTAGTCTAATCTCTAACGTAATATAAACATACAAACCATCTCTGATCAGTCTAGTGATTTAGTGCTTTCCCACATTGAAACCTTTTAAAAGTCTTTCCTCTTATGGGACAAACGAAGAACTTGATAAGACACAAACGTAGTACACACAGCAGCCTTCGGTTTGATTTCAAAATTTTGAAGTGGGGGTGCTGGAGACATGGACCTGCACGTACATAGACATTGTTTATAGTTTTTACTTTAAAATAATTGGAATTATTCTAACTTCCAGGAATCTTCTGGCGAATTCAATAAACTTCTCAGATCCTAATACATTGCGTTAAGCGCCCAAAAATTAGAATCACAAATTTACACCATTCACGCGTTCCTTCACAGTGGTTATACGCGCAGGTTGTTGAGGCGTCGCTTTTCCAAAATATCACTGGTGGAAGTGATGAGAATGGAGGGTATGTGGCAAAACAATGGACAAATTTGGAGATTATCTTACTGTTTAAGAAAGGCGACAATACAAATATAGAAAATAACCGACCAATAAGCCTGCTATCGCATTTATACAAATTAGTAACAAAAATTGTAACAAACCGAATAACCAATAAATTTGATTTTTGCCAACCTGTCGAGCAAGCCGAATTGCGTAAGAGCTACAGTACAATAGACCATATTCAAACAATACGTAATTAATAGAAAAATTCACTGTGTATAACATCCCACTCTGCCAGGCATTTGTTGATTACCATAAGATGTTTGGTTCTATAGAGACCTGGGGTGTTTTCGAAGCACTAACCTTATAAACTATATATACCAGAATAGAATTACAGTCCATGTAAAAATAAATGAAGATATGTCTTAAATAAATGATAATACATATTTGAGCTACATGCGTTTTGCAGACGACAATAGTACTCATAGGTACGAACGCTGATGAAATGATAAGTATATGCTAAAGGAGTTGAGCGAGGCAACTGAACTTGTTGGTATGACAATAAACCCAAACAATACCAAAGTGAATGTGGAAATATCAGTACATGATATACATAAGATGTATACCTCCTACATCTTATTAAGCTAGAAAACTGGAATCACGTTGGTGGAATAATCAGAAGAATTTGACAGAGCTGGGCCGCTTTTGAAAGGTTGGGATACATTCTAAAAAGCACAGATGTCCCAATAAATTTCAAAGGAAAAGTATATACCGCATCCATCTTACCTGTTACCATACTGGAAACCATGGCGATAATAAATAATACAAATGTGCATCGACTAATAGTCATGCCATGATGATGGAGAAAGCCTTACTTGATATATCGTTGAGGGACAGGATAAGATTAGTAGAAATCCGAGAAAGAACAAAAGTCCCCGACGTAATAGGTAGAATATGCAAATTAAAATAGAATTAGGTATAGGTCACGTGGCAAGGCATGATCCTGCAAGATGGACGTATAAAACTATACACTGGCGCCCGAGAACATAATAATGAAGCGTGGGAAGACCCCCAGGAACGATGGTTAGATGACGTAAAGCGAATAGTGGGACGGAAATGGTTTCAGAAAGCGGCAGACCGGGAAACATGGAGAGAAATGAGTAAGAAGAAGAAGATTACCTGATACGTGGCACGGTAATATCACAAAATAGTACATAATATTGCCGTTCCACGTTGGTAGTAAAAGCAGTACATAGCAGAATTGGGTAATATCAGTTGTAAGTGGCAGTATCGGCAATACCAGGTAATTGGGGCAGTCACTGGCAGTATTACATACTATCAGTAGTAAGTGGCAGTAATAAGCTGATTTTAAAACCAGCATACATTTTTTTCGTTTACCCGAAGGAATTTATCCCTTCTATTAATACTTACTACGTAATACTACCGATAGTACCTAATACCGCTGATATTGCCTAATTCTTCTTGTGATGTTTAATCTGCCACTTACTGCTGATACCTCTTATACTGCTGCTCCGCATAGTGTACACTATACTGCTGCAGTGATTCACCCCCTGACATTGTTCATTTGTTGAACTAAACAGTAAAAGATTCTAAATTGTGAAAAATATAAAAATTTACCAAATAACATTGTAGATGATATATTGTTCCATTACAATGTGTGTAATTAACTGCATGACGAACCATGATAGAAAATGTTTGTTTATTTATTGGTGTTATTATATTTTATATTGTGTGTCCCGTTTACATTATTCATAAAGAGGGTTGTTTAAATATTTCATTTATTTTGGTTATTTTGTAAGTTTTTGTAAATTTTTGAATAATTGTGTATTTCCCTAACGATTCCAGCTAAACGAAAGAAACGAGGTTGTTCATCGAGCCACGGCGACGGACACACGAATGATTTTTTGTCCGTAGTTAGACAAGAGTTTTATATTATATTTGTGATATGAAAGTTTGAATTTGCGTGTATGATGATAATAATAGTGGTTTAATTATTTTGGAAAAAATGCAATTGGAATCTGGATAAACGACATTATGATTAGAAGTTCGCAAAGCGGTGGGATTTTAGAAAATATTTTATTAACATAATTTTGTATTAAAAGGAGCGCAATTTGCTGTTGAACTGCATGGAGTGACATTATTATCTTTCCATGTATTAAAAATCTACATTACATTAAAAATTGAAAAAATTCTTTAAATAACTTTTGAAGATTTGCTTTTATTTTGGAAAAATGAACTTAAAACTTACATTTCTTAAGAATCTCATGCTCACACAGATGCTGTATTCGGGTTTGAGGAGTTTACTAAATTTATTTTTTAAACTTTTATTAGTTAATACGGAATGCAATATTTCAATAATAATTAGTGATTTTGATCATTTTTTAAAAATTCCTCGGTGAAATAAAAATAACATTTTTAGCACCGTTTTCATAAAAGAACTAAATAAAATCGAACTCCATTGTTGTTAAACTAAACAAATGATTCAGAAATATCAGATTTTGAAACATTAAGAAGGTAATTTTCATTTCTGATGAAACCATAACTGACTGGCGCAAAATTAAAAAAATTGTTTTCGTGTCGTATTTAATTTGTATTGTGTTGAATCGTAAAACTTAAAATTCTGTATTCAATATTAACAGCGGTAAGCACGAAATACAATTTTGCGCTGATCAAATATTATAGAATTTGTTAAATTGTTAACTTGAATATTAAAAGTAAGACTTGCATAAGAAATTTTTGATTTTGAAATTGAGAGGAATATTTACGAGGTATAATAATTATATTAATTAAGTATAAAGACTTCATTCTTATTCTCGTGATGATTACATTTACTATCGTGACGCGTTTCGACTTCACACACTCATCTTCGGCCGTTACAGATAAAATTAAATTATTATTGTAATAGAAACAAATTAAAATCTTATATAATTATTAAAAAACTAAAATTATTTTAGTAAATATAATAGTATTTACGATAGTAAATATAATCATTACGAGAAGAATGCACTTTTTATTACTTAGTTAAGAAATTTTTAATACTCAAAATTAGTAATTTATTATAGTAAAACCAATAAAAATATATTTTCTTTCTATAACTCATAAAACAATATTCCAGACCATGATAACAAATTTGTAACGAACATTTTTGTATTAAGAGTCTACTTTCCTTTCTGCTCTAAATTATAGGAGTTATTATTATTAAGAATTTAGAAATATGCAAAACTCAAATATTAAAATTTTATTTTAAAGGTATTTGGGTGAGATTTGTTCCTAATTATTTAAAGGTAGTACTCCAAATATTTGTGTAGCGTATAATTAACTTTAGGTCATTCCATTGTCAAACTGAGTCTTTTAATTGATTCCTTATATTTTTTAGTAGATTCAGATTCTGCATAAAATATAGACACAACTTTTGTTGGTAAATGTTTTATCTTACCTACTAGACCCACCCAGATGCATTGAAACAAAATTAAAATATTTTAATAAACTATTTGTCGTTTGTTTTATTAACTGTTTAATAAAAGGTTCTTATTTTGTTTCAACACATCTTACTCGAAATGTCTAAGTCAAATAAAAAAAAAAAAAATTCTAACAAAAGTTGTTTCTCTTTTTATGCAGAATATGAATTTATTAAAAAATATAAGGTGTCATTCAGAAAACCCAAGTTATCCATGAAATGGCCTGAAAAATGTCAACTAATTGTAAAATGAATTGTTGAACTAGTTTAGTTTGATTTTATTCTTTTTGACTACCTCGCACTCTTCTGAAAGTGAAAACTGCCTTTAAATTAATTTAGTATTTTACAACTACCTGTTTGAGAACTTTCCCAATTTATCCAAGTTTTGCAATAATGCGTCATCATATTGCTGTAAACTTACACCTAACAAAGAAACCACAGAAATTCGGCCATGACTTTTGTAAGTTTAATATTTGAACGCGATGGGGATGGGCCATTGTTTGGATTGGTGTAATAAATCTTCAAAGTTAAAAGGATGTGATGGATCTCTCACAAAAACGATTTTTAGCCGGTTACCTGGAATAGCGTATTTTTTTGGCATGGACGTTTTTGCAAAATATAATTATTTTTATATCGGATTAAGTTAATTATCTTCATGCAAACCGAAATATGATGACCGACTAATAAAGTAAATCATGAAGAACAATATTCAAGTTTTTATAATTACCCACAAAAAATGTGTACTCATACGTGCGTGGTAGGTAAAGAAAAACGTTTATGTTTACCATAGCAATAAAACTCTACCACCGTAATAAAATCTTTTCGCTACCGAATCCACTTGTGTACAAGTAGTGCTATAGATATTAAAAATTACGACCACTAAAACTAATTTTGCGTAATAAAATACATGTTATAGTGGCTTACGATGTAAAACATCACGCCTTCTGTCTTTTAAAAATGTGTCAACAGCAATCAATTTTACGACAGATAGTTATTAATAGTTACGACTATTTTACGATCAGTAAAAGTCAGGGTTTTGTTGATGATCGTTTATGGGTACCGCTTTTAGTACTTTTTGCTTTATGTCCCTTAAAATTTCTTCTATGGCCATATAGATACAAAACTTCATACACATATCGCCACTTTATATTACCAATAAAATGCTTAAGCCCATACTGATTTTCAATCTCTCAGCTTTGATAGAAATAACCGAATTATCTAAAGCACTTAAATATACTATAAATTATTTTAATTATTTTATTTTGCGAGTCCGTCGTTCGCTTCCACATATTTCCACATACTTAGTTTTCCGAAAGAAAAATTTATTTAATATCAAGTTTTAAAAAATGAAAAAAGTTTAAAAAGCGATATACAATAAAAAAAAGTTCAGTTTTGTAAATATTAGCGTTTCTTTCAGTGGAAGCGTAAAGTTTATTTTATTTATGTGAGAATAATAAATGCAGACGATTTGTTTGTCAAGTCGCAAATAAAATCTCAGACTATGAACTGGAAACTGTATGGGGAAATGGTTTATCGTTTTGTTTTCGTTTCTCGTTGCAGTTTGCGCAAGTCGTCGGGCGCCTGGAAAAACTGAGAAAAGCATCATATAATACCCGAGTAACGAATATTTTCCGTAAACGAGCAAGTAAGCTCATTTTGTCAGACAGTTATATGTGTGAGTTAAGGCATTTCTTTTCGTTTTATCCTGCCGCTTATCTTGCCACTAAATTTCTGATTTTAATGGAATTTCGCAGCAGTTCAGAAAGCGGTACCCGCTATGTATACGCGCCAAAAGCTATACTTAAGTTTTATGTTGCCTTTTTAAATTAGGTCTATTGTTATAGACCGTTTAAAGCAATCTTGGGCGTCTGGAGAATATTACGCATTTGCGATGGATTATACTTTAAATGAGCTGAGGGGAAAATTTAATATTAGTTTTTCCAAGACTAACGATCACCATAAATTTTCTTCTTTAAATTCAAAAAACAAACTCTTCCACTTCTCTCCACGTCTTAGTTACCTACGGCTCTCACCGTTTATTTACCTGTTACTAATCAATATAGGAAAAAAATTCGAAAAAATATTGTACGACATGACAGCTTTACGAAATGAACATGTTCGGAAAAGATAATGGGCGCATATATTTTATAAGGAATGAAGTTATCCCCCACTTTATTAGAAAACCTGCAGCATACAACACTAAATAAGACGGCGAAATAAAAGAGAAGTTTCGAAATGATGGACGGTAGTTTCAAGGTTGGAATTTTTGTTTGTCGACCCTCCTTAAATGACGAATGACCTAGTCGGACATGCTAACAAAGCTCGAGATGAAGATATCTAACAACTAAAATTATACACCGTAAGTCAAGAGGAGGTCCTTAGTTTTGTTTACAAAAAACTGGTTTGATAGATTAACGTTTCTATTAACAATTTTTTAAAAGGTATTTTCTATACATCCATGGGAATAAAATATTCTGACCTGGTTTTATTAAAACGCTTGATACAATTCCGTCTGTTATAACTTCCACCGAGGTACAACGCCATTTTTAAGAAACTTTTTTTATGCTAAATTACGCGTGTTACTTTTTGTTGGTAGGGTTTTCCTTACAATAATCCAAAAGGAATAATGTAAAACCACTCTCAATGCTCAATGGTATTCTCACGCGAATCATTATTTAAATTATTCTTTGGATACACCATTATAATGTACCCATATTGTAAAGATGAACGACTTATTTATTACGCATTCGTAAGTTATTTTACGTCTTCTTCTGTTAAGTGGTTAAATTGTATCGTATGAATCACGCGGAAGGGAATATAACCGTAACCATGACAAATTTTATAGGTACTTGATATGTACCTAACATTCTATTACATTCTCTATTAATGCGGTTAAGATAAAAATGTAGTTATAAATATTTTACGATTGTCAGTAAGAATAAATTAAAATAAAACTTGTGTACTTATTTACGTTTTTGTTTGTAGGAAAAATGAAGGTGGTGAAGATGTGAGATAGCTGGTATAAAAATAAAAGTACTAAGAAAACCGAAGCTGTAGAGATAGCTCGTTGTAGAAGCGACCATACGTCACTGTCCGAAAAGTCGTTAAGAAAACAGGAACAATATCTCGAGCCAGAGCGATGCATCGCCAGGGATTCCGTGGTAATGGGAATTCTGGAAATAAGAAGAATGCGTATCTAGGTCCTAAAGTATCCGCGGCCACATCCTGCAACTCGCGGATTGGAGGAAAGTTTCCTGTTACCAAGGCAACAAGGAGGAACACGCGGAATCCTTCAGCTGCACCAAACTGATTCATTGCCACCTTGAGATGTTTTAATGTTACTTTTATTTAAATTAATGATTTCAAGTAGTTGCCCTATCTTAGTAGATAATCCAATTGATTTTTTAAAAGCGGCAGCCGTTTGAATACAAAATTATATTTTGTTAACAAGTTTATGCCTTATTTATATGCCTTTTAATTGTCTCTTTTCAAACTTTTCGTACAATTCAAATTAACACAAAGGAATTACGTATTTTGGCTGCTTTTTGAATAAATTTCTAATAAATCAAAATCAAACAAAAGCACTTACATCAGGGTCCTTGAATATTTCCAGCATCAAAATTCAATTGTAATAAGGAAGATGGACGTTTCTATTGTTTCATTAACTTTTTATATCACAAAATCCACTGCGATTACGATTAAAATGCCCACAAAAAATGAGTTTGAAAACGACCAAAGAAACAAAATTTCCATTTCAATATTCATATTTTTATATCAGTAAATCAGTGATTGCTCTTATATAATTAAAAAACCTATTGAATAACAGCATTAATTAGGTTTAAAAAATTTCGACAATTGGACTTGGCGTTGATTTAATTTTTGCATTATATTGGTGTTTCAAACATTCACAATAATGCAAATAATAATAAAATGCTAATATAAATTATAATAATATCGAAATGTATGTTTATCCGGCGGAAATTTGAGCCAACCAGCCACTGTTAAAAATGAAAATTTGATCTAACGAATGGCCCGACTAAATAATGAATTACAGCGGTAGTAAATTATAATTACATTAATTTATTACGGTAAATGCTTTTAATAATTATTATTGTTGTTACTACTGGTTGTAGGCATTAAATACCATTACAGTCATATTTCGAACGGACTAATTTAAATCATCAAAATACATAATAGTAATGATTAATTTTCACCGCAGCTCAATAACCAATATTAGAAGTCCACAGTAGTGGCTTGGTGTGATCACTGGCTGAGTTACAGGCGGGTAGTTTTTGGATTTTAAATAAAGGGTGCCATAATAGGCTCGATTAAGATGTATTTCACATTTTTCGAAATGAAATAAATGAGACATAAAATTTGTAAATTAAAGGAATGTAAAAATAAAAAACTGCAATGTTGAAAATATTAGTTTAAATAATAATTTGTTTGTTTGTTAGAAAAATGTTAGTTTATAAATTGTTTTCAATTTTTTAATGTGATTTATAGCATTTTTTAATTTGTAATTTAAAAAATTGTTAAGCCAATTTTATTTTAAATTTTAAACATTTATGATTGGGTTTTTACTTTTTTATACAAATAATGTTGAAATTGAATGTTCAGCCGGCGGATTGAAAATATTATAATAATTATTTTTTAACTATTAAGATACTTAGATTTACTTAAGTAGATATATTGGGTAACATACAGGTATACTTAAGCTCAAAATCTCATTAAAGAAAATTATCGAGTAATTTCCTTCTCTTATGAAAGAATTTGAGTGGATAAATCAATAAGCACAAGTTGAAAGAACCGTAATAATCACGAATGTGCAGTTCATTCTCATATTTTCTACTTTCATGAAGTAAATAGAATCAATAATTAACGATAAAATTTTAAAACTTCTACAATTTTTAAAGCAAAGCTGCTTACTTTTAAGATTACTTCGAAGTAGAACTTCAGCTAGCAATTTTCAAATTTAGAACACAAAATATGTATCTACTTAGTCAAAATGATTTAAATTTTAAATAGTGCGCTATAGTTAAAAGTTTTAATGAAATTTTTTAACTTGCTCATATTTCCATGCTGGATATCGGTGTGTACCTTTCTATTCACCTGTTAATTATTATTAATTATTGTTTAATATAGAATTAAGTATTCTGTTATATTGTATATAGAAAAAGTGCAATACTTCATTAATATGTATTAGTATTCATTAGAAATACGTAAATAAAAAAAAAAAAATTCTGGACCTCTGTCTAACATGTATTATAGGGTAGGCAACCTCGTTAACGTTGTTAAATATTAATAATTTTTTTTGTATTTTATAATACCAGCTATATTTCTAAAATATTTTCAAATTTTGTAATTAAATAATGTTAAATTTATTATTAGTAAAATTTAATATTAGCAATATTTATATTACGGTTTGCACAAACAAGGGGGTAGGGGGCATCACTTGAGTAAATTAAGGGTAAAACTAAACCTGTAGGTTATGCAATAACTGTGAAAACATTTAAATATCTGATTTGAGGGACGGGAGTTAATGCAATGGTCTGCCAAGACAAATTTTGCACTTCAAATACTTACCTGTAGCCAAATTCAAATAATGCTAAAATAAATAGATGCTAAATGAATTTCAAATTAACCAAAATTTTTCTTAAAGTCAAACTTTTACATTTCCATTAGACTCGAAGATTGGTTTAATAAAAACCACAGCATAAGTAAATTTTAGTTAAGTATATAAATATTATTCTTCATTTACTCCTTTCTTCATTACAGCAGTTTCTGTAAATAAACTAATAAACGAGTTTCACTTGCTTAAATCAGTATATTCAAGGAGTACATTGAGGATCACCCGAGAATACTGTTGTGAAGTCGAGTGCTGAGCAATAAGCAAATATGCATAATCTAATTTGTAATATAATTATCTATAATAAATGAACACTATAAGAAAAATAAGCTACTTATTAAATTTATCTTACAATTGAATTAGGAGCGGATTCGCAATTCTCCCCAGTTGGTAAGTATTTACCAGTTATGCTGCCTTAAGGCCGCACAAGCTGAGAAAGCTAGTTAAATGGAAAGTGCACCGTATATCCTTAAGAACTGACAGTGATACTGTATAAATTTTATATACAGTAGAGAGTCGATAATCCGAACGTCAGAAGTCCGGACCGTCGATAATCCGGATTCAATCCCGGTGGAATTTTTTTTTTACATAGTATGCATAAAACTTTTATTAAAATACTACATTATAAGTTCATATTAATTAATAGTTTTATTTATCTGCTTCAATTATAATTATTTATATAAATAATTATTTAACCCCTAAGTGAATTATTAACGGTTTTAGCAAGCTTTCTTTTTGTTATGAACTCAAACGACCATTTTTTGATTCATTTTGAAAATCCGGACATTTTGTTAATCCGGATAAGGTACGGTCACAATTGATCCGAATTATCGACGCTAGAGCGTCAAATTACAGTAGACTGTAATTTATTTAAACAGGAAATAAGCTCGATATTAGATCGAGAAAACAAATCATTATAATATATCGCAACAAATTAGATTAGTAATGTATCTCTCGTTTGACCATCCTTGAAAAGTGTTCATTACATGAATTCTGATAAAATAGTATATTTACCTCTACTTGAAAAATTTTTCGTTACTGAACTTTACAGTTCTGAAAAACGAAGGTAATCTCCAATAAGAAAACTGGACTTAAAACTGAATTCTTATAAAATACAGTTAGTGCAAGAGTTTAAGCCAAATGATTTAATTTTGAGAAAATCATTCGTCAAAACAATGTTTGAGCAATTCAACAACATCAATAACATTTTCTTCACGGATGAAACCTATTTTCACTTACATGGACTGATTTTTTTATGGCTTTATCTTAAAAGTCAAGTTTACGTAATTAAACCAGCGACGATACTCCAATTAGAAGAGAACATCGGTCAAGAAATGGTCAACATACCCCAAGCACTGAGTCGAAAAGTTTTCGAAAATATAAGAGTCAGATTGGTGGAATGCCAGCGGCAAGATGATGGCCATTTGAACGATATTATTTTTAAGAAATGATTTTCCAATATATTTTTGTCCTTACGCATTTATTTAAATACAATATTATGTATTTTTATTTTTATGGTTATTTCAAAAGTGCAAAAAGCGATGGCCCACCCTGTATATAAAACTCAAAGTTTGTATGTCTTTCCCACCATTTTCTTCCTAAGGGAATATGTACGATCAAAATGAAATTTTAACTGAGTAGTCTGCCAAGAATTCTACGGTTGAAGTCGCTATTCCTAGCTCTCTACGTCAATTTATTTTTGCTCAATCGGGGAAACTTCATTTCGACTTTTTGATTTGTTAAGGAAATTTAAAAAAAATTATTTTAAACGGATTGCTTTGGACGACTTTAAGGAACTTGAAAGTTGAACCACGATAAAATCAATGCTTTATTTAGAAAAAATAGTGAATAACTATATAATTGAAAATGTTATCCATCGGTAGCCCCTATCTTCTCCGATTTTTCTGGAAACATGCGAATACCATGTCGAAAGAACAACTCATCTTTTGAAGTTATTCACGAATGGACCCATTTTTTTGCAACTTCCAAGGAATGGAAGTACTGAGCATCCAGGCCATGAGTCATCGGACGGAGCAATGCCTGATGAATACGGCGAGTGGGAAAAAAAATCACATTTGAGAGTCTCCAAGTGGGTTCAGACCGGTTTTGCAACATATGGCCGAGCGTTGTCATGCTGCAAAATTACTTTTTTATGTCTCTCCTCGAATTGCAGCCGTTATTGCTTCCCGCGATGGCTTCGTTGGGTTTAAGAAACTTATGATAATCCACACCTAGTTGATCCCACCAAATACAGAGAATGAGCTTGGAACTATGAATATTTGACTTTACCGATACTGATGATGATTTTTTACGCTTTGGGTTATTGTAGTGTATCCACTTTTCGTCAGCAGTTACAATACGATGAAAAAAACCTTTCCTATTCCGCCGTTGGAGCAACTTCTCACATGTCAAAAAACGCCGTTCAACATCTCTGGGCTTCAATTCATACGGCATCCAATTTCCCAGGTTCTAAATCATTTCTAATGCTTTCAAACGTTTGGCAACTGTTGTGTGATCAACTCCTAATGATTCTGCAAGTTCATCTTGGGTCTCACATGCGGGTCTTCATTGAATAATGCTTCCAATTTTTCGTCTTCAAACTTTGTCTTTAAAGCATCTAAACCAATCTCTGCATGTTGTTTCCGACAGAGCATCGTCACTGCAAGTCTGCACAAGAATTCTACGTGCCTCAAATTCACATCTTTGACCCTATGCAAAAATATGCTGTTTACGTTTTAGCAGAAAAATATATACCTACAGTTCAAGCCTAATAATAGAGTTTCATGATCAAATTGGAGTTAGTACTATCCGATGCGAAGCAGGTTGGGCAAAACCATCTGTTTGTAAAGAACTTATTTAAATTCCAAATAATATTGCAATTCTCTCTAAAATGATCCAAAACACCAATGGAATACATTTTATTCCTGCATTCTTAAGGAGTTGCTTGTCAAATGTCAAGAATATGGTTATAAGTATCAATTCATCTGGTCGTAACAGATATCTGTGGCAAACGTAGTTAAGACTTATTAAATTCATTTTTCATAGCCATTGAAGCATTTATTTGAAAAAGATTTTATTGGAATTTTGTAGCTATTTTGGTATTAGAATAATACCATTAAAAATTTCTAAGGTTTGCACTCTGTTGATCTTAAAACCTTAAATTTTCCCGCCTGCGGCGCTCGTGTCGGCTTCGCCGCTATCCACTCCTTTAGGGCCCCTGCTCCAGAGTGTCTTATTCTGCCACTGCACCTTACGAATATTATGATTTTAGTTTCAACCCACGGCAATTTGTGAAGTTGTTTAGTTTTGTTTTGTTTTGAAACACATATTTTATTAAATTTTATTTCATTTTCATTTTCTATCAAATCCTGATAAAATAAACCAAAAATTGGACTTTCGATGCTATTTGTTGCACTCGAACATTAGGGGCCCGAAAATTTGGTAGCGCCTAGGGCCCAACTCAGAAATAGGCCCTGTAAAACGACGTATTCGGATGCGTAGAGTTGGAAAAACATGGTTGCGTCTGGCGGAAACGCCAAAATCCGACTGAAATCGCGGAATTAACAAGAGCCGCCGAAAATTACTTTTGCTAACTTTAACGACAAATAAAATTGGTCTCTTCTAGCTTCTTATTGCCATCGCTTATAATTGACGCCTATAGGTACATATTTAAAAAAGGAAGTACATAATGTAAGATAATTTATTATTAATTATTCATTCATTTCTTAATAAGAACTTACAAAAGTTACAAAATCACATTCTATAAACATTTGAAATACAATGAATCGATTTAGAACATGTTGTACCGATTTGTAAAACATCACTCGATTACTAAACACCTTTTGTTCTTAATGATATGTAATTTTTATACCAAATAGTCGCTAATACGTAATCGGTAATCGGCACATTTATTAGCAATCGATGCTGCTGTATTCACACTTCCTACAATTTTCTTACAGTAAGTCAAAAGTGAATATTTTTAATGTAGAAGTTAAATCTGGCAGGCCGTATACTTGAAACAATTTTTTTTAATTTTACAGCTTACAGTGATTAATAATGACTTTGTGAACATTTTCAAAAAGGCATTTGCAAAAAGGCAAAATGTTTTTTTATATACTCGTATTAAAATCTTTAGTATAAAAATTTAGTAACAAATCAACTATAAAATCAAATTAGAGAAGAAAAGGCTAATAAGCAATATAGAGAATCTACAAAACCTACTCAGTTCAAAAGAGTTCTATCTCAAAAAAATCGCGATTATTTTGATTATAATTTATATGTTTAATAAAATACCTAATTTATACCAGAATAATTTTAAAAGAGTTTTCAATGTATTATACTTCAGATCAAAATCGCACTCTCTAAAATGTGTAAAGTAACTGTTTTGTATCTCCAAGTAAGAAATAAGATATTATAAAGAAGTACAAAATTCCCTTTTAATGATTGGAGCAGTCTTGTTATGTATAACTTGCGTAATAATATAAATATTTCCAATTATTTGTTTCGTGATTTGGATAATCAGCAAGTAATAACAATTCGCCAAATCTTGCGGGTTTACCTAAATGTAAAAATGGTTTAGCCGTAATTTATTAGATACTTATTTATTAAAATCTATTATTCAAATTTTTGAAACCAAAACCACAGAAATATTTGCATCCATCAGTATCGCTAGGTAGTATTTCAAAATTTAATGTAGGTAAACATTACAAAAAATGTAAATTGGGTTAGGTTCGATAATCAAATTTCAATAAATTTATTCATACCTCAATAAAATTACTTATATGCTATTCAAAATGGGGATCTTGACAGCGGTCCGAAATTTAAATTTGTAACTTGCCGACTAAGTTGGTTGTTAGAATCTCATTATTTTTACTAATAAATAAGTAAGATATGTCAAGGCGGGGCTGGAAACAACTAAAAAACCTACATTATGTGTTCTTTGAGAAATCCTAATAATAAGTTGAATTTTTAACTGCTTTTCAACTTTTAATTATCTACCCACCTAAAAACTGGATGAGGTATGTAAAAATAAAATTATTTTGGGGTAAAACAAAACTTAACTAGAATTTATGTCATTTAAGGAATTTAAGATTGTTAAGACGAAGGAACCATGTAATTATAGAACATTTGGCTAGCGTAAATATCACACAAATCCTACTTCAAAATTTATTAATGCTTTTTATATAGTAAGAATAATTAACTTTTTTATTCAAAGAAATTGCTTTTACTTTTTAAATTTAGCAAGCACGTTTCCTATGCTTTCACAATAAAATCAATCAGTATTTCAGGGTGTACAAACTATTGCCATCTATTAGAAGCAGATCAAATTATATGTGAAGAAATAGAAACTCGCTTTTGTGATAAACCTTAATTATACTAACTAAATTTATATGCAATCTTAGAGAAACATTCAGTAGTCGAAGTGTGAAGATAAAATTTATAAAAAATCGTAATAAAATTGTCGGAATCGAAAAATTATTCAAATTTAAAATTTCTTATCTTGTAGTACAATTTTATTGGCTTTTTCTTTTATTGTATTATTGTATTATTCCGCATCATATTACACCACATGAAAGTACATTACATTTTATGAGTACTAGACAGAAGTATACAATAATAAGAGGTACATGTTATATCTATACAGAGTGTAATTTGTTTGCAGGTCACAAAATGTGCATTATTTAATTTATCTAAAAACAAGAAAGTATCAGAACGATGTAAGCCAGCTACATGATACCTTAAATCGTTGTTACTTAGACTGCATAATATTATTTACTACTAATTGAAATTACATTATAAAAATATATTTATGACAGGAAATAGCACGCTAACCGGTTCCAGGATTTTAAAAATTTTCTAACGACATTATAGTAGAAAAAGGCGTAAATTACAAATGTAAACATAAAATTTTATGGATCTTCCAAAATGTTAAAATTAGGGTTTTCTATTATTGTAGTACTCAAACGTCATGGATCCGAGATTTGCCGGAGTTGCGTTTGTCAAAACCGATTTTCCGCACCCTTCCCAACCCCCTTCACTAAAAATTGAGCTAAACGATGATTCTCATTGCACACTCAAAACACATCGGTGGAAGATGTACATAACTATAATTTTTTCAAACATTATTTTTTTCCAAAGGTATTCCGATAAATTTTTATATTAAATCAGTTAAGAGCTAAGAAACGGGAAATATAGTAAGTTTTGTGATCAGTGCTAAACGACTGCTTTGCCATGAACTCTGGAGTTTAGTAGTAAATTGTCTGGACCAGCAGTATTTTCCATTGTTTCCGAAAAACAACCGGTTTTTGGGAACTTTGACCTTGAATAAATTTCTATGTCATGGTGATTTCGTTCTCGATTTTTAATATTTTCTTTAAAACTCCAAAATAACCCTAAATGAAATTATTAGACGCTCTCTTCGTATTGCAAACATTTGTAGCATCCTAGAATCCGTAGGAATTTCATGGATTATGGTAAGAGACGAGGTGGGGTAACCTTGGTTCCATGGCGGCAAGGGAGAGCTTTGGAGTGGGACGCGACGTGCGTGCATATCTTGGCCCCTAGTCACTTGGGAATTTCGAGTCAAATTTCCAGCTCGGCAGCGATGAAAGCGGAAAGTCTATAAATCAACAAAAAATCATTATGATTTCTCAGCTTGCGCGGTAGAGATCCTGGGTCCTGAAGTATCGAGTTCACATGTCCTGAGAAGGTTTTTGTCCTTCGTCCGACCTTCAGGTCCATTGATGGCATAGCGGATATCACCAACGCTGCTTCTCTGGACACAGTCCTATGGGCGCACTCCTTCCGAAGCGCTGCACGTTTTTGTACTCTTAGCAGTCTTTCCACATGCAGATCAAAGCTCTCAGCTTTGACCGTTGTCTCCTGAATGTGCTCCGCGAAGTTTAGTTGTTTGTCTAACTTCACGCCGAACATAGTGATGTATTCTCTAAGTCGGATACTGATACCATCCTCCTGTCCGATACCAGTACTGCCCCCGACTTGGCCAGGATCAGAGCCAGACCTCTCTCTCTGACCCAGTGGAGAATAGTGGCTATAACCTCGTTGGTTTTAGCTTCCACTATCCTTATGTCTCTGTCGCAGACGATCAAAATAAGTTCGTCTGCAAATCACACTAGAGTCACTCCTTCTGGAAGCTCTAGCCTGAGAATTCCATAAAAAGCTTTTTTGTTTTGGCAACTGAATTAGAAGCAAAGAAGCACCGGGAGAAGGGGAACCCACAGTACCTATACTTCAATATAATTTGTTCGTGAAGTTCTACAGTTATTGACTGTAAAAATTCAATTTACCCTGAACAAAGCTTAAGCAGCTATTATAAAACTATCTGAATTAATCCGGGGGGTCTGGGGGGCATGGAATGCCCTCCAGTGCACCCTTTGTCAGTTACCTCGTCCAATTTATTGACTCTTAAAGACACAAACGTGTCTGAGACGTAAATCTTTCTAAGGTAAAAGGTGTACTGGAGGCACCCCAGACCCCTCCGGTTTGCCACTTACGTTATACCACCTAAAAATCTACACTTTAATGCTGGGTTTCACAAAAAAGGTTTAAAATTCAATCTAGGATTATAATATTCAAACAATATAACAACAATGCATTTTAATTGTTGTAACTATGGTTATAATTTTAATCGTAGTTTAAATTTTAAGATACCTTTATGGAACCCACCATAAAACCTAAAACGAAGCAGCAAATCCAGGCATCTGGAGAGATATTTAGTTATTTATGGGAGGGTTACACTTACTTCCTCCAGTTGCTTGCACAATAAAATCAGAAGCATTTTTTCATCAGAAATTCAGGTGAAATTTAGAAATCAGTTCTTTGAGTAAAAAAAAAAGAATTAAATGAACTTAAATTTTGCAAAACAGGATCCTTTTTAATAATGCAGAACATGCGCCCATTTTTTAATGGGGTGCCCGTAATTAAGGGTTCAATTAATTGAAACGTTCTAAAGCTTAGTGTAAAACCTTATTAATTCTCAGTGCAGCAGAATTTTGCTTATGGTATTATAAAACTGGCTCTATAAGACATAAAACGTAACTATAAATCCGGCGTTCTGTAAACTAACGAATTATTTAGCTTCTAGACCCCCCCCCCCCCCCCCCGGTTCCATCCGTATCAAATAGAAACATACACGAAACATCGAAAACTTAGAGAAAACTTTGGAAAGCAATATTCTAGTAATTCTAGTAATCATTAGGAACAGAAAAACAAAAAACTGAATTTTGAAACTTTGCTAGGCTATTTGCTTCTCCAAATTTTCCAGTCCAATTTTTTAAGGAGTCGGAGAATTCGGAGGCCAAAGCCTCTAAATGTTTTTCACTGAAAATGTTAAATTACCGGTGTCCGAACGAAAGATATTTATTGTCATGGGTCTCAGTTTTTCCAGGATCCTGACGACTTTGCTTACAGTATCGCTTTAGTTAGGCTTTAATCGAAGTGTCGGGGCACAGACGCGCAAAGAGTTTCTTAATCCAAAAGATCAGTTTGTGCATTCAACGAAGAAATTCCGCACCGGTGCTTAGGGTCGATGCCCACAGGGGCATATGCATGGACGAATTTTGCCACCTTACTGGATAATTTTGATCTTCATATTGTAACTTATTAATTTTGTTATTATTATTGTTATTAATTTGTCATTTATTGTAAATAACAAAAATCATTGTAAGTAATTAATAAACTTTTCATTTCACTAAAATTTAGTTTCGAAATTTCATTTTCTTAAACGAAGTGTAATTTTGTCAAGGAATTTTACAACAACTTTGAGGTAATTTTACTCGAAATTTTTTTACAGTGATCTGGACAGAATTTCAGCCTATGGCGAAAACAATGAGATATTAAGGTAAACGAGGCAAAATCGGTTTAAATGACTTTCCTAATCGCTAAAGAAAAATCACCGACCATTTTCCTACACAAAAGCCAATTAACAAAAGAATAGAAATCCCAGAGTGATCCCACTCTTTGCTTCTTGAATTTGAATAAGTTTAAGGACTACAGTTATTACAAGATGGATAAATCTTATTCTTCTTCTACTTTCAGGCTAGGACTAATAATTGACTAAATGCGTGGGATTATTAATTTCATACAGAATCAGATTCCATCACTTTTAGTTTATTCTGAACTGAATTTGGTGTTCCTTTTTCAGCTGCCCAATGTACACAGTGCCAGCCGTTTTAGATAAGGTTTGCTGCAAAAAATTTTCTTTGCATAATATCTTAAAATTACATTTGTATTCTAGCACATCTGTTTTTGGGAGTATAAGTGAAGGATAATACTCACAATTTTGAATATTTTGAATTTTGATATATTCAAAATTTAACAAAATCTGCTACCTCAGATGGACTTGGCCTTGACATACAATAGACAAAATGTGCCGATCAGACAAGCAGGTGGCGCTAAAATTTATTGTTCATGTTGAATGCGAACCGTGCAGAGATTTAGAGATTCGAACTCCCGTCTCCAAAAACTAGAGTACTTAATTCGCTGTACTGCCTCCTTTCCAGATGCACCTAGCTTACCCTAACCTGTTCTTGGCTTATAGGCCACCAGATCTGAAACTCACATCTTCTTCATCGGTCTGAATTTAACATCTGTTTGCTGTCTTTGACTTTAGGATTCCCTTTTGGATCTACAAGTCTTATACGTATATATCCGGCTAAATCGATGAGATCGGATTAGATATCTCACTTCACTGTTTCACTTCAGTTTAGATTCTTTCAACCGGCCAGACCAAGCATTGTGTTTTCAGAGGTGAAACCCTTGACTTAAAGATAAATAATAGTGTACTTCAGAGAATGAGAAATTTCATTGTGTAACTCCACGACCGGTCATGCGCCGAGGCTATGTGAACTAAACCAACATTGTTTTTAATTTTTGCTAAATCTACTCATTTTGATTATGAATTCGAAACTGTTAATCAATCCCTTTGTGTTGGTTTCTGGCCATAATTTTATCGAGAATTTGATAGCTATTTCTTAGCGAAATATTTTTGTAAAATAATTTTCTTTGTCTTTGATTAGCATGGTAAATAGTTTAATACGGTAATAATAATACTGTAACCATGTAAATTATGCTATTCGCTAATGTTCTAAGCTTTTCATTAATATCCAAACATTTAATCCAAACAAAAAGCTTGTTAATTATGCAACGTCTTAGAAGAAGTTTTAGTAGCACTTAAAAAGAATTTCCAATTCCTGTAAGTGTCTGCATAATTTTGCGGCTGATATAAAGACGTCATAAAACGGAAAGCTATTCATTGATTGAAAAAGAAATGCAAGCAACTTTACAAATAATACATTTAACTTCTTTTCTATATTAAGCTAATACACAAAAAATTTCGAAAGTTAAGGGTTGCTGCACAAAAGGGTTCAGTTCCGATCCACTAGATAAAAAAAAATAGAACTATTTGACGGTAGGTACTTAGGTCGTAAAATTTTCTACAATAAGAAAGAAAGTTTTTATTGGTTTTTTTTATAATCCTTTACAGTTATTATTGGTCGCATAAACACAAAATTTTCAAGTCACTTAGTTTTGGGGGAGATTTCAACTCGATCGCATAGTTTGTCGTAAAAATTTGCATCTGTACGTTTCGTTTATGTTTTTTGTGTAAAAGTGATAGGTAATTCGAAGATGTAAACTTTTTATATTGTGTAAACTGCGTAATTTTTGAAAATAATACTTTTTGGAAGTTAGGAAAGTGTGAAAATTGGATAACTCATTTTCTAGCCAAACTGCCAATTTTGTGTAGAACAGATAACCAGGTAAAGTATTTTTTATTCAAATAAACACGATTGAATATTAATATTTAAAGAATTGATGGTAGGGACATCTTGAGGTTGTAAATCATAACTTACGGATTAAATAGTTAAGTTGTCTGCACATGTTCCGCTACCTCTATCGGTTATAGTTGCAAGTATAGAGCGCATCAGGTTAGGCTCCCGTGAAATAGAGGGCCGAGGTTTTGTAAATTTAAAAAATGTAAAAATATAATTTGTATTATTTGAAAGAGACGAAGGCGAGAGTGATTTTTGTTAGATATTTAAAATTTTTACGATTCAGGTGTCTTACAAATAAAGTGTATCATAAAACAAAACGGATATAAAATGTGGCGTTTATATGACTTTAAAATTATTTTAACGATCACTTTAATCTGATCTTTATGATTACTGTTATCACATAAAGTGTTGTTGATAATAGTGGGCGCGTGCCTAGTGAAGATCGTATTTTATTCTGCTTTCGGACACACTTTTACAGTTTTAAATGCACTAAAAGTCGCTTTAACGCTATTTTTATTACGACTACCTATACCCTCGGTTCTTTCAAAGATTTTACGATCACCTCTAAAAAATGTCGTGGTAAAAGAAACAATACCGTTCCTGAAGATTTATTTCGTTACCGGGCGTTTAAATAAAAAATCCTAACCCTATTTTTTCATTCATTTGTTTTTCACACTAAAGATTTTTATGTTGAATTAATTTTATTTGGCAAAATAAAATTACTTGAACAGGTAAAAAGGCGCTAAAAACTTAAAATATGGTTCGCTATTACTTCCATCCCATTTTAACCCGGTGAACGAGAGACACAATATCGATCGACAAGCGTCGGAACTCGTTCCATACAAATGCGAGGCAAACAATTTCTGCAACTATCACAGACAACAAATTGACTCTTTCGGTCATCATAATGTGTGGAAAGTTGGGTTAAATTTGTTGCACGTACGTCGTAAACACTTCCCAACCAATAGTGATGTCGTAATGGCTTCCATGGGTTTCGTTATTTTCCCGCCAGATAGCAGTTAAATAGCACATCGTAAATTTTACTTATTTCCCGCCCATTGCTTCCAAACGGGCGTTACCCAACCTTGTGACGTAACACGATCTGCCCCTTCGGTATTATCAAATAGTTTGACTTTTTATTTTACTATCAGATCATAGTCTTCGTATACTAAGTTAAGGACGTTGTTTAAACACAAAACACGGCACGATCGTCATTTGTTTTATTGTAACAATTGTTATCATCAGCGCTATTCGATGCAATACTAAACTAAAGCCAAAGAGCGTAGGTAATCGATAAATCAAATTTAACCGCTACTATTCCACCTCTAAAAATGCAGTAAATTTCAAAAAAGTTCGAAATACTTAGCAGGATATTAAAAAAATTTTGCCATAAATTCCTACATACAACTCTGTGTTGCACTTAAAATCTCTGTTGGCAAAGAAACATTTTTATATCCTAAATGATTTACGAGACCACAAAGTTATTAAATTTATTTTTATATTCTTCCCATGTGTGTGTATTGTAAACATCGGTTCGTTACAAGTAATAAATTTTCTTACTACTTACCTACCTACTGCAATTTTATGGTACACATCTAAAAACTACTGTCCATTATCATGCTAATTTCATTAGGAATTTTAATAAAATACAAAATATCATCCGGGTGTCGATAAGGAAGTATTAATATTAAGAAAGAAAAGATTGGTGTTCCTATTATAATGGTGGCCTGGCTATTGTAATTACGGTTGCCCATTGAGTTTTGATTCTATAAACGGCTATTCCAATACCCGAAATTGAACAAAATTATGTGAGAGGTTGTTTCTACCTCTTCGCCACGTTTTCTATAAACCTATTGGATTTTCAAGTGTTTTACCGTGTCTTGTTAAAAGTTCTGTCAACTTAACCCGGTTCTGCTTTAAACCGAAATTGATTTTGGATGGATGGCCTGCCTTGGCTGGGCAGGCTATTGATTTGGATGCATTAATGCGTTTAAATAATGCTTCTTCAGGCCAATATGGTTGATGTGTTACAACCCTTCTTATTATCTTAGATGCCTTCATGTCTCTACAAAACAAGTTTAACCGGACAATCCCAAACAAGTTTCAATAGTATAATCCGATATAGATCAACGGACTTTAGTGCGGTTGACAGCGAGAATGTGAATTCGAAATCTTCTTCAGTCTCCAGAAGGACGTATTCAAAAGTTGTTCGAACTTGGTCGCTTCTTGCTCCAGTTTTGCCACGATTTGTTTAGGTCGAAGAGTTTAAAATTTAATTTTTTTTTAGTTTTAACAGGAGATAATTTTAAATATTGGAATTTTTTTACTATAAGAAAATAAATATCAAGATAAACAGACGGGCAGACATTTAAATATATGAATTTAAATAAAAAGAAAATAATTTACATCGGTTGGCTTAACTTCAAGAATGATAATACCTTAAGGGTTCTTAAATTAGAAGTCATTATAATAATTTGATGGAATCCATCGCTTCCCTTAATTGTTTGTTTGAATATTTTATAGATTAACTATTATTATTATTTAAAATTTATTAATCTTTTCAATATACAAGGAAACATTAATAATTAAAATAGCAGATTTATTTCCAGTCTTCTACATTTTGTAAAAACGAAAGTTACCTTTTATCTACAATAATATAAAAGGGAACATATTAAACAATCCCCGTGAAGCAATATCAAGATAAAAATTTAGTTAGCTGGAAGAGCCTCTTTTCATATAGAAAGCACATCTCATTGTTTCTGCAGGCTAGCTGGATTATGATTAAAATTGGATATTATTTTTTGTTATAAAATTACACGCCATCAGTTTCAATAAGAACTTTTTGTCTTGGAAAAATTGCTTTTATAAAAATAAAAACAAAATTGAGATTTATTATCTGTGGAATTACTTTCTTACCTTTAGGATTATTAATTTTTTTACATTTCAGTTTGGGAATTTTTAAAATTTTTATATTTTACTATAAGCTTTTATTATTGCTTACAAATTACCAGATTAGGCTTGCAATAGAGATAAAAAAATTAACATTTAAAATTAAAAATTGAATCAAAAAAGAAGATATAATTAAAAAGATAAGAGGGGGTTTCCAAATTAAACATCAAAATCAGAAACAACTTGGCTGCACAAAAATTCGATTATTGATACTTGACATGTTCAGATTTTTCGTAGTTCAACTTATTTAGAAGTAATTAATTGTCACGCGACAATTTTGAGGTTTACGCCTTTATTTGAGCTAGGGCACTAGAGCTACTCTGCGCTCCGCTCCGTTCCGAGAGCTTCGGAACTTCGGAATAATTCCATAATTATAATATTTTGATGGTTTCAGATGCACTAAAAGCCTCTTCCCAAGAGATTTTTATTATTAATCCTTTTGGACGCTGACCGTTTCGGAACTACTGACCAGAGGTGGAGTCTACATTATGTCCTTCTGAGTTTCCCCAAGAAAAACAAGAGGTTTATAACCTTTTTTTTTAACAAGTGGAAACCACACTTTGGTTGCTCTTAACTCCTAACTTTGGAGTTATCCCCCTTTAAAATGAACCTTTGGAGTCTGCATGCTGAAAAACTAATCAATTAAACAAAGAGGCACCTTATAGTCGCCGATTATAGAAAATGTCTAGCCTTCAGCTGAATTTCTAAATTTATTCTACTTTTCCAAGTTTTTGATAACATTCCTAATTTGTTTTGCTAAGGTTTTGGGAGTCTGGGGCTACTAGAATTGGCAATTAAAAAATTTCTCAGTTTCGGCTTCTGAAATAAGAAAAAGAAGTGCACGGATATTGAATGCCCCCAACCCCCAGATATTCCCTAACGTTTTGTGGATGAGAAGGCCAGTTTAATAATAGCAGCTTAAGCCAAATTCCGCTGAACTGAAGTCCAAGCAATTTGTATAACCAATTTAAGAAGTTTGAACTACGAATTAGGAATACTACGTCATATCTAGAAATATCACAGTGAATATCATTTATGTAGGTGGTTTGGTGTATCTGGTTTTTTTGTTAAAACTTTTAAATTTCGTTTAAAAGCCTCGCTGAGCTGTAATTTAGCTAAACTTAGTCTAGAGATTATAGCTGCTATTAAAAACCTGACCTAAATCGTAGGTATAAATCCTGGTCTGGGGATATGAAATACCCTAGGAAGCTTTCAATTTTTCTCAAAGAAGTTTTTCTACGTGAAAAATAATATTCCTGAGTAAATTTTCCCATTGCTATTAATTTAAGGGTGCATTTAAAATTTTTAAAAACTTCAAAATCTTATTACTGTTTTTTTCAAATTTCGGCTGGTATATTTTATAGCTCTTCCAATCCTCAACCATCGGGACTTGTATTTCGCCTAATTTTTGATACGCCACTGTTCAGGAACTTTAATAAATATTTCATCTAATAAAGTAGGTATATGAGATGATAAACAGCGTAAGCTCATATACAAACAAACTGTAAAATAAGTAGTAAACAACTTTTGCTAAACTATTTCGATATTGTAATGAAAAATCTAATATCCATTATTGCTAACTCATTTTTAACGCTACTATAAAATGTTAGTAATGCATGATAAACAACATCCAAACAAAATTTATGAATTTCGTTCCAAAACTCCCGAGAATTTTTATTTGATATTTTCAAAAAAATATTCCACGTCATACGGCTTAAGATTTCAGCTTCGTTCAATACTTTATTAAATCGCACGAAAATAAAAAAAATTAAATGGGTAAGCTGTATACCCACTATGTTGAAAGGACGAAAAAAATTTAAGTACTAGGTCAATTTGGACTTTGCAAATGTCTAAGTTGTAACATATTTTTTAGGGTGGTAATAAATAATATCGAGAAACGTAAGATGTAACCCTACATCATGATGGAACTAAAATCTTACCTAGAAAGCAGGCACATTTAAAATTCAAAAATTGAAATTAAATATGCCCCCGACTAGCTTATTTGAAAATGAATTATAAAATGTAACCGTAGAAATTTTATTCTTTAATAAAATAAATTGCGTTCCTCAAATTTTCCAAGTGATGCATTTAGATCCTATTTTTCGTCGAAATTTGTCAAGTTTGCTACGATAGGATGAAAGGTAAAACTTGAAACCTTTCATGAAATGTTCATTTATTAAGGTAACCTTTCAAATTGAAAAATATTACATTGAAGTCACACCATTATTACTTCCATGTTACTTCCAAAATGTAGCTTGGCAACTTTCATTAAACATAAATAATATCGACGTATTTATATTTAAAAGGACGATACAATGCGAATAGCAATAATAATAAAATCGTAAACAATGTTCTTTTGTTATTTATTAGGTACTAATTCATAAGTAATAAATTGGTTATTGCACAATGACCATTAATCAACAATGTATCTTTGATGTCCATATGCATATTGCATTTAAAGTCTTCCGATCTTGCATAACCAAATAAAAATGCAATAATAATAAACTATAAGGAAGTATTTAAATTATATTTGTTGGGTTTAACTTATTGTAAATAATTACCCATGTTTAGACTGCCCATAAATTATATTCCAACGCACATTTACTTCTTATTTTATTGTCATAAATATTATCTACGTCCAATTCAGGATGTAGAATTCTTTCTCCTGATTACTCAAAGCAAGCCAACTCGATAATTTTTTGTTCCGGAAAGCCAAATTCATATTTGCCGTAATTGATTATTATGAATTTCAAAATTCGTAAATATTTTATTATAATATTATAGATATATTATTATATAAGAAGAGATGTTATATGGAAGAAGACATAAAAAGATTTATTGTGAATCTTATTGCCCTTCAAACTGTTTTTCTAAAGTAGGATATACGTTTTGTTTCGCACGTACTTTATTCAAGTAATAAATTCTTATTTTCATATTCCCAAATCCCGAAACTTTCAGATTGCCCCTTTGCAATGGGGACTCACAAATTAGGGTTTTCCTGTCAAATGCAGTCCCTACATCAGCACACACTTGTTATCTTGAAGAGTGACATATTTTCAAACATCTCTTGCTTTTTTAAGTCTGCATTAATGCCTTTGTGTTTGTAAACAGGTCGAATCTGCATAATATAACCAGAATGATTTTATTTTTAAAGAAGAATGCATAACAAGTTGAGCATGCGATATATGGTCATTTGAGTAAAACATTTTCTCATTTTAAAAAGTGGGTGGAACAAGTATTGTAATCTTAGATGGAATAAAGTTTCTAAGGTATTCGTTAATTAAAGAGGAAACTTACAAACTCTTGCTGAAAGCAAAATGTGGAAAACACTCATCAGATATGGTTTACCTTGTCTTTGAATTGTCGCAGTTTTTCTTGGGATGAGCTTAGTTTCAACGAGAGATACTGTAATTAGATACAGGGGTTCGAAAATTGGAATGAGGGGTAAAGAAGTGCCAGTGTCGGACCATGAAATTAGACGTTCCCTTAGGAGACCGTAGTGCAATAGAAAATAAGAATATTTATTGAAGAGCGCCTTGAAATAGTCAATATAACACGAGACGCCACTTGGTTATAGCTTTTATGACATTTTTACTTCTTTTATGTGTTAATGAAGGATGCAAAAGATATAAAATATTTTCGAACTGTTTTTGACTGTTTTAGGATCCGACATTAAATAAGTTTTCCAAAATGGAAAGTAATTACGCCCCTAATTCACGATATTAGCGCATTCTCGGATTACTAATTTAAAAAATTTAATTTTTTGCATTTGAGTGCTTAGGGTAGTTATTGCTAGTATGCAATGCACATCCGCTTCGTAATATTCTTCAGCGTTGAAAATGTAAAAAAAAATTACTTTTTAAATATTCAACCAACAGTACAAATAGTTTAAAACACTCCAAAGTTAAAGCGTTAGTTGGTAATTACATGCATTAAAGGACGACCCTAACAATTTAGCTAGATGCTCACTTTAACTGTCTTAAAGTGAAATGGTTACATTAACTTGAAATATTAAAATTATCTAACGATTCTAAGTAATAGCCGAAGAAAATTAAGATTTTTGAAATTCCAACAGAAGAACAAAAAGAAGAGATTTTTGAAAATTTTAGTTAAATTCCAACTCACATCAAAAGATATATAAAAAGTGATTCCGTTTTATGATCACGATGGCTGATTAGATTTTTCCCCAAGAGAGGCACTTGCTTTCAAACAAAATTTAATTAAATATCAACAAAAAATTAAAAATTCATTTGTGATGTAATGTAAAATCGCTGTGTATTATTTTTGTGCTCAAATTTAAAATCAACAGTTTCACGTAAGGAAAATTAGGGTTTTAAAATTTTATCACTTAATTTTTGTTTCCGGCAATTTTATCTCTTGTACTTATTTTGTAACCAATAATCAACACAACAGCTGTAAAGTCGTTAAAGATTATTTATGTGTCTCATAAAATTGTGTCAAATTTTAATTGATTTTGTAATATACAGTCACATAATAGCGTTAAACTGTAAAAGCCGGTAAATTCATTTCCAATATATTTGGGAATTAATTAATTATTCTGTTATTGTTTTAAATCATATTAAATAATTTTAAGAAATCTTACCTTAAAGGTAACCCAATAACAAGATCTACGATAGAACTTGATATACGAAAAAAGTACGACCACACACAGGTTAGACTTGTTAGGAACTGCCTCAAACCTGAAAATGTACCGATGATGTAAATTAAGAATCAGTAATTATCTTTTAAGTGTTTGCAGCGATTAAATCAACAAAAAAAACAAAAATTTAAATAAATGAATTTTATCGAAGCTGGTAAGTTATGGGCTCACATCAACACTCGGTATAAAAAGTTGTTTGACATTATTTTTGTTAAATTTAGCGTGTTAATTTTGTTGGCGAAAAAAATAGCTTTTGAAAGGTTACACCAAATAAGTAAAATGTTGGGAATAAAATTCTCTGGATATGGGGGAATAAATAGGGTGCTTAACCAATTCAAATCTAGCATTACGAATTGTAAGCATCGAAATATAACTTTACTGAATGGTCCATTCATGTGATAAAACAAAATTTTAGTATGCTTTCCTTTTTAAACTGTTTATTGTAATAAATTTATTGTTATATGCAATGGCGGTTCTTTACATGCGTAGATAATTTATAAACATACCTAATTTTATTGTGATTTAAAATTATTCAAATTCTTTGACGTTGGTATTAGGTATGCAGTAAAATATCGTTGAACAATTAATATTTCTGAAAACACCAGTATCGAAATTATCTGCAGATAAAAATAATAATCCGGTTGTCGCTCACAATTTTTGGTAATGCTACAATTTCAAAACTAACAACAAATATTTATTACTAATTTATTATTAGTTTACCCTTTTGGTGCTTTCGGGGAGGGGAATTGCCAACTGATGCGCATAATGAATTAACTAGATTCTCATTTTCCGAAAGCATCGTTATAAAAATCAGGATATAACGCTATAGCGGTATTTCATAATTATACGACAAGTTTTTTCGTTTTTTTATTTAATTATATACGTCCGGGTACTAATTATTGTTTGGTCACTTGGAAACTACTAAGTATACAAGGTTTTTATTTCCATGTTGCCACTTCATTGTTTATTAAAATAATTATTAAATTTTAAACTAATGTTATCATTAGTTAAAAATTTCATGTTTTATTTATTTTAACAAAAGTTAAATTATGTAAAATAAAACATTTCAATAAGGAACTGATCGTATTCATTATAGAATGAGAAAAATTCAATAAACAATTGAATTATGTAATCAGTTGTTTTACCTACCTAAAACTCTGATTGGTCAACATTTTTTACTAACCTAAAAAATTATGGTAAACAAAAGAACTCCACACCAATCAATAAGCACATCAATAGAGTTCTTCACCAAAACAACAAACAACACATTTTCTGTAATTATTAAATTAATGTCGGCGTTGTCTACGAGTAATATAATTATGGAAAATTTCGGAAAAGAAATATACACTTCTCGTATAAAATTATTTTATTTTAGGGCTGACCGGTTTCGTGAATTCAATTCACATCATTCACATTTTCTGTAATTCCAATTTTATCCACATTTACAACATGTGTAGTCCACGATTGGAATGCAGGATTTCCTCTCTGCAACTCAACTGGCAATTACATCAAGCCACTCTTGGATGATATTCTTTCTGCAATGTATCTCTGATTGGCTCACTTCAAAATTCAGAGCTTATGATGAAGCAGTGCGGCCTCTAGGCCGCACAATCTGGGCAATCTAGTAACAATTTTTACTGCATGTTTAATAAGTTTTTCCCGATATTTCTAATGTAGAAATGAACTTTTCGTGATCTCGAAGAAATGTACTATGACTTTCGTTGAGAACTACTGCTTTATAGCACACGGCCATTGCGCGCATTTATAATAACCAACACAATAACAGATAAATAACAACACAACACAATAAACAACAGATTATAGACTATTAAAAATAATTTTTGTGTCACTTAAGTATGTAGTAATAATGCAACTTATGAATAATACAACTTTTACTTAAATTTAATATTTACCGTGTAAAACTAATATTATCCACTTGGATGTAATATTTGCCCCATCATAGATTTAACATTTTATCCATCATATACACCTCACACAATTCGAATAATTATTGCTCAACCTATCACCATGCCTGATTTCACGAGGACATACAGTTACTCCACAAATTATTAGAACGCTCATATGTTAGCAATGTAAATTGTACTTTTTGAATACCTTTTTTGGTCATAAAAAAATCGCTTTTACAGCAATATAAGTTTAACATTTTTTATGGAAAATTTCATTCTCTTTATTTTTGTTTATATACATTTTTCTGTTTGGTCACACCGTTTCTGAGCTACAGTAATTTTAAAAAGACTGTAAAAATTTTAATAAAATCCAATAAGAGCAATGTTAATTTTATTAAAAATTTTACCGAGTCTTTTTTAAGGCTCTGTAGCTCAGAAACGGAGCGACGAAATAGAAAAATGTATATTAACAAAAATAAAGATAATAAAATTTGCAACAAAAAATGACTAAAAACAAATTATTTATCGGACTTATCAGGGAAATTCCGTGCAACCCGTGTTCTATATTTTATATAAAAAGTTGCATTTAGATTTTTCGTATTTAAATATAAAAACAAGAAATAGGGGTATGTAATATTAATGAGAATAAATAATAGTAGCTACAATAATTAAAAGTACAGTGCGTGATAATGAAATGGTAAATGTAAATGCACGAGTAGACCATACGACAACTTTATATGAATAAAAACATCTAAGTAACATGTAGATAACATAAAAATACACAATAATTAAACAGAAACGAAATTCGTAATTACTCAAGCGAATCGTGCAATTTTTTCACTTTTCTGATGAGCTTGTCCAAATTTTTCAATTGAATCCAAATTGAGTACCGCAAAAAAATTGTAGACAAATATTTATTAGGTAACAGTACCTAAGATAACCACAGTAAACATAACTTTCAAACCACATTGTATTATTCTTTGAAATTTTACCTACCTACACGAACATTACGAGATCCTTCCAGCCCCTCTTAGCTACGCCATTGTTTAAAACCATCTGCTCCATGATTATCAAAACTGGAATCTTCTTTTACTAACTTTAATAGGCAGAACGAAAATATGTTTATTTTGAATAAAATACATTTGACCAACTTTTGAGTTCTCTTTTATCATGTTCCACCCTTCAGTTTCCTGAAGGAAAACTAAAAGGTTTTCATATTATTTATTACTATCGCTGAACTTTGTTTTATTGTAGGTTTTATGGAGAATCCAATGATGAAGCTTCATTTCGAGTAAATAAATAATCAAAAAACATTCAAAAGAAAAATGCTGATGGAAAATTATGAAATGATAAAGAAATATAAAACCATTTTGCATTTATGCTTTGAAAAATTGCAATAAACAAGCATGTAAACATAACAGCGGAGGCAGAGGCTTTAGTACCACATTGAGGTTATTGAATTGATCAATTTAGCCCCAGCATGGTCTGTCTATTCAACCTAACGTTACTCGGCATATCCCGGTGCTGATGCGGAGTGCAATTGAGACACGATCTGCACGACCCATCTAGCTCAGTGGAAGGGTCTTATTATGTAGTAAAGGGAAACGAAAGCGGGGAAAATATGCCACTGATGCCCGCTACATATTGTTATGTTTCTCTTTTCATTGCCAATTGGAAAATTTTCTGTGGTGATAACATAATTGTTACATTAAATTGTTTCGCCCAACTAAATCCAGTATTTTCCAACAAAAAAATTACTCGAAATGAACTTGCGTAACTTTATTACACGTGATAAATAAATCAATACAAGAGTTACACAATAATTGATTAAAATTTTATGTTCATCGTAAAATTACATAAGGTGATTAATATTGGTTTAATATTATCGGAATGAATAACGATTTACGTGATATTTCTCAAAGTAATGATTCATTTCAAAATCTTAATGGGAAATTTGTAAAATTGAAGCTTCTGAATCACCGATAAACGTTAATAAAAGTTCAGGTAATAATTTCCAACTCGAAAAATATTACTCTCTCAACTGTGAAAATTTATGATTTTACTCACGGAACCTCTTTGCAGATGAAGACTGCTGATTTCATCGTAATCGTGCTTTATACAGGAGCTGCCATAATATACCGATCTATTTTGAAACATTTTGTTTTTATTTTTAAAATTCATATTTGGAAGGTACATAAAATGCCTAATGTTACCCGCATTTTTTGTAAAACCGTTTCAATTTCATCGGCAACCTTCCCATCCAAAATAAATTAAATAGTAAACAAACCATAAAAAATATCCCTTTACTAAAGCTTCACTTTTGCAAGGACAAACGAGATAGTAAGATGAGCACTAAAAAAACGTAAAAGGCACTTGGAAACGCGATAACCATTGATGATGGATAAAACTAAACAAACTATTCGTAAATTAATGAGAAATAAATCCATGTGTCTTTTTTTAGGTAATGACCATCATCAATCTAAAATCATGATACAAAACAATAACACAAATTTTCAATCCAACTTTCGCAAAACCATGCTTTCAAATATCGAAATAGTACGGCTCGTGAATTTCAGCACGTTAAATTTGATGACCCATGAAATCTATGAACCTCCAAGCTACAATCAAAAACTTTTTGGTTTCTATACAGTTTATTTTTATTTGAATATTTACTTACTTAAAATATGGGTTATAAGTCACCGTGTAAGCAAAATTTGTTAGCTGCCACCTTTTTTTGCCAAAGTTACTCGTAAATTATTTACCTTCTTTCAATTTTAACCGCTTTACAGAAAATTTATATCAACCAACTGTTATTTAGCATAAAATATCAACTTTCGCGATAATTTTGTAAAACCGAAAATGCAAAAAACTGGTTCTTATTGAAATGTACTAAAACACTAATTAATGGAATTTGTGGTTTAGTGCTGTCACATATTTTGGTGCAAATGTTGTATTCCACACATACCTGCATAGTCGTATAGGTTTCACTATCAAATAAACAAATTAAAATAATATAGAACAAAGGTAGTTTAAATAATTTTCAACCAGATATTTGTCAAGATTGTAACCGAGGGATAATTTAAATGATCGAGTTGCCAAGTACCAAGGTCAATGAAGCTTTTCACCGAGATAGTTTACTAGGGCGGCTGTTATTTGGGATCTGGACTAATATTCATTGCCCCGGGGTCGCCCTCCAATTCGGTTCTAAATAATTCACATATAAACAAGTAAAATTTTAGACAGCTAAGCTTTCAGTTTCAGTAGTTTTAATTTCTTACGAATCCCACAAAACCAGAGAAATCGAATTTCCTCTTTCCAAAATAATTGTGCATACAATCCAATTTTTGTTATATGGATAAATATTACCAATTCGATTTAATTTGGGCCAAATCTGTTCTAAGCAGTAGTTTTTTCATTACAACCTCTAGATTATAGATTTTGAGATGAATCATGGGAAATGAATTTGATTTAATTGCATTTTTCCTTCTGGGAATTCTGGTATTGTTTTTTCTATTTTATTTTGATTGTATGTTAAATATTCGTCTCAAACACTGCAATTTAAACTATAACCTTTTGTTGGAGGGTAGCTATTGAAAGACATGGAAATAAATATTTTTCCATGTCACAGCTCACGTGCAGCATAGCATAAAATCTTAGTAGAATTAAGTAATACGTGAATAAAATATTCAATAGACAATTAATCAATTTTGATCAGGTTTCATAGGAAAAGCAAAATACATTATTTCTAACGCCTTTTCTGCAGAGTACTTTCTTAGCGGGATTTTCAATAATGCCGGCATGAAAATGTGATCTTAAAGTTTTCAAGTCTCTCGAATTATTTTCAGGTTTGACTTGTCTTTATAGCTTTCATTTGTATTATTTTGTACTTGATTTCTTGTCAATTTATGAAAGTTATTTTAGGTAAATACGTAACCAATTCTTTGTTCTGATGAATCCCAAGAGAATTTGGGAACCTTCGAAAAAAACATATTTTAAAAATATGTGTTAAATTTTTAAATCCTGATGACTAAAAGCAAGTGATGCATATTGCACATTACATATTAATTAATATTTCACGGTGTTTGAACACAAAAAATCTCTTATTTATTATGTTATCACCGTGTGATAATTATAATTGCATATTGAAAATTATATCATCTAAATTTACAGTTTGATGAATTATTCATAAGCATTTGATATTTCTTTATAGTCACATGTTTCTGATCCACTAGTTATCGTCAGTTGGCTTGTATACCTGGTTTGGTGTTGATTATTAAAAGTACAAAATCTTATTACTAAAGAGTACAAAAAAAATATCAAAATCATGTGGTGATAGCTGACAAATTTTATTATATGACTTTATTTAGTATATCTCTTGTAATCCATGGACCGTGTCCGTGACTATGCACTGTGTTTAGTTTGCTGATATGACATGATAATGCCTCGAGAGCCATTAGTATTGCAGACAGTCAATATGTAATACTACTTCGATCACCTATAACTATATCACATTTACGATATTTTACTCTAGCAAACCCATAAATTATTGTCATTGCGGATTTAAAACATTTCAATAAAAAAAATTTCACAAATTTTATTTGCTCTAATAATGTCAGTTTCAACAATTTTGTTCCCACCTTTACCGATTTACCTTAATTAAAAGTTCATAATCTCAAACAATAGCTTATAATTATATTACAAGAGTGGAATTCAAGTTTATTATAAAACAGTTTACTCTGATTTGTTCACTAGTAAACTGTAACGAGTACCTCAGTGAGGCCGAAGGCCAAACAACCGCAGCAATCACTAATTTGGAGGGGATGGATCAGTGCGGCCTTCAGGCCGCACAACCAGGGGAATCTGGTACAATAATAAAACAATAACCTGCGAAAGAATTAAAATATTTACAATAATACCCAGCGTGGTATTTTCAATTATAAGTAAAATAAATTAAATTTTTTTTTCATATAGAATTTTAAAATATTATGAAAACCACGAAAGAAAATTCCTGCGTCATCGTCTTCATCAGCAGTCTTATAGACAAAAGCTATGAATTTGACCAACGTAGTAGTATGTAGGTATTTGTTTGGTTATTAATGTTTTAACATTTGACAAAGTTGCAATTATTTTCTAAATATAATAAGTTTTAACTTTATAATTAAAAAAATTAGTTCTTTTAAAGAATGTCAGTGAAAGGTTAGAACTTGACGTTCTCAGGTACAACAGTTAGTTAGAAAATTATGTGGTGGGGGTTAAATATATGAGAAAAACGTTGATTTGATTAAGTATTTACGTATTAATTCATACTCTCATTAAGGAGAGGAATTGCAGGAATTTACAATTTTCTGCTCTGTAGTAGGACTGGTGATGGTTTGGATACTTTTTACGTTTTATTATTTTTATTTTTTTCCAAAGAAGTTCGGAATAAATCATTAAATTTTTTGTACATGTTTAAAAAACTAATGTCAACTAAATGTCAAAGTCAATGTCAGTTTTCAAATTTTTGTGGTTGTCTTCCGATATATTATTTTTCGTCTATGTTATGATTTCATTTGTTAATGTCAGTTATTAAACCAGCCTGTGCCTGTGGGAAGGTAACAATTTGCTTTTATATTTAGGGGAATAACATGGGAAATTAATAATTTTTTAATTCTTGCTTCCTATTATAACGGATAAGAATAAAATTATTATCAATTTAAAGATATATTTCTTCCTTGTCTGACCTAACATTTAATATGTTTTTTAATATTACAGCGCTTTATTTGAATTTTATTGTCAAACAATACCAAACAATGACAACGGAAAATGCAAAAAGACTCTTTAAATTGAGATCTCTTCCATTATTATCTGTTATAATATTGGAAACAGGAATTAAAAAAATTGCTTTTCCATATTATTTTCATATTAAAGAAAGATAAGTTTACAAACAAGGCACGAAAAGTGCATATTATAGCACCAAATGAAACATGTTGTTTTTCCCGAAAACATAAAAATTTAATCAAACTTTAGCGCCTAGGCACCAAAATAACCTTAATTCTTTTTTGCTTTAAAACAGTTTCTTTCACGAAAATTGTCACTTTAAGTTTGACAATTGATCGACATAAAGTTGTTTTGTTATCCTCTCTTGCTTTCTTAGTTAAATAATTAATTATAAACAAAAAATGTTAATTTTGTTAATTTATAATTTCTAAAATATTATTTCAATATCAAATTCACTTGAAAAAGTATATTATTTCTATAATAACAAAGCAAAAACTGTAAATTTTTATAATCTATTATTTGTTTATGTTCTGAATGTTTCTTCTTCGTCATGTGCTTCTTGGCAGAAGCATCGTGTCATTTTAAAGACTCTCGTGACAAATGATCTCGATGGTTTGCCATTGCCTTCTGAGAAAAAACGGTCAGAATAGCTTATTTGTGTTTATTTAGTTTTTATTTTGTTTCATTATACACGATTAGGAATTTCAAAATCAAGTCAAAAGTTGACGATAATTTACCCGATCTGCTTGGGAATGATTAATTCACTTTCTCACCCGTGTTCAAGTCCGATGCGTAGCGAGTGTTGTTGGGGCCCCGCCCCGGTGCAAAATATATGAGGAGGCCTCCCTGTCCTAAAATAAAGGGGGTGGATCGAAGTTTTAAGAGTTCGAATTTCACCGAAATTTTTGCACTGGGTGCTGGGTGGTAGGCGATGGTCTACTTAGTTGATTTAAATAATAAAATTTGCAGAGAGTCCAGTAGTTTATCAAAAATTAACAAAAATCCTACTTAGCGTAGCGCAGCGTAGTGGCAATTACGAAGCAGTTGATGCCTTCTTCTTCATCTGGTGTTAGTTTTTGTGGCAATGGGCCAAGAAAGCATGTAAAAAATTGCTTACGCTTTGGTGTAAACACCAATCTGGATTGCAATCTCCCCACTTAAAACTTGTAAATTTTCATCAAAATCTCGATTTTCAAAATTAAATAGTGAAGTAACCGTTGGGCCGAATTTATTGATCCTCACCTTATAAGAAAGCTTAAATTTTGTTCTATCAGAATATTTAAAGAAATCCTTTCCTACTTTTGAAGAAAAATCTCTTAATAGATCGACAGTAACCGAAAAAATTTCATTAAGAAGCAAGCAAAACTTTTCAGCGTTTTGAGTTATTTTCTGTTAGGAGCTCCTGCGGGGCCCTCAATCCGTCTGGGCCCATGTGCGCCGCACCGAACTGCCCTATGATAGCTACGCCACTGGTTCAAGTCTGCAAAGGGAGAAAAGCTTACGTGCAAGAGTTTATGAGTCTTGGATAGTAAACTTATTACCAATTCATAAAACAGAAAACATCAGTAAAACAAACAAAAATCATTGCATCATTGCAGGTTCGTAGTTTGCTATAATAAGATACTACGTTAATTTGACGACATTTTGGGGTTGAATTAACATTAATATTATATGCTAATTGGGTGTGCATTTGAAACTTGCAAACTTAATACATAATCAAATGCAATAGTTTCCGATACTCTGGAAGTATTCCATACTACCAGACCCCCCTCATACGTACTGCCGGAACCCAAGAAAGAATTTTGTTCAGCAAAACTGAAACGTTGACATTACATGCACCTGAACCAATCGCTTCTAAGACTGGTGGGTCTGGGGGTATGGTACACCACTAATTGTGTTTAACCCTTAATCGCTATCTTGAGGTCACCGAGACCGTACCAAGTTTTAATTAAAGGTGTTCTTATATGCCGATAATTCTTTTGTGTTATTAAATGTTAATCAAATCTTAAAATTAATTAGTTTTTAATTTTTTCTGGCTTACTAGAATACCAATTAAGACTCTGTTGCAAACAAAAACGTGGGTTTACGAAATAAATAAAGCGCGGTCACTGAGACCGCACAATATAGTTACAGTGTGACAATTATTTGACGCTAGCGATTAAGGGTTGAAAAGAAAACTATTAGGACGAAACTAAAAGAAATTTAGATTATGTTTCAAATTTTTTGCGATTGCTTAAAATCTATCTTTATTGATTACCGGTACTTAAAGCAAGCATATTGTGATTGATTTGTCATTGTCTTAATGTGCTATTTTGGGAAAGTGGCGTTCCATCGTTCATCGATGAATATGGTGTTGGTACTTCTCTACCCCCAATAGAAAGAATGTTATATATGATGTTTGGGCAGTGTTAACTCGTGCAGTAAATATATATATTATGTAGCCAATCACGTAAATAACTAATTTCTTGAAACGTTAAAAAAACTGGACTTGATGTCGTTCTATTGTGAAGTTAAGTAGTTGAGATGTAATTCAGTTAATCAATCAAGTTTTAAATAGAATTTCATACAAAATGTAGGTCTAAAACCATTAATTTATATAGGCCCAGAAAACTATGACAGTCTTTGATAACCGTTTATTTGGACGAGATCCATATCAATTTTGTACAATTCTTTTTCAACACCCTGTGTATTAAATAATTTCAAAGATCCAAAAAGAACAATATCTTTCGGCACATCATCCTTTACATTATCATATTTATATGGCTTTACTTCAAATCTCTCCCTGTAATAGTAGGGTTATCATTTCCAATAATCCAATATACCCCGGTATGCATCTACATGGTTGTATGAAAAACTTTCATAAAATGCCATATAGATAGCTAAGCTGTCACTGTGTAAGTTTTATAAAAGTAATCTATATACTATGCTCAGAAATGCACTAAACACTTTGCAGAAATAAAGTGTAAAAAACTAAGGAAATGTTCAGTGAATTTTATTTGTGACACTTTTACATTTCAGTTCTGGAAAGTCTTTGGTATTTTTTTGTGGTTCATTACATGAAAGTTTTCTAAATAATTTTCTCCAGTTTTTTTTTTTACCGGAAAAACTAAAATTGAGTTATTATGTTTCAGGATTACTACGGGAGCACAAATGGACGAGAATTGGAGTTGATTGCAATTTGAAAGGTAAATTAAATTTTTTCAAAAATCCAATGTATTTTCAAGTAATGTTTATTCAGTTCAGACAATCTGTACATTACATATAATAGGGTTACACAAGTAATAAGACACATGGCATCAAAAGCAACAGTAGGTAGCAATTTGTAATGATACTGTCGATTGTAATGATACATAGCATGTTATAATAATTCGGTCTCGAGAGCACGTATGATGAAACAACTAGGTCATAAAATATCTAACACTTAGACTATCTAATACTTGATTAGTTACATTACACAATAATTGTTTAGCCGCAATGGATTTAGCTTCTTTCCGGTTCCATTTTGCTATTCATCCGACTTAATTTCGATGATATGAATAAATTTTAAAAAATTTTGACCAATCTATAATAGGTAGGGTTAGTTTACACCGACTTTTTATTTTAACAATAAGCTTAATATTAAAAATTGTACCAAAACTCGGCTCCGTTCGTCTGTTCAACGAATGCATTGCACCTATTTTTTACACATCTAATAATAATAAAAAAATTTAATAACAAAATTTCGTAATAAATCTAAAGGAAACTTAGAAATTATTATTGCACAATTGAAACTTAACACTTTTAACTTGTCATTTTTAACTTTTAACTTTGTGTATAAAAGAATAAAAATATTACAAAAGAATCTAACTACAAAATCAGTGTAAACTAATAATAAACAAAAAGTCTACTTTAGACCGCGTATACCTGAAAATCGGAGCAACAAAATAAGAACAACAATTTTCTTTCTATCACAGGCTAAAAGGAGCTACACAATTTTCTTGTATACAAATCCCGAAATGTGGATGCTCAAGCACTCAAATCAAAAATTGAAATTGTTAAAAAAGCTTTTCGTTTTTGGTCGCATTGTAATATTGTGTACTACTACTAAAAAATAGTTATGGCAAGTAATAGGATTCTTGTACTATAAAATATTCAGTTCTCCTAGAACGGTGCTTTAAGCAAAATTGTCCGCAACTTTTTCATTTTATAATTTTTGCAATAATAAAAAAAGCATTAGTATTATCAGTCCAAGTTTCTTTTTACTGTGTTACATTGAAGTCTAACACTACTTGTTCTAGGATTTAGATGTAACTAATAGGTATATTTACAATATTTTTACAGTACTAACTTTGTAAAATAAATTAAGCAAAAGTGAAACCATATCCAAAAACATTAAACGGGATACTTTTGGGTTTCTTTGTTGGTATGTTAAAATATTATATGGAAGAGAATACAGTAGTAACGAGCGGGTTTAAGTGAGCGGTAGTTTAGAACACTCTGTATAACAAAATGTCATAAAAATAACCTGTACAATTTGCATGGCGTATACATAGTAATTTCCTTCAGATTTCGAAAATAACAACTTTTAAATGGTAATAAATGCTTTTTGAATGTTTTCTTGAAGTATTGTACAATTTACGTATCTAAAAATTTGCAGAATAGGCAAACAGTAACACACATTATTTTTTTTTACTAGTTGTAATAATTAACATGATGATACACGTACGTACGACAACGATCTAAATTTTTTTACACGAGAGAAAAACAACTGTACGAAGAAGAAGTTGAAGAACAATATGAAAAAGTATAAATAGAAGTTTTTTCTGAGGACTTTAAAAATTTATCTATACACAAATTGTTTTATTACTTTTAATAGCGTGGTATTGTTAATTTTAAGTTTGCTACCCTGACACCAAATTACGTATTAGGACTATTACAAAAGAATCGAATTGTTACTTCTTTCATTGGATACGGATTGGAAAACGTGACACGGATATAACGTTATACACAAAAACCGTTAATAAGACTTTTCAACTACTTGGCACACGAATCAATTGAGTCCACCATTAAAATCAAACACAACAAAATACGGTTACCAAGAGGCTTTATGTAATTTATAACATAAAAAATAAATAAAACTTGTGTAAAATTGCATAATAACGAAAACTGAGTTCATTTAAATTAACACATATTGCAAAATCACAACGATAAAAAGTTCTATAACAAAAGAACGCGTTCTCGATTAAAAAATATAAATCGAGAATTTATAATAAACATGAACAAATTTTATACTATTTACAACGAATACAACACAAGAAATTAACAAAACATCCATCTAGTGTGGGCAAATATAAAAAAAGTTCGTGTTTTTCAAAAACGTCTACGACTGGAGCACATTTTTTTAACTCACTGGGTATATATTATAGGAGCACAGTTTTGATGTTCTTTGTAACTTTTACTTTTATACACAACTTCTTAAACTAATACGTATTTTAGATTCTTAATATTGAGATTTAACGCGGGAAATTCGTTTATGTCGGTATTTTAGAAACGGCTTTTAGGAGATCATTGCTGCTAGGTTTGTCCATTCCCATTTTCATTGGGTCGTGGTGGTGATGTTGAGTCGAAGAATGATGCTGCTGATCCATTTTTTGTTGCTTCTCTTGCTGCTGCTGTTTTAGTCTATCTTGTTCTTCGCGTTCCCGTCTCGCCTGTTCGTTAATTTCTTTCACCGCTCTCAATTCCTTTTTTAATTTCATTCGTCGATTTTGAAACCAAATTTTTATTTGGCGCTCGGTCAGACACAGAGCGTGCGCTATTTCGATACGCCGTCTTCTTGTCAAGTAATGATTAAAATGGAATTCTTTTTCTAATTCTAACGTTTGAAATCGTGTGTAAGTTTGTCTTCCTCTGCGACGAGGACAGCCGTTCGGACCTGAAACAAAACAAAAAAATAGAAAACGATCGTAAATCTTATTAAATTGTAAGGGTAGTTTTATTAGAAAGAGTTAAAGCGTTACACAAAAGGTGACTTTCTCTTGGTCAATGCAGCAAAAAATACCTCTATTCATAAAAAAAGGGTAAAAACTTTCTCTTCGTTAAAAAAGTCAATGCGATATTCGAACTGGGATCGTAAAATACCTTCAGCATTTCATGTAATAAAGCAATTTTAACGAAAGTTAAGCTTTGCCAAAATAAGAGAATGATATAATTTATTGCGAATTACATTCTTTTGAAACTCTTCCACGAATTTTGCTAATTTCCCAATCAAAGGCGAAGGTGTTGCGAGATTTTGAACGAACCGATAGATGGAAGAGATTAAATAATATCATCATCATGAATAAGTAATTGGTGCGTTCAATGTTGGTGCAGTACATAAGGCTAAAGGAAATCTATTCCGGATGATGTGCTTAACTGGAGTTGGAATTGAGAAGGAAAAAAATATCTGCAAAAATGACAATATCGAACATTGTAAAGCTCTGCATGTATTTCACGATAAAATCGAGTCGAAGTTAAAACAGCATTGTTACGGCGTTGCATGAGCATAATAACAATATCGATTAGAATCGAGTAGAACGTGCTAAAATAAACTTTTTGAATTGTGTGTAAAAATGTTGATGTTTTTCGTAGGTAGGTAAGAATTCAGGCAGGTACTTATGATTAAGCACAAATTATTAGATAGGAGGTATCAGGTTATTAATGTGTTGTGCCTGTCGCTATGCGCATTTCAGATAAGATATGTTGCCGAGACACGACACAATGGGATCCCGGCATGGCCATGGAAGCAATATGGCGGATCAGTAACCATGACAACAACCCTCTTGTTACAGGGTTGAACCCCTCTGCAGCACGAGCCGTAAATCATGAACAGACCTTCGTAAGCGGTACTGGAAGATCTAAAACGAATAATTTATATCACGCCAAGTCTAAAATAGCAATTAATGCCCCTAATTGATATTACAAATTGTTCAAACAGTGGAGAACTTTTTATTACGATGCACATTTAAAGATTTAATTTTAGTGCTAGTAACGAAAACCGACATTATCATTGTTTAATTACTAAGAGGATGCTAACGTCATCTGGTTACATGAACAACTTTATGCAAATCAAAGAGCTAAATTTGCCAAAGACTGTGACTGCACGAACAGGAATAGCATATTCGACGCACGTATTTTGTGCTTTTCGTTCACAGCCCGAACCAAAGTCCGACAAACACCCGGTGCAGAAATCGTGACTAAAGGAATATTACCTTATATTGCGAATTTAACTTTATCTTTCACATAGAATTTTTTATATAACTGACACCATACCCGTTTCTCTAATTATTCATTTAGTTGGAGAGAACGTTGGAAGGTATAATATGCAGCCTTTGAAAAGTAAATATTTGAGTTTTGATTAATGCGACAGTACTTGTACCCTTCTGCCTGCGGGATAAAAATTAAATGAATTATACATCGCATAAACATGTCGAGCTTCTCGTTTCATTGTTGAAAAAGCATCAAGCCAACCAAAATAGTTTGTTGTATATGTCGTCCTTTCAACTCCCTAACGCAGTCAGGGTAAGCATCTCGTTATGTAAAGTGTCTGTTTACAGGCATAACTTAGGCGATCTGTCTCGCCCATAACTTTTGCCTGCTGGCAGTTGTAGCCGAAATGATGATGGCAAATGGCTCCACTACATCCATTTTACAAGCAATTTCTAATCTTCTAATAGTCATCAAGTGATTTGTTAAATTGGCCGGCTTTTCTAAATCGTTTAGGACTGAGGAAGCAAATGCGGCGTGTTTGTAATATTAGGTTTCTATATCGCTTTTGTTACCTAATAGTCGGCCGAAAGTTTTAACCGCAAAGAAAAACAATTTTGTGGTCACTAATTTCTGTCACTCTTATTTTAATTTCTCATTTTATAGCCTACCCTACTAAATCACACCACTCAACGTGCATTTTTTATTCGACAGTTTCCAGGTCAGCAATTATCACCAAATATTATGAACCAAACCTTTCCTTGATCCTTCTTTAAAATTTCTAGCTAGCAACATTTTAAAATTGCTTTATTCCTTTATAAAACTTAAAAAAATTTAATAATATAAAAAAAACTCATATCAATCTGATCTTATTCAATTCACTAAAGTTTCGTCTATTTGTGTATTTCTTTGTCAGCTATTTTTGGTTTGTATGCTGTAAATGACTTGTATACTATAAATAAACTGCGATATTATTAATATATTCATATTGAACCAGCTATTAAATTTTTTTGTATTTTCTAAAATAAAACTTAAAACTTTGGCTTTTCAAGTACAGAAATAAATACGACTGTTATTAACTTTACGAACAAAATGCTAGTGTAAGCTAAGTTTTTAAAAAGATAAATTAATAAAAATTTCGAACTTCAGAACGGTGACGGCTAGACCATCCTGTTGTATGTCGTCTGCTAATTTATATGCCCATCCGATCCCTAGATCTCATTATCTCGAAAGTAAGCCGGATTACACCCAAAATCGTGACAGATTATATCACTTTAACTCTACTTTCATTTTTAATAACAAAAATTTCCAAAATCAGTTGACGAACAACTCTGGAGTCCACTTAAGTTTCGTAAAACCGGGAATAAATTTTTCATAATAAATTTACTTCGCAGCACTAAAACGATGCACGAAAACCAGGAGTATAGGAAAAGCCAGGTATATTATAGTAAAAGTACTTAAAAAATTGACAATCACGCCCTATTTATAAGGAAAGACTGAATTTATAATTAAATGAATTTTTTTGCTATGACTAAGATGACCAATAATCATAACAAATTAACAGTTTTGTTAAATAATGCTTCTAATATTTGGAAGAAATAGTGTAAACGGTGAAGGATTTCCGCTTAAGCCAATTAAGCCATGGCCTTAGGGTGTTGAATTGTGAGAACGGTAGAATCAGTAAGTAAACTGAGTAAACTGAGTATGCTTAATTTGCTTTTGAGAATAAATAATATTATTTAATTACTCAAAAATAAATGCAACATGCGAAAAAGTGACTTTTCCTTACTTATTGTGCAAATAGCTATTAAGTAATCTTTTGTTTGCTAAAATAGGGAACGACGTTATTTTGACGTTGAATTAACGTTTTTACTATTGTACTTAAAAGGTATGTATTTAAAACGGTTCTTCTTCAGTAAAAATATTACAAAATATGCAAACACACCTTTCAACTGAGGGTGGAATGCCGAAGGTTTGGGGGGTACTGGATCAATCGTTTAAAAGTTCCAACAAAACCATCGTGATTGACCTCGTACCAGCCGCGATTGATACAAAAATAAAGCGGGAATTCAATCATATTGGTATACGTCTATAAACAGTGCCCAATGAAATTTAAATAGTAAATACGCGTATTTCTATCTATTGTTCCTATCAATTAGCATTTAATTTTGTTAAAATCAGATTGCCCAATTTTTACTAGGGTCAGGGATCTACTCGTGCTCACCCATGGTCACGTCACTGTTAGCTATATAACTTTGGATATTACTTCTATTATTTATTATAATATACAAATACTCACAATCAACTTACTTAGCATATTTTATGCTATTTAACAAAACATTAGTTGTTAAATTAAAAAAATATAATCAACTGCCATACAATAAATTAAGGCACCATAAGGATTTCAATGATAAATTTTTAATATTTAATTGTGCAGCTGTATATAATTTAATTAAAATAAAACAATTGCTTTCAGAAAAAGTGAAAATTTTAGATTGACAATATTTTTTGTCCAAATAACAGTTTTATGATCGTCGAAGCCATAAATTATGCAGATGCAGTATTTTTCGCTGCAAAAAGCTAATTTACAGTTTATCCATGAAACAATAAATTAGAGAAGCAAATAATGAGAAATTAAGAATTTTGTGTATAATTGACCACACCGAAAGTAAGCCTACATCTTAAATAATTAAACAGAAACTGGGAGTCGAAGTCGGCAGTTGATTGCAACAACCAGTTGTACCTTAGTTTGATTTAATTACAAATAATTACACTAATTATTAGACCAATTCGCAGCTATGCTATTAATAATTATTTAATTAAAATACATGTAAATGAATTATTCATCGCCATCATTATAAAATTGAAATTATTTCATACTATAAGCTTGCTTTTTTCAGATGATAAAATTAAAAATTTACAGAAAGAATCTGAAGAATGCAACCTATTGCTAGGTTACGAAATAATTATAATTTTATTACGCTTACTTAGCTTGTTAATGTTTAATAATGAATAATTAATCATACTTTAATCAAGTGTTTTAAATATGAATATTTAAAGCAGCTTAAAGCTGTGAGTGTCTAGCTGGAATTATGTATATAAAATAGCAATGAAAAAAATTGTATAGGATATTTGGACAGCAGCCCAAATAAACTACCCTTTAATCCTTTGTCGTTGAATCTTAAGTCCTGAAGAAACCGAGAGGGACGGCGAAACGTCGAAAAAAATTTAAACAGTAGTTTATTGTGTTACTGTCCAAATATCTCTCAATCATTTTCATTATTGTAGAATTATGTATGTTATTAAATGTTTATTATGTAAAATAAAATTAGAAACATAATTTTTCTTTTTTAAAAATATTTTTGAGTTATTTTCAATACATAAACGGACGCGTTATCTTTCATTTTCTTCTTGTATCTTTTCCCCAAAATTAAGTTGATGTATCTTTCGCAGAAGAAAGGTTCCTTGGGTGAAATTTTACCATTGTAACATAAATTAACCATAAAAACTTTTTATCAATAGAATTTTTTTTAATATAATAATAATAAAAAAATCTAGTGTTGGGTATCTTCCAAAGCGGAAATAAAATCTCTTTCGATTGATATAATTTTCAAACTTAATTGTAAAAATGGAAAGCAGAAATCTTACAAAAACTGATTTAATATGGTATTTCCCTATGTTGGAGTTGAAGACTTCGCACCCGATATATTCGCATTGACGAATTCATATTTTTCAGGGTCTGAAACTAAATATTTATTGAGGCCTATATAATACGGAACAAATGATCGACAATAATCTAAAGAAATAAATAAAGAATAAATTCACTAAGAATTTATTGTCTCCATAAAGATGTGCATAAAAAAAAAGAAAAAATCTGAGCTCCGATTATGTTTAAACTCGAAAACTCTTTTAAATGCGGAAATTTCAATTTTCAGCCTTATTCCTGCAACATTTAATCTACATAACGCCAAATAATATTGCTACTAAAAAAAGTGATCAAAATCGCATTCTCTATAATGTGTAATGATATATTTCGTTGCCATGACAATATTACTTCAAAAAACATCAGAAGCTGTGAGCGAGCGGTTTACTTTAAGCCATTGTCAAATTTAAATTAGACAACAATAATTTTTTAATTTTATTATAAATTATTAATCAAAATTACAAACAGATTTGGTTTAACAGATTTGATCAGATTACTACTTTGCCGTACATTTCGACTTCCAACAGCTAAGTGTTTAATCTCTACCGTCTTCCAAAAATCAGACAAACTCTTATTTTTACTTTGTAATCCACTCAAAAATCCAAAACCGAAATTTTGGTATTGAAATGTTTCTTATCTTGCTCCGATAGTAACATATTTTTGTCTTGAACCTATCTCGACTACTTCTATTATTTTTTCCAAAAAATCTATCTTTGCGAATCTTTTTTTTCAAGTGCAACCGCAGAGGGTTCGATAGGTGGATCAACCTTATTGGATTTTTTCACACAGTAAAAAAATGCTTTCTAATGACATGCAGTTACAATTATAATTTTCTCGAGGTATTTTGACCTCTGTAAGTCATGGGAATCAATTAAATTATTCAAATTGACTGTATGTAGCATTAAAACAAATTATGTACATCCAATTCATACAATTATTCAAAAATTCATAAGCACCACATTGGGATTACCCTAGCAAAACATAACAAACCTAACCAAGCAATATAATATGATTAAAACTCAAATTTCATTGTTTTGTCAAATTTACTGCGAAAGTGCAATTTTTTGAAATGTAGAAAAAAAACTTTAAAACGTAATCAGTTGGTGACCTTTACATTAACATTATGAAAGATTTATTTCGGTCCAAGGAGGTCAAGTGGATGGAACATAAATAAAAGGTTTAATCTATAATCTTGAAAAGCTACCAAACAATTTTTGAGGGAATGGAATTTTATCTTTTATGTGATTAAAATTTTGTAATTATAAATCACCTTTACATTAGTCATGGGTGTCTCAGTCACCTGAAGGTTATTTATTCTTTTGGGCGGGCCAGAAGAGATCCGTTGTTTGAGAGGTTGAGACGCCTAAAACCATTTGTAGGCAGGAGTTTTTGTACCATTTTTTGTTGTTGTATAAAAATTGCGAGACATTAAAACTCACAAATTGAATACGACAATTTAAATTATGTAATAATGTAAGCAATTAGCCTATACAGTCCAATTTAGAATTTTTTGAATTGCAAACTAATTGAGGAAAGTATCAAACCAATAAATCAAGTTAAAACTGTAATAAATACTATGAAAGTAATTCTCCTATCTGGAATATAATCTACTCCATATAATTCAAATAAAATTTCAATAAATTACCATACCTATTTAAATAAAACCTCATTTAATATAATCGACGCATACTAAAAATAAAGGTAACGTTCTATTGCATAATTAAGATTATTATAAATAATAACGATTGCCTCGGAAGATTTAATTAAAAAGAAATGAAAAGAATCATAAATATTACACGCTATGTGCACTTAGTCTGAAAAACTCTGGCATGCCATTTATTCATAATTATTATTGAAGAATGTTAATTTGTAATGGGAATAAAAAAAGTTAGTTTTGCGTTCCAATTGTGTGTTTTAAGTGAGCATTATAATATTATAATGGCTGTTTATGATATGTTTTATTACCCCATTTGAATTTCATTAGTTTAACTACAACTTCATCGGCGTGAAACAATTTTTGACCTCAACACCATCGGCCTTTCCAACTCATCGCACAAATAAAATTTGCCAGCTCGCATTTCGATTGAACAAGTAGCCGAACTAATAACATAATTTATTTAAAAAAATGGTTGTGTTGATGTTCCGAGTTCATTAAGTATAAAAATAAACATGAACATTAAAGCTAACCTTATGTGCAAAAAACACTCTCAATAAACATAAGGCAAGGCGCATTCAAAATCGTAAATTTGCCTTTCAACGACCTAATTCAATTTTACAGAACGGTTTCCTTTCACAGATGCAGCTATAACCTATAAGAGAAGCAATTGAAATTGGAGGCATCTGTAAGAAGGTCTGGAAAGATAGAATTCTACACTCAACTTTTCAGATGTACCTAACATATCTTTGAACACAATATAAAGGTTATGCAATTCCAATTATTGAACTCCAAACTGTCTGTTTAAAGTTATCTGTATGCTAGTTGTTTCGCTACACACGCAAATAAATCTGGATCCATTTTGATCAGCGTAACATTCAATTCACCCATTCCAAATTCACCTTAAGTAAATAAGATTTGAATCGGTTTTGCTGGCATATAAATGAGGTTTTTAGCGAGAAGACTTGTATGTCGGTGTTTACACAAGGAGAAATTTATATTTCTACAATATCGTGGTTATTATGACTGGTCGTTCCATGCTGCAAGTACAACTTGGAGCTTCCAAAGCTCATAAAGCTGTACTCGTATCTTATCCGAATTAAGATTCTAAAATTAGTGCGCAAACTTTTGGTCGTTGCAAAATGAAATTTTGAAGGGGTTTAAAATATCAATCACGTGTCTTGATCCCCAAAACACTCGTTATGTTGCAACCCCTACGTTGCGTCAATGGAATAAGTTATTGCAAGGAAATACGTTTCAGCGTTATTAAAGTAGTAGATAGTATTCAAAATAGAAAACTTGAGTATTTTTAAGTAAAGCAGGCTGCGACTTCTCGACAAATTAAATTCGTTTCCCGTATAATAAAAACGTTAACGTATATGCCCAGATCAAGGTAATTGCATTTAATTACAGGTATATTTTAATATGCAGTACGCATACATTCTGCAAATGTTAAAGATATTTAATTGAAGATAACAACTCGAAAAGTTCCAATATTGAACAGGATTAAACTCGTGTAAGGAATTTCAAATGGAATAGTGATATGGAGTGATGCGGGTGAAGGAAGTGATAACTATAAAAGTAACGGGAGAACGGAAATGAAAAGTGCGAAGAAAGGTAGGAAGCAAGGTCGTGCACGCCATCCAGACGAGCCGTTCGCACTCTTTACGAGTTTCTAAGATTGGTGGGGTGGAAGATGAAATGGACCTTTAGGCAGGATGCAGTAATTTGCAGAACCGTCGAAAAAATCTTGCTATCCAAAGAGTAAATTCGCGTAGTTGCGTTATATCATATTTTATTTAAGCTTCATACAACAAATATTTTAATTTAAAATTTTTCTTTTCCACATCCACATTTATCAAAAATTTTCAATTTTAGAAGAAGGTATTGCGGCAATTTTTTTAATTATTTAAATTTATTTCAAACCTACGTCCCATAAATTCTCAAGATACACACACACACACTACACACTTTTAAAAGATTAAAAGGAAAAGTCGCATAATTCAACCAAAAGGTTATAAACATTAATTTGTTTTTTTTAATCCCACCTGATTTTGCAGAAGCAATTTCAAAACATGCAGAATTTTTTATTGGTGCAATTGCACGTTTCCATTATGTTGACTATAACCATTTTGGGAAAATAATTTCTACGTCAGTTTGAAACTATCCTCGTCGCACGTTACGTTTAGTGAGCGCAATTTTAGCTCACCGTGGATAATGCATATTCCATAGGGCTTACCAAACTACTGCAATATAGCTGCAATAGTAATGTCGCGTTATCTTCATTAGTGCCGTTCATATGTTGGCCCATAGCAATAAGACAATTCCATTAGTTTTTATTAACAAAACTGGAATACAATATTTAAAACTAATATTCGTTTGAAATGAGATTTGTCCGGCATTGAAATTCAAAATTAAATTATTGTCAACTGCCGGCGTGTGCATTTTAATTACGCTTATTACGGAATTACCTCAGCAATATTCACAGTATGTTATCGTAATTGATATTTACGATGTTATGGTCGATATTTTACCTTTTGCTATATCGAACCACTTTAAGATACAATTTAAATTACTGATATATTAAATAAAAATTTAATTATGTCGCAATCCACTTAAATTAATCCATTACGAACTCTTTTCGAGTTGGTGTTGAAACCGGAGTGTTCTCGGACTCGTTTCGTTTCAATTTGAGAAATTAATAAAACTGACCCAAGCAATTTTCAAATTGGGAAAGCAATAGTTTTAATAAATCTTATAGCACCAATAAGTTGTACATCGAATTCGGTTTACTTCCCCATCGTTTCCGGCGGAGATCGTTAACCGCGTGTCGTAATTTTCCCCTTTCTTTCACCATCCCCAACAACCACCACCCACAAAAATCGATAGCCAGATAGCTTCAAATGTTTCACTAGCTGAACGACCACCAGGAGCATCGTAAATGCCTGGATTCTTTGTTTCAAATCTAACCCATAGATACAAATCCCTTATTCGTACCTTACAGTTGGTATTACCATTCGAATCAGAATGTGAATAAAAGTTCTATAACTTTTATACCGAGTCACCGTCTAAAATCGGAAAGATTTTCCAAACTACGACTAAAGAGATCTTAGCAATTTATATTCTTATACCTTTCCAATGTCATATATTCCATTAAAGTCGATCATTTCAAGTGCCCCCTCCCTCGCGAACCGAGATAAAAGCTCGGCCATAAATATTAACAAGTTTAAGTAGGAATTTTGAGTAATTTACAGAAAATAAAATTAAACTAAATTGTAATTTGCATTTCAACAAACCACAAGTAGTACATTTACACGCAATGTTTACTTTGTAATGGATAATACAAGCAGAGGTTTGTAACAAACTTCAAAGAAACTATTCACGAACAGCGGTGAACAGTCAAAGAGCCAACATTTTAATGTCACAGTCGTACAATAAAAATTAAACAAAGGGCAATTAAAAATTAGAAAAGAATCCTTTGCGGTGCGAAAATGTTACATTTAATAACCGGGAGCTAGTTGTCGCGTTCGATTATTAGGTATTGTAAAATTGTAATAATGGCAGGTTATGATGATCATCATCAGACGACGAAATGGTCTTTGTCTGGGATGTCCGTCAGTTTGAGATCGTTTAAAATGGAAGTACCCTATCTTCGAGAAGCAATTGCACCGTTGCACTCGCTATCTTACTAACAAAAATATGTAGCAATACACGCCAAGTCACTGATATTTATAGCATAGTTTGGTCGTTTCCCCACAGTAACGGAGCCCAAGATTAAAACACATAACTTATATTTTATTTTGCCCTTTCTGTCTTGTTCGGTCGGTTTGCTTGAACGCAAAGTTTTTCGTGACTTTTTGTGCTTCACTGCTTTTCTTTACAACTTTAATGAGTTCACAACTTCAAAGTAGACGGTATTAATTACTTTAAATAGTTCTTTTTTGCCTCTATTTGGATTAAAGAGAATATTAAGACACCCTTCGGAAAGAATCAAGCCTTAATTTAAAAATAATTGAAAAATACGCAGCTGTTTCAACTCTTGCTATACGTAAGTTGGGTCCAACTCCCGTAAAATTAAAATTCCCCCATCATAAGTTCGTGAGGAAAAGTTAGTAAATCAGTGCATCCGAAGGGGATGAAGTAATTTGCAGGCGCCATGTTGTAATTGCGATGATGGTATCTGCAACGGTCGGAATTCGATAGTTAAGCACTCCCCATTGTTAAATAATGCATGTTATTTAGGAGTTCTAGGGGTGGGCGAGACTCCCTGGTGAGGACCCAACTCACACCTGAGTCACCGTCTAGCTAGTTTTTTATGAGTGGGCAGAACGAGGCACATTAGTCTTGGAACTAACAATGGCACTCGGGATTGGCCGAACTCGAAACCGCATCGGTGAGATTAATGAGTATCTTGTCTCAAAATTACAAAGGCGGCGAGAATAATAATAAAGAATTTAGTGGTCGGACATCTTCTGCGGACTGGTCTGTCCGGCTCGATGTTAGTAGGGATCGCTAGCATCAATTCACACGAAACTTTTCTTTGCATACTAAATGAGCAATTTTTATGAAACCAGAACAAAGAATTATTTTTCAACACTACATATAATAAAAGTACTTTAAATTTATGATATAACCTTCATTGAATATGTAAATTGCCAAGTTGTTTCAAGAATTTTTAACTAGATAAACTATGACGTTCATGGAACAGAAATTGTAGTGATGAAAAATTCAGTTTGAGACGCTATGCGGTATAGAACTTGTTATGCAAACTGGACGAGTCAGTTTCCCGTGTTAATCTTGCATTAGACAGCTGCTATGTAAGATTAATATTTGCCAACACAAAAGCAGTATTCCTAAATTAAAAAAAAGGTTTTACGGCTCTAGTCAACGGTCAATAAACCTACAATTCGCTCAAAATATGAAACAAAAAACTCGTTAAAACATTTTAACACGAAAATCAGATCTTATGTTAGCTTGTGAAAAAGTGTGTATAACTTTTAATAAAACTGTTAGCTTAACACGCTTAGGTAATTTCAGAAATGACCAAACACAAATTTAGCATGACGACATCAAATGCCATTTTTATGAAATGAAAGCAATTGCCTCAATAGTGGTACAATATTATCAAATTATCACACACATATACACAAGGGCTCAGCAGGATAGGGCTCCATAACACGACTCATTATGAGGTATTAGCTTTGTATAACTGGAGTAATCCAGGTTACTTTATGATGTCATTAACGCTTCAAACTTCAAATAATATCGCGTGACGTAACTAATTTTAATCCTTATTTGTATTTTCATTTACATATCGCATGTGCCAACTTAAAATGTGCCGAACTACATTAATTGTCATTTTTCAAATAAACAATCAGTTAAAACATCTTTAACACGACACAATTTTCTTTATTTTAATCGTACCATTAGCATAAATTTTCTTTTTACGTGATTTTCCATAGGTATGAAAATTTTAGCAGTCGATTGCAACGTCAAGACCTATTTCCTTTTATAAGTGATTAACTTGTTGAAAAGCAGTGAAGTTAATAGAAAATTAAGCTAATAAAACTAACATGGCCATTACGAGACCATAAAACCCTTTATGGCTTACTACTTAAATAAACAACACGGTAGTTAAAACTATCTAATAAAATCCACACTGAAAAAATCACATCGTTTCCACACTTTTGATAAACAAATTATATTATTTGGAATCAGATCCCTACAAAAAAAAACCAAAACTAGACATTGTATTATGCTATCATAGTATAATACCATATTATACATTAACATACATTGCTATATAATATTATAATGTATTATACAATACATTCTAGTTTAAAAGTTCAATAATAACTAATTGACATTAATACTTACATATTATTATTAAGTAAAAAAACTTTTGGGGGGAAAGGGGGGTTAAAATATAAAACGTGAAATGCGATATTACATATTTCTTCAAATAAAATATTATTTCGTATATACTAATAAATTATCTAAAAAATAAGAAATTTGATCGCAAATCTTTTTAACGAATGGAAATTGATTCTATAAGCAAATTAAACTGTACCACGTACGTATGTATATCTGGACGTTTGGGAAAAATACGAGAAAATCTACGGAATTCAAATTTTTAGAATAAAACATGTAATACAATTTAAAATCTTCTGCTTCTTGATAATCTAGGTAATATAAATTACAATTTGTATTATTTAAAGTCCCCTGTCAAAGCCAGGGTCATTGACGTTCAAATTTACATATCTTTGAAATGGAATAACAAAAATCCATGGATTTATGTATCTACGAAGTGGAAGAATTACGAAAAGGAATTCTATTCATATTTAGAATTAAAAAATAGAATAAATCAGAAACCTACACAGACGAAAACTCTTTTGTAAATTTGGAAAAAAGAGGAGATAAAACGATTCTGTGAGTTACACCCGAATTAAATATTAATAATAAAACGGGTTTTTAAAAACGTCCGAAAAAATTAGTTAAAATCACGAATAACGAACTAAGTGTTCAAATAATGAAACTTTATGTTTTGATTAAGCTGCTGATAGCCGTAGATTATAGCCCACAGTAATGTAGGTTAGGCACTTCGGTACGTTACTCGAGAACATGAACATTGAATGTTATAAGGATACATAAACACGCGTAAAGGAGCCATTTTGTGTAACTTTATCGCCATTTTGCTGTAGTTTAAAGCAGGAACGGGGTGCGTTCGAGGTGCGAGATAATGACTCTTGATAGTCTAATGACGTCACAGTAAGGGTTCATGCGAAACCAGGGACTAAGGACAATCAACCAAATAATTGCATTTGTTGTTCGGTTTCGCCAATAATAGAAAATTGTAATTCCCCCCAACATATTTTGAAATGAGAGAAAAACTTTTGGCCCCATAGAAAGAATAAGTTACGGCGTATGTATTTAAGTATGTAAATTAGTAAATTTTAATATTCTTCGCTTGTCGCAAATATTCTAAACCATTAGCGAAAGCAAGTTGCGGTAGAGAAATTCTTTATTAATTACATTCCCGGTCTCTATCGAGCAACGTTGGCACAATGAAGCTTTCTAATTACGCTTCTCTACACTAAAACGTTGCTGCAATCGCCTGGCAATATGCCATCTAATGGATACGAGCTCATAACTCATCCCCCAAAGGGTCAAATTAATTTAGAGGCTTAGAAAATTGCTTACATCACAATCGAGACTTATAACTTTAACAATTGAAAACTTTCATAATAAAAATAATACAATAACAAATATTGAAGTCTATATTGGCAACCAACCCTAAATAGAGTGTTTATGTTATGAAACGACGTCGAGTATTGCCGTAGACGACTCCCGTGTGCAACTTTTCAGTTTGCAATATTCTCTTGATAGTGTCTATAGCCAGGACAGCATGGATGTGTATTACGTTTTAAAACAAAAAATTTTATTACATTTTGCAGGAAACGGCATTAACTTAAGCCGATAAGATAATATCATCATCATACAAAAAACAAATCGATAGTTAATTAGCAAAATGGTTGGGTCAAAACAAAAACCCACAAAATCAGTAGTCATAACACACGCTGATAATCACGTATCATTTAAATTACGTTTCTGCCTAGGGATGTAGTTATGTCCGAGCATAGTAAAGCTTCAATCCCTTGTGGGATAAAAGGGTATTCTCCCTAATACAAAAGGGGTTCGACATAAAAAGAGAACGATCCGTGGAATTGCAAATATACAGCCATATCCAGTTATGCAAACTATGGTCACTATCTCTTCTATTGGCCATTAGGTTCACGATGGACAATCGTCGGTTAGCTCCCGATTGCCGCTGGGGGACTCATCTAGAAAATTATATCATGTAGCTCGGGTGCGTGTGCTAAAGGGGGAATGTTTAAAGTAGCAGCTTAACCGCTAGTGCCACGTAGATCGACATCATTTTCATAAAACGAGTAACGAACGAAAATTAGTCCGCTATGAGCAATGAAGTTTTCACAATGCAAAAATAACATCATAAAATGCATACTCGCTCGTTACAAATTACTACACTTCTTCAATTTTCCTCTCTTGATACTTCAATATATAAGTTTATCCAAAGCTGCAACGATTTAACTTTTATGTATTATGAATGCTAAGAAATTTATTGCAACTACCAATCAATAAAATTAGGGTGGGGAGAGTGCTGATTATTTTCTTCAGATAGGAAAATTTAAAATTTGCAATTTCATTTTTTTAAATGAAAGAATATTAAAATGATTTATTAAATAGTTCAAAATGTCGCTTTATTGCTTTATATTTTTAATAACCAAATAATTGTTAAATTGTAAACAAATAAGCACATAAAAATATTATTATCTTAATTATAAAAATTAAATAAACTTAAGCGTTTAATGGCTTGGTAAAAAAGCAATAAATAGCGGTTATTCATACACATTTTATTTATAAAAGGAATAATTTATCTTCAAATGTTGAGAGCAATAATAACAATAATAATTAAATAATTAATTGGCACGCTCTTATATTTATTACTGTAATATTATAATATTATGTGCTGCTACTGTATTTCCTTTACATTTCAAAGAACTAATGAGATTTAGATATTCTAAAAAGTCGATAATGGTTTGATCTATTTAATATATAGAATGTATTACCGACAATCAGGAAAATCCCATTGGAATATTATTGTATGGTACTTATTTATTATTTTGAAGTTTAGGGTGTCGTCATCAGTTGAACATAGTTTGAAAATAATTGATAATAAAACAATACGTCGTGCCATTGACTTTATTGTATAGTCGTATTTTATCCAGTAAACTTTATATCTAAAAATTGTGAGTAAACCACCATTACTTTCACGTATATCTACTATCTATAACATTAAAGTAGGTAATGTCAATGTTTAAGATAATTTGAAAGATAAAGAGAATGAGAAAATAAAGGCGCCGCTATGTTTAAAAAGTATTTTAAAATGTAATCGCGATATGAAAATTTTGAAGTGATTCTAATCTAACCTATTGCTTATCTAAATTTGGCAAAATATGTAATTTAAAAAAATATCTAAAATTTTTTCTTTTTATAGGTAACATCCAAGATATTGCGACGTAACAACGGAAATAAGTTGTCTTCATGGATTGTCCAAGGGATTGTTAAAAGAAGCATTTTATCCAAAGTATTTTTATCATCGTGAGAATTCCAATAGCCTAATAATAGCAATAGCAACCACGTATCATGAAAAATCGATAGCCAATATTAGATACGGTATGTAAGTGATGTGTTGCCATATTCCGTATTGATTAGAGTTCATAACGGAAAAGTCAAAATATTTTTATATAATTTAACATTAAAATATAAAAATTAATTAATAATTATTAGGCAACTTAATTCTTTCGACCAGCTTGCACTGCGTCTGACAAACTTCTAGTAATTATTCCGCGCAAAAGTGTACCAACTCAATTAAATATTTTAATTAAAATAAAATTAAATGTAATTAGTTTGAAATGTAAATTTTACAGATGAATAAAAGTTTTAGGAAACTGGGCATTCTTTTTTTTTTATTTGCAGAAAAACTTACTGAAATAATAAAATTAACGCACTAAAATAAAACAATTTGCAACTGCTTTTGATCTTTTTCTATTATGAGGTTTAGTATTATTAACTAGAATGAGATACTTCAAATATGAATTTATTAATAATTAAGTTTAAATAGTATATTTTTTTATTATGAGCTATTGTTTTTTTTGGCGATTATGTGCAGACGTACTTATTTATATTGTTTTCAACAAAATTTTAAATTATTTAGATTTAATCAATTATATGAGATAAGTTAAAAACTAAAAGAAATCACTTCACTATGAACTGACCACTTCATTTTATGGAGGGTTTCCAAGGGCAGATTACCTCGGTGGTTTGCCATTGCAAACGGTGAGAATCAAAATCTTGATCCTCTCGGGCTCGAACCAGTGATCTCTACATACATTAGAATAGTCGGTGCACTAAACTTTCAAATGTTTTAGTTGAACTGTTTATATCCCCCATAAAAATCAATAACTGAAAAAGTTTTAGGCCGATTTTAATAACTTAAACAATCTGCTAATCTATAAGCTTGTACGTGCCAAATTTTAAACCTAAAGGATGAATATATAAAATTATTTTCCTACCCCTTAAAGAAAAATTATTATCGATATTAATATTATTAAGTTGTTATTGTCAATAAGTTCTAAAATTTAACGGTTGTTAAAATAATTTTATAATAAAAATAACAAAGTTAAACATAAAAAAACTAAAGTGATCGTAAAAATACCAAATAGTACTAGTATTATAGTGACGTCATACAAAGTTTTCATTGAGACTTATTTTCTTATTCAAATAAAAATTTAATGTTACCTCAAGAATATTTTTTGAAAATTGCAAAATTTTAGTTTTTTTAATTATATTATGAAAAATCTAACATGAAATGGGAACATAAAGTTTTGTACATCAAATTATTATTCGTGAGATTTCATCAGATTTCCCTGAATTTCCACAGATTTCATTGGATTTGCTTAGATTTCCATCGATTTTTTTGGATTTTCGCAAATTTTCAGGATTATTTTTACAGCGGAGTTTTGTAAAAAGGAAAGAATCATATAAATTTTCTCGAAGATTCTCGCTTGACAGTTCAGTCTAGGTGTACTTATTTCAAGACATGGTAGTGGATGGTACCAGAATATTAAATCATTATTAAAATTTAAATACAGCTAATGATTTTATATCATTCAATTTTGACATATTTTAAGCATAGATATTATTTAGATTTCAGGTGTTTCTATATTTTTAAAATTCTAAAATTCTTCATTGTGTCTGAAGATGACTGTGTGTGAAGCTATCTAATTTATTTTGTTTCATTTATTATTTACAATTTTAAATTTTAGACTTGCACTGTTCTTTGATTAAGTCAAGTCATTTGGATAGTTTCATGAATGATTGCTTTTTATTCGCAATAAAATTAATTTACTAACTTGACACTAATTGCGTAATTAATAGTCAATAACAAAAAATCGTATTTTATTAAACCACAAGAATTGTTTCGTTAACTTCAAATTGTCGTGTATTTAACCGATGGAGTATTTGTTATCACAAATAAAATACACTGTAAATGCATTATCGCAAAATATGACCTGATGGTGAAAACGTTTACAATAATATATATAACTCGAGAGCTTTAGCTTGAAAGTTTTAAGTGGCGACTTTTAATTCAGGAGAATTTGATAGTAAAAACAAAAATCTGTCAAGCATTAGTTGGTGTTTAAATAGAGCTTAATTTTACGGTGCAAGTGGACATAAAGCTGCTAAATGTACATAAGTAAGCGCAAAGTTGATGGTATAAATAAATAAGTAGATACTTAATAAAAAATTTATAATTTCTGTTGGAATGTCCTTGTTAAATGGTTTAATTACTACAAAGTAAAAGGAAACCAACAAAATTCCACAAAACCATTGTGAGACAGAAAGAAAACCGCGACGAGCAAAAAATGAGTAAATCTTTACAATACACCACCAGGTACGGACTGGTCCAAAATGCCCGGTAAGCCGATGTTTTCCAGATGCTGCACTTTTTGATAAATTTCTAAAGGCACCTAAAGACGCATTTTACTGCATTAACCATAATATATTATTTTATGTAGAAATTAGTTAACCAATCACATTAGACAGAGAGAGCACCTTTAATATTATTATAACACGATTTCTGAAATTTTAATTTCAATCATAGCAGGGTTATTTTTTCGCCAGCATCATATAAATTCCGAAAATTGTTTTTTTTTTATAAGAGCAGAGTAAGCTACACTGTTTACATTCATTGACAGTCATAAATCAAGCTTTTCTCGGTCTAATTATATTATTTTCGAAGAAGTTCTCTCAACAGTTAATACCGTGGGAAACCGAACTATGGGAAAAAATCATTTGAATTTTTTAAATGTTACAGTTTATTAAGATTTGATTGACATTTTCACAGGTTAACCATAAATCATTGACGTTTGTGTAGTGAAGAGGTTTCTTGCTGTAATAATCGTAAAAATAAATAATATATTGATTAGTTAAAATCTTGAGATTTCTTTTTTTTAAAGTTGTATTATGTGTTGTTATTACATTTACGCAAAAGTTAAAATAAAAAATTACTCTTATAAATTTATCCAGTTTGATATTTTTTCTAAATACTTTACGTAAACTTAAATTAGACTATGAATTTTAACCTATACAACCACCCCCAGGTACCCAAAAAAAAAAAGTTTCAAGAAAATGTGATAATGACTACTTAAAATTTTGATTTATTCAAGAGCCTAGAGGTGAGATGGATCCGCGGTCACTTTTTAAACTAATTTTTCGGCATTTTCAAGTCAAACACACCCAAATTTAGCTAAGAAGTCAGTAGAATATTGTTATTATGCAAAAGCAAAGGATTTTGTTTACCAAATTGGCTGTTAATAATAAGTCCATAATCAGGGCTTCACATTTGGTAGCACTTCAAATACCGAAAAATAAAGAGGCATACATGGGTGGAAAAGATTTAGTTAATCCTTGCCTATTACAGGCTTCTAAAGAAGTTTTGGGAAAACAACCTGTCCAAAAACTGAAAGAAATTCTATGTCAGCTAATACCATCAAGCGCAGAATTGAAAAAGGGGAAAAATCAAGTGATCGAATTTGTTAATAACTCAATCTTTTTCTCAGTTCAACTTGATGAATCAACATACATGGTTAGCAACGCTGCTCTCCTTGCTTTAGTGAGATTTAAGTAGGAAGGACAGTTTAAGGAAGAACTTCCCTGTTCGCTCAATGGTAAAAAAGGTGGGCTAGCATGACTGAGCACCATTCCCGGTAGAGATCTACAAATCTCTATTCCCAAAATTTAGCGGTTATATGAAAGAGAAAGATATTTTGGTCGCCATTATCCAAAGGAAGAGGACCCCAGATATAATAATCTGTGGATAATGGATCAATTTTCGCTCAAAATTGGGATAAAGAAAGCCTAATTGATTTTTTATCCGAACTAAATTCTTTTGGTCTCCACGAAGAACTTATTTTTTGGGTTTTGGAAAAAGAGAGTACGCAGTCTTGGGTGAAATGCATTGTACTGCAATCAAAAACATATTGCGCTCCCGTCTTGAAATTGTTTTATACTCGCAATAATAAATTTTTATTAGGTAGCTACTTAAAAAAATTAAATAATTCCAAATGTGAGTTTAGTGGTCTGCGAGGTCCAAAAAATTGGCGACCGCTGTTCTGTACTAATCAATATTTTGCAATGCGTAAATGATTGCAGATGAACGGTGATATCAAACGTTAAAGCAGTTAAATCTTTTATTAGAAAATTTACATAATTATATCATTATCAAAATTATTTCAACTATGGATTTAGATTATAGATTTCCCGATATGAATATCTTATTATAGTTTATTGCGATTGCGATATTTGTGAATGAGTTAAAAAGAAAATAAATACATTTCTATAAGCAGAATTGACCTATTGGAAAACGTTCTTCTGCTTTTTCTCTTATGTAATATTTTGCAATGTTTAAATGATTTTAGATAATCTGCATGCGGTTAAAACATTTATAGGAAGCTTATTGACGTTTATTAACTGTATACGCGAAAGAGTTAAAACGAAAAAAAATCATATGCTGCGTTTGATCCACTGGGTTTTGTTCTTCATATCATTCAAAAAATGATGTCAGGAAATTTGGAAGATCCAGTTAAAATTTGCACAATTAAATCATTTTGCAGTAAACTTCCAATTAAGAATTACGACTTTAGAGATATAAAAAGTGATAGTTGTTGTAAGCTTTCAGAAGAGTAACTTAAGAATGGTTTTACACCCCTCATAAAGTGGCTATGTCAACAAGCAATAAAGTGTTTGCCGCCAATTTCAAATGCCCCAACGAAGTGTTATATTGCTACAATCAAAAAGATTAACATAATCAAAATGCAGTAAAATCCTAACACATCAACACTTTTTTATCAATAAAAACAGCACCGAGAAGAAAATCTTTGCCCCCAAGTGCTCGAAAGAATTTCTTATTGCCTCTGCACTTAAAAAATGTGTGAGGTATAGATTACCAAGCAAAAAGTATTTTAAGTTTCAGTTTGTAAACATAAAAGTAGGTAGACAAAACTCTAAAGATAGCAGTACTTGATGGTAAAAAGTAATGAATGTTGTTGGGTTAGGTCAGTACGACATAATAAATTGTTTTGGCGATCACGTATTTTTTTATTTGCTTTTAAACTACCCACAATTAGCTATTAAAGTAATAAAATCATTGTATGGGACATGAAATTGCAGTAATCCTAAATATCATAGCTTTTAATCATTGATTATTGCAATCATGCACACCCAATAGGTATTTTTAGTTTGTCACGTTTTACGAGTCGTAATTTCGTTTTATACATGAATTCCTATTAATAAAAATAACGTGTCCATGTTTATCAATCGTCTATGATTTACCTGTACAAAGACGCCCAAAATTATGATTTTATTCTAAATTTTAGATTTCAAAATGTTTACTCGGAATTGTTTATACAATTATTTTTTCGTTTAAAAACCACGTTCTTGGTCATATAAATATCATAAACGTGATAAAATTGAAAATAACGAGCGAATTAGAACGGTAAGTATACGGTGTGTTTTATAAACATGCAATGTTTGTAAACTTTTGTAAGGTTTGTTTTAGTTCTCAAAACATATTTAATATTTTAGGTGTGGTCGTGACAAACCAAATTCTTAAAAAGTGAATCGAATTAATACTAATATATTATGTACACTTGGAAGAATTTAAATTAATAACCTCAAAAAAATCATTGGTAGTGTTAAAAATTAACGGGTATTTTCGAGATAAAATTCTTAAAATATTCAAACTTTTCCATTAAGAATTCAAAACTTAATTAAAATCCGGTTGGAATGATTAATATCCGTTTTTATATAAAATTTATAATGGCATCCATAAATCAGAGAGATAAAAAGTCAATCCGCTTGAAAATAATATACGATTTTAAAAAATGTAGAAACTTTCTCTGGAAAGTGTTAAAAATCTTTGGAAAAGAAACTTTTTAAAATCACCCTTTACAAAAAATAAATCAATGAGAATAAAAGGCTCAACTTTCTATAAACCCCTTTTGCAAACTTTCTAATTGGCAAAGCACGTGTAATTTTGCTACAAGTAAAAGAAGCGATTTAAAAAAGTATATGCCATAAAATGGAATAAGAGGTATCAAATATTTGAAGTATTTTCAATAAAAAACTACTCGAAAATATAGGTAGGAATGAAACATGGCTGGTTCTCTCAGTATCAAATGAATCAAGAAAGAACTTGTGAGGGGAACAGAAGGGTGTAATTTATATCCCAGTTCCTCGATCAAGCTTGTTCGTTCGAGTATGGAGAGTGAAGGGAGGTAGGCTATAAAATAGTTTGAAGAGGGCTCGAGAGACGTCTCTAGATACCATGCCCAAACTTCGCACTACATGCAGCTCGTAGAGAGATTCAAAATTTGATAAGAAATATAAATTTAAAATAATGAAACACAAATTTAGATTTTTGTAAGGAATTAATTATTCGAGTTGTTTATTGCTCAAATTTGCTCCAAGTCTTTTAATTTAATTTAATTTATTCTAAATAATTAATACCAATTTACAAGAGAAATAGTTTGTTCACAAGTTACAGATTAAACCACTTTTTTTAACTTATAAGATTATACTATCCATTGGAGTAAATGTTCATTCAAACTTGTTTAGAAAGATTTGTAATTGCAAATTACCTAATTTGTTTATTCAATTTGCTGTATAATACTGGTACTACATATATTTTGCATAAATTGTACAACATTGTTGGTCTATCGCATGCAAAACTGATAACTAAAAAAATAATTTACAGGAAATTTATTAGGCCGGATTTATGAATGTGTATCGTTCGGTTTATGGAAAAACCGGCATAGGTAATTATGATTTGCATAGTTCAAAACCATAATCATAAAGAAAATTATACAAATATAATAATAATAATAATATGAAAGTGGTGAGAAGTTGCGTTACTACGATGATCGACCCTCTGGCAGGTGGGGTACCTTGGAAATTTGGGGTTCTTCACGACAGGAAAAAAAATAAAAAAAAATGAAGAAATAAAAGTATAAATAATTGACACGAATGATAGTGTAAACATCAGACCGTTAAAATTCGAGTTATAAAATTAGATTTTTATTTAAACCGGCAATAAGATAATGAATGAAGATAGTAGAGCTATAAAAATAGCAATATAGACATAAAGTGATTTAAAAAAGTTATATACAAATATATATAATAAAGATAATTTAATTTTAATTTATTTGAGAACCAGCATTGATATTTGGGGTTAACAAAAATTAGCAATTTGAATATAAAATTGGCAGTTAACCAAATAAAAATCACATTTAAGTGTTTTATATGCAATAACTTCGCACATTTATATCAAAATGGTCAATTAAGAGCAATAACACACGATATAATAATGTGATGACACTACCATAGTACTAACTTCATGATTGTGTGCCATCATATCAACTAAAAGTACTCTCAACAATTTCTTATGGGTTCAAGGTTATTGGAGTAATGTTTTAAATTTTCATGAATAAAATAATCAAAACATTTTCTTTTAGACAGTCTACACAACACACCGTTCAATAATTTTAATTTTTGAGGTCACTTGAGGGACAAAGGCATTATATTCTGTATGCAGTCACATGCATCTTAACCAGTCGGACACTAATGGGCTGATTAATTCTTAGTACGAACCAAACAAGCTTTGCTCTGAAAGTGCATAAATCTGACTTTCAGTCGAAACGTGTTTTCAACATTTGTCACCCACATAATGTCTTTACATTTCCATTAACTTTTTTACAAAAATAAAACGCTCTTGTTCTCTTCACAAATAAGATATTATTTCAGAACCGCATCAACGAATATACTTGGAGTTTTAATGCAATATACCTATTATATCTATGGATAACCTTCTCGAATACTATATTTATATATTGACGCTTTTCGCCGTTCCAAACTCTAGAACCGATAATAAAGTTAAACAAATATAGCAACACTACATTGTATGTACATAATTGCATAATGCAAACTTCTATTGCATTGCAATCTCATCTAAAAATAGATCTAAGCTAATGTCAAAGATTTGAGTTTAAATCTTTCATTATTGGATGCACTTTCAGCATACAAATTATATAAATTCTAAATTAAATCACAGACTTTTCAGACGATGCCAGGTTATCCAGGAATTTCAAGCTTCCAAAAGTGCACGAAGAAATAATTTGGGGGTCACCAATTGCTCAACCGTTCTTGTTTATGACGTTATTGTATTCAAACGAAATGTAGGTACATTTAAACTATCATAATTTAAAATCTGGCTGCTAGTATTAGAAGTCACTAACCGTAGCTAAAAATAGACTTACGTGGAATTTACAGCATGTGTTAATTTGGACAAAACGTGAGCATGTAAGTACAAGCCCATAAAAGTATTTTTGTAATTTATATAACAATAATTTTTTAAGTGCGTGTAGTTTTTCTGTTCAACAGCCTAATCAACTCTCCAAAATCTTCATTCGAATCAGATTAGAAGAAAATTGTACCGAAGGTTATAAAGAAAACCGCAACCTTCCCAAACGCGATTATTCCAAAATTATGATAAGAATTTATGGAAAAAAACATTTCTTTTGTAAAACCAAACTGCAGTTTTTTTTCAATAAAAACAGGATGCACCAAGAGTAGTGAACCCGTCTAGACATCACAGATAAATTAATCAATATTATAAAGCGCAATTATTAAAACATATGAGTTTTAAATTTGCCTGCTTTCGTATATCAATTAAGGAAGCCGAATTAAATTTAAATTTAAAAAAGCAAACCTGCATCTGCTCTATCTTCAAAACATATCCAAGAATCGAATCAATTCTTTGGAAGGCTCCCCATTTTGACCATTACTATTTCTCCCTCAACTTATGTCATCATTCTCAGTTATGTGTTTATTTGATATCAAATCACAACCAAGCAATTTGAGAATAAATTTGTCGTAAACCGAATGGTGGACGTAAGATCGTATCGATATAATATGAATTTACAGTTTATTTTGTACTTTAGATTATTAACAATCAATGGAACGAATTAAAGAGTGAAATAATCTCTTTCTGTGGTTTATTTACTTCCACCCCCCTCGGTGTGTTTTAAAACTAACCGAAAGAAAACCACAATTGAACAATAAATTCTCTGTGTACATTGCATCGAATTCTCATAAATGACACCAAGTTTCGGAAAGTTTCAAAAGAGAGCAGTAAAAATAATTGAGATACAATCTCCAAAGGAGCGAAAAATGAAGCCAATAATTTCCACACACCGATTTCAAGTTGGTAAAAATTATCATTCAGGTTAGAAGAGAAACAAAACAAAAAAGCTGCCGTCGAATACAGATAAAAACGGGGTTTCCATGATAATAAAGTTATGACTACAATTTTCGAAAATAGAAGTAAAAAAATAAGAAAAAATGAGATGCTTTGAATAAAGTACTTTTGATACCGACAATTTAAAATTTTGTGTCCAAATTAGGTATAAATTCAAAGCACCTCTTCCTATTAACTAAAATAAAAAATTAAAAATTTTCAATACCATTGTACTCACCGCACACCACACGGTCGAACGGACTCATCCAATCTGAAAAGGAAAATTTACTATGTAAATCTCGTTTGTTTCAAAAATAAAAAATCCAATTCCAAATACAAACGAACCAATTTAAAAAAATTTGGTAGGTACTTGGACTTGATAAAGAAAGTAAATAGGTCATTTAGATAAGAAACAACATCAATTAAATGTCTCCATTAATAACCACAAACACATTATTAAGTGTTGTTACGTTCATAATAAATTATGCATTATAGAATTATGCGAGAATTTTTACCCTGTGATAAAACCAATTATTCCTTCCTGCGTAATGTTAAACAATTGCAATTCATTAAGCAAACAATTAATTATTAATAATGGAGACTGTAAAATATTGTTAATTACATGTTTGGAACTTACAGAAATATTGTTATTTTAGTGAAGCAAATTGAAATGTAAAATGCAATAGGCAACTGAAATCGGTGTCGTATGCATTGAAGGTACAATTTTATGACCATCTTTATTGTTATTGTCCATTAAGTGGCCATTAAATGTGTTTTATTGAAGTTTTTTTAACACAAAAAGTTTACAAATAATTTCAAGGTAATAAATTCCTAATGATATGCTTTACAACAAGTCAATCTGTAATAAATTTTATTGAGCCGTCGCTTGGTAAAACTCACCTGTAATTGACATCCATGGATATCTGGGTATGTCTGGAAGCGGTTGACCACCAGGTGCTGTCGGTTGGGAACATGAATTTAAGGGATCAACTACAGCGCTGGCTGCTTGATGGTAAAATTGAGCTGCAACGGCCATGGATGCCGACGCTGCGCTAACTTGACTTGCAGCCGACACCGCGGATCCATTTTGGTGGTGATGACCCAATGTGTAGTTTACCATAGAATCTGTAGGTGCTACATTACCAGTTAAACCAGCAGTATACCTGCAGGATTTGTCGTTCACGGCATCGACGGCCGCCGCCGCTGCTAAAGCGGCCGAACTACTAGAGGAAAATGCACCGGGAACCATAGTTCCCGTGGCGGCGGCAGCACCGAAGGCGGCTGCAGCAACGGCTTGTTGTTGATGATGATGATGGGCTGCTGCAGTTGCAGCTGACACGTATGGATACATTCTAGAAGCGGGAGAAGTAGAAGATGCACTACTATTGGAATGTTGAGGAGAAGAACCACTAGGTGATCCGGAAGAACTGTAATTAACAGCGGAAGCGAGGCTAGCTTCGATACTTGCTGTAGTCGGACTCGGAAATAATTGTTGATGATGAAATTGTTGATGATATTTTGGAAGCATACTATCAATAATGAATTTGGAACTCATTGCTGTTTAGCAATGTCCCTTTCACTGTACCACGCACTGGTTGTCATAGTCCATAGTTGTGTTATATCACCGCACACGTTTTACGACCGCGCACTTAAAAGCTATTTTGACAATGTCGTTTAACCCTATTGCAGCGAATATCTTACACGTTCTTCTCCTATACTTCTTCGAATCCTTTATGACCCATGTATGTTCAGTCTATAGCCCTCTATGCCGTATACTCGGTACTAAAGCGGTAATGGCGCCCCTCCACGACCACGCCAATCGGAGCAGGTGCGGTTTTAACCAATCAGGGCAACCTCTTACCACGCGGCGTTCGATACACAACCATCCCCACAGTAGCACTCGACAAGTTTACGCTAACTGAAGCTACTTCCATTGACGTAGCTTCGACAAAAATACGCTAAATTAAATATTCCGAACCTATTTTTATTATTAACCGTAAATTGTAATAAATAAAAAATCACGCCATTAAAGCACGAATCATTCTTTTTACATAATACCTCTTCTAGTCACCGTATTTTGAAATAAAAAATTTCAAATTTTTGACAAACAACATGCATCTTAATGTCTAAAACTAAAATAGGAAAACTTACCCAAGCAGAGCAAAATTTTTCCCTTGGGACCTACGTGCCTGTAACAAAGAGAACGCTAAAATTTATTGGATCGTATACTGGGTTTTATGTTTAATTAGATTCGAATATCTGTTAATTTAATACAATAAATTATAAAACCAATTAAAATGAATGCGAATTTATCAGAATTTCAAAGTAAGGCATTTTGAAAAGAAAACCTGCTCCTCTGCGGAATCTCGTTGAGTGCAAGAGAATACCGAGCGCCTGCAGCGTAGGCTTCACATAATGCGACAGGCAGCATGCACGGCTTATAAATCAATGATATCTAGCCAATCAATAATTTTCATCGATTAGCTAATCGCGATTTAAGCAAAAGTTGAAAATCTGAAGTCAACGATTGTGAACTGTGAATTGCACGTAAAATAAAAAATATGAAAAAATTATGTGTCTCTTTATTGCTTTTAAAGTATCATAAAAATAAACTGAGGTATAATCATAACAATATCGTATAAAAATCAATGGCAACATTGCACCTCATATAATAGCATTCAGCGATCATAAAATATAAGACTACCGTCTTCTCTTACACAGCACCCGTTACGAAGATACAATCTGGATGAAGGCGGCTGCAAAAGATATCATAAAACTGTAAATGACCATTTTGTGGTTATTTTACTAAGTATGGTGTCATCCACAGGCCCATTGCGTCCGTCATTTGGTGTCTGGCTTAGCAGATCATTGCAAACATCGCAATCTCACAAACATAAAGCAAACCGATGTCTATTCCCCCATTTAAATAGTCGAGCGTTTGTTAAGCAATAAAGGTGAAATATTACAACAATAAGTTTTAGTATTAGTTTTGACATTGTTTTATGTTAAATTTAAATGAGCGTCGAAAAGTAAAAATTTCTCTCAGTGGGGTTACCTTTACTCGTATAGCTTGTAAACGGGGCTGGATCTCGACTTCTGAATATATTAAAAAACAAATTTTTATAAACTACTTACGTTTATTGCTGTACTATACAAATTTGAAGAATCATTTGCTTTTATATTATTTTTTTATTCATTATGAATTGTTTTGTTGTAGATCTTGTAAATATATAGCATAATATCATTATGTTTAAATGCGCAGTGGTTATAAAAATTATGTTTAGAAGAGTCCTTTATGTTACACTAAACTCTTATCGGCTTATCGACAGACAAATTTGATGAAATTTGTTTATTATACCATAAGCGACAAGATGAGACAACTTCGAATGAAACTAATTTGTTATTTGCCGAACAAAGCTATAAAAAGTACGTTTTGGGCGACATTCGACAAAAACAACTGACATTGAAAAGCACCAGAATGTTCGGAAATCCAAGGGTAAATTTTGTTTCAGATACCAGATACCAAGACTCCAATTGTTCTCAAATTGCATTGACTACAAAATTCTTTATTTGTCTTTAGGAATTGGATCTTGGAATTTGGAGAAAATCAGGGGAAGTTGTATGCAATGCTCAGAAGTTATAGATATCCTGCTGTCATTAATCGCTTTTATTTTCTTCTAAATCATTGCTCAAAAAAATGTACAAGCTATTTTTTCCTTCACACTATTCCTGTAGAGACTCTGTAACTGATTCACTGTAACTTTCTTTCTGGGAAAAACCTAAAACCTTCATATGACCGTCTCTGTGCTTCGGAGAGCACGTGAATTCGACTGTCCCCCTGGATTGTTGATTTCCACCGTCAACTATTAAAAACAGGGTTACAGGTCTCCCAAACCCGGTTTCAGCAGCCGTGGGGTCTAAATGCTGAAAAGTTTTTGAAATGATTAACAAGCTGATGGTCCAGATATGGACTGCATGGTCAATGATATTGATAATTACTGTAACTTCAATTTTTATTTTAATGGTAAGTTCCAATTTAAAAATGTGTATAATTTAATTGTTTTGTTAGTTTATTTCTTTTTAATTTTAATTTTATTTTCGTTGTTTTTGGTTTCAATCTTAATTTTATTTTTAAATATAGGTATACTTGTTTTATTCATTTTCTCAGTAATTTTATTTGGCATTACTCTTTGAAATGCTTCAAATGCTTGAAGCTTGAAGTAAAAATATTCGTGAGATGGATTGGATATTGTATTTTGATTCTGTTCAGGACTCAATTAATTGTCTTTTTTTAAACAGAGATAATATTGCCTTGCAGTCTGGTTTTTTTCAGGAAGCGAATCAGTATCGTAAGACGAAGTCTAATGCTTATCAAAATTAAATTAAATTCTGCGACTTACATGAATCTCATTGGCTATTCCTATTATTTAAAAATACTATTTAGGCGATCAATAATAATCAATTTAGAAGTTAACTTCTGAGTAATTTTTGTGGGTGCTTGAGCCCTGAAGCACCCACGTAGTCGACGCTCCTGCTGCTACTTACTGTATAATTCTGACTAGTGCCACCAATACTGCCTAATACTGCCTTTTACCACTGTTGCTACCTGATATGCTGTAATGTAAATTTATACAATAAATTTAGTAACTGTAGTAAATAGCAGTTTAGGTAATATCAACAAAAAGTCGTAGTTTTAAGCAGTATCGCGACATACCAGGTAGTGAAAAGCAGCAATAACAGTCACTGGCAGTATCAGATAGGATCAGCAATAAGTGACAGTTTTAGGGAGTTATTAAAAGTATTTTAACTTTAGGTATTTTATATACTAGAGTAGTAGATAAGGCTGTCTATTACTACCAACTTACTTTCGATACTGCCTAATTGTGCTATTAACTGATAATAATGCATTTCCCTGCTTAATACTGCACTTGTTGCTTATTACTACCTAATCTGCCTGATACTTCCGATCAGTGACGGCTTATGAAAAAATTAGGCTGTCAGTATGCGTGCAAAACCAAGAGGTTTAAGGTTTTAACTAAAACATATTAATCATTTTTTTATGAAATTTGTCTTATTGGCTTAGCGAGGCATACTGCCTCCTTTACCTACCCCAACAACTTCTAATGCTGCATATACTGCCAGTCCGGAGCCGGACAAATGGACGTGGCCAAAAGGATGCAGACTTTAAAAGCGCAGACCCAAAAAAACGCAGATCCAAAAAGACGCAGACCCAGAAAGACGCAAACAATTATTTTACATTACGTAATTTTCAATAAATTGTAAACGAATTTAAGTTGAAAACTAAGATCCTGTTTTTTCGAGATCCATAATTTTCGAGTTCGGTCGCGTCCTAGGGATATTTTTAGTGAATAATATCATTTGTGAAAATAGCGACGTATATTACGCAAAAATTTAATAATTAATTGGGTATATTTGGATATTTTTCCAAATTTTTCCCATATTTTTTGTGTACTAATTACTAATATCCCTTATGACTTATGCTAATATTTATATCCAAATTTTTATAAAACCGTTTGATTGTATCTTATGGATGATCAAGTGATTTAAATGTAAAATTTTCATTACGAATTTCTTTCGATCCCTTCAGTCATTGCTTGTTGGACCGCCTATGGTCGTCTAGTTTTAAAAATGTTCGGGAAAAACGCTCAAGGTATAAATGGATTAAATTCAAATCTAAAATATATACCTATTAAATAATATGAATCCATGTCTGGGATTGAAAAAGTGACAATTTTTTACTAACCAGGTGAATAAAAAAACCAACCATCTGGAATCAAAATTCCAAAAAAATAAAATAAGCCATTCTTCTTGTTAGTTTTTAATATTAAATAATAAATAAAGTGCTCTTCTGCAGGATTCTGGTTTTGTTGACTTGTTTTTTTATTGCAATATCTGTATTTTCATTGTTATTATTCATACTATTGCTTTATTCTGTAGAGTGGCCTTTATTTATTAATTTTTAGAAATTTATTAATTTTGGAAATGCGCAGGCAGTTTCCAAAATTTTAAGTTGGTAGGGAGTTTACCTTAGGGTTTGTGAGAGGTTGGACTGATTTTTATTATATGATTGAAATTTTTTATTTTGTTTTATATTAAATTGAATAAAAATGATTATTTGGTAATTAATTGTATTGTATTGCGTAGTTATTTAAGTTTTGTTTCATTTAAAAATTTTATGAACTTCAATGATGGATTTCTACATTGGTAAATAAATTATTAATTAAAATAGATAATTTTTTGTAAAAAAAATTTTGAATCGCTTCAGGTTGAGATAACATAAAATGTGATTAATACAATACGTAATGTAACCGTGTAAGGTAACCATCAATAGGCAAGGATGATACATGTTATAACTTCACTGTTTTCAACAGTTTAACAAAGAATTGATTGCGATTAGGAAATAATGACAATTCCCAACGAAAACATATTGCTTTTATTAAGTTTAATATAAAATTAATCAAATGGTTAACGATGAGTTAGCTTCTATTATTGGTAACTTTAATTGATCAATTATTAGCAGTGTTAACGTTTTTTCTATTAAAACTTAATTGAAATTAACAATTGTTCCACTTCATTCCCTATTTTAATTTCCTTGTAATTCATCTTAATTTTTTAACTTATTTTATTTCTTAGGAATACAGAATTTTTCGAAACAAAAAGTTGACCAATGGATAGTAAGGATTATTCGGTGACTGTAAAAAGTCTTCACAATTTTGATTTTCTAATAAATAAAACAGTAATCTGCTAAAAATTATATTAAATAACAATATTGCGAAAATTAAGAAGTAGCAATATATTTTCCAAAATAACATTAACAAAATTATCACTCAATAAAAATAAAATATATTGCAAAAAAGAACATAAAACTAAATTATGCACAAAAATTCTTTGCTAGTTTTGTATTTAAAAAAATAGTTCTAAAAATGTTAAAAAATTCAAATTTGCAAAATACTAATGGCTAAAGGATAGTAAAACCATCGATAAGTAAATTTATTTCGTAATAATTATAAAAATATGTAAGAAACTATTCTACTTATGCATTTATGAATATTATATTCATTATTTATTTTAGTTCAACGTTAAAATAATTTAGAACCAGTATAATAGTGAAACATAAAATTTTAATTATAATGCACTTTCTGTAATTTTAATGAGGCTATTATTCAAATTTACGTAGGTCTCTATTAATATTTTATGTAATGTATAGAATATGATATGAAATACACTGATGCGCAGCTGGGAAGCGACTTGCAGTTAGCGATAGTTTTGAGATTCTAAACTGGTTCGACGGTTGATGAAGTCCTGAGCAGCTATTATTATAGAAATTAAGAGAAGCAATATTTAAGAAATTCCTAGGTAGGTATCTCATTTTGCAAAATTAGTTTGAAGATAGTTTCTATTATCAAACTTATAATAGAATTGGATTAGTTTGAATGTGGACATAATTAAAATATAATGTAGCTGAAAATGAAATTTTGCTAAATTCTTGGAAGACTAACGCAGAGTAGAGACTACATAGTAAGTCGGACAAAGTAATTATAATGTGGAATTACGTAAGGCTAAATATTATCGAAAAAGTCATCAAAAAATAAATTAGTATTAAATTTGCAGAAATTCCACTCATTAAAACTTATTTTCGTTACAAGTTTTTATCATTTTATAAATTAAATGAAATGCTTGTTCAGCAAATAAGATAATCAATAAATAATAGGGTGTGGTATAAGGTAAAAGTGTGAGAAAATGAGGTTAGCGTGTGCTTGACAGCACCTATCATAGATCACTATCAGACTATCTTCAGCTCGACCAAGGACCAGTGTGAATAATAGACCATCGAGCAATTTCGACGAGAGAGGGTGGAATTCCACAAGAGTCGATTGATAAAGCGTTTGTTTGAGGTAATCTAAATTTGCTATAAAAATAGTAAATTAAATTAGAAAAATTTTAATCGTCAGATCAAAACGAACATACTTTATGCAGATCTCCATGCTTAGCAAGGCATTGAGATATTAGAAACCAATTATTATTATTTTTTTTATTTTTAAGCATTTATAAATTGGTAAAATTACTACAAGTACGTCTCTGGTATCCACATGCTGTATCAGGTAAATGCTTGTACTACAAAACGCCATAAATTACAGTGAAGATAATTATCGTCCCATTAAATTAACTAAACCCGTGTGAAAGCTCATTTGTAAAAATTACGTATGAGAATTTTAACTGCTTCATTGTAAATTTTACGTGTGCACCCGTACGATAGTAAAAATTGAGTTTTTAGCAGAAAACTTCCCCGGGAGTGTCGTTCCACTGCGGTGATGTAGGTACATAATCGATCAAGAAAGTCATCAGATGGTTATCCTTATTAAAATTTAAAATTGTATGTCATTAACTTAAATCTAATTAACACTTTGTACATTGTTTAAGTTGATTACAATTTGCATTCTAAATCTTAATTTGTGGTAAACGAACTGTTTCATATTTTATGATACAAATTTAGCAAAAGTGTTTATGATACCGATAACTCACTAATTTTTCATTAAGTTTATTGAGGGGAGCATTAGATAATTTTGTGTAATAGACAATTTACACGTTACTCGAGTCGAATGTGACACGACAGGGATACAAGAAAATAGGAAAAAGGAAATGTTAATTTGCCTTATAACTCGTAATTAGCGTTCCTCTTTGTTTCGTATTTCTTTTAATTAACTGTACATAATATACCTTAATTGTAAAAATTTGTTAACGATTTCTTTCAACGCATTAAAATTTTCTAATGGATTATACCATAGTCTTTTCTTTTCCACGATAATCCAAATAATGGGATAGTCCGAAGAGAAATTGATATTGGGATATTGGAGGTGTTCCAAACTCCTTGGTAAACTTTATAAACACACTCAATTGCAGGTTTAATTTTTTGATATTATCGAATCAACTTGATTTTCTGCTGATGATGATGTGTTTCGGACAAAAGACCAGAGATGCTAATTTGTACGAATTTGCCAGCAAACGCAAATTCTATACCCCCAGACTCCCGGTCAGGAATCCCACGATCATCAGAAAATAGAATTGAAATTTTTAAAATTTTTACCTTTAAATGGTCATAAAACCGAAACTATTAATTTTTAATGTAAATGGTTAGGTACCTATTAAAGAGCGTAAAATTTGCTATAAACCACATTCTAACCTGATCCACACAAAATTGGCGCCGTTTTATTAGGTAAAATGGAAGTTAATTTTATTTTAATTTCCGGGAGTAAATCGGCTACTTCGGAAAATACCATATGCGGTATATCTTAGTTTTTAATATTCAATTGCCAGCGGCGTTCCGAGGGGGTGAGAGAGTTGGGAAATCAATAAAAATAATTTTATTATTTGTACTCTCGGTTGACAATATTACAAGTTTACGGAACAACCGAAAACAATTTTTTCTGATAAAAAAAATCAAAACAATTTAAAGCTCCTAAAATTGCTTTTGAAATAGTCTAAGGTTTCAACACAATATAAACATTTATCAGGTGGTTCCATTAATCAGATTCAGATGCCAGAAGGCTGATTTCTATTTCAACAGGACGACGCATCATGTCATACCGAAAAATATCATTGAATATTCCTCTCTTAAAATGGCCTTCAAGCCATTCAAGACCTTCGGCATTGAATAAAAAAACTCCTTCGAAGAACTCCAATTCGCATCATTCCGAATTAAAGAATAATATAGATTTATTCAAAAAAAACAAAATTTTGCTATATATTTTTTTAGTCCAATATAATTAATGTGTAATAATTAATGATTTCTGAAAGTACTTTGCTAACAAGCAGCTTTGAATACGATTTTTGAAGCTCCAAAAAGATTTCTTTGCTATCGACGAAATTCAAAAAATTATTTAAATTCTCATTTTTGTGTATTTCTTTTAACTAATAAAAAGTTTTCAAAATTTACATTTTTACAAATGTGCAATCGTCAACCTACCACACATGGAAAGCCACCAGTGTTTGTTGGATACCAAACAAAAGTGTTAAATTTTCGCGAAATTTGTATCGCCGTTGAATAAACCGAAGCAAACTTTTGCTAAAATACAACAATTTTTATAACATTTACTTTTAATAATTAATTAGGATCTTATACAGATTGCATATTTATATCGCAGAACGTTAATTCATTTATTCAACCAATTAAACATTATTTTTTTTAACATTTTACGTAAAAGCAGAAATTAATTCAATTTATTTAAATATTTTGTAAATAATAAAATCATAAATTGCAGTTATAACAGTGTTTTTATTATTTCTTATTTTTTATAATTTCGTAATTTCAATTAAAAATTTACTAGGGAATATTATTTATCATAATTTAACAAATTAATTTCAATTACTGCTTCTATGTAAGCAGCTGTAAAATTTTGATGCTGTGAGTTTCATAAATTCTTTTATTTATGCAGTTTTTTAATGCAAAATATTCAATCACACGGATACGTGCACTAAAGTTTAAATAATTAACAAAATTAAGGTACCGTTTTTTCGACTTCCTAGCCATCACACCACCATCAGTACCGCTTTATGTGATTACACATTAATGTGTAATTTTCATTAACATTACAAATTATGTGATTACACAAGTAAGCGGTACTGATGACGACTCTCGAGTCCGAAACACATCGTGTGATGGCTAGGAAGTCGAAAAAACGGTACATATTATGTCTATCGCTCTTTACCTTAATTTTGTTAATTATTTAATACAGTGTTTTAAGCTTAGTGTAAAAAAACAAAGTGAACCCAAGATGAAGATTTGATGCTGATTTGATGATGATTTTATTGCTAAATAAGATTAAAATTTAATTAAAATTGATAAATAAAATTATAAAATTAATAAATAACTTAGAAATTAAATACAAGTAATATTTACATTGTAAAATATTCAATATCATTTAAAAAATTATTGGTTAAATTTTTAACAAGGTTTTTTAACAATATGTGCAGTTACAGATACAGAAGTACATTTTCATGAAGAAAATAAACCGGTAATTTAGACGGGAGTAATTTTGTTTTTATTTATCAGTAATTTATTGTTATCATAACTAATTATAATTGTTAAAACTACGACATCGCTTTGCGTTGTTAAAATATTTATTAATTACTCCGGCTAAAGATGACTAAATGTGAAAAAACTACACAGATTGAGAAAATAAAACAAAAACCTTGGGTATAAAACAATGTGACGAACAGGGTTCGTTCGGGAGGGGAGGGGGTTAAGTTATTCCTTAAAATAATATTTTTGCATTTTTTATTCATGGTGTGGGGCTGCGGGGGTTTCAGTTTCGAGGTTGTGCCGTTCGTCGGAATTACGGGGGGGGGGGGTGAACCCCCCAATCTCCTCCTTGATTACGATTAAAAGAAGGCTTATTATATTTCAAGAAAATCTTATTTTTCGAACACTTCTTCGAATGTAATCACTTGAAATTTGTCTCTAGCTAACATTAAATCGATACCGGATAAAGAAACTTTTACTGTATTGATAAAAATATATTTCTTTTGGGTAAAATTATATAGTTATAAATTTTTAAATTAGTAGTGGTGAAAGACGTCAAGAGCGGCATCTATAATAAGATTGTATAAGCCGTTAATTTTATAAAGGGCTGCAAATTAATTTTTGCACAAAAAAGGACGTACGTACCTCTACGACAGCGTTGCTAATATATAATTCTTATAATTATTAAACTAATAAATAAATAAATAAATTTTATAATAATGTTATATTCTTAAATTTAATCCACTTATTAAAATTTAATCAAAAATAAAAAAAAAATTCTTAAAAATAAGGCGAAAACAAAATAATTAAAAATTTACAATTTATATCTAAATAAATAAAATTCCTATTTATAAAAATTATGAAGCGAAAACACGACATATAAGTGAAATAACTGTAAGAGATGATTACATTTGATGCAATATCAGTGTCGACTCCTGGATGCATGTCTACAATATTACGATATGCACTACAACTAATTAGGTTCAAGCAATGCTTAAAAAATTTAAAAATTAAAAAAATATTTGTTACATATTGTGAAAGAAAAAAATAAATTATAAAAATATGTTTTTTTCCCCAAAATTGTATAAAAATTAAATTAAATTGTATTAAATCGTATTTGCTATCACAATCCATATTACCTCATTTTGGGAATATTATTTATATTCCAATTATAAAAAGCAGAAAACGATGCGGTTTTTAATATTGATTGAAAAGTCCAGGGTGCAATAATCCCTTGGTACCACGGTTCCGTCCGCCGCTGACAATTTCACTTTCTTCCGACAGTGACATTCGTCTTGAATTTTGGATTGATAGGTGAATTTTCTGAATGTAACATAAAAGTTAAATTGCATAAAATATCTGCATATTATATCTGATTATACAATTATTATTAGTATTGTTTATTAAGTATTAGTTATTATTAGATCTCAGTAGTAAAGCTTACTCATCGAATCGTATTTTACTCTTTTTTAAATTATTTATCGTTTTAATTTCATTAAAATGAATTTAAGTAGATACATAAACAAGATAATTAAAATATTAAATTTTTATTATTATTATTTATTAATATTAAATATTAAATTTTCTTTAATCAGATTCTTTCCATAAAATATATCTAATTTAACTTGTATTGTTTAATTTGATTAATACTACTGAATAAATTAATATTAATTTAGCTTAAATTTTAATTTAACATTAATAACCCCGTTTAGATCTTAATTTTTAAATGTCTAATTTATCAATTTCCGGTTGTCCTTAACCAAAAGATCGGGTTCCAAGGAAATAAATATTATTTCTTGATTTGATAAATCGAACCAACGTAATTTTAATTTTAATTTCATACTAAAAATGTTTTTAATTAAATTTGCCCTCTTAATAAAATACCATGAACTGCCACTGCACTCCTTGTGTTATCCTCTTAAAAATTCAATAAATAAAAAATATAAAACTAAGTAAACAGTATAAAAATCAGGTAAATATTATAAAGCGTTTGTAAACAGAGTAGCTGCTATAAAAACTTTTTGGATGATCTTGAAGGTAAAGAACACCATATTAATTTTTGATAGGGTTTTACTTTGTAAATTTGCATACCAAAAATTTTAAATTAATGATTATGTTTGTTGAGTGAACATCAAAATACAATTTTGTATTCTGATTATATTATACACAGATTATTCTATTATAAGAAGGTATTCTTCGATCCACACCACGACATACTTTAATTTTTTGATGAGTTACATTATTAAACTTTTTTCTAAAACAAGCTTTTGAACAGGAATTTACAAAAAATTTAATAGAAAACTTATTTTATTTTATTGCTCATGGTAATTATTGCGTTTTATAATAAATTGTCAACTGTATTATAAACAAATATAATAATAAACAATATTGATTAAAACTACAATTTTCTTTAGCTATTAAATTTTAATTACATTTTGTACAACAAATAACTTCATATAAATAAAATTTATAAATAATGTTAGTGTGAATTGTTAAAATTTCGAGTGGTTTTATTATTTTAAATAGTGTTGCCATCTTCATTTCGGTAGCTGGTAACTGCAATTTTAATAATCATCCCTAAAATTGCATGGGGTGAGAGACACCATCCTTGTGAAAGTAACGCAAGATAGGAAGCTGCAATGTGTTGTCTGTGTAAATGTGCCCATTCGCTTTTCCTGCGCTTCCTTTCTGAATTTTAAAATTTCAAAATGTATAATAAATAAACTGGTATTTTAATACAACATAAAATAATAATTATTAAATAATAATTACAACCTCGTTAATTATGTTAAAAGTCCTTCTAGATGATATAATGTGGCCTTTACTTTTTCTCCGACAACCAGTTTTTGATTTATTGCTCGAATAATTCTGAAAGTTTTTTAGTGAAAAGGAAATTTTCCGTAACCTTCGAGTTCCAAATTCCTTTAATAGTTTAAAATTATAATTTAAGCATGTACTGTACCGATTAACATTCAAACCTCACCCTTATCTTCAGGGATGCACTTTACAGATAAACTGTTAATTTGTAGCTGGAACGGATAAACTGTGAATTAATTAAAATTATAATTAATGCAGCGAGAATTACAAATTTTAAAATTATGAACGTCATTATACGTAAAACAAGGCAATAAATAATTTAAATTGCCGTATAAATTATAATTTGTAAAACTATTATTATATTTACGTTTAAATTTATAAATTAACCAGCTAAGTAAACAATAAAAATCAAATATTTTATATATGCTTTCAACAATTTATTGGAATATGTAAACCAGAAAGAAAGAAAGCAAAAACCTATATAATCCTAATGAAACTTTAAAAGCCTTTTATTTTTATTTTGAAATTTTAATTCAATGATACTTAATGTAATTTTTGTAAAAGCAGAAATTAATTAAAGCTTTATTAGTAACTTACTATCTGCAATCTCAAATAGTTGATTTTTAACTGCTATTAAAATTACCATAATAATAAAATTATAAAAAAATATTTTTAAAGTGATTAACGTACTAGGTGCGGTAAAAAATATAAAAATTTTAGATCCTAGTAAGTTATATAAAAAAAGCAAATTTAGTAATTTAAATTCGGTTGTCACGCCATGATGTAGCAGTCCTTCAATGTGAGTACGTATATTGAAAACTAAATGAGTCCTAATCAATTTTGGTAAATAACAAAATTTAAATAAATAGAAATTTAGTAATCAAATATTGTAAATTGTTCCGGAACTGGATGGCGCCCGACAATTCTATTGTTAAAACTAGCCCCCTAACGTGGTAAAAATAGGTTGGTGACCTCTGCATGAGTTGATTATAATCTTAACATAAATTAAAAAATTATGTGCAAAAAGATAGTTCAGGCCTAAGGGATATAATTATGTAAAATGTAGAGCCATCTCATTGTCAGTCTGATAAATGATTACAGTCAAGAGTCAACACCATGGGCGTCGCTTCCAAAATTTCCAGAGGGGGGCGATTCTTTTAAATGCTATTTAGAAAAACGATTAAGTAAAAAATTAAAAATCTGATGTGACATCACATGACTTTCCCATTTTCAACTTACTTTGGAGTTCAATGAAACGAAAAATGTCAAGTATTGATTATCATTACACGCACAAAGATCTTCTTTGCTTCAATTGAGACTAATTTTATTCCTATCTATAATAATGGGTAGAAGAATCGGGCCTTAACAATTTTCATTCTTTGAAAAAATGGATTCAAGATGGGATTTCAAACAAAATCTAATCAGCTCTTTAGATTACCGTTATAAACCAGTACATAAAATTTCAATGAAATCGGTTCACGAGTTTCGAAAAAATCATGGACGAAAAAATCGCACACAACACATACACGCACATCCGGACATCATTTCAAAATTAATCTCAAATGATTTGTAGGATTCATAGAATATGAAAAAAATGTTAATATTATATTGCAATTGTTAAATTATTATATTTTTTGACAAAAGCCAGGGGGGGGCTCAAGCCCCCCCTTGCCCCCCCTTGGCGACGCCCATGGTCAACACATTGTTTGGTTACGTGCTAGTTTTCAAATAGGGGTTGCAAGCTTTGTACTTCAGACGCTTGCTTTGCGTATTGCAATTATATGCTCAAGTGTACTTATCAGCTTCAAATACGAATGTGCGTAATAGTAATAGCAGAAATTAAACAAAATTGTGTGCCATATTACCAATCACGCACTTGTTTAACTTCGTGGAATCTCGAGCTCTCCTTCGCCAAATACAAGATCTCCCCTATTTCTTTTAATTTAACTATTATGTAAAAACTTATTTTTGATTGCATACTTTTATAAGTAATTTTCAAAAAAACCGTTTCAATATTTCTCAAAAAATTAAATTGAGTTTATAAGATATACAGCAAATTTATTCAAATAGCAAGGTCGATTCTTAAATTATTTATTATTTTATTTGCCTCGACTTGATGCCTTTTAGGTAAAAGTAGACAATTTTTTTAAAACAGTTTTTAACGACAATAGGGATTTAGTTACCGTGGACAGATTTACTTATTGTTGTTATCAATGAATATACTTAAATTATATGATTTAGAATAATGATCGAGAATTGTGCTTGCCAGGTTGCGGTATTTGCTTTCAACCCCTAAAATACTATTGGCGGCTCCATGTATTGGCTCATAACTATTCTATTACCTCGGGTGAACGGCATTGTATTTTGTATTAGTTTATTGCTAAAAGATTTAAAACTGTTAATATTAACTATGGAACTGAAGATATAATATTATTTAATCGTAAAAATACTTAATGTTTCATTATTTTGTAATAAACATTGTTGGGAGGCATCCCATAAATTTATTACAATTTTAATAAATTGCAACTGGAAATTATAATTACTTCTTATATTACCTACGCAATAATTCAATAATTATAATTATTAAGTATGATTTATTCAGTAATCACGTAGATCGTTAAATTTTTTTAATCAAATTGAGCAAAAAATAGCAATAATTATATAGAAATAAAATGAGTAATTGCATATTAAAAATTAGAAACAATGTTACTATTTTCCGCCTTTTAGTGATTCTAACTTATCGTTAAATGCGAATCAATATTTGAACTATTAGAATTTTAAATAAAATTAAGCCAGTTAACGGATAATTTCCTATTACATAAATTCGATAAAACTTACTCTAGGTATAATATATTATATTATTTACTTAAATTATTTTATTTAAAATATTACACTGAAAGATTGTTGGTTATACTGTGTAAAACTCGTATGCTTTTGATAAGTCTAAAATCAAGATGACATCTTGCTGCGTCATCTGTAAGGATAACCCGGAACTGAGTTTCTAGTATCCTTGCGAAAAATCCTGTTAGATTTTCTGATACAGTTTTCTATTTGTACGTTTGGGTAACTTATATTGCAATACTAATCAAAATTTTTTATTATGAAATCTTTTATTCATCATTCAAATTATTTTCGAAAATCCAAAATAATATACAAATATATAATAATTATTAATACGATAAAGTTGATTTACAGCAGATTTTAATTAAAATAACCACTATAATATGCAGAATGTAAGCTGCAGTTATTATAAGTTTAGTAAAAGTGTATTTCCACAAAGAAATATTTTTTAATTAAAACTTAAAAATTAATTGCTTTAATTTATGGCTGTTTATATGCTTTGAAGAGAATTTTCGGATAAAAAGTAATACAGTTTTACAACATGCAATTACTTCAACTTCAGTGGCGGCGGCTAAGGGTTAATACACTGAAAAAAATGGTTCATCATTTTTGCGCCGATAAACATAATAAGCCATATTGATGAAGAGATTCATAAATGCAATGTTTTTTACATTAATACTATGAATTTTTCATCACTATAATAGTGAATTTTGTTCATGGCGCTAAAATAATGAACTTTTTTCAGTGTAGGGTGGGTAGATCTGGGAAAAAATATCAATGATCTTCCTATAATATTTTTGACATGAATTTCAAAGTTTTCGTACAATTTCTCCAATTTTTTGAATAAAACTTCGAATTTGAAACAAATTTAATATTTTCCAGTATTTATTTCTTACAAGAGTCGGTGGTTTACTCATTCTGTTGACGATACGTTTGCTTAATGTAAGAGGAGTGTGGAGCCGACCGTAGTTGTCTACTAGCCGTGCAACTGTTAACATCATATCAACATTTTCTTTTACGTTAATTAAAGCTGAATTTAAGTTAAATACAAAAATTATGTTTTTCTAAATCTATTATTTACGAGTTGAGGCGATGGATTCTGGGATGTTTTAATAAGTGGCGGTTTAAAATTCTTGCTCTTTTAATTTTTGAGAAGGGGGTCGCCCAGGGTTATTTTTACCAAATGCGAGAGCCATATACGAAGGTATCCGGGAACATTTCTTCTAAAAGAGTGGGCCCAGATACCAATTCACCTTAACTTTTATTCCTTTCGTAAATCTGTCGCTTACATCGAAGATTTTTATTAAAAATAATACAAAAAATGTAATTTTGATATAATTAAGGACCTAATAGCTTTTCTAGTGTACTTACAAGTTATGCCAAAAAACCGTTTTACATCATAAAAACATGGTATGGGTGGGGTTTACCTTGTGAAAACAGCCAATAAACTAACAGCATTAGGTTTTTTTGGACTTTTTATCGGAAATTTTCAACAATCTATTAGATGTAATGTTTATATTTGTAATTTACCACCTCAACTAGTTCATGAAAATTTGTTTAAATTTGTGGTCTAAAGTTATCGTACTACTCCTATCTCTTCAATCGTTTTCTTCTTCATTTCTTCAGCTATCTTGTGTTATTTGTTAAGTGTTTATATTATTTGATCTAGGAAAATTTACTTATTTTTTAACTGCACGCAGTATAGCTAGATGTATGTGTAGTTCCATCGTTTTATTTTGCTCTCAGGAGTATGTTAGTAGAATAAAACGCTGTATATGCCTTTCGTGGACATCATGTTTACATGAATTCTTAATAACTGTGCTTCTGCAGCAATTCAAACTGTTTGAAGTTGTTATCAGCATTATGCAAGCTATAACGACGCTGGGTTTGCTTCTGATAGTTATAAAACAGTTCAAATTGCTGCAGAAACAATACTTAACTTTCATATTTTTCTGGTAAGCATATGAAACAAGTTAAAATGTCATATTCTGTTGTTTAAAATAGAACACTGTATTGCTGTGTGTCATTACTTTAAACAAGGCTAAATTTGGCTATAACTTTGAAGCCACGAAACAAGATTTTGAAATGTTAATTTCACGGTCACTCGTTATCATCTTATGCCCAGTTGTTCAGTTGCAGTTTAAACCTAAAAGTTTGAGATAACCTAAATTGTTCGGTTTAAACTACAACTGCTCAACTGGGCCGTATTTCATACCATGGAATCATGTCAATCTTATTTATTATTCTTATTTTCAATTTTATAATAAATTTTCCATCTTTACATTTCAATATTTGTACAATTATCAAACTTACCACAAATGGTAAAATTTCGTGCAAATTTTATAGTTTTAGAGGCAGATTTATATTTCCATAGGTTAAAAGACTTTGGTTAACTTATTTGTAAACTAAAAAATACTTCCAATATTTAAAAAAAGTGGGTTCTATCATCAAGGATAGATACTTCTCCCACAATACGTTATCCAACGAGTAACGCGGTGCTACTACGGAAACTGCACCCCTAGACGAAAGTTTACTTGTGATATGTTTATCGTGTTGAAGACTTCTAATTACACATAAATTTTGGCAAACATGATCGATTGTAATTATACTTTAAGTATCTGAAACTGTTATTATTGACGTTATTAGAAAGGTTAGCTTATGCAAAGCGTCAAGCAGTCAAAATCAAGAAATGCACCTTCTAAGATTGACAAATCTCAAAATTTGATATCTGGTTAAATAAATAAATTAATTTAAATGTAAAAAAATATTGTATATTTCGTTCTTTCTTGAAATCAACCACCTTGAGGTTGACGAAAAATATGGATATATCACCAAATGCCATATGACGTCATATGAGATAGGATTAATTCTTAACATGTGAAATTGGCTCACTTTAGGTAATTTTAGCACCGCCACTGTTATAAATGCTCTTGTAAATACACATTTTTAGACGCCCTACCGGCACGCCAATGTTCTATATAAATCAACCTTAAATTGCAAGAAAATTTCAAGTCTGGACTTCATGAAAGATTGCATAATAGTATAGTTGTTTTTTTTTATCAAATTGGAAAAGAAAATTTTATTATGAAATTATATGAAAAAGGCAATACAAATTATATCGACAATTATACAGAAATGAGGTTCAGCCCCCAATGCGGAAAAAATCAGATAAAACTTCGATTAATAATATTAAACCTGTCATGTAACCATGTAAGCACTTGTTTTATTATTCATTTGATGCAACCACAAATTAAAATAGAACATTAATTAAATGAAAAGCAAGTTCCGTGTCAGCAATAAACAGCTTCATAACAAAAACAAGGTAATTTATAAATGCAATGTGAAAACACACTAAAATAATTTATTTTTGTCGAGAGTGCTATAGAGAAATCTTGTGTGCAGTGCAATGAATGAAGACTTAAAAAATTAGATATTGGAATATAAAATCAAAATAAATCACGTAAATAAAGATAAAGGCACTTTAGGATGAAGAATATTGCGGTTATAACAAGGACAATAAAAGATTCCCCATATAAATGAAACAGGTAATTTATTGTATTCCCCACAGAAGAACGATAGGGACTAAATGTATCTAAGAAAATAGTTGAAGTATAAACATTAGCAACCATGAGAAAAAACAGGAAAACCACAATAAAAGTAGATGAACTGGATAAAAATATAGTGAAAATGAAAGAGAAATATAAACACTCGGGATGGATAGAGATGGAAATTTATGAAATAGGTACACACACGTATACGAAATAGTTCATGTCAACTATCTCGAGAGAGTAATGATTTTATCACACAATATCATCGATACTCAAATCTGAACTTTAAATAAATATAAGAAATAAAGAAAGTTTGTACCCATAAATTGTAACATATTATTATAGTTAAAATAAAATTCAAGAGAGACTTGATTCATCAAAATTAATTTAAGGACGAGATTTCAGGTATTTTTTCTCCAATAAAAAACAATAGCTTAATTTCGATCGGTTTCGGTTTATTAAACGATCAGATCATAATCAGACATAAGTACAAGTTATAAAATATAAATTATTATCACAACACACAATAAAATGACAATGATACTTCTTATCTATGAATTCCTCAAAAATTAAGAAAAAGAAACACTTTGAATGTTTTTGTTTAGAAATTAATGGTTAATTGGATTCTATTGTGATTTTATTGTTATTATAATTTATATTTTATTACTTGACGCTGGTGACCTAATGATGGTCTAATAAACCGAAACGACAATACTAAAACCGTCAACACTAAGCGTTTACTTTTTTATGGACGAGAAAATACCTGTAACTGAAGATAACATATACATAAATTAATTGTATATAGCAAAATAAAATGATATAAACCAACTAGAAGACTTTTGGAACGCCAAAATAGTAGAAATACATGAAAAATTCAAAAATACGTACTATAACTAATCAGCAAACGATGGTATATCTACCTAGAAAAAATACAAAAAATATTTTCTACAAGGTTGTCTTTAGGATCTCAAATAAAAGTAAATGATATTGAACAAAACAACAATATCGTTAAGGATGTAATCACGAAAGGGTTTTTACCTTTTTACTACCTATCTAAAGAAATCATAAAATAATCATAAACCTTGAAAAAGCTAAGTATGGTAAAAACTTTTCTGAAGCAAAGCAAACCACTTTGGCCAGGCACTGCAAAATATAATTATTTCTTTTCTTACATTTGTGAAAAATCGTTTTCAATTGGTACATTTTTATCTAATGTTGATAAAGTCAGTTGTTGAAACAAAGTATTGTGCTTTATAATAAAATGTTTTCTATTTATTAATTTAAATAATTAAAAGAAACTTTTTATACAAAATGTGTCTTTTCAATTATCTGTGACTTCCGCTTGCGATAACAGCGATTTGTGTTAATAACAACACAAATAATAGTCAATTATATTATATTGATAATATCGGCAATTAACCCCAGCTCTCTTATTTAAAATGCTATAATTTATTATAGTTCATGTTCTCAAATTAAATTACTTTTGCTCCAGAGTGTAAATCACAGAAAATATGAACGCTTGAGAACATTTGATTTATCTGGCTGAAACTTGAAAAATTTAAACTTTCGTCGATTTTCTGTTAGTATCTTTCAATATTACATTTTTGACCTCTCTTATTTTAGATAAATTATTGGTGATTTTGGATTACGATGTCGAATTTGCTTTCTTCTTCTTCTTAATTTAAGACTTCGTCCTATTATTACCATTAATGTACCAAGTTTTCCTTGGCACTCATGGTTTTATGAGAACTTGAATAATATTCTAGTAGGGTGCTAACCTTGCTGAATGCATAGGCCATATATCAAACTTAAACTTTAGATCACAGAACAAAACACTTCGTAGCCAGTCAATTTATGCTTTACTCTCTTGAGAAGCTTTGGTTGCGTCGAGTTGGTCATTTATTTCTTGGTTTCTTCCTTCAGGAACTCGCATATTGTCAAAACGACAATGACAAATCCCTCTTTTATATGTCTCATTGCTCTCATGTGATCAACTTTAATTCTTCCAGATTTTTTTATGTTTAACTTATATCGTCTTTTCTCTTGAGAATCTGATCTATCTAAGCTGGAATAAGATTTAATTTGGCATTGTTGGAGTTCGTAAATTCATATGTAGGAGAAAAGGATAGATCACTCGAAAGGAAAAGTTGGAAAATACCAAACAATAAATTATAGCATAAAGCAAACGAAATCAAACAAATATACAAATGGAGCAACCTTAATCAGTAATGAAGCCACACCATCTCTAAATTAAAAATACGCTGATTATTATGGCGCCAGATGACACTAGGTAAATGATGTCCTTTTTTTTGGGAAATGGAATACATAACTACTGCATTGAAAATCATAGGCAAATAATTGAACAAGAAATGAAATCGTGATTGGTATGTTCATTTCTGGAAATTTGACTTCCGACAATTAGCCACCAGAAACTTGACTATAGGTAATTTGGTTTTCTGGATATTTACCATTGAAAATTTCTCTCTTGTGGATTTTATCCTCATTGCGATTTGTCACTTCTCATGCGAAAGCAAGCTGGCTTCTGGTTAAAAAGTAATTTAAAAAAGTCAGAACGAGAAGGATGAAAGGGTTAGGTTAGGTTAGCATAAATTTTAGGCAAACTCATTAGTCAACAGAGCCAAAAATCAACAGTACAACGATTGAGATTTCTTTTAAGTCGCATTCAAGGGGCAAAAGATCCACGGGTTGCGCGAACTAGGTTAGGTTAAGTCTAAACTGTATAAGATTATGGTTAGGTTGGGGTTTTGTTAAATGAAATTAGGATTTGGTTGGATTAGGTTCGATTAGAAGTAAGTAAGGTTTAATTGGGTATTGAAAGCTAGTATCGAGCCTAAAAGGCTAGACATGTTTTGCCCAAAAGTATATAGCAGAAAAAATAGAGAAGTTAATATATTTGAAATTTAGTTTTTCAAATAAGGAATTTTTGAGAATTCCTAATTGATGAATTCTTTGGGAAGTATTTGGAAAATGCCTACTTATGACTGTCTCGCACTTCGGTGACAATTCAATTGTTAAAATATTTATGTCAGAATAAGAGTCATTAAAAACAAGGGACAATATTCACATCTCCTAATAATTCGTCTAGACCCGAAGCAATTACCAGGATATCTATAAAGCCTGTTATGCTGTGAACCAAATTTACTATAATAAGCATAATTGGATTGGAAACTACTCTGCCGAGCATTAGAACATTAACATCTTAGTTTCCCGGATAAGCCAAATAGTTCTAAATGCTAGCAGACCGAATGATAAAACCGCAGATTCGGATGGCCACATAAGCCAACTAAGCCATGGCTCTAGAGAATTCGATGTGTTTCGAAGTTATTTATTAAAAAAATTCGGACGCAACAGTCCCCAAAATTCAACATTCTGAAGTTATGACTTGTGTAGTTGGCGTATGGAGTTTGGATTATATAGGTTTTCAAAACTCCAATTTTTACCAGAGTATCTCTGGTCAAAAACGTCAGTTTAGAAGAAGTCACGATCCCTTTTACTGAAGCTATCCAGAAAAAATTAACAATGTCAGCTGAATTCTGGATTTTGAAACATCATGTCAGCATTTTGAAAAACATTGAGATACCCACAGTTGGGATATTTAAAAAATAAGACTGTAGGTACGCTCTCCGCGTACACAAATTTGCAAAGACAAAAAGGCTACAGTTTTCTTCACAATTAAATTAATTACTTCGATTTATATCGTCTTTCAATAGAAATTCATAATTCAAGTATAAATTGCAACTAAATTATATTTTTACAATATACAGTTCCTATCACAGATTCGAGACGTTTGAGGTTAACATTTATATAACAGACAAGCTGTTGACATAAAATTTGGAATAAAAATTTTGCATGCCCGATATCGAATTTTGATGTAAATAATGCAACGGTTAGGTTTTATATTTGGGAGAACAATTCGCCAATAAAATGAATCCATTTGCGGGGGTTTATATTCTGAATTTCAACAATTTTTGTGACCTACATTTAGTTTACTCAAGTTGACACATGAGTAGATTTACAGCTGCTACTAAAATAGCTTCATTTTCAATGTTTTATTGAAATCGCTAGTATCTTCTACCGTCTATACCGATTGCAGCAATAAACTTCTTTTAGAAAAGTAAGCAACAAATAAGACATTAATTTACTTATGCTCTTTGAAAAGCTCATTATTGGATGAAATTTTACACGGTCTTGATAAACACTGCAATTTTCTAGTTAAGTGCACAAGTACGTAAAGATGCTACATTAAAAAAGGAGATGATGTTATCAAAGTTACTTTATCCCGCATTTAAGATTTTAATGGCGAAATGGTGCACTTGTAAGACATTTACATTAAATTTTTCATTTTTCCTCGACATTAGAGCTTTCGGCTAGACGAGGTCATAACAAACACGCCAACTACGTAGGTATCAATGGAAAAATGCATTAGGGATCCAAAATTGAATTGATATCGGAGAACAAACTTACACGATCGAATAAAATTAAACGTGAACATGAACAACATGTAAACATCGCATTAAACTAAAAGTTGTTGAGTGAGAAATAATTTTAATGTAAACCCAAATAGTTGCAGTTCTGTGCAGTACAAAAAGGAACAAGAAAGCCTTTCTTGGCGCCAAACACTTCAACAATAGCATAAAACACAAAAGATAAATTTGACAGGGCGTAGTCTGGTTACTTCACCCAGTTGGTCGATATAACCATCATGGCCGACCACGTCCTTCAACTCAATATGGCAACGTGGTCAAAAATAAATACAAAACAAAAAATTGTACAGTGCTATTCGACTATTTTAACACTATGAATCTATTGATAGTCTAAAATTTAAAAAAAGTGTGTAGTTTGTGAATTTATTTATAGAATTTACGGATGGTGTGTAACACGAGATACAATTAGAATCGTATTTTAGTACGCGACGTTGGACGTCACTCAAACGTAAGTTGAGGTAGGTCAATGAATTATATTATAGCAAAACATATTATTTCTGACTGCTACAATAAGTAGCCAACAGTTTAAAATAAGAGGTCAAATAATGCAATTTTTGAAATTGTTTCGGTAATTAATTCATCTTCAGGAAAATATCTCCTTGGATAGTTCGCTTAAAAATAAATGATGGTATTATCTTTCGAAACGAGAAAAATTAATTAAAGTTGCAGACTAGTTTGTTATTACTCTCAGATAATAAAAATATAATATTTTTCGTGAGGAAAATAATTTAACCGTCGGCGTCGCGTCCGTCGAAATTTCAGTATAATAAAAATTGGTACTGAATAATATATCGATTGACAGAAAAATGGTAATTACACAGATTTATTTTGCATATTCCATAATATTAAAATACTAAACTACCATAACCTAAAAATGCATTCTTTAGATAGCCATCGGGGGTAGTCCTTAAATACAGCGGGTGATTTATAATTTTTGAAGTAATATATTTCAAAAATTTGCAATTTTAATAAATAATTATATTATACTACATATAATTCATATTCCTAATGAAAGGAAGTGCTTTGTTCAAATAAAGCTTTGAAAATTAAAAGTAGTACCTACTTACCTGGATTAAATTATTACTTTAATTAAACAAAAAGTCATGTCTGCGAAATTAGATTTAGAATGTTATTTTAAAGATTGTTCTGAAATGAAGATGTTTTGAATTATTATAATAAAAATGATCTCATGATATACTAAACTAGAGTAATTTTGAATAATTTGTTAACAAAATATGCAGTATTGAAACTCTTCCTTTTTCAAATTTCTTAATAGACATCATAAGACATCATAATTTGAAAATTATACAAACGGCTTCGTATGGCTTTATTAACAACACTTCCTTCGTTATTGCAGTTTTTTCTCAACTATTTATATTTATTTTCATTAAAGTTCATTCAGGTTTGGGAACACTTTTGGCAATATCTTAGATTTGAAAATGAAAAGTCTTCAAAAGACTTTTGAATGATTTTATAGCCTTCTCCTGATATCATTTCTGGTGAACACGAAAGTTCTTGTGGTTGTAAACTAATGCTTTCTAAAACAGCGTAACAGAGGGTTAATTGTTCAATTTATAATATATGACTCTGTGACGTCAGATTAAACTACTTATTAACTTGTAAATAAGTTGAGTCAAAAAAAATTTACCATGCCACTACTTGTCACAACACAAGTTTTCCCAAAATCGATTTGATTTATAAATTGATTTTTTAGAATTTATTGTAAAAAATTAATTTCGACTCTGTATGAACATTATCACACTATGCATGTTTGAAGTGTAAACTGCTTCATTATTTTTAAACAGTTTATAAAAGTCAAAACTGGTTTTTGAACTTACCTACATTCTTATTGAATACCAGGACTGTTTTTAGGTTCCATTCTGAAAAAATAACAGCTATCAGTGAACAATTTATCATAAACACAACTTAAACAAAAATATTCTACAAATTCCGATTGAATCAAAAGTTCTGACATTATAACTTTGATATTTACTGTACTAGTAATTTCACGTAACCGAAATCAAAAATTTTGTTAGCCTTATGAATATTTCAGTATGAAAGATATAAGTGACTTTGGACAATTTTATCGTTTGGTAATATAATTTATAATTGCCCTATATAAAATTTATATGTAATTTTAAGGTATGCGTTCGAAGTTTAGTTTACACTTTATAATATTTATGATGTAATTCTGAAGAAGACATTCAAAATATTATTACTTCTAAAATTTTGCTTTAAGCTGGTCTGCTCATAATCTGCATTGCATAATCGAACCATACGTTGGTGTCAAATGATTTGTGTCATTAACCCCTAATTTGATCTAGTGGGCTTATTCCGAACGTTAAAAAGGTTTATCCATACACGATATGGTAAAATGAATGTTAAACTAAAGAATTTCGGTTAACTAATGAAATTTCATAAAAAGCAGCTTTTTAACGTATTTCATTGGTTAACCCAATTTTTTTGGTTTAACCTGTAACTGAACAATGGGATCTTAAAGACATTGATTCAAAAATTCTTTTTACCGCTCTTTTTAAGGTTGGTGAGGATACAAACTTCTAAGTCAGATATCCTATAGATTACGAAAACTTCTAATTATTTCATAGTAATATGAGCATTCGGCAGTTAGGTGCACGTTGACAGGTTCATGCCCGTTTGGAATACTGGTAGGTTTTATTTTATTTTTTTTAATTGCCAGTACAAATCTGATGAGATCATTGTCATTGGATAAAACCGTGAATAAAAAAATACAATCGAAACATATTTTTCAGAAACATATTGTCCTGATTATTGGTGTTTTACTGCAATGTTATTTTTTTTTAGATTTATCTGCTTAGTAAATAAATTAGTGGATTATTCGAGTTTCCTACAAAAACTTCTATTATTATCTGAGCCACAAGACGTTACCGCATCATAAGATATACATTATTACTCTTTCAGTTTGTGGTGTAAAGTAGACGGTTTCCTATTATTGGAAACCAGGGTAAAAGCAACCCATAAATTTGAATTATGTGGACAGACCAAATTCTTAAAAATAATAATTATGCCTTTAACGAATATGAATTGTAGTTATTCAAATTTGAATAATTAATGATAGACAATCGAATAATTGTCATTATTGAAAATAATGTTCTAAAAATTTCATGCAGGATGAATTTCGGTTTCGAAGAGCAAAGGATTGCCTAAATGGCCTATGATTCATTTTAATAAATAAAAGCCTTTCATTCGCCATTGATATCAGGATATTCATTTTATCAGAACAAATACATGGGAGACGGTCATTGGCCTAGTGAGTTAGCGCGGAGAACTACTAATGCTAGGAACTCGATTTGAATCCGAATAGAGTCTAACTTTCTTATGATCGTTTCCGTGCTTCGGAGGGCACGTTAAGCCGTCGGTCCCCTTGGATTTACCTGTGGCCAGCCTAGCAAACTACCTCAGATGTAAAACAACAACGCTTGAGAACCAGTCGTAGCTTAGAAACACCACCGAAGTTGCTCTGGTAATACCATATGGGCCAGGTGTAAGACTTGATACATTGATGGTGACAGGATGAAGTCCTAAAAAACTCCTCCCTAAAAACTCTTTAGGGAAAATGAGCTAAGCTCCCACATAATCTATCTTGGAAGGTAGCTTGACAAGTTCGAAGGTCAAAATATCTAAGTCTGGAATCAGACACATCCAGTCAAATGGAACATTTAGACCGTGGGAGTCTTAATATTTAAATACTGTTCTCTAAAAATTGTAGTTGGGAACGTTAAACTGTAGGTCTTTCAGAGTATGTAACAGAGAAGGAGGATGATATCCCATGATGAGTAAATGACTTAATTTCCATATTCAAGGTTATATGTATATTATATAAACAGCTGATAAAGAGATGATAGAATTACATCACCATCAGCAGCAGCTCTTCAATCCACTCCTGGACTATTAGATTCTTTCTTTTTCAAGAAAGGTTTCAGCATTTACACCCTATGATTGCCTAAATAGTGTCTTCAACAGTTGATGGTGGCAATCATATCAACTTAGTGCAGGGGTGAATCCAGAAATTTTTCACAGGGGGGCGCAAAGTCAGATTTTAAAATGATTAGGTACCTATTAATCGAAATCAACAAAATAATAAATTGTTTTTGAAGATTATGAAAAACCCTTTTTCTCGGGGACATTCCCCGGTGCCTTTGAGTCAGCAGTTGTTTGGCGAACTACTAAGCTAATGATGATCTCTTTTTAGAAATACACTTCGACTAATTGCCAAAAATTTACTAAGATAACGAAAATTTAACCACAGCGATGTTGCTACTTATACAATTGTACGGGCACCATCATCATTTTGATGATCTAGGAGTATTCAGAATATTTTGCATCTAAAATTCAAAAAGTTTAGTTGTCGGATTATCATTGTTGTTCGGTGCTGCTTTTCGGGCAGCTGGAAACAACAAATGAGGAGATAACTCTCCTGATTTCGTATTTTCCCTCTAAAATAAGCACAAGCAACTACAGCACCAGCAAATGGTCCAGATTGTATGTTTGTTTCCACATATGTAATCTTTTGAGCCTTTAGGGTAGCTGGAAACAACAAATAAGGAGAGAACTTCTCCTGATTTCGTATTTTGTCTCGAAATTAAGCTGTTTAAATCGTCTTGGCTTGATTAAGCTTTTGCTTTACGTATTCAGATTTCGAGATATTAAAGCAATTTTACATTAATTGGATTAACGAGATTCTACGTTTTTGACTTTGAAACAACTACTAAATGTTTTTGAATTTTTAAATCCAATATTGGGCTTAAAATTGTAAAATAATGAAACCGGGAAAGCTAAAATATCATTACTGCTACTTTTACAACATTTTCTTAGAAAATTCTCATAAAAAAAAAATTTTCAAACAGGATCAGTTTTAGCCTCGGATTTTTTTTTTTGTAAATCTTGTTTACAATTTAACAGTAACCATGGAACAATGGTTTATTCGTAAATTGTACACTAAATATTGTTTCCAAATATTTTTCCCAAACGTTTTTTAATGAATTGGTACCTGGCAAAAAATATCGATCTAACTTTGTTATATCAACGTATGTTGTAGGTTATAAAAATTAAATTTAAAAAATCTGGTTTATCTAAATTGTTATAAGAACGTAAAAATATAACAAACTCGGTAATATCGTCTCTGCTAACTGATGTCATCTTGCAATAACCGCCAAGATATTCTTGGTTATGAAAAATACAAATTTCGGTAGAATATTTTAAAAACATCCTCGAAGCTTTTCAAGCTACTTTATATCGAAAGATATTTTAAGATGTCCTGTTTCTCGTGTTTTTGTATTAAAATAAAATTGATAAGTTTTATGTTCACAGTTAGCTAATGAGCATATTGCAGATGAATATTTAAAAATGTTCAATTGACTACTGCTTATGTATCATTAAACACATCAATTTGACCTATCGACCTTTCTGTTTCAATATAGTAGGTACCCCTATGTTCATATTATTTTATGTTGTTTACCTAACGAAACAACAATTATTAATAAGCAGAAATCAATAATCAAACAATTTAATTATAATGACATTCAATTATGACGTTCCATGCCATTGGCATGTAATTTGTAACCCGCAGTGATAACCCCAAAGACTTGTTTCCATAATATTTGCTACTTTAGCCATATGACGTCCCACATTACAAAGTATTTTTTGTGATATGGTAGATTTTTCCTAAGCCCAAAATAACTGAAATAATGCGTGCAGTTGTAATTTTCATGACAAAATATGAAAGCCAGGTTGTTTGATCAATATCATAACTGATGTTTTGCAAGGTATTTTCTGCGTAGATTTCTTATTGATTCTACAAAATAATTAAATAAATTGATATCGTTTGGAAATAGTTTTTAACTGAATTTATAACCTCAATGCAAAACAAACTCAAACGAAGTTGAAATAGTTTTCCAGAAGAATGCAGATTTGATGGGACACTTTGGAGCTGTAAGACCATTTCCAAGATTTAACTCAGAATGTGCTAATTTAACTTGGAAGTGCTTGTGTTGGTGTTTCTACAAAAAACTCTAATTTGCAGCTCACACAAAGCGTTCGTGGTTTAAAGAATTATGAATGTATAAATCAGGTTAATTATTCTCTAGTTAAATTACAATAAAAAGACCAATTAAAGCGCTGCTAATTATTTCGGGCACTGTTCAACCTGTTCATTTACATGTCAAATTGGTCGCGTAAACGATGTGTAAGAATGGGTAGTAAAGCAAACTAATGTTTTGTTTACATACATAAACTTACATCACGGGCATATATAAATATTTTAATATCGGTAATAAAACCGCATATAACTTTATAAACGTTAACGTTTTTTAAAAGTCCCGTTAAAAAATTAACAGCCGGTAAACATGCCACAACTTTTTTAACCATCAGATACAATAACTGAGATTTTACAACACTAGAATCTTTTATTGTAAGGAAGGGTTATGGATGTGATCCCAGAAAATGGAGAGATATACAAGGCCATTTAAACAAATCTTTCCAGTCAGCTTTTTAGTTTGACTTTTGTCAAAAAGAGTTATAAAATTGAAGCTTGTAAAAAAGGGTTACCGAAAATATTCAAGGTTCTCGAGTAGTATATTTATTGCCTGTTGGTCAAATAGTTTTATTTTTTCAGGCAAAAGTATCAATTGCCAAACAACTAAAATAAATCACACCACAACAAGCTACAAAAATTTTATAAGCATTAAAGATAGTGTACTACGGAAGTTTTACAGTTCGCTGTAAAAAAGGGCAATAAAATTAGAGTGTATAATATAAACCGTTACGTTTAGTATTTTAAATTGTTTGTAAAAGCTTATGAATGAAATTTTAAATATACATAATAAAGTTATAACACGTTTAATTTGTGTTTTTATGGTTTATTAGGTTATAAATTATAATTTATACTTGCAAAATTTGGTTTACGGTTTCAAGTGGTTCTTGATGAGATATAACCTGGACGATGTCGACCGTAATATATTTAACCGAGGTCCGTTTCGCAAAAAAATATTCGAAAAAAGAGAATAAAGTTGACTCAATTGTGTTATTATAAGTGAGGTCACTTGAGGGTTAAGTCCTAAAACTTTGCAAACCGAGATTCCTTTATACTTGTATTTTGCAATTTTTGCAGGGTAACCGCATGTCGGTTGTGCTTTAACAAGGGGTTAGTTATATTTTTGCCGAAAAATGTGGCATAAAATATAAATTTTTGGATATTCCTTCCAAGCCAACAAAATTATTTTTACCACACTTAAGGTGTTGGAATTATCGAAATACAAAAAATCAAATCGAGGGTAGTTTGGTGGTTTACTAGTTTTCGTCAGACCTTCCTCCGCAATAACCTTCATAGCCATAATAAAAATGCTCTATTTATAAAAAAAGGGTTTTTGTACCACTAAAAAATCCAACTGGAATTCGGGGTAACTTAGTAACCCTTCACTAAAAGCACAATAAAAGAAATAGGTAACTCGTTGTGTAAATATATTTATTCGAGGACAAACTAGCAATTTATTTAATAGGTGTAATTTGCGAAAAATTCAAAAGGAGTTGTCGGCTCAAAAATTTGCTAGTTGGTCTTCCGATTTTAGAGTGAACGTGGGTAACTTTTAGTGCAGTGATTACCAATTTTTTTTATTTGCAATGCTAAGTAAGTACCATTTAAATTTATTGCAAATCAACAACTATGTGATACATTAACATAAAATATTCGACCAAAACTTAAATATTTACTCTGTTGTAAATTAATTGGTAATTATTTTGCTGCGAATTTTTTATTTATTTCAATGAGCAGCGGGAGCAAGTAATAAATAATTAAAGTAATAATTGGTTTAATTAACGCGCGTTCCAGTTTATATATTTAAAACCGGTTGTACGAATATAAAATATTTTAATTACCAATAATATCGCAAGAAGCAATACCTAACGTTTTTGGCTGGCGCAGTTCGATATCAAAATTTTGCTTGGGGTGGATTTGCAATGGATAGCTCGAGTGGTAATTTTTGATTTATATAAGTGGAGGAGTTTTGATGAGAGATCATTTTGAGAAGTTCAAAACTATAGTCACGTGTAGGCTATGAAATAGGCAACGGATGTATATAAGCGTCTTAAATGTTGCATGGAAAGTGTAGAGTAAATTGGATAATATATTCAAGTAATATTTCTTATTAGTCAAGGGCAGCTGTGTGTGCAAACTGTTACTGCTCACAATTTACATTATAAGGTAAAACAAAGCAATTATTGAAACTTGAACAAATACAAATATTTATGGTACAACTTTCAAAACGTGCCGTTTTAAAGTTTCCGTGTTAAATCGGCAATACATTTGGTTTACTTTAACTCGCACAGTTGAAACAATATTTGTAATCCCGATTGAAACTTATTGAAATATAATTTTGATATGAACAAAATACTATTATAACATAATACTAAAGCTTAAGTTAAGGTTACGGAATAACGTAGAAATAACGTTAAATATTAAAAAACATAAAATTGCAGATTTCCCATTTGAAATTTTATTTTAAGAGTATAAAATACCACAATATCCTGGAGTGAATTCCATACCTCCCAGACCCCCCGGTCTGCGATTGTTTATACAATTAGAAAGTTTTACGCAATTTTCAAATAAAAATATTATTTGTTTCAAAAACTGAGAAATATAAATTTAAAAATTATTCGGTTACGTTTTCAGAAAAAGTAATATCTTTTTTCACAGCTGATATACTTTTTGGGGTTCATCAGTAATTGTCGGACTCTGCACTACGATTCCTCCATCAAGCAAACGTGAATCGCCGCATCCACGTAGAAAACGCAGCATTATATTGCTTTAGATATCGACTTGACGCTCATCACAAAAAGTCAAGCATTAGCTCCTAGTAATACAATATATTTTATAAAAACCGTACTTTTATTATTCATCAATTATTCAGAAAACTTGATTTACTTTATATAAATCAAGTTTTAATTAAATTGCACCAATATTGGGAATACATTAAATTATTTTAATGATGCCCGGAGGTCCTGCAATACAATAAAACAATTGCGTCAACAAACAAATAAAATTTAAAGTTTGATAATAAATTAATTGATCAAGTCGGGATTTTTTGAAGTTTTGAGAAAAGTAGTATACTATTTTATTAGGAGCAAATGTCGAACGTTTCATGATGAGTTTGTAGGATTAATAAACGAGCCGAAGCGACGGGAACCCGAAAATTAGAAAAAAAAACACAATAATTTTATAAAAGCCAATATTGAAAATTCGTGTTTTAATTTACAAAATGCTCTGTATCACAATAATCGATTACGTAGCTTATTTCCATGTTGCTAACTTAGCGACAAATTAACACCAAAAAAATTTACGAAAATTACGTTTTCACTGTTTTTTCCGAAGTTACTTTTAAACTATCAACTAATTTAATTTTACTAACAATTATTCTGGGCGTAAGAAACATAGTTGTGGCAAATACTGGCATTTTTCTGTACAAGACGCTTCTTGTTTTATAAATTGCTTTCTGGTTTACAACGAAATGACAAAAAAATAAAGCACACAGCGTGCTCGTCAAACCGTCAATTAAAATACTTAAATTTAATTACTTGATATATAAAATTATTTTGTAAGCACAAATTAAAGAATTGAATAAATTCTATAGTCAAGAGTATAAATTGCAAACCGAATCCTCACGGGTGGTCTTGCATCTTAAATATGCATCACTTGAAGCTTCACTTGTGAATATTTATATTTGTAACCTTTGTCAACAAAATTCTCGATAAACCTCTATAACTGACAGAAAAAAAAGAAAACTTACCATCAGAATGGAAGAAAACATCTCTTGCAAAGTTTTATATTAAAAAAAGCGAGTTAACGTATGCGCAGGCTGTTTTTTGATTTTTTTGGGATGCAATCGTTTTGCTCGTGTTTCAAAATAAAAGGTTTAATTATACGGTGGTTTTGGTTGGTCGATTTTTATGGTAATCATTTCGTTTATAGCTTAAGAAACTGACACTTACTAATTGGAGTTGGAATATAAATGAAAAGTGCATCGTGGTGCGTGCAGTTGGTTTGGATGATGTAAAAGGCATAAGATGCCATTAAAATGCTTAGTGCATTGAACGACGGCCATAATTGCATTACTAGTATGCGTCATATGCCTTCATACCTACGGAATATGAAATTCTATCTCAGACAATAATAAATATAATTTCCCATCACGCAACATCATAGATTATGATTCAGGACACTATCATATTCATATATTCAGGGGAGGACACGAATAAGGGTCGAATTGTATATATCCTTAGTCAAAACGATGGCAGTAAATATAACTGTGATAGGGAAGCTCGAATCGGATCGATGATGTTGCATATAAAACGGATCATCGTTCTTCCAATCCTACGGCCATCTGTGAAAGACCCTGCCATCTCACGGAAACACTATATTGTTAAACCGTTGGAGGTTACAAATGAACGCGCCATTAATTTTATTGTTATCAGAGTATTTGATGAAAAAGCGTCTACAAAAGTTTAAAATAATCCAATTTTTTTTCTAAAAAAATTAACACGCAAAATTTTGCATAAATGATATGTAAAATAACGTTTAGTAGAACACGAATAAGAATAACTTACAAAATTTTGGATATAACAGAAACCATTTGCAAGCAAATGCGATGTAACTTGGTTCAAAACTTAATTACAAGAATTTCAATCCCTTGGGCAGCATCTGCAAGAACTTCGAACTATTAAACTTGTAAAATATTATTACTTGTATCCGTCACGTTTTAACAATTTTTTAGCTGAAATTTACAAATTTAATTTTTAAAAAAAGTCGATATTAATCAAAGTGAAAATATGTACTTACTTTGTTTCACGTGAGCGCAAAATAAAAAGTTTCCAAGTGCCAAAGTTAACATTAAACTTTCAAAAACGATCAAATATAAGAAAAAGTTCTTTCAATAAAGTTGCTTAATCAAGTTTTCTATTTAAAAAATAGGGAAAACTTGATCGGCATAAAGTTTGATAAGAAATCAATTTATTACTTCAATGGCCACTTTAAAATATAAATCTGCTGTTTACAAAGATTCTTTATAAATGTAGAAATTATTACCTTCAAGCTTTAATTAAAATTTTTTCTTTAATTCTTCTTTATCTTAAACATTTTAATTTATACAAGAAGCTTTTTAGTCTAATTATAATTTTGGCAGATAAGCGTTAGCTCACCTAATAGAGCCTGATTAATAATTCAGGTAATATTTGGGAAACGCAAACAATCTTCGCTATTGGTGATACAATAAATAAGGAAGATAGCGAAGGTAGTCAATATTGGAAAACATATTTCTAAACAAGGGGAAAATTATATTTATGGAAATACATGTAATCCAGAAATTACATCCCATCACTTATTCAAGCACACCATTTTCTCAAAGCTCCATCGTTAATTCTTGTCATCGATTAGTTAAATCGTTTGTTCAACTTGGCCTTTCCGTGAATGTCAGAGGGCAGGGGTTCCCAATATACTGCTTGTCACCATTTCTCAATGATTGGAAACGTAAGATTTTAATTTTGCGCTGTGTTGTTTATTTTGTTTTTTTCATAAAGCAAGACGCTTTTCCGCTAAAAAATAATCCGTGTCCGTATATTTGCTTAAACAATTTAAGTACCAATTTAAGTGCAATGTTGTAGTTACTTTTGGCAATTTTCGCAGCCGGTGCAGAAAATTTTGCATATTGTTTGAAACGAGAAGATTTTTGTAGTCCACGATTTAGCAATACTCGTTTCGTCCTCTAACCTAACCAGTATTACCAGTTCTGCCGATAGTATAGCAATTTATTTAGACTTTAATAAAAACTTTGTCATTTTGTTCTAAAATTCTATTAAACGTACGCAATAGAAGTCTGCATGATAAAATGGAAAATTTGGTGGAAAAGGAAGAAACATTAAAAAAGGAAATCGTTGTTACATTTTGCTGCAATTCACATTTGTAAGTTTTTGTCTTTTATCTGCAGGAAATATAATACAGTTGAAAAATTCGGTTCACGAGCGAAACTGGACTGCAGGGAAATAAGCCCTATCTTAGATACAAATGTTAAAAGATGCAAAGTAATGTAGATAGAAGGTATTGAAGATTCCTGTATACTTTAGAATGTATGAATTTATGTAATTTAAATTCTGATCCTTTTTGCTTTCAGAATAAATATTCTATAAATTTTTATGTAAAAAGACAAAAATTTGAATATCAAGTGTCGTATCAAATAAGAATTTTTTGAGAAATGGTTCTTAAATTATTGTTACAAATTTTATATGTACGAATAAAACTTAATTTAAATGAATCATTAAAAAATTTCAAAACAAATTCTAGCTGAAATTTAAGTGAAGCTTATGGAACTTATCTACTGGGCATCGATAATAAACATTTATAAACAAGTAAGAGGTGATAAAATATTTACGACATCTTCTAACTTTAAATATATAAGCCTTAATGTGTTTGATTGAAACATATAAACAATAATATACTAAAAAGCTTTTATACTAAGCCGCTCTTAAAGAAAGCGACTTCTGTTTTTCTTATTTTTCAATGTAAAGAAATCTGGAATAAAACATCCTTAAATTATAAATACATTCGCAGGTGCAAAACATCTTAAAATTAAAATGTTGCTTATACAATTTTAATATTTTTTGCAAAATCAAACTTTACACTACGTTCGATAAAAATTGGATCACTGCATTCAAGAATTTATTAGGGCGCATTCGCCACCCTCTTTTGATTAAATTCCTGTTCGCTCTTCAAAACGAATACATCGCTGAATACCTACCTGAAAATATGTAGAAAAAATTGTTCTAAAATTAGTTTTTTTGGAAATGCGACAACCACAAGTGAATTGCAAGTGATTTACATTTGTAGGAACCCAAACCCTTTTGAAATGGGACAGCTTGAATCGAACCATAAAACAATTTTAAAAATAGCCTACCACAATAAATTTTTCTTTTTCTTATGTAGGTAAAAAGCAGTGGAAACGATCTGTTAAAATAAAATGTGATTGCTTCATCCCAACTTCAGGTTAAAAAACAATTTATTAAAAAGGTTCTGAATATTCACTTTGATTTCTCGATCTTGGAAAAGGTAGACGCAGACAAGTTGTGGATTTTAATCAGCATTTTTTTCTACGAACCTCGTTGTTTCTTATTGAGATCTTTATTAAATTGAATAGAAAATAAAAATTTCCCATCACGTAGAGCATTCAGAAAATGATGCCTTATTGTATTTCTTCAAATTAGAAAGGAAGGTTTAAATATTTTGTTATTAAAAGTTTGGTACGGCCATAGAGAGGTTATTTAAAAAGTTTTTGTTGTACAGAAGCAAAACTTAACAAGAACAACAGGAAAAATATATCTGCACTTAGAAAATTCTAAATTTTCCTGCTCAATTTTCAGGTCAGACCCAGAGCACGTTACTTAATCCCAAACCAATCTTTTACCTCACACACGCTTTCACACTTACCCCACGATCTTTGCCTTAAATTGGTCTGAATAAGAAAATATTATCGTTTGAAACAAAACTTTTATCAGTTTTTCGGAGGTTTAATGTAAAAATTGTGTTATAAATATATCTATTTAGTTTTTGTTATTTTGTAATTATTATTTTCATGCGGAAGGAAGGAAAATTTAATTTGTTCGTATGAAAAAATTAGCAATGAAACGGAAGATGAAAAAAATAAAAATTACCATAAAATTAGTATGACTTTCACGTCTTGGCGTGTTATCCAATTTATGCCATAAGAGTGTAAGGAAACACCCTCTTCACATTTTTTCTACTGTTAGTTTACGCTTTTCATTTGCATGAACATTTATTAAGCGGGAGAGTTGCTAAGCCCACGCTGGAATAAGCTGGTTTAGCAAAATTTAGAAGCATCTCGTGGCAACCATTATACGTTATCAGAGTAATTCAAGGGATACTTTCTGATAGTTGTTGCTTAAATGGTTCCGGTAACAAGACTTCTTCCTACAAAAAGTAATTTTACTAACAGACGCCGCTGGTATTGTTGAATTTTAAATGGGAAGGCAACACAATTTCATAATGCATTTGGCACGTGGTACGTAATTATACCTACCAATTATCGATTTCTGCAGGAATGGGTCACTTCCTACTGGAACCTATAGTTTAACGTGTAATTCAAATCACGGTTCACTTAAAAATAAGAAAATATTCATGTAATTAACATAAATTTGATTATCAATTATTTGTAATTCTCCTAAACTTAATATTAAATTACTCTATTCCACACTTAAAGATTTTATTTAGCTAAATGCGGGAAACGTTATAAATACTAGTATATTTATATGATATTAAAATGCCAATTAAACTCGAACCAATGTATAAATTATTTCTTTTTAATACACCCTGTATATAATAAGTATTCATAAATAAAAACTTAGGTAATATAAGTTATGCAGTTAAACTTATATTGACTTTTAAAATCACCACCTTATCTAAACAGTTCCACAGCAATGATGCTATTGATATTTTTAAAGCAAGGAAAACAGAAACTTAAAAAAAAAAGAAAAACCGTGGGTTAAAGTTTTGGAAAACTTTTAAAAAAGTTTCAACTCTTTTTAGCTTAAATTTGGTTGTTTTATACTGCAATTACTTTTTGTTACAAAAATTAAAAGAGAAATATACATGCAAGACATGATAGCGAAATGAATTTGCATTTTAAAGAGGTAAAAACTAGAGTTTCCATAAAACTTACTCTAATATTTAGATGTAAGAAAATTATACAGTGACGATTTTTAGTTAAATATGCATGCGCTGCATAAATGGTCCTTTTTAGATCTAAACTGAAAATATACAAGAAATGCAGAGTTGAAAAAGAAGAAAGAAAATTATTATTATAGTTTTATTATGTAAAGTAACATATTATTTAAATTATTGCTTCAGAAGGTTAATCGACAGGTTGTGGAAGTAGATCAACTTATCCTTCTTGTGAGTGTAGTATTTTGTAAACTTTTAATCATTTAATTGCCGATAATACTTTTTACAAACTTGAACTCATTTCATTTTCAAAAAAGTTATCGATCAGGTTAAAAATTTTTTAAAACTATTTTTATTAATATTAAAAACAATTAGGTAAAGAAAAAACCTATAAAATTATCTTTTGAAAACATAGAAAATTTTTTTGCAGAAGTTGTTGACCGTAATGTTGTAACCTCGGAATTTGTTCCTTAAGACAATCGAGGTTGCGGACCCATTTTATACCATCATCGCAACGATCTTAAATTTACTATACTTTAAATTTAAAAAATGATAACTGCGGTTATTTAGAAGTACCCTGTAAATTTGGAATTTGAGTTTTTACTGGAAGGTTGTTAAGCAGGTCAAGGATAAAACATTACACGATGACTTTGACTCCGCAAAAGCCAAGCTGACAAAAAACATCATACAGACAGTCTTAATGACTGTAAAATTTTCTAATTACAGTAAGATGTTTGGAAATCTCGTTAATCCATTTATTCATGTTATTCGGATATATATTTCAAAAACGAAAGAGATACTGTAAACAAAGCTTTAAAATTCACAAACAAAACAAGCACGACTACTTTGGATCCAAAATTACAAATCCAGGGTAAGTTATGTTTACCTTAGCGAACCATTTAAATATTTCAAGAATACAATATGTCCAATTGAAATAATCAATTTGATTAGTTTCTATGCATATGGTGCATTTGAAACATTAGGGTCAATTTAGTAGAAAAATTGTATATCTTTATTATTATTTTATATTTTACATTATGTAATATTTCGGATACATTAGATACCATAAATTAGAGTTGTAATGAATCCGCATTACAATACCAACATGCAGTCAGTAAGTACGATTGTAGGATAAGAGTCAGTATTATTTGCTATGTCACAGCTGTGTGAGTTCGATTCATTAAATAAAATTAGAATTATAACCAACCCAACCGTGCCTTAACTGACCTCTGGAATGCCCTGAACAAGAACTTAAATTTGGGCCCCCTAAAAAAAGCGAATAAGTTAAGAAAAGCTTTTTCGTCGCTTTTTTTAACAAAATACTTGTAACGGCACTGGAACCCGATATTCGTAATCCAGCAATTTAATACTGACTGTGAAAGCGCTTCAAACTAACAGAGAATTGGATTATAAGTATTAAAGTAAGTAAACGCCCAATCACAGACCCGGACTGGTGATAATGTAGTTACTGTGCAACTCTTTCGAAGGGCACCCGATGTAAAGAAATTTGCCAAATGAAAAACGGCAAGTAAATTCTTTTACTTCAAACTCAAAATAAATTGACTTTGTCGTTCAATACTTAGTTAACTTAAAGATTCGCTTTTGTTGAGAACTTTTGTTTTACTTAATTGCAGGCGAAGGGTAATATTCAAGTAATTTAGTTACCTTCATTCCCTTCATATTGTTGTTTAATAGCATTTTTTGTTGGTTCTTACTCAATGCGTACAAAGTCATATTTAAAGACATGTAAACTTGAGTACGTACTGAAAACTCAATTTACCAGTTAAAAATGCTATAACTTTTACTGCCACCAGGTCAAGGTCACATTCTTACTATATTCTTAAAATGATTATTAAGAAAATCTACAAATATAAATCATATTAGTTATACTTATGAAGTCCGGCGGTCTGGGGGTATGGAATAACCCCCATGTAACTATTAGTTGAAATGCTAGTTTCCAAACCGTTTAAATTGTAATAGGCGGAGGGATCGTGGGGTACCCCTGGAATTAAATCCAATTAATAATTCTATTATTGTGGTGTTGTTTTGATAATAAAAAATTGTGATTTTTTTAAGAAAAGAAACGTTTAATTGGAATTTTCATAAATAATTTAATTCGATATGGTGAAATTCGTAAAATTTTAAATTTAAAGGAATGCCAGAATAATTATCGATACAGATGCACATGGTCATGCTGTTAACAAATAAAATATAGTGTTCTCATTTTATGAAATTGGATTTTATGAACTCTTACTATCACTCTGGGCTTGATTTCACCATTGGGAAAAAGATATGGCTGAAAGAAAATCGCTGACAGTTTTTCGGTTCTTTTTTCACATTTTCATAAAAATTGTTTGTTGCCATTACAAATATTTGGTAATAGCAACAAAAAATGTTTTAGTTACTGTAAACCCCGACATAGCTGTTTGCTATTGCAACAAAGCTTTATTTGTTGAAGCAACTAATTTTGCCTTACGACGTAAAAATTATATTTTACATTAGTTTGTGGCTGCTTTTACATTTTGAATTAATAATTTACTAATTACTAGTAGTAAATAATTCTATTTCATTCTAGAGTACTATGTAGAAATAACTCCGTCGGCAATTATTAACAAGAATATCTGTACCTACTTATTCGCATATTTTCTGGAAACAATTTGAAAATTGTGGCAGATCTCCAAGAAGTTCAGATGCATTTCTGGGTGTGAAATCTACAGTTGCTTTAAATATTTTTAAAAACTAGAAAGATTAAATTATCCCTAGATTAAAAAAATTGGCGCTGAGGTTAAAAGTAAGCTAGTTTTTATTTGAAGTATGGGGGGAGGGCGAATTGTAAGTAGTTCGTGTACGGATTTACATATTTTATTATTTGTTGTATACTAAATTTAATATTATAGGTATTTTTCGACCTACCATTGTTAATTTTTAATCCTATAATAAAATAGCTACAAACCATTTCATGTGTAAAATAAAAATGTTATGATTATAAATATTGCGTTAATAAGCAATAAAATGAGTAAATAACTAACTATAAATTAAAAAGGTGAACTTAATATCTAAATTATAGCACTAATTATTTATTTATAGCAATAAAAATTATAAATTTTATTGCACTTTAATTTATGTATCTATTATTAATATATTTTTTATTTAAACAAATTGCACCAGCCCCTCCCTGCTTACATGTAACATTCGTTACAGTTGTGTGCTCTTTTAGACATTTAAAAAAATCAAAAACTTTGTGTACACAATTAAATCATTGCTAAATAAATGCCAATTTGTTTCGACCAAAATTTGTGTAGTAATTCCCCTTAATGGGTGGGACCATAAATATTAAGATTAATTAATTTACTTTACAGAGTTGGTGTAATGCAGCCCTAATTTAGGTTAGGTTAATATTTTTTAGGAAAATATTAGAAGAGCACCCCCATAACGAAGGCTTCTCCAACCTACGTTTTAGTATTGATTTTAAATAACTGGTTAGCACAATTCTATCTGAGCTTGTGCAAACGTATTTTGCAGAAAGCTTTTACCTAAAAGCGCAGTGCAGCGTAGGTATAGCAAAAATTTTAATATTATTTATTCATTTTTTTGCGTACATCGCACCATTTTAAGGTGGGAAAAAGTTTACCGGTTTAAAAGTTCATATTTTCCTAAAAAATGATAATTATAGCAGTAATAAATAATTGTTTTTAGATTTATTATCTTATTTATGCATCTACAAATTTGGGATAGAACAAAAAATTGAATATTTCTAATTTAAAATTCAAGATTTAATAAATTACATTTTCTTGTGAAAAAATATATTAATGCGGCAGATCTTGGCAATTAAAATTATTTATTCGCATAAATTAAAATTACTTTCAATAAATTAATTAACTTCTTATATAATATTTTTTAAGGTGTATAATATTAACCGAAACGTAAATACAAAGTTATTATTACATCCTTCTTACCTGTCATAGGCTAATTAGCATACTTACATGATTATTTTTCGTAAATTTTATTGCTAGAGTGCATATTTCTTAAATGTAATTTATTAATTTTTTTATTCGTCTGGCAAAATAAGATGTAGACACATTTGATTATTCAATAAATCTGCATTAATATTTTTATTAAAACTAAAATATCCGAAAGTCCTATTTCGACTTTGCACTGTAGACTCCTCTATAGGCTTAGTGTTTGAAAAACACTAAAGGAAGACCACTTAAAATGATGAAACCGCAGTTAAAAACAAATTAAATTCTTGTTCAACAAGATCGTAATATTTTTTTGTAGAAAACTTAAAGTATGCACTAATACCATCTACTAGACAATTTTTAACCACTCGGAATTCACATCACATAGTTTAATTAATTCAGCAATTTCAAACTTGTTCTAAAAACGTGAGCAATTTGCTTTAAAATGTTACTTTTCCAGTACCTTATCCATTCTTCTAAAATTGTTTCTATATTCTTTTCATGCTTAAAAGCAAAATTCTAAATCTCTAAATTTATTTTTACTGATGCTACACCAAGTCGATGAACCTGCATTACTTACTCAGTTTACGTTGTGCTTTCTCCATTATGTAGGTAAAACAATACAACTTGTACTTAAACGGAAGATCTTTTCCCAAGTAAAATCTATGCTTTTGTTATGGAGAAAAGGACCTGCACTAACCGTGTGGGAGAAATTTATAAACCTTGAAGTAATAAATCGGTTAGTGGATCAAGGAAATGCTATTTCGTGACTGTCAAACCATTAAAGCCGTCTGGCAGAGATTTAAAAAATTATGCTGTGCATGCGGATGTCTCGAATTAAATTTTTATTTTTGACTACGAATTTTTAAAATAGTTGTTTTGTGTGGTGTGCTCATTTTGGTAACTTCTGTTGTATCAAAGCTTTAGGGTGGGTTGGCTTGGGAAACTTTTATTCATGTAATTTTCGAGGGCCTCGAATTGAGGGTCGAATTCAAACCCCTCAGTTTATAACAGCCATTTTGGTTGACCTTGAAAGATCAGAAAAATTTAACGATCGAATGAGGTTATCAATAATCGAGAGTAATGACCTGACGATTATTAAGCTTTCTCGTTAAAGTTTATCGCTGAGTAATGTAAGCCTTTTTAAACGGTCTCATTATGTATCTACTTATTAAATTTTTGATGCAATTTAAACATACTTAAATTAATTCAGATTTGTTTTATTTGAATAATCTTGAAAATTATGATCATGAAATGTGATATCGCATAAAAGTGCATAATGCATTTAAGCTGACATTTGGGTTGATCATGTACAACTAGCAAAGTAGTTGGGAGTTCTAAAGCCGGCGTTTACCACGCTCTATAAACTGTAAAATTTAAAGTCCCATTCTTGTAACTGCGGTAAGCACCTTGGTACGACAAAACGCGCAAGCTTTCGCATTATTTGCCAACATTACACATACCCGTTTGGGGGTATAAAATAGCTACTATACAATGACGCATACGTCATGGTCTTTATCATGTTATTCATCTGCCTTCTTTTTAGGTAGTGGGTTGGGCTTGACGAGGATGAACGTTGACAGCTGAAATGTCTACTTACTGGCTTGGTGACACAGTAGTCTGTTTGGCAAACGTGTTGAGGTTGGTGTTGTGACGGATTCGATAATCTTCAAAATCGTCCGACGGACAGTGCAACCGTAATCCGACGGAACTACGCTACAAAATCGGTTAGTACTGCTTATCAATATATGACCAAAATCATCCCACTTCATCTCATCGAAATTACCCAGAAAAGTGTGTTAAGATTGCTTTTAAATTACGGCAATAAAACTTTGAAAAAACCAATAAATTATGTAAAACTGGTTTTAGAGTTGTGCGTGTGTGTGGTATGTGTGAGAAGGGGAAAATTTAAAATGGATTCGATGCTCTAAACCACCTAAAATATGATTCTTCTCATTCGATGACATCAAGTAATGGACAATTCTACCCCTAACGTAATTACATTTGGTTTCGTTAATATTTGATGCAATTTTCCGCCACTGCAATCAAATTAATGTTTACAATTTTCGATCCGACGGATTTTGACTAAATTTTGTCGACCGCGAAAAAAATTATTCAAACTCATCAACCTGCAATATAGTAAACTTGACGCAAATTGCTCACTTAATCTGAATTTGATTGATACGACGACATTGAAATTTGCTTCCAGAATGTACTGCGATATTAAAGGTGGGAATTCAAGAAAACTCAATAAATATAAATCAAAAATCTAATTTAAAACAAATTACGAAGACTCGTATCTTCGTACTATTTTTTGTCTCGAAGTATTCATTAAAATTTTCATCTTTTGCTCATATATTTTGTCGGCCACGCCTTAATATTTTCTTAGCTATCAAATAAGTTACTTCATTTTTATGCATGCACGGTTAATTTAAATAATTTTAAAACGTGATCACGATTTTACAAGTGGTCCACTTAATTGATGATCAATTTGGTAAATCTAAATATTTTTAATCCGTTGCAGTGAGAAGTGTTTTTGGCAAGGTGTGTAACGATGCACCTACCACACCCAGCCAGTCACAGTCTGTGTTCAATATCGAACATAAAGTAGTAAATCCTGCCCACAGGTTCGTAGGGAAGCCACCCCTTGGAATGCGTCGGCGTCGATACCTATAGTAGAGCGCCTCGACGCGAGATCAACATATCTACAGCAGACGTCATCCAAAGTAGTCGCACTTCAACCACCACCCAGCACACACTACCTTATCAAATAAAATGATTTTGATTTTATGGTAAGTCTTCTTTGAACTTGTTCAACATTTTTCTAAATTTGTTTTAATTTTAGATGGAATTTTGTCGAACTGAAACTTGAAAAAAATAAATTCGTCTACAAGAGGAAGAAGAAACTAGATTACAAGTGAGTATTTTTTTATCGAGTAATGCATTAGCAGTTATAACGAAATAAATTTAAATTTATGAAATGTACACTTAATCATCATAAAATATACTGGATTCAAATTGAGATTGTATAAAACGTTTTGCCATTCCATTTATATTTATACACAGACAACTTGTAACGTGACAGATCATAAATTTATCTTTAAACGTGTAGTCTTGCTAACCTTAAACCTTTATTTACAATGTAATTTATGGTGTATGGAAGGCACAGTCTAAGTAAGAAGGTATATCCCCTTGGGTTTAACACCCCTTTAAATCTATTGCTATTGGGTTAAGATGTACGAAAAAGCTAGTTATTTTTAGTAATCCCATGTGCATTTTGAGAAGAGCAACATGGCTACAAGCGCAACTAAATTACACACAAGGGAACTCTCGGTAAACCTTCTTATAAAATTAATCTTTTGGGATTAGTAATTCGGTGTATTTTTATATCATATTTTACACCTCTTTAAATTACATTGTACAAGATTAATTATTAATGAATTTTTACAGAAAAAAGCGTTTGAATACCTGATGATGAAACAAATCGATCCAATCCATTTCTTCTCTCTTCAAGCTGCAGCAGTTCCACCATAATCATGAAGATTGAATGTAAACCCCCTGTACGTATACTGAATGTATCCTGAGTGTCTTCTGTCCGGTATACCTTCAGTATACGTAACAGGAGGCCACACTATTCATCGATGAACTCTTCTGCAACCACAAACTTTCTTCGACCAGCCATAACTGTAGGATCAATAATAATTGATGCACTAAATAAATTGTAAAACCTATTGTTCCATTGTGTAATTTGCCATTATACTACTTATAATTAATTTAGTTAATTTTTACACATTGATATTTTACTACTTATTATATTTTTAATAATATTTACATCGTAATATGTACACATAACCTATATTATAATATACATTGATATAATTAAATAAACATAAACTTTTGATTTTTGTTTTAATGAAACCAATTAGCTAATTGGTAATATTTGTATTGAAAAATAAAATTTAATAACAATAATAAATATTTTTTAATATATACTGTAGAAACTAATCATAATTAAAACAGTTAAAAATTGTGATATTAAAAAGTAGAACACAGTGTTATATCTCTTTATATAGAACATATTATTTTGGCTAGACATATTTTTTCACTCTTAATCGTTGATATCACTATTTTTCATGACCGAATTTCCATTCAGTCAGCATATTTCTAAATCAAAAGCATAAACAGCATTTCCCCAAAGTAAATGTGTCTCTTCCAGAGCTCATTAACTCTAAACTTGCTAAAATTACTAGCAAAATAATGAGACTGCACACCTTAGTAGTTTCTTAAGTCAAAAAGTTATAATCTCTTACATGCAGACCTATATTATAACAATATAGAGAGCTATCTAAAGTGAGAAAATCGTTACCAAAACCAAAAATTGTAATACCAACCACAACGGCTACTATTTCTTTATAGAAAACTGGTGTAATAGACAATTCAAGTCGTTGAGTTGGTATCTACAAAAATTAAACTTTTGAAAAGAAACTAATTCTTCTATAATTATCCCAAAATCCATACAAAATTAAAACTGAAGACTGCGATCCGTAAAGAATTTGTACAAGAAACTTATTGATAATACAATCAAAGACTATCAAATAGAGTGTCTTTTGATAGCTTCCAACACTTGATTTATTTGGCTATTCAACCCAATTCCAAAGCATTTAGAACAACTACAATCAAATCAACGCCAAGTTTTTAGCTTCCTACAATAAAACAGTTTCTCAAAAAAACTTTCTAAAATTTTATCCCTTACCTAAACAGTTTAATAAGAAAGGGTTAGAAAGTTAAAAAAGAGTTAATTTTCCCAACTTTCTCCTCTAGGTATACCATTTAATTCATTCTAGTTCAGATTCAGTTGGCTACTCGCCCACTTAGTAGTCAAGTGTTGTTAAAATTAAATTTTAAAATTCTCCAAGTTTGTTTTTCCTCAGGAGAATTTTAATTTTGAAGTGATCAAATTTTTGAATTAGTTTAGTGGGGAAACGAACCTAATAACTAGGAAAATGTAAAGGTGACAGTAAAGTATATATATGAAAGAGTGAGTTATTGTAGTTGAATCATTGTTGGCAAAATTAACATAAAGGTAATATTGCGGTTTCTTAGTATGATAATCACTGTTGTGTGGTAGATATGTTCGGAAGATTGGTTTTGTTAAAAATTATTTTACCGAACGCTAGAGGGAATTTTCAGCTGTATTGATTTTAGTTTCAGCTGCAGTGAAACGCATGTGCATTTTCGTAGGATTCGTTTATCTGCTGCATAAAGGCGATTTAACAACAAACCCTGATCTGCGGAACAGGAGGGCGACAGTCAAATAATGGTTCCCCTTACTCACTGATTGGGTACTTCTGCTACCATGGTAACGTCGGGTGGGGTGGCAGCCATGTTGAAACCCCTGATGAAATACTGAAACTGGAAAATCAACAGGGAACAAACAAAATTTGAGTGAATCAGGTACAGGTACAAAATTGAAGAAATAAATTTGTGCATATTTGTGTAGCTTAAAAATTAACCGATTTAGAAAAACGAAATTAAAAAGCATCTAACGTAAACGTGGGCATTATACAAACTTCGGCTGCTTTTATCTAAATTTACCGTTCTAAGCAAAACAATTAAAACTTTATCGTCACATTAAAATTAATTACCAATAAATAATTGTTAGTTCGAGAAGATAACAATTTATGTAACTTCTTCAAAAATCCTGAAAATTTATGGTTAAATCTGAGATTACTGTTTCAGATAGATAAAACGGTTCATAACATTTTAATCACCAAAGCTCGGTCTTTTGAAAATTATTAGTTTTTCTTGAAACGGTGGAAGAATAAAATGTTTTTGTAATATTTCCAAATTAAAAATTATCGTGCGTGTGTTCTTCCATAAAATTTTATTCGGTTGGTTGATTCTAACTTCAATTAAAAATAATAAAACCCCAATCCAAATTTTTGAAATACCACTGCATTAATTCGTGTGCAGAATATTTTTTCTGACTTATATGCCATGGTTTGGAATCCACGTTAAGCAGTAGGTCCATGTAAAGTTTAATTGAGTTAAAAAATACTGAAAATGCTGGATCTGGGGACTCTCGTTTGTGTAGTTTTCTTGTTTATCTAATGATTTTATTCTAAATTTACCTATGGATAATTTAATAAAAGTAAATGAAGCTAGAACGATGAATTGAAAATTTATAATACCATTTAAATTGTTTGTATTGGTCTGTACGCCTCTATTTAAGATATTTTTATCTTTACTAGTATAAAATTAGCATTTCTATATAAAAAATCATGCATTACCATACTAGACAGATCAAAACAACTTAAAGTATAATTTTATTTATTTTTTTAATTTATTCTTTATGCCAATTAATTAGCTAAAAGCTCTGTGTTATAGTATAGAGAAATTTAGATCTTCATAAATGAGATAAAATGTGAAAGATATGCTCATAAGCGTTCAATTTTAAAAATTTTACCTCGGTGTAGGCTACAAACATAAGATTATTTAATTTTTTCAATTCTTTTTTTTGCCGTTTTATCGAGTTGTTAATAATAAATTTATGCTTTAAATTATACATTAAATAGGTAATACACGGTTAAGATCGTAAGGAAGGTGTGTATGTCAATGCGATTAAATTGATAAAACATTGATTTTTCACAAACTTCTTTCTTTTTGATATCTTGAGGTGAGACTTCAGATGAAAACCAATTGTGTATTATATTTTTACTTTTATTTTTAGTTAAATTCTAATAAATAAATGCCATCCAATTTGTTTTCACTTGAACTTTATACAATTTTGTTATCATCATTCTCTTTATATTCTCTACCTAGTTCAATAACAAAGTGAGCATTCGCAAATTCAGAATTTCTAGTTTAACCAGCAACAGCAAAAAAAATTAGGGCCATACTAGACTTCTCATTAATTCAATTTTACTATATTTCACTAAATACCAGCTTCCTATTGAATTGCGTTCAATTTTAATTTACCGTTCACACTTCGGATAAGAGTTAACTCAGGTTTAACTCAATCAGCAAATTAAACCTAGATTAACTTTAACCCGAGGTTAAAGTGGCTCTATTCGTATTGTCAATAAATTTTGATAGTTTTCTTTGATTTTTATATGCCAAATAAATTCAAACATCTTTCTCTTCTCCGTCGTATTTCCTCTTTGTAGAGGAATGGTGCTCATAGCTCCCACTCTGAAGTGAAATCAATGGGGTGCTCAATTATAATGGGGTGATTGATCTTGAATTTAAGATCACAGTAATGTAACTAGAGCCATTAGACCGTACTTTCCCTTCTTTCAGCTTACCGAAATACCCCTGATATGGAAATCAAATATATTTTGATATAAATATTGGTATTAAATTCTACGTTAAAACAATGCGTTAAAAAACCCGAAAATCAAAGTTTAAAATAATAAAATTCAATTTATTGAATGAAGTTAACTTTTAGTTATGAGAATAATACTAAACTACATAAAAACTCTTTTTGCAAAATTAATAGGTACATACAGTGTATTTCATTTGTGAAAACTTTGCGTACAGCAGTTCTAAAATGTGTAGAAATAACTGGCATGGTTACTATCTATTTTATTATATAAACCACGAATTATTTTAATATAATAAATTTTGATCTTGAAAAATTGTGGGAAAATATAGTAATATAAGTAAATATTTATATTAAACAATATAAGTCTGTTTATCTTCAATTTTAAATACCACTCAATCATGTCTGCTACACATTGTTCGAAATATTACTGTAGGTATAACAAAAAATTAAGTTCTACTTAAATTCTTGTATTCGCTAAAATTTATTTTATCGATTTTTTGATGAAGTGGAAGATTCGTTGGATTGTTTCTTACGGGAAATTTAAAATTCAATGTTTGTGCAACGACGCCGGCAGTTTTCCACGATGCGGTTGTATTACAGCTTGCAATAATACTTTTTTTGTAAAGAAATCAAAGAATCCATTTAATTTCATTTGTCGGAAGTTGCAAACCGCAGTCGCACCATAAGAAATTGATCTTCGTGAATTATTTTAAGATTAAAAAATTATATTGACTGCCATTATATTATTTATGATTAAAATAATTGCTTGAAATAATTGCGGAATTAAGTGTCAAGTGCAATTTAATTTAATTTATATCCTTATATATAATTAATATATAAATATAATATTTATGAAAACGTTAAAATAACGTTAGATATCTGGAACTAAGCTCCAGGTTCACCAGACTAAAACAAATCGAGTTTAAGCTAAACTTGTTTAAAGGTAATACCTATCAAATTTGCCATATTAATCAAAGTTTAGTTTAAAGTTTTGTGTTTGCTTGCTGGGATCGACACTAAATATATTACACATTATACTTGAAATCCTTTTTTTTCAAGTTAATTTCTGATAAATTAATATTATTTTGTTTTCTAAAATCTGTAATTTGGCTAAAAACGGATTTCACCCGGGGGGATGGTATTTTTGTATTATTCCTCTGCGGGGGGGGGGATAATTACTGTCATTAGTTATTACACTTTTCTAGCGGTGGTATAGAGTTTTTTTTTAGTACGGTACACGTCAGCTATTCCTATTTGAAATTTCTTACGATCTTGAAAAACAAAATTATTTTGAACAAAGATCCTGAAGATGTATACTTTTTACTGAAAAATCCTTTACTGTGCTTAAAAATACGCATTTGTTTAAAATTCTATTAAGAAATACTCATCGTAAAAACTGCATAACAGCTTAACTTAAAATTTTGAGAGCATAATTTATGTAAAACATTTGAGTACATAATTACCTATTCTATATTTTTATATTTTCAAAAATACGTATTTTATGTTGAAATTTGTCATAATATTTAAAATATAAAATAACTTATTATCTGTTTTAATACATTACATAATATTATATTATGCGTCCAAAATTTTCCGGCAATAATCTTTTAATCACTTAAAGGATTTAATATTTTAAATTATTCCATAATTTTTTGTCTGGAGTCTTCGTGACCGATCGGGGGGGAAAGAAAACCCCGCAGTATTGGCAACTAAATAACTCTTCAGTTTTAACGCTCGAATAAAACGCGAAGGGTGCGCTGGAGGGTTATCCATATCCCTCAGACCTTCAAATTGATAATTTTCCTTTAAATTTCTATTTATTATTGATTATTATTGATATTTTAAATACTGTTGAATGAGATTTTTTAAATTTTTAAGGTAAGGTTCGTCCGGGCCCATAACCTGTTACAATTTTCTGCATCGTCCCGCTCTGTAAAGATATGCCTAATTATACTCCACGTCGTGGGGAAAAATTTAAATAAGTTTTATAATGAAAGTGTAGATACTTCTGAAATTCAAAATATCTAAGAATTAACTCTAATAATAAAATTTTTCTTTAGCTCAATTGTTTCAAAATTTTTTATTTAAGGCCGTTACTACAAGTGAATGCATTACATTCTTTATTTTTGTTGGTATCTTGGTTTCCACCTAATAAGTTTTGTTGGGTTTCTTTTAAGTGGATTAAAAAATTGGAAGAAAAATGTTTACTTACTCCAACACAATCATAGCCCAATGTATACATTTACCTACACCCCTATTAAGGGAAGGTAAATTGTTATAATATTAGTTACAATATTATTTTTTTTAGTTAAATTTATTTCACATTTCTTAGACTTTGTTGTACATTAAGTTTAAATTGTACTATCCATATCTGTAGAACAAAGTCTAACCAAGGGTGCCTTATCAAAGAAGTTGATAATAAAAGATTCACCCCATACCAACACATTTTTGTAACTCAATAGTCAGTTGTAATTTTGAGCTACGTGAAAACGTTAGCGTTTAGCATAAAATTTATAATCATTAAATATTATATTAATAATAGTCGACCAGTCGTTTTATTTATTTTTCGACTATAAAAGAACCCGCTGTACATCCTGACGAAATAAGGTGTTCAACCATAACAAGAAAATAAATTGGTGTCAGAAGTGGAGATATATTCGACGTGGAAAAATTTGGACAAATCAACGGAATCATCGAATTCAACGTTGCGAGTGCCACACATTCCAATCGTCATATTCCTAATCAACCGTCAACTAATAATTTTACTAGGACGCAGATTAAAGGAAAATTTACCCGACAATCTTTGGTCCACTTGGAAGATTTAATTATAGGCCTAATTCATTCTTCAACAAGTTCCATAAAAGGTTTGGTACAACAATGCATCGACTATTAATGTAAGTTAATTTTTATATCTTTTGATCAATCCTCAGTTATCATAACTTAAAATTATCCTAAACCTCGTATTAATCACGTACTTCAGCTTAAATTGCGACTCACAAACTTCCCCGAATTTAAATAATAATTTGCTCATAATAATTAATAAATATAATTACAATTACAAAAAAATAACTAAAATTTCTTTTATTCTTTTTCAATTTAAAATAAAACATTTAAATTATCTAAAATGACTGACGAAACTCCAATTTCGGTAAAAATTGATAACAGTTTAACACACTTATCATTAAAAGATTTATTTGCCTTTATACCAGAATTTGATGGTTCTCGAGATAAACTAGCATCTTTCATTTCCGATGTTAATTGTGCAATACAATGTGCTCATCCTAATCAGTATGAGATTCTTTTGAAATACATTTTAACTAAGATTCAAGGTAAAGCAAAAGCTGCAATTTGCAATAAAACTTTCAACAATTGGGATAGTCTTAAAGATTATTTAAAATTGCTATATCAAGACAAAAGGCATTATGCTCAATTAATTTGTGATGTTACAAATATCGAACAGAAATCGAATGAAAAACTTTCAGACTTTATTCAACGAGTAGAAACTTTAATCAAACGCGTAACATTAGCAATTTCTTCCAATAACACAGATCCTAGTTTATTAAGCGGTAGTTTACATTTAATGAACGAAATAGCTTTACAACGTTTTATTCACTTTACACATTCAAAAATATCGGATCGTTTAAGATCATCGACAGTTGCAAATCTTAATGAAGCGATATCGATTGCTCTTGCGGAAGAAAGTTCGTTAAATATGATGAATTTACCTAGCGCGTCATCAAAAAACTATCAGAATGTAAGACCTTTTCCTAATGCTAATGCAAACCGAGTTTATCATACTCAGGTTAATTATTCTCCTAGATCTACGTATGATCCAAGTGTCACATGTAACTTTTGCAAAATAAGAGGACATTCAAGTCAAGAATGTAGGAAACGAAAAGCATATGAATCAAATAATTACAATAATTATAATTTTAGGCAACCGAACACGAATAATTTTAGACATAATAATTCAAGTAACTTTAGACAACATACATCAAATAATGTTCGACAACCTAACGCAAATAATTTTATGCAAGTTAATTCAAATAATGTTAGAACGCCTAACTTAAATGCGCATAATCAACAATCATCGTTCTCTAGAAACGAAACGAACTATTCAAATAAAAATTTAAGTCAATCAGGAAATTTAAACTTTGTGTGTCCAACGACGAGTACCAGTGCCGTGGACAATTAATGAACAAATCTGGTAATAACGACTGTTCGTACAGCATTTCTGCATTTCATGTCAATTCAAACAATTTAACGGTCACTTTAAAAACTATCGACGTTCACAATAAAAATAAACAACTAAATTTTCTTATGGATACCGGTGCTTCCGTGTCCCTTATTAAACTTTCTTCGTTAAATTGCAATTCGAATATTAATTATAACGATACTATTAATTTAAAAGGTATTAATCCTTTCACAAATATGTCTACCTTAGGCTCTATTGTTTTAGCTCTACAAATTCATGAGAAAACGGTGAATTTTAAATTTTACGTCATCAATGACGCAACCAACATACCCAATGACGGTATAATCGGTTCAGATTTCCTAATCGAAAATGAAGCTACAATCTTCAAAATGAAATATCTGCGAATACATAATGTTAGTATTCCCTTAACTGATACTAATAATCAAGTGTCATTTTCAATTCCGGCACGTACGGAAATGGTAATACCACTCAAGGTAAAAAACCCCGAAATTAAAGAAGGATTATTACCACAACTGATTCCAGACCCAGGCATATTTCTGTCTAGAGCATTAGTCAATGTGCAACCTAACGGTCACTGCATTGCAACAATTGCAAATACATCTGAAATTTCTTATACTTACACCTTAAGTGAAGTATCACTTTTACCACTTGAAACTCCCGAAAGTTTCCAAGTCTGTTATTTACCTACGATGTCAGAGACAGAGAGCAATAAAATTAGACTTCAAGTGCTCAACGATAACATTCGTACTGCACATTTAAATCGCGAAGAACGTGAATCCGTATTAAAACTTTGTCGCGATTACGAAGACGTATTTCACTTACCCGGTGACATTCTACCGTTTACCAATGTTATTCAACATTCCATTACTACCAATTCGGATGCACCTATCGCAACAAAAACTTATAGGTATCCAGAAGTTCACAAACATGAGGTGAACTCTCAAATCTCGAAAATGTTAGATCAACAAATAATTAGACCTTCAAAATCACCATGGTCAGCTCCCCTTTGGGTCGTCCCAAAACGAACCGATTCTAGTGGTTCTAAAAAGTGGCGAATAGTTATCGACTACCGTAAATTGAACGAAATTACAATCGGTGACTCATTTCCAATTCACAATATTGAGGAAATCCTAAATCAATTGGGTAATTCTCAATACTTTACAGTATTGGATTTAGCCAGCGGATTTCATCAAGTTCCAATGGATCCTCAGGACATTTCAAAAACTGCATTTTCCACACCTACCGGTCATTTCGAATATCTTCGTATGCCAATGGGATTAAAAAATTCCCCTAGCACCTTCCAGAGATTAATGAATACTGTTTTAACGGGACTTCAAGGCACAAGATGCTTTGTGTACCTAGACGATATTATAGTTTATGCAAATACCTTGCAAGACCACAATACAAAATTGCAGGAAATATTCGATAGACTTCGCCAAAGTAACCTTAAGTTACAACCCGACAAGTGCGAATTTTTACGTAAAGAAGTTGCATTTTTGGGTCACATAATTTCTCAAGATGGTGTCCGACCAAACCCGGAAAAAATACAAGCAGTTAAAAATTTTCCAGTCCCTAAGACTCCTAGCAATGTAAGATCTTTTCTCGGTCTTTGCGGATACTACCGCAAATTTATAAAAAACTTTTCCGAAATCACTAAACCGTTAACTTCTTTGTTACATAAAGATAAACAATTTAAATGGCAATCGGAACAGCAAACCTCTTTTGATAACTTAAAACATATACTCACAACCGACCTTTTATTACAATATCCAGATTTCTCTAAAGAATTTTTACTAACAACCGATGCTAGCAATATAGCTATAGGTGCGGTATTGTCTCAAGGTGAAATTAATAGAGATCTCCCAATAGCATTCGCATCCAGAACGTTAAACAAATGTGAACAAAACTACAGTACAACAGAAAAAGAATTATTAGCTATTATATGGGCAGTAAAACACTTTAGACCATTTCTTTATGGGACCAAGTTTAAGATAATTACTGATCATAGACCGTTAGTTTGGATCAAAAATTGCCGCGATCCAAGTTCTAAATTAATCAGATGGAGACTAATTCTTGAAGAGTACGAGTACGAAGTCATATACAAACCCGGAAAACTCAATTCCAATGCTGATGCACTTTCTCGTATTCCAGTTCAAACTACCAATGAAAATTCCATTTTAGCAATTTCCAAATCGTCACATTTCCAAGACTTCTTAAAAGCCCGTAATTGCAATGAAATTGTACCAAGAGCAATTACACATGTTAATTATTCTATTAGTAAATCAAGAAATTTAAAATTATTATTTCAATCACTCGATAACGATAACGACACATTAACTTCTCATATTCTTCGATCTAAACAATTGATACCCAACGTAAATGCTGCAATATACGAATGTGAAAGAATTTGTGATGATATGTTAATTTCATATCATAAAACTAATTATTTTGACTTTTTAAGTCACGAGAATATATACCATAGTATGTACAATGTCTCACTTTACTGTAAACAAAACAAAATTAAAAATTTAGACATATCGTTTCCGAAAGACGATTTTTCAACTTTGAAAACAAAATATTTCATAGAAATATTAAATTATCTACTCCCAAACGTAGATATCCAATTATTTTTAAACAAAATCACAGAAATTTCACCCGACGAAATCTCTCAAATATTAAAGGAAAACCATGATTCCCCACTTGCAGGTCACCCAGGTTTTCACAGAACGTTATCAAGAATAAAAAAAAATTATTATTGGCCTAATATGATGACAGACATTAAGAAATACGTTTCAAAATGCGAATCTTGCCAGAAATCAAAAATTAATAGGAAACCATCCAAACTCCCAATGGAAATTACGACCACTAGCGAAAAGCCATTTGAGCGCGTTTCTTTAGATATTGTAGGACCATTACCGCTCACTGAAAGTGGAAATAGATTCATTCTAACTGCACAAGATGATCTTACAAAATTTTTATATGCAGTTCCTTTACAGGAACATACGGCCGAAGTCATTTCTGCAGAGCTCGTCAAATTAATTTCTTTATATGGAACTCCACGATCCATCCTAACGGATCAAGGTTCAGAATTCATGTCAGAACTTTTCACTAAATTAAATAAATTATTAAAAATTGATAAACTAAGTACTACTAGTTATCACCCTCAAACAAATGGATCTCTTGAAAGATCCCATGCAGTAATCAAAGAATATTTAAGACACTATGTACATAATAACCAAAATCAATGGGATAAATATTTATCCACCGCAATAATTTCGTATAATTCTAATGTACATTCTGCAACAAAATTTTCACCCTACGAATTATTGTTCGGACATGCTATGTCATTACCTTCAAATTTACAGAGACAATCGGAATTCAAGTACACATATAACGATTATCTCGATGAGCTAAAACTGAATTTACAAAATTCGCATACACTAGCTAAAGAAAGACTCATTAAAGCAAAACAAAATTCAAAAACATATTACGATAATAAGATTCAAATTCCCAATCTGCAAATAGGAGACCAAGTTCTTTTAAAAAATGAAAACGCGAAGAAATTAAGTCATTCTTATTCCGGACCGTACACCGTAGAGTCACTAACCAGTACAAACGCGACATTAAAAACAAATTCAAAAAAACCTTTAAAAGTACACATTAACCGACTGAAGCCTTTTTCAGATTAACGCTTTGGCACTTCAGTCATTGTAATAATCAAGTAAAAATTTAAAATTTAATTAGAGAACAAATTCAAATTGTCAGTTCAACCATTTCAAATTTCAATCTCACTCTTCGAAATATGCAAAATTATACTTCAAAAATTAATGAAAACATTAACAAATTAAATGAGCTTGCTTACGAAGTTTCAACACACGAAAACGAATTTTCAAAAGCCGACTTAGTTCACGATACTGTATTACAATTGAATTTTATAACTGAAACACTCGATAATCAACTAGAGATGATAATCAGCAGTATTCTTTTTGCTAAACAAAATGTACTTTCACCTTCTATTTTAGGTCCATCGCAATTTATTCACGAATTGCGCAAAATTCAAAATCAATTACCAAACGGCAAAACTTTTCCCGTTTCCTTAGACGTACATAATGGTCATGTACTTCTCGAGTTATCAAATTTAGACGTGTATTATCACGACAACTTTTTAGTTTTTATCATCAAAACTCCTCTCGCGGATTTATACTCTTATAAATTATATAAAATTGTACCATTACCAATTGCTAATCCGCAAAACCTCAATGAATTTTCCTTAATCCAACCTACATATTCCTTCATCCTTATAACTGAGGATAGGTTTAGATATATTACATTAAAGGACATTAAGGGATGTAAGCAGATACAAACCTCAAGATACTTGTGTGCGAGTCAACTGACCCAATTATATGGCGACTCCGAACCTTGCGAAGTCAAACTTTTCAAGAAAACTTATATGAATATACCTTTCAATTGCCATATTACCATCATTACTGGTAAAGTGTTGACATGGAGTCAGAACCGAAATGTCAAGCATTCATCGCTTCTCTTCAATTGATAATCAAGTCGGATCTCGAGAAGAAGGAAGAACAAATGTACGAATGTCAGCAATTCGCGATCATTCCATTTCTAGCTCCGACGAAGAAGACGTCACTACTGACCCATCAGCACAACTTGGACAAACGCGGGCAAAATCACCTACGGTCCAACAAAGACGTACCACATCTCCCCCTAAAATTCCTACTGGTTGGAAAACGGAGTCATAAATTCAATGGGACATTGAATTCTTCCCTCGGGAGGTGTTATAATATTAGTTACAATATTATTTTTTTTAGTTAAATTTATTTCACATTTCTTAGACTTTGTTGTACATTAAGTTTAAATTGTACTATCCATATCTGTAGAACAAAGTCTAACCAAGGGTGCCTTATCAAAGAAGTTGATAATAAAAGATTCACCCCATACCAACACATTTTTGTAACTCAATAGTCAGTTGTAATTTTGAGCTACGTGAAAACGTTAGCGTTTAGCATAAAATTTATAATCATTAAATATTATATTAATAATAGTCGACCAGTCGTTTTATTTATTTTTCGACTATAAAAGAACCCGCTGTACATCCTGACGAAATAAGGTGTTCAACCATAACAAAATGATTGCAGTAGAACCGGATCTAAAATGGCTGGAGTGTGAGAAGTAGACCCCTAAATTAACAACACGATACTATTTTTGCACGTTTCTCCTGAACCTGGAATATTATCATATTTCATCCAAATTAAATCAAAATCGGTTCTGAACATTGGCTCCTTATTAATAAAGTTTTACGAATGTAATACTTGTATTTTATATTCCTATTTATAATCTTTTATTACTTTGAGATGCCGGTAATGAGGTAGATAAATTAATATTTTTAAATAAATAGTCGGCAATATCCGTTAAAGTAATTTTAATAAATGCCTTAAAATTAAACATAAATTAGCATTTTTTAGGTATCTCATTTATCGCGTCAGGATTCCAGTGTTTCGTTATAATTTTTTTGCAAAGAGCACTTTTAATTTCTTGTATCTAACTAAAAATGTAATTAATTAGTAATTCATGAGTAACTTTAACTTGTCAGCATACCTAAAATGATCTGGATAATTTTGGTTTTCTATTTTAGTGTTAATCTTGTAAATTGCTACTAAGTATTATATTTACCATCATTTTTGCACAAACACCGAGTCTGAAAATCTGAAAAACAAATAAAATGAAATTACTGAAATGTATGAAAAGAATAGAAAAAATAAAATAATGGCTGTTATTATTTAGCGAACGGTTTAACTGAGCATATATCACGAAAGACATACTTGCGTGACCCTTGATTTAAACTTGCGTTTACAGCGCAATTTATTAGTTTTACTACTTTAATGTTGCAATAAAATAATCCATTTATTACGTGTAACTCCGTATACTGCTAACTTGTTACATTGCAATTTTTTTTAAAATGAACTTGTTAGTTTGTAAATCTATATAATTATTATCACAGCTTGTGTGATTTCTCATGGCAGTGGAAATTGTAGAAAGGCAGTTATGTATTTACAAAGTATCATAATTGTGTTTTACCCTTTCTGCACATTTCCAGTGCCAAGTTAAAATCGATGAGCTGTAGCAAGCACGCGTTGAATGCTATCAAAATATGCATAGTTATCCGATGTTTGGCAGAGTAATTTGTTAATTAAAGTGTAATAAATGGGCACTTTCCCTCATTGTTGACCATATAAATTAAACAAACGAGATAATTATTTATATAATTTAAGGAAACGACACGTTTAGTATCTATAAGTACCGTAATATCTCTTTATGTGCTGTAAAACGCATAATAACTCAATAAAGAGTCAAAATATGAAAGCAATTTCGTTAAAAAAAATTTAATCATGCAATTGCTATTAAACAGTCCGCTGATGTTAATAAATCAATACACAATTTCCCTAAAAGTTTAAAGAAGAAAAACTCGGGCGCGAAATGAATTTGATACGAAAATTGCTTAGCAATAAAAATTTTTGAATTGTAATTTAAAATTGGCTCAGACAAGCGAAATAACAGTATAGACTTTTATCAATGACTGACAACCCTACGCAGACAGACACATTACGGGAACATCACAACAAAGTTCATTACCACAAGTAGTTGCGACATCACGTCATTTCGGAGACTCGACAATTTATGTATTTATGTCAGTCATTTTCATTTTATATAAACGAGAGCACGTAAATTTCGATTTTTGACTTTTTGAATACCAAACAAATTTCGAACTCTTCGTAATCAATGGAAAACATTTTATTCTGTAGCTCTAAGCCGCACGATTGATTTATCTAATTTGCAGAAGCGAAAAAACGTTGCCGAAATAATGAAATTGATGTTGGTATTAATATTAGTTTTTCGGTTCCGTCGAGACAGAAAACCCATAAAATCGCTTCTAGTCCAAAATCCATTTTGTTTACAACTCTTTATCAGCAGTCGAAAAAGTTTTTATCCACAGCATTTGCTTACAAAAATTATGTTTACTTAATGTAAATAAAGTCGCATAGGTTGCGAGCGGGGCATTGGATAAGTTTATACAAAAAAGCCACGTTTTCCTTACACTTTCTGCTTACACCACCAAATTACCATACACGAAGTTTGTTGCAGTGGATGTATGTCAGGGGTGAGTGTAAGAACAAACGTAGAAGCCCGAAATAATCCGCTTACAGATGTAGTTTATCGTCCAAATTCAGGCAACAATTGCACTTTTGTAAACATTGCCTATTTCATTGTTCACCTGTCCCTCGTTCATGTCCATCCTAAGCATTTCTATTGCTTATTTCGTTTTATTTATAGAGTTATTTTGCTCACCCTACCTATATACTATTGCGACATTTAAACGAAATCGAGCAATAGAAACGAAGATTGTTCTCTTGTATTTTTTCCTACGGTATTGCACCAGAAAAAGGTTAGCTTGATGTTCAAAAGAGAAAGTTTTTTAAATACTGTTTTAAAAAAGGGTTAAAAGGGTTGGTAGTAAAGGGTTGTAAATTTTAAATAATATCGAAGAGAAAGTTTTTAAAAATCCCGATATTATTGTGGTCCTTTGTACGAGAAGTTTTTATGGTGATCAAATCTTGCTGCATTTTCGAAATGCATATAAAAGTAAATTGGTTATATTTTAAATAAAGTAATAAATTTACTCATAATAAATGCCAATGTTGGCTTCGTTGGTAGTTAGAATTAAGAAAGTATATATTCTTTGAACGTGCACAGTAGCCAGTATTTTGTGTATTTTACGACGAGAACTTACACCTTAGCGTTTCGTAAGATGAGTTCATATTTCCATCTCTTATCAAAGAAGAAGACTGTCTCTGTCCAATTCCTCCCTAAGAGACTATTTGTACTTAAACATTGCTGCCTCTGAGGTCCCAGACAGTATAGATACAAATTTGTGTTCTTTCCCTACCCTATTTCTTCTTCTTATTGGATTTTGTTGGTCTCGTATATACCTTGTATACAAAACTTCAAGTAAACAGGTTTAATAAGGTAGAAACTAATAAACTACCTCGTAATATCACATTTTTATAAACTTAAAAATTAATTTATCGCTCTCCCGAGGGATCAATTTTACACTTTCATTAGTAAAAAACATAAAACACGTTCCTTGTTATTTAAAAAAGGAAGTCGAAGCATTGATTTACGAAGGAACTATCGAATTCTTATGCTGCGCTTAATTTAAAATTCCATAAACTAAACTTTGCAAGCAAGTCGAGTAACAAAATTTCTAAAACGCAGACGGCATTGAGATAATGTAACTTAAATTTTAAAATAACAATTTCGAACTTTTCAAATAAAAGCAAGAAATGCATTTTTAAAGCTTTCTTTAATTAAGATTGTCGTTGTATTATTACTGATGAGGGTATAATAAAGTCGAAACACGTTACAAGCCGTTTAGATATAATTGCCCGTTACACAAGATATTTCCAGAGGTAAAAGTATTTTGCAACAAAATTGGAGCAATTTTGGTTAAAATATTCTTTAAAAGATTCTGCCTCCCTAAAATTGTATTATGAATTGCCAAATTTAATACTGCCGTACGAAATAAATTTTTCAATATTCTTAAAAAAGCTCGGACGTACGTAATATGTAGTTAGTCGTGAGGTCAAACCTATACTTCCCAAACGGTTGATAAAAAAAATTGTAAAATTTAATTTAAAAAGTTGTGGAAAACAGTAAAAATTGTTACTATCGCCGAACTACCAAAAATAATTTACAAACTTTCTTTTTTTATTGCAGTTGGATTGATTAAATTTTCTAGCAAGTAACGTCATCAAAAGGTCTTTTCCCATTAAAATTTCCAATATTTTTCTTGTTCCAGCTTTTTTCTCAAAAAGAAGTGCAATTTATTTCTACTAGATTTTAGTATCCGCAATGGCCAATATAAAAGCTTCTGTTATTTTACTCGATTTTCTTTTTTCGATAGGAAAACATTATATCACATAGTATTTTTGAGAATATTTCCCAAATCGATAGTTCTTTCTCCTTTGGATTTAGACACGTAGGTGTTATCAATTGGTAAAATTATGATTTTGTTGGAAAACCTCCCAGGTTTAAAAACAGAGCACGTAAAAATGTTAGATGCAATTCTCGCAAAGAAAATGGCGATGGTAACAATAAAATATAAAATTTACATTAACAGCAATTGCCGTGCTCACTTACTTAAAATTTATGGCAAAAAGCTTGGTGCAGTTTTTTTGGAACCACTTGGATGCTCATTTTCGAACAGTAATTTTAGCATTTAATTAACTACTGCCAACATAAACACAAATTTCAATATGAATGCGGCTTTTTTTTTCAAAAAAATGTTTTAAATTAAACTTCAACCAGATTTCAGTTTAGAGCTTTAAATATGAATACAGGTATAAAAATCTATATTACATGACATTAAGACATTATACGAATTTACTCATTAAAGTTTAATATTAATTAAATTACGCTTCACAGGATATTTAATGGGTACATTTTAAATGGTAATATTCATTAACAGTAGGGATCGGATTTTTAGGCACCAAAGAACTTGAAAATGTGCTCGAAAAACCAAATTATTACAACCAAAAATTTTAACCCCTATCAATTAATATTTAATATTATAATATTTTATAAAAGGAAAGGAAGGAAAATTCAATTATTTTCAGCAAACCAAATAAGGAGTAATCTAGTGAATACATTATTAAAAAATTCTGCAAACTTCTGCCATAGCATGAGCATTTATTTTTAAGTTACTTTTTCTATGCCAATATTATTGAAACTTGCTGTCACCCTCCACTAACTCATGTTGCTCATCTACATAATATTTACTATATTTTTCCCTGGATAAAAAATTACCCCATCAAATTGAAAAACCAGAAGTTCAAATTTTTGCGGTTGCTGAAAATTAATAGTTAACGAAGAGTTTACTCTCGTCTGATGTGGACTCTATAATTACTCATGTGTGTAATACAAAAGCTTAGTCTAAATAATGAATGATGCGTCTTACGACGTACAGGTGTAATTTAATTACATTTTAACTAATTTATTGGAGTTGTTGCAACTTGGCAACAAGAAAGTAGGTATTGTCGAGAATGTTCAATAAGAACGCAATTATTTATGCAACGTCTGAGAAAGAAACTTGTTTTAGGGTCGTAAAACGTTTATGTTTATTGAATTACTCTCTTATGTCTAACATTAACGTCCACCAAATGCTATTATTGTGCTTACCTTTTACATATTACAACAATAAGTGCGAAGATTTAATTAGTGTTACGATCAATTTTGAAATTTGCAAATCAGAAAAATGAACATGTATGTATGAGAAAAATCCACAACTACGATATAATTAAAATCTCTTAAGAGATTATCTAGTTCTAAAATGCATTTTGCTAAATAATTGCAAACACTAAGTATAATATCTTTCGATTTATCCACTTTTATTGTAAATACTGCAGACAAGCACATAAAATTTAAAGAGGGATTTAAAAGTTTGCAAATCCTTAGCTCGTTTTCACATTCGGAGACTCAAGTATGTGAGTACTGCATGTATTAACTTTCCGACCAATAAAAAAACTTTAAAAAGTATTATTCGCCAAGGAACAAGAAAGCTGAGCAAGTTGCAACACCATTTGTTCAACATGCAAAGAAAACTCTCCAAATGGAACTGGGAAGTTATACAAGATTACACTGCTATCTAAAACTGGACCTAACCTACAAAAAGCAGCTCTTTTGGCAAAAATGTTGGCATATGTAACTGGATGCTTTGGATTTACAGAATTAGAATAGAGAAACCAACACAAACGTCATTACAGATCTTTTTCCCTGTATTTTCACAAGCATTTTCTGGGTATCAAGCCAATAATTGGATTTACAAAAAAGAAAATCTCAACAACTCAAGTTTGTGAAAAATTGCCTATATGAATGTTTTTAACCGCCCTCCCCCCTTACGTAAATCAAACCCAGAGCTCAAATAATTTGTCATAAATTCTGAAAACTTTTACAACAGAGTAGTAGATTGGAGTGGCCGCTAGTTAAGTTTCTAAGCGGAAATTCTGGGTTCGGATCGAGAATTTCACAGAATTTCTTACTTGGGCCTTCCGGTGCGCATCGACTTACTCTGGACTGAAATATTAATTAATAAAATATTCATTTTGGCTTTCTGACCTCAAAAAGTTAATATTATTAAATATTTATTGTCTTCTCTTCGTTTATTATTGGCCTTTTTAACTTAAATCTTGAAAAATGCTCAAAGTTTAACCTATTTTAGTAATTGAGAAATTGAAGCAATATAAAATTGGTGTTGATTGGTGAATTAAAGTATGTTAATTTGTTTACGGAATAAGAAGGAAGTACACTGTAAAAATTGAATGAAGAATGCCCAATCCTTAGAAATTAGAGATATGGCCGAGCCCTGTGATCGTCTTTTATATTTCTATTTTATATTTCACTATCTCTTTTATTTATTTTCCTGTAGTTTATTTAACTTAATTTAGGAACGTGTCTGTGACCCAGTTTTATGGTTGACAGTTACATCGACACTCCCCCGAATTCAATGCTGATATCTTAGTATTATCAGTTGATCGTACTAACTACTAGACCAATAACTCTAATAAATTATAAAATTTGCTTTTATGTTAATTTTTATATATTTCTTGAGATTCCATGTTCAAAAGTACTAGGATCATCTATACTTATTTAATATAAAGTTAAAACCATTAGTTATCTCCATAGCTCAAAGCTTCTTTACCTGACAAACAATTTTCTGTGCTTTGTAAGATAGTAGCGAGTTTATGTTATCTGGCTATTCACAAAGTTATCAAAATGAAGGCTTTATCTCGAATTTATAAAATGTAGTGATGCTCTTTTAAATTACAACGACTGCATTGAAAAGAAAATTGAGAAAAATAAAATTGAAATATTAATTTAAAGATATGAAAAGTAAAATTTACAGATGCTGTGGGAAAAAAGTGGTTCAGTAATGCTATAATCAATAAATTAAGCTCATAAAATGGGTTGTACATATACTTCAAAGAAATCATTTTGTACCGCCAGGATCGCAGGTGGGTGATTTGATTTAATTATTTAATTCCATAATAGAAAAAAACCAATAAATACATTTTTTATATATTTTAAAATATTAATCATATAAATTTTTTTCAATTTGCAACGAAAAATAAGTTAAAGCTTCCTAACTTTTAACAGCTTTAACTTTAAAATTTAAGTTTTCGATACGCCACCGGTAGATACATCATCATGAAGACGGTAACTACTTAAAACTATATCATTATCTTTTTTTACAGGTTCAACCAGTGGCGGCTGGTATTAGCAGGACAATTGGGCGTAGCCACCCTTCCAAATCACCGTTGTAAATCATTTTTACACTTTGAATAAATCAATAATTTTACATTAAAACTACTTTAGATGAACCTATTATAATTTATTTTGCGTTTTTAATTCAGATATTATTATAAAACCTAAGGACAAAATTATTAATTCAAATGTTATTTTATTTAAATGTCTGCTAATCTAAAACTTAATTGCACCAACCGTCGTTTAATGATAATTTCTAAAATCCATTTAATTTAAATTTCTTAAATTAGATTATAATAATTAGTATGTGAGTTTTTGTTATTTTCATGTACCTCATAAAATATTCCCAATTTCCTGTTGAACATAAACACCTTTACATGGAAAAAACTACAAATTGATTTGTTTTTAACTCTACGGGCGACGGCGTCCCGCTTATATAGCCATATCAGCATAATTGCATAAGTAATTGCTTACCTACATCTAAATGTTGTATCTCTTTTTTTATTTTAATTAGTTGAATAAAAAGTGTGATGAAGGCTCACTGCAAGATTAAGATTATTTATATAATTTATTAGGTCGAAACCTTCGTAATATTAATTTAAATTTTAAACATAAGGTTCTCACCTATTCCGCAATAAAAAAAGGCTTCCGTTCCTATGCGTAAAATTATAAAAAGGAAACCCATAATTCAGGAGTGTTGTCGTTTTTATATTCCCTTTTTAAATAATTCAGAAATTTGAAAAAAATAAATTCAACTTTTACTGTTACATTTACAGCTTCACAATATTAATTATTCATGATGTGCTAACAAAAAATTGTTTGTTCTAGGACCTATCGAATTTAGCTTCCCGTACGTGTCGACTGAGAAAAACTTAGAAACACTGGGATGTTTGTTACCAGATGATTTAGAGATTTAAAATTTTTGTATGACTTATGAACCTACTTATAACATCAAAAAGCAGTTTACGACATGTACATTATTTTTTAACTTATTTTGAGCAATAAATTGTGTCATTTTGTGTTTTTATTATTTAATCGCGCACTAAAACGTAAGTCAAGTTTTAAAGTTGTAATTTACAACTTAAACTCATTGTAAGATTGTAACAAATTGGTTTAAAGCTATTAAAATTGAAATTAATTACTTATATCCCATAAGAAGCAGTAATGAGTTATCCCCGTTCCTATAGTAAAATTCCAACATTCCAACATATCGTGACCTTAGGTCTTAGGTATAGACAATTTGATAAGTTCCAAATGTTCGAAAACTATAACTTAAAATATTTAGAAGAAAAAAGCAAGAATGTCAAAAATTTTATGAAATTAAAAATATAGCATGTTATCTATTAAATTTATTTAATAAAGTGACGTTTCTTTGATCTCACGTTTGTATAAAAGTCGCAGCATCAAAAATTTCCAAATATTTATCTTAATGTCTAAAAGCAATCTCAAAAAACATAAACCAACAACTTCAGAAACATGTTCCGTATTTTGAAATTTAGTAACGAGCTGTAGATTAAATTAAGTAAATTTTTGGGTTTGTACCACTTATCTATCGATATATTTTATTGATTTTTAATTGGGCCCCCAAACAATACATGTCATTACAAACCAGTTTTTAATAAAATGAAACTTTTAGAATAAAATCAAAAATGGCCAAATTCGACAAAAGTTGTTTTCAAATACCTCTAGGTATACTTAATTTTGAAAGAAGAAAATTCCAACAAATTAGAAACTAGCGCCTCTAGTGGTTGAATAGCGAACATTAATTTTCCCAGATAAATGCTTTCAGTTTTCTTGATTAATTACAAAATATGATTTATTAAAAATAATAAAGTCAACCAAATTAAGCAGTATCACAAGAAAATTAAAAATGAATTGGTTAGTTCCTGAAATTTTTAATTTTGAAGGAATCTGTTAATATTTAATTTATCTTCAATAACCTGAAATATGAATATTTAGGTAGGATATAATTTACGAAAAAAATTCCTTAATATAAATTTTAATGCGTAGATTGGGATGATTTTCATTTAATGTAATTAATTGCCCGTTTTTCACATTTTTTTTCGAAAAGTAAATCGAAAACTTTTAAATTATCCCTCCTATTCAGTGATGTCATCTATCAGCGTAAAGCTCAACTTGGCTTCAAAAATAAACATGATGGTACCCCGCAATCCAACTCTTGGATTGGTTTCTTTCGCCACGGCCATCATGACGCACGTCAGTTTAGTGTAAGTAATATTCCGTTTAACCCAGCCCATTTTCGCTGCAAAACCAACCAATTGTTAGGGGTTTGGTTTAAATAGTCGGCCATCGCGATTTGGGACGGACTATTTAGTAATAAAGTACTCCCCTACTTTTTAGGAGGGGATGATTTAAATCGTCTCCCACTCCAAAACCAAGACCAGGTTTCTTTAAAATAACTTCAAGAGATCCAGATTTTTTTAATTGAAATACATAAAAATTTGAATAAGCGGCCAATTTTCATAATATAATTGAGCATATCCGATAAATTGAAAACTGCATTTTGCAAATAGTGGAAATCTCCCATTTTCAGGCAAATAAAAAAAATATGAATATAGAAAGACGCTGAAATTAGTCATGATTACCTTTTGGAATGCACACCCTTCAAAAGTAGGTAAGTAGATATCTCATAAATGGTTACTTTTATGTGTCGTAAAGTTTTAAGAGTCAATGAAATGCGGTGTGAGACAATCAGCAAGTAACAGGTTGTTGACGCATGTTAAGATCATCTTGTAACACTGTAAAATAAACAATAAACGTTTAAATATACATAAAAATTATTGATTTCATGACTTTATTGTGCAAACGAAATTTATTTGGGTTTAAACACCAGAAGTTGTTTTTCTTAATACGGAAAACTGTGACTCTTGGAAGTTAATTGGAAGATGTAAAACTTCCAATTTTGGAATATGTGATAATTTGATATTATGGTAGGTACCTAGTACGTGTGGGTATCTACCTATATAGCAATCGTGTTATTGAGAGGACCTGTTTTTTTTTTTTTTTGAATAAACTTAGGTGGTCAAAATTTGGTAAGTATAACAGGTTTAATTTAATTTAAAATGCAAATGGCTGGAGAAACATGCGTCCAAAGCGATAGTGAGGTAAAGCCACAATTTTGATGTCGAGTGTACTTCCTTAACGAACATTGATAAGGTTTATTGTATATGCATAGTATAGGTAACCGATAAATAAGCTCCCATTAAGATTATAATAATCATGAGAGGAATATTCAAAGCACAATCGAATGTCTGTCTAGCTATACTGCTTTATTTTGAAAAAATCAAAATAAATGGCATCGAAAAGTTTTGTATTCATGGGATCATGTCAGGAAACTTTGCCCTGAAAAAGATCAAGATTTGTGCTGGTTTTGGACTTAAAATGAGGTAAAAATAAATTGCAGTTACGTCAAGGTTATTGGTGAGTTCAAGGACATTGTTACCATATATCTGAAACGGAAGGAAGTCCAGTAACTAGTGTTGTTAGGCCGATGTCTATAAAATACTGGGTGCGGTGCTTTTACGGCGTACGACTCCTGACTATAACAGTGTTTTACGACCAATGTCCTGACCTGCCTTAACCGTTTTATTCGCCGCGTTTATTGCGTTTTTATGGTCGTTATAGTGTAATTTGTAAATGTGGGACATTCTACTAATTTTGGATGAGTTTGCTATTGCTGCTTACAACTCAACGATTCATGAATGAAGTGTCTTGTTACACGAGAAGTTTTATGGATACCCATTACAGCAATAACAAACAATAAATATTCCAGTTGAAACTTAATCACATAATTTGTTTTATATTTTCATTGAAAAAGTGCTTAATAAAGCGAAAAAAACAGAAACACCAGTATTAAATCCGCATTAATTTTACGATTTAGGCAAACAATATGTCGATAAATGAGAACTATGCAAGTGTATATAGTGCAACCTCAATCGGCAGAACTCATCTTGTGATGTAAATAATAATTGTTTTTTATACATATAGATAATTTCAAAATTACTACGTCTTGTCAAAAACACCGCACGTTAAACATAAAATTCTCCTCTCTGTAATGATTGTTTGAAAGACACGAAATAAACCAGAAAGCTTCACACATTTTCTACCTACTCAATGTGTTCAGTTAATTGAAACACCCACGCCCCACGTTTCAAAAATATTTACCTTTAGATAACCAAGTTTAAAATAATCCTAGTGTAAGCTGTTATAATTAAGCAAGAGTTCAATTAAGTCCTTTTATAACGTCTGCAATAGGGTTGACTGTTTTATCTTTAAATTAAAATTAATTGGGCGATTGCTAAATTATTGTGAAAAGAACAGTTAAATTTGAAACAAGGCAAAACAAATTCTCCCTTTGATCATTTGCTACGTTTAGTTAATTTTTGAAAAATACCCGTTGCAAAATAACAAATAATATATGCGGCTCAGTTAAGCCCGTTGTGAGTTATATTGCACACGCCACCTGCAATTTTAAAATATTTACTTTAAAACCAGTCAACATAAAAATTCTAAAAAGGTACTTGGTGGAATACCAAACCTCTTGAAATGTTAAAATTTTCATCAATTGAATTTGAAAAATCATAACGGTGAAGGACAATAACAGATTGTTGCTCATACAAGGATAAGATCAAAATTAATGAGAATAATAATAAATTATTTTACCTATATATCTATACGTATTTTGAAGTTAATAATCAAAAAAAAAAGTCAACAGAACTATACGTGTTTTACAATAATTGAAAACCTAATTGGATAATTAATCTGATTAAATTACCGTAAACATCAAAAAAGCTTCAACTCAACTAATTTTTTAGATTTACTTCAAATTTTGTTTCATGGAATCTGCTCAGTACCTAAGGTTTTCAAATATTTCAATAACTTTTAATGAAACAAAGAAAAGGAGATGTTGCTAAATTTTAAGATAATTGGGATAGGATTAAACTGAAAATATATATCAGATAGCCTGAGAATCATTTGGTGCGTGAAGGACATTAAAAATGTTTAAAATAAGTACCCTTCCGGTTCTTTTCCTTGGATTCTTTAATATTTTTGATATCTTTTATTGCTTTCAAGTTACTGGAGAAAAGCCGGATTGAGTAATACTCAATGTAGAGCCTGAATCATTTTCATTTTAACAATATACGATAATGATATATAAAATATGAATGCTTTAAAATAAATAGTACATAAGTAAGTACAATATTAGAAAATTCAAATAAAAATCTATTCTCCAAGGCTTGTAAATATGATATATAACTAATAGAATATAAAACATATTAACAACTTACACAAAAATTATTAAAAAGAGACAATTCAAAATATTTCAAGTCAAATTCAAAATTCAAAAATTTTCTGTGAAATAACTATAGATAATAAATAACTGAAATAAAAAACTGAAAAATCAGCACCACTTTTTAATAATTTCTGTGTATGCTGTTAATATTCAATTGCTTTCTGACCCCCCCCCCCTGCAAGTTGACAGGTTTTCAGAGATTATTTTGATAAATTGTTAAATTACAAAAATATTTAAATAAATGTAAAATGTATGTTCGTTAATACATATCAATACAAACGTATTTAATATTTATTTAAAACGTACTACATAATTTATATTTTATGGGCCTATTGATAATTGATTAAAATACAACAAATATGCATTATTTGTCAAATCTCCAATCTGTAATAATTTAAACAGCTCTAAAATTTAACTTTTCAAATGATGATTTATGCTATACCCCCAGACCCCCTGGTGCATATCAGCGCAATTTCATGTGTGTTTTTTTAAGTTTTAAATTAGCTTTATTTTATTTATGAAAGAATACATCTTAATCAGCAAAACCGGTATAAAGATAACACTACATTAAAATATTATATTTTCATTATTATATAAATTTATTATAATATTATGTAAACTTATTATATTTACATATTCGTTAATAATGTTTTAAACAAAAATTTATAATGATTTTTATAATTTATAATAATAAAGAAATTATAATCATTTGAAGAAAATACCGAAAAGAAAATGTGCCCCCTCTGTCTCCCCCGAGCGGGACTAGCTATTTAAGTACTTTGGTGCCGCCCGTAGCCGGCAGTAAAGTAAAAATTTGCTTTCACATAACAATTAAAAGAATTTTTTTCTTTTAGTTTGACATAGATTTCTATCTATGGTTTAATATTGCAAATACCAATTTTGGACATCTTTCCCATAAAAATATAAGCTTAAGGTGCGTAAGAAACGGCTAACCCATGATTTGATTTTATTTTAAATAAAATTTTAATGATAGTACCTGTTTTGGTCAAACAACAAATGTCCTTGCTGCAGAATTTTTAATTGAATACAAAATATTTTAATTGAAGCAATTAGGTTTTTGTTTGACTAGTACTTAAAATTTTTTTAGAGTGTTTGCTTTGCTATTTTAAGAAGCAAATAATATATTACAGTAGTGGTTGATGAAATCACTTCTGGAAATAAATCAACACATTCACAGGCAAAATAAAGTAAATCTTGCATTTTAGAATGTGTTTCATACAAAATTGTATATTCTACCGAACACTTTTCGAAATTGAAGATTTGATTTGAATTCACATTTAATTCTTCAAAGAACTTGCTTTATTAAATTTAAATTAATCGAACATACGCAATTAAATTATTTGAACTAATTCAGTGGTTGTACCGCCACAGTTTTGTTATTTTGTCTGATTAAATTATATTATTTTTTCAAATCTGAAACAGTTAAAATAATTTTTAAATTTTATTCATTTAGTGTTTGTTCCCCCAATATTAGGCAAATGCAATGAAGCCAGAACATCTTCGCTGTAACTCATCTACAGATCAGACCAAATCAAAATTTAAATTTTTTTTAGAAATTAACCATAGTGGCATTAAATAAGTTACAACTATTGAAACGATCAGTGGCCTAATTGTTAACACGAAGATATTGGGTTTCAGTTCGGGGAGATACTAAATTTCTTATGACCGCTTTGGTGCTTTGGAGGGCACGTAACCGGCGGTCCCTCTAGGCTGATGGTTGTCACCATTAAGCACATAAGCTCATATTTCGTTTTCTTACATTTTCAAAATCTGATTGTGCAACAAAATATCCAAGTTTTGTACTAATTAATTTTAAATATTACTTCTTCGCAAATAATTGTTATAACAATTATACATATGTGTTAATAATTATTGTAGTATTCTACTGAAATTTTGTTTTCATCCATTAGGTATTATATATAGGACGACATAATTTCGTGTCCGCCATAAGGGTGAACCTTATCTTTCCACATATGGCGTTCAGAACTACATAACTTAAACAGAAATGCGAGAAATGGGAGTGACATTTCTTTATTCGGCAATCAAGAATAATGCCCCCTTGCATTGCCCCAGCATTACCTATACAAATGTTTAGATCTTATTAAATCCTCATCCTAATCAGTAAGGATCAATTTGTACAGTCAAGTTATTTTATAAGAAAATTAGAAATTCAACTTTTGTAAAAATGGAAAATAATCATGAGAATCAGCGACCGAAATTTTTAGAAATCACATCAGTAATTAATAAATTAATAATAGTATTGTGGGAAAAAGAGGTTTCAATCAAGTAGTCGTGAGTTCGAATCCCATAATATCCACCTGTTGTGTTGATAAAATTGTCATGTTAATTAATAGTGAACCGTCATTTGCATGTAACTCGTTTTAAACTTCTGTTTACAATTTATTGCTGAAGTAGACAGACTAACTCAAAGTTTTATACCTACCATGAAATTTTAAAATTTTTACCGAAATGTTTGCTTCTCTTACGTAACTAGGTACCTACTCAAAATTGTTATCCAAGTCAAGTCATAAATAATTGTACAAAGTTAAATTGAAGGCTAAACAACTTCTTTTTTAAATATAGCAATTCAAAGGGTTATGTAACAACTAGGAAGCTCTGGTCATAAATAGTTCACTCTCAGTTTCTCTACTTTTTATACTACAACAATACAAATTCATTTTACAACCATATTGTCGTATAATTCTACCTCACATTTTTCCTAAAAATTTAACGTTTTTCTGCTTCGAGATATTTAAAGAGCCGATAAACCGTTTGACTTTCTTCAAAATAAACTTTATCTCCAAGATTTAGTTCTAACGACACATTCAATCCTAATAGCTCGATGTACTTTAGACAATGCTTTTCTTTTACAAACATTAGGTTCGAAGGAAAGCTTTTTAAGTACGAACAAATGGGGCAAAAAGTTCTGGAAAAATTATTATGTACGCATGGACAAATTTAAATAAAAGCTTTTGATATAATAAGTTGAAACAATTTTAAAAAAATCAATCTCTTCTTTTCCACATTTAGCACATCAATCAATTAAATCCCCATTTATTTCTAAATTTACATAATATGTTAAATTGTGCAACGAAATGTCAGACACTCCTGTTTGAATGTTGCGATATACATAGACATCAAAGAATCTTGAAATTTCAATGATGATGAGTAACAGAATCTATGTTTTACATGTGCGAGTATGTGGATGATTATGAGTAGAAATAAACAAATTATAAAACTAAACAGGTAACAGCAATAGTTCCTAACCACTTCCTGTGCTTTTCTAAAATTTCCAGAAAATGTAATTAGCGAAACAAATTATATTTTCATAATTACAAAAACGTTTGCTGTTTTAATCATTTTCTCGTTAAATCAAGCCCGTTGTTTGATCTCAGAACTTACGCAGACGTGTTTCCGTTTGACTGTGTTATAATATTAGTTACAATATTATTTTTTTAGTTAAATTTATTTCACATTTCTTAGACTTTGTTGTACATTAAGTTTAAATTGTACTATCCATATCTGTAGAACAAAGTCTAACCAAGGGTGCCTTATCAAAGAAGTTGATAATAAAAGATTCACCCCATACCAACACATTTTTGTAACTCAATAGTCAGTTGTAATTTTGAGCTACGTGAAAACGTTAGCGTTTAGCATAAAATTTATAATCATTAAATATATATTAATAATAGTCGACCAGTCGTTTTATTTATTTTTCGACTATAAAAGAACCCGCTGTACATCCTGACGAAATAAGGTGTTCAACCATAACAAGAAAATAAATTGGTGTCAGAAGTGAAGATCTATTCGACGTGGAAAAATTTGGACAAATCAACGGAATCATCGAATTCAACGTTGCGAGTGCCACACATTCCAATCGTCATATTCCTAATCAACCGTCAACTAATAATTTTACTAGGACGCAGATTAAAGGAAAATTTACCCGACAATCTTTGGTCCACTTGGAAGATTTAATTATAGGCCTAATTCATTCTTCAACAAGTTCCATAAAAGGTTTGGTACAACAATGCATCGACTATTAATGTAAGTTAATTTTTATATCTTTTGATCAATCCTCAGTTATCATAACTTAAAATTATCCTAAACCTCGTATAAATCACGTACTTCAGCTTAAATTGCGACTCACAAACTTCCCCGAATTTAAATAATAATTTGCTCATAATAATTAATAAATATAATTACAATTACAAAAAAAATAACTAAAATTTCTTTTATTCTTTTTCAATTTAAAATAAAACATTTAAATTATCTAAAATGACTGACGAAACTCCAATTTCGGTAAAAATTGATAACAGTTTAACACACTTATCATTAAAAGATTTATTTGCCTTTATACCAGAATTTGATGGTTCTCGAGATAAACTAGCATCTTTCATTTCCGATGTTAATTGTGCAATACAATGTGCTCATCCTAATCAGTATGAGATTCTTTTGAAATACATTTTAACTAAGATTCAAGGTAAAGCAAAAGCTGCAATTTGCAATAAAACTTTCAACAATTGGGATAGTCTTAAAGATTATTTAAAATTGCTATATCAAGACAAAAGGCATTATGCTCAATTAATTTGTGATGTTACAAATATCGAACAGAAATCGAATGAAAAACTTTCCGACTTTATTCAACGAGTAGAAACTTTAATCAAACGCGTAACATTAGCAATTTCTTCCAATAACACAGATCCTAGTTTATTAAGCGGTAGTTTACATTTAATGAACGAAATAGCTTTACAACGTTTTATTCACTTTACACATTCAAAAATATCGGATCGTTTAAGATCATCGACAGTTGCAAATCTTAATGAAGCGATATCGATTGCTCTTGCGGAAGAAAGTTCGTTAAATATGATGAATTTACCTAGCGCGTCATCAAAAAACTATCAGAATGTAAGACCTTTTCCTAAGGCTAATGCAAACCGAGTTTATCATACTCAGGTTAATTATTCTCCTAGATCTACGTATGATCCAAGTGTCACATGTAACTTTTGCAAAATAAGAGGACATTCAAGTCAAGAATGTAGGAAACGAAAAGCATATGAATCAAATAATTACAATAATTATAATTTTAGGCAACCGAACACGAATAATTTTAGACATAATAATTCAAGTAACTTTAGACAACATACATCAAATAATGTTCGACAACCTAACGCAAATAATTTTATGCAAGTTAATTCAAATAATGTTAGAACGCCTAACTTAAATGCGCACAACCAACAATCATCGTTCTCTAGAAACGAAACGAACTATTCAAATAAAAATTTAAGTCAATCAGGAAATTTAAACTTTGTGTGTCCAACGACGAGTACCAGTGCCGTGGACAATTAATGAACAAATCTGGTAATAACGACTGTTCGTACAGCATTTCTGCATTTCATGTCAATTCAAACAATTTAACGGTCACTTTAAAAACTATCGACGTTCACAATAAAAATAAACAACTAAATTTTCTTATGGATACCGGTGCTTCCGTGTCCCTTATTAAACTTTCTTCGTTAAATTGCAATTCAAATATTAATTATAACGATACTATTAATTTAAAAGGTATTAATCCTTTCACAAATATGTCTACCTTAGGCTCTATTGTTTTAGCTCTACAAATTCATGAGAAAACGGTGAATTTTAAATTTTACGTCATCAATGACGCAACCAACATACCCAATGACGGTATAATCGGTTCAGATTTCCTAATCGAAAATGAAGCTACAATCTTCAAAATGAAATATCTGCGAATACATAATGTTAGTATTCCCTTAACTGATACTAATAATCAAGTGTCATTTTCAATTCCGGCACGTACGGAAATGGTAATACCACTCAAGGTAAAAAACCCCGAAATTAAAGAAGGATTATTACCACAACTGATTCCAGACCCAGGCATATTTCTGTCTAGAGCATTAGTCAATGTGCAACCTAACGGTCACTGCATTGCAACAATTGCAAATACATCTGAAATTTCTTATACTTACACCTTAAGTGAAGTATCACTTTTACCACTTGAAACTCCCGAAAGTTTCCAAGTCTGTTATTTACCTACGATGTCAGAGACAGAGAGCAATAAAATTAGACTTCAAGTGCTCAACGATAACATTCGTACTGCACATTTAAATCGCGAAGAACGTGAATCCGTATTAAAACTTTGTCGCGATTACGAAGACGTATTTCACTTACCCGGTGACATTCTACCGTTTACCAATGTTATTCAACATTCCATTACTACTAATTCGGATGCACCTATCGCAACAAAAACTTATAGGTATCCAGAAGTTCACAAACATGAGGTGAACTCTCAAATCTCGAAAATGTTAGATCAACAAATAATTAGACCTTCAAAATCACCATGGTCAGCTCCCCTTTGGGTCGTCCCAAAACGAACCGATTCTAGTGGTTCTAAAAAGTGGCGAATAGTTATCGACTACCGTAAATTGAACGAAATTACAATCGGTGACTCATTTCCAATTCACAATATTGAGGAAATCCTAAATCAATTGGGTAATTCTCAATACTTTACAGTATTGGATTTAGCCAGCGGATTTCATCAAGTTCCAATGGATCCTCAGGACATTTCAAAAACTGCATTTTCCACACCTACCGGTCATTTCGAATATCTTCGTATGCCAATGGGATTAAAAAATTCCCCTAGCACCTTCCAGAGATTAATGAATACTGTTTTAACGGGACTTCAAGGCACAAGATGCTTTGTGTACCTAGACGATATTATAGTTTATGCAAATACCTTGCAAGACCACAATACAAAATTGCAGGAAATATTCGATAGACTTCGCCAAAGTAACCTTAAGTTACAACCCGACAAGTGCGAATTTTTACGTAAAGAAGTTGCATTTTTGGGTCACATAATTTCTCAAGATGGTGTCCGACCAAACCCGAAAAAAATACAAGCAGTTAAAAATTTTCCAGTCCCTAAGACTCCTAGCAATGTAAGATCTTTTCTCGGTCTTTGCGGATACTACCGCAAATTTATAAAAAACTTTTCTGAAATCACTAAACCGTTAACTTCTTTGTTACATAAAGATAAACAATTTAAATGGCAATCGGAACAGCAAACCTCTTTTGATAACTTAAAACATATACTCACAACCGACCTTTTATTACAATATCCAGATTTCTCTAAAGAATTTTTACTAACAACCGATGCTAGCAATATAGCTATAGGTGCGGTATTGTCTCAAGGTGAAATTAATAGAGATCTCCCAATAGCATTCGCATCCAGAACGTTAAACAAATGTGAACAAAATTACAGTACAACAGAAAAAGAATTATTAGCTATTATATGGGCAGTAAAACACTTTAGACCATTTCTTTATGGGACCAAGTTTAAGATAATTACTGATCATAGACCGTTAGTTTGGATCAAAAATTGCCGCGATCCAAGTTCTAAATTAATCAGATGGAGACTAATTCTTGAAGAGTACGAGTACGAAGTCATATACAAACCCGGAAAACTCAATTCCAATGCTGATGCACTTTCTCGTATTCCAGTTCAAACTACCAATGAAAATTCCATTTTAGCAATTTCCAAATCGTCACATTTCCAAGACTTCTTAAAAGCCCGTAATTGCAATGAAATTGTACCAAGAGCAATTACACATGTTAATTATTCTATTAGTAAATCAAGAAATTTAAAATTATTATTTCAATCACTCGATAACGATAACGACACATTAACTTCTCATATTCTTCGATCTAAACAATTGATACCCAACGTAAATGCTGCAATATACGAATGTGAAAGAATTTGTGATGATATGTTAATTTCATATCATAAAACTAATTATTTTGACTTTTTAAGTCACGAGAATATATACCATAGTATGTACAATGTCTCACTTTACTGTAAACAAAACAAAATTAAAAATTTAGACATATCGTTTCCGAAAGACGATTTTTCAACTTTGAAAACAAAATATTTCATAGAAATATTAAATTATCTACTCCCAAACGTAGATATCCAATTATTTTTAAACAAAATCACAGAAATTTCACCCGACGAAATCTCTCAAATATTAAAGGAAAACCATGATTCCCCACTTGCAGGTCACCCAGGTTTTCACAGAACGTTATCAAGAATAAAAAAAAATTATTATTGGCCTAATATGATGACAGACATTAAGAAATACGTTTCAAAATGCGAATCTTGCCAGAAATCAAAAATTAATAGGAAACCATCCAAACTCCCAATGGAAATTACGACCACTAGCGAAAAGCCATTTGAGCGCGTTTCTTTAGATATTGTAGGACCATTACCGCTCACTGAAAGTGGAAATAGATTCATTCTAACTGCACAAGATGATCTTACAAAATTTTTATATGCAGTTCCTTTACAGGAACATACGGCCGAAGTCATTTCTGCAGAACTCGTCAAATTAATTTCTTTATATGGAACTCCACGATCCATCCTAACGGATCAAGGTTCAGAATTCATGTCAGAACTTTTCACTAAATTAAATAAATTATTAAAAAATTGATAAACTAAGTACTACTAGTTATCACCCTCAAACAAATGGATCTCTTGAAAGATCCCATGCAGTAATCAAAGAATATTTAAGACACTATGTACATAATAACCAAAATCAATGGGATAAATATTTATCCACCGCAATAATTTCGTATAATTCTAATGTACATTCTGCAACAAAATTTTCACCCTACGAATTATTGTTCGGACATGCTATGTCATTACCTTCAAATTTACAGAGACAATCGGAATTCAAGTACACATATAACGATTATCTCGATGAGCTAAAACTGAATTTACAAAATTCGCATACACTAGCTAAAGAAAGACTCATTAAAGCAAAACAAAATTCAAAAACATATTACGATAATAAGATTCAAATTCCCAATCTGCAAATAGGAGACCAAGTTCTTTTAAAAAATGAAAACGCGAAGAAATTAAGTCATTCTTATTCCGGACCGTACACCGTAGGGTCACTAACCAGTACAAACGCGACATTAAAAACAAATTCAAAAAAACCTTTAAAAGTACACATTAACCGACTGAAGCCTTTTTCAGATTAACGCTTTGGCACTTCAGTCATTGTAATAATCAAGTAAAAATTTAAAATTTAATTAGAGAACAAATTCAAATTGTCAGTTCAACCATTTCAAATTTCAATCTCACTCTTCGAAATATGCAAAATTATACTTCAAAAATTAATGAAAACATTAACAAATTAAATGAGCTTGCTTACGAAGTTTCAACACACGAAAACGAATTTTCAAAAGCCGACTTAGTTCACGATACTGTATTACAATTGAATTTTATAACTGAAACACTCGATAATCAACTAGAGATGATAATCAGCAGTATTCTTTTTGCTAAACAAAATGTACTTTCACCTTCTATTTTAGGTCCATCGCAATTTATTCACGAATTGCGCAAAATTCAAAATCAATTACCAAACGGCAAAACTTTTCCCGTTTCCTTAGACGTACATAATGGTCATGTACTTCTCGAGTTATCAAATTTAGACGTGTATTATCACGACAACTTTTTAGTTTTTATCATCAAAACTCCTCTCGCGGATTTATACTCTTATAAATTATATAAAATTGTACCATTACCAATTGCTAATCCGCAAAACCTCAATGAATTTTCCTTAATCCAACCTACATATTCCTTCATCCTTATAACTGAGGATAGGTTTAGATATATTACATTAAAGGACATTAAGGGATGTAAGCAGATACAAACCTCAAGATACTTGTGTGCGAGTCAACAGACCCAAATATATGGCGACTCCGAACCTTGCGAAGTCAAACTTTTCAAGAAAACTTATATGAATATACCTTTCAATTGCCATATTACCATCATTACTGGTAAAGTGCTGACATGGAGTCAGGTAAATGATAACCGCTGGATCATTACCTCCGCAGCTAATAACAACATCGATATTATTTGTCCTAATTCGCAATCTAACGAAATGGTTCGACATACTTTCATTCTGACGTTAGAACCGAAATGTCAAGCATTCATCGTTTCTCTTCAATTGACTGCGTTCAACGAAGAAACATCAAATTTGACCTTATTTATACCACAAACACCAATGTTTGATAAGTGCTGTCAAGAAGAACGAAAATATGTGGAAAAAATACATTTCGATACCGTCGAACAATTTCCTGTGCACTTAGATGATTTGTGGCACGCGCAGAGAAATCTAAAAAAAATTAACGAAGATCTTGATACGCTTATGCTTCATAAACATTTAAAAAAACATTATCCATTATACACCTTCATTACCATTTTAATTACGTTTTTGATGTCACTGTGCATTTGCCAATATTGGTGTAAATGTAATGTACTTTCTTTAATTTGGAAATTTATTCGAAGCCGTAAATGTAATAAAAAGTGCTTTCCGTCGTTAACTATCTATAATCAAGTCGGATCTCGAGAAGAAGGAAGAACAAATGTACGAATGTCAGCAATTCGCGATCATTCCATTTCTAGCTCCGACGAAGAAGACGTCACTACTGACCCATCAGCACAACTTGGACAAACGCGGGCAAAGTCACCTACGGTCCAACAAAGACGTACCACATCTCCCCCTAAAATTCCTACTGGTTGGAAAACGGAGTCATAAATTCAATGGGACATTGAATTCTTCCCTCGGGAGGTGTTATAATATTAGTTACAATATTATTTTTTTAGTTAAATTTATTTCACATTTCTTAGACTTTGTTGTACATTAAGTTTAAATTGTACTATCCATATCTGTAGAACAAAGTCTAACCAAGGGTGCCTTATCAAAGAAGTTGATAATAAAAGATTCACCCCATACCAACACATTTTTGTAACTCAATAGTCAGTTGTAATTTTGAGCTACGTGAAAACGTTAGCGTTTAGCATAAAATTTATAATCATTAAATATATATTAATAATAGTCGACCAGTCGTTTTATTTATTTTTCGACTATAAAAGAACCCGCTGTACATCCTGACGAAATAAGGTGTTCAACCATAACAACTGAATAAAAAAACATTATCCACATGAAGATATGGATGAGACGAGAAAGAGTACATTAAAACCGTCGTGCAATTTTTAATGTATGTGGAATGCAATCATAAATTTGGATTTATAAAAAAAGTAATTAGAATGAAAATTGTTGCACTTCGGAATAACATGGCGCAGCGCTTCAAGTCCCAAACTCACAATTATTAAACTCATCACGTTCTTGTTTAATTTTGAAGCTTTAATAAAAACGTTTCACTTAATTTGCAGCAAAAATAAGTTGTAGGTACACTAAACATTTTAATTACTGGGTCGTTTTGTAAACTGTGGAGGTATGTACATACTAAACAAAGTTTGTTCTCTTTATTTTTACGCGACGCTACATCACGAAAAAGTGTTAGCATATTCAATTTACGCCCGTGGAATTTTTGATACTTTTACCACGGAAGATTGCAAAAATACCTTCATAACAATTTACATTCCCGGTGACATTTTCAGTTATGTGTATCTGCTACAAAAACCATCATTCGAAAACCGACACAAAGGATTGATTTTATTCAATGATTTGAAAATTTTTTCAATCTCCGAGTTATGTTTCATATTTTTAAGGTAGGTAAATGTATAAAAATTTGAGCTTCATTGGATCGAGAATGTCGAATTGGAATTTTCTTAACATTATCTTCCAAAATAGCTGGTTATATTAGAAAGCCTTGACTTTTTAAAAAATATCTTGTTTGTACTAGAGAAAAATAAATTTCAAATAATCCTGCGAATCCATTTGATTGAGACCGAAGGAAAATCCCCCACGAATGCGTACAGCATATTGCACTTAAGGATAATATATTTAAGAATTTGGGGTAAAAATATGCCCCCAAGTTCGAGATCAAAAATAAGTAATATAAAGCATCCAATTCAAAAGTTTTTTTGGTGTAAATAAAACATTACTTCTTAAACACTCGTAAACTCTAGTGTCCTTAATCTTACAATGTTGTAATTTTTACGTCCTTTTGATCCTCACAATTTCGAGGGCTACAACAACACAGTAATTAAGTATAGAAATCATCTTATTAAAACATGTTAATTATAGCTTGCAGGTGGTAGTTATGAAGTGAAGACGTGGTGTGAAACCAAATTACGTTATTTTGGCAAAATGTTATCAACAGCAAGGGTTGCGATATGCAAAACATCGGCATATTTCCATTTTAATAATATTCCTAATTTGGGAACAAAACAAATTAAACTGGAAGATGATAAAAAATAAGTGGAAAGTTTTTTAAATTTAATAAGTTTTTAGGAAGTTTGTTAATAACATTTCTGCAAATATAAAGTAAAAAAAGTATCATTTGGAGCATATGCTAGGTATTTGCGGGAATATGGAGAGGCGGAAGATAACATTTTGCTTCTAACTTTGTAAATAAGAAGCGATCATATTATATATCCTCTTGGTTTGGGATTAGCAGAAGATGGAAAAACTTTTTAATTTGAACGAAAAACTTTTATAAAGCAAATGTTGTTAAGTTTAAGTTATAAAAGTATCTCGTTACAAAATATTCCACTTTAAAGATTTCGATTTCGAGTCGATTATATTTTTATTGCAACGTAAGCTATGGATGGCCAAAAGATGCAAGAATTTTACATGACTTGTTATGAGAGCGAAGCTGCTCCACGACGATCGCTAAATTTTTTATCAAACTGAGATGAAAATGAAGGACGCATTTAAAGTTAACTTGTTAAACTTGCATACGTGTTGAATCGAGGAAATACAATATGCAGTATTGATCACGTGCGTGCGCACAATTGCAGGGCCAATCAAAAAGCGCATATCTTCTCCCACTAGCTCCAGTTTCATCAAAAAGACAGGCTAATTTAATATGCATTTTGGAACAAACAAAAAAGCTCTCTCCAAACCTACTACTAGAAAATTGGAAAATTCAAATGGCCCAAACAACCTTTCTTCATCAACACACCTCCGCAATATTTCAATTATGGTAAATTCGTTTGTTTCGAAAGGCAGTGCTTAAATTAAAATATTTCGTGGTAAAAACAACTTTAATAGGACCGAATGCTTTTGATTTATGTTGTCCAGACAAAATTTCAAGACATGCTAACACTTAAAAGTTAAAACCGTTACGCACCATTTAAACTTTTCAAATAACCATCGATATTTATATGAATTATTTTTGTGTTTACCACGAATGAGCTTCTTACTTAAATAGGTCACGACAAAATATGATGTAACGTCGACATAAAACATGATTTTATGGCGAGGCAATGGCACGAGCCCGTTAAAACTGTTCCTTTTATCGCAGTGAAGGTCGTTCGTTGACAGTGAAAATATAATTATTGATTAAGTGATTTATAACATTAAAATAATTATAAATTGTACATACCCAAATTAATTTTCATAATGGAACGCACTCATAATATAATCTATAACGGACGGAGTTCAAGAAACTACTAGCTCGCTATTTTGTTCGAACCTTAAAAAACTGCATTGTATAATAAATCAGTCTACAATATTCTAAGTAGGTAAAGAAGATAACCGAAGACCATAAAAATTTTGAGGGTAGGGTTATACATAAATTACCAGCATTTTAAAAGTGAAACTTTTCAGGTGCAATAAAAGGTAACAATAATATTTACGAAAGGGTTGTGCCCAAAGCAATTTCTCTAAAAAGCAAAAGCGAAAAACCGCGATCCAGGGTCAGTTTCGTTTTACTTTTGGTCTTAGAATTATGTATTTTCACAACCAAGGCTAACTAGTGATTAATGTTGGTGTTTCTGGTTAAGTTAGTTAATGCCGTGTTTCGAAGGTTACCGAAGTAATTAATCTGAGCTCATTCAAAATTGCGCAGTCTAGGTGAGATCTAACATTCAAATTTTTAGTTTTCTTAATTGAAATCAAGTGCATTTGTCTTAGAATTGCTAATTTTGCTCATGACGTGAGGAATGGATAACATAAAGTTTATTATTTTACCAGTAATAATTTAATAGTAAATAAAAAAAACATTTAATTGTAAAAAACCAGAGGTTATGTTGTCTCCAAATGAAAAGACAACAGTAAAATGGGTTAATACGCCTTGTCGCAATATTTTTTTAGCCAATAGTGGGTTTGTAAATTTATTCTGTAATGAGACAGTAAACAAGTCACGTGGATACAGATAAGATCCCCATGGGTTTAAAGATACCAGTCGGTTATCATAAGCCTTAAGTTTCCAGTTAGAAGTTACGAGACAAGGGCAGCAACTAGGAAACACGCAACTATCACTAAGGGACTAAAATATTGGGAAAATTCAACTTACAAGTTATTACAAAATGTCACGACATAACTTCCTTGCTCATCCATGTTTCCTTTAATTGTTTATTAAAATAGCGTTCCTTCTCCAGCCAATTACTGGGTGTAATCAGAATGGCTCAAAAATTTAAAATAATAGAACGCATTTTCTTTTATATTAAATAACTCATTTTCTTTTGTGTTTAATCAAAGTAAAATACGGAAAATATTTGCACAAGTTCACATTTCGTCTGCAAACATAGGTCATAACATAAATACCCGCCATGCAACGTGACAGATTTCAATTTCCAACTTTGCTAGAAATGTAATCATCCGCAAAGTATACTTTGCAAAATTTTTCCTATTACGTTCCGTCTGCACAAGCTTTTTTTATTAAGAATTTAACCTATCGCTAAATTAAAACATAAAATTTAAATTAGAATTTTTCCAAAATGCGAAAAAGATTTTAAAAATTTATTAAAACGGAATATCCAATATGCAGTTTTTGTTGATGCAAGGCTGAAATTTTTATAAGGCGAAAATTTCACGTTCCATAATTACAATTTCAAATTTCGGTTGATCGTAAAGTGAAATATTGAAGAAGCACGTTCTTAAGTAATTACTTGTCTGTATGCAACTAAATATTCATTTTGGCTTGGCTGCTGCTTGCTCGTCAGGGTGGTATTGTTTTAAAATTAAAATTTGTGAAAATTGCGATGTGGTTCGACGAAAAATTTTTTTCGAGGTAAACTTAAATAACATGAAATAAAACACAACCCTAATAAAATAGCGAAATGTAAAACATATTTGAGGATAAGTACGGATCTGACCACGTACGTGCATGAAAATTTAGAAGCAATTTCGACGATGTGCAATTCCCATGCAGCTCTACTTGTGTTCGAAGACACAAAACTACCCTAAAGTTAGTTTGCAAAATTATGCAGTTTACTAATAGAACTATAATTTGATACAGTTTGCCATACACCACAATATTTGCTTGCTTTAAAATAATGAAACCCTTTTATATCTAAATTTATAAGCAACCATTTATTTGAGAAACTCAAACACGTTTTCGAGGAAAACGTAAAAAGCTGCAATATTGTTACGCTTTTCAGAAATATACGAATATCAAAGTTAGAGAATGACTGCAGTTGCAATGCCAGCTATAATATGAAACATTCGTCTTGCATGGTGTGGTATCGACATCATAAATTTTAAAACTTACCTACCCAGAAAGTAAACAATAAAATAAAACTTAATTTACTTTTCATGGAAGAATAAAGATGTCTAATTAAATGGAAATTTGCAGATAGATGGAAACAACAACCACAATATCAAACTGCAAGTGTCATCTTAAGACACTTGCTGAAGTTAATAAACAAAACCGGCTTCATTACTGAACTCAATTAAACTTGCCAAAGTTGTAAAAGACAAAATTTGGGTTAATCAAGAGTCCACTAATTGTAACATTTTCATGCTGCCTTTTTTTAATTTATCGATTAAACTTTGAAATGGACAATGAATCGGCATTTTGGATGTTAAGTTCAAATGCCAGCAATATTTTACTAATCGATTTTTGGTCCATTTGGTGTGCTGTTGTGAGAGACCCTTCTTAATAGGTATAAAACAATTTGGTCTAATAGGTTCAAACAAATGCTTCCTCTTTATTGAATGTCTGCGTCTCACAAAGACCAAACGCCCAATGTTTACTTTTGCTTTTTTTGGTAATCGTTTGTTCTAACTCTCTGAATATTCCAACAACCTTATCTTGTAACACAAATCGCAGCCAATTTGCTTGTCGTTTTCTCAAAATTCACCTTCAGTCAAGATCTCATTTCACGAAAGTATCTCCCATTCGAGGTGAAACTAGAAAGATTACGTTCTTTAATTTCAACAAGCAATTTTCTTCTTTTTGTTTTCTAAGACAGATTCTTTTATTTAAATTTTACAGATGTTTTTACCCTAACTTCTTGGGAGTTTCATAAAATTAGATAAAATTACAAGCATAGCTACTCGACAAAATTAACACATTGCGTTGCCGTCGCATGGGTATCCCAATGCTAAGTTCATTAAAAAATTATTTAAATTTGACTTTTATATTACATTTTGAAAACCGACAGAAAACCCGCATTGGGCAATTTTAGAAATAAAAAAAAAAAAGGGATTACACCTAATTATACAAAAAATAATATTTGGAATAATTTAGATATTAAAATTTCAGCTAAATTCTTCGCACATAATACATTGTTAGTTCGCTTTAAAAGAAATGCTAAATATTTTTTTGGGCTGAACCCGTTTCAGTCGACCGGTTTTCAGCAGACAAAATCATCTGAAAATATATTGTACATTAACGCCAGCAGTCGGCTAAACGGCGAACTAAACCGCCGCAAAAAATCCACCTGTTGCTTCCATTATAATATTAACTACAAGAAAAGCATTTTTTTGCAAAAAAAACATTACTTTTTAAAAATAACAAGTTTTTCGAATAACATATCTTAATTTTTAATAATTACTGCGGCAACCGGGTTTTGAATTAAATTATAAAAATATTAATTACTAAATCGAGTTATTAATTTACATATAAATTGTTCCGAAATATTTGGTAATGTTTTTAATGCGAGCGATTAATTTGTAAATAAAAATCAATTAATTTAAATTAATTGAAGTTATGTCTTAAACAACATTCAATTTATTACCAGTGGTTCCAAATTGTCAATTTTATTTATTATTTTGATAAAAGGTAAAAAAAAGCTGAAATCACAAAAAAAGGCTTTAAGTTCCGCTTAAATGTGTTCATAGATGGCAGCAACAGTTCGAGTTTTGTCTGGCAAGTTGAGATCAATATACTTACTACAAGTTCTTGAATATCAACATCAGGCCAAAAAATATTTTAAACCTTATTTTCAGCTTGGAAAATATTTAAAAAATATAATAAATAAAATAAAATTATAATAATTGTCCAGATGCGATGGTTTGCATTAAAAAGTTGCTTTCAGAAAAAAATCAAAATTTATTGTTGCGTTTTATATATTATAACAATAAACTGGAATTTATTATTAATTTAATGCAATAAACTTAAAATTTTAAAGCTATAGAAAGAGCTTAAATTTTATACAGAAAAACACGACACAAATGGGCATGATTTTTTCTTGGTCAGTATAACGAATTTACTCGAAACGACCCACGGCGTTCAGATGTTACAAAAATTAAACTCCTTCATATTATAATGAATAAAATATGCAAATTATTTGATGCCATGACCAAATATAAAAATTACTCCTTCACAATTCTGAATGCAGAACATTCTAGCGTCGATAATTTGTACCTGACTTATTTATTCCCTGCGGATTTTTAAAATCTAAACAGGTGTTTTATGTTCAACACCTACATAATCCATGTTTATTCTATATATGGATATTTACTAAAACCATTAGTATAAAATGCGTTACATAACTTCCCAAAGGAAAACAAATTATGGAACTGTATATACTTAACTTGAACAAACTACATCATAATTTTATAAATTCGCATTTCACAAAAAATGAAACCTTCCGTAATAGACGAAGTAAAATTTTAATCATATACATATATGAATAGATCGCGACATTGGTCCTTAGAGAACAAGAAACATTTATTTTTATGTAAAAATGCTTTTCCCTTCCAACTATGTAAATCAATACCAATTTCCGCTAAAAGCAAAATAAATTAATATTGTAATAAATTTACCCCCCCTCCAAAGGAAATTAAAAATGTCACCGCAACAATTTAAATAATAATATAAGATCATCTGTCTGTCTGTTTATAGATAATTGTTATTTTATTAGGAACTTTAAGAAAATGCCCACGTTGATAGGCACATGGGGTCTTTATGGACCCCCTGGTTTCGAGAACATATTATACGATAAAGTGGAAATGAAAAGAAAAAACATTATGTGTGTTTAATTACTAGAAACATAAAATTGGTTTGTATTAATGAATTTATATATAAATTGAATGATTTTCTTCAAGGAGGTCTGGTGAGACCCCAAGTGTCTTTCCAAATCCACTTGAACTTGGTGACGATTTAGCGAAATGTCACTAAACTATTTATATTCTGAAATATTCAAATGAGTAGATGTCTCAAACTTTCTTTAAGTAAAAGTTATCACTCAGAGGTCTGAAATTACCCCACGTGTTCACCGAAAGGTTAAAATGTTCTAATAAATTTTATTAGCATTTACATTTTGTAATACTGTTAATATAACATTTTTCAAGAATCTTCTACAACCTGCATTTCAAATTTTATTCGACTTTATAACAGCTGATATTCTGTGTATCATGATTTTCTGATTAAAACCCGCTCAATTTTTTAAGATGCTTTTTTTTGTTTTTTTTGCATTAAAATTTAACAAGCTGAAGTAAACTTAATAAAATTCAATTTTAAATTATTTGTTTCATTTATAAATAAATAAAATTATTAATTTTAAATAAATTAAAATGTCGGAAGAAGCCATATAATAAATTATTGCAATGCCAACTAGAGTGGCTAATTACGATTAATTTGCTTGTTAATTTTTAAATTAAAATTTTAATTTTAAATTACCTATTCATAATATAATATTATAACGTGATCTCATTTTTATAATTGGTAATCATCTAGGATTGGAGACTAAAATAGGCTATTACTTAAAAGCAATAATATATATTTTTATTTAAAAACAAAAATATTACGGAGAGAATTTTCCGTATTGTATTTGCTCAAATATTTTCGTAAAATAACAATTTATTTCATTGTAGGTACTCAAATTCCAGTTTGACATTAATATGATATAGGCACGCAGGTTACTGCGATGGTATGATGACCATGCCATAAATCGGGAAAAGCAATTTTTATTACAGGAAGAGAAATATTTTTAGTATAAGCATTTTCCATCATCATTAAGATTAATTTAATATCAATAGACCTGAATCTGGAAATTCCGGATACAACCTGTACCTGATTTTGTATTCTTTAAAATTTATTTATTTCAGTTTGGTCTATGTAGTACATAACGAAATTGTAATCCCACTAATAATGTAAATATTTATACAAATACTATTAATACTTTAATTTTCTTTTCTGAGCTTAAAATCCGAGTTTTTAAAGCTGTTTTGACGAAATAATCTAATTAAACCGAAAATCTAGACTTAGCAACCTGAAGAACTTACACGTACGACCGTAGTTGTCATATGCATAAACATTTTAAAATTTTGATTAGATTTGAAATTCTCCCCCCCCCCCCCCCTACTACGGAATACACTATACAGTGCGTACACGATCAACTAGGCAGGAGCCATTATGAATTACTAATGAATGTTATTAATAAGGTGGTTTCTTCTTGGCCTTCCCAGAACCTGTTAGTCCAGAATACTGCTAGTCTGTATCAGGTTAGAAAAGAAAATGCTTAAAGTGCTAAATAGACGTCCTAGGAGATATAAGCAAAGGAATTAGCATAAGAATAGATGGGATCGCTAAATGTATTTTCCAAAATACCTAATGCGTGAAATTCCAAAATTATTCCCATGTACAGGAGGGGTAAAAGTTATTTTTCTATTTGTAACTACAAATTTCTTATTAGAAAAACATTGAACTGACGTCGGAGAAAGCTCTAGAATAAAATAATAAGAAGATTGTTGGAGACGGGAGTTCTATTTATAAACCCAAAACGATACGTCTACTATACCACCCCGATTTAAGCATTTTCCAAACAAGATAATTTATTTGAATCGTCAATTTATTTATCGATTGTAATTTCATATTTTGAATATTAAATTGCCTGTCAGTTCGCTTATTACTACTTAAGCATCTTAATTACATTAAGAAATGCCCAATTATAAACGAAAAACAAGTTATTAATTGAATAATGCGGTATATTCGGGAAGGAAACTTCCTATTGGTTTAATGGAAAATTCTTAACTTTACCCAGACACTGTTTCGATAAAAACAATTTAATTTTTATTTATAAATAATCTGGTCATTCAACCACAAGGCAATGTGAAACAAATTTGTATCTAAATAATACATGCAGTACAGCACTGCAGTTTTTCCTCGCGATTGAAATATACAGTAAAATTTTGAAATAAAATAATTTTATTATAGACCAAATTGAATTTTTCATTGATACATTATAAATTGTCAAGTACCTCATAAACGATAAAATTTACCTATGAAATGTTGAATTCAGTAGCGTCATCAATTTGATTCCGCACATGGGGTAATATTTGCATTAAATGCGTGAGCAGAATTATTCATTAATTTCTCATGGTTGGTCGAATTAACCAAGCTCTCTGTAGATCCATTCGAACGATAATGTTTATAAATAAAGTCCGGGAATATTTAAATAAAATACGGAAATTTCTTGAAATTCTATAACGGAAAATTTGTGATGCAGAAATAAACTGTTGCATGCAAGTTCATGGCACGTAAATATTTTTAACGAATGATTAATAAATATCAGAATAATAATCAATCATTTAAATAATTTGGAACAAATATTTTAACGAGGCTGTAAAAATTATGATTTATTATTTTATAGATGTATAAGTAACAAGTTTTATGACTAAAAATTCAAATTATGCGTTTGGTGAATTTACAGACGTATTTCCTAAAGCTGATTTTTTTTTTCTAATTCTTAGCAGTAATTTTAACAAGGCATAACAAATAGTTGTGGGAAGTAACGAAAAATGTTAACCCAAGTGAGCAAAAAATGGCTTCCTAAGTGCATAATAGAAACTGTGTATACTTTGAGAACTATAAATTAAAATGACACTTTTCAAATGGGGTGAAAGCGATTTTCAGTTATTGGTTCTTACAAAAAAAGTGCTATTGTGTAGATCCTGGGCGTAAGCTCCAACATGCTAAATAGATTGAAAAAGTTTGAATAGCAAACTTTAGAAAATGCAATAGTTTAATTTTAAAACTTGAAAAAAGCAACATTTAAAATTTAATCTTAATTAAGTAGACGCGCGAGGTTCCTTGCAATGTAATTATTTTATACTACAAATTGGAAAAGAAACCAATTTGCCAGCACGAAGTACGTTAACGTTTAAAATTTCATTACTTCACCTTATAAGTTTAGTCTAAAAAGTGGATTAATTTGTCCGGAAATTAAACTGTTAGGGTCTCATGTTCTTCTGTATCTCATTTTCTTTTAGTTTTGTGCGTAATTAAAGTTTCAAGTTGCATAACGCGGCGAGAAAAGTCAAGGTAAAATTACGTAATCTTCCTATAAACTTTAACTAGAGGAAATAATTTTAACAAATTTACTGGAAAAAACTGGAATAATTAAATTTTAAAAACCATTTTAAGTAGTAATGAGTGGTCCGGTAGAAAATTTTGTCATTAATTAATCCGACAGATCCTGAATTTTTAAAAACATAAAATTGTGAGTGTCACGAGCAAGTAAGTATATATTTTTTAAACAAATGTCCTGTCTGGATTATGTTAACATAGCTCGAGTTATTGCCTACGTGTTGTTGGACAGTTTCTTCGGTGCTTCAAAGTTTCATGACTTTTGTGCAATTTTAAAATATCTTGAAGAAACTGTCTAACGGCTTTCTAGAAATTTCAAAATGCTAGAATGGTGCAATTAGGGATTAAGAATAAATTAATGGCTAAAAATTCATATTCAGATGAAGATATCAAGTTTCAAGTCTCCTAAAAATAACAGCATTTTTTTCAAAATATTTGTGCTTTTTATTAAATTGTTGTGATTTTATTTTAACCAGATAGCATCACAATTTTTAATGGGCTTAGCGTTTCCTAAAATTTAAATAAAAAAGAAAATGATTAATTATTTTTATATTAAAAATTGTTAGATAGATACTAATTTTTTTTACAAAAATTACAGTGAAAATTTGAGAAAATTGTTTATATTTTATTCTCTCATGTAAAATATGTTTTTTTAACCTTTCGGTGGACATATTGGGCCGTTTTGAACCGCTGAGCGATATAGTTTCGCACATATCTCTTCTCAAAAATGATTTTACCCTGGCTTTGCGACATATAATTTGAATATAAAAGGATATAAATTTTGATTAAAGTTTACTATAGTTAGATCAACCTTCGGATGGGTACTTGGAGATTTTTTTGACTCCTGAATAACAATTTTGAATAAGCAAACTTTTAATTTAAACAGGAGAAAAGTAAATAAAGCACTGAAAAGATCTGAAGGAAATCTTGCTTCGCTTTAACATATTTTTTGAAATTTCGTTACGACAAATTTGATGTTGTTAATAATTAAAATAAGTGATAGGAATTTTATAATCGAAAGTAATAAAGTGAACGCTTCGGGTTTTTGATTGAGCTCCATTATTGAAGTGATTATGCAGGTGAGATTTAACGTTTTCTGGAAGGTATGAAATACCCCCCCCCCCCCAAATCCTCCGGTTTCTGCGTTTGCTTTTATTAAATAGAAAGCTTTCACTCTATCGGAACGAAATACATTTGTGGGTTCGGCAGTGCACACCAGGGGATCTGGGTGGTCTTCCATCTTCCCAGTATAAAATTATATATATTAAAAGTGCAGGTTTCAAATACATGCCTAATGTAAACGTTAATTCAAACTTGAATGTCGTAGAATTAACGTCGTTAAAAATTAAAAACATTTGTAAATTTTCGTTGAATTGCAGTTCCGCTGAAACTTATATTGTAAACCTCCTCTTAAAGATTCGAAAATCTGGAGATATTAATTCTGTAATTCCATGTTAAAATTGAGCAGTTACTTGAAAAATTAATCTATAAAAAATAAATTGACAGTAATTTACAAAATTACCATTTTATTAAAATTTAAAACATTGTACAAACCCATAATCCAATACATATAAATACGAGTACAGGAATTTTTAATTATAATATCATTAATAAATTTGTAATTAAAAATGAACCAAGGCAGAGCAGCGCAATCAGTGCACTCGGATAGTATGTAATTTAAATAATATATTTTAATATATTATATACCTAAGTATTAAAATTAAAATAATTTAAAAAAATTTGAAAGATAAAATTTGGATATTAAAATCAAAAATGTGAAATATAAAATAAAGAAAAAATATTTTTAGAAATTAATTCAAAAATTTCAGTTTAATTGCCCTGTTTTTTGTGTATTTTCCTACAAACAAGGTTAAAAGAATACTCAGATTCATAGATTCGTTGACCCAATATAGTCAAAACACAATAAGCCGAAAAATTATAGACCTATTTTTCCAAAAGAATAATTTTCATTAAAGCTATCACGCATCGCCTTCGTCCAGTTAAATGGAGCACCGAACGATATATCTGGATATGATTTAATGAAATGAGAGTTTCTTACAATTTTGCTTCTCTGTGATTCGCAATAAAATTATTTTAACACTTTTCACGTCTTTTCACCTATTTGATCAAGTAGAGTAAAACTTTATACACGTATAAATAAATGTTGTCCATTTTACGGATAGATCAAGTTTGCAATGAATTTATGTGTCCCCGAAGTATTCGTTTAATTATTTTCCTTTTTTAAAAATTTCAATTATATATAAGTGTGCACTTACTCGAAGAAAAAAATTGTGTATGCTTGTAGCAATTGATATTAGTTAGTAAGTGTGTATTGATCGTAAAACCATTACGCTACGTCTGTACGTAATGTGTCATAAATAGGAAAGATAAGAAAAACTCATACAAAATCCAACCAGAGTAAATAGAAAAATAAAACAAAAAGGCTTCCACCCGATAGGTCCCTAGAGTTTCTAGGGCAAATAACAAGAGTCTGTGGAATGGTGAGGTGGGAGCGAAATAAACATTATTGTAAGGATATCATACTTCAAAAGACGGAACAGGAGCGTACGTGGATGATATCGATGTATGCACTGATATGACATTAGAAGAGTGTATTTCGGTATAAGATATCCAATATCCAATATTGAGGAATGTAACCGAACGTAATGTTATATATACGTAATGTGCAACCGTCGGCTTGTATGGCTTTCATATACAACGTAAATGTCCAAAAGTCTTTTAGTCAGGCTAACCTGACCCAACTGGGATCACGTACACCGTTGGAATTGGTAGCAAAGACATATCTCTGTGACGTGTGCAATGTACGAAAAGAAAAATTTATGTAGTCTAGTAGATATTTTATACGTTTTCCCTCCAATAATAAGAAATAAGAAATATTAAATTTTCTTTACATTTTAATCAAATCGTTAAAATGCGATTACACTTAATGCACGTAATCTTAAGGGTTCAATTAAACTCCATGGTAATAATCATCAACTCGTTGAAAAATAACTATCTGATGCTGATTATATTCACAAATGTAGGCATAAAGTGAATACTTTATTAAGTAATAATTGACATTAGTTAACTTACCAACATTTATTTCCTTCATATTAATCTCAGCAATTTACTTTCAAGGTGGATCAAAAAGTCTTGCTTTCATCTAGAAAAGAGAAGGTTGACATCAGTTACCTCATTAGTATTATAATTTCTTAGATTAAGTAATACAGATTTTCCATAATAATATACAATATATATGTAAATGTTTATTTCTGAGATTTTTCTTTTAGCATTACCCAGTGGGTGGATTTAGGAAAATAGCGACTGATTCGCTTTTATAATATTTACCTTTCAAATCATTAGCAAAAGTTTGGATGGTTTTATTTGCATAAATAAAATTGTGAGCTTATTGCATTCTGCATGGAAAAATAGAATCATAAAATTATCATAATAACACGTGAAGTTTATTTGCACTCGGGCAAGTAGCTTAAACTAAATACTAATTTATTTTCAGGAATTTGGAGATTGTCCGTCGTATGTTATAGAAGCAATAGGGCGGTTCAGCAATAATGTGACTGCATCATGAAACCCGGAATATGGAGATGTTTTTGCCCAGGCGCACATTCGCGACATGCGCTATGAACATTTTAAAATAACATTTTGGTCGCATTCAAACGAGAGAACGTTTGTGTATTTTTTATTTCCATTACATTTTAATTGTTATACCTATAAATATCCCTATTAATTATTTTTATTACCTACGTTAGTGTATGTTCATAGGTAGGTATGATTTTCTAATCAAGTTCTCATTTTACAATATCAAGTTATTTACAGCTGATTGGAAGTCAATAAACTGCCTTCAGATTACCTACAGTCTATAATGCAACATTAACCTTAAAGCAATAAAAATATTTGCGTAAATTACTCCTTTAAAAAGAAAGTCAGAAGTATAATAGAATTCTCAGCTCTAATTTTAGGCAATTTTCTCTTACGTAACATAATAGAAATAAACTTTTTAGCCCACCTGGAATGCGCCTTACCACTGAAACTTTTTATTTTAAAGTTGAGCTTACCTAATTAAGTTGGCTGAAAACGCGTCCTTTCGATATTTTACATTTTTGATTTTCTTAAACAAAACTAAAATTAACCGTGGGTTTTGTTTCAGATTTGCAAGGACCGAATTTATCTGATTATGGATTTATGGATCAAACTTCCAGATTTAAATTATACTTAAGAGAATTTTTAATTTTGGAAGTGTAGCTGTACTTTGGGGCTTTGAACTTAAAAATAAAATAAAGAAGTCTTGATGGTGACATAAAGCACAGATATGAAATGTAATTTGAAACAGCGGAAGGTAACAATAAACAAAATAAATAGTTAAAGTCAAACTAAAGCCCAACGAAATAGTATAATCAAAAGTGAAAGCAGAAGTAAAATAGGAGAGGGGTTGACCAATATGAGACCAAACATAGCACCTTAGGGATTATACCTATTTTGGAGCTTTTCTCAAAATGAAAGGTTTCATTGTTTCCAAACTCGTATACGTATATCACCATCAACCCCGGAAGTATAATACAACACTGATGTGTAGGTATGGAAAAGTCGATTTAAATAACGTAAGGTAGTGATTGAAGCTTTTGTTAGATTGTATGTTGTGGGAAATGTAATAAAAATTGATGTCCCATACAAATACCATTTTTGAGTCCACATACAAAAACAAATAAACAAAACCACCTATGTTTGTTCTTATCTATAATGAGAAAATCAGGCATGCCAATAAATTACCAATCAATATAAAAATTAAATCTTTACCGGTTGACCTACATTTCTTGGCCAATGTTATCAAAAACATTATTCCATTTAATTACCTACTCAAACCACATATAAAGATAAAATTAATTGAATTTATAGCTTTTATGATCAACAAGTTAATTTTTTTTTGCAATTGTTTCCACTTCAATTCAAGATTAATATGTTTCTTAGCAATTCATTTGATTTTTTTTGCAAAGTTACCGGACATACATAATACCAAAGCTGCTCAAAAGCTTGCGCTCATGATAATGTTGAGTATTTCTAAGGGAAAAAAAATTGTGGAAACTCCCGATAGTTTAATTTAAAAAAATTAAATTACAATTTATGAAAACTTAAATAAACAACGCTGGGCGAGTTTTGGTATGAAAAGTCAATTTTGCAGAGTACACAAAGTCGTAGAATAAAATAAAATTTAACTCTGTCCTAAACCATCTACAGCCAAGAGCGAAATGGAATCCAATTTATGAAATGAATTTGAACAAGAATTTAGAGCGCGCAGTTATTTATTTTAAAGTTTAAATTTGTTTGGTTTCTTTAGTTTCTATTGCCCGCAGTGTTGGTTAATGTGCATTACCAACTTTATGTTACAAGATTTCAATTTCAATAGTAAAAATGAACAAACTTACCCTGAAAAAGTAAATAAAAAAAGTTGGAATATCGATGTTCTTCGTGACTAACAAACACGTACTGCGCAAAAAGGTCGTTGTTGGTCAATTTATAGGTTTTTGAAATTACTATTAACATCAAACCTTATCAGAGATTTGATAAATAAATTTATTATGAGTCACAGCCCAAGTAACCGTGGAAATGATCCATTGTATAGAAACAGCAACAATCGTTTGATAGCGTAGGCGTAATTAATAATGCCACATAAAACCATTTCTATAAACTTATGGGCTGCGATACAGCTTGTCCGTTATAAATGGTACGAGGAAGTTCGAAAAATAACTCTCACTTTTGGAAACTTTTGTAGAAATTGTTTGAAATAAAATAAAAAAAAACACTTAGATCAAAAGTTGAGACATAAAGCAAATGTTTGTGTCTGCTGATCAAACCATAACTGATGCCGATGTCTCAACTAGTGATGGCGGTGCCAAAAAATTGTTTTAATTTTTCCACCCTAACTTTTTAACATTCTGCGATTACAGTTGGAAAATTATCAACAGAAGCAAATTTAATTGCATGTGTAATCCTTTATAACGTTATATCCTAAATAAACCCGAAAGGAAGTTTTAATAACTTGAATGTTCCAGTAAACGCCACTGGCTTTTTGTTCAGTGGGAAAATTTCGTAAACATGACAAGTAGTTTTACAAACTAATTTTAATTGTATAGCATATTAAATTCCTTATCAGTAACAAGCTTTATCCTAAAGGTTATAGTTGCATAATTTTAACAAAACTTTGTATAATTTGACAATTCCATAATAATTTTAATAGGATAATCTCCATAAGCTCAATTTTTTATAGTATGCTTCGACTGCGCATTGCACGATATGCGGCAGGCCTTAAGATATTCACAAGGAGCAGACTGCCATATTTTTGCAGTAACAACCTGTAACTGTTGAAAGGTAATTAAAGTAACTTTTAACGCTCTTGCGACCACCTTTGAACGCCCCTATACATTTTATAAACAAGATAATACAAAATAAATTTAATTTCCTTTTTAATTATTCAAATAATACTGTTTCTTTAATATTCGCAACCTCATACCCGCACTGTTGCTAGTGTGCGGGCCTTTATGTGGTGTCAGGAATTATGCCTAGAATTGGCTGAGACTCAAATCAATTTTAAAATTTAAAAACTAAAATAGGTAATATGTAGGTCAATCTGTGAGTTCTAAAGTTAATTTTCAATAGAGGTTCTCAAACCTTATTAACTCTTATCTGCTATTAATAATATTGCTCATTTATCGGTCGAATAGTTTTACTCCTACGAGAAATTTGTTTAATTAAAATCCATTAACAGTTCAAGTATTGCAATCTAGTTCAAGTAATACCTCATCGATTTAATTAATTTAATCCTGGCTACTGAAGAAATTATAATTCCGACAAAAAAACTCCTGGAGCCAAGAATCAATAATCGAGGCGTTACCACAAATCGAACACATAAAAATTCCTCTTAATTTGTTTGAAAAATCCATGATGGCCACTATACGCACTGTCAATATTAAGTGATTTAAGAGCTTGATCCGGCCGACCATGGAAAGATGCTGCCAATCAGAATGCAGGTAGGTGTACCGTGACAAAGATTAGAACCCAAGTTAAACAGTCAGTAGCTATCTTTCACAATTAATTCTGGAATTACGACACTACTATTTTTTTAATAACTTAAGCCTTTAAATAACTCCGGTCAGATATGCAAAGGCTGCATCATGCAGTAACTACTTAAGTAGCTTATTGCCTACGATAGGTACTTAAATTTTCTTCAATGCAATAGCAAAATGATTTATGAATTTCCTGAGCTAATTCATGGCTTAATTTTTAAACATACCAGCTACGTACGTAGATGAATTACAACTTATGTTGTTTCATAACATAAAATTATGAGAAAAATTATACGGCAAGTAATCAACTTCGTTTGAGGATACTACATAATAGTTAAAGCTACTTTTATAGAAACATAAATACATTTTCAAGTTAATAATAAACAAATAAATAATTGATATTATCAAAAGCACTAAATCGTCAGTCATCAAAATTTAAATTAATAGAAATCAATATTTTGAATTTTGGTAATTTGTTTGTATTAGCCTCACCTTGTGTGATATTTTTAAACTATCCTCAATCAATAGATTCAATTCTCATCATTCGGTTATAAAAAAATGAAGTTAACTTCAACATTTGAAACTTGCTTAATGGCTCCTCTCGGAATTCTGAAGAACTATTTGCAATCGATAATCGTGCGCAAGACCAATTGGTTGTCTTTTTGGCGCATAAAATCAAGAATTCAAAAAGGAAAAATGTGACTCGAGGTAACTCTTTTTGATGTAAAAACGGGTATGAAAATGTAAAAGTGAGCGTGAACATGAAAATTACATTAATTTAATCAAAAATAACATGCCAAGTCGTTAACTGTTTACCATTACTGTCAATAAATACATTCGTGCATAAAGACTGTATTACCATTTTAACATAATTATTTATTTGTTGACAATTAGTCATATTATAAATTATAACGATGTTTATTAAAATTGCAACTGTATTTGTACTTCATTACGTGTTTTAACGTTCCAGCTCGTTTGAAGTAGCGCCAATGCAATGTAACAACTTATTAATGGGAATTTCCGTATTATTTGCAGTATAAAACGATGCAATACTGTAATTTTAACTATAGGAATGTGAAAACTTATTTTACATTTTAATTTATTATTACCATAATAAGTACTAATTACTGCCGAGTTGCTAGTACTACAATGTACTGATAAAAGATATTGCTAAGCAACAATTACAAGATTTCAGTTTATAACACTTTTGTGTGTTATATATTGCTATGATTTCCCTTCATCAATTGAAATTATCAATAATTTCTATGCAAAATTTCTCTTCCTTTTCTTGTTTATTATATGTATTTAAATTTCTATATATAAAGCAGCATCTTTACGATTACAAGTTTTACATCTGAAATAATACGGTAATTAATTTATTCGCAGCTCGGTTAAAATTCCATGTTAACTTCTGTTATTATTTACGTTTGGTCAGTGGCAACTACTTAATTGTAATTCAGTCTGGAATGCTCATACCGGAGATAACATTGGTGATCCGTAAATTACATTGTATAAAAGAGATGTTTTAAGTTCAATAAATAATACTACAGTGTTTCTAACTTAATATGACAGATCTGCGCATATAGATGCAACTATAGGTCTATTTAGTATTTTGGAAGCGCAAAAATAATGGTCTTATTTTTTTAGCTCCTTTCATCTCTTTTTCAAACGTCTTTCAAGGGGCTAATTGTGATTTAGCCCCCCACTAGTTGCGCCTATGCTGTATTGCATATAAGTGCGAAATTTCAGACCGCAGACATTTTTGACGGTTAGAGATCGAATTCACGAAGTTGTGTGGCCCAATAACGTCGCATTTCTCTTAACCTCCATCCAAAGTCGTCCAGTTGCGTTATTTTGAACTAATGCAAAAATAAGTGGGTACTAAGCCTGGTTGGTACATCTAATTATTGCGTAAATTTTACACACATCCGACCGATGGAGTGTTAAGTTATGCAAAAGCTTACGAAGAGTGCCAATACCAGTAATTATAGTAACTAATTCCATGTATTTCAAAGAATTCCAATAATTTCCAAGAATTCCAATGGTTTCCAAAGAATTCGAAAGATTTCCAATGAATTCCAAGGAATGACAAAGATTTCCAAGAATTCCAAAGATTTCTAACGAATTCCAAGCATTTCCAAGAAATTCTAATGATTTCCACGAATTCCAATGATTTCCAAGAATTCCAAAGATTTCCAATTTTATATTAGTGACTTTTTAATAGTGATGAGTCCTACATACAGCCGTCGTCGCACATGATATTAAGAAAATAATTCTGTGATTATACATCAATCTTAAGGGGTAAATATCGCAAAAAAGTTGAATACAAGTGGTTGAAATTCTCTTGGTAATCTTTGGAATTTTTTGAATATATTTTGAATTCATAGAAATCCTTAAAAATCTCTGGAATTCGTTGAAAATCAATTGAATTCTTTGGAAATAATTGAAATTCTTTGAAAATCTGCGGAATTCTTTGGAAGTCACTGGAATTCTAGGAAATTACTGGAATTCTTTGGAATTCTTTGGAAATCACTAGAATTCTTGGAAATCTCTAGTACTTTTTGGAATTCTTTGGAATTTTTTGGAAATTTCTGGAATTCCATGGAAGTCACTGGAGTTGTTAGGAAATCACTGGAATTCTTTGGAAATCATTGGAATACTTTGAAAATCGCTGGAATTCATAAGAAATTTTTGAAATTTCTTTAGAAACAGGTTTGACAATAATAATGGTCATATGTAAAGAAATATATTTATTGAAATTTGGTCACTGAAAACAACAAAAAGTTTGACAAACTTAGTTTGTTTACATATTACATTTATAATATATTTGTTTCATATTATATTTGTTTACATATGATCATTATTAATGTACAATCTGTTTCTAAACAAATTTCAAAGATTTCCTAATAATTCTAGCGATTTTCAAAGTATTCCAATGATTTCCAGAGAATCCCAAGGAATTCCAGTGATTTCCAAAGAATTACAGTGATTTCCAAGAATTCCAGTGACTTCCAAGGAATTGCACAGATTTCCAAAGAATTTCCAGGAATTCCAGTGATTTTCAACCTATGGTTGCTCAAAAATAAGTTGATTGTTTGATTGATAAAGAACTTATTACAATAAATTTAGTAACCAATTCATTTAAAAAGTAAGAACAAAGTAGAAAAATTGTGTTTTTCGTCGCATGGAACAAACCCTTTAGCTGCTGTGATCACTAATGGATCCAAATCATATTTTATTTGTAAATATTAGATAATGGAATTCAAATTTATAAATTTTTCAAGACAGGTTATCATAAAGTTGTCATAATATTTAAATTGTTATTATACACGCAGTAAAACTTTTTCAATTAGATTGCAACAAAAATCAACCATAGTGGATTTCATCGAGTTTCAGTTAATGAGCAATTAGTTCCTAGTTAATTTTTAACTACGCCGCGGTACTAGTACATCCACGCTGGTTGATTATAACTAAAACTATTTTACTGTTTAATTTATTTATTTTGTAATTATAATTCATTTAATTTAAATTTTGACAAGATGATAACTAAAAAATTACTAAAATAATTGTATTTATTAGTACCATCAAAATTGAATTTCCAGTTATCACTAAAAATAATTGTTTTCTGTAATTTTCAAAATTCTAGAATTTTTTAGGAATTAATTTTCCTTTGATTAATTCTTTCGCAAAAATGAATTACATGCTAATTTTACTTTCATTTGGTTCACAAATATGGATAGTATATTAAAATTGTTATCTTATATTAAAAAAATATAAGTGCTATTTGAAATTAATAATTACCCCATAGATAATTAACCCTTATTGGTACCAGTCCCATTAGTTTTAACGAAATGTTGATGCTCATACTTACAACAATAAAAATCTCTCGAAAAACATTAAAGATAGAACAAAATAACAAAAAAAATGGCTATTTAATAAAAAAAAACGCAAAATTATTGTATGTAATAGTAGTTAACGTAACGGGGGGTACAATAAATTATTTTCTTATTACAGTTTATAAATGAAAAGAATATTATATTTTTGCATTCTTTACTACTATTTTTACCATTTTATTTCAAGACATTGCCTAAAATCTCGTAAATGGGAAGAAAAAGCGAAAGGTGCATACCTCCCAAACCTATGGCTTTAAAAGAACAGATTAACTGCAGCTAAAAATAATTTTAAAATTACTTCAAAAGTTTTAAGAACAATTTTGGTATCCCACATACAGTTAAGAATGCAGATAATTTAGTAAATAGTTTTAATTTTAAGATTTTGCTAATTTTATTAATAATTATATAATTGCAAGATAGTAAAAAATAGATAATTTAAACATAACAGCTTGGTTCACAATCGAAAGATAATAATTAATATGCAGTGTCTTAAAAAATAAAATTAGAATAAAACTTATAAATCTTAACAATAGAAAAATGTAAATTCATTCCTACTGCGTCACAACAAACCACTTCCAGTTTTTACATCCTCATTTGTTTTGTTATCTTAATGTAGTCCTTGTGATTTAACAGTAACAGGACAATAGGAACATATAGGCATATTATGGGTTTACATAACCTAATATTTACTGTTGGCTCACTTCCCCAATATTAAACTTTTCATCTAGCAAAACCACAATACAAAGTACGAGACGAACCGGAAAAACTTTGTTGATGAGCTGTTCCCTAAAGTGAAAAAGGACATCTTTTTAAAAGGATCTTTCTTATCTTTATCATGTATAATTAAAACTGTTCTTCGTTATTCTAACAAGGATATCTCAGTTTTATTTTTTATTTTGTCAACCTTTTTTGGACAATTTATTGTAACTAAACAAGGAAACTACATAAGTTTTTGTATTGCAATAACAAGCGATATTATCTATGTTTTTGTTTGTTCCTTATTTTCTTGCAGATAAAACTTTTCCTTTCTCAAGGTAAATTGCGTTTGTATTATAGAAGTTTGAACCACTTTCATCGGTCAATGCCTGATAGAATAAGAATTGCAATAATGCAAAAATTTTCTCATATATCACGCTTTAATTAATTTCATTGGAAAGTTAATAATTTATTTTTAAACTAATAAAAGTCTATGCTTTCAAATCATAGAAGCAAATTCATCCGAGTAGTTAAATTTTGGCGTCAACACAGTTAATTGTGAATTAATGAGTGGGATGAATTACAATTAAATTAATGCTAATCGTTGAAGCTCTTACTGTATGGTTAATTAATATGTATACTAACGTAACTACATATTTGTTATAGATTTCAAAACAATTAATTAATACTCAAGGCAATTGAGTATCCAACCAATTCAAATTCTGAACACAATTTTATTGATAAAAATTTATTGTTAAACTGACGAAAAGCCTCTTTGCCAATTATAAGAACAAATTATAGCAGTACCTTTAATTTTTGGCGTCAATACATTTAATTATAAATTAATGACTGAGATTAATTACAATAAAATTATCGACTCATTAAAGCTCACATGCTATGATGATTATTATTGGTAAAACATCAACATTTTTATGTTATTACACAAATCAAGGCAATTTAGATTTTGTACCTACCAGTTTAATTGTTCAAGTTTAAATTATTAATTAATTTATTCAATGCTATTGTATAACTTACGTATAGAAATCATAAAACAGTCAATTCTTGATTTATATCTCATACATACAACTAGAAACTAGAATTTTTGAAGGTATGAAGCTCTAAGCATTCTGAAAGGAAATAAGGAAAGCAAAAAAATGATAAAAAAAATTAAGTGCCGTTAGGAATATGGGTTATCGCAAGTATCGGAAAAAGTCTTTAACTCTTTACACGACAGAGCTTGGCTAACAATAAAATGTTTGTATACCTCTACCGTTATGTAATGTTACGCATATTCCCAAGGCAAAACATGAACTTGGTTGTAAAATGGGTAATAAAACATGTAAGGTAACATTTATACAATACCGTTATACTTGGTGGTACAGTTTCAAGAAATTTGTCATTTAGTTTGCTTATTATAGTCCAAAAGTGAAGTTCGCTAAGTTTTATCTGCATCATTTCATAAACGCAATCAATTGGTATGTAAAAAAAACTTTTGGAAAAAAATCGAATAATGTGCAAAATTCAGGGTGTACTTAAATAATTATTTAAAAGAGCATTCTTAACCAATAGTCGTGATTTTAATAAACATAAAGTAAAGATTATTTTGCTTAATGCTGATGCATTGACCAATTTATTGATAAAAAATTTAAATAATGAAACAGGTTTTGTTCGAAGTTAGTGGGGTTAATAAAATTCAATTCAAATATGATCATTAACTTTGAATACTGATTACAAGTTGGAATTAAAGATTCTACCTAACAAATTATTGCAAAATCTTCGTATAATAAGCCAATACAAAACATAATTTTAAATTTATTGAACGTAGGTTCCATAATTTCTGTAATAATATGGATAACAAAAATAAAGGTGGTATAAAATATTTTTAAGTGGCTTTTTACATTAAACGAGGTTTTTAATTTGGCATACGCATATTGCCCATATAAAAGTATTCAACATTAGTGGATCAGTTATGGATGGCCCATTTGCTTTGCATCCTATGCTCAAAATTGGTTTCAGCAAAATTTCATGGTTATAATCTCATAAAAGCTACATTTACTTTTAGAACTGTTAGAAGCTGCTAGCTAGCTTTTACAGCTTTCTGTCAGCTAGCCAATATTGTTTTCCTGCTTAATAAGAATCCTAACAGTTTTCTGCTAGCAGCACTGGATAATTGGCAAAAAATCGTACTCGTCCGCCTCAAAAAGATATTATAATTTATTTTATTAGAAATGTCCTGAAAGTGATCTACCAATATTTTAAAAATTGTTACTCTTTCGGTGCATAAGTGTAAAGTGAATGGTTCTTTTTTTCTTTAAATCCCAAAATTTATTTTATTAATTCTAGACTTTCTACTTCTTATTAATTTGAAATTTTAATAATAATTTAATATATTGTTCTGGAAGAGCCGCCCGCACCATCGCATCCCCGCTCCAGCCGCCACTGACAATATTGAAAGTAATTTTCTTTCAACGCTAGTAAATTGCACAATTTTCATTGATCTGCTAGTTTGTTATTTATCTCGTTTAATTTTTCTGAGGACTATTTTGGGTATAGGATGCACACAAAATGGGCAATTCTCGATGTTGGGTATCATTTTTGATATTTTGCCCTTCTGTCGTTCATAGCCCGATGTAGATAACTTACAGACTAAAAAGTTTAAACATAACAAAACGCATTTCCGAGTTATTTTCACGCTGACCTCCATTCACGACGCGATGACTGAACGATAAGCAAAACGTAGATGTTCAAGCTAAACTGAGCGATTTTTAAAAACTTCTGTTCATCAACATTCCAGAAAAACGAACAATAAAACATTGGTCACCCACAGTGCTGCTGCTTTCGTTTGCGTTTCAAATTCACTTTTAATTCTGGACCCAAAAGTTATTAGCATTCCAAACTGACCGTGAAAGGCGAGCACTAAAACAAATTTATTTAATTATGATTAGCTTAATTTTGAAAATAACCATCGAATTGTGCTTTTTGAAATAATTCCAAAGTGTTCATTCCAATTTCGAGTAGTTAAATCGAGAAAATATAGCTGGTATTAATTTGTTCATAAATTTTTTAACTTAATCCGAATTTTAGTCAAACACATGACATCACACTGTACACACCAATTTATATTGTTTGGACAAATTAATCCTCCTGCAAGTGTTAGCCAAGAGGGACCATAACTCGCGTGAGAATTTCATTGCCTTGTACACAAAACTGTAAATATTGGGCGTGTCAAGCCGATTACCATATATCTTATAAATAATCTGGCAAAACTGTTATGGGAGAACGCAAATCGGGCCATTTGTAAGTCGATTTCTTAAAAGTGTTTATAAAAAAACTGTAACACGTGGTCTGGATCAAGTAAGTACTTAAGGCGAATCGAAATTACGGCGTTTCCGTTCAAACGACTTGAAAGTTTAGAAAACGAATAAAAAATTGTAACGCTAACGTGGCTTGAGAAAGGAAAAGCAAAATCGGATATCGATTCGATTAAATTAAAGCAGTAAACACATTAAAGTCGATCATTAATTTTTTACCACAACAAAAAATGCACACGAATTGAGGCGTATTTTATTTATAAAAGGAAAAGGATTACAATTTTCCTGAAAATTATGAATTATCCAACCATTTGTATTCGGTCGAGCTTTGAGTTTCAAACGTGAAAAGCTTATGAAATTCCCGAAATAACTTTTTGATGTTGGTAACTTGTTTGAAATAACAAATCTACCCAATTTTTTCCGCATACTTACTTAAATTTGTGCAATAAAACGAATTCTTCTTTTACATTTTTGATAATCAAAGACTTGATTTTTAAATTGGATTTCCTTGATGTTCGATAGGTTAAGTAGATATGTTTAGTTTCTGAAGACATTTTAGCAAATACAGTTTGAAGTTTTATACTAAAAGTTTCTATAAAATGGAATACGGTATCGGAAAATTATTGAACCATGATGTAAATGAAAAGTCGAACTTTATAGGCTTATCTCGTGACTTATCAATCGCTTTATGGAAGATTGTCAATTTGGATGTTGACATAAATTTAATTAAAAAATCAAAACTATGATTAGATGTATTTGTCATATAAAACGTAACATTGTTACCATAAAAATATTCTACCAGCGAGCATGGCCATAAAAGTGTAGGTATTTCTTTTTGTTACTCCACGTGTGGAGGTGTATCAAAGATTTCATGTAATATACATTTACCTTAGAGTACTATACCTATGTTTATGTTTCTGGAGAAAGGTTTCTTATTTTAAAAAGTGGGTATATGACGAAAGTAGAAATAAAAATACGCAAAAGCAAAAATGTACACCGTCACGACAAATAATACAAAAATATAAAAACCTAAAAGTTGGAACCTGTAAAAAAGCGCAACTAGCTTTACCATAAAATTTCCTATTTGTCTGTAAGATAATGAAGGCATTTGAAAGCAAACGATTTTTCGACATATTTCGAGATCGGTGGTATTCAGTATAGTGCAAACCGTAAGAGTAAACAGATTTCTATTACTTTTTTATGTAAATTTGAAAAAAATTTCGTTACAAAGTCGCGTCCCCTTTTTATGCTAAATATGCAACTTTAAGAAGTTTTAAGATAAATATAATTAAAGTTGACAAGCGTAACAACTTAGTAACAACGATTACAAGAAGCATTTTTGTTCTGGGTGGTCTAAAATTTATTTGAATTAATTGCGCCGAGTTATTCGTCCATTACTTGGTGCATTAAATTTTACAATATAAATTCCGTTATTTATAGAATTTCACTCATGCAGCAGACATTTCATTAATTTTTTAACCTTATATAGAGAAATTAGCTCATTCCATCATGGTAAATTTATTATAATCTACTTGGTCGGAGAAGCTTAACAATAAATGTTCTCGGAACAGTAACAGAAGTCGAAATAAAATAATTAAAGGGATAAATTAGGGAAACGAAAATAAATCTACAGTAAAGAAAGCAAAGTTTAATCAAAGCTGTATTCTTTATACAGGTAATCTTTCCCTCAGTACCTACACTTCAGGCCAATTTAATCAAAGTTTGCAAAATTCGACCAGTATACGTCATTCCACCTAAGTAAGCAATTTAATCATCCGTAGAGGTTCTATCTCGAAAAAGTAAAATGCTTAATCGGTAAAAAGTGTTTCAATCAGATAACGCACCCTTCCTAAGTAGATTCACATAAAATCCTTCCACTTTACTACTTAATTTGTTTATATAAAATTTTAATTTTATAAAATTTAATTATGTAAATTTTACTACAAATGCTTTAGCCTTGCGATTCGATTACTTAGTTGATGGTTTTCTAATAGTATCGTAACGAAAAAAATTTAAAACTTATCCGACGGTTTGCGCCACACCCTAGAGAAATGGCGTCTAAACGACTACGCCATGTCGTAATATCTCCCAGAACCTGCAAAACTGGACGGCACTACAGGAAGAGCACTACCTCGCCCGGGCAGAATTACATCTCATTTGAACATAATTACCAAAATATCCTCATTAAACAACAAAAAATAGAGAAACAACATTGTTTCTGATTAAAACATTTTCGAAATTATTCCAACAGGCTAATAACCAAAAAGTTGGATAATACTGCATCTAATTTTCCCACAGAGCACATTTGGGCAAAGTAATCTTAAATTATTGACGAAGAGAAATTGTAGAGCTACAATGGACTCCCCATTTAATTCAATTTCCTAAACTAAGTTTCTTTAAAGTGTTATTTTGAAATGGAATGAATGTACTGCATCCACTCTGCAATGCGAAGAAAATTAAAAAATAAAGTTAATATGGCTTTTTAAAAAATTAAAGTACTCAACGCAATTTTTTAAGAAATAAAGAACGGCAGTTCTTAATTTTTCACTTCCGCAAAAATTAGTTTGGTAGAAAACCGTCGGTCGGTCGATTCAAAAGCGTTTACAAAATTTAAAATTTATCACGTTGTTTCAACGGCAAAATTAAAACACTTGTTGAAAATTATATCCGATGCATTTACAGGTTGTAAAATCTTTAATCATGGTATTAATTCAAAAATTCGACATTTTATGTGAGTATGTCGTCCAGTATGCTGATACTGGAAACTCCTTGATAAGTAATATTCATAAAGTTTTATGTTCGCTTAAGTTTTGCACTCCGAATTTGATTTATAGGTTTAACCAAGAGACTACCGGTTAAAAAGTAAACATAAATTTAGCTACATAAATGGTAAATACAATAAAAACGAAAAATTGGAAACGAAAATAAAACAATAATAACAAAATTCCCTTAAATATCCCAAAGCAATTTGTACGAAAGTTTAATTTCAATTTATAGAGGAAAACATAAAATTTTGAGAAGTAATCCCGATGCAGTTTTCCTTTGGCTTACCAGCAACGTTTTCTTTATAAATAAGAATAAAAGAAACCGACTATTTATAAATCTCATAGAATATTAAATTTTGGTTCAAAAATAACCTCACTTCAGCACGCAGTGGATTATCCACTTAATAATACCAGAATTATTTTTTTTAAATATTTAAAATAGCAGGGAAATTTTATTTACACTGTATACTGTATATACACGTGTTGCGGAGAGCTAGATCTCGTCAGATTATTTGTTATATTATTTAAACTAATAATAAGGTGTAACCTGTTGGCGGTAATTTAAACTTCAATCTCTCGTTAGAAAAGTCCATAACGAAATCTAATCATAAGCTCACTTCCTGTTAATGGTGAACTATTTACATTCCAAATTGAATGTTAAACTCTGTTCGAATATAACACATAAATACTGTTAGCTTTAGTAATCGATAAGCTTTGTAGCCATTTTCTCTTCTACAAACTAAGAGCTATTAAGCCTAATCATACATTAGGTAATAAAGGTAGGAATATTGATGATGTACGTATGCTTAAGAGAAATAATAATTATTGTGTAGGTAAACTATAATTACCGACGATTAAAACCTCTCTAACTGCCTCGTAAAAGTAAAAACTGTACTCGGTCAATACAAACAATTTTACGGGTTTTGTGTACATTTAATCAGCTAGGCAAAGAAAGTTGCTACAACCGTAGATGTCATAAAGGTGCATTGCATAAATAATAATGAAAACTCACCTTATCCTCCCTGGAAGTTTGTCTAAACAAGGAGCAAACGTTACCAGACACAAAGACGCCCACTGACGCCGATAGACGCTCTGCGTCACACTGCACTCGAAACACTTCGCACTTCACTGAACTCATTAGAACCTAGAAACAAATGAACATTAATAATTTATTTAAATAATTAAAGTTGAGTAGCGAATAAAATTATTTATTTTGCAAACAGTGATTACGTTTAAAATAATTACATATTGCACGAAGAAGAACTAATGAGCGCTAAGGTAATTGAAATATAAAAATTATGCAAGCACTCTATCAAGAAATGCAATAAATTATTAATTTATTTAGAGATAAAATTACAATTTGAACATTCTAAGGAACACTTTATCGTATAATATGGCATGTTACATTTTATGTTCTAGTTTAGTTTATAATAGTGCAAGTTAGCATTTGCATGGTAATTGTGAATTTAAGTTAAAATAGCGCTAAATAAAAACAATGCAGCAAAAGCGGCTTTTTATTCTAATAGAAGCTAACGACCGAATTTGCATAATTATGACATAATTTTTATCAATTGCAGAAAAAGTAACAAAAAAGTTTAATCGCCTGAAAAAGCTTGATCATTTTTTAATTCGCAGGAGCAGGTTTTCATGTCTTACTAGGGATGCGGACGAGAAAAACGTTTGGATAATGTCAATCGTCATGACGTTTACTGAAAACTATCGGGAAAAAATACTGATCGATCGCGCTGCTTCATCTAAATTCTAGAGGGTCAATTTAGAGGCGCAATTAAACATTTAAAAATTGAAAGACATTTTTTACATTAAAAACTTACTGAAATAGTTTGCAGCAAACTGGACTACATGGTACAAAGTTTTGCAATGTCTTGTACCTATCACATTTACTAAAATACAACTCTATACCAAACAAGTCTGACGGATGTTTTATGTGTTTATTTTATATAACAGTTTAGTGCATGGGATCCTTCTTCCAAGTTTTAGGGGCATGTATAACTTAAAATTTAGCTACGTTGAAATGGTAAGAGAAATTTTCAGATAGGTGTATTTGCAATACTACCTATCATAAAGACAAATGGGAGGACAACTCATAATCTACTATATTTTATAGGATTTGGGAGGGATAACAGCCGTCGTGGGTTTATAAATTTATTCAGTACAATTATTAATTAAAATATGGATGTATGAATTTAGAAACAGCTAGTTTTTGCCCACAATACCGGTGGGCCGATTACACTTTTATTAATTCTTAATTAAAAATATTAAAACAAAGCTTATAATTTACCCAGGTCTTTCACTATGGAAAAAAATGGAATTATTTTGCATTTTATGTGGGTAAGTTAGCATAAATTATTAAACAAATTTATACTTTTATTTTAGATCAACAAATTGAGCATCCTACGAAATTTAATAATTTTAATTGTTATCATTTTAATCAATACAGTAGACATAAATTTGAGATCTATTGATGAGGATCTGGGCCCAGCACAGTACAGTTACAGAACCCAATTAAAAGGTAGAAAACCTCCCCAGCCAATGGGACCTTCAACAAGCACGACTTCTAACCGGGCACGGAGAATTCCTAAAAAAATTGGGAAAAGTGGCTGACGGCCGCTTTTGGATGAGGGGTGCATAGGATCATGGAGTGCAACCTCTACAGAGACGAGAGAGCAGATGTTGAAGCCTTTTATGGACCAGACCCTTCTGCAAGCTTGGATGGATTGTTCAGGAATACACCCTCAGAACTCTTCTATACCGAGTTCAAATCAAACTCAGAAATAATAAATTGTTCCCTCCTTAATCCCTTAAGAGAGGAGGCACTTCAAAGCGACCATTCGACCCAGGTAACCTCAGTAAAACATCTCCAGTAGAGTGATACCCTGTATCAAAGGATTCCTAATCTTCTGGAAACTAGCCTCTCTATCCAGGCACAAGCAACAATCAAGCAAAATATCCTCATTGGAAGTTACACAAGACGAAAAGAAGATATTATGTAGAGTGAAATGCAAGAATAGGTACAGGGAAAAGAAAAAAACAAGCGAAAACCAAAAATAAAGAAACGTTTATTCATAGACCCCAAAATGTGAAAAAAGAAAAGCGGATGGAAAATCTAAAAGCAAAAATTGAAGTAAGGCAGCCCTGCCCAATTTGTCGGTCAGTAAAATTTTGTAAATTACTTTCATATATAAATAAACTACTTTATCTGAGCACAGGTTAAGAGGATACCGGAACAGGCTCATCAGTCCAATTTATATGACAGAAAGAAGATAAAAACTTAAGTAAATCGATAAATCTACACCCAATCATGCATTGCTCTATCATTTTGAACTCTTCAAATAAAATGCAATATTCTAGGCCTCGAATAAATTTTCATGTAAGTGATCCAATCCATAACTACGAATTAACATGACAATTTTTTTAATAGAATGGGAAGAAATTGAGAATTTTGCCGATTTCATACCAAGGCAGCACCAAACCAGGAAGATAACCTTTTAAATCTTTAATAACTGATATTGATGCGTAACAAACAACATAACTCATTTTAAATTTTTTGGATGAATTGTATTAAAAATATTAAAACTTTTCTTTTCTCCTGCGTCTCTTTCGCATTTCCCGAATTTCTACGATGTTCGTGTTTTTAGATAATTAATGTCAATTTGAGATGTGGTAGCAGTTAAATACATAGACTAACGGCCAAGGTAAAGTTAAAAGTTCCATTTTTTATAAAGCATAAAAGGGGAAATCGGAGCTACTTTGATAGGGGGTAAGTTAACACGATATACCTATTTTTGACATAAAAATTACAAAAAAAAACGGTTTAATTTAACCGGTTAATGTGGTAAGTTTTTTATTTAGTCTGTTCGTAAGACTTTTCTTTCTAGATACAAAATCAAATTTTGGAAAAAACATAACTATCCCCGGTTTACCCTACGTATAAATCACGAATATTTATGTATTGTTTAAATTATTTTGGCAAGATATTTGCTAACGTTTGAGAGACTCCATAGTGTAGTACATAAAACAAATTTGGAATAATTTTATCGAATGCTGCTATACAATCAACATAATATTATAAACAACGAGAGAAGTTTTTTCTTTATTACAATTTGAATGTTTATTATCTTGATGAAAAAGTTTGTTTTATCTTTAAATATTTCAAAACATAATTTAAAATTTTGCGGTTTAAGAAGTGAAAATATTATTTAAGAAAATCAAAAAATGCATTCACACTTCTGCGAACCATACAATTAAAATATGTTGTTTATCGCCTGATGATGCCATAGTAATTATGGTAAAACGTTTGCGATAATTATACTTGTCAGGCATTTCATATTTATTAATTTTCTAAAATAGGTTCTGAATGTATCCTAAATAAGTAACAAGTAATTAAAAAGGTGACTAATTAATAGACGCACATTAAACACAGGGTTTGATATGTGTAGGAGCAAGAAAGTTGAACTGCGAACCTAATAGTCGTGAAATTATGATCAAGTAGGGGAGACCAGGGGAAAAAGTCACAATAAATACGTTAAATACGTAGTAAGATGTACGCCGTCAACTTTACTTGTGGGCAGTACTCCCCCCCCCCCCATTATCAGATGAATATACAAGTCTTAAGGATAATTTCAGTATTTAAGGATCATGAAAGTAAATATTTATGTAACCAAAATATTACAAAACCGCATTAAGTACTACATATATAGAACGGTTAGACAAAACGGGGAGCTAAATGGAGCTATTGAATTAATTAATAACCGTGAAATTATAAAGTTAAAGATTTCAGTCAGTACCTAAACCAGGGATCTGCATTTTCCTACCAATTATAAGACAAAGAGACATGTAGAATTCAAAAATTCTTAACTAAGAACTGCTGTTTAGTCCTTGTTTCATATAAAAAAAAACAATATAAAAAAGGGAGAAATAAAGCAGGCTTTCAAATGTTGTTTGGAATAAACAATCGTTTGTTTAAGAGTAGAAAAAATCACTTTCGAATACATTTTCACCATCACCATCAACGATGTACTTCAGACTTTTCAGATTACTTCCCATCATCAGTGTTTTCTTTGAATAGCAAAAAACACTAGTTTTGCTCTGCATAATTAAACAAACAAGCTGGATTATCGCCACTTTAATTTTGAACTTCTAGTTTCTAGTAGCTAGTGCGTAGAATTGACAAACAAACGTAGCTGAGGCTGATAATGTCAGACAAGCTACAAAAAGTACATTAGCTCCGAATATAAAATATTATTTTATCTGATAATGAAAAATTATAATTAAAATTACTTTTATTTTAGCACCTAGGCACTAAAGTACTTACTACCGTAGACGACAATGTAATAGCATAAAAACTCTAATTGTTTTGTTTCATTTGTTTTCAACATGAACTTTCTATATTGTTTTCAAAGATTTTTTGCAGTTATAAGGCCGAATGTGATCAATCAAATAAGCAAACTATGTTGTTTTAGGACATTGTGATTAAAATACACAATATCACAATACACTAAGTAAGTCAGCCGAAAGAATTAAGTTGCATTCCAAAAATTTTTTCATGCATAATATACTAATTTTATGTTCTAAACTTAAAAAATTGATGTAATCTATGTGAATATTTTAAATTCGTTACGTCAACACCCTATGTAAATAAGAGGAATTCGAGAAATTAATTGTTTAGTTAATTTAATTAAGTATGGTAAAAAAATACAATTCATTTTTCTTAATTTACATAAAAAACTCACCAAAACAGAAGAATTATTATTAAATGAACACAACACAAAACAATTTTCAAAATTTTCTAAGTATCTATAATATTTAGTAAATATTTTGTTTCGCATGCTAAATTAGAACATTTTAAACTGAGTTCTCAACCTCTTAAAATAAAATCTGCACTAAGTACCAATGTAAAAATAATTCCAATACAAAAATTTCAGAAGATTGATATATAGGTAAGTACTTATTACTATGCTGTACCCGTCACACAGTTTTACACGCAACAGGGACATGTAGAAAAAAAACGGAAACGGTGGAAACGATACAATAACCGGAAATTAGATAGATAAGCTTTTTTGACTCAAGATTATGTTAACTTGGATTAGGATTGACATACTTTTTATCAATTGGTCGAATAAAATATTTGCAAACAAAATTATAGCCACAACTTTTCACTTTCTAATTTAATGCAAAATCAGATTTTGAAAATTTTTTTAAAAAAATTTATAGAAAATTAAAAGTGTGCCATTTAGCCCCGGTTTCTCCTACTTTAAATTTTATAAATCCTATAATAATTATACCTCGCGATAATAAAAGTCATGTCATTTGAATGCGTGGTAGTTTTATTCACGTGATGATGTTGGGCACTACTAAAGAAAAAATACAATTTATTTGCAAATTCCAGACTGTGGGATTAGAATCCAGAAAGGCTGTTTAATAAACTAGCGCTTTATAGTGTTTTGAAAAGTTTTGTTTTCCTAAGGCAAAATTTATTGTGCATGGAGAAAGTAATTTCCCCAAACGAGAACAAATTTGAACTTTTGCGCATTCTTCAGTCCAGAGATAATTGAAACATACCTATTAATCTTTTTGATCATTAAGAGGAAGTTGGAATTAAAAAATATAATAAAAATATTCAAGTCAAAATAATATCTTGATAACGAATGAATCGATAAGGAAGAAGTCAATTTGATTATCTCAAAGGGCGTATTTTTAAAACGTTCTAAAGTAACGACCTTAAAGTATCAATTCTAAAGTCGAAAAGATCAAGGCAGTTCACCTTTAAGTATTGATAAACCTGAATAATACACGACCAACCGAAACATTCTTAACATTTTTATTACTATAAAAATTCTACCACCTCTACATTGTTATAAAAAGTAATAATTTAATAGGTAAGTATCCGTATGGGCAATTTTACGTTCGAATTTACAATTTTTTATTGATAACATCTCCCCAAAACATATTCCACCAACGCAAATATAAATAAATTAAAATTGTAAATAAGTTATTATGTAAAATATAGAAATTTATTCGGTGAGATTCGGGGTAAGTTAATACACTGGTAGCATTCCTAAAAGGATCTTGTCCTCGTAAGTCACTGCTGCCTCTTTTTCGCAGCGGAGAAGCTCGGAACTTGCTTAATGCTTTTGTAGTGGCTGTGTGCTAATACGCCCTATTTATAGACCTTCTTCCTTTATAGGCTTATAAGGTTAAATTCACAGATGGCTCTCTGTTGTTATAACATTTTATTGTATTCATTTGCTCCTTCAGCTAATTGGGATTTTTTTGCCAACATTTAATTTATGCTTTTAAAAATTCTAACGACGTCGAGGTTTGTCACCCCAAATAGCATTAACGTTACTTATGCATTACCGGGGAAATTTACATAAGTGCTTAGAATTTTAGTTAAAAAAATAAATATAAGATTTTTAAAAAAAGGTTAGAGATAAAATGCGCTATTAAAATTTTGGTCTTATTCTACCTAATGCAAAAAAAGAAACAAGTCTCCCGAATGTCTACTCTAAATTTTCTAATAGCAAATGAAGTGGAACAACTTCTGCCATCATGAAAATATATAAAAGAAAAGATCACGTGACTAAAAGTGTGTTACGTGAACCAATAAAACCTTCGAAACCGTTCGATACAGTCATGGCAACCATTTAGGTGAACTCCCTTCAAAGTGAGATGCACGAAAAGAAATCAATGACTGGAGAAAGACAGGACGAGTGCATCAAAAGCCCATTGGGTTACAAATAGTAAAAAGTTTTTATGATTTTGCCATGCTAAATGTTGCTTATGCTTTTTGCTGGTAGATGTAGGTATCTGTACCTATCGCCGTTTACTAATTATTTTATTTATAATTTTTTATAATTGTTAAAATTTTAAATAATATTCGTTAGGTTAATTTTATTTATCGGTCATTTGATATTAAAATATGTATAAACGTACATGCTCTAATTTTTTTTGCCATAAGAAATTCAATGTTATCGCACTTATATCTACTCCGACGCACAGGTTTCTCAATGGAAAATATGAATTATATTAAATTGCCATTATAAAAATTGTAAATATAGAAAAAAAAGAATAATTAAATTATGGAACTAATAATTTTTTTTGGGAACTCCGATCTTGGCCATCTTAAAAATACAGAAATATTTGAATCTTTCCAATAGGTGATCGATATTTCTTTCAATGTGATAAACTTCATGTTTTTCTTTTTTTACACTTTAGAAAAGCATGTTCCTGGTTTACAATGTTGCAATTTTTCTACTTTGTTATCGGCTATTTTGATCTCCCTCGTGGAACGTCAAGACATAAAACATTGAGAGAGAACTGCATAGTATTCCCGATTGAGAAGAAGTAACATATCGACTTAGTTCCAAAGGAAAAATGTCTTACTACCCGGTAGCTACCCCTTAATGTATTTTCAATTGAGCGTATCTTACAGAAATCTTTGTTATAAAAGTGTAGCGTCTTCAGTAATAGCGAAATCCCAATATGAAATGTTTATGAGGAAAATTTCATCTCTAAATATGTAAGTTGATGAATAAAAGCAATTATCGGTTCTGAAATAACCAAAAAATTGGAAAGTTGCTGGGTTAATCGACTAGGAACTTCTTCTGAAGTAGTTTGAATATAGGTATCAAATTTCGTAAAACTTATTGTTTGTTATATGTAAAAATTCAAAACACTTGATCAACATTGCTGAATATATTAAAAGATATTGATCGAATTATTGCATTTCTAAACGTAAAATAAGAGTTTAGAATTCAAATAAAAATTTGAATAATTTTTAAATTGGTTAATAAAAACCAAAGTTACCAATAAATTACACTGATTTACATTATACTTTGTATTATACTATAACATTTATGCAAATTTTGAAGAAAATAGAAAATATGAATATAAATTAATTAGAAATAATTATTTATTTGTGGTTTTTCAATTTATCGATACCTTTCCATAATTTAACAATAAAAAGGCAATAATAATAATTAAATCAATTGCATTGGGTGTATAGGACAGGTATACCGGTTTTAAATTAATTTTTCTTTACACTGAGAAAAATTTAGAACCAGGTAGGTTCCTTCTGTTCAAGTAAATTAACATTGCCAAAATTTTCATTTGAATATTCGCACAAACGAGATTATTAGCGTGTAACACTACATTTCATGTTGAGAATCTGCTCTGCGAGATGTTAAATTTACTCGAAACTTTTACGACTTGACTACAATTTACATTGCGGCAAAGTTAGTTTAACATTTGCTAAAGTTTGGCTCAAAATGAATATTTTTCTGAATAATGAATAATTTTCAGAGTGCAGATATGGTATATTGCTATTATGTTGTTCAAGTGCTAAAGTGTCCAAGTTTTTGTGTTGTGGGTTATTTTTCAGCATTAACATCGATTTTAATGTTTTCTATACCAAAAAATTTACCCTGAGATATTTATTGTTCTTATGAGACAAGGGAACTGAAAATCAGACGCGTAAACTTTTGTAACCAATCAGCCAGTTTTATTTTTTTCTATGTGGTATCACAAAAGGTGATATTTTATTGTCGTATAATAAAATTATAAACTGGTCCTGGCTACTACTTGGTGATGAGGGGGTGACAGTAAGTCCTCCAACCTTGATTTTTTGAACTAAGCCAGAGGAAGAAAATTTTCAAATCTTATGAATTAATTGTGCAACACAGGACAAGTTAAAAACTCAACCCATCTACTTGGTACAAAGCAAGAGATTTAGTAGGAAAATATAATGTTGAAATCAGAATATTGCGCAGTGAACCCGGAATTAGGTATTCTGTGATAAAGAAGAATACAACATTAAACGCGAAGATTTAAGAGCAATACCAAGGAGTATAATTATCCAAGATAGCTTATAGATCGTTTCTGCCTATAAATCTAAAGTAGGTATAATGTGACTTACACCTATACTTATTTATTTTATTATAACTATGTATTATACTTATTATTTACAATTTACATACATTAATTGAAGAAGTTTATGCAATAAATTACACTTGATTTAGTTTGATATTAATTTTTGCAATATAATAATTTATAAGTGAGTAAGATTTATATTATAATGAGCTAAATTATATGATTTACTGTAATTTAATCATGGCAGTACCTACATAATGTATTTAGTTCCAGCTAAGCAGAATTATTAAAATTAAATATTATGCGGAAGAAGTATATTTTTGGCAAACAATCAGGTATTGAATCAGGTAGTGATCAATTAGCCTGTTTTTGTAAGCAGCAGTGGGTGACGCAGGCGATTTTCTCTTTGAGCGTTAGCGTGATTGATAAGATGTATAAAGAAAACTGACAATTATAATTGAGTACTTAACTAATTTAAACTATTTTTGTAGAAAAGTTAAAAATAGTTGATGAATAGCTTGTGGATTTTCGCCATATTCTTGACATCTCTCCATCAAAGTATAATCTGATAAAATCATAAAACACACCCTCAACATCAAACTGCACAAATAATAATAATAATAATAATAAAACTGCGAAACTATAAGCAGCAAAAAGTAGTTCACGGTAACCACAATATTCGAAATACTATGCAAAAACCATAATGAATACAAAGAAAATAAAATTTGTCTGCGTCTGCATATTTTATATTAAGTACATAATAAAAAACCACTCTCGTAACCTTTTCGTAACTAGTATTATCCCTATTGAATTTCATTCCATTTTTAAAATAATTCGTTTTTATTATCTTCAAAAGTTTAGTTCTGGTATACGACGCCAGACTTTGGCATGGATTGACAAATAAATGATTTCAATAGTTTCAAAATCTACATATCTGCGAGACAAGAATACAGATTTTCTGAACCAACAAGCAAAATATCTTTTCCATCCTCAATTTTCTCATCAGAAAGTTATGAAAATATTTGTTTTTCATGACTATTGGCAAATGTGAAACTTCTACACGAGTCGAAACTGGTATAATAATTTGGTTACCAGACAACTCCTTTTTTACTTTATTTACTTAATTACTTTTGCAGTAATTCTCTTTCTTATATATTATTAACTGGCGACCCGGCTTCGCTCGGGTTTCAATTTGACTGGTAATTGAATGTTTCCATTACTGCAATTTAATTGATGTGTGATTCAATTAATAAAAATTAAAAATTAATAAAAAAAAGTTAAAGAAATAACCTATTGTTTTAAACTATTCGGGTATAAGTCGACCCCGACGCGACCAATCTGGACCAAAAAATAGATATGCAATCTGTATAATATATCTAAGCTATGGTGCAAATATGGCTTCGATACCTCTTGCGGTTTCCGAGTTTACCTAAGCCTAACAAACGCACAAACGATTTTTATATTATATAGATTATTAACTGTAATAGTTTTTACTTTTTTATAATTAAGTTTAATTATTATTAATCCATTAGCTATATAGGCTTCCTCTACAACTTCCATAAATTCATCTTCATACACAAATACAAATATTTATATACAAATTTTTAATTAAAATATTCAAACTATCTCAGTTTAGTTTGAGATTAATTTACATTCCAACACGAGCAAATGCAAAGTAAAATTTTAAATATCAAATCCTATATCCATCAAAATAAAATATAATATAATAATAATAACAAAAAAACAATAAATGTGTCATAAATGCATAGTCGAAAGTTGGTCTACAAACAAAACACGTTAATATATTATTATATACAAAATTTAAACAACTTTGGATCCAAAATTTGAAATACAGATAAATTCCTGTATTCCTCTCCTCTAGTGGATATTTTAAACAATTTAAAAACAAAAGAAACAGAAACAATTTAAATTATTTTGGATTTAAATGGATGAGACCAAAAGTCCGGCGTTATGCACGTAGTATTTAAAATAAAAAGTGCCAATATTGGTTTCTGATTTTGAATTTTTTACGTAAAACTATTTTTTCTCTGGCAAAAATATTGAATTTTGAACACTTGGGGCTGAAAAACTAAAATCGGCAATTGACTGAAGTTCCATCATGCATGATATATTAAGAGATCAAATTTGCATATTCAGAATGCGTATAAATAAAAGTACCTAAATGCGATAATCGTTAAAACAATTGCATTTGTTGACACCTAATTTTGGTGTGGACTAACTACCTATTGTTACAGCTGTCCGTATGCATCTAATTACGGTTTGCATTAAATATATTGAAAATAATTTAAATTTATTATCACCAGTGCTTCAGCATTAATGCTAAAACAAGGCCGTATTTAGACGACATCTTCGGAGGGGGGGGGGTTATGTTTTAGTTTAGAAGATTTTTTGTTTTTGTCTGATTTTTTTACGATTACAGTCGGACTTCCTGAACTTTAGTAGTTGATAAATAATTTCGGGGAACACCCCCATCGACATAAATACGGCTTTCACTTCAGAATGGCTTATATGCAGAGGTTTGTTGGTGTGATAATAATTGGCTGTTCCTCTGTATACCTAAGCTCTGGAGGTCATCGATGAGACACATTAACATTATTATAGATAAAAATATTGACAGGCTGTGCATGCGAATATTTGAATACAAAGCGGTTTAAGAACAATTTTGAAATACAACTTTAAGCGTTAGCTTTTTAATAAATATTCAAACTGGCATGCTCGGCGATCCTTTTCTTTAAATTTTATGTAAGTAGTTTTATTCTATAGAACAGGGGTGGCCAACTTCATTTTAAATGTGATCGACTATTTTTCTTAAAATTTGTCGCGATCTACCTACTAAAATCTTGACATTTAACATATTCAAGAAGAAAAAATTTAAGAAAACAATTCGGAAGGGAGACCAACAATAGTACAGTATGCACCAAGGGAATAAAGTGATCCTTTTTTGGCCTGAGGGTAAAGGTTTGTTTGCACGAGGCGTAGCCGAGGGCAAAAATTACCCTCAAACCAAAAAATTCACTTTATTCCCGAGGTGCATATACTGTTTTTTGCAATTGCGGGAGGTAAAGTACTTACTTCGACAATAATTACGAAATTTTAATTAAAATTTGTTCAATAAAGCACGTGGTTGATAGTACCAAAGTACATGAAGCATATTTGGTTATATTATTATTGCCAACTAGAATTTTTTCACTAAAAATTTTTTCACTAAAGGTACTAGAATGGTTCAGTTACATTTGTGCCTTTGAAGGAATAAGACGTGTCAAAAGGCTAAAACGTTGAAGTCGTTGACCATGTGGTCGCAGTATTCTATGATCAAGGCGGTCACCAAACTGGAAAATAAGATTGACATCGGCAATTTCCACAAGTTATCCGCTTTTATGAAGCGGAAAAACGAAGGGTATGTTCCGAAAAAATCGCGCGTCGTAACCTCTGACCACGTGGTAAAATTTTTAAAAGGGCGCCTCGTGAGAATTTTTTGGTAGCTAAAGTAAGTGCTTTTTATTTATTTACCAATTTATTTCACTGTAGGTTGCACTAATATTGGAATCACAAATAACGGTCAAGTTAACATAAATATAAATGTTACAAAAAAATGAGAATTAAATTGATAATAAAATCTGGTGACTTCTTTTTTGCCCGGCAGTAACTTCTTTTTTGCCCTAGGGCAAAAAAGTACCACTTTACACCCGCAAATCAGGGTCTAAAGTGAGTACTTTAGCCCCGCAATTGCAAAAAATATTTTAATTCAAAACATAAAAAGATGGTACTTGCATTTTTGCTCAGCAGTAGTGTTAAGGTTATGAAAAATTTGCACTTTATCCAGAAATACTAAAAATACTGTTCCTGGTATACCAAACAATATAACAAGTTTCATAGGTCCATATACATAAGGATGTTAAGACTCGACTGTCCAACTTTCTCATGGGAAGATATTGTTAATATATTTTTTCATTTTTCATTGCAAATAATACAATGATAAAAAATAACATGATGAAAGACTTCCATGTTTTCTAACAAACGGTTAGCTTACTGTGCTAAAACAACAGAAGATTAATTACCGTCGAGACGACAGGAACTGCAACTTGTGTCAAGGTTTAAAACTTAGCTTCGGCGAATAAGCGGTAAATAGCTATTTGTTTTTATGGGTCGACAACTTGTATCGACGGCTATGATCGACTCAAAATTGTTTCGCGATCGACCGGTCGATCGCGATCGACGTGTTGGCCACCCCTGCTATAGAAGATACCTACTACGCGATACGATTTAAGATTTTTCGCGTTTCAAGAATTTCAGTTTTCGTTAAACTTTTCAGTTATTCAAAATTAAAATATATTTTTTAAATTGGTAAATTAGTAAAAATAACAATAAATATTATGCCCTTTAAGTGTTTGTTGAAATTCAATTAATTTCGTATTCCGAATAAAGAAACATGCATTGGATTTAAATAGCAAAACTAAGTAGAAGAAGCGAACCTGTTTTAAACATATAAAAGCAAACAGCTATTTTATCAGTGTACTTCACCCCACTTCAATTTAGTGCTTATGATATTATAAAAAATACGTTCCAAAAAGAAAAACTTGTTTTCTTTTACAAAATTGGATTTCAATTTCTCAGATTGTTTATTTATAGTTTAAACTCGATATGATAAATTTTTCGTTGTCGAATAATAAAATAGTGTTAATATTTAAGTAAGCAATATAGATAATTAAATTCCGTTATTTCCTTACACTTTTCTACCGATTCTTAATAAGATTTAAATCGATAAGAGTCAACAAATTAGTGCTATATATCGTGGGCTTACAGGAAAAAGGCACTAAGTCAAAATTTCACTTTATTTTTTTTTTGAACATTGTAGATCTGAATTTAGTAATCTTCCTACTGCAAGAACACAGTAAGTCTTATCTGATGTATTTTCTGAGATATAGCGGAATAGATATAAGTATGTGTAAGTAGTCAAATTTTGTGTGCGCCCTACCACAAAAAGTAATAGGAATTTTCTAACTAAATTTATTATTTGGTACTTTAATATTGAGATTCACAACTGATTAAATTTTGGTTAAAATCGGTTCACAGAAAAAAAATTAATTTTTTAAAATTTATTTTTATTTTATAATTTTTTAAAAATTTTTTACTTTTTTTTTAATGCAATATTATTTAATAAATATATTTCATACTTTTTGATTTAAATATTTATGCAATACCAAAAAACAAATTTATTTTCAAATAAAATGCATTAAATGTAATTTTTTCTTATTAATTGTTGTTATTTAAACTTGAATTTTATAATATATTATTCTTGTTAATGATTAGTGTTTATTCTGATATATCTTCTTTCATTTTAAAATAGTGAAAGTTATGTATATTGTTTTATTTTAATTTTAAAATCAATGCAAACTTTAAAATTCAGTTTACTCAAAACTATCATTTTTGACTTAGTGCGTTTGTCTTGTTAGCCCACGATATTATATAAATAAATTTTCATTATGAAATAACATTTAAATTTTTTTAAAACATTTTTAACCTCACTTTCATGTGCTTGTTGAAAATATTGAAAGAAAGCGAGGGTTAAATAATTTTTACGTTTGAGATTAACTCGCGAAACCAAATTACAATTCAGTTTTTGTTATTTATTACTAATTAAACGTAAATATGCATCTACGGCTTAACGTGAAATCCAAACCACGTACAAATAATTTTATTTTCGTTGCTTATAGCTAAGTTTTCAGTTCTACAGAAATTTCAGCAGCAAAAACTGTTGGGCCATTTCAATTTAATTTATAAGTTGCAGAACAAAAAGACATTTAAAAAAATTATTTGGAGTAAATTCGCAAATTTTGGTTACCACGGAAAGATTTTAAAATGGTTGTTCGTTTAAGTACTTAACAAAAATTCTGGGTTTTTATACCTGCATGTTCCAAATAGCAAACTCGAAAAATAAAGCCACCACCATTCAAACGTCACAGGCACAACTGATTTGTATATTTTCGTTAAGAAAGCAAAGCAAAAATCCCTCCTACATTTTAAACGTTTTTAATTATTCCGCCATCATGTTTTTCTTTTCTAACACTTAAATATTAGCATTAAAAGCCTATATAACACTTGGAAATTTTTCCACCCTTTTTAATTATTAAAGCGTAAAATTGTATAAGCACCAGTGATTTTAGCAGATGTAAGGCTTAGTGGAAGCAGTGGAAGGCAGGAACAAAAAAAACTTTTGGATATTATTTTAAAGGTACGGAGTGCAAGTATAAAAATACAAAGTCGGGTTATTGAATTCAAAGTAGGTATTTCAAGATATTTTTCAATCAGAATAAAATTTATTGAAGCAGACTATTTCGGAGTACCCATGCCTAATAAAAAGAATAATTTTAGAACAAATATTTAGAAAATTCACCGAAAATATGCTCAAGTTACATAATATAAAAAAAATTCTCACACGAAAGGTACAAATTATTTATATTAAAATGGAAAAACAGAGTGAACAAAAAACGCATTAAGATTCAGGTGGTGAAAATAGAAATTCGGACGCAATAAAGCCATGCTATATTCAGTTTATTTTGTATGTTATGGAAGTTTTGTTCTTGCGATAAAAATGTTATCAAGATAATGGATGCGCGGGTCTATACAAATACTCGCAATTTACTCGAATATGTGTTATAAACTTTAAACGATATGTTTAAACCCAGAGTTACCACAAGCTACATTAACTGCAAATTTTTGTATCAAAACGCAGAAATCAATAATTAAAAGGGGGGAAAATGAAAACAATCCCAATGCTAAATCTATAATTTTTAAATTTATTGGACCACAAAATCCTATACGAAACGGAAAAGACTAAAATTGCAAAATAACTACAATAAAGAGTATGATATAATTATAGAACAAAGAGGAAACCCTAGTTGATCAAATTATCTAAATGAAAACAGAGAAGACATAAAACTAAGAAATTGTTTGTGTTTGCAGGTCACCGAGCAAATTTAATTTATTAAACCATCGTTAAATAGATAAAACAAGGGATTTCATGATAGAAATTTAATGTCCAATTGGAATAAATTTAAAATATTTTTAATTAATAATTCAAATTAAATTCGAATCTTTCGATCTTTCGGCCACTGATCAGAATGCCTGGAGCCCAATCGCAAAATATAAATAGTTGATAACAAATTCGTAACAGTATCCGCAATATATAATAAACATTAATTTTGTACTAACTTCAGAACAATAATTTATATGGCAATAAAAGCGTAAACATTTTCAAAAATAGAACGCACTTTACAAAATGCAACCTAAATTTAGAAAGTTTCCGATTTCTACTTCAAAATAAAATTCACCTACAATTATAACAATACGTCCAAGTTGCCAAAAAAATTCTTACAATTTTCAATTGGTAATCTAAGTAAACCCCAACTTTCTAAATATGCAAAAAGTGGCCTACTTTTACTCGGTTATACGAAAACCAAATAATAAAACCCCCAAAATTTTAGTGTGTTCATGACTAGAAACCAGTTATGTTTAGGTTATAGTGAATATGCAATTTTAAACTGGTAAGTGCAATATAGCTAAAATGTGATTAGTTTTATTTAAATATGCGGCCAAACGTAATTCAAGACAAATCTAGCCGGGGGGCCAGTGGAGTCACGATTCGGTTCCAACGATTTTCTAATATAATTAAATAGGCATAAAGATTGTCGGTATACATGAAAAGGTACTCTCACTATAATTTGGAAAAATTACAGCGAAATCCAAAGGAAATTAAAACAGCAAGTAACAACCCTCTTTTTACAATGACCGTTGACAGACCAGGTTTTTTTTAAAACCAAATAATTGATATACAAATTATAAACACGCGTAGGTGATACTTGTCTGCTGTCCAATAACATTTAACTATAAAGTGCAATTTGCAACAACATTTCCACCCACATCTTCAGTATTTTTAATAACTTATTGCAAATTATTAAATTGGCCCAGTCAAAGACGAGCCAATCAAAAGTATGCATTTAAAATAAAGTGCAACTAATTTTATCGCGAACCTCGTGTTTCCTGTATCGAGAACAAGATTGGGATTTAAGATTAGCTAAAAGAATGTCTGTGGTTTCATTTTGAACAAATCTCGAAAAAGACGTCGTAAAAAGTTGCACCATACCTGTTACTCGTACCTGTTTTCGTGTGTTGCCAAACCATCGATTTACTAACCAAATTCGGTAAAAACCACTTCGTTAAATTAAAACACGACTTACAAACCTCTACACGCGAAACCAAATTATGAAATGTTATTATGGGAACTTATTTTTACTGACAGTCATTATCAATAAGAGTACAAAATTATAGTGGGGAACATATAATTTACGTATCCATGTTATCAAAATTCGTGTTTCTTATCGTAAAAAAGTTCACTTGTAATAACATCATTTTTTTACGGTTTAATTTTTTTAGAAATTATAAAAACGAGTCATTTATACAATTAACAGTCAGTTAATGGCCTGATATAACTTACTGGTGACATAAGTTGGTTTTGAAATGTATGGTACTAATATTACATTATCAAAGTGGTATATAGAGCACATTGAAAATTTGTCGGTTCAAGATTTCATGATCACCTTTACATGGTTATTAATATTTCTTTGTTAAGTTTTAATAAAGCTGTAATTATTAATAAAATTATACGCTCTTCCAGTAGGATAATCTGGAATTCCAATCTATGTCTAATTTGGTATAATATAGAGCTTTTAAATGTACTATGTTAATCCTTTGGTATAATTATATAAGCAGCATAAGTTAACTACTTTACTCTTTCTGTTCGTACTGAAATTAACACAATTACCGCAATAATACTGCCATACTCCGCGGACCCCCGGACTTCAGAATATTTCAGAACAATTTATTATATCAAAGTATACTATATGTCGCGATGATACGCCCCTGGGGGTCCGGCGGATATTCCACTAATTGTTTAGAGTGTAAAAATTAATTGCACACTCAATAAATTTAAGATATATAACAAGTTCACCAGCGATGGTTTGTATTCAGTACAGTTGCTGCGGCCCCCCTAGTACCGGGAAGCAAGAAGTTTTGGGACCTAAAAATTTAAAATTATTATTATTGGTTATTCTGAATTGTATTTGTAATATCTATAACTCGAATTACACTTTAACTTCATATTTGTAGTCGTTGCCCCCCTATATAGCAAACTACACTATTGAATACTATTGAATACGCATAACCGGATTATTTTGAAAAATAATAAAATACATATTTTATGGCCAAATGATCATATTAATCAGAAATTAGAACATTCGAATATTAATTGAAATAAAATTATAAACAATTTTTTGAAAAAATAATTTAAAAAAAATTAAGTATGCACTCTAATGTAAGTATAGGTACTGATACTTACTCTATAGTATCGGAATTTTAAATTTCAATTTTCAGTAGAAGCTATGGCTAATAAATTTTTTATGAAATATAAAATTCTAGCATTTGTTATGAGCTGCATTCATATTAAAAAACTTATAAAAATTTTATTTTCTGTGCAAAATTAAATACCTATTTTAGATTGGTTACTCACTCACATGGAAATTATTCTTTAATGTGTTTTTAAAAGCTATAAAGAGTCATTAGAATTATTAAACATTCAATGTATTGTATTGTATCTTTTTAATTAAGTATACAATGCTACTTTACATTACGAGTATGGAGCAAATGCGTGATATACATAAGATAGATAATATGTATGGTATATGGTACGGTATGTTGATTGTATTGTGAAGCGGTACATATATCGCAGTATATGTTATCATTGTTGTATTAATTAAATTAAATTAATTGATAGCTATAAAGTTTTTCAAATGACAATAACTTACAATTTTGTTTCGCTCAACGAATCAATGTCTAAAATAATATATTATAATATATGATACTGCATACTGATTGTAAGTAATAATTTTTACATTAAGACTCAAAAATTGTCTTGCATTTAATTTATTTTCTCATTTAAATGAAACTTTCTTCAAGTTATGTCTTTCTATCTTTGTACCGATTTCGACAAAATCAGTCTTCCTCAGGAAATCGTCGAATTTTCAACAATTGAAAATAAATATTAATATGTTTTTCCATAACCGTTTGCGCTGTGATGTAAAGAACAACGGCAGTTACGCCACTGTCCAAATATATTAAGTATAAAATCTGTTGTTAATAATTTGAAGTTATAATTTTATATTTGTTTCTCATCTATTAGGAGATCGTCATAAAGTTTTGTTTATTTCGCCGAACAAATTATTTAGGTCTTTGATCCTAAAAATCTAAATCCACGCAAATAATTTAAAGACTACCCCCGCGATTCTATATCTCTGTGTCCACAGGAAACTGACAAAAATCAACATTATATTATAGGAGTAATATTTTATTATAAACAAAACAATTTTGTTATTGTTTACGATAATTTACGAATGTTGCAGTATTTGTATAATGAATGAAGAATATTTCAATACTGTATTTTTATTTTTAAACAGTAAAAATATGATGGCAATCCGCCCCTCCACTCTATAAAACATTTTACTAATTAAGAAATTATCAATTCAATATAATTTACGTTTTAAAAAAAACGTAGCGAAATATCATGGCAAATTTTTCTTTGAATTGTAACAAATAGGTATAAAAATATGATTACAATCAAAAAAGATTTTTATATCACCTAAAGTTGTTAGGTAAAAAACCACCAAGTTGATTTGAGCCAACTATTTCTTCAACAGAACAACTGTTTACTATACGTTACGTAAAGTTACGTTACGTTACGTCACTCATTTTGATCCATCAAAATAGTTTATTGATAATTGGTTTTCACCAGGCGAGCTGTTTTTAGAGAATAATTAAACAGAAAAATATCAAGCGTTGGGTATATCTTCAGAAGCGGAAAAAATCAAATTCCACTGAAACCATTTTCATAATTATTTGTTACAATGGAGGATAGGAATCCTGAAAAAATAGATTTGAAAAGAGAAAGATAAAATTGAATACCAAACGCCGTTATCCGTTTGGGGTTTCTATCGGAAAGGGGACCTGAAGTTTCAGCTTCATTAGCTTCTATGTAGATTCGCTACTAACTCTGGAACTGGCTGCATTCGCCCAGTAAAGAACCACTTTCCGGCCTACTTCGTAGATTACTATTTTGTAAATGTAACTTTTGGGTTAAATGGTGTTGATGGACAATACCACGTCCAATATAGGAATGTTTTAAAAATTATCAAAAGAAACAAGGTAAGAATCAAAACTGAACGTAAATTCCAAAATATACGATACTCGATAGCTTATGTTATGCAACTTTATTTTTAAGACATGGAAAAATATAAAATATTGTAACTTCATATTTTATTATTTCGATAAGATATAAGGTACAAATATTGACGCAAAACTATGTAATAAACAAACTTTCAGTCACATTACTGTAACCATAAAAATTACAACTTATAAAGATATCATCTAAGAGCTATTAAATTTGTTACACTTTAATGAAAAAACGTAAGTAGTAACATCCCGATGTCTTGAAAATTGCCGAGATAATCAGAAACCTGTTCGAGATGATCGTTAAACAATGCATTGCCGAAAGATGCCAAGTATTTCATATCAGCAAGAACAAAATTTGCCGGTCATAGTTATGTTTGTGGGTTTATAAAGGGTGAAAAGTTTGAAAGTGGGGTTGTTGTCATCGATCTACTCCGTTTACAACTGCCGTCATATAGACGTCTGGGGCGGTCCCCGTACCCCACACACATCACATTCAATTAAAGATCTTTCATTTTGTTACAACGCAACAAGCGACCTCAATTTTTTTAATATTTTTTCGATTAGATCAATTAAGGTTTATCTCTATAAACGTGTTCTTTCAAGTGGACTTGCTTTTGTAATTAATTAACATTGTTACTTATTACATTGTAGCTTTTTCTAATGCTGTTGCATGCTTTCTATAATTGTGTAATTAGCCATAATGGAAGAGATTACTAACTATTGGAAGTGGAGTTCTTTGCCGGTGGTGTGGAAGGGGTTAACAGAACGATTGGAAGATATATTTAACATGCATTTACCTATGTAGAAGATAAATTGTTAAGCATGCTGTTTAAACAAGAGGTCGACAGTGAGAGATTTGAGTTGGTAAGCAACAAGCGATGAACGTGCACGCGGCCGTAATAGCCGGTTGGGGGATTTGGGATGTTCAAGCAAGGTGTAATTAGTAAAGTAGGTTAGGTTGCTCACCTCCATGAAGCCCGCGGGTGTCGAACACGACTAATGACTGTCACAGCACCCTGCACTCGTTGGGTTATACCTATAGGTATGTGGCATGCGGATTGCATATAGCATATAGGAGGGGCCCCAGCGCAGTCGTATACATCTTAGTGTTATGGCCGCTACTCACATTGGAAGATAGGCCATCAAGCAATGTCGTATACCGCACAGCCAGCGAGCGATTGTAAAACTTTTAGGACACTTTGCGAACCCCCCTCGGTTTACGTCGGATCCGAACACTCTTTAATACTTGGATGGATGCATCTGTCTTACTCTTACTTATTAGCACTTGTCGAAATCAACTATCTTCTTCATAAATCGTCATCATCCCCAACGTAATACCGTCTCTCCGTGCACCCTTGTTTGTCAACTCGTACTAGTGCATGTTTACATTTTCTTTCATAACACCTTAATTTAGCCTCAAAAAATTGAGAGTGCTCCGAGACGATTCATATCTCACACACAACCTACACTACAATTTTTAATGTTCGCTTCGCTACTCGCCGCCTTGAGATTACCATACATAATATCCCGCAATTAAAGCGCTCATTAATATATAAAACAACAATAAATCAAACACGTGTTTCTGCAAAGATCATTACACTCAGTTAGCTATACCCGTTTAAGGTGTAGTAAGTATTTTATATTGATTAGTACCTATATAGTACGATTGCAACCTTGGCATGGTAGATTGATTGATATTAGCTTTAATTTCTGAGCATTTAATTTATTACTAGCGGTTTACAAGTTCATTTCTCCGTCAAAATAATATATAAAATTTAATAAAAATAATAAAATTTCAATTTTGCAATAAATAATCTATTCATTTTATGTTGAAATTAAATCAGCATATCAGCCAAGCTACGAATCCCTATTATAAATTGTCAAATTGCAAAGTTCTCCGATGGCAAAATCTAAGTTAGTTCAAGTAAGATCATTTAAACTTTCAAATACCTCGTTAACTTTAGCGTAGTGTTAATTTTGAATTAAATCAACCCATCCAGTAGTAGAGGTACATTTAATATAAAATAAAATTTTGAATCAACTATATTACAATACAATATGTTCATCTGGTATTATATTTGTAAGAATTGCATATTGCAAATTACCAATTTGGGAGCCACCGTACATTTTCTTCATTTTTTTAAGATGAAAATTATAAGTTCCTACTTAAACGCAATTACTTATCGATAAACGAAAAATAAAGTTTTATAGCATGAAAATGCCGGTTTCATGATTAGCATATTAGTCAGTTTAACGTGCTGGGCGGAATATGAACCCGTAGTCGAGTTTAAATACAGTTTCGCCAGAGTTGGCTGTACCGTGGTTTAAATTTCTCGTTAAACTGTATGTTATATTTAAAAACACCTTAAATTGCTCTGTAATATTTCACTTAGTATAATTTACAATTATTAATATTACAATTTTCATGTAAGCGTGTAATATAACTATTTTGTTTATTGATTATTTTTCGTCCGGGTAATGACTGGAATGCATATAATATAACAAATAAAAACAAATCATCCGTATACTATATCAAAGATAATCCGTTTAGTCCCCAGACACTATAAAACTCCCCAAAACAAGCAAAACCATAATGACCTACAACTACCAATCGAAAAACAAGCTCTTCCTTTCCAACAAAAGCAGATACATAATTTATGAAATAATACATAGTTGTATGTTATTATATTGATGATTATTTCTCGGAACAAATTACGTGCTTTTTGTCCAATTTGATGTTTTAGAAAACATATATAGACAATTACAAAGTCAATCGTTGTATTTTATTTTGCAAAAAAACTATCAAAGGTCACAATAATTTGTTCTATCGAGACCGCAGTATAGTAATCATCATTATATCATATATTTTATATAAACTTAAGTTACAAGAAGAAAAAATGTATATACCATTAATGCATATTCAATATTTTGTTTAATATGATATAGAGACACAACATCGTAATAAAAAACTATTATAAGAATTGTATCGATATTGCTTTAGCAGCTTTTATGAATTCAAGGATTAGTATAGTCTGACGATGTCATACTGTGACGATAACAGTTACGAATGTATGGTAGTATGAAGTATCATACTACCTACATAATATAGGTATATTGCATTCACATATTAGGTAGTTAGTATTTTTTTTTAATACTTAAATTCAAAAATTTAAACTGCACCAGCGGGAGATTTTGCATAATAATATTTGCAAATCGTAAGTTTGTATTTAGCCTAAATTTGCATAAATTTAAACTTCAATAACATTTATTAATTGTTTTGGTCCTTGAATTCTTTAATCATCCTGTAACCATTCTTGTCCATATTTTTGGAATAATACAATAATGGTCAAAATATAAAATTGAGTCTTTTAGAACTAAGTTCATTGAAAAAAAATATTTTCTTTGTATTTTGGAAAATACGGCTGACTATTTTTTATAAAATACCGTGAAAATGCTGTCTGTGAATAATATGAACGCCACTTGTTATCTATAAAAAAAACATAGCCAGTTGGTCGTTTAAAGTTCATTAGTTGGTACAATTATTTCAAATAAGATTATTTCAAAATCAGAAAGAGCGCCGCTGTTATTTGGGCAACGGTGCCAACGAACAAGAAAGAAAGAAACCCTAATTTCAAGTCAATCACGAAGTCAGTGACATCAAATTTGCAATTTTTCTGAACCACAGACTCATCTTAAACTCGAATACTACTTGAAGGAAATGCTATTTAATAATTATATATTCTTATAATTAATTAACATTTTAGATAATTTGTAAAGAATTTATTTACAATATTTTAACAACAGGAATCACCAATTAAAATTTAGAACACGATATTCTCATATAATTTTGTTCCCAGACAACATTTTTCATAATACCTATTTGTATAATGCGATTATGTATTAAACAAAATTATGAACAATGTTGTCAGTGGTTTCTACTACTGTTACCTAATAGTTCTGCCAATTTCACGCACTAGTGTGGAAAATGTTGAAAGTAAATTAATTCTGTTTCTATATAACAGCTTTATCAGTTGACAAATTGTTAATTGTCCCAAAAATTATTAAATGTTCTGGGGTTGGAAGTTAAAAATGGAAATTATCAAATCAGATTGAACCCGAATACAGCACCAGCTTTGAGCAATGAGACTCTTTTAAAATGCAAGAGCCTAGCATTCACCGAATTAAATAAAACGTAATTATAAATTCAAAATCAAAATAATGCAAATATTACTTTTAACAATATTCTAATTTCAATGCAATATGTAAAATAAATAATAATAATTGTAAATTTAACGTGAATACAAAAATGTAACGATAACTTTGTGTATCGTGCGTTATCTTGCACGTGAGCATCTGCGTTGCAAATGTGGTCTCTTCAACCCAATTTCAAACACTTTTATAATTTTTAGAAATCTCACTCTTTAACTTCTTATTTTCAAATTATAATGTCATTTTCGATCCAAATTCTAACGACGGCTTCTCTTAATTTTACACGCTTCTGCTACCATGCTGATTAAAATTTCCAAAACCAAATTATAAAATAATTAATTATATAATTTTAAAATTATAAAATTTTCAATCAAAATTTCGGACTCGAAAATCGGACGTTTTTCCGTATTGTCCAGTTGCCAGAAACAACCCTCTTTCCGGCGTACATTGATACTTCGTCGCACAAGCTCGCAGGAAATAACAGCATTTCAAAATAATTACAAAATTAGAAATTTTTATAAAATATCATAAAAAAAAAATTTTACAACCACCCTCTTGTGGACGAAAAGGGACACGATAATATTTTGCAACTTTGAAATTGCAAACTTAATTTTAGTGCGGGCTGAATTTTGCTTGTTACGTTAGCACGGGTAAATTTAATAATAATTCATTCAATGCCGATCAAACAGAATTTGAAATTACATATAACATCCGAACCATCACGGCATCTATTGCGGGAAAATCGCTTGCTATCATAATAATGGTTAAAACTTAGATTCGGTTTCGCGTTTTCAATATATCGGAAAGCCCCAGTAAAACGAAAGCATAATATATTATGGAATTTTTGAAAGATTCCATTGGCAATTTACCTTGGCAGTTAAACCACTAACCAGAAGATATAATATATTTTTTAAACTTTTTTACATTTTATTGGATATATTTGTTATTAACTATTTACAAATTCATAAAATGCGACTGGAGCTTCTTAAACGGGATCTCGTAATCCCCTTTTTCCGTGATCCCGGCGGGTAAAAATATTTTCTATAATCCAGAGATTTCAAATAAATTTCCCGAGAATCGCGTCAATTTTAACTTATTAAATTTTCATATTTTTCCTAAGTAATTTTGACACGAATTAAAAATATTGCGGCATTTGAACTAAATATGTTTGAATTGGTAACCTCATATTTTTCAATATATTCATAACACGCTAAATTACAAAATAAATATCCAATTTAATTACATTATGAAATATAATATGTTAACACTTAATAAAATAAATATTAAGCATGTCAAGAGTGAAAGTGCATCGATAACATCGCAATTATATTTTACACAAGTATAGTAATGTTTCAAGATAAATGGAATTAAAAAAAGTGATATAATAATTTTTGATTATATGAATAGTTTGAATAATTTAATAATTTGACTTTTTTGAAGTTTTACTTTTTGTAACACTTCCGCAGAAATTAAATTCTACCATTTCGAATGTCATAAACAAGTGCAGAAAATAATAGGGTTGTTAAGAACATCATAAAAGAAATAAATGTTTTTGAAGTATCGGGAAATTACACAGAAAATCTTGACAAATCATACAGGACACTAATGATCATCCCACCAACATCCATACAATTGGACAGAAATTTTTTTCCAAAATACTTAACATTTGGAAAGAGATTTTATTTTCTTATTTCAAATCTGTATTTAGAACCCCCCCCCCCCGAAATGATTTATCGATTACTAAAGTTCAGAAAGTGCGGCTGCAATCGAAAAAAAACAGAAAAATCTTCAAAACTAAAACAAAAACATTCAATATTAACATTGACCCCCCCCCCGCCGAAAATGTATTCTAAATACGGCATTGTGTTTATTTATTATTATATTAATAATAGACCGGTCCTAAAATAAAATAAAATTGAGGAAAGTGTATAATTATTTGATTTATTTATGTCTTTGAAATTCGAATTTAAATTTTTTTATAACAAACTTTAATAAAAGCTTTTAATGAATTTGTTGTAAATTATTATTATATGCTGCCACATGGTCAGCATAAAATGCCACGATGATTGATTTTTCAATAGGATAACGATCCAAAACTTACTTTTATAAGTATTTCACGAATTACATGACAAAGGCAAAAAATCGTGTATTTAAATCAATTTGTTGTAACAATAAAATGTTACTATAAATATAACTGAAGGTTTAGTCACGTAACAACAAAATGTTCACTTAAATTTTGGGAAATCTCTAAACTTTTCTTTTTAAACTGCAAATTGAACTAAAAATGAATATTTATCTTATATTAGAATTATAATCCCGATTTTGTCTGTGTTCCAGGATCGTGGTCTTCGAAAGGTCTTGGGTGATCAAAAGGCTTTTTCATTTTAAAATGTTTGATTACCACATCAACCTCATCGGTGTCGGTGAGGAACAGATTAATAACGAAAAATTGAAATGTTTTAAACAAAAAACAAAAGTGGAAGTTTTGACACTTAATTGCCAGTTATAAGGTTCATATTCTTCTTCTCCTTCTCTTTAGGATTATTTTCCTGTTTTTAACTAAAGCAACGTTTTCATGATTTTGTTCTAGCCTGACGCTCTACTCTCCTTTCTTCTCTTGGACAGTTGTCTCTTGCCTCTTTTACTAATCTAGTTTCATCCATCCTTGTTATGTGTTCGTCCCATAACCGTCGTCTGTCGGCTATCTAGTCCGAGATGGTTGAGAACAAAATACGTCGATATCAGATTTTACTGACTAGAGTTATAATATAGCCAGGCTTAGTTGTGGATAGAATATGTAAACAGATAGGATACTTGGCACTGTGTTGTGTAGGGTCGTCACCCCCTTCATTACTTCATACGATCATTACCCATTCTGTTGGTCCAAGTTGAAAACCTCAAGAGCCAAACTTAGTTTTGAAAAACCGTTGGGTTTTGGCACCGAATTGAGCAGATTGCCAACCTATGATAATCGACCCTTTCGCCGAGTGTATTCGCAACAGAAGGTCTTGGAGCTAAGCAAAATATTCCCTGAAAATATTAGGAATTCAAGCAATGTAAAGAGGGAAGTATCCCATACAACAAAGCATAAAAATAAAAAAGAGTATTCTAGCTCGAAAATCAGTCTTAGAAAAGGCTCCAAAGTGTCGAAGAAAAACTAAAATTTCTTTCCCCTCAAAAGTCTGTGCTGACTATTGTAATGCAAAACATTTGTAATTGTAATATGTTATAACACCAGGTCATCAACTGAAGCCTAATTGAATTTGATGAAGATCAACCCATCCGATAACTGTTGAAAAGATTCCACGCAAATGTCCATCGTCCATCGTAAAATTTAAAAAGTGATTATTGGTGTTACCTGAATTGTCAAAACATGGATCTTGCACCAAAATCCGTTGTAAAAGAAAACGATTATTGCCTGCAGACTTTCTTCAATCCAAACATACAATAGCTAATTGCATCCAAGTAAGGTTAAGCTCTGCCGAAAAGCAATAAAATGCTGAATCTAAACAAGACTCTTAGCACCGACCTCTATTGTGATGAATTGCGACGTTTGGTGCAAAAAAAACACTCTTTGATCGATCAAATTATGTTCTTTTACACCAAGGCAATGCTAGACCACAAAAAATTGGAAAAGCTGGGTTTGGGACGTAATAATTCACAGAGCACGTTCTCCATCCATCTCCAATTTTTGCATCTTACTGAATTATTTTGAATCATAACTGTAACGTATTGAGTGTATGGAATCATCTGTTAGTTTTATGACTCAAGTCAGTTTTTGTTTAATAACTTAAACACGTGAAAAATGTCAAGTTCTAAATAATTACGAGCTTGAGCTTGAACTGATATTAGTGTATTATCAGTGGCGGCTTGTCGGGTTAAGCAGAGGAGACAGTGCTTCAGCAAGCCAACAAAACTGGTTTCAAAAACACATAATTAATTTTTTAATTCCAAATTTCTCGGTTTCGCACTTTACTTCTTTATATTATCTACAATGCATATTTCTAATCGAAATATGATTATCAGCTGCTATTTTATTTGGAGCATATTAATATATATTTTTTTTTAATTATTCATATTTCCAAAAGCAATTCAAAATTTTGTATGTTTAATTTATTTCTTACTAATAATCAAAATGAGATCCTGGAACATTTTATTGCTGTTAAACATGTTCTGTTCCGCTCGGCCTATTATACAATTTTATTCGTCAGCTATCTTTCTCAATTTGTAATAATTTTAAAAGCTTTTATTGTAAATTCGCTAAACCTTGTTTTATTAATTAATCATTTTGTTCACTTCTTATCTTTGATTTTCTTTTGGAATTTTCTTTATTACTTTATTACACTCTTCTTATTTTTTGCTTTTATTTTCGTTATTTTTATATAATTAACTTTTAAATTCGGACTTTCATGTCTTCCTTCGTTCTTTTAAGTGAGACTTTTACGTCGCACGTAGAGTAGTTGTGAAAACTCGGATGATGTGAAAATGAATAATATAAATTGTGAGCTCTAGTGTTCTATAGAATAATATGCAGCTGATGATGCAATGTCTGACAATAAAAATGTTGAAGATCTGAGCAGATTAATTTGTTAAAAAGTCTATAATAGAAAGACGGATCGTGAAATGAATAGAAAAAGATAAAAGACACGAAGACAACGGTGTATAAAAGTGCGGTATGACTTTGAATCTTCCGGCAGAAAGGTAGCCTGCAAAGTGGTTGAAATAAGGAATTTGTATGAAAACTTATGTGGAAAAAGTCGATATTGAGCGGGGAATAAGTGAAATTTGAAAGTGAATTATATGAAGTCAGTAATTAACTCTTTAAGTTATAGTAGTAGTTAAGTTCATTTGAGCTGTACAAATCAAATGAAAGAGTCGATCGTGAGAAATATATAGGCAAGGAGAGAGAGTTAGTGAGAATCAATTAGTTAAATCAATTAGATTAGTTAGTTAAATTAGTGACGGAACGGCGTGATGACTTGGTTCTTGTCGAGGAAATTGAAAACTAATTGATCGGCCTATATGTTTAGCAATATTTGGATAATAACTTTGAACTGACTGATAATTTTCCTAAAATAAAACCTTTTCGCAAAATATTTTTGCCTCTTATTCAGAAAAAGTTTAATAATAGGACTTAATAAATAATATTAGAATTCAAACAAATTGCAAATTTAGATTCAAACGGAACAGAAATATTATGCCGATAATGCATACCCGCTTATAAATATAATTTTAATATCCGGTTATGGCATTAGCCAGCATCTTGTTGACACTATCCTCATACTTATCAAGTCGTAACTATATCGTGTATGTAAGTTTTCATATAAAAATTTTTATGGGATCTATAAATATTAAATATTATGCATTTGTCAGTTTTTCATACTTGCAACTAGAAAAAAACAAAACCAAAAACAAACCGAGTGAAGGATACTTGCTCATGCGTAAGGATTATCAGGAAAGCATAAACCAGCATTGGTATATGCTCGAGTTTAAAAATATCCAAAAACACGTTTACACGCTTTCGCGTAGTAGTTGACGTGAAAATCTGATCAGGCGCTTATAATTTTTCAGTGATCTTCACATTACATTTAATTAATTTTTAAATATTTCAGATTGTAATAATATCTAATAATTTGTTTTTCAAAATTTACAATATTTTTACTATAATCATGAAGCTTATTCCAAGCCAAGTAGTACTTACTTAAGAACAAATTATCGAATTATATTAAAAAAAAAATCAATAAATTTACGAAATTAATCAACTATTATTAATTCCTGCGCAACCTGGAATCGAACTGCAGTATTCCGCTTTCTGGTCTACCGGGATTGCTTATGCACTAATATTACAAATTTTTACTTTTGCCCACATGACATAGGGCTTAGTGCTCATTGGTTAATTGGAAATTTTAATTATTCGTAATGTAAAATTTTGGTTTTCTCAGAATCCTACTTGAAGATGTAATTCCACCTTCATTCGGTGCTTTCATCGAGTTTCCCAGAGGTAGATTTTGTAATTTTTATTAAACCTAAGAGATTTTGCTAAAAGTAACCTCCCATTTTGTTATAATATTAAAAAAATTGTTATATCAAAAATTAAATAATTATGAATATATTATAATTTACGGATAATATTATGGAACTTATGATTCAATTATTTATTGAAAAACTCAAAGTCAAAATAAACGTTATAGAGGCTATATTGTATTATAATATCAACAATGTAGTATTTATTGTAAATGCAAACGGATCACATAAAAATCGGTTTACTTGAATAAAAAAACTCAGCCAATGTACTTCTTTGTTAAATATATCAAACAATTTCAGCGTTTCATTGCAGAGGATTATTCCTGATAATCCTTCAGATCTACTGGTCAAGCTGAAATAAAAGATTGAGGTTGTCAATGCTTGAAGTCTATGTTCCGCGACAGATAAAACCCAACGTTTAGTAGTGGAGTTTCACGTACACACCGCATATTGATTTTCTTGCTACAGCAGTAAATTTTCAAAAAAACGTAAAAAAATTTGAATGAAAATACTCATGGGTAATAGTGATTGAATTTCCTCCATTAGTCTATATTATATACACTGTTAAAAATCTTTGTAAATTTACTACAACTTTACAAAACAATTGCATAGTGAAATTACAAACTAGTGTTTCGTAAAGTAATATTAATACACATTTTTAGTAACATTACATCTCATTATAGTAAAAGGTTTGTATTTTACTACACTTTTGTATTTTTCAGAAACTAATTATAATTTTGCAATACTGTATCGTAGACTTCATAGAAAAATGATGTAGATTTACTGAACATATTTGCAATTTAGATTCCCACAACTTTATTGGTAAAATTACAAAAAATCTTTGTAAATTGAATTACATGAAATGTTTAAAAATTTACAAATCATCATCCTCTTTATACAACTTCTGCTTGCACTTCTGCTATTCTTTGTGTTAATCGAATACGTTTTGAGATTTTACAACACTGTGTCGCAGATCTAAATTCCAAATTTTGTTAGTTTCCTAAAGATATTTGTAATTTAATTTTACTACAATTGCCACTGGAATTACCAATTAAAATTTGCATTTTGAATCACATGAAATTTTTGGAAATTCGCAAATGATAAATCTTTTTTAAAACTAAGTTATATTAAATTTTAATTTTGTTTTGTTTTCTGGGACAAAAGAAATAGAAAAGTTGAAAATAAAAAAGATTATGTAATATATGTAATTTTCAGAACGGTCTATTATGTATAACATGTATAGCACTTGACAAACAAATTTAAATAAGTAAGCTTGGTAGGTCAGTGGTAAGAGCGGTGGATTTCGTAAAAATCATATCGTGCGCTATGGGTTCGAACCTCGGGGAGTGCGGTAAGTGAAAAAAAAATGCTAAGTTTGATACAGATTTACACGGGATATTCGGTGGTATATCATCTGTTCTATATAAATAATTTGTATGTAAATTGATAACAAATAAATCAAGTCGCAGTATAAAATGTTCACATTCAATATTGGAAATTCAATAATGCCCCAATATTTGTACTACATATGGGTAGTAATTTTGCAACAAATATTTTGTAATTTTCTCAAAATGTGTTGGGATAAGTCGTGTAGTAAAATTACAACACATCATTGTTGAATTACTAAACGTATTTAATATGATTTGCTTAGCAAAATTCCAATATCTGTACTGTGATTTTACTAAACAATTTCCTATCAATGCTTAGTAATTTTGCAACAAATATTTTGTAATTTTCTCAAAATGAGGTGTAGTAAAATTACAATACTGAGTTTTAATACTACTATATTGTGGTGCGTAAAAACTTCCAATACATGTTTAGTAAAATTACCATAGAAATTTTTAACAGTGTAGATAGTAAAACTTGTGAAATTAATATTAGCCCATAAGAACCAACTTAATTAAAACTTTGTAAAATAAATTTAAAATAAAATTTGTATTGCTTCTTAATTTTTATTAGTTTTAATTTCAATCTTTTGTTTCAACAAAGAAGAAAAACTGTTTGTCACATTTTTTAATTTAAAATTGTCGAGTTTTTCAATTCAAGTAGGAGAAAATAATACAATTAATGATTTCTTTATTTATTCGTAATTTACAATGGACAATATAAAACAAAAATTGTAATGTTTATAAAACACATTCATATGCGATACCTATATTAATTATATTTATTTATTTATAATGTGTATACATTACATACATAAACACAACAATATGCATATTGAACACAACAATAATAGTACAAAAAAATAGAGAAAAATATTTTGGTACAAAAAAAATTTAATAATTATTACTAGTTTTGTTGTACATAAGTAAAGTTTAAAAATCGTCTTCATAATCATTAGAACAACAAATTTGATTTTGATAAAATTTGAAAAGAAACATTTGAGAAAATAATGGCGTCCTTTTCAAATTACACTAAAAATTAGATTTGACAGATTTCTGATTATATATTTACACATTTCATTTATCTAAAAAGTCTTTGATGACTTACAATTACTGACAAATTACTACCGTTTTTCTCTTTATCATTTTATGACGCATGCAGTAGTTAATTTTATAAAATTCGGTTTTCTAGAGAAGTTTTATCATTAAAATACACTAAGAGTAGGTAAAACACCAACAAAACAATATAAAAACAATTTTTTTAACTTTGAAACTCAATATTGCTTCATTAAAATATCAACACACGCTGCAAAAGAAAACAGCAAAACAAAATTTTAAAATTTTTGAGTATACTTATGCAATAGCCGTATACAAAAGCCACATTAAACAGGTACCTAAAATCTTACTAATTATTATTTACAATGTTGTGATAAAATGATCCCAATTAAAAAAATAAACGAACACTTTGTACCATACATATTTTTCCTTAAAATCAAGTTTTCGAATTGCAACCGAAACAATTTATACTTAGTTGTGTTTAAAAAATTTTAAAATCGATTAAGTACCACTCACTTCAAAATCATAAATCAATTTTCTTTTTCGATTAACTAAGTGATCAACAAATTAGGAACTATACAAGGAATTGGCATAATTATTACTAATTTTGCACACGCAATACTCAATAATTATTAATGGCGACAAATTCGTTTAAACATGTGCAATTGCAAAAGCTAAACTTGGTAATTTTCAAATTACCAACTGCCAGGGTCGGCTTTTCCAACTGTACATATCAATTAGAATAATAATTAAAAACTTTGTTTTTGTTAATCATATAACTTGGAAGTTGATCTTCTTGGTCTGAAATGTTTTCAAATATAATTTTTTAAACACATCAAGTACATTTTGTAATTAAAATTAAGTAACATTGCATATCATAAAACATATTGCGCAAGTTTAGTATTTTGTCTATATGCAATAATTTACTATACATTCAGATTACGAGCAATATGGATTACATAGTGTAATATCAATTCCTTAAAAACTAAGACAATGACAGTCGACATATTTTATGTACAGTAAAATATTAACTTATTTGTGACTTAAACCACTTTAGATACGATACTTGGGAATTTTGTCCCATTTCGTCTACTTGAGGTGCTAAGCACCGAAATTTTACATAAAACTTGCACAAGCCCAATTATACTGTTCAATAATAACAAAGTTTTATGTTTAAAAACTATTAAAACTAACACCGATTTGGTATCACGTACCTTTAAAATCAATTTTAATATTTCTTTGGCACAGCAAAGCATACCCCAGGGTTGATGCAGCTTCTAATTCTTTCAACAAATACATCTACACGTCGTAAAAGTGTGATAATAACAAAATGATAACCTACGAATTGCTTAAGATGTTAAACCATGCTGATGGTGGCCCAACACAACCCCAGAGAACGTCATGGGTCACTGGTGATGTTTGATGCTACCATTGGCCGCCACGTGATGGTTTACTATATGATGCGGTGTATGGGGATGATGACTAACATGGTGAGAGTGATGATTTTGATTATTAGTTGTGGCGTTATTGTTATTTTGTTGTTGTTGTACTTGCCTCTGAGAGTTCTTTTTATTCTTCATACGTCTATTTTGAAACCATATTTTAACTTGCCGTTCGGTTAAATTTAAATTTCGCGCTAATTCCCACCGTTTTTGTTTGGAAACGTACGCGTTAAAGAGAAACTCTTTCTCTAACTCTAATGTTTGAAATTTTGAATATGGTTTACGTTTTTTCCGCACCGTAACTTGACCTGTCCATTCCAACGGATTGGCACCTGCACCGCATGGAACACCCACGCCCATCGAACTTAAGGAACCTGAAATTAAAAATAATCATGCAGTTTTGACATTTAATAATATTCCTTCTAAATTCTATTCCAAAGCTTGTTAATGAAAATTTAGTAAATAATACAAGCGAAAGGAGATGTAAATCTCACGTTTTTCCTTTGGTTAATTATGCAAAAAAGTCACTGAAAAAATCAAAAAACGTTACTTGGTGAGGGAGGCTATTAATGATATGTTAATGATACGTAAAACGTAATAAATTCTCACCTCTCATTCCAGGAATATGTTGAAGGCAACTTTTGGATGTTTCTGGGCAGAGGAAGTGGGCTTAAATAATAAAATAAACTATTCTAATACTTTTTACATTTAGGTGAAAACTAAAATTAGTAAGCATTAAGCATAACCAACTATTAGAAATAAAAGTTCAATTATTGCAAAAATTATGTCGAGATAAGATTGTGAGATCATAGAAATTTCGTGTTGTCAGGTTCAGTACCTAACGAAAGAAGTGCAGTTTTCAACTGCTCAAAAATCTAAATTTGGAATTGGTGAAAGAGTTTTCTCCACCAGATCTGAATACTGAATTTCAAAGACACAGCAAAGAAGCACCTGTTGATGTTGGTGGGTTTGTAAAAATTTTGAACATTTAAAAATAGCATCATTTCCTCATAATTGTCGCATTTCAAAAAATAGAAATTATGTTTGGATTTGGTGACCGTTTCGTCTCTAAATGTAAAAAACACGTGTCTGGTCTAGCATGAAGTAATAAAATATTTTTGTTCATGTCCAATTCGTGTTTTTCATTTAAAACTGTAATTTAAAAAACAATAAAATTAGTCTGTGGCCCAGGGTCGATAATCTCGTGATATAGTGTTAGAAGGCCGGATCGAAATTAATATTCTGATTTATGGTTAAGTCAAGTGAAGCGTGACACAACAAAATCATTAAAAAAATCATTTGATTAGTCCCACGACATTAATAAATCAGTTATACACAAACTAATAGATTTTATAATCTGTCAATACTTGTTATGAGTTAAATTGAACTAAAAAATAATGAACTTTGTTATTAATTATACAAAAGCGTGATAAATCGTATAATTGTCGTTTTAAGTTCATATTGCAACACATGGTACAATTATTGTTTTGAAGTTCTTTTTTTTATAAAATCATCGCCATGGCTAAGTAATTCTTAGTAAATAATTCTTATCTGAGAGTTCATGTTTGAAGCATAAATAATTTTAGCGAACAAGGTTCCAAACAATTCAAACTTTTCAGACCATAAAGAGAAAAAATGGCCTGAAATAATTGCTCACTTCCTGACATTTTTTGGATAATTACAGAATTTTAAAATCATTTCTGGTGGGGTAGAGTCATGAATATTGTACCGACTATTATATCAAAAAATATTTCTATTTAAGATAAGAAAACCATAAAATAGAACAAATATTTTAAAGTCTAATCACATTTGGAATTAAAATTGGGCAAACAATGGAATTAAGTAATTGAATTTTTCAGAAATGTTTTAGTCATTCTGCAATGATGCACAAAGTTGACGAATCGAATTGGTTATTTTGCAATAGTTACTATAGGTTTACTGACCACGCATTCAAGACCCAAAAAAAACTCATGCCCAAAAACAGCATTGTTGAATGTCGTCCTGATACCACAGGATACCTTCAATTTGATCTTCAAATTTATTTCAATGTAATAAAAAACGTAAAAAATACTAATAGCTGGCACAAGCAAAGAGTTACAGGGGAACTTGATCAACTTTTATTTCAATTGATTTTACAAGATCCTAATATTATGAAGTGTTCTCAAAAACGTATAAATTTTTGTATACCAGATTTCCATTTATGAGATTTCCATCTAGTTTAATTTTGGATGGTTACAAGTTAAGCTCAGAAAAACCTCATCTACAGTATTGCTCAAGGTTTTCCTTCGCCACAAGGAAGGAGTAGAAAACTGAAAGCTTGACCACCATATTTTCACGGCGACTCTCTTTTCAACCCTGACACCACTGCAATTTTTTAGTGATAATGCTTGAACCAGATTCTATTACTTTATTTTCTAAAATCAACAGTTTTCACGTTATGGATTAAATTATTAAGTCTAAAAATTTACATAATTCGAATTTTTGTATTTCGATTATTTTAGAATACCAAATTTAAATTACCTATACTAACACTTTAGCCTGGTAAAATGTTTTTAAAACCGATAATTATGAAAACGTAAAATTAAATTCAGGAAATTATCAAAATTTTTTGCTGCTGGGTTTCAGTATTATTTTTTAAATTTAAGTTGAAATACTAAAATTGCTTTAAAGCCTAATCAGCAATCTTTCTAAAGATTCAGGCATTCTAATGAAATACCCGAAACATTCACTACCTATTATATACATTTTAAACCAAAATGCAGCAAGTTTTCACAAATAAAATACACTGATGTAAGTTTAATTTTCCAAATATTTTGACCGTCGACGTAATTTTCGTCGAGACAGAATATAATAATGCAAGGCACCTGAAATTAATCAATAGCAATATAAAAAATAAGATATAGTTCAAGGCTACAAGTAAATTTTTAATTTGTAATAGAATTTATTTAAACAAGGCTAAATTTCGTGTTTCGTATTATTTAAAAGATAAAAAAAATCTAAATTGTTGTGTTTGAAAAATATATTCACATTTAATGTGGGTTGATAGTAATCAAAATACCTCAACTATTTCTTAATTTACTTTATTTGATTGTATTTAATCAATAACGGGTAAATTGGGTTACCTTAATTGTTTAACTGAAAATAACGCCTGATTAATTTTTTCAATTAATATAAAAATTAATTTTAAACTTTTCAATAAACATTTTTAAATTAACTTGGATAGAGTAGGTTACAAGATAAATATCAAAAAGATACAAGTGAAATTATTTTTGGCTGTAATAATTATTATTACAAATAAATTACTCATACATGGAGTGGTAAAGAGATTAACATAATTATTTAGGAAGCAAAGATTTTGGTTGCATAACCAGAAATCTCAAAGTTACAAAATACGTCTAAAAAACGTCAGTGCTAGTTTATAAACATAATAGTAATGGATATAAATAATATCGCACCTACGGAATTTTAAATTACATGAAAGGAAGAATGCGTAAATACTATCAGTAGAGAAGATCTATGTGGTACTTAAAAGTAACTTAAATTCCGATCACACTTCAAGAAACTAGTTGCTATTAAAATCAGTTTCTCATATTACGGTTCAAAATACATCCGAATATTTGCGTATTATTATTAAATTGAGGTTAAGAACACCAAATACTACTACTCATATTTTGCATTGCCAAGCTTGAAGCTGCTATTAGAGTTTCTAATTCAACCTTTACATTCTAAAGTCTGGGCACATTTTAAGGGGGGGGGGGGTTGTTTCCATATTATGTGTTTTTGAATACATTAAAACTGAATTATGAAAATCAACAAGAGTAGAGCAATCAATGTTTCTTGTTATCGCAACAACATGCATGACAATTTTCAATAAAAATTTAATCGAAGCGAAAGTAAAATAACTTTTCAATTCAATGTCAAATGTTATCACCTGGCTAGAGTTATACCAAGTTAGCGGCTTGTGTTTGACAAGGAGATGACTAATAGAAAAATTTTACTTTAAAACATTATTTTTTACAAAAAAAATATATTATCTTGTCGCAAAATTTATGTTGAATTATAATTCCCAACCAATGCGACAGACACATGTTCAATTTTGAGTTCTAATTTGGATCTTCCGATTTTATTTAAAATTTATAATTTATATTGGAAAATAAAAATAGCCCGACAAATAACATAGAAAAATTTTACAATTACAATTTTGTTTTAATAGTAAACCAAGAAATGTATTTTAGATATGAGTCTCATGCTCCAAGTGGTGCAGTATTCGGGTTCGAGGAGTTTGATAATTTTTGTATTTAAATTTTCAACCGCAGTACATGTCTGTATCGATAGAAATAAATAATCCTGACGCCAAGAGGGCGGCTTAAATTACACCTACATGAATTTCAATGAAAAATTTATCTACCGCATGAAATGAATTGCGACAACTTAAAAAAGTGGAAAAAACTGATGATTTTCAAAAACTTGATTTTCACAATTCATATTAAGAAATTGGTGGTTACATTATCAACCAGTGCTATTCATCTTGTTATTGATAGTTAACAATATTGTTAATTTGCCCTTTTAAATCATTGTTAAGTTTTGAAAATCGGTAAGGTAAGTAATAAATAATAGTAAAATTTTGGAATTTTAGCAAGTTTGGTAGCATTTAACCACGGTCATAAATTTCCAGTTTCCATGTAATTTAACTTGGAAAGTTTCTAATATAACTTCAAATTTCAAAAAATTATAAGCAAAAGAAAATTTATTTGGGATTACCTTTTCAGTATTCGGTTAAGCTCTGGTTAAGATCCCTGTCAAAGTGTGTGGTCAAGAAGAAGCTACAATAGATCTCAATTTTCAATTTGAACGAATTAAAAAAATTTTTAGAATAAAAACAAAATTTAATTCCAAAACCAAAAAAATGACAAATTAATCAAAATGTAGGCATTTTACCGCAAGTAATATTTTTTTAGCAAAATAACTGTTAGTTTATGAGAAAATATTAATTTAAAATCAAAAATTATATGAAGAAGAAAACAATTTGTCGTAAAGAAAAGTTTCCGCATTAGACCCTACGGCTGCTTAAACCGGATTGGGAAATTTGCCTGTGATACCGATTATAATTGTTGATAGTGGTAATCATCAACCCCTAGGGACTTCGCTTGTCTCTGGATTAGGGGTACCTTAATAGTATTAGAGGTAGAACGCGCAAAACTAGCGCAATGACCCTCTCTAATAATAATGAAATAATGAAAAATGGAAACGATAAGTTCGAATCAGTGGGTTTCATTACTAAAAGAGAAAATCGTTAAATAAAGGAAATTTGACATCTACCCTGGACGATAGAAGAATACATGCATGATTGAATTTTAAATTAACACTAAAACTAAAGTCGGTAGAATATTTTTTACGCTCAATTTTGTACTTAATATTTAATATAAAACTCGTAATTATCAATAGTTTGTTTGAACTAATTATTATTAATCCATGAAAGTTGACTTTAACTTGAACTAACGCGGCTTGAAAATTTAAATTATGAAATTGACCGTGACAACATAATCCCGATTTACAATTCACAATGAATTGACTTGTTACTTAGCAATATTGTTAATTTAATGTATAAATGATATTTGTTAGCTCTATAAAGGTATTGTTAAATTTCACTATTTCGTAAGTGTATAATAAACTTAACTTTTCATGGCTTCACTAAACTTGATCAATTTGCCAACTTATCTCGTAAATAGTCAAGCTTATTATTTTATGAATAATTTAAAAAGTATAATGTAAAATTCAGACAAAAATATTTATAAGATTAACGTACTATTTTTTCAATAATTTGTTTATTAAAATTATAGTTTTCAATAATTTAATAAGTTCTTAAAAATCATTCATCAAATAATTATTGATTATCACGACATATTGATATTAAAGATCTTTAATATCTTGACAGCAGGAGTCTTTCTATTGTTTTTCCTATAAATTCAAATTTTTAAAATGCCGGGGGGGGGGGGCGAAATAAACAGATCGGATTATTTTTTATTAATTATTATTTGATACGGAACTAAGTAAGTGATAAATACATAATTTCTGTTAAAATTTAACAATTTAAAAATATTAACAATGTTTGAAAACACTAGGTTAGTTATTGAAACAGCTGTTTGATATTCACGGCGGCGATCGTTTTACATTTTTTCACTCTATTAAAAATTCTATAAAAAAACTAGTTGTGAATAAAATTAATTAAAAATAAACGTTGCAATTTATTTAGTCAAAAATTAATTTGTAGCATGAAATTTTTAATCCGCGTTTGTTGGATGCGTCTGGGTGAGCTTTTGAGAAAAGCTCAATGCGTGACAAGTGACAGTCAGCTGTTGAGTCACGATAGTGTAAACTGACGTCACTGTCGTAATGTGAGGGTCGATATTCTAGTCTTTGTATGCCTACTACGCGTCATATACGCTGAAGTATTGTCGGAGCTTGATAATTTAAAAAAATGAGCTTTTCTTGAAAAAAAAAATTTTAATTTTTGATTATGAATTTCAAAATCTTGATTTAAATTTTGGAAAATAAATTTTAAAATAATCAGGGTGTCCATTAATTAACACTGTTTTGAAAGGTAAATGAAGACGTCAACAATCGGTAATTTAATATTATGCAATAAGTTCAAAAAACCGCCAGTTTTACTATTATACTTTTACTATGTAATAAAACTGACCTAGACAATGAAGTCATTTAAAAATGTTGAATGAAGAGATATTAATTATTATTACATGTCTATAAAATACTTTATAAATAGAAATAATTTGGTTTATGGTCCTAAAATCGTTTTTATAGCTGATTTTAGAATTATTGTGATTAATTATCATAATGCTCATTCAATTAACTGATGTGTAAAACATATTTTTTGCTCATTATAAAACACGAATGTCGTTACTAAATTATATCACACAAATGAATCATATTTTGATATGTTAATTGGCGTTTCTTTAAATAATTGTCTGGTGTAAATATTGCAACCAAAATAAAAAACCTTGTTGTTCTTTATAGAATGTTGACCCTATTTGTGCTCTTGACAAGAGTTCGTTCGTAACCCCTCAGAAAACTCGAACGCTGCCGTTAGCTGCGTAAACTCGAACCGTCAACAACGAGCTATTTATGTGAGTTTTAGAAAATGGTATGCCATCTATCGCTACATCCAGAAGCTGTAGGTAAATTTAAATCGTCTGCTGCTATACATCATAAAGTTGTGCTATTTTGAAGGCGTAAAAGATAGAAAATTAAAATAAATTGCTACATACCTGGAGGAGGATAAGGTCCCGAAGGAACTGGTTCGGGTCCATAATTTCTTAGTCCATAACCACCATCGTGCGGATGACCAAACCCCGCGCTTTCTGCGACCATGGCCGCGGCCGCTGCAACACGATTACGCTCATCGGAGGGTGTTAGGTATGGGACGGGTTGATGAGCATCTACAGGGTGTCTCGTCGATGCGGAGTACGGCGAGTAATTACACCACGACGAGGACGAAAAGCTTTGATGACAGGAAGATACGGCCGGATCTACGCTAGGACCAGCTGCTACACTTGAGTACTTGTACTCGGGGGTGCCGCCACCAGAAACAGTAGCTGCGGGAGACCAAAATAATGCGCCAGCTTTGCTTCTGTCCCGACCACCCGATGGGTCGGCGGCCAGATTGTAATATGTAGGTGCATTTGCATATTGATGGTGATTTAAGCCGACTGTCGGTTCGAATGCAGTTGCCCCCGCGTGATGGTTATCTGAAGGCGAGTAATTCCAAGGTTGACCATGGTGCGAGTGCCTAATGACACTGGGTTCCGCACATTCTCCATAACCTGATGTAATTCTTTTTGCGGGTATGTGTAAAGGACCGACAGATCCGCTATTACTAGTAACACTCGAGGGCGAGGAACTCGACGTGGCCGATGTCGTCGCCGTGTGTGGTGGTGCAGTTGCAGGACTTGTCATTCCGCTGTTGCTGATAGGAGTCGATGCAGTTTGAGGGGCAGGCGGGGGGCTCTCTTCGTATAAACCTCCGTTCATCATAGACCACCACGTCACCTCGGTGGAAGTCCCCGCTCCGGTGGCTGGAGAGGATCCGGGGGGATGCACATGATCGTACAGGGTGGGCGCGGCGCACGCCACGGGGTCCGCGATGGTGAGGATGATGATGATAGCGCGAAGGGATCACAGCATCGAATGTGGCGGGGATCAAAAACACGCGGACGACCCAGTTGTAAGTCAAGCGCCAAAGGAATGTACACGATAAAGGTCCAAATGGAATTCCGATGCGTAACAGGAATTATGAAACAAAATAAAATTCTCTTTTAGCTAAAACGTCTAAATTTAATTAATGCAACTTCCACTGATAATAGAACATTTAATAAAGTTTTTATGATAATTTCCTTTTATATTTTATTAATGTCACTGTGTCATCGCGCTAATTGACTACACTTCAGGTGTAAACGCACCATAAATCAAATCCATACACAATGTATACAAGAACAGAAAGTTTATGAGTCGTAAATTAATTTATTGTTGGTCATAATTTTGATGCGATTATACGACACTTTTTGCTAGTTTTTACAACTAGTAAAAGTTCCGAATTCTGCTACCAATTGATCTTTTTTTGTAGTGGCTTTAAATAGTGGTGGGTCAGGCCTGACCGAAATGACAACCCCTAATAAAGATCTTCTTAACAATAGCACCGCACTATAAACAACCTGACACTATCTTCGCACCAAGAGGGTCCAGTCGACCAAAACAAATCGTTTTTATTTTTGTACACAAAATAAGTTTAATTATTTGAAAGCAGATTTTATTTTTAAGTGTTTTCCTATTATTTTGTAACTTTGGAAATTTTATTTCGGGATTTTGTATTTAAAAAATGTTGACGCGATTTCGTGTGGCACACGTACGTGGCAAGTGACAGTAACTTTCAGATTGGCAAACACATACTGAAGTCGCGCACCGCGCAGTCAAAGCCTAAAAATACATAGTCGGTTCTGATCGGCGACGCGCGTGCGATCTAGCGGTTGTCAGTCAGAACGGTTTCGATATTAAACTGATATCAGTGCAGCAAAACTACGAAAAGGACCGCAACTCTTCTAGTTGCGCTACCAACAAGGACAGCATTCATTGTAGAAACGTACAAAATTCGTCTATAGCGAAAATTTAGATTTTTTCAAAAAATGCAAATTAATATCAGTAAAAACCACTATTTTTTCAAAAAGTATCAACAATATTTTTAAATTCTTATCAACCTCAACCATCAGGTGTTGTGGTTTCTTAATTTATGTACACCTCCGGCGACAGAAGTTACCTGATCGTAATGGCTAATAAGTCTGTGCGTTGGTGAGGAATTAGTGATTTTTTTCCATTACAAGCGGTAGCAAACATTTTTTGAAAATCAAAAAAAAATCTTTTGGGTGGCTGTTAAAATTATGGAAACCTTCCAAAAATGTTTCGATATTATTGTAAACACCGTGTGGTGTTCGAGAAACAATTTTCAAACAACCGTTTTCAAAATTAGTACATTTCACTGTGCCAGTTGACCAGGCGAGTGCTCGGCCGGGAGGCTACCAGAGTGAGAGCCTCTTATGCCCCTAAACCGTGTCATAAATTTCGTGTCTTCTTTCCAATTCAGCAATCTCAATTACCAAATAAATATCGGCAACCTGTACGAATTGCATTTTTTTAAATCTCTGAACTGCTCCGCATTGAATAAAAATTTGGCTTCGAGTCATTGAAAAATTTTTGGTGGATAAAAAACGTCAATTCGTTTTAGCAAATTTTATTTTATACGACATGGTTATTTTGCGGAGCAAAAAATTACAAAGAATGAGTGATGGCTCTGTTTATATATTTATGATGAACCGTTTAATAAAGCGTGAGTAATTCTTTTAACGCCATTTATTTTACTCTTGTTTAGTAGCAGTTTAATCTCAGAGGGTTTAAACATAACCAATTTTTTTTACAAATTGCTTTAACGTTTTGGAAATAAAACTGTCCGGACTTGGTTTTTTGATTTGATGGAAATTTTTAAGAATTTGAAAAACTAAATTTGAACGACCCGCATGGAAATATTAAATGGCTAAAGGGAAATTATATATTAAACTTTTATTAATATTAAACTTTATTTAATATTATATCATCTTATGTATATCCAAAGAAGAAAAACAAAACACGGATTTTCTAGAGGCCACCTGCATCACCAGTTACTGTTCAGATGCCAACTTTGAAAACATTTGAGATTAGCAAAAAATCGGAAATCGATTGAAAAATAGTAATTGGTACAATTGGCTCCTGATCTCGTGAAGTAATAAAATATTATTGAATTGATTGTTCATTTCTTATGAAATATATACAATTATTTTTTGAGGCTGTTTGCTGACAAAACTTGGAATATACCTTATAGGAAAAACTCACTTGGAAACAGGTTCTTTTGATTTATTTTATTATTTATCACACAACAAAGGAAACCTACTATTTGACGTGGGCTCTGAACCACGTAGTTCGCGATTCAAATTTATTTTTTCGCCGGTTGGTAAGTTAGGTGTTATAGGACGTAGATGCGTTTTACACAAAGGTTTGAAATTGACAATTTCTAGTATAATTCCTTAAACAAGTTACATGTCGATTGCGCATAAAATAGTATATATACCTCGCTATTACGCCTACTATGGGTTAATATACTATGTATTGAAAGTATAAAGGCTGGATCCTTCGGTCTCTATACATTACTCTAAATACTTATTAAGAAACATATTTTTCTAAGGAAAATTTTTTGATTTGAACGCCAGAAGTGGTCAAAGCAGTAAACAGTGATTGTTTATAGGGGCAGGGGGCGTTTCGTTTTGCACTTGCAGAAATGCTTTTTGCTATATAATCTGCTTTGCAGGTTTTTCTCAATGTACAAGTGAACAAAAAAAGTTTAAAACGGATATATTTTCCTAACAAATAATGTGCAAATGAATATTTAAAATAAATACATGTAGTTTTCATCAGATATCATTGAATTTTGGTATAAATTAAACTTTGTCGAGATACAAAATTATTAAAATTTGATATTATGAAGAAATAAAATCCAAGATATCCAGATTATTTTTGGAGTTGTCGCACTCCACCCATGGCCATTGCGTTTAAAAGTACCAGTGGTACTAGAATTATTAGGCAGAAAAATATTTTTTCATGCAGTGCACTTGAAAAAACTTTCTTAAATGTAATGAATACATTTATAACTGCAATGAACGTATTCATAACGGTAATGAAGGTATTCATTAATACAAAAAATTTATGTTTTTTTGGTTTAAATTTCAATGAACATTTTCATTATAATATACGTATGTGTATGAAAAGTTATTTCAATGTATGTTATCCTATTTAAAAGTGCAAAATAATATGGAGTGCTATTTATTTATTTTGTCTTTATTTATAGCACTTATGCAAATTTGAAATCTGTCTTCTTAGAAAATACGGGGCCGGTTTTAAACTCAATTACCGGTATACTCGGGGATATTCTATATCCGTCAGTTTTGGTTAATTTTATTAAACAGAACATTTCATTTTTATGTGGGGTTAATTCACATCGGGAGGGCTGGCGCCTATAGAATACCCTACAATAAATATTGTACAGTAAATGTATAATTATTTTGTTAGTCGTTTCCCAAAATTATAATAATTTATAACCCACTGCTTACACTATACTTATTTGAACAGAAGTTCGTTAATCCACTCCGGCGCGTGTAATACACAAACATGAACCGTTAAAAAAGATAAAAAAATTTTGTTGTTTTCAACTTGTTTTCTTGAACCGGATCGGTACGGTGTTGGGAAATCGATGTTTAGATAATAATATTTTGTTTTGTTCTTCCATAATTTTTAAATTTATGTTGTTTCATTACTTTTTCCCATCCAACTATATTATTTAAAAATTAATAATAATATCGCTATATTGATCGAGGTAAGATAGTTCCACTCCAGATAATTTTTTGCTCTGCTGCACTTGCTATACGAAGTGCTCATGACAGATATTGATATGAATAATTACAAAAATATAAATAGTAAATAGTGTATGCAAATTGAGTTGTTGGTAATATTTCAACACTAACAAGCTAAAAAGTAAAATTTAAATAGTATATTACCGAAAGCTTATAAAATTATTTTAATATTATCGTGTTTGCTTTGTTCGTTTGTTTTCTAATAAGGCTTACCTAAAATGCCATCATAAATTTTGTAAAAACATGCTTGTTAAAATTTTAACTTTCAATTAAAATATTAATGTATGTTCATATACTACTGATGAGGCCGACCAGCGCGAAATTTGCGATGTTTCACTAAAACGTCGATTAGTTTGATAATTTATTGTAATTTTTGCCAAACTAGACATTTTCGTTAATTTGCTTTAGAATTTTAATTTTATTTTTAAAATTATCAAATTATATAATAGCGATTTATCTTTGTATGCATAATTTAGATTGAATATTAAAAATCAGTGCCCTTCCATATTGTATACGTGGTAAAAAAGCCATAAATTCAGCACTTCGTCGGTTAACCCCATCAAAATATATAAACGAAATTAATTTATTGAATGCATAGACATAATTCGATAAATTTAAATGAATTTGTTGATCTTCGTCTGATAGTTTAATGATCTATTAATAAAACGATAACAACAAAAATTAATGATCCATTAGGAAAGCCATTATACAGTAATGTTTAGCTGCTACGAAATACCTATAGTAATAATAATTGTCGTCGCACTTAAAAAAAAGTCCCATGAGAAACTTAATTTAAACAATAGGTATACGTTATAGTGCGCTATGTTAACTTGAAAAGTAAATTTCCCTAGTTGTTTTCCGCAACGGTGATTAGTTAATTTTCCGACTGTTTCGAGTCTCGAGTTAAAAGTAAAATTTCATATTTTCACGATGCAAGTTTACTTTTTAGGGGGTTTAAAAATAAGGTAAAAAATTTTCGGATTGGCACACAGCCATCAAATATGGTAGGGCAGTGAGAATATGGCGCATATCTCCGCCCTGGATGCGGGGGTGTGAGCCAATATTGCAGTCTACGTCCGTCACTAACTACATATTGGATGAAAGTTCAATTCGTTGCGCTTGGATGTACTCGGTTTTCCATCAACGATTTGCTGTTACATGGAAATTGGAAACCGTAATGTTTGAACATCTCTGGCATACTAAATATCTAATATGCATATTTTATAAATTTTATTGTTAAAATTATTTGAAACGTTACGTAACGAAATTCGGCCTATAAAATATGAGAAAATTTTAGCCAAATGTATTTTAACGCATTCCGAACACAAATTACTCGACTTATAAATAATGTTCATCTTATCAGTGGAAGTTGTTCAGTTACACTAATTACCAGCCTACAAAGTTTCTATAGAATAATATAATATGTTTGGCAGCAAATTATCTATGGTGACAGTAGCATGGAAGGTTATTTCAAAAGTAGGTACAAACATTATTTTACTTTACAGTATCTGCACTATAAAATTAATTACAGACCTTCCATACTACTTCACAGCAATTATCAAAAAACATGCTTTTCATGGTTTATAATTTTGATAACGTTCTATTGTGATATTAAAATTAAATCTCACCTTGGTGAAATCCTGCAAGTGCGGATCCAGGAAATACTCTCGAGAGTCTAAATTAAAATCAAAAGAAATTAGTTTACAAAATTCTTCTTTATACATCGGGAGAAGAAAAAATAAAAAAACGAACAGTCTCATTTGTTTACGCTTGATGTAAACACAAAATGGTTTACATAATTCATTAACTAAATAAACTCCTCTTCCTGTAAACGATTGATCGATCGTGATATTTGTAACACATAAAAGTTAAAAAAAATTAACAACCCCAAGCTTAAGAGCGGTCACTCCTGCGAGCTTAGCAAAACATGTGACACAATAAATAAGCATTACTTAAACTACCCCATTTTCTCGGTTCGACAAAATACCACAATATTTCACTTAGATTATTAGTTCTGCAATATTATTAATCCGAAAGATTACGGTGAAATCACGTCGCATAATGCTAAAAATTGTTTAAATAATTTTACGAACCTACTAGACAACTCGAAAGGATGAAGGACTCTCTCCACGTCTCCGAACAGCTTGAAGCATTAGTTAACAACGTCAAATGGAAAAATGTAAGCCTAAAACAAAAAGAAGAAGGTAAAACACAACATTATTAACTTTTTCTGTTACTTCAAGATTATACGGTTATGTCTTTTTGTTGTAATCTGATTTTATGAAGACATCGTGGGGTGAGATAAAACACAACTGGACTGAAACGATTTCATTTTCTTAGGGATGACAACCGCAAATAATTATAAGGTTAGCTAAGATAAAAGTTTAATTTAAAAAGGAAGGGATTGGCGTAATGAAAAAAGAAGTAAAACTTTATTTATTTCTCCGAAAACTTTATTAACATCGTAATATTACTTGTAGGTACCTACTAGAGAGATAATTTTCTTGGGGTACGACAAAACCGCAAACTTTTATTTTTTTTTCAAAAAGTTGCAGTGTTTTGTCTGAAATGATGAAAAATAAAATTCTTCGGATTTTCAGACATAACATAATAAATTTTTAGTATTATAAAGAGCCCTAAATGGTGAATTTTTTTAAAGAGCTTTTATTTTATTTTCAAGATAATTCATCTATAAACGAACAAACGTACGGTTGATTTAATCCACATAACGATAAAATTCTGCGAAGACAACTTTTGTAACTCAATGGTCAATGAATAAGTAAAATATATATGGGAGAGTCGGTGAAGCTGGCTGACTTTATTGTTATATTAGAGCAATGGAGAACACGAGAAAGCTTTCGGCCTCTGGGGTGCACAAACGGAAATTGAATGTCGGAGGTTGGAAAGTAAACGCGTTTTCATCGTGCTTTATTAAAAGTTTTCAATTTTGTTTACTATACTTGCTCGTATCTTTATTAAACATTTTGAATTTCGAAAACGCAATAAAATCAATGCATGATTTGTTTTAGTTGAAAATATAACCTAGAATATAAGGGTTGTCTCCAATTCTGAAATATTTATTATAAATCATTTTTATGGCATCTCCTATGTTTATTGAAAGTGTTCTTCCGAGATTGCGTATGGTAATATTTCAATTCAGTAGATTGAATTTTTTATTGATGGTATGGCAAGTCAGATGGTTGGTATGAGTTTTATGTTTTAAGAATTATAATAATATGAATTTTTTGAATGACAACTTTATGTATTTTGTTTCAATATTGCTTTTGTTTCGATGCAAACGTAAGCAAAATTTTTTAATCCGAATGCTTCTCAGTTACTCGATTTTCTTTATTTCTAAAACTCTAACACTGAAAATATCATAAAAAAGTCACTTATCGATAATGAAAAACATTTTTATTGCTTCCGAAAATTATATTACATTTTTACATCAACACCTTTTTTGGTTCCAACAGGATGGAGCAACTGAGCGTATCGTAAGAATACCTTTATTAATTTGAGAAAGAATTTTAATTAGAACGATAACTAACTAATTAATACCGATTGATCATCTAGTGTATCGTAATTACCTGCATTTATCAGATCAGATTCTAATCTTTTGTATGCACCTGTTAGGTTAGCTCAAGCTAACCTTTTGGAATGTTCAAAACCAGGTGGAATTTGGATTGTGCAACTTTCGCTTCAAAATAAGCCAAGCGTTCAGACAATACCTTTCAAAAGATAAGCAAATATTTTAACCAAAATGATCAACAACACCGTGGCTTGCTTGCTCTTTTGAAGTACTTGCACCTGTTGTTTTGGTCAAACTAAATTTGTATAATTAAATGTACACAACATGCAAAATAGAATAAAAATGCAGTTTGAAGAACTGGAAAATTCACTTTTGTAATAATGCTTTTAACTGATTTAATTTACATATAAATTGGTATTAACCTGAAAGCTATTTAATAAAAGATCCGTGCTCTTCTTAAAAATAGAAAAAGAGAGAGTAATACCTAGCGAAATAAATAAATCTATAATATAATAGAAAAGTTCATAGAAAAGCTCCTGAAAGCTCGAATAGTATAAAATCCATTTAGATAGTTTCAAGTCAGGCAAGCAAAAGCACTTAGCGAGATTCGCACAAGAGTGCACAACTTTACGATTAAATCCTATTTCGAACCAGACTTGGCATAATAAGAACTGTAAGTGCTCTTGGGAATATTGAACAATTCAATCTACTGATAAAGAGCTTTTAAATATTGACTTTCCCGAATAGGAAAAACAAAACCGGAACGGGTTTTTCATTTATAACTGAAAATTTTGACCTCAATAATGGAACATCTGCAGTACAAATTAAGCAGATTGACGACAATTTAAATATTGAAAAATTAACCCTATAGACCGACGTAATTGACAATAAATCAAGTGACGAATACGTATAAATTATTACAATCATGTTCAACTGCGAGACTTTCAAAATAATATTTTATAGCAAAAATTTGTTCTATTTATTAGTATTTTTCCCATCACATTTTTATAAGGTAACACATGCATTTTATGCTCTTTAAAACTAGCATGAAAGTTTAAAAACTTTCGTCGTCCTTTTATAATGGTAAAGTTTGAGAAATTGTAGCAATGTTTAGAATTTCATTTTCGACTAACCTTTGGATATTTCGTATTTGTTAGGCCAAGTACCTAATTTGCAGATAAATCTGGCTTCGTTGCTTGGGGATTTTATCATTAAAGCCTCGTGGGAATGCTCAGTCAATTTTAAACTTTTACTATCTAATTTTTACCGCCAGAATAAAAAATTATGATGTCAGACTTAGGGGTATCATTCAAATAAGATAAGAAAACAAAAAGGGCATTAGATGGTATCGTATTTTAAAAAATTTAAATTTCGTAATAAAAAACCATCACCTGTCGTGTTTCAGTAAAGACTATAATTCAAAAAGAGATCAACTAAAATGCTAAGATGAATGCAGACACATTCTGAATGCAAAAAGGAGGATTTAAAGAAAAGCGAGGATTTCGTAAGACTTGAACGTATCGAGTTTATGGAAGGAACGCAACTTCCGGCGCACGCGATAACTAGTTTCGGAAATAAAGCTTTAGTGATCGAATCCCAGGTAGGGATGAACGAGGAATAAAACAAAATACATCCGAATAATCCAAAAAACTTTTTTCGTGACGACGTTGTTGATGGATATATCCGTCGAGTCGAAGAGCTGACCATTAAGAAAATTGTTGATCTAAAAATCTATTATGCTTAACCCATTACTGACAAACAATGATATAAAGTTTTGGAAAGGATGGCTCCATTGTTCTTCCCCTTTCTGAAAAGACAAACGTCGTTCTCTATTCTTCCAATCCTTTTTGTAATAAAACACACGCGCTTGCTTGTTAGACGTTTTACATTTCATTAAACATTAGGAGGTACGCCCAGCCATATATAACAAAACAAAAGGAAAATGCATGAAAACTAAAAGTCGTAAGACTTTTTCATTGGAACAAACTAAGAAATTTATATGACAAAAGGAGTAGAACAAAAAGGCAATTGTGACAGTTATTGACTAGAAATTTGGTCGTCAGCATGTAGGGTAAGAGACCTAAAGAAATATTAAATAAAGAAATATATAAAGCCGCCTTTGTTGCATGGTAATAATTAAAAGCATGTGTGAAATATACGGTTTTTGGAGTTATTTACGATATTTCCCGGTCTTATACACGGCTCATAACCCTTTCGAGACCTTATTGGTCTACATTCTGTAACGTCTTCTTTAAAGTGCGGCCGTTCTTTTGAACTGAAGTTTCAAACGATAAATTTGGCACAACTTGGACAAACATGTGCCTAATTATTACATAAAAACGAGGAACAAATTTAAAAAATGATTAAAAAAGCCGTAGAAGAAATTTGTAAAATACAATAAACTTTTTAAGCATTCGGTTTTTGTAAAAACTTATGAAATCAGTAATGATTTACGATCATATAAATTTTTATATACGGTTTAAATACGGTTCGAATAAAGACATCATTTGTTTGGTTTACAGAGCGTGTAATAAAAGCAAACCAAACCGAGCGAGCTGAAAACACAAAGGGGCCTTGTCTGCAGTTTCAGGGATGAAATGACTTTCCAGGGTGGCGCTTTGCGGTATGTCGGAAAAGAAAATAAAACTTTAAAATTTTTACGTCTAATGACGTAATTTTAGCCAAACTTATTTGAATAAACACAATTTTTTTACTCGACTTTCTTTGTAGTTCTCCTTCCTTCTTGATAAATAAAAGATGTGATGGAGAGCGTCCACTTTTTTCACGTACGGGAAACTTAATTATTAACTTAAGCGTAATTACGAAATATGGTTTCTATTAGACGATTTTACTGCAGCCTTAGAATATATAAATGTTCATTATAGTGTAATGAAACATCGAAGTGATTATCTAAATACCAGAACCCTTTCGCAGCCATTACTTTCAAGAAGGGGAAGAGATGGAACATTAAAGAAATAAACGGATAAATTGAAGTTGTTGAGGGTTGGAACATTAGATCAGGGTGGACATAGAAAGTTGCTTCGGGCACGTGGTTTTGTTTTTATGGTTATGTATTAGACCTGCTTCAACTTTGATAATATAATTGCCGAAGAGAGAAAGCGTTATAGTAAATTAGAGATTAAAATGTATATTAATTCACACCAACATCCCTTAACGCTAAGCGAAAATATATAATTCACGATATAACACTTATATAATATGGCTATGCTTATTACATTCCAAATAAGAAAATGGCGTAAATTGCGTACTTAATTGCTGAAAGGTCATCGAAACACACTTAGGCGTGTAATTTTTGAACTAATTATACAAAAACTAATTTACAACATGCTATTCTTACCTAATTGGTTATTTACCATAATAATGCTGGTTGGCGATAATAAGCAATTTTCTATACAATTACAATAAAGAAACGCAGCACTTTATAAAATAATTATATTTACAAAACCTTAAATAGCAGTTAAACACGCAAATAAAGCAATGATAATATTAAACATTTAAAATTATTTTATGCTTGCCAATATCACCACTTCTGTTGACGCCTTTTGCAAGCTCACTTCGAAAAGCTAAAAATACATAATACATAAGTGCAGTCTGCATTATAAATTCTGAGTAAATTGCATGTACTGCATAAAGTGACATCATGACAATAATAATAATTGTCATACACCGACTGACCATAAAATTTTAAATTTATCAATTATTAGATAACGTTCTTTTTTAAATTAACTCTATAGGTTACACACAATGATATTTTAAAATTAATATATTGTTAATCATTATGCTTTCAAAAATGCTAATTATTAGTTTATTTTTTCTTGGAAATAATAATTTATTGTTACTTTTATGTCGAAAACTTTGATGCTCGAGGAAGCCTGAAAGGATGTTGTGCAGATCTCAATCTCGTCATGCAATTTTTAGTTACGAATTTTAAAATAATTAAAGACATAAACAAAAATAAGCAATTTTTAAATGCTTTCGTTCTTTCTTTTCTGCATGTTTTTATTTTATATTTCGTTTAACCGAATAACTGTATTGGTAAATTTAGTACCCATTAAGTAGGTACTATAATCAACAGTCGTGTATAAGTACGAACAACAAAATAATGATCGATAATATAAGATGATCGCCACACTTCCCGTCAAAATAAACGAAAAATGTATTGAGAATAAAAATTATTATTCCCACTACACGAGCTGTAAATTTACCTGGCCGTATAGTAAAACAAATAATCCTACCTATTAATCAAGTTCTCCCCGATTAAACCTTTTCCGATGGTTAAAGGATTAATTACCAGTAACTAAGTACGAAATTAATAAACATATAAAGCCACTGAAAAGCAATTACTACTGAAGTTATTAATTATTAAAACGACTGCCATTAAGATAGTCTAAAATCTGAGTACGTGAGGTGTATGTAATGGCTATCAGTACGCTATTGTCGAGTTAGTGCGTCTGGTATGGTCAAAAAGAGGGGGGGTTTAACCGAGTTAAAAAAGGTTTGCTATTAACAGTGCATCCCCACCACTGCACCTGCAACTAGAACTTTTCTAGTTCCAACTATCCTAGACAAGTGTGTCGCACTATACCTCCACATTTAGATGCGCTCCTGACCAGAAATATATTCAGAATGCAATGTTATTAGTTTAAATAATACAAAACAATTGTTTATTTATGTATTTAAATATATATTCATAAACAATTGTCGTCTTTGTCTAACATTTCGCATTTTATCTCCGAGTGTACCTAAAATTTGGCAATGACGTCACGAGTGGGGATTGCAAATTGGTGGGCTACACCGATACACATATCACCTACGCATTTGAATTTTTTTTTCGAATTCAGTCTTGTTCCGCACTTTTCATAATATTTAAGAATCACCCTTTAGGCTGAAATTAATTAATCAGTTCCAAAATTTATATTTTTTTAATTAAAAAAAAAAAAGGTTATGACCCTCCGATACTAAGGAAATTAATTTGACAGTTTTATTAAATGTGCGTTGAATGAATTCAATTTAATTTTTTATTTTTTTGGAAAAATCCAATATGCAATCGGAAGAAATGTTACCTTTATTTGCATTTGCCCAAATTTTGGCCATAAATAATCAGGGGAAAAATCTGAACAAATAACACATCGTAATGAGAATATTTTTGTTTTTGTTGAAAATTGGAAAATTGGCAACTGAAATTGTATTAAAAGTTTTGAAAATAAAACGCAAGTGCTGTGTGACGTCACGACGTGAGTGTATTAAAATAAAGTGCATTCTCTGAAATGCAATTGCATCGTATGGTTAATTTCATTTAACTACGTTTCTAGTACAAGTTAAAAAAAGTGCATTGCATGGTATGATCTATTCCTACATACTCAGTACCAGGCATACAGCTCGTACAGTTGGTGTAGCATGTTCATGTGTGTACATTGAAGGCGTACACCAGAATATGTGCTCACATGACCTTACACCAAGTACCAACTACGTACGTGAACATGTGAATGCACATGCAATATACATTTCATAAACCGGATTGGTAACTCGCATACAATCTGCAATCGACTCGCACAAATTCTCGTTATATCACACATGCCGAACTTTTAATACCTTTTTTGCGCATTAACTTTTGAAACGTTAAAAGAAATTATTAATTTAAGTAATAAACTTCATACTTAATCATTGTAACTGTAAATTTTCTCATAATACCGAGACCTGGGTCAAAAATGTCCACCCCGAATGAAAGATAATATCTCACGTATGACCAACACTTTCTAATCCTCGGGTAAGTTAATTTTTACCTTTTTACGTATCACCATGTATCTAAACTGATGGATGCACGTATCGATTTGGAAGAAAATTGTCAAGTGACCCAAATTTCTACGTGATATTGAAGATACACGCTGGTTCGGTGAACGGTTTCTATTGTAGAACCTGACCGTTTTTTCTAACACATAAAATAGCATTTAATATATCACAACTGTGTTAAGTAATTTAAGTGACCATAAAACCAAAAAATTAAGTGAACCCAGGCATTTTTGTTAGGCTTTCCAATTTTTTTTGTTATCAAACCGTACCATATAAAATTTCTATTATGGTGAAGAAGGAAAGGGGTTCATTATTTAAATTTTTTGTTACACTCGACGGAAGGACTGATGCATAAGCAAAATAAAGCATTTAAATGCATAGAAGAATTTTACAGTTCCCTTGAAGGAGTTTCACAAATTCAGGAGCAAAAAATTAGAAAGTTTGTATGCGGTTTTATATTTCATTCTGTACTATGTGCTATACCTAAGATGATTTAGTGGAGAAATTTTTAGTGTTCGGTAGTTGCATTAAATGAGAAAGTTTGCGAGTTTAGTTTGTTCGATTGCGTCGCATTTGAACATCACGAGAATAATTTCAAGCACAAAATAAGTTGTTCTATTTTTGTTTTGTATTAAATGAGATTGTAATATGCAATTTAAAATCGGCGTTAAAGAAACGTGGGTTTAGTTTGACAGAAATAGCATCAAGTTAGTAGACGCTAATGCTAATTTACAACGATTGCATCCAGTCGGTAGAAGACAGAAATGGTCGTCCGTTTTTATTATGAATGCGGAATGGAGGAAAGACAAGGTTTTAAATTAAAATTTAAATAAAATGTCTGCATTTTGTTGCTTTACTTGTTTTTGGCGTTTAATTTCGAGCAGCTTTCGGGTCAACGTGCATTTTGCATCCAGTGCAACTTTAATGTGAGTATATTTTTTAGTGAAATTGCGCTGGAATATTATAATAAGATAGTGCAAGGAAATTATCGCGTTGTAATACCTATAAATTTTAAAATAGTTATTTACTCCTGATTATATGAATAAGGAAAAACTTTACCTAGACTATAAATTGTGAGCTAGGATATCAAAAAAAGATGCGTTATATGTTATTAATATAATCGCGGAAATTTAAACGTTTCTTATAAGTATACAAAAGTTAGCAAAGATGTCGTTTGTAGTAGACATGACAAGTTGATCATAAAATAGTCGTAAAAAGTAATTTTATTATTCAGATTATACCTATACAGAAGCATATTATTACTAGCGGCAATGTCAAATTTGCAACATTTAACATACCCACTAAAAAAAATAAAATCATCGACAATTTCGTACGCTAAGTGGTATATTATACGCAATATTTGTCAGTATTTGTTTGTGATAAATATTAAAACCTGTGTACACCAATAGAAGAAACTAAAGATTTTTATTAACAAACATACTTAAATAAACATTAACGTACTAAAACTGCACTTAAAATTTAAATAGCTACCTTTTTGTAATAATTTCTAATATATATTTTAAGATTTTGGATAAACGCTGAGATATACCGGGAATACCCAATATTAAATATGAAAAGCATAAAGAAAAGCAGGGCCGTCGCTGGGCTTTTCACCGCAAGGTTCCACAAATGTGACGAAGAATATAAATAAGTCTAAGCCAAGCTATATTTTAGTATTCAAAAATTCAGCTTGTTTGCAATTCTGCCAGGTTTCAAAACCAAAATACGAAGAATACCCAGAATAATGGGTACATCCCTAAAATGACATAATCCCACATTTATTAAGGTGCAAACTATCTCACCAAGACTAATTTAACAGTTTTGCATAAACTAGAATAGCTGAATTTAAAAAATTTGGGAAAAATAAAAACGTTATAAAATGGTGGTATATTTTGAAAAGCACTAAAAAATTAAATAAGACAAAAAACAATGATGATTGTCAGTTGCAATTAACCAAAAATCGGAAATATCGACTGAAAAACAATATATATTCTTCAAAAACAAATTTCCAAGATATATTTTGTTCTTTTACTTTTCCTTCTCGTTTATATCATATAATTTCAAATATTTTTTCAGTTTTTTGGTTTATTGGCAACTGCCGATTACCAAAGGATAAATAATTATATTATTATTTAATTTATTATTCTTTTTAAATAATTTTAAAACTAATTTTACAATTTTATCTTGTATTTATGTTATCTTAGAATTTTTTGAATTCTGCTCTGCTGTTACATAATTTTACATTTTATATATACTAATACGTAAGTGGCTTTAAAGTGTCTTTAACTCAAAAAATTGCAAGTGAAATCTGCCGCTCAACTGAAGGGAAATCTGTGCAAATTCTAGCAAAATTTGAAAAAATTCGAGAAAATTTGAAAATCCGGGAAATAACTCAAAAATCTAGTAGAAAGGTAATTTAGTATACAAAAATTTACCTGGTGACTCACCCCTCGGTTCTAAATCACTTTTATGTCCCACCCATGTTCATTTTGGAATCTTATTCTTTTTCTGTTCTAATTTTGTATTATATAAATTTCCCACTAATTATATTAGTAAATTTTTTGAAAATATTCAAAATAGTTGTTTACTTTATGGAATCATCTTTTCCAAATTAAGCAATTTTTTTCTAATTTACATCAAGTTAAATTTCAATTTGCTTAATTAAATTGGCCTTACAAAAAGTATTTTGGTGTTATGGTACGAAATGGAATCCTTATAGCGAGATTATTTAAGTTGTTTTGGATAGACAGAATAAAAACTCAATTTATAAACAAATTTTACCGAAATACCTCGACTAAATTGCTAATAATTTGTAAAAACAGGAATCACTCTAAACGCATGAATGTCATGAAAATTTTAAATGAACACATGCCGGTGCCTCTTTGTAAACGTTTTGTTATCAATTAATTTGTAATCAGATTAACCCAACCGTCTGCACCTACAGTGAAAACTTTATTAATTTTAAATGATAGTCATTTTCCCATTGCGCTTTTATGAGTTTGCCATATAACTGTTTGATTTTCATAAATTAAGTTGTTGGTAATTTATTAATGTTGTAAATGCAGAACTGATTACATTACCATAATTAATTGTCGATATGCGACTTGAGAAAAAATAAGTTTAAACGAAAATTTTAATCAAGACTTCTCGGTTTGCATTATACTCTGGTTTTCAATTAACATTACGAAGAAGTCATTTTATTTTAGTTTCATTAATTTTGCAATTCATTACAACTTTTATTATGCAAATATAATAATATATTATCAAGTTATTAATTTTATAAGTACATTTAAAGAGCTTTGCAAAAGATATTTCATTTTAACAATTTTGATAAACAGCAGCTGAAAAAGTTCCATCAAGTGAAGACAATTTAATAGGTACAGAGTTGTGCATTAAAGTAAACCTAATTAATTTTCAAGGATGGGTGGGATAATGCAGAGAAAACTCACATTTTGGTTAAAAGTCCTAATGGACTTCACGTTGAAGACATGAGAATAATTTATACATCCAAGAATGCCTGACAGAATTTTTAATAAATTAATTTGATAAAAAGAGTTGACATTGTTTCTTTATTTTTAATCCAAGAAAAATATTATAATAATTTATATCTTTTAGTCTACCTTGTGACAACCCAATTAGGTATCAAACTTCAAAAATTATTACTTTGTTGCACAAAATAACCTCTTGTTGAAATCTTAATACGTTTGTTTTTTTTCTGCAAAAATATTTAAATTGGTTTATTGTGACCAATATTTTATGGAAATAAACTGCATTATTAAATATAAAAATTTAAATTATTGCAACAACAGATTTGCGAGCTGTTAAAGAAGCAGGTGAAAACATAAAATAATCTGATCCGTTGTAAATAAATTAACGTTTTTCGAGTCCAAAAAAAGTTTTTGGTATGTTAAGTTAATCACGTGATCGTGACTTAAGCGTGTAATACTCTCACGATTTGTATAAACTAAGGGTAACATCGTAAACTTAAAAGGATGTATTAAATGCGCTTTTTTCACACGTTCCATGATTGAAAAGCACTTGAACGTTTAGACGATTTCTAAAATATTTATTTAGATTTTCAAGTGCTTTCCAAATAAGGTGCTAGACGCACAAACATTTTTGTTTTGGTAATCAGTAATTTATATAGAAGGTTGTATTTAAAATATGTAGTCTAAACATTAACGTATCACTCGGCAAGTCGGAAACTTATGGATCATATCTAACAAGAATGTGTTTTAACCACTCAGACGAACGAAATTTTTTAAAAATAAAGTTTCGAGTGGTCATCAGAGAGTGTTATTTTGAATTGTTTTAGAAATTGGAATTTGAAGCAATAATTGCATCTTAAAATAGCCAATATGGCTCCGTATTGTTGGGGTACCACATGCAGTCGACAAGGAATCCGCCTGTTAACTAAACATCATGGCCAACCAGTCATAGACGCCATTCCGGACAACACGTCAGTGAAATTGTTTGGAATCGATATTTATAGAAAAAACAAATTAAAAAAAGTGAATCAAGAAATCTAGTCAAGTGGTAGAAAAGGTCAGAAATAGAATAAATGCGTTGAAGGGTGAGAAAACACAATTAATTCTACAGAAACTGCCAAATTTAAAAGTCGTTAAAATGGTTACCGAAACTGTCGTTAAAAATCACAGCCATGTAAGTTTTTCTTTCCTACTTATTTTTAGTAGTATAATAGCAAATTTAACAAAAAAAACACTGTTCGCTTTGTATCTGTTAATTCATCCGGATTTTATTTTAAAAATTTTGTTTATTAAAGGCTACAAACCGGTTGGAATTGAATTGCTCGAAAATTAACAACAAATTAATTAGAAAGTTTTGTTCAATTATAAAGCAAGCGTGGAACAAGCCAATTAAATGAGTCAATTGTTTTGAAAATGCAACATGGCCAAAATGTCGCGTTCGTTCTTTAAAATTGTAGTGAAACAAATGTTTAGGTTATGATTTATATGTAGTAATCTCTACATCAAGAAAATTAAAGTAACCGTAGTAAAAATGCAAGTGCACACAATTGTGAGCTTTAGTCTATAATAATTTTTCAGATTTATGTGCATTCTTTGTATGAACTTCATTCAGTGTCACATTGCCGTTATAAAAATTTATGATGTATTAAAGAAAATTTTTCGATATGATAAAAATAATTTTTTTAATATTTATACGTGCACTTTAATGCCATTCAATAACAGAACGAGAAAATTTAGCCGATAATTACACCTGTTTCAAAGAGTTAATACAGTAGGTATATTAAATGCTCTTTTAATGACGTTTGGTTTTTTATAATCCCAAATTGATATTTTTATTGCTTATGTGTTATTATAATTCAATCTAAATGTAAATTTTGTGCAAATCCGCTTTTTTATAAACTTTAAAAAAAATCAAAATTATAGACAACGAGGGAAATTATTACTACACCATTAAATTAACAGCCCGTGTCGGATACACTCCCTGGATTTTCAAAACGACCTTTTCTTATTTGTCTTCTAAGATGCTAAAAATTTTAAAAATCAAGTTAACTTGCAAATTATCTCATTAACTAATTTTTTTTAATTTTGTGAAATTTTATGCAGCTTTGCCCGTGATGGAATAATCGAAGCATGGTGGTTTTCAATATTTTGCTGGAAATTGGCCAGGGCTAGTGACCCTTCTTGTGCAAGAAGTAAAACTATAAGAAAAGAAGACGAGATCAAATTGAATTGAATTACAACAAAAACAAGATCAAAGGCAGACAATTAAAAAACTGCTGATGAACATACAAATGAAGAAAGTATAGTAAAAACTTGCAATATTCAGGTAAGTTGGCGAGAATGCAATATACCTATTACTTGTATTATTTAAAAAATATTTTTAATTCTAATGAGCAATGACATTTAACTGATTGATTTTCTATCTAAACTGATTAACTCTTCACAACATACATCATTACTTTTAACTGCTTTACACCATATATGTACATGTACATACATAATATATACAACATTATGCTAAATCAGAAATCATTATGCCATGCTGCTCACCTTTCTATGTTGCTATATTATCTAATGAAGTAATTGTTTTACATAATTAACTAATAATTATCCTTCCAGTCAAGTATAGTTAAATAAGCAAATAAATTAAAATTGTTTAATGCATAATTTTCAATTTAGTTAAACGTTACCACAATTCAAGTAGAAATTATATTAGATTTTATTAATTAATTTACAACAACTTACTACTAAATCAAATTAAATCAAATATTTTTTTATGTTCATTTTTAAATTTTTCATATTTACGAAGTTTTCATTATTTAACCGCCTCGTTCTCCCTTCCCAATGTCTTTTTCTTGCATCTACCAAACTTTCCATTGTATCCCAATTTTATTTTCTTAATTTTACCAATTGTTTTTGTGTCCAAATATTTTTTATTAGCCGATCAATCTCAGCGTCAAAAGAGGATTTTGTCCTCTAAAATCCCACTTCTTGGGATGCCAAATTGAGGTGTAATTCGAAAGCTCCACATGTTGCGTCGCCAGAAAAATCCCTTTAACCGGAAACATTCAACTTTTTATATTCAATTATTTTTAAATTATTCAATTAAAAATCTTTATAAATTTTCATACTTGGTCGAGGATGGAACTTACGACTACGCTATATAAATCTAGTATTTAATTCATTTCGCCATTTGAAACATAACAATATATCTACTATGTATTATGTAAGTTATATTCATAATATTTTTTAATAGTTTCTTTAATGAACTTAGATGCCATTGTTACACTTATTTGAATTATTAAAATTATATATAGTCAAAATCGATTAATTTCAATTTATTTCTTTATTTCCGTAAAATTTGTTCTCATTGTTTTGATACAAGTAGGAAGATGATTGAATAGATTGTATAAAGTGTCACAACTAAACTGTCTATACATAGTCATCTTTTGTATATTAACGTTTAGCACCGTCAAAAGACATTAAAAAAAGGCACGCTAGTTAAAATCAATTCTAAACCACTTGTAGCTTGGTTACACTTGGTTCAATCATAAAACATTATAGCTACTACGGCTTTATGATCGATTTAGCAGTAAAGGTATTATAGGTGTTTATATTCTTAACAAATTGAACTAACTTTATCACGTTTCTTAAATAAAATTTGATATGAAAAAATTATCGAAAAAAATTTTTAATTGGGTATCAAAAGGCAAATTCAAAAATAATAATAAAACATTTAACAATAGCCTGTCCTAATTTTCTTGCTATTCCAAAACTTTATCAAAATAGGTAGGTTTCAGTCTGGATTTATGTATAATTTATCCATTTCTATTCATGATATTCCTATTATGGCAATTGCAAGTGGCGATTAGACCAATGTAAATTAAACCAATTCTGTTAGAAGATCGATAATTTCGCGAGGTGCTAATTTTCGTATGTAACAGCACTGAGACCGGTTAATTCTCGAGTATCGCACGGAGAACAGGCTCGAGTCGAGGAAATTCCGAAGCCGTAGGCTGAGGAATTTACGAGACACTCGAGCCTGTTCTCAAGTGCGATACTGCGACGAATTAACCGGTCTCAGTGCTGTTTACACGATTATAAAACACCGCGAGAGGGACCCGTGCGCTATTCAAAATTTTGAACAAAAAAGTAAGATAAAATCTCTACGCGGATTTAATGGATAATGTCAAAAATAATCTCAAATTCAAAATCTGCAATTATTACATTAATAATTCAACAATTTTTAATTTGTTTTGTCAAATTTATTATTATTTATTATAAATTTATCGATAAATCAACATTTTTAATGCATAAATTGTGTCGTGAATAGTTACAATTTATTTCATATTTAAATAACGTTCAAGAGCGGGATTGCTACGCCTTGCGATGGGAATCGCAAAAATCTAATAGAAAGGTCATCGAATCTCAGGCGGGGCGAGAAATTAGGCAACAACAAAATAAATAAAACATTTTTTTTTACCTTAAAGAGCAGTAGGAATATCAAAATTAAAAAGTGTATTTAAAAAATATTCAAAAATTTTAAGATTACATTAATTTTAATAAAAAATCGCATAAGATGGTCATCGAATCCCAGACGGGGCGAAAAATTAAGGAACAACAAAATAAATGGAACATTTTTTTTTATCTTAAAGAGCAGTAGGAATATCAAAATTAAAAAGTGTATTTACAAAATATTCGAAAATTTTAAGATTTCATTAATTTTAGTAAAAAATCGAAAAAGAGGGTCATCGAATCCCAGACGGGGCGAGATATTAGGGAACAACAAAATAAATGGAACATTTTTTTTTTCCTTAAAGAGCAGTAGGAATATCAAAATTAAAATATGTATCTAAAAAATATTCAAAAATTTTAAGATTACATTAATTTTAGTAAAAAATCGAATAAGAGGGTTATCGAATCCCAGACGGGGCGAAAAATTAAGGAACAACAAAATAAATGGAACATTTTTTTTTTACCTTAAACAGCAGTAGGAATATCAAAATTAAAAAATGTATTTAAAAAATATTCGAAAATTTTAAGATTACATTAATTTTAGTAAAAAATCGAATCGTATCTCAAACACACGAAAATCTATAAAAATCCTCTCAAAAAATCTGAAGTACAAAATAAGAAAGTTAAAACCCGCAAAGTGGACGTCCGAATAGCTAAGCGAAAAACGAAGAAATTAACCATATTTTGCAGGGATGAACCACATGGATAGGTTGCAAATATTCAATAGTACCGATGCGGTTTAAAGCAGGAAATATGGTCATAAAAGTGAAGGACGCTCGCAATTTGGAAAATAAAAAAGTTGTAGTAAAACCACGAGAAGAACCCGGCCACAATTCAAAATTTGGAATTAAAAAATTAAGCTAAAATGCCTACACGGATTTGATAAAAAGTGTAAAAAAGTATGGCAAATTAGATTACAACAGATTACAATTAAAGCGGAATCGTTTGTCTATTTATCTTTAATTCAGGGATATGTTCGGAATTCATAAAAATATACAAATTTTACTGTAGGCAAATTTATTATAATACTTATGCTCTTTATCTGAGGAGAATCAAAAATTCTAAACACACTTGGTCGACCAAAAGGTGACATAAACTATCAAAATTAATAGTTATATTTTATATTTTCGTAGGATATTTAATTTATTTAATATATTTGCAATTTTTTCTAACATGTAATCAAGTCATACTTTCATTACTAATTAACACATGTTAATAACTTTATCAATATAATATTTATGTAAGAAGAAATACCGAATTTCTAAATACGCCGAAATTTTTGTTGTTTTTAAATAGAAATGTGAAAATAATTCTTCAATTACTTAAGATTTCCTAAAATATAATATACGGATATTAAGCTTATGGACAAATGTTGATCAGGAGCAACTTGTATGTGAAATTTTAAAAAATACACAAAATTTAAGAGGTTACATTTATTTTTGTAACTACGAGGTAGGGCCGTCGGGGCAAATTTAAGTACATACGCAAGCAAATACAAATTGTGAATAAATTGGTAGAAGAAAAAAAGCAAAAATTTGGCTAAATAGCGGTGGGGCCATAAGAAACGTGCAAATTTATAGTGCTATAGTGTTGAAGCCCATGCGTTGCATATATACAAAATTTCAAACACAAGTTACAGGTCCACTAACAACCACGATGTGAGCGCTTATATTTAGCGTTGTCGTGGCGTTGGAAAGTGGCACTAATCGACATAACTAATAGAGGAAGTGTTGACAGATGATCGAGAACAAGTCCTCTTGCAGGGCCAGTTTTCGATAAGTAAAATAAACAAAAACGGTTACAAACCAGTCGGCTTCTGTGTTCTCAGATTTCGAGCTTCGGGAACAGGCCATCTTACAGGACTTGTTACCGGGAAATAAAAATAAACAAAGAATGGTTACAAACCTATCGGTGGTTTATAATCGTACCTTACAGTCGATTATAAGACGACCGCACCACTTAGATCTCGCATCGAACTTGCAAGTTTCGACTGTGCACTTGTGGGAGTGTTATAATCATCTGGACGAAATGCAAGTTTGGAAATTAAATAAAAATAATACAAAATTTAGCGATAAAATATTTAAATACTCAAGATTATCTGAAGCCGACCATAAAAAGAATTGAATTAACGATAGATTAAAATTTTCAGGATAGAGAAGAGAATAATTTGGTATGCGCAGTAATTAGGAAGCATCGTGGAGTTTGAGATTGTGACGTCATCATCTTGGGTGGTCGCGGATGCCAGCGAATATACGAACAGCGAGCGGGCCAAAGGGGGAAACAAATTGTAAAAATGGCTCAGAGGCGTTTTAAGCTAAGAAATTATGTTGCCGCATTGCTAAACGCGGTCTAAATTGAGAACTGGACATAATATATTGGAGCAAGCTTTATTCCTATGATTTAAAGGTTTCCGTTAAGCTTGCGAAAAACGATATGTCTATTAAAAATACTTCCAAGTGCAGTTAAATAAATAAATTATAGCTGTTGCAATACTCAACTTTGGAAAATTAGAATAATTTAGCAAGTTCAGCGGTAAGACATTCCATGTGGCGTAAAATTGGTTATAGTACTTTAGTTACTTGTTTCAGGTGATTGAGATAACAGGAAATGGTAGACAACCCAAGTATGTCACTAATTGCATTCGTGTGAGGTTCTTCTTTATTGAAAGAAACCGCTAATATTTTACGAAACAACTTCATAATTTAGTCGCATTATGTTTCAAGAATGTTGAATCACGTTAATCGCCTTTTTTAAGTTAATCGATTTAACTTATTTGAAATAATAAACAATGGTGTGTCTAATTTAATAATAACTTTTTATTAAACAACTAGAAACAATAATAATACGCATCATAGAGCGTGCAATTTTTATTAGTTTGTCGTAGTATCAGCAAAACGCAATCTGGTGTTATTTCTCGTACTGCCGGCCGTTTTTTGTATAATTCATTTGTTTATTATTATAAAAAAGTTGAGGATATTTGCATGAAATATAAAAAATTTAAAATTAATTTGCATTCGCTCTTGGGAAAATTATGTAACAATTTTCTTTGACGATTCTTTTGAGTATTTTATTTTATAAATATTTAAGTTTCAAATTATGTTACTTTTTCATTGTCTTGGAATTTAAGCTCACTCGGAGGGTTAAAATGTGAAATTTCAAAATGGTTGTTAAGGAATATATTCGTGAACTCAACTGAGAACTTGAACCAATTTAATTAAGAGAAGCGAAACCCACTTTGCATCCGAATAGCTTAAATAAAGCTTTTGTTCATCTAACAAAGTCGTCTATCTACATTTTACATGTCATTTTACCTCTATTATATAAAATTGAAGTTATTTTAAAAATGAATTCAGAAAATAATAGGTAATTTCGATTTTTTGATGGAATACGTAAAAATTGGAAAGGAAAACTTTATTTTAAATAAAGTAATAAACAAATTATGTAAGCTATAAAATTATTTTTAAGAATTGTTTTCCTTTTTTCTTTCATTTGTATTTGTTAAGTGTGGTAAGTTATCTTCAATTTTTTGTTTTAGTTTGCAATTTAGAATTGTACTGAAATGCAAAGAATGCTAATTAGAATGAGTAATTGATACCTATTGAATAAATTATGCGGTTGGAATGTTGGAAATCATGCTGGAAAATTTCTATATACCACCCAACCAGAAAACGACAAAACCAATTACGTAAATTTGATCGAATTTCAATAAATTGATTCTCTAATAAGCAAGTAAGTGGGTTACCCAAACTGTTCTTTAAATTTTTAGGTGATACTGATAATCATGTTTTAGGCAACTTTCAAGGGCTGTGACGAAAATTAACAAAGAAATTGAGAGATCAAGGAGAAAAATGTAATTAAAATATAATAAACATAAAATAAAATCAAAAATCGTTAATTACAACCAACCATTTGGAATAGGTTTTAATTTTTAACCTAAGGAACAAAACAAATATTGCCAAAGAATAACAGATATTGATTATTTCTTAAAATATCATACTAAAGTATAATCATATCCATATATTGCTATGTTAAAAAAGTTGAAGCGAATAAAAAAACTGTTTTTATTTTGACTAAATAGTGACATAATATACCAGGCAATTCGTTTACGGATCATAGTTTTATAGTCGTAAAACACACATTTTGATAACTCACGATGTCCTAGTTTAAAATTTGTTACTAAATTTAAATGATAAGTAAAGAATATCTTGGATGCAGGAATTCAAAAAATATTCAAGATAATATTGAAATATTTATTTAATGTCAGCTAACGATCTCACGAACCATTGCACTTTATTATTAATTGATATTATTATTTAGATAAGTCATGTGTAAAATTGTTAAGTCATTAACACTTCGGAGTTAAGTACAAATTTATTATCAATTATGTCTGTGCTAAATTATTTATGTGTATGTAATGTATACGGTATATGGGATTTTTTAGTACTTATAAGTTAAAGAGAGTGTTCGTTTTCTGATTGGCAGTAGATAGGCTGCATTTAATTTATAGAGATAACTGTTTTTGTAAACTCTCAATTTATTCATAAAATTTTATAAATATATTTTCGCATTCTATATATTGTTATATCATATGAAATGTAACTTGCGCCATCTTCTTCTGGTGAAGTCAACATTTCGGTGAGTTCTGCTACTGTTTTCTGCTACAATATGATTTACTAATTTACCGTCAAAAATACCATAAAAATACAACTTACTTTTGGAGTCGATCAATATCCAAAATTTTTGTACTGTTGTTACTCGTTTGTAGATAATTATAATTAATTGTGTTCACATTGTAAAGCATCTAATTATGGTGCATTATCGTTCACAACTAAGGTTGATATTTTAAGGTAGTAATGTTAATTGGTGCATAATTACACGCTATTTTAAAAGACATAAAATGGTAAAATATTAATTTATGTATAATTTACAATTCTTAATGCTATTGCTATTTTGTTATTTGACATGCTTCTCAGTTAATTTATGAATTATGCGTCTTGTCAGACAAAACTCTGTGACTTTTATGATTGTACCTTTATTTATTTTGTAATCAATTTTATTAGATGCTTAGCTATGTAACAGGAATACTTTACTATCCTTATACCATTTACATAGTAATACAAAATAAGACCTGGAATTTTTGTACAACCGCTCATAATAAACTTTTACAGCTACAGTTGGTGTTTCAGCTTTTAACTTGATTAGATTAAGTATATTTATATTTATAATTAAAATTTAGGAATAACAGAGCCTATAATGTTAATATAAAATTAAGAAACAGGCCCTATTTTTTGTGAGCAGCTCACAAGTAGCTTCCAAAGTTAGATTAAAGCTCCAAATCATGCTTTGTTTAACTTAATAACTTAAAACTCTTGTAATTATAAAAAGTGAAACCTATCCAGCCTATTTGCAAATTTGACGGACATTTATTTTATGTTTTTATGACCTACTCCTAATAAAATAGAAATAATAATCAAAGGTAGGCCGACTACTGAGTAAGTCATCTTTTAAAGATGAATTGCACACAGTTAGTTGATTAGAAAAGTATTACAAGGTGACTAATGTCCTCTAAACATTTACTAAAATAGGCCCTGTGGTAATAAAGGAGGTTTAAAGTTTTACCTTAAAGGTTTAAATTCTAAAAATTTAAATATTGTGTTTCTGTATCAGATTAATAATTACATATTTCAAGAACCATGAACTAAAATATTTTTCTTATTGGTTTCTTTTAGACTAATTTATTGCAATCGATCAGTGGCTCTGCGTGACCATTGTATGAGTTACGCATCGGAAAGTCCGAGTTGGTGTTTCTAACTTTTGAGAATTCCATGCTCATACTACTAATTATATAAAAAATCTAATCGATAGGGCGAGAAGTTAAAAACACGAAATGGAAATAAATTATTGTAATAATATCATGTGATCTGGAAATTTATTTCGGTATTCAAAATATGAAATTTTCTTGTTTGAGCTGTTTCTCCGGTTTCATTGGTTTAAAATTATTGCTACATATAACTGACGGATAAACCACAAACAATTTAATGTACATGTTTCAGGACTTGTAAAAAGATTAACTGCTGGAATTGTAAGGGAATTACTAAGGAATTGCATAAATTGGAAACAAAGAGAAGAATTTTGATCTACAATTTAGATCAAAATCAATTTGTCAATCTGGTGTATTTCAAAAGTTAAAAAAAATCAGTAAAAATATGATCATCTAAAATATGTATGTAAAAAGGACATTATTGATTTAATCCAATAAAGATATAAATAATAATAATATGAATTTTATAAAAAATTGCTGCTATAATATTTTAAAAATAGATGGCGTTAGTAGTTTTTCTGTACTGATACGGTAAAGCTGTATTCGGATGCAGCCAGGCAGTAAATTAGGTATCTGCGCAGTTTTACGATAAGTATTACAAAAAACTACTGGCGTTTTCCATTTTTGGGAATAAATTTATTGTGGAAAAACAATTTTAAAACTTGCATAAATACCTTAAATTTTTTCATTCATGATAATATAAAATTTTTATAAATGTAGTGAATTTCTGTTGAAAATTTCATTGATTCAATGAATAATTTTAATATACTACTGATAATATGAAGTGCAATTTCATGATTTGATATTTAAATATTTAAGTAATATAATTACATCACGATTATATTGAGATCTTATAAAAATTACATAAAATTTTACTTATTTACTTTTTAGGGGAGACTAGGTCGGTAGACGCAAAATGAATCCACATTCAAAAATCTTGCAAAATTGTGAAAAACATAATAAAAGAGTTTATAATATTGGCCTCTTGGACAATCTATAGTGGAGTAATATTCCTGTTACCTACTAATTAAAAAACTCATATTGTCATTCATGCTTTGGTTGAACTAAATTTTGAAAATCTTAAATTGAAGCAAGATATTTTAATGGTTTTTATATCTATAAAGATCTCCCTCCTACTATAAAATAATTTTCGTTAAGTGTTGCAATTAGTTTTAAAATTTTCTAAACTTTTTGTGTATTTTTAATAATTTTGTATGCAATATTTAAATTAATTTCAAACAGAATATGCGTTCCATTAATTGAATTTTACAGTATTACACTGATTTGTAGATGACAATACCGTTTAAATTTACGTATATAAATTTCTATTACCGTTTTACTAGTATATATTACTATCCTATAGTCTGGGTTGTGAAAATATTCATGGAAAGTGCTTTTGAACATTAAAATTGTTAACAATATGTAATATTTATGTTTATTACGATATTGTAAAAAAATAAACACTTATAACTATAATATTATGTAGGTAAAAACACATATTCAAATCAAGGTTAAAATAATGTAAAATTGTAAAATAAAAAAATATTTACTTATTTTTAAATTGGTTTAAGCTTAATTTGGATTAATATAACAAATTTGTCATGTGTTACCAAGGTAATTAAACAAGTTTAGCTTAAACTCGATTTGTTTTTGTTTGATAAAACTGGACCTAAATTCGTCATGTTAATCAAAGTTTAGTGTAAACTAATTTTGTTTTTTTCTGGTGGGATCGGCCAGTAGGGGTTTAACTAAACACATTTTGAATTAAGGATTTTATTGTGTGATTATCGAGTGTTTTGATCTTCACACTCTATTATAGAATATTTCATACAGTTAGTACTTAGTAGACTATAAAAGTACTTTAAGGGTTTAAAAATTAACAAAAATTAGTAAAATTGCCTTTTTACTATTTTAGGAACTAATTCCTAAAATTTACAATATTTTAAGACAGGTACCAATGTAGTCTAACCCCTTAAGATGTGATAAGGAAAATTGCAACCCGCTAAAACGCCCGCAATAAGTCAACAAGATAAACGTTAATTTAACATACAAATATCGGTCAAATTAACGTGTTTTTTGTTAAATAACTAGGTTTTTTAACCTGTATACCACAATTTCGCAATAAAGAATAAAATTCAAACCTTAAAATAAATTTTCCAATAATTTCGATAAGTTACTGCTACAATGTTCTCAAATAAGTTAAAACAAATCAAATTTAAAATTTAAACAAAGAAAGATAATGAATTCCATCAAACATTAAAAGAAAGAATTTATAAATATAAATGTACAAAACTTCATAAGACATGCACAGTATATCTGGTTAAAAATTGCAAATCCAAACAGTAAAATGATTGGTTAGGTTAGTAAAAATATCTACAAACAATCCTAATAATGAAGAGGTCAACTCCAGAATCTGTTCATTGATAACTATCTTATTTGGACCCTTAATGTTTCTGTGAATCTCAATTCCTTAAGACTTTTTTCTATTTTTCCACCCAATGAAAACTAATTTCGAGCTCACATCTGTAAATGTCTGGTTTTCTTCAATAAGGTGTTTAGCAAAACGTAAGTCTTCCGGCCTTAACCTTCTTCACTCCCTCATATGTTCACTTTGAAGCTGATAAATACCAGATCTATCTTCTGCTGATGTATCCTACTCTTTTTAGTTCCGTTGCAATTCGTTCCAACTCTAAACCCAAATATGAGATAGATACTTCTTCGTCCCGCTTCTTTAATTGCCTCCATTGTATTTTGTGGTTCAATGCTTTAATAATTTGAACTTGGAATCCATTTTATGTTACAATTGATTTTATATTGTTAATTATTTTATTATGTTTCCCTTTCCGAAACTAGTTAGGCGAATAAATTGATTGACTTATTTCAGATTTGAATTTTACTCTCGAGTATGTATAACTTCCATTACATCAGCAATAAAACCATCAATTACACCACAGCATGAGGAGTTACAAGCTACTAATCCGAGGAAAGTTCAGAAGGTCACATAGAACCGACAGTGACCCTTGATATCAATAAAATTATTATATCAAATCAAATTATCATTACCGCCGTCAACTATCAAGATCAGGGCTACAAGAATTCTCCAATCCGCTTTAAACAATCGTGGAGTCTTATTAATGGTAAAACCTTTAGGATTTACAAAAATATAAACTTTGCAAAATTAAATTAAACTGTAGCTCACGATTCCTCGTAATTCTGGCAGCAGCAAACCGAGTTCCAAGACGAAACTTTGCTTAATATAATAAAAGGACCATCTAAAATCAGAAAACACTAAAATATTACGGACAAAGGTTCGCAACCGTTTCCTAAAAATTTAAAGTGGAAATTTTAATGGAAAAACACAATAGCAACTAATGGTCGAGCAGTTAACACCGTAGACTTCCGATCTATCTCGCAAATTAGTGGTAGAGTGCTGACTATTTTTCTTCTCTATCAGAGATATAGAAAAAGATATTTGCAAACGATGGATTCCTTTCAAGCAGTAGACCGCTAGGGGATATTCCATATCCCCCCAGGTAAAAAAAGTGAGAGCTTCTCCCTCATAACTCATATCATAGAATTCATCCACTTTATACCATAAACTGAAAGAGTAAAGTAATAAATTATTTTTTATTTTAGGCTTTGCAAGGACGGCCGTACTGTTGTTTCTATGATAATGATATAATACGTAATAATTATTACTAATAGATATTAATGTTTAGAAAAAGAGGGGTGGGGGTAAGCTGTGGTGGGGACTCTGCCCTATGTGTATCCACTGCCAATTTCAAATAAACAAAATTTAAAAAACTTAACTTGATAGTTTCTCAGGAACTAAAATCAGGATTTTTTTGAAATTTGGTACACTTATTTATAAGAATTTCATAAATATTTTGGTGAATTTTTGTAATGCTGAAATTTCTGATTGTCGAGGTAACGACAAACCCATCCCGTGCATTTAATAGTACTAAGTTCAAACTGCCAGAATTTTCTTTATTATGCAAATAATTTACTGTAAAAATTTCAAAAGCTTACTTCGATTTCCTTCTTAACAACCTTAAATAGTAATGAATTAAATCCAATCTAATTCGTTGATTATTATTATGTTGAAATTATTATTTGCCGATATGCATATTTAATATTATGAACCTACATAGTTAGATTAAATATTTTTTTTAATTATTTGTGGGGCTGGTACAACCTCCAAACTGTAGTAGTACCTAGTAGAACTCAATCTATTGTTGTAACAACATTTATTTACAAATTGGTTATTCTAATGCTGTTGTTAAGCAATCCACTGTTCCAAGTAGCTTCAATGCCATCAAAATATTATTCTTAAGCAAAAGGTTCAGCTTGATAGATTTAAAAATATGACATTGCAAATATAAATAGGTAAACAGATTTTCCCAAATTTTTATTAAAAAAATTTAAAGTTCCCAAAGTGTGGGAAAACATAATCTAAGACCATTGAGTACCATAACGTAAGTCATGACAATCTGATATAGATGCCTCATTGAACAGTACCTTTCTTATATTGTTTTAGAGGTGAGATCTGAAATTTGCAGCTACGCCACTGGTATTTCTGATTTATAAGCAGTTCATAAATAATAGCAATTATTTACTAATTTTCTAGCTCTTCGTAAGTTAATGCAAAAAATAGGTAAAAAATATGCAAATTTATAGCTATAAGTTAGCCTTGTGTACAAAATATTACAACTTGTAATTTAACAAAATTGTTATCGAAAATGACTCTAATTTTATTGTATGGTAAATTATTGTTTGTGGTTTCTCATTATATTTCATTACAATACATTAATTTTATTACCTACAATACATCAATTTTTTGAATTGTAATTTGACGAAGATGGACATTCTGATATTTTTCATCTCAATGATTTACCAGGAAATACTCCATACTAGGATGTTGAATATAAACTTTAAACAACAGCTTAACGTGGAATCTGAACCAGGTCAAAATAAATTTTGAACAAAGAAGAACATGTTTCTGTTCTAAAGAAAAAGAGTTCCGGAGAGGCTAAATTTCAAGCTGATTAGTATAAATATATTTTTATTTCAAAGGAAAGTGAATTGAATTGTTTAATTATATTTCAAATTCCTACTACATTAATAGTTTTATTTCTTACAGATGGTTTTAATTTTCACTGCATTGTTATATTCAACTTCAAATTTTTCCGGTTGATTACATCGGTATTTTCACGTTTGACAAGTTAGTCATATTGTTTTCCAGATAAACACAATGCTTGGTTTTTGCTATTATATTAAAGATGGGGATGGAGAAAATATTTCATCAAACTTTTCTTTCCTTTACAGGTTTTTAGGCAAAAGTCAAATATTTTGCGAGACTTCCTTGAGACACCCCGGAAATTATTTTGATTTTTCGAAGGTACTATCAGTTTTTTTTTAATAAATTGCAAACCGCCCCCACAGAATACTGTCCAGAACTCCAGTAATAGGATGAAATGCTCATAATTTACTTATAATAACTTTTTGATTAATCATAATTTTGCAAAAAGGAGCATTAAAAATTTTGATTTCAAATAAATGTCTAATAAATTATTTACGCTATAACTCGGAATCATATTAACTTACATTTATTAATATATTTTAAGGAACTGTAATTATTGTATTACATTGATATGTTTAATCAAAATTTAAGATAAAACTTAATTTATTTTTTAAAGTGTTAAAAATTAACTATAAAAAATTATGATGCAATTATTTTCACTTTCTACTCATAAACAACAGAGAGCTATAAAATCAAATGATGTTAAAATTTTTTATTTTATTGTCTAAGGAAGTTAAAAATTCACTTGACATTATAAGCTAACTATAGGTACTCGAATATAAAATTCTTTCTCTATTTTTATAATAAATCATGATTTATTTCGCAAATCATCAAACAAATACATTAATTAACTAAAAAATAACAACATAATATAGCAGATTCTGCCCAAATAAAGAAAATTGGGTATTGCTCAAATGTTATTGTAATCATATTTTGAAAACATCAAAAATAATCCTTCATAAAAAATCATAACATTTAAAATGCATTAAGATTGCAAATTAAACTATCAAACTTGAACTTAAAAACTTTTAATTTGAAAGAATCGCTCCTAAATGTGGAATCTTAATGAAGAATTTCAGTGTATATAAAAAATTTATTTTCAAACAAGTCCTTGAAATGTTCTAGTATTTAACTAGTTCTTATTTTATTATATTGGCTACACCATTATCTTTGACCATCATCATAATTAGGTGTCATTATTTACCATATAATGTTGCTTAACATGCAATTATGCAAATTGAAAAAATTGTTTAAGCCTTTGAGAAGGGTAATTATTTCTAGATAGGTCTAATAGTGCTGTTATTGATTTTCAAAAAATTTTATTTATGTGGGTATTTCATGTAACCAAAATGGCGGAAAATTATAATTATATAGTATTTACTTATATTTGAATTAAATATTCCTACGACTTGGAAGTAGCCAATAATATGTGCGTTATAATTCCAATTAAATCAACATAAATGTAAGTTTCATAAATTAAAATTTAAATTGGACTTGATTATGTTACCAGTTAGTTAATTATTTAATTGAAAATTAATTATTTTAGCTATAAATACAGGACAGTAGTTTACATAGTTGCATTTAATAACAATGTACAACATTAATTGCTGTATACGAGACGTGCATTTTACATATTATATTGAAATAATTATATTACTATTATATAATTTACAATTAAATTAAATCATATTTTTTATTAGGTGTTAAAATTAACACCTAATGTGTTAAGTGCATAAAAAGTACATAAAAAGCAAAGTAAACGTAATAAAAATTAATTTTACTATTATTAATCGAATAATTAAATAATATTTGAATCAAAACCTGCTGATGCTTTTATTTATTGTTCCAATAAAGAAAAAACGGCATCATAAATAATTTCTTGTTTTCTTTTCGGTAGTAGTTATGTCCACAAATAAATCAATAAAGTTTTTGCATGGTCTAGCTTTACCTATAATAAACATAAATGACGGTAACCACTTTTAGCCAAACAAAAACTAAACCAATTTTGTGACCTAAAACGTACACCATTTAAAATGTAAGACCTTGCATATCGCGTATACGATTCAAAGGATAGTTATGTATGGTATCAAAAAAATATAACCTTCGGAAATGAAAACCCTGGTCGTAAAATAAGGGTAAGGCATACTGCGTGTTCAGCATAACAATGCCTACATTTAGGTACGCTTTCGATTCTCGCAAAATATCCTTTTACTTTTAGACATTTATAGATGCTATATAGGATATTTTACCATACGCTTGTAAGTAAATTGCCTCACTTCTAAATATTTATGCAATGGTATTTAGAGGCAAAATGTATAATAAAATCGCACAGCACAAGATGCGTCGTTAACATCAATTTCAAATTAGGTCGCTCGAGCAATATTTAAACATAAGCATAAGTACGATAATCACATATCGATAAATTGTTTAACAAAAAATTGTGATGGAAACCAAAGCTGGAAACCATTTTATTTTATTTGAACCGAAAATACTTCAAACTTCAGACAGACTCCATTCTTACAAACGCGTTGGTTGTATACGAAAAATCTTAATTATAGAGGCAATTAAGCCGTGCTGGTCGTGACTACCATCTATAAATACGACACAGTAAGCGAAAGCATTTTACAAATACCTAACCCTACTTCTTCTCCAGCTGCATTATTCGACTTCAAAATAAATTAGCAGCTGCGATATATCAATTTTGACCTCAACGCCTATTAATAGATTTTCGAAAATTTCAATTTCAAATGCGCCGTTCAGATCGAACAGTTGCTTATTTGGACACGAAAGGCGAGCGTATTTAATTAACTGAGTAATATGTTGTAAAAGTAAATGAGATAAAGAAAAGGGTGGTGAGCATACCTTGCATGCCAAATAAAATAAAATGGTCTCGAGTAAAAACAATTAGATAGCAAGTTAATGAAGCTGGGGTTGACGTATACAAGGTCTATAACCAGAACCACGTCTGATAAAACCGGCTGTATCGAATAAATATGTCAACCAAAACTCCGCCTCGCTTTTCCAATTATATACTGCTACGAAGCTGCAAAAGAAACAAAATATTAACTTACCTAAGATGGCTGAAGCACAGATGTAAGATAACTTATGTAGATGTCTTCTTTATGCCATGGTTAAGACACTGCAACAATGCAAAAATCTTATTATCTTTTTTAACCTCTTACTTGAAATTATCATTAAAAATGTCTTCTAAATTATGAAGCTTATAAATTTCGGCTGTACCTATATAAGTTACAAAGTCGGTTTTGTGATAGGGAACAGATAAACGTCACCAGCCATATTTTTTTAACAAAATAACCACCAGAGATTGGTTATTATTCAAAATAAAACAAAAATTATTTATACTTAACAAAATTTTTGTTTTGAATTATTTTTTGGAACATCAACAGGAAACGGCAATGTATTCAAAATATCCTCGTTTTTGTTTTACCTTTACTCTAATGAAATCGTTATTTATAATATACAAAGCTTGAAAGTCATCTTGATTTGCTTTTCCGTTCTTTGTAAGACCTTATTTCCTGTATAAAACTGCAAAGATGATTCTTAAATAGATTGTTGTTATGGTGGATGCAATCCATCCAACAACACGTTTGGATGCATCAGGACGCATTAGGGTTGTGTGTTGATTTACGAGCGATGTAAAATGACGTAGTCGTACTGCCGTAAAATACACTCAGACCGACAGACGCCACCAGCTCAAATATTGCCACAGATATTGCAATAACCCTCTCGCCAATAAAAATTTTGTAGATCGACGTTTTGATTTGTTTTCATGTAACACCAACTGTATGCGGTTAATGCTGGGTTCAAGTACCGATTTGAGTTTTTGAAATAAGACCAATTAACTTGGGTAAGTTTAAAAATGATAAAGCCAACGAGGCTATCAAAAAGTCAACTGCATTCTTGGTAAATCAAGCACTCGACTTGGACAAACCAGTATCACTCGATAATAGAAATAATACTTGTACATGCATTAACCTTGGAAAAGATTAAAGTAGTCGTGGCAGTAAATTTACTGCAAGGCGAGGCAAGGATGCATAAACTCGTAATATTACTGCACCACTTTGACAACTAATTCGTTGGATGTTTGCAAGAGTGGTTTTCAAAGAAACACGACAACTGCAATTTTTACCCGAGCTTTTAAAAATCATATTTATGTTTACCAGCATCCTTTTAATACTTTATGCAAATTCTTGAGAAACAATATTATAAATTACTAAAAGTCTCACCATCTTAACTTGTTGGCAAATGGCAATTCAGACACAATGTCCTTAAGTTTTATTTGCCTGAACTGACTTTCGTCGGGTTGCGGAGTCAAAGCGAAAGGTATGTAAATTTTTTGCCTCATATTTTGGAGAAAGTTAAGGGGTACTAAATAATAGCGTTTTAAATTCAGGGCTAAATTGTGACACACTTTTAGGTTTGGTGGTGAAAATAGTCAAAATATTTATCAGTTACTTTCGAACACAATTTCAGTTACGTTAGTTCGGTTTTGTGTCGATTTAAAATTTAAATCGAGCAGTGAGTATTTAAATTGAACTGCATTGTATGTTCAATAATTAGATTGAAATTAATGCAATTGTTTTTCTATTAAAATTTTTAATTAAAGATAATATAATATATTGTTCGGCTAATGAAAATAATACACTAATTAGTAGAGCGTAAAATTAATAAGTAATAATATTTGATACAGTATGCACAATCAAACGAGATCCCGCAAAAACAATTTAGTCGTTTTAATTTGATTGGAATCTTTCTTTGTCGCGCTCTGAAAGGGTTTTACAATGTCACCATCAAAAATTAACTCGACTTTGTTGCTCATATGGTTAAGAATTTCTTCATAACTTGACTTTATGGTATGCTGTTGATGAGGTATTTTTAATTAAGACTTGAATTCTACTTTGACTGTTTTTATTTAAATATTTTTAAATACTATGTGAAAGATTTAATCAGAATTAACGATATCGAAGAATTTTAAAATGTTAAGGTTATCAGAGGCAACGTTAACTTCAAAAAAATTAAATAAAACCGAACATTTTTCATCGTAAAAGTTGAAATATGGCGGATACATCACTTCGGTAGTGTACAACGTAACCGCAAGGCTACCCGGGATTGACAGCGTTTTCGCATTTTTTTAATATTTTTGTTATATCGTACACGGCTGTACAAAAATAAAATGTAAATGTAATTATATCGAAATATGCAATAAATTATGAATTAAATTAAATAGATGGTTAGCGAACCAGCAAGCAAACCAGTAATTGGAAGCATAATTTTTCCAACTTTGTAGTTTAATTTTAATAATTTTAACAAAAAAGAAACGAAAGCTTCCTTTATTTTATTAATTATAATTATTTAACTATTTGTTATTGCTGCGGTTATTAAAATTTTAGATGCAAGTTCAAGAAAAATTTGAAATAATTAGTTGGGAAATGTCCATTTTAACAACTGCAGGACAAATTTAAAATATAAGTGAAATAAACTCAAATTAAGAACTCCCTCTGGATTGTTTGTGCAATTTCGATTTGATATTTCATTTGGAAAATTATTTTTCATTTAATTCAAAAAAAAGCAAAGAAATTAATAATTTAATTTGATATATTTCAGTGTTTTTTATGTCACAGCTTTATGATCTTGTCATAATATATTAATTTGACGTATGAAAGCTAAATCTGTCAATAACACAGTATAATCTGTCAAATTAATTGGATAATCTTTTCCTACACTCGCCCAAATAATAGAAGAAAGATTCAGTGAATACTTTCAATACCAGTACATCACATTTAACTTTTAGTTTATCCGAGTAGGAAATATATGCTTTTCCAAACGGTATTAGGTAAATAGCATTTTACACTACAAGTCGGAAAAAATCAATTTTATACTGAAGTGACAAAATCTACTCATTTATTGACTGTTATTATATCATCAGGCATTCATCTATCTTTTTCTTAATCTTATTAGATAAGTTTTACTTAAAATATAATACTGTTCTTGCTTCATTGTTCTTCTGGAAAAAACTTTCTGCTCATCAAGGAAAGTTAGCCCAATTAAAGTAAAGTTTATTCTTAAATGTGAAGATGTAATTAATTGGAACGAATTTTATAATTAATACAGATGGCATATAATTTCTATATAGATAAAATATAACCTATTATAAAATAGAAAAGATAGTTTTGCTATCAATTAATCAGTAATTTAAGCTTTCATTTCATTCAAAATGCTAGTTTTACCTTTCGGCATCAATCACGATATTATGTTCTCTGAGGTGGATCAATGCATTAATTTCCTTCTACAACTTCACCATTCCAAAGTAGCAATGTAGCCTACCATTGCTGGTTCAATACTTTAAAATCCAAAGCTTTTCCACCTTCCAAATTGCTTTTTAAATACTAATTGAAGCAAATGTTTTAAGGGATACCTTAGAGAATTGCTGCATTAAAATTTTCATATTAATTATTTCCTGAAAAATTTTTCAATCTCTGTTTAATTCATTTTATTAGTAGATTACCAATATTGTGCGGCCTGAAAGCCGCACTATTTTGTCATTAACCACTTAATGCTATTGGAATTCAATTTGTTTCTTTGATATACAATTGAAAAAGATTTAGTGCAAATTTTCAACTTAACTACTTTAAATCTCTGCGATCTCTATTTCTATTGCTAGAATGTATTGAGGTTCAAGTTTATTTCTCATTTACAAATATAGACGATTTTCATGCATCGTTGAATTAGAACGCACTTTTATATACGTAGGTTTGTATGATAATGTTTGTCATATAATTACTTGATGGGACCTATTACAAGCATCAGGGCTGGTAAGCAGTCAAGTGTTGCCATATAATTAGTACAAAAGACAGTCATAGGGTTGGCGGTTAAGTGCATGACCGCTAGTGACGAATGACTACCCTGATGGCAATTTCCCCTCAGAAGACAATGGCACACCACCGAGAAGGGATGTGTCAGTAAGCTTTATCGAATGTAAGTCAATCACATTTCCATGGTTTGGAGTCCACGTTAAACAGTAGGTCACTTAAAAAGTATATCCGAATAAGTATTATTTTTTGTGCTGCCTTTAGATACATTTTTAAGTAATTAATTCCTTCAAGATGGATTAGATCGATAATTATTTTGGATTTCGGTCAGCTAGGGTTCTTGCCCCCTCTCCCTTCTCATGTATATGGTGATATCAGTTAAAATAATGTCAGATAATTTGACCATAATTTACCCCTATGTGAAATGATTGATTTTATAACCTCATGTTTACTTTGAAATATGTACGTCATATTTTGCCATAAAAATAAATAACAATAAATTTTCTTGGTTCAAAATTATTTTAACGAACAAATTCCTAATATTTCCATCTATCTCGAGTGCTTTCCTTTGAATAATAAAAAAACTATTCAAAACTTGCATTTATAATTCAGTTGGTTTTAGTTTCTAAAAATATTTCTTGGTATTATTCCAAACATAAATTGTAATTGAAACCTTTTAGTAAATTTTTATTTGAAAATATTAGACAATCTTTAAATTTTGAATGAAGATAAATTTTGCCCAACTAATTACGTCTATTAAGAAAAACATGAAATATAATCTTTCTAATTCTTTTTTTATCTTGTCGCTCACATTGAGTTTCCAAAAAATATAAATTTATAAAATTATTTTAACGACATCAAATGAAAATGTAGAAAAACTTATGCATTATGTATTCTAAAGCAATGTTTGGGTTAAAATTACATTTTATTTAGTTTTACTTGGGAAGCGAATATTAGAAAACCGAGATAGATGTTTTTAAGTAAGGGATAGAATATACTATGGGGTTGGGATGAGACTCCCGCCAATGTGCTACAAACATTGCGAGACGGAAGCCATCTTGTCTCTAGTTCAGGATCAATACAAATCCGGGCCAACGTTCGATACAGGGGTAAAATTGCACATTGGAAAGCATGCGCAGGAGTGCACCTACTACTTTTTGGAAGATACAATGTAGTCCTTTTTATATTCTACTTACAAAAAAATACCAAACAAACACATAAAACTAATCGAAATTTAAAAAAAGGGTAACTACGAATAATGAAATGACTTAATAAAATGTAAATCGTGTTTACCAACACTTAGACCTAAAATCTTTGATCTATGTAAATGGAACCAAAAACTTAAACATCCACTTTGCATGTAAATTACTCTTTCCATTAAATAAATTAAATCCCGTCGTCATTTTTGGAACAGTATGATTCCTTTTTAGTCGTATCATAAATAAAATAATTTAAAAAATTACTGACACTGTAATGGCTAGGGGTAATGTTAACTTATAAGATACTCCTTTTTATTTAAATAAAACAACAAACCCCCATCTTAAAACTTGTTTTGCTGTATTAAGTTATAAATAAAGCATAAATATTTGATGCAAAAATTCCTTAGAGACCGCTGTAGTAAACGTCATTTTGCGTCGACCATAAAGTAACGTGTTTATCGTGGTATAGGCTCAGAAACTGGGGTTCTTTTCTTAATAAATTGTATCAAGCCAGACATAAGTGTAGGCTGCAACAATATATTTCTTTACTTTTTTGGTCAAGTTAATTAAGAGAACTTGATTAAGTAGTTATTTATGGATCTTTAAGAAGAAGAAGAGAATGATTTAAGTAAGTGGTTCTCGTTTTTTCGAATTTGAAAAATTTGTGGTTATCAAAATATTTAGATTCCAATAGCCTTTAATTTTGGTGACGTAAGTAAACGAGAATTAAAAAAAAACGAAACTGGATAGCTATATGAGCATTTGACACGGCAATTAAATATAAACTTCGAGCTGAAATATAATCCCCCTCGAAAACTCGAATTTTTCTTGAATTTTTATTTATACGGTAATTCTAACCAATTACCGTCGGTTTTTTATTCCAAGGTGTGGAAAAAGCATTATTTTTTCATGTAGTTTTTTAAATTGACTCTAAATTCAAGGCTTTGTAAGTTTTCAAGGCGTAGAATTATAAACCAGATCATCAGGATGTAAATAGGAAAACAACAGAAATTATCTACGTCAACCAATAAAACCAAATCAAAAGAGTTTGCAGAATTTATAAAAAGAAAAATAAAAATTCATGAAGTGAAAAATCAGTCAAACGATCCGTAAACTTTCAGATCATTTGGCAGCCATTCGCAAACATCATCCAGTATTTTGGCTTTTATGCAATTTCATCAGAGTTAATATTAAATTTGACTTGGAAATAAAAATCGATATAGCTAGGCTGATTTTTTGAAATCTAAAATAACTTGCGAGCGGTGAAGAACCTCGCTTTGCATTTTCAGGATTAGGGTGTGGCATCTCGTTCCAGCTTTGAAAGCTAAAATTTTATTTTTAAATTTATTTAGCTTAAAAGCTCATTTTTAAGTTTCAAATTGGTTTCAGTTACGGCTCGTGATTAAAATAAGGTAATTTTAATAAATTGAAATTCTAAACTGCCCACACAATGACTTTTACAAATGACCAAAAAATATGGGTTCAGCGATTTATTTTCTATACTTAAGATAAAATTAATTATTCGTGATTTTTAATCGCTTCATTATAAAATTTTTATCATATTTAGGAATTTTTAGATAACATTGTTATAATTAAGATTAAATTGATTACTTAGATTTGCTGTTAGAATTTTAAATCTGTATATCTGGTCGAATAAATTAACTTTTGAAATAAACCGTTTTATATTTAAATTTGGGCGGCTCCGTAGCTGGAAACAAAGCGAATTTGAATTTTTACGACAAATCGGATTGGAAATAGTTTTAAAAATTACGTTAGTTTTATGTAAGAAATTCTCTTATTTCAAACGAATTTGGATAGCAAAATGGGAACGTGCACGACAAATAACAATAAAAATTGCAAAAAATCCGAGCCGAATTATTTTTATTATTGAAAAACCTAAACTTTTAATTAATTTTAAGATAATAAAAACCATAACTTTGGCAATGATTTAACTAAATTCCATTTAAAAATGGCTTATTCTGGTTTTTAAAATGACTACTTTTTTTTATTCCGTATCGTAACGTAAAATGGCGATATTATTGGTATAAATTACTTCTTTAAACCAATTCCTGTTTAAAATGTGTTCTATAAAACTCATATCTAAATATTCTAATGTTACAGACAAAAATATGCTTATGAAAAGATGAAGGAGCTTTCAGAAAGATATTGCAATATTTTTCCCACCCCCTTCGGCCCAAAGTACTATACAAATATAGTAAATAGGTACTTAAATGAAATAATTAAAACAATGAAATAATATTACTATTCACAATTATTTATATGATTGAAATCAACTTTCAGAGATAATTTTACCCTTTTTCAGAAACAATAACACTTACAGAGAAAAGATTTCTTTTCTTGCGATACAAACTGTAGTTTCAGCTTATTATGAGCCAAAATTCAAATTTAATAGACATCAAAATATGATCTGGATTCATTCTTTTCTTTATCTGTCTCCTTATAGCTTCAAAATGCTTTACTATTACTACATAGAAAATGTACCAACTGTTTTTATGTATATAATGCAGTAGGATTCGCACCATGGGAAAGCAATAGTTATATTTTATTTCGCGAAGAGTTTTTAAGTCAGATTACCTCAGTGGTTTGCCTTTGTCTAAAGGTATTAATAAAATTTTTGCTCTACCCTAACTGAAATAGGGGATGTCGGCTTAAAAGTCAGCTCACTTAATCGTCAGGCAGTTTAACCGTCTTCAAATATATAAAATAGCCTTGTTTTTTTCTCTAAGTAATTTAGATTTTAACAAACTGTATTAATATGTATTTAGTACCTGGCATTGCCCGATTGAAAAGTACATTTGTTCCGAATAAAACAAATTATTGTTTAGCTAAACAATAATTTTAAAACTTTTACTGTTATCGTAAAAGTACTAAATACTTTAATGCCGCTCGTCACCGGCTGTAAATTCTTTTTTACAAGAAAATGAACCTTTAAGTTCGACTGACAATTTTATAATTTTCTGACATTTTCAGAAATAATTTATTCAAATAAATTTCTATTTTTGCGAAAGAATTTTATAAATTCTAGTTTCTTGTGTTTTAATCTATACACTAATTAATAACAATATTAATTTTAATTGTGATTTAAGCTTAACTCTGTAGCAATATACCAAATTATCAAAAAAATATGCTTGATTTAATTATTATATTGTAGTTGTGTTTTTTCATTATTTTATTTTAATATAATGGTATATTCATTTAAATGTCATTTATGTTTTAACAACAATATAATATAGTTTCTTTGTTGTAACCCTGCGCTAGATTATGAATTTGTTTTCCGTCGGCTACATCAGAGCAATTTTTTTGTATCAATGACAAAAAGCTCGTGCTTAAATTGAATTTAAAAAAAATCCTTATTACAGATTTATCCAAGCTAGGTAGTAGTAGTACGATTATATTTTTAAAAACTATAAAATTTCTTGATTTCGTATCTATTTTTTTATTAAAACCAGAAAGTATGAAATAATTGAATAATAATTATAATATATGTAATCTATGTATGGTTATGTATGTAGGGCATTGTTATATTTTAATAATTTCATATTTCTAAAATACCAACTGTTTGAAATAGATTGTTAACCAATGTTCAATAGATTTTCATTTACTAATAAGTTTCTTTTCCATTGTTGTTCAAGTGATTTTTCATTTGAAAATTGATATCAAGTTATAATAGATATAAAATGTTATAATAGTACTGAAAGTAATACCAATATAACATTGAACTAAACTGCTAAGTGCCGAGGTTACCCGGTTCGAGCCCGGGCAAAGTAGTTAATTACCACCAAGGTGTTGAGTATGCTTTATATTTTTACAGTGTATAAATTATTAAATTTAGAAATCAATAAGCCCAATGAAACTCAAATTCTTTCTTAAGTTTTTAACTACAGACAGCTTTCTTCAAATATGACGCATATTTGAGAAATAAGAGAATTTAAATTTTATAATAATTTTTACAAACTTCAAAAATGTAATACATTAAAACTGGGTGTGAAAATATGGGTAGAACAATTCAATATTGCATAATTCTTAAAATCTTTCGTATATGAAATTTTCAAATAAGGAAATTTTACTGATTATTATAATATAAGCGTACAGTTTGTTTCAATAATTAAAAGCGATATTTTAAACAGGTAATTGTAGCCAAGAGAAAAGTTTTATCCATAAAAACCTAATGTCGAAAAACCAGACTCGGACAGTTCCGCCATTTTCATCAACCAGGCACTAAACCACCCCAATGTGTTAGACACTTTTATGAGTTACATAAAACGATTAACTGGGTAAAAGCATTTTTTTAAAATTGTTTCTTATATTTACTTTCCCAAACTGAAATTTAGCAACAGTGTTTTATCGTAATCCCTTCAATTTTCCCATTTCCATTGGCAGTGTAGTTTGACCAAAATGCTATAAATTGCTGGCATACCTAATTGTAAAATTTTACTGACCATTCTTAACTGTAAGAACATTGAGTTGTACTAATGATCCAACAAGTTCGTCAATCATATTCGAAATTAAATTTTTATTGGCATATAAAAGCAGTGTCAAATGTTTAGATGTAGTAGATAGGTTTATTGATGTAACAATATCATTATGGGTTGTTTGGCCACATGCGAACTACCACACTAAACTGACAATAAATTTTTTTAATGATATTACACTACCTAAACTTTAAAATAATACTCCTAGCTTTAAGAAATTTATCGCAAACGTAGCCGAATGCTCACTTAACGTTTTTGTTAGTTTACGTTTATCAAGTTGTCAACACTGCCTTTTAGTTTTTCTCGGCTTCTATTTTTGTAAGTAGCTTTTTCACTTTTTTAGCATCGAGGCTTTTAAAATTATCTGTTTTGTACTTCTTTTGTTGAACATAAAACTCTAATTTAGTCATGTAACGTTTTTTTATAATTTTCACGTTAATCACAGCTTTGAGATAAACGTGAGATGATATTTAAACAAACCACTTATATTTATTCACTGTTATGAATTCCCCAAACTTAAGCAATGAAATGGCTATCATAAAGCCATTAACTTTATACAGAGCCATTACGTTAAATATTATTACTCCTCCATGGATCCTGTATATATAGGCTAGATGGTTTTGTATTAGCTTTGATTTACGAGAAGGTTATAAGTAATAAACTAATACATCTTTCAGTAGTAAGTAGTAATATCTAGCTCACAATGTTTGCTTTATTAAAGTGAAGAAGAAGAAAAATTAATCAATTGCTTGGACATATTCTCATAATTAGAAATGCTAATAACATTTCAGTAAAAGGTTATTCCACTTGCGATCTATGAAAAATTTCCCATTATCGATTCATATCTTTGATAATGAAATTTTTTATTAGATTCGATTTACATTCCAAAAAGTTGTTGTTGAGTTCTTGTTTCTGCAAAATCCATATAATATATTTTTATCAAAATCGCCATCAGTTCGATGTATTCTCATCTTATTATTAATCTGGGGTCGTTTAGGCTAAATGCTAATGTTTCTAATTTTTTGTGCGAATTCCCATTAAAACGTTTAAATAATCATAAATGGTGTATGCATGTTTTTGAACCATGAGCCACGTGGGCTAAACCAATCAATTTTTTATCTTAAAATTCAATTATATGCTCAAGTGCTGCCCCACAAGTTAATCTATTTATTTTAACGAAATCTGAATGCAGACGTATTTAGAGTGGTCCGCACAATTGCATTGTGTGAGTAATTTTCTGAGTTCTTAATAAGCAAGTCATAATTTTGCAATCCAACTTGAGTAAAATATTGCTAAAACCGTGATATTTCCGAAATGTTAGTGAAAATAACCGCATTCAAATGTAGGGAAAAATTTAGCCTCGAAATTTATTGTATTTTTGACCGTCGGTTAATGTCATGGTTAGTGCACACACCTCAATCGATTAATTTTAATAAAGCAAGCATGTACCATCTTCAGAAATTATAAATACATCATGAAAACAAACCAATTAAAATTGTATCCCAAATGGAAAGGCAATTAAAATATTGCCTTGTTTCGAAAATTAAATTAAAAAGTAAGTTTTCTGAATGTTTTCCAAATAAGGACCGTGCTATCTGAAAACGCAATCTTAAAATAATTAAATACTTTCATGTGTCGTTATTAAATTAAAAAAAGAGTTGTTGGAGAAGTTGAAGAGATTGCAATGATCAGATAATCGTCCACCACAAAGTTGCAACCTGCATCCAAATAAACATGTTAGGTTATTTATGTAAAATTGTAATACGTTAAAGACGTTTTATGCTGCTCAATAAGCACATTAAATTTTAAAGAAAATGAAAAACGCACTGTTATAACGTGAAGTAGCTTTTGCTATAAACATAAGCTCTCTTAGCGAGTGGGTCGGCATTTTATATACAGGTGGAGTAGGTTGTAAATTATATTCAATAATATTTATGACCCTGCCTTTCGGGTTCTGATATATCTAAATAATGCATTTTATAAATGATTACAATATGCTAAGGACTGCATAAAAATTTTAAGCGCAATATGTACCAACATATCCACTGCTATATAAGTACCTTCGGGCAAGTTGTAAATATTTTACATTGCACACACAATAACAGTAATTTCTAACATCATGAAAATAAATAATTGAAATTAATTACATAAAAATGGAAATTCTTCTTCTAATTACGTGATTTTCTGCATTAATTATTTAAATTATATTTATTAAAATTTAAATACATGTTTTAGTATGCAGAAAGTCCATTGTGTATTGTAAACTCGTTTTAATATATTTTTAAGCCAATTTATAGATAATAATTTTAAATTTATGTCCGCTAATTATATAACATATAATAATATACAAACGCTTTTGTAGCTTTTTCAAATAGGTTTAATTATGCACTAACATGTTTGTTTAAAATTATGCTGGTACAACTTAATTACAACTCCCCATTTTATTTCAAAAGCGTCAATTTATCCCCGATGATAAGCTAAATCAGTAGATAATTTCAAACTATAAGAAAGAGAGATTTTATGTATAATAAAAGTTAGTTGCCCTTTTATAGTAGAAAAAGGGGAAAAATTATTTATTAATTATAATTAAGTAGCTTTCGAACCCGACTTTGCAGGATTTAAATGCCCTATCGAAAATTCTGTACCAAATTATTTGCCACAATAATAAATCATTTTTCTGGGTGTATCATCGACCTACTTCTTTACACGCCTTAAGGTTTAAAGGATTTTTAAGCAAATTATCTAGATGGTTTGTTTTTGCTTTCCGAAGGAAGACACTCAGAATCAAGTTTTTATTACACCTGGAATAGGACCGTGTATTTCTGCTCATTAGCCCACGCACTTGTGCACCAGACCGCAGCTGTTTTCATCTTCAATACAAAAAATCATTTAAGGTCAGACCGGAGTTTCCTTTGAAGTTGCGAAAATATAGTGAATTATTAAATAATTATTCTCGATTGATTTTGGGAGGTTTATCAACGTGAGGTAAACCATTCTAAAATCGGATCCTAATATGATGACAAAATATCATTATTTTTTACAAATTCTTCTTCAAAACATTGAAAATGTTGTAAACTGAATTTAGGTTGTATGATCTACCATATATAAATACTTCTCTTGAAATACATATCCAAAAGATAACTTGAGACTGCACCAAAAGCACCGCTTTCAGTATAAGCTATTAATTTACAGACCATACGGTCTTTGCGCGTTACCTATAATTTCAGGAGTACGCGAGAAAGTTTTTTCATCATCAGACATACATTAACTTGAGATAACTATGCATATTAGCATTAAAAGACAAAATAAGCAATGTTTTAAGACGGCGGCGAATTTTCATTAAACTAATTTGATATAGTTAACAGGTAGGTACTAATTATTATAAAATATTATAAATAATTTGCTGAAGTGCCCAGTTTGGCTCGAGTGTGATTTAATGTTTCCTCTTCAAAAAATTGTGAAAATATGGGGTATGTGTTTCTTGTAAAAAAGTATAATCCGTAAAGTAAAAAGTAAACAATTACATTTCAGGCCAATGTAATGTATTAATACACTATTATATCAGCCCTGAAATTTATACCCATTTATTTAAAAGTTTTCAGAATTTAAAATTCTAACTAAACCATCATTTTCAGAATATGTGCTTTGGACATTGGAAACTATTATGTACTTTCTTCAAATAAGGTCAGTGTGATTAAATATGAACATTGTCAACAATGAACTATTCGTGACTAATACTAATAAAAATAAAATAAATAATTTGGTATGCTGAAAATTATAAATACAACAAATTTTGAAAACTCTTTAAAATAAAAAGGGTAAAGAATTAACTCAATTTCTCTCGGAAAAGCTGTTCTGTGAAGATACAATCCTTTGAAGAGGTCATTGGTACAGCATGCGATAGCATTGAAAAAGTTTTTCAATTTCTAACGTATGGATGACCTGGGACCATAACCTGTTCATCAACAAATAAGGAAAAATGGCTTCGACTGTTATAAAAAACAAAGGGATAAATTTGTAAATATATGAACTGCCAAAAGGAACGATTACCGGAACGATCGCCTGTCCCAAGATAGCTGTTTATGAAGTTGTTTATTCTGGAAGATAAAATGTTGCACAAAAAATTTCAATCGCAAACAACATATTCTAATAATAGAACATTCGAATATTGCATATAAACATACCCTATTAAGGTAGCAATCAATAAAAATCATTTGGGGTTGGTCAAAAAAATGGTATTCTATTCTTAATAAATTTCACATATCTTCAGAATTTTGTAATTGGTTTGGAAAGCTGGGAAGTTTTATAAGAAACGCGATTACGAAGATAAGTGGCTAAAGGTGAAATACGTTTGTGAATATATTACTGATAGGCAGGAATACAAAGTAGAGTGCTTGATTGCTCTGTCGAAGTCGTAGGTATGATCACCAACCAAATACACCTGGTTTTTACGACCCTGTTTCTCTCTACATATTAATCTGCCTCTGAGCCTACGTTAAAAAGCAATAATTATGTGTGATTTTTATAAAATTTAATTACTAAGAGCAATGTGCTTCAATCGGAGAACTTAAATTGTAGTTTTAGATAATTTATCTTTTTTTATTATAGTTTTTATCTGACTTCATTTTTACAATGATAATTTAATATCGAATGTGCATTTTTATAATTTGACTTACTAGGTTCTTCCATTGTAAGCTGGTTATGTACAATATTTGTTTGGATTATGTATTTAAACTGATTTTTGCAACTTCAACTGACTTTAAGCTTAGCATTCTTAAATCAGCATCCCTATATCTTTAAAAATTACATTCAATGTGTTTACTCTTGAGTTATAATAACAATTTCAACTTTTTTACCGCTCTATATAATAGAACTTTTCAATTCTAGATTGTGGAAGATGCAAGAAAACATAATATATGGAAATGCAAGAAAATGACAGATTAAATTCAGTCATATATAACGACAAAAATGTGTAGTACATTTTGAAAACATGTTCAACAGCTGGATCAGCTCATCTAGAACCACCGGAAAGAACTTCAGACGAAGAAGTAATTTAGCCAAAATAGAATAAGGTAAAATAAAAGACATTTATGTAGCAAGAAGGTACTTAGCAAAAAAATATCAAAACAGAACATAATAATAAACATTTTTCACACTGACATAAATTTAAAAAATTAAATCAGTGAATATGTTTTAAATGTCATAAAAAGTACTTAATTCTATTTTTAATTTTAAACTTGCACTTGAATTTTTCGAATTATTTTTATAAGCTGTACAAATTGGTTAATGTAATTTAAAAACACGTACCATTTATGATTTAAATCTCTTCTTGGTCAAGTTGTCATCGAAATAAAATCTGAAAATAAAAAATAATAATTAAGTTTTTATGTGACTGTTAAATTAAAATGCTTAAGTTAATGAAGATATAAAAAGTATTATTATAAAAATAATTTATTAATACTGAAAGAGAGGTACAATCATCATAAATATGTTTCAGATTTTTAAACGCTTCAATAAAAAATTCAAGAATCGAGATGTTTTGGTGACGTTTAACATTTTTATTTTCATCTGCTAATGAACGACGACCATTAAACAATCCGATGGTATTAAGAAATAAAAATACGCCATAATAAAGGAGTAAATAAAGAAACTTATTTTTGAGCAGTTTACTTTGGGATTTGGTGTCAAGATTACCTTCATTGTATGATCGAGTCTCTTTTGGATATAAAAAAAATTAACACAAAATAAACACTTTCACTTTAAAGTTAACTCAAATGCATTTTGTAAAGTTCGATGTCCTGAAAGCTTTATACAAAAATGCACCATGAAAGAATTGCAAGAACACGTTATCCTTAGCTGTATTGTAACAACACACTACATGAATTAGAAGAGAATTGAACCATGAAGCCATTAACCAACCAGCGATCAGATCGTTCAGTTATTTTACCAAGGGGTTGAATATACGACCCTTCTAAGTTTCCATTTCCTTAAGTTTGTATATAAAATATTTCAGAGCGCGAGTCGAATTTACATTAATTGTCTAGTAAAATGAAGACACCAATAAAATCGTAAAACTGTTGCCTTTTTAGATTGCAAAATAAGTTTGCAACACACCAAGCGAAGAAGGCATCCAGCATCAGAAAATAAAATTGGCGTGAATTTTGTTTAGTGCTCATAAAGCAATAAACTCAACCCCTCTATTTTGGGTAAGTTATACACTTTGACTAAGTTTTTGCTTTATAGCAAATATCAACAAAAAAAAAGTGAAACTCATTTTGAGTTCGTTTTCACTTTTACCATCCAAAAAAATTGTCCATTGTTAAGTGGTTTAATGGCAAACCACAATTATTTCAGAAGTTAGTTTAACGTGATTCTCGGTTTCGGAAGCATCAATTTGAGTTTAACGTTTGATTAGCTAATAAACAATTTCGGTTCAAAATCTTACTTGAATTTTTAGTGGTGATTGTGGTGCAGTGGATGTAACCTTACGTCGAACGAAACTAAAAACACACGCACTAACATAATAAAAAATGTTCAATTAATGAAACCGACTTGAAAGTTTTATTATTAAGATGTTCTACTAGGAAACCATCTTGAATACAACTCAACTTAGCGTAGGTTAAATCTTAAAAGCAGCATGGTCAAGTCAAGCGAGGAACATGGCGTCGATTAATGTAAGAGATGGAATAGTTGACCGTCCCGTGCATTAGAATGAAACAAGCAGACACTTAATCCAAAGTTTCCAGTAGGCTCCGCCAATGCCTGACTGCGACGGGAGGTAAAACAAGTTTGATTTTGATTTGTGTTGTTTCGTAGGTATATTTAGTAAGATTTTTTGTAACGCAAATTTTCTTAACAATACCGAAAATTGATTAGACCTTTAAGATAATTGCTGAATGTAGTCCATTGTGTCGAAAACCGCATTAATAACGTGCTAGACGTTTCCTTTCCAAAGGAACACCTCCAGCATGAAATCTCTTGATCTTTTTTTAAATTTTAAGATATAGCGCTATAACCACATAGGTAACAAAAATAGTTAACATATTTTACCACACACGTTGCTCACAACTTTAATTTAGTATTACATTTTAAAGCGGTGCACGCGATTAACTACAAAAAATCGTCCAATTAGTGACCGCTCGATTAATTTACGATCAAATAACAAATTCAATTTGATTGAACTTTTTAGTTAAATATAATGGCCCGTTTAAAAACTCCATGTCAGTTTACCGCACGCTCGTCGGATCCCTTATTTTGCATCAAACTTGAATGAACTGAAACTTTACTGAAAGAAGTACCAAAACTGTATGACAGTTTGAGACACAACTGCATTTATGATTACCGATGGGTGGGTTCACACACTTATGACTGCCAAAAAACAATAAGTATGGCCAAACCTACAGTAGATATCATTTTTTAATTATTAATATTCTACCGTAGTTTTTTTAACTAAAAAATATGACAATATACAAAATATTTAATTGATTTGCTAATTTTGATAAAATTAGGGCATTAACAAAGTATACTAATTTTGTATCTCTTAAAAATTATCTACATGCCCAACGCGTATACTTATCCTATTATGCATTAATAATTTTTCAAAATTGAAATTGGAAAGCCAATACTAGATTTTATGCTGATGTGTCAACTTAAAACAAAATACTCAAGTGTGACTCGTAAACTGAAGATATATAATAGTTGCAGCCGAAAGACATTTAAATAAATAAATTTTCTATGTAAAAAAGTTTTCTCTCTTTAAACAATAGATTGTAAATTTTACAAATTGTGCATTCCAATGAGAAGTTAATTAGAAAATAGGTCGTTTGAAGGTGGAGTGTAAAATTGCTTTCTATGGGGTTCAATATATCCCACTCCGAATAATTTTGGTTTGAAACCAAGTTTAATTGTTACGTCTGGTTGTCAAATGACCATTATTTAGTATTATAATGTATGTAGTTGTATAAACCTATGATTACCTTACGATAAATTAAATTTTTTGGAAAACTTGATTGCAGCCAATATACCAGCAATAAATGTAAAAAATGGAATAATAAAAATGGCTTTGATTGAAACTTGCAAGTCATCAAATCAACCTTTAACTGTGATTTTTTCATTGCATAATGCTGACGTTTATAAATTTTATTACCGGTATAAGTATAGTAAATATAGGTTTGAAGTAAAACTGTTTATTTCGTGCTTATACAAGAATTCAATTGTAAAGTGTAATCTCCAATTTTTATATCAATCTTGACACTAATGCAAATAATATGTAACTCGGCTAATCGCCTCGTGACATACAAGTCACCTCGCGATTAATAAACAATTTTAATCTCAAGTTAAATAATTTACTATTATTATATTATTATGATGTATTAAACACAGTTCCGACTTTCTTAGAAATTACTAGGTAATCGTTGCTTTTGTCAACAGTGATTATTATTGCGTGATCATAAAATAGCACCGCAGGCAATTTTTTTTTAAATGAATGTTAAATATGATTAAGCAAATTCTTTGAAATCCGCGTTTTGAAGACTTGGAATAACTATGCGTTTCTAAATTGAAGGCCATATCTAGCAATGGTGGCCAATACTAAGATTTGTACCCCCAAAAACAACTGTAGTTTTAGTCTGGGTCATACATTTATTGTTTTTGTACCCATTGCCCATGCATAGGCAGGTGCAACAGACAGGTGTGACAGACACCTGAGGGGGATACTTTTGGAGTGCCTACAAAATTTGAAAATTATTTGATAACCAATATTACAAGCATTTCGTTAAAAAAGGCGGAAAAAAGCTTATTTGCTTTTTAGGAGCCCAAATTTTATTTCTCTGACAGAGCACTTCAGGGGCTAGTTACGGCACTGCTTCTCCCCCATGTTTTAAGTAAAATGTTAACGGAGAGCTTAATACGCCCCAATTTTTGTTTGTACTAGGAACACTTAACAAGTTTTCAAGTTGAATGAATGAATAAATAATATTGAACATTAATGAACTTACCTGTGTGCCTCTCCCTGTCCAGATTTTAATTTATTAAACGTTAATTTTTATCGGTACGAATATTAACTTGATGAGTTAACCGTGAGAATGGGTACATATCAATTAACGCAAAAATTATTTTGAATTCTGGCAACATCAATAATTATTTAATTTAAAATAATCAACGTGAAATTATCAAGAATGTCCTCTATATTTAGTGTTACTGCGGGTGAGAAACCAAAACTTATTTTTAATTTTCAAATTTGTGAATTTCGATTAACAGTGAAAAAAAAAGTAACTAATATTTCCAATTTAAGGATTTCTTTGCTCAGCATACATTGTATATTATGCGTGTTTACTTTGTATACATTGATATGTATTATATCTTTAGATATAATGGAATTTTCTACCATCAGAAGCAAGTTTAACCCAATTCTTATTCAGCATAGCAGTTCAAACTCGATCCACTAGCCTATATTACGTATATTAGAAATACAACAAAAGAATTTTAATTATTTGTATTTGGAAACAAATCAAAATACAAAATTTTAGAATTGCGCTTATTTAACTGAAGCCGTAAAACTAAACTTATTAACGCATTTAGAACAGCACCAAACAATAAAATTACGTAGGTACTTACTTTTGCTGTACTACTGTTTTCGAGTAATTATGGTCGTAAAATAAAAACGGTGTATTAACGGAGTTGATTGAATCATTTAATTTTAACCGTATAAACGGCTTAATATTGTAGGAACAAACTCATTTACTGTTGTACTTAGTGCATTAAGCAAATTTCAATTAAACAAGAAATTTCATTTTCAACAATAAAGCACGATTTTCTTTTCACAAAAACTTTCAACGGAAAACAAATTAAACAAAAATAATGAAGATAAGTTGTGCGCGTAGTAGAGAAAAGGTCAAAATAAAAGCAAGGGATCAAGGGATATAAAACCTTTCACTCTAGCTTTTTTTTATTATGGATGAAAATAAAATAGTTTTAGTTAAATGAAAAAAAAAACGAAGAAGCAATCCAACCGGTTTGTTTTTAATATATACCTAACTATATATATATATGTATATTTTCATCGATAGCTCTCGCCGGCAGAGATCTAAACGAGAATTGTAAACGCATTTTTTGTCGTAAACCAAAAGAAAGTAAAATTAAATATGAAAATTCGAAGTCATGGTGGAAGTACTGAATAAGTTAGTTGTGTGCTGTGCACGAAATACGATCATATTTAAAGATTGAAAACACAAATTCTACGAAAGCCATAAAACGAGCCTGATAAATCCTATCAACTTTTCTAATAAGATTGTGAGATAGAAAGGTAAATTTAAAATCGATAAAATGTAATCGAATTTGAAGATATTAACAATGCTACCGATCGGTTCGGTTTATATAAAACTTTTCTAATGAATATTCAAAGGAAACTTTTATCTTTAATTAGATTTGTAAAAGGAAGCGATAAAATCGTAATGTTAAAAATATAATCTTCTCATATATATTTTACTCTCGCAAAGAGGATTATAATTGAAACTCACGATAGCTGTGCTTGGTAAGCGGGTTGAAAGAGGAAAGGGTAATTAATGTCGGTATCAAAACTCCAAAGCGTCGTAATATAGTGGAAGCACGAAGACTTCTAATGACCGAAGGGTCGAGATAAGGACAACGTTTGCGCTGATGAGTCTTGGCAAATAATGACTTGGATACTTTCCAGAATCGTATCCTGAGTTGTCCTCTTCGGGAAAGCAATCAACCTTTAGCGTGACGTCATAAAGTGTCTTGCTATTCCCTGACGATGTGAAGTGTGACTTTGAGATACGTGAGCCTCGAAGACATTTATAGACAGGACGTGGAATATCTTGCTCAAATTTTTTTGGTTCTTTGTTCTATTTCTGAAATTTGTTTCTATCGGTAAAATCTAATGGAGCACTACACCAAATGCTAACGAGGCTTAACAAAGAAAGCAAAAAGGATGGCTGCTTTTTCTCTTATTTTGTGTTGTTACGTCTAGAAGATCGGAATGCAAAAATGTAATATCCCGCTTTTGATCCTTTTTATTTTAGTTAAAGATGCTGTATTTTACGATGTTGTTACTATTATTAAATACGTACGTTTTATGTTACTATTTTGAGTTTTAACTGCGTAAGTAAAGTGAGGTACAATGTAAAAGATTGTGATATTAATAGTAGCTTTGATTATGGTAGTTTTTCAATTATAAAAAGCGGCAAATAGTAAATGAGATTTTAATAATTATTGTAATGAGGGGCAGTATAATCATTAAGTGATTATAAATGTTTCAAACAAACGTAATTTATATTCAATCATAAACACGCTTTAATTTTATTACAATTAAGGTATAATAATAGAGTTAATTAACGTTTCAATAAATAAACTTTTAATTGAATTTCTTCAATCCACGTGCCTCTAAGTATAATACAGTTTTACTTATTCCATTGATTCAATAACCTAATCATATTTATATTAATTTCAACTGCAGGATTGTGTATGATTTAGCGAATAATTATTATTAATTATTAATATACTGCCGATTAAGAATTATAAATTATTAAAATTTAATTTGCATTTAATTAATCCATTCTTGTAGATGAAACTGCAAACCTAATTACAATTCCTTCGGTTTTTTTAGTGCATAATTATTTAAATTTGTTATACAAGCATTTGTAATTAATGAAATTCAGATTTTTTTTGTAAATGAAAAGTTTTGGTGTTGAAAATGTATAACGGACAGAGAACTTGTAGTTTAAGGAAGATTCCAGGCCACAGCCATAGAAAAACGTGCATTATCCATTCTAATTTTACCTAGGTTCAGCAGGTAGACATTGTATGAGTGAAGAGTGCTTTTATAGATGGTACACCGCGGAAATCGAACATTCAAGAAACCTGGCCGGCACCGGCGGCAATACAATAAATAATATCACAATACTGAACGTCGACTTAAATATTATCAAAAATCTGATTTTAAATCACTTTAAAAATTGAATGAAATTATAGGTTATAAATTTTGGATTTACAGATGGATTAATATTAATAATTTATTTAAATAACCTACCTACTTATAACTCAGAATTAAAACGTCTTGCAACGTTGTGCGATATTATATTTCACTAAAAAGTTTGTTTTTTATTAGTCACAAAAATTTAACCTCACCATAGTCTAACCTGGAGGAAGACAGAAACTGTCACCTATTTCACCTATAATCTCACAAGAACAGAGTTTTTGCATTATGCTACTGGTTTTAAACATATTAATTTGAAATCTATAAGTCTAATAGTCTATTCCCTACGTGCCCTTCTCGTATTAGCCGCCACTGTATATATTACATTATTAGCATCATGAGAGGTTGTTATATGAAGCTATAATTATCAGAATGTAAACAGTACAGATTTTGATTTCAGTTTTAAATTATTGGATCCCTAAATTTTTATAGCTCTCCAGCATCGTGAAATTTGAAGAACAATTTGACGTTTGAAATTTTAATGTGTTCTCCTTAAAGGTTACATTACTTGGATACGGGGGGGGGGTATTCTAGGTACTCAGACTTCCCGGAGCACACTGTACATTATATTAGTTAATTGTATCCAAGAGAAAAACTGAAAATAATATGACATTTCACATTAGACTAAAAAACTATTTGATTACATCCATAGAACAGCAACAATCCTTCAATCTACAAATGCAAAGAAACAAATAACAGGAATACTTACATAGATTGTGTGGTCTGAAGACCACACTGCTCGGGACTTTCCCGTAACCTGTCAAAAAAGTACATTACCTCGTAATAAAACATATTAATACTGAAAACGTAAAATAATAACTATTACTTTTAACTAATGTTAACTTTACTTCACTGCCGCCCGTTAACTTTTTGCTAAAGACAACAGTGTTCACGAAAAGTGACAATTAAAATTTAACATAATTATTTTCAGAAAAAGCTTATGGTGATATTATTTTTAATTCAAAGAAAGTTGATAGGAGCTGCCCAGTGACTAAATTATTGTCATTCTGCATCCACACATCCAGAGAGGGCCTGAAAAGAAATTTTTCAGGGGGGAAGAGTCCTCAATTTGCCCACTGGCAAAGTTTCTTTTTTGCTTCTCACCCCTCTTCGGTATACCAATGATCATTGCCTCTTTAGCTTTTTCCCTTTTTTACTTTCCGAACTCCTTAGTAAGGAAAGTATTGTAATCAGAAATTGAAAAAATAATTTACCCCCCATTTTTTTATCAAATTTTTATGTTTCGAGGTATTCTTAAACCATTTTTACCTTTTTTGAAAAATGTCTGTGTGTGTGTATGTCTGTGAACACGATAGCACCCAAACGAATGAAGGAAATTAGTTCAAATTTAAAATTTAAGTTTTAATCTGTTGTCACACGAAGCCTATTGAAAATGAATAAAATCGAATGGGGGCCACGGGGAATGAAGCGAAAAGACATAATTCATCTTAACTTCTAAACGCAATGAAATAGGTAAAAGTTTATTATGACAAAAATTTATCGCTATTATATTTCCTACAACTTTGGTTGTGTAATTTTTTTCTGAAATTAAAACTTAAAATTAAAAGAAAAATATTTTCTAAAATTTACTAGTCAAATTTAATTTAAACTAGAAGAAAAATTGATGATGCGTTTTTAATATTTTTTTATGAAAAACCCAAGGCAAAATCCAAAATAAACTATTGTCTTTTGTTTTCGAGAAAAATTCAATTGTTTTTATTATTTTTAAATACTGATTGGAATGTTTTTCGAGATGATGAAATTTTGTATTTTGATTTTTGGTAGCCGAGGTAAATTGGACGTTAAGTTTGATAATTCGGAAAGTTATGCGACAACTATTTTAAAGATCATAAAATAATCTAAAACCAACATTCTAACTCTCTACTGTCCACAGTCAACCATTTTAAAGTTAAGGATTAATTATTTAAAAATCGTATTTTTTTAAAACCTTTTTACTACAGAAAATTATATTTTGTTATGGTAGCCGAATAAGTGCGATAATAAAGCAAAATTTAACATTTTTGGAGTATAAATAATGTTTGCGGAAAATAAACGTAAAAATCGATTTGATAGCAGTTTTATTTGGATGAAATTGGCCAAATTATGAAAATTAAAGGTTTAAATCAAATTTATCCAATTATTTGGCTGATTTCAGCTTAGTTAACGATTATTTCCAGAAAGTTTTTAGAAATTGTATTACAGAATCATGAGAAACAAAAAATTATTCAATTTAAGTTGGTATATAAAAAAAGTTATTAATTGTTTAAATATTTTAATCATAATAAACTGCAATAAATTAAAGATTCAAAACAATAGCAGGTACAACTTTCTATTGGACTATTAATTTATAATATATTTACACAGCTGTTTTGGAACCAAATTATTGGAGTGCATTTTTGACGATTGTTTTAAAAGCACAGTTGTTGTTCCTTCACTTTTATCATTCAAATAAAAAAATTTCAATATATGTTTTACATGATGTTAAACAAAGTTTGCTAATTTGTATGTACAAAACTGTATAATATTTACAGTTAATAAAAATTTTATGAGTGCTTCTTAAAGTTAATTTTAAACAATAATAATATTTTTTAATGACTGCAATTTGTACAGTTTTCTGTCCATGAAGCGGTTTCTTTAGTTTTTGCTATTTCGTTATTATAGCATGTGTATCACATTTATTTAATAATAAAAGTAATTTTAATCGTATAGAACATTTAAACAATTTTTTGTTTTTTATTTTTCCAGAAACCTTCCATTGGGTATTTTGATAATACCTACCTCATTGAGTAAACAATATGGCTAACTTTTATGTTATTGGCTCACGTTTATGATTTATGCCTTTTGTAAACAAAAATTAGCTTTACAAACATTGATTAAAAACTTTATGAGTTTATAAATCATTTGCACGAAGTAAACTACTATTTGTTATGTATCTTATTTTGGTAGCAAACAAAACAAAAACGTTTAAATGGGAAAGTTAAACAAAACTCAAAGATAAAACTTTTATAAATTTTTGTTACTTTTAAAAAAGCAATTTGAGCTCATTAGAGGTGTCTTTATGACAAAGTTGTGTTTGGTGGTTTATAACCTCTAACAGCCTACTGGAGATACACGATAAAACTAACACAGCTAACTTTAAAGCAAAATAAAGTAACTTTATGGTATGTTTAATGGGGTTTAAAGTTGTCAACATGAAAATGAATCGGTTTTTCATTATACATAAATTTAATATAGCTCATTTCGAGAATGCAATTCATCAATCATTACACTATTTAATTAGATGCTACTTTTTACATAATATCATAAAGCACAATTAACAATCCATATTATTTTTGTCTGGAAAACTTTAAAAGATTAATACGTTTTTAATTAATAGTTTCGTGATAAATGTTGCACAAAGTTATTGGTATTTAACAAGAAAGAATTGTTTAATTAATCGTTAAACTTTTTATTTCCCATACACGAACCAAATTAACAAAATCGTTAATTATTTCTGTTTAAATTTTTACTTCAACCAGGTAGTAGTATATTGGTGATATTTTTTTGAGATTTTATCGATGACAACTTTTTAATATTTTGGATATGCTTAAAACTGATGGCATTCTTTTGGTGTCAAAAAGATTGAAAGATAAAAGACTTGTTCAAATTTTAAATTATATCTCTTCTTTGTTGCCTTGATTTTAAAACTGATGAACTTCTGTAGGTTTAATAAATCAATTCCAAATTGATCAATAGAGAAACACATGACCAAGAAAGCTGCACTTTATTAATTGTCGATAATTTATGAGTATCTGGTTGATAAACGGTAATTAGGTATTTTTATTAAACGGAATTATTTTTAAAGTTCCATCATGGTGGTGTGAGAAACGTTAAAATTTAAAAATACCTTTTCCCATCTTGCCCGTTAATCTGTCTTAAGTTCGAATAAAGTCATAAGGGAGAGCTGGCTTCCCTAGCTAACCATGAATTATTATAAAACGTCAACTTCCATAAACTTAACCGGAATTTATTTAAGAAGATAAGTTCGGTGAAACCTCCCCATAAATTTATAAGCTTTTGTTACCGCCATACTATTTTAAATAATGAAATGGTTTTAAAATTTATTGTTGTTAGTTGTGACAACACTTATGAAATTAAAGATGTGAAAAATCGGCACCCCTAATTTATTTATTACGTGTAAACAAACAAGTTTCGACAAATTACCCTTGTACAACCGAAATTTACAAACATTACTTTTATTGCGCTATTGTTAAGGAAAAACGGTCCTCAATAAATTTCGGATTTTTTTAGTTTATTTCAATCCGCCATAACTTATTTGTTAAGGTGAATGATCACATGGACAGAAATAAAATTTCTTTTTGTAATTTAAATTACCTACAAACGCAATTGACTTCTAATGCAATTCGTTATCGAAGATTCGATGTATTCTCCTACGCTGACTATTGTTTAATAAGTAATTCAGTTTTCCTTCGGCTAATTTATTTATATAAAGGTGTGCGGTAAGATAAAAATAGAAAAAGTTAATTTTATTAGTTCTAGTGTAGAGCGAATCATGGCGGCGACGAGGACGAAAACACCACGTGAATAACTGACTCGAATTACAAAAGTTTGTAAGCTTCACGTCGTTGCAGCTCGTATATTTTTCTCTTCATTGACATTATTCATGAACTTTAAACAACTTTCCATGTCAATTTCTTAACTTCCCTGGGGAAATAATGTTTCCGCTTACAAAGAGTTTCGGTTCATTTCTTTGCCTTCTTTTACGCCTTTTGCTATATTATGAATTTAATTAAGGTGCCAGATCGTAAAACTGCAAAAGTATTTCGTAATATTTTCGTATACTTATAGCTGCGCATACTTTTCAAAAAACCAACGGATTTAACTTTAAAATTGCCAGTCGTGCAATTTAAACCAGTTTTTGATTATTATTTACATAAACCGCCCGCCCATCATAAAAATCAAACGTGAATTTTCAGAAGCATGATTTAGAAAACCTGCATACATAATTTAAAATATAAACTTATCATTAATTTTAACAGCGTTATTATTCAAACCCGTCCTGTGTTAAATTATTAACTTGGTTATTATTTACATTTAATTTAGAGTCACTTACAACTTCACGTTTTTCCGAATAATTTATTATTTAAATGAAGTTATCACTTTGTCCACGCGAAAGGAATTTATTTTTTAACGAATGAGGTAAAAATAAGTCCAATTTTATTTTTCTTTCTGTTTATCCACCCTCAAACATTATTCTGATCGATGACTGATTAAAAGAGATTGTTGACATGGTTGAACCTTCATGCACAGTATAAACAAACTATAAAATGTTGTTTTTAATTGGATTTTATATTAAGTTTGCTCTAACTGATAACAATTTTATCATTTCATAGGCAAAGGTAAAATGGCAGCCTACTCAATCATCGTAATCCTTGAAAGCTCGATCGAGCTTTCTTGCTTCCGTTGTTCCCATCATCACAAAAAGTAAGAAAATGTAAATTCTGCGCAATAATACAGAACAAAAACGTAATAATGCATAAACCCATATTCAAATTTATGAGCCTAATTTTGATTGATTAGAACGTTGCGTGCAGTATTGGTATAACCGAAAATACCAAAGATAATCTTATCACAAATATTTTCCCATATATCTAAAAAACCATGCCTAAATATAAACAGTACTCAAGTTTTATCGTTGTTGACAATGCAAAAAAAGTATTAGCCGTTCACAAAAGAAATTTTAAACTGAACATGAGATAATTTATTATCGAATTTTACAGGTAGATATGCCCAATCAATTTTCAACCGATTATTCGACACCCAATAAAATCTTAAATTTATGTCTGCAAAAAATTGCTTTTAAAATTTAATCGAAATTAACAAAATCGTAATTACATTAAACTGTAATTGATTTTTTGGTTTTATGCAGGTGATTTGATTGCATATTAATTTAATGACTATTAAAGTTTTAAGTAAATGAAAAATTTTAGTTTTTTTGTAAATTGTGGCACACAAGTTTTATGACGCAAAAACAATTTTTATTAAACGTTTAACTACATAGGGGGAAATTTAAGTTTACAATTTAAGTATACACAGATTTTAATAAAATTGAGCATCATAAAATGCCCTGCTCGTTTGAAGATTCATTTAAACGACAAGCTGACCAACCGTTTCCGCATTACATTACTGCAATTTTGTACCCTTTCGTATCGGGAGGACGAAATGAAGAGCATAAAATGCAAATTTATAATCAAACAATATATCACGAAAATTAAATTTTAGGCCGCCATACACTCCATCATAATATATTTTCGGTTAATGACTTTCGGTAAATTAAGTTAGTTATGTTTATAGAGACAAGATGCACTAAAGCCATAGATTATGCTCACTGATACGAGTTATACTGCAAAACTTTTTACATTACTCAATAGAAGTTTTTGTTTTTAATAGTAAAACTTAAACACGATTTTAGATAAGTACAAGTTACAAGTAATAAAAATAAAATAAATGTTGCGAGAAAAATATTAAAAAAAATTTAAGGGCAATTTATTGTGAACAACACACCAAGGGTTGTTTTACATAAACTTAATAGCTTTACAACCATTATTTCGATCATCCCTGAAATTTAACAAAATAAATTACAAATAAAACAATTGTTTCGTTATATTCTTATGTTTAATTTCTTTCTTTTCTTCTGCCCACACTCAAAATGCAATCAGATATTTACAAATTAATAACAAAAACGCGGTAATTTTATTATTTTAAAACATGTTTTATGGCATTTAGTATAATGGGTTGTGTGTTTTTCTCTATATGACATTTTTTAAATATACTTATGATTTATGTTGTATATGTCGTTAAAATAATTATCAATGTACTTATTGTGAAATCATAAAACCCCTAAAGCGTGACTTCTGTTTGTTGGAAATTAGATAAAATTGCAAACAGAATAATTCGACTTACCTATAAGGTGTAGGTATCTTATACGGTATAATTTAAAAAATCTTAATGCATTTTCTTCGTTATATCAAGATTTATGTTGGTATGGACTTCGTCAACGTTAAATTAACCTTCGGTGTGGGAATTATTTTTATTATTATATCAATTTCCTCTTTGATAATAAAGTGTTAGAATGGTACCCGTATATTACGGATCTAAAAAAGTTAAAATTGGATAAATTACAGTTGGGTAGCTGATATTAAAAAGAAAAGTTTAATTCACGTGGATTTAATTTAGCCCTGCATGTAAATTACTAGTTTACCAACGGGATGTAAGGCTCATGGCGACTATTAAATAAACGTGGGCTGGCTCAGATGGCAATTAAACCTTGCTTTAATCCCTGTTTTGAATTCCCTTATCCCTACATTTCATGGATATAAATAGCAAACATAACACCCCTATCCCCATCGTTTTAAACCGGATCTGCTGGTGGCCATCAATTTAACCATAGTATGCTCGCCGAATGTCGTCTTATTATAAACATAAAGGGGTTTGTGCAACGAGATAGCTTTGCCCAGCCATAATACAAGTTCATCGAGATTCGGGGACTTTAATAGGAGAATTTAATAATACGTGTACATGTAGTTAAGTAATAAAATATACCCAGATGCTTTACATCATATAATTAAGTATAGATAATCATTAAAAAATTCAAACGACTATTTTATCGCTTCAAATTGAACAATATTTTATCGTTTTTGTAATGGTTTCTTTCATTTGTTCTACACTTGCGCTACTAAAATACAGAAAACACCTATCTTGAATTGTCCAATTAAACAGTTATTAATTTGTAGTATTAAAAATCCAGAAATTAAATAATTTCAAACTTTCCCTGCACAGCGAAAAAGAATCAGCTTTATTTCAAAATATTTTTCTTCATTGGTACAAACAAAAATCCGATGAGAAGTTCTAAGATACAATGAGTAAAGATAACTACTATACCTATTGATTTTTGAAAGTAAATACAACATAATAAAAGCTTGATGAAAAATAGTAAATCAATCACCAAACCCAGTGAAACTACATAGAATAAAAAATAAAATTGGGTATACTTTTTCATTGGAAGATAATGCACCCTCTACCAAGTCATCTTCGAACTACCCTTCAACGACAAGCTTGGTATCGATTTCGCAAAAGGTTTCGGTCTTGGATAAAATTTAAAAGTGTCTTTATAAATTAATTTTTGTATACGCATTGATATTTGTTATCTTTTAAAGCCGACAAGATTAAATAAAATGATAACTAACCTACGGAGAAAAAATTAATAATTAATCGTGGTCGTTAAATTATGCAGTAAACATCGTGACCGATATAAAAGTCATAAAGTAATTGTACGGGCAAATTACAGGCGTATTAAAGTAGCAATTACATATTTTTTGTAAACATTTCATATTTTAATTGTTATTATTATAAGGTAATTTAATTCGACAACTCGATGCTGGGACATCTATAGAATAATTCTTAACGCGACCTTTATTATCGGCTATAGAAACCTTCCAAGAACCTGCAGACCTCTACAAATAGCGCTTTCCTGTAAAAATGTAAAAACAATTAAATTTTTAAATAATTATCAAATATTAATAAACCAATGAAAATCGTTTAAATGATTCTAAATAATATTTAATATTTTTTCTAAATTTAATCAATTTTAATGCTATTTATATTTTTGCAATGCCAAAATTATAAAATAAAATGGCGCATTACAAATTTTAAAATCTCGAAACTAATAATTAGCATCTAGTTTTTATTATATTGTATGATAATGTCATTGATTCGTTAAAAGTATGGGCAAGAAAAAATCCCGGCTGCAGTAAGGTTGGCTTACTTTCATTGGTTGAATGGAACAACGGCCATCATGAAATTACCCATAATGCAACAACATTTTTCCTTTTCCACGCCTACAGGGAAGCCATCATGAATTGTGACGTCATTTCAAAACAAGAAAAGTCACAAAAATTACAGTAGAAGATTTATTTTAGCTGTATAGAAAGTAGAGATTTAAAAAGTTGCAATTTTGAAAATTTATTGAAGCTATGAAATTGGAAATGTCTTAAAGAAGCAATTTTAAAAATTAGTATTTAAACAGTTTTACATAGTATTAAATTAAGATTGCAGAAATATTTAATAAAACCTATCAGCGATATTTATGAGGTGTAGGTAAACTAGGGTACGACTTTATGATTACATCGGCCAATTAAATGAGTATTTGTATTATAAATAAACACACATGGTGAAACGACATTATTTTATGATGGATATAACAATTAACAGCCCACCGAACGTTATAATTATTCTTATTACATCTAACGAGTCTGGGTTTCGTCTACAGTCTACACCGTACGTCTTTTACAAGGATAAAATATAAATGTTATTTTTATTGATGCCATTTAACATTTTTATTTGTTTACAAGTTCACTTAGCTTAATTTATATGACTAACTTACTACTATTTACACAATATATGAAAGTAAAAGTAGTAAAAACTGACCTACACACATCAAACATTACTAAACATAATGTGCATCATAAAAGTTTGTTTGTAGCTGCAGTTAGTATGATGTTTAAAATCAAATAAACATCATTTTGATAATTTACACAAATCATTAAGCTGTCAAAAAATTTTGCTTGCAGAGTCAAGTTTAGAACAATAAAGAAACACTACTAAAATTATGTAATTAAATGATTCTATGGTACATAGAGGCAACCTCACAGTTCATCTGTAGATTTTCAACCACTGTATATTACAGCAACATTAGAATGCCTGGATCATTTCAGCTTCTCCGACTTGGTCTTTTTCAATTGAATTAATAATAATATATATATAGGTACTATATAATAATAATGTATATAATGCATTAATAAAAATAATCAAAAAGTAATTATATATAGGAAGTATATTATACATATTGCACAAAATATTATAGTATCTTATAAGTTTTATAAATCTGAAATATTGGTTAAGAAAAATGTAGATTATGTCGCCTATTGATGACCTATTATAATATCTATACTAACATAATACATCAACGTATACCAACCTAATATAGGAAAATGCACAATAAAAAATAAATATTAAGATATAATATAATATGTTACATACATATTATACATTGTAGTATATCTATGGTATGGACAGCCTTGGCCAGAATAGTGGAACACCCTTTGAAATTTCAGTATTTTGAAAACTCTTAAAAATTTTCTGAAAACAACTATGACACGGCCTTCCAGGTAAACAACTTGTTCATTTTAATGTTTTTATAAACAAAAATGCGAAATATAAAGGCATTACAGACTTGATTAAATCATTGAAATTTTTGGAAGCTGGTAAATTATATTACAAACAAAATCATTACAAACAAAAACATTTGAAAAAAATCTATCGTTTTTGAATTATATGGAAAACAAAATTTTTCCGGTTTTTTAAAATAATTTTTGAAAAATTTATATTTTGAATTTTGTGTATAGGTAACTCAAAATCGGTACTTTTCTGAAAAATTTTATTCGACACTTTGTTGCTAGTGATGATTTGTTGTGCATAATCTAGGTAAAATTTACCATATTATATTTCAACTCATAAGGGCTTCCAAAAATTTTAGTGATGTAATCAAAGTAGCTGTTATGCCCTTATATTTCGTATTTTTGTTTTATTCGAACATTAAAATGAACAAGTTTTGTACTAGGAAGGCCGTGTCATAGTTGTTTACAGAGAATTATTAAGTATTTTTAAAATCCTGAAATTTCAATGGGTGCCCCATTATTATTCTGGTCAAGGCTTATATGTATGGTATACATATAATTATATATAATATTATTATAATTGTTTGTAAATACTATATCTAATGAAACATATAATAAATAATAAAACATTTAATAATTTCTAATTTCTATAATTATATATAACTCGATAATTTTATATTACTTATATCTAAACAATTATTGCAATCACTTATAATTAAGTGTACATAAAATGTAATTTGATATCCGTCGCTTTAATTCCCATTAAGGAAATTATGATGTTAACCTAAGTAAATGAACAATTATTTCAATTAATTACAATTAAATATATGTAATATTAGCTATATATTTCTGTTATAATAAGGATTTTGAAGAAAGAATTTATTTTTATATGTAGGTATAATAGTATATAAGCACATACTATACATGAAAGAAAAAATTCTACTTACTTAATATGCTATAATCTACATGGTTCAAAAATGATTTTTTAAAAGTATAGGTATTTATATTATCAATGCAATGAAAAAAAAAGTTTTCTCCAATTTTACCACACGATTTCTCAATTGAATTGCCTTTGTTGATTTGATGAAAACTTAATAACAAATATATTGAAGGGTTCACATTAGAATAAGGTAATGAATTTTTAATAATTAAAAAAAGGCTGAAATTGTGATAATTATTTCTTTCTAATTTTTATAGACCTATGAGCCTTATAGAAAGAAAACTATTATTTTTTAAGGTTATAACAAATATCACTCTCTATATAACACTCATAATTAATCATAGTATAGTGCTAACCTGGCTAGAAAATCCAAAGATTGATATTGGCCTTTTAGAATGCGACTTGCAAATTTTTGCAGAAGATCTAATTAAAACATCGTGCATAAATGAGAAATTTTATAATGCCATACAAAAACCTAACGATCTGTAAGAATTGTTTGTAAACAAATCATGAAATAAGTTTAAAAAAATGTAAATAAGTTATTTTTAATGAAGCAAGAGCGCAGAATTCATATTGGTGCATATTAGAAGCGCCTGATGTATAGACTACTAGTGCTTCACATTTGTCTCTAGATCCATATAGCCATGGTAAGCTATGTCATATTATGGTAGGTACCTACTATTTACATAACATAAGCCTGTACCATTTTTATTTTCACGATAAATCTTAAAATAGTAAGATTTTTTGAAATGTATTATAAATATTCGATACATTTTATTCGCGGTTAAAATCTGTGGAACGGGAAAAGATGTGTCTGCATGAAGTCTTGGGAAGATTCATAAAAGTCTTTGTGTTGTCTCATGAATCATTATGTAGTCTCGCAAAGCCTTCATGAAATTTTTGCAATAAAAGCAACTTTTATTTTTGACATGAATCGTTATTGTAATAATTGCCTTCGAAGCTGGATTAAAATTATATTGGATTAACATTTATTTTAAACGAAGTCCGAATTTTTATGCACAAGCCATCATTATACCGATTGCTTTGCTGCTCTGCCTGATCTTGATTGGTTAACTTCCAAAGTACCAGTACCATAATACAATTATTAAACCTCCATAATTGCAAGTTTTTTACGTGGTTGTTGATTTGTTTTTTGTATGTTTATTCAATTGAATCACAGGTTTGCTCAGAATTTCAGCAATACTTATATTGATTAAAACTTCATTTTTCAAACAGCTTTATTATACCGTCGGTTTAAACATGTAGTTGTTTTACCATTGAGGAACACTGCAAGGTGGATTTTAACCCTTCGGAGGGCGCAGTCTATTCCACACCTTTGTATGTATGTCAGTATGTATCTTCACTCTAATAAAGAGTTAATGACACCTGAACATTGAAATTTAACATTTTTACCGGTTAAACTAAAAAATTAGTACCTGCGGTTATGTTCAGGTAAAGTTTTTCGCATAGACCAATGACACAAGTGGTTATTTCTTGTCATGACAGAACGTAAAGCATTTTCGATTTGCTAATTTTAAATGTTTTGAGCTGGCCATTACCTTTAGCCGACGCATAGTCGATTGGTTTACCAATACTTCAATGAATGAATTATTTATTTAGATTACTTAGCAAGAGCTTTTTATTTGGTATACGTAAACTAGTAAATATCAACCAGGAAAGTTGAAAGCCTGTTTGAAAATGAAAAATTACTCTTCAGAGATAAATTTCCAGATCTCTAGAAAATAATGTTTCTTTACCTTCTAAAAAGTAAATTCATAAATATTTACGTACTACATGTTCGAATAAGTATGAATAGTTACAAATTATCCACATATAACATATTAACTATGTATAGGTATGTCGAATGACCAAATCTGATGGAAATTTTTGTTAAGTCAATATTTTAGTTTTGAGTTTCCGCTCTGCAACTATACAAAGCAATTATGATTTGTATAAAAATTTTGAACTATTTATAATTTTTTTTCTATGCAAAATTTAAAATTTCAAGATAGAACATAATCCACAAAACAAATTGTTATAAATGTTCTTAATTTTTCTTATGAGTTTTCAAGACCTCTCCGAATTTATGATTACTTCGTAAAATGGTAAATTTGCTGTATTTAAGTTCAGCTAAACTCATGAGGAGAATTCCTCAAGTGTAACTCGAGGATCGAAGAAAGCTTTGGCATAAGTCGAAGGAAAACTAAAATTAAGCAAACACTTATTTTTTTCTATGAGCAATCGTTTATGAGAAAATGTCGTTTAAAAGTTTTTTATTTCAACATTTTAGCAAGTTTATGCAACTATAATCAAAAGATCTTCTAGATGATAAGATGGCAATGCAAGTGAATTGGAAGGTCGCAGTTTCGATTCCTGCAGGAATAGTTTTTTCAGGTATTCTTATATCTTCCCGAATAGGATACGGAATATCCAAGTCACAGAATAATTTCATGATTTTCTTTCGGTGAAAAAATATTAAGCTTCGTTGTAGCCCCCCCCCCCCCCAATATGAATAGCTCCAGACTCGTCAAAGGTGGATCCGCCACTGTATTATAAGTATACTTTTCCCAAACAACTAATTATGATAATTTTTAATTTACTCCACTAGGTTTTAGTATAATGTAAATTACTTAAAATTATAATTCTTTTAAATTTCAACATGTCAAGTTTTAATTATCATAAATTAACCATATCTATAAAGGTGTCTTATGATAAACTTATCAGATAACAAATATGTAATTTTTAACACATTATCTATAATTAACATTACAAATGTTCATCATATAGAAAGGCTTTAGACGTGAGTACAAATAATTTTTATCGTAGTTATTTATTCTACTTTATTCAAAAATCAAGGTTTTATTTCTGAACACGTATTTTTATATTAGTGATCAATATTAAGAATTCATTATAAACAATTATAATTACGTAATGTTTCATCTACATATTGCTGGAACTGACGATGTACCGAGGCTAAATGAATTAAATTGAAAATATATTGTAAAATTTTAATAAAAAAATGAAAAATTCATACGTAGAAAATTATTATTTAAAAAACAATGAACAGACATTCATTTATTTAAATAATTTACTATACTGCATATTGTAATACTATACACAAATTACTTCAAATTCTTTTTTCTAACGTTCATTTCAATTATATAATTCTTAATTATTCAAAGTCAGCATGGGATAAATAAATAACGCAAAAAACATGAAAGGCATTTTTAACCATAAAATTGTGGAATGTATGCAAACATCAGTTGCAGATTTAAATTTTGTGAACATGCCAAACAGAACTTCAAAATAAGCCTGACTTGAGAAAAATATTTTTTTAATTGCCCAGTATGTGCAGTAGGTATTTCCAGATGAATAATTATATTTAAAATCATAACATTTTCAAAACAATATTTGCAGTCAGTACTGAACGATGTACACGTGCTTCTGACTTATTAGTAGTCATCAGAAATTGTTCGTTCGAAACGAAAAATGCTAGAAAGAATTTTCTTGATTTTATCACTACACCCACCCGCCCCATTATCCGGGATCCCTACATGGTAACCATAATAAGTAGACTATTAGAACCTCAAGATAAATTAGCCAAATTAAAAATTCATTAGAAATTTAAGTGGATACCTAGTATATCCACGCACCTGCTACAATTAACCGGTTAAACTTTAAGAGAGTCCTGACATTCATTAGGGTATACTGTTGCATTACCCAGCTAATCAATACGTAAGAAAAATTAACTTCATGTTAAGTATTTATGTACCTACGTTAAATTATTAATTCCACGGTAAAATTAATTATTGCGGATGTTTCAAAGTTTTAAAACGAAGTGTATATTATCCTTAAAAATGGAACCATAACCAATTACATTTAACAACATATACCTCTAACTTTAACCGCATCTAATAATAATGTTTCATTTAATTTAATTGCTAGATACTAATAATAATTATTATAATAAATTTTTTTGAGACTTGAAATTTATTCTTATATTCATTCAATATTTTGTATCAAATTAATAGGCTAATAAAATAAAATTAATTGAATATTCACTATTAAGCGCTTAATGAAACAATCTAATGGGTGCACTGTGATTTATAACTTTATGAAATAATAATTATTGTTGACCATTGTTTCAGAAAATTTAAATAATCGTTAGGAAATACTAAATATTAGATTATCGTCTGGAATTTGTATATGCCTATAAGTAAATACATTTAACATACATTTAACATACCAAGAGTATTCCCATAAACTTGCAACTTTTATATTTATTTGGAAAGTATTTATATGGGTTAAAGAATAATATAATATAGAATAGTATCTATTTAAGTATAATGATACCAATAAATATTATATTAATTATTATTATATAGGTTCTGTTGATTACGTTTAATTAAAGCTTGCGATTGACCCTGCAGTTCAAAAGTTTAATAAATGAACCGGTATAGGTATATAAGTATATAATGAAAATAATAGAAAAAATAAGGAAAAGTTAATAATTTATAAAATTCAATAGTGCGCATTGCATTTAACTGTTAATTATATACTTTACAGAACAATGGTAATATAATTAAGTGTAGGTATGGGCGCTCACACACACACAGAAGTACCTACTCTTTAAAATGTTGAGATTCATTTGCAGTGCGTTTATATTTGTTAACTAATTTTCAATCAATATCTATTATCGACATGAAAATTTCGAGGTAGTGTAAATAAGCATTATATCAATTAATGGAATAATCAAATTCTTAATTTAGTTTTAATATTTAACGGTCCGGTAATTTAATCGCGAAATGTACCTAGATGTTAAATTAATTTGACATAATTAAGAGATGTTAGTACCCTAACAGTTTTGGTTGCATATTGACTTAACCTTTACGTTATAAGTGTTCACATAAATTTTAATAGGCTATAAAAATTATATTAAACATTATAATAAACAATAAAACAATAATAAGGAAAAAGAGACTTACTTAAAACTTTTAACGATTTTAGTCTTTTGGGCAGAGAATGAATTGTGAAACAATTTTCACCACAAAGAAAAACCATAAAAAGTTAAATAAAATTTTTATTTTCACAATTTTATTTAAAGAAACTATTAACACTTTAACTTGTTCTACACTTGTTCTAAGTCGATTCCGCGGCCATGGTAGTCGGCTTTTGCTTACATCAGAATGGTTACGCCCGCCAAGAAAAGCTTTAGCTTTACTTCGACAACGCTTGCGCGATTCGAACCAAAAATACATTTACAAATGTTTCATGGTTTCACGACAACTAATAGCTGATCCTGGACCCAAGCATGCGCTTTCATATAACGGCATCTCTTTCTCACAGCTTCAATCTTAAAGTTCTCTCACTTTGTCCAACACAACTCGTCCCTAATTCCAGCCATTACCCCTAGAGAATTTATAGGATTTTGGGACTGCCTGCATGATATCTATACACCCGAACGAATGGTTATGAGATATTTTTGGATTCATTAGTTATTTTGTTGATTTATAGGGTTTATACACGACACCTGTTTAAAGTGACTTTGATGGTATGTTGAACAATACTACGATTGTAAAAATATTGTCCTTAAGTGGTGTTATTAACATTTTAATAAAAAAATCTTTATAGATATGGCACAAGATGTTTTTAAAATAACTCATAGGCACTTAAAATATTTTTTTTATTTATATTTAAGTGGCAATGCTTTTAATCGCTTTGACAAAAAGGAAGCTTTCGGTTTTTTACCATTTTCATAACCTACAGATACTAAATTTAAATATAATACTATATTATATGATTCAAAATATTTACTATGTGACAGGCTGTTAGCTTAAAATGTAAATATTATTTTAAAATTACGTTCTTGACAAAGAACAAAGCAATAAGCTTAATTTTTATCATCAGGATAAAATTATCAGAAGCCTGTTCATTTAAATATGAGTATTATGCTTTAAGTTTTACAGTTAGGTATTGTTAAACCTATATTTGGTGCAATTCAATCTCGTCGTCGTAAACCTTTAAGATAAGGTTCTCAAAAAGTGATATATACCACACCTTAAATTTATATGAAGAAAAATATGTTATATTGTTCAGCCTTAAGATTATGAACAGGAACTGAGCTTTGAGTTTTGAAATATTGAAGTGGCTTGACCTTTAATTTATTTAAATAACTAGATTATATTAGTGTGTTAATGCTTAGTAATATATTCAAAAATTATACTTAATTATTTGATGGTAATAAAAGTGTATATAACTTAAAAAATATCTTTAATATTTTATTGTTATACTTATACCAGGTAGGTATACAATTAAATATATAATAACCTTCCCTACCATAAAATAATTGTCTAAATTGTACATTCTCAAAACAGTGAAGCCTAGGTATCCCGTAATTAAAAATTGGCCGATATATTTAGAGTTCGTCATAACTATTCTCAAACCTGACAAAGATGTTAAGGAGAAGAAATCAAGAAATCTGTATTTTGGGCAAAATTTTGTTTGCCTTACAGTGCTGTTGCTGCATAAATCTAAATGTCATATTATATTATATAACAATAAGTTATTTTACTGTTAGTCAAATTATTATTAGTCAATACTTAAATATGTATATTTAAAAATAAAACTTGCAAAGCTTTTTACCATAAAAGATAATAATATGTACCTATACCTATGTAGGTATTTATAATTTTTTGTTTGTTTATTGTAATTTTAGAATAACTAATATACAAAATAACATGTAATACGTATATAATATAAATATAATACTAATAATTTGAATTCACTGAAGAGATTTAACATTTAAATTACTGTAATAATAAATTAAAATGCTTTTAATTTTGGTATCAAATTTTACTTTAGTTTATCTTGTTTATTACGACATGCATTTTAAATTACATTTTTTAATCACATACTTTTGTTTAACATTAAGTGAATGCTATCGTTTAATTGTGTAAGTATAGTGTAAATGTGTAAAAAATGTGGAGAGAACTACATGTTCCTATCTCAATTCAAAATATTTCCCTGTACATCAGCCTTTAAATTTTTCACATTTGAATAACATGATTTTTGGCACCTCCTAGTTAATTTGTTCGCGGTTTTTATGCTAATATTGATTTTAAAAATCTGAAACTTACTATGATTGTACGTAAGTTAGGTGTTCCATGAAAAACAACGGTTAATTTAGTGTTGTTGTTTGAAAACAATATTATATAATTTCATATTATTATTATTATTATTGATTCAAACAGAATAATATTTTGCGCTCTAAAGATAACTTAAAACCTACTCTCTTGTCAGTTTGCATCACCTAGACTTAAAAGTGTTAAGACTCCCTTAAATCGTTAAGACCCACTAATTTCCATTGCATCACTGAATTAAGTGCCCCTTAACTACCTACATAATACCTAAATTTAAGCCTTAAGAAATTGCCCGGTTAAACTATCGCTTAATAATCTCTAAAGACAGAAATTTGTGAATAATAAAATTAATTCGTAGGTGTTACCGGTATTAGAAAATGAGCTTAGATAAAGATAGTTTAAGCAGAAATGGTGCAAATTGGTCATCGATCAAAAATGGTCAAGAACCGCACTTACAATTTCACTTGATCTAGTCAGCATCTATCCCCTTTAGGGTCTGATTGCATTCATAAATAATTCTACAAGTGCATTGCAATTATGTATCAAGAGTAGCGCAAATTATACTTTAATTTGTTTTCTTATATTAATTTTTCATTTTTATATTTCTACTTTTGTAATGATCACACCTACCACACGTATAAAGCCGCCCCAACTCATAGTTTGTTCTAATATGGGAGTGGCAACTATAGAAATTTATGTTAGATTCTCTGGCCCTCAAACTTTCCGAACCTTCTTGCACTGTTGGATCCTGCTGAGACTTAGCTACAGCAATAGTTGTAATGTAATTCAAATCAATGTCACATTATTATGTAGTAGTAATAATAATGTAATGTTTTACATAAATGTTCTACATAAAATTATGTAAAACATTATTGGAAATAATTTGAAAATCTTCAATTTTAATCTGCGAACTCTAATTAGTATTCCATGTAATTGTGAGTCACTGGGGGCATTCTAATATTTCCCAGATCCTCCGGATCCTCCGTACCTTTGGGACCGAAATACCTATATATTTCTTCTAAAGAAGTGAAAGGTTCACCTGTACTAACTAAAATCAATCACAGAATTAGCACGTAAATTACAATTTTTGAAACCGTCTGGTATAAAGTACTTTTTAAGTCAATTTTATATTTAAAATGCGTAATTTCTGGTAAAATACCCAAAACTCAGGCTTTCGGTACTTGCGAAGATAACTTCTTGATTAATTAATTTATAAAAATCTTTATAGATTAATTTTAATTATATAATATGTGAATATATTTACCTACATAGGTATATAAATTTAGCGGTTTCCTAACTAAAAAAATAATAATTAGTGTATACCATAATCAAGCCGTTAGGTGCTAATTAGCTGTTTTTGGAAGATGCAATTTCATTGCCGTGAAATAATTTATGTTTAAAACAGATTTAAAGTTATATGGCAATTTTTTCTGTTTATTAAGGTGCATTCAACCAACCTCTTCTATTTTGTTAACATTTCAACAAGATTCTCGCCACAGCAGGAGATTAGTGAGATCGCTGGTTGAGTAACAACGCAGAAATTCTGTATTCAAATCTTGGACTGGACAAAATTTCTTAACTCGGCCTTCCGCGTGTGAATCAATATGAATTTAGGAATTTCTTTTATATTGACATAAATCTGGTCAAATTGTCAGACGTCAAAGTCAAAAAAGAGATATAGACAAGATTATAAACCACGACAATCTGAAATTTTGGCAGCTGAGTGAGTGGTGAGATTTGATAGGTATCCATATAAACAAAAGTTTATGTAGGGACCGCTAATATTCCATGAAATGAGTTTTTAGGAAACAAATAATATAAGTAAAATTAAACCACAAAATAAATTGATGACGATTATGGCTTGGTGCTACGTCGACTCGGGTTTCCCGGTTTGATCCTGAATGGAGTAAAAACTCTATTCTGACCGTTTCCCCTGGGAAGCAAGGGTAAACCATCAAGGTACAAGTCTTTAAGGAACCACACTTTTGTTAATGAGCATTACGATTAAGGGAAGAAAAATACATTTTTCGTATTCCATCAGTGTGGTATAAGGCTTAAATCTGTGTTGCCCTCATCATTTCAGAAATATCAGACCTTTGTTGAGTACTAGCATTTCAATAAAGATTTAGTTTTTAATTTCAAATTTAACATTAAAATTTTGCCAAATTATTAGAGAATAATCCAGCTATTCTGTAAATATACACGATAAAAAACTCTATAAATGATTAATCAATATTTTCTAAGCCATTGTTAATTAATGATTGTTTAACTGAATAAATACTGACCATTTTATTTTTTATTTTGGTTTTTACTTGATTTGAAGATTAATTTGGTATATTGAAATGAAAATTATTTAGGATGGTGATAGTTTTAAATGGAATATTCTTTGTTTACTCCTGTTCCTGTGGAATCTTTTTAATAGAATTTTTAATTCGAATTGATAATATTTTAGATTTTGTTACGACACACAACAAAGTTACTTTAGCCAACATAACTTTTGAAATGCAGATTTTGCCTAAACTCAACCTTTGCCACTCTGAAAATCTCGTGCCTATACTAGGAATTAAATTTTTACTGTGTGTTTAGATATTAGTATTAATAATTATTGAACATTTTGTAATGCTTGAGATGTGACGGTCACTAATTGATTCACTTACTGATGTCTGATTAATCATGCATTGTAGTTAATTAGCATCATCATTCGAATTCACGAAGCACATCAGCAAATATATACGAAGAATTCAGGAAGTAATGAGTTGAATAATTAAATCGCTTTGCCCATACCAAATTAGTAAGTACGCATTATAGTTCTTTAATTGCATTATTGATTTTGAGAAATTGTTTCCGACAATCAAACTTTTGGTTCTTGTTTTATTGTTAGTAAGAGCAATCATCAACCTAGGGAAACCAACAGATTTTTGAAATCATGTTATAAACATTGCTGAGATTTTCAGATACGCAAACTTTTGATCAATATTTTATTATTTTCACCTGGCGCCTATTAGCACTCGTGTTTTTTTAACAATGAATCAAGCAACAATCGGCTGACCTGTCTGTACGAAATTACCGGTAAACTATAATATCGTAATAATCGAAAATATATACAATTATTAATTACCTGTTGCAAATTTTAAATGTAAAAATAAAATATTATACCTATACTGCAAATTTTAAATGTAAGCATATATCAAACTAAGCTTTATTACGTTTACTTATACCACTGTTAATATTTTTTGCACAATAATATTTAATATATTTCAAAAATATAAAAATAAATTGTCAATAAAAATTTATTGCGATAGCGAACAGGTAGCCAGCCATATAATCAACGCTAACGGTTTAGCTGATACGTAATAGTAAAATTACCTACCAATCATAACATCAGTTATCAGTCTGGCAATAAAAATTGCTGCAATCGGGTGTTGCCAATTGGTGGTAACAGCTAGCTGTACATATTTGACCGCAGCAATAAAAAATTTAAAAAAATACCAAACTCCTTGTGATTGGATTCTCGTGTTGTTTGGATACAGTTTTAGGTCACGGCTAATGTCGCGTAATATAAATTTATAATACACCGACAGCTCGTCTTATAGGAATAATTTAAAAGTTAAGCTTTGCCTGTAAGTTTGTTCTAAAAATTTGTACAAATTTTCAAAACAAATTTGTCTAAAAAAAGTTATAATAAATCATTAAATCGTCAATTTGTCTTTAAAAGTTTTGCCGATGGTATACAGAGGATGTGTTTATTTAGTTTTCACTTTTTGTGTTAGTTTTTTCAATGAAACATTGTTTGAACATTCTGTGCCAAAGTAAACAAACCTACTATATAAATGCGCTTATTCTAGAGCCAAAAAGTAAATATTTACTATAATATCCAAAAAAAATTCCGTTATATCTATGTAATCCTTTCGCCTAAATGACGTTTTAACAATCGATTATACAAATGTTGCAAATTAAAAAAAAATGCTTTAATTAGCAACCAATTGCTTTAGTTTTATGATGCCGTAAGTTTGCAACTTGATTTAAAGTTATATTTGCTTTCGTAATAATGAATGGTGGAGAACACGCAACAAATGTTATCGTGTCTGTGATTACAAAGTTTATGGTTTACGAAAATTACTATATTGCGTTGAAAGATAGGTTGAAAACTTTAGGTACCTACCGATTGACATGTTTTTATAAACCTAAACTTAATATCACACAAAATTGTTACTCCTAGAAACCAGCGCCGGATATCGTGATAGTCTGAAATTTCCATTAAACCGATTTATTGATTGCAGTAATTCAGAACTGTGGAGCAAATATGGACCGAAACCCAATTTCCCATACTACAGCCAACTAGCTGTACCAACAAGATGCTGTTAGATTAGAAGATATTCTTGTTCAATATAAAAATTAATTTTGCAAGTGAATAACCTAAGCAAAAAACTCCTGGACAAAATTATAATATTTTGAATATATAGAAAATAAGCCTGTTTCACTTTGAATCCGTTTTAACCGATTTACTATACAAGTAAAAAAGAGAAACAAAAATTTTGAATGTTCGTGTCGTGTACGCTATAATTAGCTAAAAATTTAAATTAAGTATGCAATAAAATTATAATTAATGTTGTTTAATTGCGAATACCCGCTGTTTCATAAATTTGAAATAAGATTAAAACAATTATTTTTATAATCTGTAATACCTGTTTTCGAAAAGATCAAACCAAAAGAATCTCCGTGGTTCAGTTAATATAAGTCACGTCGACTTAAATTTATTTCTATTTGGCAGTCTTGTTTCAGTCCTATTTTCAAAGCTTTTGATACCGTACCCACTATATCATTCTTGACAACTTGCTAGCGGCGGACCAATGAGATCCCTTTTCTGGTATTGACCGCCATGGCCCAGGCACCAAAAGTATCTTGAATCCTGCATTCCTTAAAATATTTTTAAATCAGAACTTCTGAACACTTAAAAACCTGCACGTTTGTGAAGAAAAACACGGCACTTAAAATAAGAACTCGAACTTTTTTTACACAATTAAATAATTTTTTTTTACTTCTAAAAAATTATAAACAAATAGGAGTTTGATAATGGCGCCAACAAATGTTTGAAAATAAACGAAAAATCAGTCATCACGATACTGAAAACAACACTCATCATAAAAAGCACATTACACGTCTTTTCATTTAGACTTATCGTGTTATTCTGATATAGAGAAATATATCTCAACTTAAGAACGTCTTAAAAATGCATCTTAACAACTTCTACGATCATAAACTCACACAACCTTTAAAAGTATCGCTTAGGTCAGACACAGCTGGCTAAGAAATTTGTTATAGAAGTGCTAATTAGTTAGGCAAGCATCAATTCTCTTTCGGCTAAGTGCTTTTTTACTTTCAAATTTATTTTTTGTCTGTCCATCAATATGCACATATAGTCGCAAAACATTTTTGTAAGGTCACACAAGGACAAACTTAATCCTCTTCAGATTTTATCATTCATGTCCAAATAACTTTTATAACATCGCCGAACCAGAAGATGAATCTTATTTTGAGATTAATTTAACGATGCCAAAACTGATGCCGAATTTAGATTATAAGAAAAGGTTATACGATTCAACTTTATTGGATCCGCAGAAATCCTTTCAAAATATTTTTTTCTTGGCTATGCGGGTCTTTCAAAAGTTCGAATCGAAACCGCTTAAATATTGATAATTTAATTAGTTTATAATAATTTACTCAAAAGTGTGTCATAAATGTTAAGTCCAGATTCTTGTTAATGTAAATTAAAGCCATAAAGTTTAAATTAAGCTTCAGATGACATTTTTATGCTTTTATAGGATCACATTTTTACTCTGCTCAGTTTTAATAGTTATTAAACCTTACAGTTCCAGTTTTCTTTTAACATTTTTAACTCAAAAATGTTTTTTTGCTTCTCTGTAGGTCTATGTCAGATTTTGCCATGAAATTCAACGCTCCATAAATTATCCAGCATCGAAATGAATTATTAAACCGATTAATGGAGAATCAATAAGTAATAAAAGATGGCAACAATTTTAAATTTGTCTTGTTTTACATGAACATTTTAATGTGTAAAGCGAATATCATGTAATATGTACTTATACAACCTATTGATCCAAGTTCAGACTTTCAATCGATTTTATGGTGAGAAGTAATGTTTAACACGCCAAAAAGAAACAAAATTCTCTTTATACGGTTAACCATTTATACGTGGAAATGCATGTAGTAAGTGTGTGAAGTGCAAATTTAATCAAGACGTTTTCAGATATTTAATCAATATATGACAGCCAATACAGAAAGTAATTTATGTTTTATATTTACATTTAGATAGAAAATATTTCCAAGCGCTATTAAATTTATGTTATTTGCTTCAACTCAATTAATTTAATTAGTGTTATGCAATGTCATATTTAACTTGAGTTGTAGCTTTATTATATAGAACTTTGGGACATAAAATTTATAACAAATCCCCCTTATAAAAGGTCGGCATTTAGCAAAAGGCCAAACCGGATTAAAGAAATCCCCTTCCTTTTCAAAGTATCAACCGAAACGATATCCAAATGTCACAAATCTTAAAATATTGGTTTTGATTTTTATGTCTTTATTATTATTTCAAAATGGAGAATTTGATATTTTTTGATGCATGGGTGTTCCTTGCTTTTTTAAATTGCCGTTTCGGTTTAACAATCTCATTCTATTTATAATATGAATTTATAGGTTTAAACGGTATATTAATTTAATAGGGAACTATTTTTAAATATATTAGAAATATACCACTAACAAGATTTATTTTAATATCTACAGAATAACTAAATTTAGCACAACAAATAGTTGACAAAATCCGCTTATACTCCGATGACTTTACCACTATTATTATAAATATTACAGTAGAATAAACAGCAAAAAAAGCTTTCTGAACTGCAGTTTTATACTGATCGCGCCGGATTACATTACATGATCTCAAATCTATTGGTTATAGAAAAGTCAATGAAAAACCAACTAATAATAATTAGTAATATTCATAGTAATTCTTTTTGCTTCGATCTAAATAATTAAATTACTATTTTTAAGCTGGTGAAATTTTCAACCCCCCCCCCTGTGCATTTCCTAGACGTCCACAAAATTTTACATTAGTAACCGGTATGCAATATTCCAATAAAATTAAACTTTTACTGATGATAAGAAAAAATGTTTTGAAATAATATTTTAATTTAATTGATATTCAAAATATTCTAATTATAAATTGTATTTTTTGTAAGCAATATTATTAAAAATCTTATTTTGAATCTAATACAACAATTAATAAAGTTGAAGAATGATTTTACCTTTAATTATTTAAGGACTAATTATTTTGATTTAATAAAATTTAAAATAGAATTATCTCCTAATATAAATTCAAAATGAACATATTTTTGATTATCTTTTTAAAAGAGCTGAGCTTATAAACTCGGTCTTCAATTTAAAATTCAATGGGAAGCAATTAATAACCTCAAACCACTATACAAAACCATATTTTTATTTATTTGAAATTTTATAATTTTCTTTTGAAAAATTTTCAGCCTTAATAGCTTTTACAAGCTTAAGCTTGTAATAGTTACAAAGTTATTTTATACATTGATTTAGAAATATTTGAATCAAGTTCCACTTATCCCTAGACAATTTCTGTATCAGATAAACAGAGAAAACATACTGAAAAATACGATTTTTCGGGAAAAACAAAAATTAGATTCAAAATCTGGATTAAGTAGACCAATAATTTTTATATATTTTTGCGCCGAATTTTATCTACTTTAATTTTGATGTGGCCTAGTTTGGGTATATGGTGAATAGGAAACTACGAATTTTTGAGATCTATCTTAACAATTTTGTCCCTATATTCCGGTTTAAATCTGTTGTCAAAAATTTAAGGTTTCTTTCCAAATAATTTCCTCGCAGACTCCTTTTTCACTATGTAATGATTAGACAATATACCTAACTGTAGTAAATATAATTTTAATATGAAATAGGTAATAAGTTTTTTGTAAATTTCTCAAATCAAGAACATTTCTATTTAGAGCTTTTTGATCTTCTTGATCTAAAATATAAATATTTATTTAATTTATATAACTTAAAAATTAACAATGTGCTTTAAAAAAATTAGTATTTAAGATTCTTCAAGTTAAAAATACAAGATAATTATTATACTCCTGTAATCGGGTACCAGTTTTCCTTTAAAGTTGGAAAAAAAATTAATCAACCGATAAATATGATGCGTTACACGTTCATGCTTTATGTACATACTACTTTGAACTACTTACCCTAATAAATTGGGTGGTCAATTATTATTAGCCCTCTTCGCACTCCTCTCTAGCTTTCCATGTTTTTCTGGTCGTTGAATCTCCATTGATTCTTTGTACATATCCCAACCATCTCTCCACCAATATCTTCTCATATATTTTCATTGAGACATAAAAACCCAGATTTAAAAAAATAAAGTGTTTATTTTTATTTTAAATACAGTACGAGTAGATACTAAATATAATTAAATTATAAAACGTTCAAATTTTAGATTTATATCCCAATTACTAAACCTTAAATCGTAGTTTCCAATAATTTAAATTATATGTTATTAGGAAAAGGTTCAGACATAACAAATTTTTAACACACCAAAACACAACATATTTTCATATCACCATTGCTCCTCGTATAATATATAATTACTATAATACAATATAGAGGGTCAGCCGGGCTGTAAAGCTGCTTAACCTTCTGACACCTTCACCTTTACAAACTTAAGTTCTAATAGGTGAGTGATTGGTTTAAAATCGATTGGCTGCCATCTGTGTTTTATATTCGATTTGTTTAGTCGTGATGTCGTAAAAAGCGTTCATAATGAATAAAAACAACGCTTATATTGTCTCTTTTACTATTTCAGGTTAAAATGATGCTCACAAGAACTACATTAACGTTTTAGGTTGGCAACGAATGTTAACTAAGCATAACTTTTTTTACGTATATGCAGGAGTAAGTACAATAATTTCAAGAATAAGTTAGAATTACTTGGTGCCTATATCTTAGTCTTCATAGTAAAAGAAGCAAGAAAGTTGTTATTATGTTAAAAAATTTAAAAGAAAATAAAAAATATAAATTATTTACAAAATTAAATTTTTTTCGTTCCCCTTTTAGTTGTAATTAATTTTTCATATGGTTTTGAGTTTTTAAATTGTGATTAATGCAGTACTCTAATTGATGGTGTGGTAATTCGAGCTATTACGGCCAATACCCTTAAACAAGAAACCAATTATAACGGCCATAATTTAATTATTTTACTAGGATGTATAATATGTATTACATATTATTACCATATTGTCCCTTAAGGAATATTTCAATGTGTAAAAATGAAAAGTGGTCTTTCCACTTGTTTACAAACCCGTTTCTTGTTCCTCCCTGGGTAAAGTCCGACGGTGAGCGCAAGTCGTAGTCCATCTCAGAAATAAAAACAGAAACCTAGATAAATTAAACCGCTACAATTAACAAGGTATAATTTATTTATCATTAAAGCAATTGGTAGGCGTGTCATATTTTAATTCCATCTATAATAACTCCGTTACCAACCGCTGAAGATCAGAAAAGGAAACCCCTCTCAAAAAATATTGCTAAGAATTCCTGAAGGAGAGACCCAGCTCAAAATATTATTATTAATATTAACAATTATTATAAAAGTCAATCCCTTAATTCAAAAACATTCAGCTCCATAATGATCTTACCACTTATGCTTCTCCCTCTTCTTCTATTAAGAATCGCTGAAACAAAAGTAATCAGATCTTCGAGATTATAATTTATAAAGAAAATAATCCTTCGAAATGGCGTTCTTTATCCCAAACGAAAGATTGAACCGTTTGGGCTTATTCCAATATTGAGCCGTATGTATGCTTAAAAAAATATCTCACGCAGAACACTGGATATGCTATGTATTATCTCATCAACTCGTTCACCAAGAAAAAATTGCCATCGTGATCTTTGAAAAGAAACAGCAGTTTTCTGTGTTCAGGTTAAACAATATCAGATTTGTGAAAACAGTTTTTTGCAATATATTTAAATGGTTTAGAATAAAGTTTTTTCTTTTTTCTCCAAAAACAAAAAATTCCAATTCTACCTGCGTGGATACCCAAACACATATTTTGAAATTTAAATTGATAGAGTAATAAAGACATAAAACAATAAAAAGAATTGTGTAAGTAGGTAACTAAGCATTTATCCAGTTACAATTTTTTTAACAAGAAGAGTGATAAATTTATAGCACAAGTCAAGTAAGTAATAATTTAATAAAATAACCCACGGTAACATTGAACTTAAAAATTACGTAAACGCTCCAGGATTTTATTATGCACAAATTCACAATCTCAAAATAAAATAAATTAAGACAAAAAAGTCCACAGTAGTTTCTTTGTTGAAAAAAAGCGCACCCTTTTAGTTCTTATGGCTGCAGGCGGCATAATTTATTTTTACAACCCTTAGTTTCTATTTTATACAACTTTTATATGTGCGTTTCCAATATGTGCCCAAACAAAGCTTCCGACTTTCGCTTTCATTTTAGATCCCACAATTTTTTTGTTCTGTTTTTGCAGGGCTAACCCTACTATATATCGTAAAATATTTCCGCATTCTTGTAACTTTTGCTTTTACCTACTTTACCTAATTTAAACTTTTTTTTACTTATTCATTCGGCAACCATTGTTAAGCTTTATGCTGCTTATGCACACACAGTTTGTTGTTTTTATGTTTGAAGTTATGGGTTAACTTTTTTCTTTTCTTATTAAAATATTGTTACATTGTTACGTAGCACATATAAGTAAGAAGAGAACCATCAGCTTTGTGATGATCTATAAGCCATAAAGTAGAACTGTTTAGTGGCGTCACCCCTACTTTTATAATTAAACTTGCAATAATTCCTAAGTGCCTTAGCCTCGTAAACTTTCGTCTCCAGCAAGTCTAAACGTTTCTGCTTGTCGATTTAAATTTATGACATGTTTTACTTACATTATTAACTCTGCTTACTTAATGCCAATAATGAAAATTGCGTTTTATCGCAGATTTTCAATTATTATTAATTTGGACTGAGTAATTATTGAGTTACGCAAGGTTTAAACAAAAGTATTAGCAATAACGTGACTTATTAATGCATTTTATTTGTAAACCTTTTTATAATCTGAGTTGCACGTATGCATGTCCATATAACAACGCGCACTAATTAATATTAAGGTCATTAAAGCTCTGTTAGTTTTAATTACACAAACTAACTTTAATAAGCTCTTTGCATTGAGTTGCATTTGTATAGAACGCATAATGTTAATAAATTTAAAGCAGGCTGAATATCTTGGTTTTAATTTTCAGGAGTCAAGACTTCAAGCAGATGGTAGAATAAAAAAATTATGGTAGAATAATTTTAATAATTATTATCTGCGAAATTTTGGACAACCAAAAGTGGACAATTCAATAAGGGGTTATTTTCTGCCATATTCAACTATTTTCCAATGGAATATAATAAGTAATGATTATCTCAAGAAAACAAAAAGAAACATGGGTGTGATGATATCATGTTGGAAATGGAACAAAAAAAGGAGATTATGGAACCTGTTTGGCTTATATTGTTCAAGTGAGCATAAAGTTTTTAATTTGGTGCAACTTTTATTGATTGAAAAATAAACAAAAATTTAATGATAGGTGTCAGGATTGCAAACTATCTTCACCATAAATCTGTTTGCTCGAAATTTTTGGTATTCAAAAATAATTGCTTATTTATTTAGCATTTAAGAGCGTCTGTCGGACATATTTCTTATTTAATTGTCACAACAAAGTGTTCCCAAAAGCAAACATTGAATGCTTTCTTGAAAAACTGAAAAAGGAAAATTGAAGTTTACACCATGATTCATGTGTAGGAGCTGCAAGTTAAAATTAATTAACTGGAGTTTCTCTTTGTTTATTAATTTATTTAAGGTAGTAAAGTGTGAGTATTATTTTTATTATATTGTTTATCGCTTGCCTTTAGGTTATTACAAAAGAACGACTGGGAAAATTATATTTCAATATTTGCATTTTGTCTTCTAACAGTTAAATGTTTTGTCATGATTGATTGATAATTTGATTTTATTACTAATAAGTAGAGCACTGAAAATAAATTGGATATTAAGATTTTAAAGGCGGGTTTTTTATGCTATTGATAATTGAACTTTATATTAAATGTGTTTATCAAACCTGGAGGTACATATTTGCATATAGAATGATTCATAGTTCGCTAACCTATATTCATAAAGTATATTGTTATTAATATATGCAAGATTGATTCCTAGTTGAATAACAAAAGTTATTCAAAACAGGAATTTCGCGGAAGTTCCAAAGGTTGATTCTCCAACAGACATTCACTCTGTGGTCAAACGAGAAGATGTCGTAATATTTTGCACTACTCTGTACACGTGGACACCTAATCAGCTGGTTATGCAAATTTTATATGGAGTGGTCAATGATATATTGATTGAAGTAGGAATCCCTGAGAGTCGCCAGTTTCTTCGGGAATTTTTTCAATCATTTTCGTTCACTGAAATGTTTCGAACCAGAACCACATCAACAGGTTTGAGATCCAACTTTTTTTTCTTACGGTTTACCATATTTGTCACTTTTTATTTTCTTTATTTAATCGTAAAACATTATTTATCACTCCTTGGAATTGAGATATTTGTACATTAATTTATAGTTAAGGGTTGTTTTAATTAGAATGTTCATCTGCTGTTAAAATAGTTAAAAAAGACATCACGCTCACTAATATTATACGTTTAGCAGGTGCCATGTTGTTTTAAAACTTCCCCTAATTAAAGCACCTCAATAAAACCTATTTTATTATTTTCCTATGCTAATGGAGCAGAAAACTAGAAAATTGGTGGGTAAACCGAGAAAAATTTAATTAGTTATCTTGGTATTGATTAGAAAGCCAGCTTAGCGTTTTGTAGTCAATTTCAAAATTAAACCTGTAAAAGTTTTCATGGCTTCTCTCGGGTGGGGCTTTGTAAGTTATGTGACAGCTGTTCACGGTAAATTCATGAATGCTCCAGCAAACTTGCCTTGTTTCTGCATTCTGGTTCTCTACTGGATAAAGAAAATTTTTCATCGTATTTGTAACTTTTAATGAATTACTTACTTCCATCGTATATCAAAAATTCAATTAACGAGTTTAATTTTTTTTTATTTACGATCCAGACCATGATTTTATGGATGTTGGGTTTCTTTGGTTAATTAAAATTAAACCTATATCATTAGATAAACTATCACAAGTATTCGGTAGGTACATTAAAATTGTAATTTATTTCTGACAGGAATTCAAATTTACCCGTTTCGAAAAGATACTGATTAAACGAGAAATATTTTATTACCAAACTTGATAAAAGCCATCCCATCGAATAAACTACGCATTGAAAATTTAAGTTATAGAGCTACGCACATAAACACTTCGCTTAAACTGTTTATTCAGTTTTAAATTAAATTTTATAATATTAGGGTACATCCACTTTCCATCCCCTGTGCAATTAGTTGATAAGAAACGTGCCCATTTTGTTCTGAATGGCACGTAAATTGAACAGATAAGACCTAACATCGTAAAATGTTAAAATGCTTTTGTAAAATAAAATTTTAGTTTACGTTAGCTGATGATGTTAGTTTCTTGCTTTATTACACAATTTAATGGTGTTAAAAATGCACAAATTTATATCAAAAACTTATCAGTATTCAGGCACGTGCCTACCACCAAATGAAATCCAAGATCGTATAATTTTAAACCAATGACAATAATACCAAATTTATTTAATGTCAAGAGAAAGCAATGTCTTTTTTTTATCAAGCTAAAGCCAAGTTTAGTTTTTATCAAACCTACCTTGAATAATTTTTAATCAAGACCATAAATAATTATTGGTGTTTACTTGATGACATTCTGATTAGATTAAAATTATATCTGTAAAATATATCTCATAACATTTCCTTACGTTAATTTATTTTCCAAATCGACAGTCAAAGAAACCGAAAGTTTTGTAATTTTCATATTACAAAATGATTATCTTGAAATTCATTTTGAATTTTTTAAATGGTATATTTTTTGAGACCTTTGAATTCAAAAAACCGGTTTTCAGTTTTTCTCAAAAACAAATTTCAAATGCTATCTTTGAATGTCTTTGAAATTCTTGCTTTACATTTATCCTCCAGCATATTTTATTATGGATAATTTTAAAATGGAATATTTCCTAAGAAAAAAATGTCTATGGAGTATAATTTCCAAAAGGCCAAATTTCAAGGAACTGTACCTACTGTGAAAAATTTTCAACTATATGAAACTTTCCTCATAAAAACAAGGAATAAAATCAATAATACAATTTTTTGATTTATAATAATCCATCAAATAAGTAATTCAAAAACTCAAAAAATTAAAAATTGAAAATAATAATCCATACTTAAAACTGTGACAGTAAAACGTTTTTAATTCAAAATATTTGATCAATAATTATAAAAGCAGTTCATCTGCTATCCATAGCTTAGCTATCCAGCCTACAAGCTTTAAAAGCCTATTTTGTTTTTACTGCATCTGCATGAAAATTACGGTTTGTATTAAAATTAAATAGTATCCTGCTTATGCCGAACTAATTAGTCTTAAGACAACAAATAATGATTAACGATTACTTCTGAATGTAGTAATGAGAAACTAAAGCCGCAATCCAATGGAGAAAAACAGATCGTCCTTTGATGGTGTACTAACTTCTTGAAGAACAGGTTCTTCTCAATTCCAAGGCTGCTTCCAACGAAAGAAATTAAAGTTCGTCGACGTGACATACCTATTAGAAAAATATTCAAAAATTCTTGGACCAATAAATGTCATTCTTTGGAGAAGGAATCAGATAACATAATAATATAGTTAAATTATGTGTTTATTATGCATAAAAATAGTGATTTCTGGAGAAAAAACAAACTCTAATTTATGTTGAAGATTATTTTAATCTCCGATAGGTGTAATTTATATCTCCGCCACAGATACCTATTTGTGCTGGTTTAAAATGGAATACCTGGGTTAACTAAAAAATAACGAAGGCGTATTGGACAGGTAGTTATATCAGGTGATACTTTTATATCTTGACATCCCGCTTTAAAACAAGAATGACTGCAGCATAAAACACGATTAAACTTTTACGTCGTTCATTTGCATATTTTACGTGTCTCAGTTTACAATGAAAAAGAACAACCAAGGGAAGGAGCAACATCAAGTTTCAAAAAATGTTTGTGTGCGATTGCAAGTTGTTTTTCTTCATTTTCTTATAAATATCCATTTTGCTTTACCACCATGAAGGTTTGTTGCGAAAAAGTTATTATTGTTATTTATTCCTTGAACTTGTGCATTGGAAGGCATTAGAGCACGATGCACTTTAATTTTATGAAAAAGGAAATATTGACAACATTTAATAAGAGAATTTATTACAGTTTGTTTAAAATTGCACACTTGGATGGATTTTATGTAAGATGAACGTAAAACTCGACAAATTTGTTTCAGCAGCTGCTCTATTTACCTATTGATATATCTATTTTATTACCCGGAATAAATATCGATACTTAAAAATTATTGCAATAATTAGCACCCGTTTAATATTTTATGAGAAAAACACTTCAGGTACTTAAAAATCCAAAATGGTCGCGGGAGCTTGTAAATAAAGGACTTTGTCTAGTTTTTTCCAAATAGGATATGTCGCACGCTAAGTTAAACATTTGATTTGTAAATTTATTACTTGTTTAAATATAATTTTATTTATGTGCTAATATAAAATATAAGTATCACTTAATAACGATAAATAAATAAATTGAAAGCTTTCTCGTTAAATGGTAATTGAAAAATTACACCGAATGAAAAAAAAACAAAGCTGCAACTTTATTATATTGTATCCACTTTATTACTGACATGGAATATTAAAAGAATATTAAAATAACCAACCCTGTAAATACGCATACATATTTAACAGTAATAGTATATAGAGCAGGGACAACAAATGGCGTCGCATATAGAGATGGTCGTAAGAAATAAATGTTATAGGCACTTAAATACTTTGTGGCTCTTAACACATTTTAACATTTTATTACTACGTACTTGTGGTTATGTGCAGGTAAGTTCACAACTTTAAATTTTCAAAAGTTTTATGCAACGTAAGTGCTAATAAAACTTTTTTTCAATTTAAATACTGTTTACTATCCCATAAGTATAATTTCAGAAATGATTAAGCGTTACTGGTATTTAAAAATACCATGGAGGTAATTTAAGCGAACTTCCTGGACATATTCTACAGAAAATACGTTGATATCATTTACCATGCTAAAATCTTTCTGACTTTACAACGGCATGGTAAGATTTTTTAATAAATTTAAAATGCAGTGCTATTGATTTCCGTCGGAGAATTTCATATTATTTACCTTACGTCAAAATAATGTGCTGGAACATGTTTGTGTCCAGTATAGAATATTGAAGAGAAAGCTATTTGAATATAGCAGATGAATAAATAACAATAGCAGTTAAGAGTTCAAAACCTAAAAGGAAATGTACGATTCACTGATATGCACATGGATGTGGATGTTCCGAAGCTAAAAACATGCTAATTCATAATTACTTAAATATTGGTGGTAAATTAAGTTTTATATTTGAAACAACTGTTGAACAAATTCTGACTTTGAATTTATTTATTTTTTAATTCGATTTTATAATTCCTAGCTCTTCCATTTTCAAGTTCATAAATTCTCATCACCTAGGCATAATTAAATTAAGAGGCTTTCAGAAATTAGCAAACGGTAATAAAATATTAAAATATAAAATATAAATGTATTTAATTTTTATTACCCATTTAAGAATAATAAACAAAAAAAAACAATTATGCTTTCCCAATAAAATGTACCTTATGGCAGTTGTAGCTAGTGAAAATTGATATGGGAAAATTATGAGGTAAGTGACAGTTACGGATAATATTAAATCATTTGCAATTATGTATTTATGATTTATTAGGTACCTATATCTTGTTTATGTATTACTAAGAAATTTAATTTATTACACATATGCTATGATGGTAATTACATAGTGCGGAATTCAATTCAATGTATAGTAGATCTTTAAAATTTTCTGTTTGCAATAGTTAATGTAGTTAATATTAACTATATTAACAACCCGCGTTATTATTTTTAAAGGTTAATAAACGATATAATAAATTTTTGATTGTATAAAGGAAATATTGTATACCCATATAAATATTAGTAGTATAAAAATTATTGTGAACAAGATGCCTAAATGTCCCCAGAAGATATTATAGATAATAGCAAAATTGTTGTAGAATTTGGTAGATAACACTAAAATGAAGCTAGTAAACATAATATCTATTAGTAGTATTTATTTTTTTAATTTAACTTTGAAACAAAGATCCCCGTCTTTCTAGAACCGTATTTTTCGAGTTCTAGCGGTTTCATGGATGTTTTTAATGAGTGAAAAGGCTGTTTATCTAGAAAAGCAATTTTCAATTGAAAATTAAAATACTTGAATAACAAAAAAAGCCATCAGCGGTGCTAACTTCATATGGAAACAACCAATGAAACAATCGCACTGGTTCTTGGTTTTTTTACCCGAAATTATAAAATTTAATATTTATATTATTTGGAATTTACACCATAAATTATAAGAATTTAACTTAATTCTTTTACTTTCATTATTTAACTTCATCTTAACTTAATATTTTTTAATTTTAAATTTTCACTTAATTCTAGTTATTAGAAAGTTTTGGGTTTCGTGGGGGCATTTTGGCAGCTATTCCTATATATTAATAAAACGTGCTATATTATTATGTAAATAAAATATATATAGACCTTCACTTCAAGTTCTGGCGCAGTGAAAGCTATTATTAATTCTGGCCATCCCTCTTCGACAGGCAATTTTACACCACCAAGTAATTTTTTTCAGCCTTCTTCTCTCTTTATGCATTAGACACTTTTGTCTGTTAAATCTTTAGTTTAAATTTTTCCACCTTCTTCTCAGTCTGCCGACGGATGTTCAACCAAAGTCCCAGCGTCGAAACGGTGGAGTAGAAATGCCTAAAATACACTGTAAAAAATGGGTATAATTTTATCAGTGAATATTACTTACTTATAAGAGTGTAAATTTTCCCTAAAATTAGTGACCTAAAATTATTTTCATTTTTTTTTTCACGGGTAAAATAAACAGTTGGATATTGAGGGGTATAACTTGCCCCTTTTGAATTCATACCCCCCCCCCCCAAAACTCCCAGATGCGTGTTGCCGTAATATAATATTATTTGATTTGAAGGAGTGAAAAGTTCCTATTTAATAAAATCAAAATTTAATCGCAGATCATACATATAAGCTTTGGGTCTCTGAAATCGTGGAAGAAAAACTCTCCCAGTAATTATGTTCATATGCAGGTAGGGGGAATTTTATACTCTTTTATTTTGTTTAGAGTTGAAAATAATAATAATGTATTATATATTTTTACGTTCCCAAAGGAAAAATATAATAATAATAAACTTAAGTTTTGATATAACCATTATATAACTTAAAATAGAGGCAGAGCTCCTACTAATCCAACTATTTTGATTCTATACACATCATTTTTTTAATTTTAAGAAACAATTTTGAAGTTATGATTTTATTATAGTTATCTTCGTTTACAGAGGAAACCCCAGCAAATTGAAAGTATCAAATCAAAATTCATACCGACGAAAAACCATTTTACCAGGTAGTCATTATCATATAACTCAAGCAGGATGCAGCCTAGGGCCTATTAACAGTAAGAAAATCACACGTGATGATTTGCTGCTATTTTATTATTTCATATTTATATAAAAACTTAAAAGTTATGGAATATTTAATTATGCAGTATTATTTCAACTACCATAACCTAAGAGTAAATGTATTCCTAATAATAAAAATTAATTACTATTATACTTCTAAAAAAGAATTTCGCAGACTACTTCCGCAATGCGTATTCAGGTAGCAGTGAAATATTTAAATAATATAATTGCAAATATAAATAATGAATTCTAGTTAATAAAACGTAAGACCGGTAGTACTAATTTGTTTCGCTAGCTAAAATTATAATGCTCACGACTAGACATCTTCATTATTATATTTTTTATGTTCTATATAAGTAGTGCCCACCAGCTAGCATTTAAATTTAAAAATTGCATTTTTAGGTTTAAGCATCCTATACATTGCATACCATTACTCAATTAAAATAATAAAAATCAAACACTAATTTTCCTATAAAAACAGAATTTTCAAAAAATTTTTATTATTTTTTTAATAGTAGATAGAATATTTTTAGTTTGATTAGAAATCGGGAGATTATTTAAAAAAACTTTGTAAAGCATTGCAATGTTTTTAGAATGCTTTTTATGCTATTAACCTATGAAACTAAATATAATTACTTACTATAAAAAAATAACCCAATAAATCAATTTTGAAAATAATTTAAATAACCAATTAAGTTATTATATTACACCTTTTGAATAACTGCGTAATTAATATAAATTTAAATTGTACTTTCTACTTCTAATTAATATCATAATATCTTATAATTTACATATTTAATATTAAAATTATATGTCAAATAATGCATTATCGAAGATATATTACTAAATTAACTAGTACATGAATTTACATACGATTTTCTACGTCCAAGTAGGTACATTTGAACTCGATAATTATTTATATTCTCCTCTTAAATAGTATATTAAACAACAAGAGCGTCAAAAGAATTAAAATAAAATATTTACCGATTTAAAATATAAAAAAGTTAATTTTGATTTCTAAGATTCCTACTTGCTAATATAATGATCAACAACAAGAAAAAAGGTTTTGAATTTAAGAAGAGATACAAAGAACAAGAACATAATTAAAAATTATTTATACAAAGCATGAATAAAAAATAAAAATCAGAATTGCATTTTAAAATAATTGTATTATATACAGAACCCATGCTAGAAATCAATACTAAGCACATTCTCGCATGCAAGTGAATATAAATTTAGAATTTAGAAAACAATCTTACACGAATAATTATAAATCAATTGTAAACCTTTATAAACGGAACTCAAAATTCAAAAGCAAATCATAGAACACGACCACTCTTAGTATTCTTAAGTTGCTATTGTGTAAGAATAATTAGATGTAAAATAGGCCATAAAGCCTTTTATGAATATTAACCACTTAACTACTGATTTTATTAACAGCAATAAGTTAATCGTAATTCCGAGGATTAATGAGTGCTTGTATTCCTGAAGTTATAAGCATTGATGCATTTATAAATATAACACGTTTATTTTAACGTAATTTTCGTTTTAATTATAACAAGAGGAACTGTAAAATTCGAAATTAAAAATATTTTATGTAGAGAATAGAAGAGAATCTCCTTAGAATAAGAGAAAGCGACGTTAATTATTTCACTAAAACTTTTCTACATAATGCCTAATTTCGTAAGTTTGCTTATATTCGTTCTTTTAATGGCTGTTTCAGGGGTGGCTATGAAACCATCAGAGCGAAAACTAATGATGATGGGCTTGGCCGGGGTAGAACTCAGCAAGCCGCTAAAGGAAGTAGTAAACCACAGCTCAGCTTACTTTACTTCATCCCCTTTGGATTCCTAAAATTGCATCCCCTTAGAATGTACATCTGTGTTAAATAATTTTAAATTTCTCATCGCAGATGTACAAAACGTCAATCATTTGGACGACGCAAATGGATGAAGGAAAACAGCAAAAATATTTATTTTCGGTAGGTTTTCTTTTTAGTCTTCGAAACGTAATTTTTACTTTTTAACGTAATTTATTTACAGGATCGCGTTTCCAATTTGGTCACAGTCTAAAAAGAGTAGAATCGTATCACGTCTAGCAAAGAAAACAGGAAAGGCGATATCCGAAACGCAAACGACATCGAGGGATGACTGTCGTAAACCGAGGAAATTGAAAGAGCTTATACGAGTTCCACTCGGTTCAGCTAAAAATAACAAAAAAACTTTTAGACGGTCTCTTTTATTCTTTCCTAAATCGAAACTATATTTTATTTTTCTGCACCAAGTGTTCGTAATATATTTTAATTAAAAGTTTTCATAAATGGACATTAAATCGTAATGCCTATTATCGTCTTATTAAAACATTTTAGTATTCAGGTTTTAAAACAAAAAAAAACGCATATAAATGCAAATCGCAAGTTTATCTTGCTAGGTTTATGTGATCATTTCAACTTTTAATGGAGCATAAGTAACGTTTATTGATCAATAACTACGTTTTATTTAAGTTAATACAGCTTCCAAATGGATCAAACTTTTTCGCAGAAATTGAATCGATTACGAATCTTATCTACAATATTAAATTTTCAAGAATCACACAGGAGGCACGTTTTTAAAATTTAATTATTTGATCTCTTATCGGCATCATATAAAATTTAAGTAACGCGAGTTGGCTTAACAATGGGTTATGCTTAGGTGCCATAATTTACACTTTTCGCTCCCCAACCAATGTTTGCACCACGGGGACATTGAGATTATTAAAATGCATAATAATAATATTATATGGATTATGTTGCCAAAAAGTGGCAAGTCATGTTTAAACGAGGTGTTCTAGTATTCATGAAGAGCTATATGATAGACCAGCTCGTAATGGAAGTGTAAAACAGCAGTAAATACGGTTAGGTACTTCTGTAAAAGGCATTCTCATGTTAATTCAGAGGCTCATCCATAAAGTTACATATTTTACATAATGCTTTCTGAATACTTTTAAAATTTATATTTCTGGTTTTATAACTTTTGGTTATTTTTTCATAACCCTATTGTAATATTGTTCCATGATAGCTGTTAAAAATTTAAAAATGCAAATTAAACTGTATTAAAATTTATCGTTTTCAAATAGGTACCTAGACATAAATTTTATGCAAAACAGGAATTTTTATTCTTGGTACAAATAAGCATACAGTTTTTAATGTGCTGTACTTACTGCATAGTACGCAGCTGTTTGAATTGGAAATATTGAAATTAACCACAGATGATGATTATGGAGGAAAATCTCTAATTTTTCTCGGGAAAATAAATGTAGCTTCGAGGATGATTGAAAAGCTCCAACTACGTGCTTTTTTTAAATAAACAAGCTATTCGTATTAGTATAATTGTCAAACCCAATGATATATGGCGTTGGCGTTGATATCACGCATTTTTAGGGCCAGTTTATTTAAGGTCAACGAATTTTTGAAGTTTTAACTACCAATCTGGTATACTAAAGATACATAAATAATATTAAATGTATTGTGCTGTTGTGCTATACATAATTTCAGCGGCGGCTTGTAATTTACTGTAATATTAGAGGAGCGTCAAGACAAACTTTCACTCTCTGAAACCAGGGGTTTGGGGACATGGAATATCCCTAAGAATCTCATTAATTGAGTGTACCAAAAATATTCTCATCGTAATATGAAATTGACTACTTTACACTATAGAAGTAAAAATGCAAAATCTTCACACAGAAAAAAGTAATTGTAAAATCAACTAAAATTGTACACTGTAAACAAATTCCTGGTAAAATCTCCCTAAAATTTTGAAGAAAATTAAATTGTGAAATTAAATTTTTGTTGGGACAAAGCTTTGTTTTAATTCGTGTTATTGCTTTGTTTTAAATGCATTTAATATGCTATAATTTAATACAAAAATTGTGTACGAAATAATAACTAAGAAATAAAAACAACAAATACATACTAAATTATATTATTCATACCAAAATACCATAAAATTATAATTTACCCTAAAACATAAATGGTTAGCTTAGTCACCAAAATATATCATTTTTGTAATTAATTTTCCAGTGTTTAAACTTTTTCCTACTTGCTAAAACAAAAAAAGGTGTATAAAAATCATTTAAAATAAATATAACTTATCAGTTTTATACCTGAGGTTTAATATTTTGAAATATAAGTTTAAATTTGGTACTGCGTCGCAAAATAAATTTTTTTAAATTTTAATTTAATATTTTAATTGTAATCAGCACAATCGCGATCTAAAGCAAGTATTCTTTTGTACGGTTAAAAGACACACAAGTTTTCAATATATTCCACCAAAGGATTTGTTTTCTTTAAGTTTCCGGTTCAAATTAACTGAAGACATATAACTTGCTTTTCTTGAATTATTTGAATAAATGGCTTGACCTGAATCTTCATGTCAACAAATAATGTGTATAAATTATATATATAATTAAACAATAACCTAATCGAATCTAATCAACCATTCCCTAAATTACACCTGTTTTAGGGTAAATTTACTCTTAAAAACCAGGTAATTTTCCGAGGTAGAATTAAACCTGTATTTTTACAGTGTAAATTTACTTTCATTAAGTGGACAATCCTCATTGGTAAAATTTAAAGTAAAAAAACTTAAAGTAGCATTAAAATTTAAACAGAGAATTAAACGAATTAATTTACAACTATAATAATATTGTCCATTTTACATAAAAGTTGTTTTGAAGAAATGTTTGAAGTTGTTTCAGTTGTTCATGATGTTTTTATCATTTCTTGCCAAAAGTTTCAATAGGTAGAAATATTTTCTTTTCATAAGATCCTGATCAACAAACGTAATTGCGTTTAAATGCATTTAACGTCTATCTAAAAACATCAGTCTGATCTTCTGCCAGTAAATTTTAGTTTTAATAATATTATGTAAATGTCATTTATATTATTTGAATTATAATCAATCATTTTTTGATTCATCACATCGTGGGCCAATCACACAGTAATTAATTTCTTGTTAATTTTACAACATTTTGTTGTTAGATTATACGGACGACTACATCTAGGGTAGTTAAAACGACCATATCTTTTATTAGTTAAACAATAATATTTAATGAAATTCAATTTTAAGTGTAGGCGTTTGCTACGAAATTTAATCACATTGATACGTAATTTTTATAAATATGTACATTAAGTTTCTCTTACTACAATCATTTATCTATACGTACATATTAACGTACCGTCAAACGGGGTGAAAGGGGACAGGTGAGGTGAATGGGAACAATTTACGATTTTTTCGGTTTTTACGTTTTGCATAAAAGCAAGGTTTGACATCGATGTGATTGGTGTTTTTCGTGTAAAGGTCTGAGTTTAAATTATTTTTTCAAACCTCTGGGTTTACACTGTCTGTAGTGTCTCCATTCATTCTTCAGCTCAATGCATAGAGACACTGCCGTAAATGCATTAAAAACCGCTTAATTTCAAGTTGTGTTCCGATTCACCCCACTGGAGGGTGAATGTATTATTTTATAAAATTTTATTATACATATTTTGTTTTCCCGCGAGTTGGTGAAATTAACGCCAACTAGCGGGTGGAAACGAGACTGGAATCCAAAATGGCGAAGGAGCAAGAACTTTAATTTGAGAGTTTTTTAAATTTTGATTGAAAATTTATATGAATGTGAAAATTAAAATATAGTTTTACAAAAAAAAGTGTTTAATTTGCATTTTAAAGCTGGGTGATAATGGTGATTATAATTTGGTAATATTAAAAAGAATTTTAAAGGAAGTATATGATAAGAGTACTGAGATAAGGAAGATTTGAACGAATTGGAAAAAAATAATTGAAACTTGATTGGAAATTACTGAAAATTTATAAGGTATTATAAGTAATTCGAAATGTTTAACTCAAGGAAAATTAAAATCAAGCGATAACAGGACACCTGGGTGCAGGTATAAAATTTAATTTAACGTTCCCATATGTTAATTTTATATTGAGTTTGCAAGTATTTCTGGAAAGTTGTTGGGAAATTTCCGTTGGTTTAAAAATCATACGCCAATTTAATTTTGATTTTATAAAAAAGAAATGAAAATCCGTCTGGGTTTCTTTCACTTATTGCTATTCCAAACCAGAACATCGAGGACAAGATAACAATGCGCTTGGTAATTTCAAAATGGTGATTTTGGGAGTCGTACGATTTTTTGTATGCGCCTGGTAACCTCGACAAAAATTAATCTTTTATTGTTACCCTGTTTTTGCCACCTCAAGTCTTCGTTGGCCAACTGGACACAACTTAACCATCCAGTTCTCTTCAAAATCGGTTGGTAAGTAGTATATAGTAGCACCAAAAATTACCAGTATCACTGTATCGCTGGTAATTTTTCTAAACAATGTCATTGACCTATTTTTGGGTTATTGAATTAGTTGAAATGTTCTGATTCACATTAATCTATTGGGGGGAAAAGGTATTCAAAATAAATTCTTCAAAGTTTTGTTACATTTATTATATCTGTACTTTTCTGATAACAACATTAAATAATTCTTAACACTGCACTGGTGGCGGCTATAGTCATTTTATCCGTTAATCCTACTATACATAAAAGGATTAACTTTCATTTTCTTTATATAAGGGAAATTTATTTAATATTAATATCTACAATTACAATACGTAAATATAATAATAATAATAGAATTAAAATATTTAATATCCACGGATCATCCGATCAACTACTCAATTGTTAAACTGATCTACCGCTAAAGGGATCATCGGATCAACTACTCAATGGTTAAACCGATCAACGCATATATCACTATATAGGATAGTAGCACAATTATAAACCAAAGAGTTATTCTACAGTTTATCTAGTTATCATTAGCATATAATTTTATAGTAATGGAAGCTCAACAAAGTTTCGTTGATACGGATGATGTCGATGGGAAAAGATTGAGAAAAATCGTTAACAGAACCGCGGTAGATTATAGAGCCTCTATTGGACTAGCTCTTAGAAATAGAGTATGGCAACGTGGTCCTCAAGATAGAAAAGCTTTGCAGCCTGACGCCTTGTATTGTCCACAACTACTACCACCTTCTAGTTATTTAGATATTCCTATGAATAGTGTAACCACTCATTTTGTCAAATCTGTAATGAGTAAAGAAAGATGTCCAATTTTCAGAGTGGTGTGGATGAGTCATGGAAAACGACTGATTACTGGTTCCAGCTCAGGAGAATTTACAATTTGGAATGGTATAACATTCAAGTTTGAAACGATCATGCAAGCTCACGACGATGCAATCAGAAGTATGGTTTGGTCTCACGATGACCAATGGATGATTACGGGAGATAATACTGGACATATTAAATATTGGCAGCCAAGCTTAAATTGTGTCAGAGTAGTCAAAGCTCACAACGAATCCTTAAGAGGAATAAGCTTTAATCCATATGACGCTAAGTTTGTCACGTGTTCCGATGATGGTACGCTTGTAGTTTGGGATTTTCTACAGTGTCAAAAAGAAAGAGTTCTTAGAGGACATGGTTCGGATGTTAGATGTGTTCAGTGGCATCCGGATAGAAGCTTGATAATATCTGGAAGTAAGGACTGTCAGCAGTCTATTAAATTATGGGATCCAAGATCACAGGAATCATTAAACACTTTACATTCCCATAAGGCGCCAGTAACGGATTTAAAATGGAATCAAAATGGAAATTGGCTAATTTCTGCTTCGCGAGATCAACAGATTAAGCTGTTCGATTTAAGAAAATTTGATCACGAAATTTCAAAGTTTAAGGGACATACAAGTGAGGTGACAAGCATTGCTTGGCACCCAATGCACGAAGGCCTATTCAGCAGTGGCGCTTTCGATGGTTCCGTAAAGTTTTGGCACGCCAGCCAAAATAAAGAAATTGGGAACATAGATCAGGCTCACACTGGCAGCATTTGGTCTCTAGCATGGCATCCAGTTGGGCATATTTTATGCTCAGGTTCGAATGATCATACTGCCAAATTTTGGACCCGCAATCGTCCCGGCGATTTAATGAACGACAGTTATAATTGCAACAATCTCCCAGTTTCTTCTAAGAATGAAGGTTTAAATATCTTGGATGGAATAACCTGTATTCCTTTGCTAAGTCCAGAAGATAAGGTTGAAGATGGAACTATATTTACAAAATCGGATATAGAACAGAACAGGAACTGTGGGAAACGAACTCTTTCGTATAAAACTACGAAAATTCCGATAAATTTTTTGAAGAAATGGAACAATTCCACACCTTCAGAACAAAAAGTTAATACCGTACCGGAAAGTGTTCCGAACCAAGATTCGCCAATGCATTCTACTGGAGTTCCAACAGAAGAAACTTGTTCAAATTCTAGCGGAGAAAATTACTTTGATGAAGCTTTCATTGAAAAATTAATGCGGGTACCTCCACCGAACATGCTTTTTAATAATTGTACTCCAATTAATAATAATCGTCGCTGCGATGATACTCGCAATAACCAAAACAACAACGTCCGTCAGAAAGCAACAGGAAGAAACAGATCGCGAAGATTTAAGACTAACAGTCAACGAAGACTGCATCCATATCATAGACCAACCAAACCTCTTCAAAAGGAGGTAATCGGGAAAAAGAGTAATGTTTATTAACTTAACTATATGTATATATTAAAAAAAATCAGTAAAAATAAATAATATTTTATCATTGTCAAAAAATATTAATAAAATATAAAAAAAAAAAATTAATCTTTTATTATTGCAATAAAATTAAAGAATATTATCTACTATTACTTATATCAAAAAAATTACAAAAATTTAACCCCTCCATGTGTCACGTAATTTTCAGTAGTACATTTAGTACATTCTTGGTGAATTTTAGTGAGACAGACATACAGAGGACATAATACTTAGTGAAATATGGCATGAAAGTATAGATAATAAAAATTATTGCAATTTTAATTTTTTATGCAAATATGCAAGAAGCCTTTTGTCGCCATTTTATTTTTTCCGCTGTAAATTGTTATATTTTTAAATCATCTTTCTCATTGTTTCTCATAAAATTCTCAATTTGCTTGTACAGTAAGTTATCATGCATAACTTCTTTCAAACAATTGCTTTTTACTTCTAATTTTCCAACGTTACTAAATACAAATACTTTTATAATTCACTTTAAATAATTAAAATTGTCTTTGCTTTAAAATTGTCAAGCATAACAGCCAACAAAGAGCAATGTGGTCGGTTGCCTTAATTACATTTGCAACAGAGCTTGACAAAACTTAATGTAGAAAATTGTTTTATGCTATGGTATAATATACAAAAAATTAAGACAAAATCCAACACAAACCGTAATGGTAATAATTTTAGTATTTTTTATATTTAATATCTCGAACGAAATGCTATAAATACCTATTGATGTTCAGTATAGTATAGGCTCTATTGGAATTTCCAATTGAAATTTATAAGGAAGTCTTATAATTTGCTGTGAAATTACGGAGCAGAAAACATCTTTGGGTTACCATAAAACCTATGGATGCCTAAAGATATCTACTGATTGCTTGCGAATTGCTAATTAATATAATTATTATTTTGCAGTAACAAAGCAAGCAATTAACGCGCATGATTGACGAGATCCACTAAGTTCCATTAAATGTGATCCATAACAATAAACACGGTGCTTGGAATAAGTGGTAACCATCTGAGAAAGAAAATAACTCCAGCAGAGTTAGTTTGTCCATCAACTTCTTTATAGCATTTGAGCCCCCTTCATCAGCAAAATTTTATCACCACTTTATCCGTCCATCATACGATATAAATAAAAATGCCTCGCATTTCGCTGTGCTTTCCATTTCGTTTGTTGTTTTTTCTTATTGTGAATTTATGGCAAATAAAATAAAAACTTTGTTTTATTAGTCAGAAAAAAATTTATATTTGATTATTTACCATTGTATCGGTTTAGTTAATTGAGATTTTATAGGTTAAAATTTCGGGCTAAGTTTACCAAGACTGCAAAAATATTTTCCAATTGAACTTAAAACATTTGAACTGGGGATTACAAGAAAAGGACTCGTCGCCAATACAAATAAAAGTATACAAATTAAATTCGTTATACCACATGGACATTAAAAAATCTTGGTATAATTAGAATTTCAGTGTTTCGAGACAAAAATATGTGCAACGCCAATTTTATGGGAATATTTAAAAAGTTCGTTTTTAATATCCGTTAAAATTTACAATTTGTTTCGTACGGTGGCATTCAGCAAAATTATAATAAAAATAAAAATGCATGAAAGTTATTCGGCGACAGCGCTCATACAGTAATTATTCTATAGACTGTTATGGTATAGAGAATATAATTTATTATCAGCACCTAAGGTAATAATACAATATGAAGTAAAGCAAAACAATTATCAACTAGTAGATATTATTAAATCCAGTAATATTTATTTATTTATTTATTATTAAAAAGTAAAAAAAAAATTTTACTTTTTTGCTGATTTGCTGCCAAGTTAAGTTCACTAATATAAAATAATCAGGTTTATTATTATTATTTTATGTTCCAAGACTGGATATATTATGGATTATAAAAAATCAGATATTGCCAGTCTAGCACATTTCAAATTACAAATTTGCAAATGAAAATTAGGTAATCGTCAAATTTAATACACTTTTAGACACTTCTGTTACTAAAATCATCTCTGCGTAGGTAGATCATATCCATATCTAGAGATATACCTACTACTGATTTAAATTTCGAAAGTATACAACGCCTACTTACTGAATTTCCTAATAAAAATTTAATTTAAATCAATACTTCGTATTATATTCCGCAAAATGTACTGCCATCTTTAAATCTACGGTTCAATCAAAGAACTTAAAATAAGTTGGTTCCTGTAACATAGGAACATTCAATGTATTGTCTCATAAATTATAATTATAAACCAAAAGACATATAATATTATATAAATATTTTAATTTTTTTAATTTATAGAAAATGTATAAACAAATAAAATTAAAAACTTCACAGCATCCCATAGCCAGTGTATAATTATTGATAAGCGCTACCTAGTTGAAATTTGTTATACTACAATATCAATACTGAAATAGGTATCTATCTAGAATATGCCACCCAAAATGCTACCAAACTAAAAGTATGAAGTAAAAATAATATAGAATTTATGATAACTATTCATTTTATTTTATTCAAATGGTGTTGGTTAAGCAGTGCTGGATTGGTCCAATAGGATACCCATTTATCATAGAGTTCTCATAATTACCCTTCTTTGAATTCTCATTCTTTTTACTGGACGATGAATGTATTGATTCTTAATCAATGCAAAATTAAATGAGTAACCTAGATTTCATCTTTTGTCACCAGTGCATGTTGCTGTTTGCAAATTTTCTTTCTTGAAAATGATACGTTTTATCAAAGTTTTGCAATCTAACATTTTCAGTATAATATAATTTTATTTCAATTATCGATTTCATTAAAAAAAAGTCTAAATAACAGTGCGGTAAGGATATTTCTTAAACTAAATAAAGTACTAAATTTTTCTTCTTCTTCTTAATTTAAAACGTAAATACACTCAAAGTATTAGCGGGATGTAAAATTTAATTTTCAATATAAATAACTTTTAAAGCTCATTCGCCGGGTAAGCGCATTCAAACTTGAAAAATAAACAAACGAGAAAATCACCTGTTTTTATTTAATTTGAAGGGTGAATACCCCACCAAACCTCTGTAAAAGCAAAATATGGACACCACACGTTTTTTACTTTAATAATTTTGTGGTCCAGTGGAAAGTTATTAGAAACAAGAGTAATTTAAAAAAAAAAGGCCTCGATGATAAGAACAAGATAATGAAACATTTCTTGCCTAAAAACACCCAAAACAAACACAGAAAACAAAAATGTCAAAACTGGGTAACGCAACGGTCAACTAACCCTTTTTGGTCACCCTGGGTGAAATAGACCCTAACTAATCTTTCGACCTTGAGTACGGCCCTTAAACAAAGAAAAATTCGACTTATATTGCCATCTAAGGGTAGTTTGAACCTCCTACTTTCGATTCAAAAAAGTACTATTTCAATTCGTCCCTCATTTGTAATTTTTTTTGGCTCATGTCAAATAAAATTTTTAATCCCAAACCTATGAAGTCTTTTCATGGAAGGCTTGAAATTTGACCAGCGATATAAATATATTCGTTTTCTGACCTTCTACAACCTTTTATCGCGGTACCAAAGTTTTGGGTCTATTTGACCCAGTGTGACCATTACGTCAGTTGAAGACGTGTGACTAACTAGGGATAAGCAACAACAATCTATTTAGTCGGAGGGCAGTTTAAAGTTTATAGTTGAGTTAGGCAGATAATTTACAAAACCCCGAATTTATTACGGGCGTCGTCGCCGAGTTGTCTGGTTGCCGAGTTGACCGGTTGCCAAGTTGAACGTCGCCTGGTTGACCGATCGTCGCTTTTCTATATTCTCAGTGTTTTTGTTTCAATATTTTGACGCACTATTATTGCTCAGAAATATTATTTAATAATTAAAAATTATTTCTTTAGATAGAAATTATTTCTATCTATCATCATCTGCAAGTATTGAACTTCCTGTCATTTACGTCAGTCTTGGTCATGCCAGATGTCCTGACCTGTAGTAAAATATGTAAGTTTTCAGTTCTAGCTATTACAACTTGGTCATCCAAGAAAAGCACAGCAAATGTGAAATCTCTATTATTCATATAGGTAGTATAATATGGTATATGATGTTCTCTTCGGCTACGTATAAAGTGGTCAATATATTGTAATGCTCTGGGGTTGAATTTTAAATTTTTTTATAAAATCTAAATATTTTACCCGGAGACATTCATCTTTTTGAATATGAACTCATTTTATTAAATTCAGGTTCACCAAAATACAATCGTAGTCTTAAAAATAATTTTAAATTGATTTGCCCGGCTATTTTTATTTAAAATCGTAATTTTCATTTTTTTAATTCAAATGTTAAATAATCGATTGGTACCATGTGAGGCCCCTTCCTTGTAAGTGAGCGAAGTACGCGTCGCCAATTAGTTTTTCTTGATACGCAAACTTAACTATTACGAATTTTAATCATCTCACCGATTTTTTAAATTTCTTGTTTTCTCCATTCTATCTATAAATGCTCTAAACGCCGCTGTTTTATGTTTATCTGTGTGGTTAGAGATTTTCTGTATGATTATTCCTGTGTTGGTTGGTTTTCTAAATATTCCAAATTCTAGCTTTTTACTGTTACGTTTTATTAAAAGGTCTAAGAAGTTCAGTATATTATTTCTGTCTTCAATTTCTATTGTAAATTGTATATTTGGTTAAATGGATAATATACCAATGTTGAAAAAAGAACATGATAAAGAATTAAAAACCATTAAGGGAATTGCAAGCAGAAATGGATATAGAGCACACCTCATCGAGACACAGATTAAGAACCGCACCAAAAAGGGAACAATCGAAAAGAAGAGGACAGCAACGTAACTACAGAATATAACAAAATCTGTATCCGATAAAATAGGAAAAATTCTGAAAAAATACAATATTCACACAGCCATGAAAAGCTCAAACACGATTAGAGAAAATATTTTTAAAAACAAAGGTAAAATTGACAAAATGAACAAAAGTGGCGTGTGTATAAGATACATTGCGGAGTATGTAACGCAAAATATGTAGGTCAAGCCGGAAGGAAAATAAGAACAAGAATGAATGAACATAAATTAATACTAAAATATTTTCATCACTTTCACATCAGCATTTACTAAAAACTGGACATAATTTTGAAAAAAAAGAAGTGAAACTGATCCACAGCCAACAGAAAGGAAGAAAACTAGATCTCCTAGAGATGTTAGAAATTAAAAAGACCCAAAAACAACAAGAAGGCTTTTGACTTAATAAACAACAAAATTTAAATTATAAACCCATCTATGAAATTTTCTAAACATCTAATATCTAGCTTGTTATAATATTTTTAATGTTCAATTTTTATGTAGCAAATTCTGATGGTAAGATGTCACTAAAGTAGTTTAAGTTAAAATTTAAATAAATAATAATATGTATGTATTTTAATTTTGTAGGATTGTACTGATGAGGACTGGACCCAGTCGAAACTAGTTTCTAGCACATAAACTAGTACTAGAAACTAGTACGATATTATTGATCTTCTTATATATTACTCAAGGGGTTTAAACAAATATTTTTATTTTCTGTCCGGCTAACTTATAATAGAATTAATTGCATATTAAAATAAGAAATTTATTAGAAATTTCTAATAAATTAGACAAAAAAAGAAAAATTGTCTACTTTTTTATTTATCATAATTGAGATTATAATGTAATTCACCTTTTTTTCTCTGTTAAATTAACAGTTTTTCGTTTATCTAATATATATTAGCATATTCACATTTTAACATAATTATTTTAAACAGTGTAATTTACAATTATTATTGCACTATTATTTGTCTTAATGCCATATTAAAATCAAATCTACCGTGAAATTGAAAGAAACATAAAAAAATTAATTAAATATGTATTTAATTGAATATTTCATGTGTGACAAAATTTATTTGCCCTAAATAAATCAACAACCTTTGTGTTAATTGTAGAAGATGGTTACAATTTATCCACTTATGAAAAAGAAAAACTTAAGGATTTTAAATTTAACATCAGCGAATTACAAACAAATACAATTATACATGCTTATATTTGACATGAATATTCAGTTTTTATTTGATTCAACATAATATATACTTATATTTCGCCAAATACAAGTAGGTATACGATTTATTTGAAACCAAGACAAATTTTTCAATTCCTCAAAATTTCAAAAATTTGATGCAGAACGAATCTTGGAAAAATATTGTATTTTTTGTCTTTAAACGAGTGATTGTTAGAAATTATAACAAAGAATTCAAAGGTTTAATTAAATTGTTTATTCTACACAACCTAGCCCATCATCATCTTTAGGAATTAAAATGTAGGTACTTTTACGGTGAAACTAATTTTTCCAATCTTGGAGTAGATATTAGTACATAGAATAAAATCAAAAATTGATAATATTAAAACAAATATTTTCAGTTATGAAGTTACAAGAAATCTTGTGAATAAATTTAATCATCGTAAATTAATATAATTTTGCGCAAAAATTGATGATGACCATGAATCCATGACGAGAATGAACTGGAATACCTATGGTACGTTATGGAACATTTACTAGTGATATTTAACAATATTCAGTGACACCTTTAACAGCTCTTAAAAGGAAGTTTATAGCCAAAGCGGCCTCGTAGACAATTAATTTGCAACAAAAAGTATTGTCCAACAAGTTATAGTTTGTGTAACTAGCAAAGCTAAATTTTATGTGTTTTATATGGCCCATTTTACAATCCTGTACGTGGACTAGTGGCTGTTCCTGCTTCAAATAACCGATTTTACTTTAAACTAAAGGGTAAAGAAGAATATCTTAGAATTTATCCTTAGTTGCAAACGCGAACTTGAACTAAGCAAGCTAAATGTTTTTTGAAATTATTATTTTTCAATTCTCACAGAGACATTGTGAAGATTGTAGTTCGTCTGAGGGTATAAATTATTCAAATATGTACTTTCATTAAGTTAAACTCATCAAAAATTCAAATAAAAGTAATAAACGTGTAAAACTTTACGACTTTTTAGATTAACATAACAAATCTTATCACAGAAAACATAAATCAAAATGTAAGTTGAAAATATAAATTAAGCGTGAGAAGTTTCAAAGGCGGTTTCATGTCGAAAGATATTTGATTTGTATGACTTCAATAGCAGGTAAGATACCACGACTAAATTTTTTATTAGATATAAATCAGCCTTACGAAATAAACGCATTGATCAGTGCTGTATACCAAAAATATGAAATTCAAATAGAATTATTGTTTTGCCTTTTTAAATTAAAAAATCTAGGTACGATATAAAATAAAAATCAAAATTTTTTTTGAATATCTGTTATTTTGAGGAAGATTGTGGGTGTGGCTTTTTTACCTTGAAAAGAGAAATAGCCAAAAAAAGAGTGCTTACTTAAATTTCTAGTGACAATTCTTATTCGTATACTGGTTTTCTGCAATTTTATATCCGATTCAATGCTCAGTACCACTGACTATCCAACTATGCAGGCTGGGTGGATCTAATGTTTCAAAATTTGTTTTTGCTGAAATATGTTGTTGTTTTTCTAAAATAAGGAGATCAGTATTCTTTTTATCCCCATAAAATATTTCTAAAAATAAATCAAAATATTGTAAGTTTTCTGAAAAAATTGAAATTCGTTATTCTCAAAAAACCCAATTGTTTTTAAACAATTTATTGTTTTGAGAGGATACTTTCCCTATATGTCTTTATAAAACTTCATTCTAAATGATTTTTCATCAATTTTCTCGATTAATCGATATTGAAATTTAGACGATATAGAGTTACGTATTTTGTCAAAACATATTACATTTTTAAAAGAAAAACAAGTGGGGTTTTTGAGAAAAATTGCAATATTTTTAATCTTTCGGAAATTTCTGGGTTTACAATATTTTTAATAATCAAGTACGATGCTCTGCATAAGATAAAAAAAATTAATCCACAAGCTACAAAAAATTTTAAGAACAATACTTATATTTCCAAATCTTAAAGCGGGGTTATCGAACGTCAGGCCTTTTTTCAAAGTGAAAAAAATATGAGTGTTCTCATTTTGTATAAACTACCACATATTTCAGCGAAAACGAATTCTGTAACTTGAATTCCGCCAGTCGACATGATTTGATAATAATTTAATAAACTGAAAAATTCACTGCAACTCCCAATCCCAACCTCGTCTTAAAATATGCTTATAATCGCAAATATGTTTAAATCTCAGTGACTAACACAACCACAGAAATTGTAGAGGAGCAGTCTATTCAAAACTATTTCTTGCTCTTCATTTATATGGTAAAATTTTCAACTTGATCCATTTGGAAAGGAACATATTTAAATATAAGGACAAAAACTTTTTCATTTTAAAAAAGCAAATTGGAAATCAAAATGAATAGGTAATATAAAGATTTGCTTTATATTATATTATATTATATTAGCCTTAAATAATTATTCCCAATAGTATAAAATATTTACAAAAAATCTTTAATGTACTTTTAGATAAAAAAAACATTTTTCAAGTATTAAATATAGTAAATATTCGAAGAAAATATGAAAAAATCGATTTTATTTTTTTTGACTGTGTTCCACCAAATGGATCAAGTTGAAAATTTTACCATAGTATAATGAAGAACAAGAAAGGAGTTTTCTGTGAAAAATTCGTGAGTGACATATGAAAGGAAAATATTTAAATATAAGGTCAACAACTTTTTTATTTTTTTTAAAGAGGGATGGCTAAAAACTTACCAAAAAAATATTTCTCAATGTCTCTTACCGATAATTCTTACCAAAATAAGTTTTGTTAAAAAATATTCAGTAGAATAGTTACAATATAAAATAAATACTGAAAAATACTTTTTTTGTAATTATGCCGCAACCCTTCGGGTTTAAAAGCTGAAATTTTGAGAAAAATGTTTTTTTCAATTAGAAATCGATCAGCTATTACAGATTTTTTTAAATCGCTGAAAGCACTTTTTACATGCTTAACCGGCTATACTCTTTTTTTTAACTGAAACATAGGCACGTAATAAGTTTAACTTGAAGCGAAAATACAAAGACAATAAAAAAATTAAAGTATTTTAAATGAAAAAAAATTGAAAGCCTGAAGAAGTGAAGGTTGAATTATGGTGATAATAAAAACCTTTAAAAACGGAAGCTTACGATAATCGTAAAATTAATTAAGAAGTAAGTACTAACAGTTGAAACTCATATATTATATATACCTACTAAAATCTATCTCAGTACATAATTGAATAAATTTAATAAAAAATTAGGAGTGGTAGCAAAATGTCCGGGTGCAAAACGTCTCCTGGCGAAATTTCTTAAAACCTTTTTTTTAATACAAAACAAGTTATATCTGTTTTCTTTCTATTGTGTAATATTATAATATTGTTTTCTGTTGCCAAATTTATAAAAAAAGATTAATCCAATATTCATACATATTTTTCTCTTCAATTTACCCAACGTGGGGACGAATTGCAAGAAAAATTACATATCTTTAATTATTGCCCGGCTAATTTTAATTTTCGATTTCAATTGCATGTAATATGAAATTTATATAAATGAGAAATCTAGTATTCCACGCCGACACCTTTTACTCTTTAAAAATTAAAATTTAAAATTCATTTTCGAAAATATAATTAAAATTTACAAATCAAAAATTGGTAACATTTTAATTACTTATTAACGCATTGGGCTTCGAAATTCATAAGAAAAACTGAATTAAGTTTATCGCAATTTTGTTATCTTGAAAAATGTAAACATGGACCGAAAGTAAAGTTTTCTGTATGCGTTTATTCAGTTTACATATTTATCTAGCACAATACAATACCGTAAAGTATCCTTTTTGGTAGTATTATAATCGTACAAAAAATGATACTTTCGTTAGTTTTGAAGGTAAAGTATATTTTAATCGAAAATAGTAATTAGTGGAGCGAAATTTTACGTACTCGTTCCCTTTATTACGATATTATACTGTACTTGATAATTCATTAGCATAAATGAATTAATTTGAAATCAAGATGAAATTTAAATTTGAACATTAAAAATTTTCTTTTTAAGGCAACGAAAAGAAATAAAAATGAGGCAATATATTATGCAAATAATTTTCTACAATGTTTTTCGAATGCATTAGAATATTATTATGCAGAACAAACCAACTTATTACTAATTAAAATAATAAATATCATAGTTACTGATTTTTTCGGTTATTAAAAATCTTCATATAATTTACTGTTGAATTTCTTTTAATTAATACTTTTTAATCTTAATTTGTATAAAACTATTGACGATATTTGAAAAATTCGTTCTAAGTCCTCAAAGCAGTCATATTGCATCCTGATAAACATAAAATTGGAATCTTTTCACCAATGGTTCGCTCCCAATTCTGGCAACCATTCAAAAATAGGAGTGTCCTTTGTATCCTTTGAAATGCCGCGCATGGATGTTGACTACTGCAGTTTTTCTTCCTGTCATTGATATAATATTTAGAAATATTTTATCTTGAATATTAAATAAATTATATCATCAAGTTTCGCTGAATAAAATATTAAAAAAATTTATGATTCCTTTCAAAAATTATTTATTATCCTTTGAACACCAGGAGTAATTATCACTTTGCAATCGTTAATTTAATGATATATCTGTACATTAAATTAATTGCTTTTAATGTGGCTACTTGTACATGTTCTATCTAAATTATGAGGGCAATATAAAAAAATCCCATTAAAATTCTTAATAGTTGATTGAATCTAGCTTAAAATTTTTATTATCATATGATTATTAGAACTGATAATTAATTTTATGGTAGTTACTAATTGGTAATTTATTGTATTTTTTGTGAATAAATAATTTGTGTATCGTATTATTTTCTCTTTTCATTATTATATTTATTACGACTATTTAGCTATTAGCTTGCTTACCATGTAATTTAGATAGATATTAACATAGTACATTAATAATATGATTGAAGCACATCCTTTCTTAAACTGAGTGTTGGATACCTATACGAAAATTTTCACAAAAGTCAAAACAATTATTTTAAATAAAAAATTGAACGAAATGAAAGATATTGATTGATGATACGAACCATGAAGAAATTTCTAATACCTTATATAAGAAATAACGGAAATGCTCTTTGAGTAATTTACGATATGACGGCCATGTCACGTTACCACTAAACATAAAAATGTCATGAAAAGATACCGCAATATACTAGGAGCAAATAAAATTTCAGAACTTTTTGAGGTCCAATGCTAACCCTTGTTTCGTTAAAATTAGCTATAAAAAGCACGCTGTGCTAAGTTTTTTAACAGCCAAACTCTTTTTTGTGTCACTAACTATAAACCACACGTCGTTATGTTACTTTGTTATTTTTTACTTCACGAACCTATAGGTATATAACAACACTTGATTTACGCTTCTACGCACATTAATAAAATTTATTTAAAATATTGTACAATAGGTATTGTTTAACAAAGAAGTCTAAACTTACATTCAAAATTCTTGAAGCTCACATAATCATAATGGTACAACATACTTCAATGTATATTATTAACTTATGACTAAATATTTATTAATCAAAATAAGCTTGAAAATTCCGAAAAACTTGTACTATAAGAAACCTGGGTGCTGCCACACCTATTCAGCAACCAATATCGTCCATTAATTTCTTCTAAATTGATTTCAGTATACGTTTCTTTACTATGTCTAAGCTTCCAGTTTCTATAAAAATAATATTCAAAAAATACAAAAATAACTAAAGAATCATAAAAATTTAACAGGCCATGAAGGCCCAATGCTTGTTGCACTTTGTTTCTCCATATAGTTTTCTACTTGGTGTTTTCTCTTTCCGTCCACTGACACCCAGCATTTTCAAGTCCATTTCCACAGCATCTAACCATCTGTATTCCTTGGTCGTCTTCTCATACTTGTGTCCAAAAGTCATCCTTCCATTGCCTTTCTTGTGACTCTAGTTTCTTGAAGCCTGAGGACGTGTCCTAACCATCTAATTCTCTGTGATCGGGTAACATCTGTTATTAGTGGTTCATCAAACAACTCCATTGGTTCTTCTTTTTCACTCATCTCTTTCACTCATTGTCCATGTTTCACTGGCATAAGTTACCACCAGCCGAATAACGGTTTTATTCATCTTTATTTTAATCTTCCGTGAAACATTTTTGTTACGTATTACTGACATCAAAGAACCAATGCTTCTGTTTTTATTATTTCCTTATTATTCATTATTTAGTGTCACTATCGTTCTCAAGAAACAAAACTTATCCACTTCGTCAAAACCATATTGCTCCCCGTACCTTGTTTCCATTCTAAAGCCATTTCCTAGTCCGACTTCACTTTTTTCTCCCATCCTCATGTAATTGGTTTTAATTTCATTAATTTTCGAACGTAGTATTTTAGCATTTGACTCTAATTGTAACATGACATCTCGCCACATCATCCGCATATGCAATCATTTGATGTCCTCTATTGTATAGCATTTCGTCGCGTAGGATAGCGGCTCCTTCTACTGCTAATATAAAAAGCATTGCTGATAATGGATCCCCCTCTCGCAGCTTTTTACCTACTTTAAATTTATTTGATAATTCTCTAATTTTGATCAATCTTATCAGCTTTTCTGGTACTTCCAATTCTTCCATCACTTTATACAATTTTTCTCTACAAATGCCGCATGTATCACTATTTTATATTCATATCACTTCTCGTGCACCTGCCTTAGAGTATAAATATCTGGTCCATCACCGATCGATTAGGCCTAAACCCACATTGGTACTCGATCTTCTCTGGTTTTCTCAATGTATTTTTGCATCCTTTCTTTAATGAGATTTGCCAATATCTTGTAGACCACATTTAACACTGCTATGGGTTGGTAATTTTCACATCTTGTGAAAGATGTTTCTCCTTTCTTAAAAATTGGGTATATCATCACTTGCGACCATTCTTTTGACATCTTTTCTTCATTCTTTATTTTGCTAATTAGTTCATATACCTCCTTTGTTATCCGCTCACCTACATATTTTATCATTTCTGTCTGGATGCTCTCTACCCTTGGATTTTTGTTATTTTTTATTATTCTTTCTATTTCTTCCTACGTTGGTGATGTTATCTTCTCCGTTTCTTCATCTTACATTCCAAAAGTGTCCTCCAATTGTAGTCCGAAGCAGTTTTCCTCGTCGTTCAGCATGTCTTCAAAATATTCTGATCATATTTCTAGACTTCTATTTTCATTCATGTAAAAATTGCCATCTCTACTTCTACAATACACCTTCTTTAATTGTTTACCTTGTTTTGAGTTATGATCATGTTATGAATGAGTTAAATCCTATTCTTGAATGATCGACCTATTTATTACTTCAATTTCCATAAGGGCTTCTGCTACAAAATTTTCATATTCAATATTTGATGATATCTGCGAACTACTCACGTATTTTGGAGAGCTTGGATAAAACTTCGGCAGAACAGACTTGAATACGCTGCGCTGTCACTGAAGTTGATATTTATATTCGGATACAAAGGCTGTAATAAAGTTGCTAACTTTTCCAGTTTCCTAAACAGCCGGAATTTTGTTTTAAAATATTTTGTGCAATTCTCGCTTTTGAATAAACATTCTCGTTTTCACGTGTCAGGGGTCACCACAATATTTATTAATTCACAACGAACAGAGTTTGATATTTTCAAACAAACACTTGAATATCCGGCTTAAAGATCACATTATTGTTAATTATTAATGTAAAACGACAATTGCTTTGAGGGCATAATATCTTACTTCTTTTTAAGTTACGCGCAAGCTTTAAGCTGATATTCAAGTGTTTTCTTGAAAATTTCAAATTTTAGTTCGCTTTGTTTTATTTACAATATGCTCCGCACCAAAAGTGTCACTACTAGTATTACAAGTTGTTAATGCAATTGCATTCAAAATAATTTTCATCAGTTCTATATGGGATTATCATTATAAAAATACGGCTTCTTAATCATAAAATTTCAAAAATTAATATTTCCGCCACTAACAATAAATCGATATTAAAATTTGGACGGCATATAGAGAAAAATATCCCCCCAAAACATTAACCTTTCAGCAGGCGCGCCACTACGTATTACACGAGCAGGCGCGCGTCGTATTTTGTACGACACGATGATTTTTTACAAATATTTTCTTATAATAAAATCAAAATGAAATGTATAAATCATATGAAACCTTTTAAATTTATTTGGAGTTTTTTTATTTTGTTTTTAAGAAAATAATATTAAAAACCAACTGTTTTTTAAATATACACAGTGAACAGCTAGCTAGATAAAATTTTATTTTTACATATTTGATATATTTTTTTTTGCTTTTCTGAATGTTTCTTGTAAATATATTTTTTGCATTTACAACATATCATTCGTAGCAGATCTTTTTTTTAAATTTCACTTAGATCTGACGGAGTCGATTCAAATAAATTTTTATAATAATTCAATAACAAAGCAAAGACAAAAATAACATACAATAGAATAATATCATGTATTTCGTCTTGGAATAGCAAAAAAAAACAACTTAATCCGACTACTCAGATAAAAGTTATGTCAAAAAAACTAGAACTGTCGTACAAAATGTGCATGCGCGCCTGCTGAAAGGTTAAATTAAAAAAAAGAAAAAAGAATGGTGTTTTTTTTAATAAAAACGACTTTCAATTTTTTGAGAAAAATGCAGTATTTTTAGTCTTTTTGGAAATTTTTGGATTTTCATATATTATTATAATAATATATTATTATATAGCGTAATAATATATTATTATAATAATATTGAAAATTCAAGTATACTATATTCCACGCAAGATAAAAAAATCAACCTAAAACCTACAAATACGTAATAACCTACGTAATATTTCGGATTTGGCAGCGATTTTTCTTATGCCATTATGCCGAATTTTCGAGAATAACATAATTAATTTATTTTTAAATCTTAAAATGCCGCTAACGGACGACGCGACGATCTATATATTTTTATCTTTTGTAAACTAGCCGAATTATCATCATTTATTTCTTTATTAGGAAAAATATATTGTATTTGTCTGATGAGATGCATTATTATTGAATTTTTCACATCACCATCCGTAGCAAAAAATATATAGCTCATTAGTCATCACTTAAATTATTCCGTAAAGGTTTTCAACTCATCAAGATTTTTTACTTTAGCAAACAAATTATAACCAATTTTCAATTAGCTTGGTTTCTGCTGTAAGAACAAACTATAAAACAAAGCTCTATAAAATTTATTGTACTACCTACATACAACAATTATTGGAAATCTTTATTGTAATCTTTGAAACATCAAATAGTTATACCCAACCGATTGTGTTCATGTTGCAATTTTGATAGCAATATCTGCCAACATATTTTTATCTCGTATGTTTAACTCAACAATATACTCCACGATGTAATTTATATGAAAGTTGATCATAAAATTAATGAAATTTTTAGACATTAGATGAAAATGATCCAGTATATTACTGGTTTATATTAAAAGTCAAGACCGCCATGTACTTTTCTCATGAACATAAAAATTTTATGATCGCATCTAAAATAGTATTGGTCGAGATACTAAAAGATGGCAAGAAAAATAATGAAATAAACGGACCGAGGGTTGTTTCCAAGAACCGCTATAAATATGACCCTAAGATAAAATGGAACAATGGAACGTGGGGTGAATACGTCAAGCTCTTCTATAATGGAAGTTGATCCGCCATGATATTTGCGACCTCCCTAGTAAATTTCCAAGTTATTCCTCGAGCATTACAACTTCTCATCTCCATTAATTTTGGACTTGAAAGAAAACAAAGTGCTTACAAAATTTTAATCATGTACAAGTGCGTATCCTGTTAATAACTTTTTTTGGCCATTAAATGTTCATTGAGAAGGCTTTTATTGGAGTTTGTAAGCAGCACAAAATTTATGGTTGATTTAATAGGCATAAATATGTCGCTACTCATAAAAACTGCACATACACCTTATATTGGCCATTAATATTTTTAGAGTAGGTAAGGTACACGGTACACAGTTTAATAGAGTTTTATTTAAAAACGGAAAATTATTATTCTTAATTTGCATAGTGTAGGTAGGTATTACAAAGTCTAAAAGTTAACTGTTAGATAGTTATTCTTGAATAGACAGTAATTATACAAACTATATAAGCGTAGCGTAATATTTAGCCATAGTATAATCTTACATTGCGGTTATTACATTATGTTACTTTGTTTTATAATTATGTAACTTGCAAAGTAAGTAAAAAATTTATATTTTAAAACAAACATAACCAATATCATTCCATTCCATGCAAAAGTATTAGAAGGAACTTCTGATATTAATTTCTTACTGTATGTGTTTGTCAATTCTGCAAACTCGGCTCAAAACAACAAACATAAGCTGTTAATATAACAATAATATACTATTTTTATTTTCTTTCTTTTTAAATTTTATTATATTGGTTACGTATATTATATTTGAATTCGTGATACTTATATTAAAAGATTTTGTTTAAAGTAAAATACGAGATTACTATACTTATTGAATTGCGGTTAGCTATAGTCGATGGATTTAATGATATTTCCATGATTTCAAAATCATAAATTATAATTCAGTTGATGCTATTCGTATATTTTCCATGTCTAATTTTTTGAATAATATAGTAAATATATAGATGAAATCTATACCGCATAGATCAATAAGCGTTATTATTAATTTTCTTTTAAAAACTAGCCCAGTTATCTAAAATTTGTCACTTTCTCTATTTGGCAAATGTTAATATTAATTGGCAGATCTGTGTTTCGGTTTTAAATGTAAGTTAAACAGAAAAAATCAGCTATGTAAACGTCGCAAAACATTCTCCATTTAATTTGGGTTCATAAGGACTTTTTTGATAAAATCGATGAAGATTCAGAATAATGCTAAACCGAAATGTTATATTATATTATAACATAGTATATCTGCATATGTTATCTGGAAGCTTCCTTTCAAACCGTAAGGCTGTAAAATAAAATCTAAAGTTGAGAAATTTTGGCTATCCATTGAAATTTATTTATTAATTAATAAATTAATTTCAAAATATAATTTTAAGAAAACTGAAAATTACAAAGGATTTCTCACAGTTTAACATCAATTTAGTTAACCCTTCGTTTCATGATTTAACGAATTTTGAAAAAAATTAATTTTTTGCTTACTTATTATGCTATAATAATTGATGGGAAAAATATAGAAAAAATATAGAAAATATTCTAATTTAAAAGTTGATTGAATTGTTTAAAAAAAATTGATATGTCTCCAATATGGCACATACTGTTTCATTATGTTGTTCGGTCAATTAATAATACATAAATAATATATGCTATAGAACAGTTGAAATTGGGCGTTATCTTCAATCGTAAGAAATATAATCGGAATTTCAGAATGTTGAAAATTTTCTACAATATGAAACGAAGGGTTAACAACTCAGTTAACAGCAATAAAACAATATACTAAAATAATACTCAAAATTCAATTTAAAATAAGTACCATGAATTTTAAACCAAATGCCAGTTTTTAAACAAGAAAATTTAATTATTTTGAACGTTTAATAAAAAATTCTGATTTATAAAATATATTTGACTTCTTTCAACCTTTTTTATTATAATCATACTTTTCAATTTTCAACTACAGTACAGTCTCGGTAATCCGAACTAATAGAAACCTGGCCTCATTCGGATTACAGAGAAGTTCAGATTACTGGATATAAAGTTAAAAACGAAATTTTTAAATTAATTTTTATTTTAGAAATAAACAAACCTCGGATTGTAAATGGTATGCTAACATACCAAAAAAGATTTTAAAAAATTAAGTAATTTTTATTGAAAAAAGTAGAAGTGACCGAAAGGTAAAACCTGGTGACGATTACATATTATGTAATCGTAACGATTACATATTTTTTTTAATCAAAATTTTATAAGATGCTAACTTCACGGAGGTCACACATAATATAAATATTTGTAGTAATTATGCATTGCATTAGATACATATTTTTCATCCTATCCTTTCTTCTGCAATCCGAACATTTTTCTATAGTCCGCACATTTTATTAGTTGTGTTCGGATTATAACTATTTGTGCGGACTACTGAGTTTTTCTTCTTTTGTTCGGATTACTGGATGGTCGGATTATGGTGTGTTCGGATTACCGAGACTGCACTGTATTCGTCTTTAAATTTGCTTTCAGCAAAAAATTAAAATAAAAAAAGTACCTATTTAAAATTAATATTTAAAAAATTATTATTATTTCTTATACCGGGGTACAGCAAGTTCAGAGGAACCAATGCCCTTACTTGGAAGGTCCTTGTTGTGACCTCGTTATTACGTCCTATTTGTAATTATTTTGCATAATTTGAAAAGTTTGAAAAGTGTTCTTTTTATGGAAAAGTGGTATAATCGAGTGAATTGTTTAAATTTGTATTTATTATGAAAAAATTTATTTTGTTTAATTTTTAAATTTTTATTTATTTTTATAATATTTATAATTCCCTATGTAGGTATAAATTTACTAATATTATGCAAATATTAATTTGCAAATTAATTTCAAAACAAATTCTAAGAAACATTACTTATTTAATAATTTTAAACTAAAATAAAATTACAGTAAATTTTCTTTCTTCTTTAACGCAATCAGCACCACATCATCATATTGCAAATGTAATAATTGTGTAACTAGGTAATCTTATCTCGTTTTCTGAAACTGAATTTTTGCAGCACCCTTTAACACTCCTGCCAATAAGACATGTGGTTAAAAGGGTTTAGACAGTCTTTTTTTAAATTATAGTCTCTCTAACATTGCACTAATAAAAGATTTTGTCAGATTCGTTTACTTTTTCATTGAAAAGTCTGTTGTTAGTAATGCTGAGTAGCAATAAAAAAGCTCTTTTGTTATTTCTATATCAGTCTTATAATGGGTGTTTTCTTATCAATGGATCTATTAACTGAAACCAAATCCTGAAATGATAAATTGGATAATTGGGATAAGTCGACTTACGCCCTTGAACTTTAAATATGACTTATCCTCTTTTGAATATGAAGGCTAGGAGTTAGTTGTAACGGAATTATGTTAAATAATTTCCTATTTAGAATTCCCATACGCGACGCTAATGGAATTCGGCCCCTAGCGTTCTTAAAAGGTACCACGCGCCCTCAAGGTCCCGGCGTACAGCGTATTTTTCGAGGCTTTTGAGATTTGGACGGCAAACTAAGAAGTCGTGCGTTTATGTTGTGGTTAGAGGTGATACTCCGGAGTAGTATTCTGTTTTAATTCTACGAGTTTTAATCCGTGTGAGTTCCCGAGAACGCCCAAACGAAATAACTTGTGTTGTACAAGAAATTTCAACAACGCCAAGCACGAGAGCCTGTTTGATTTTGTCGAGCCGCAATTGCAATTGTATGGAAGATCATAAATTAAGTAACACGAAACCAAGAGTTCCTATGCGAATGTTGTATGCGATTTTGTTACCTGGGTACCTGTTTTGTTCGCGATCAAGTTTTCCAAGTGTGAAAGTTTTCCACACCGAACCATCTGTTGCTGTAAATCGAATCCCACTACTGGTCTGTTTTCGCAAGGTCATCTGTTCACCTGTAGAGCTATCAGGAAGTCATTGGCAAGTGTTGGAAGTATCAATTAACATCGTTCCTGTACCGAAGCTGACGATACACCTTGTCGTATTACTTTTTGTGAGACAATCAGTACTGGTGAGTCATTTATTTATTGTTAGATTTTGTGCAGACGAACACATATTTTTACTATCACAATTGTCGGTGACTCAAAAGTTGAAGATAGCCGAGTCAAATTTGGATACGTTGGAAGTTGTAATCACGAGTCAATCTGCTAAAATCATTAAATATTTTGTTGATCAAATTGTGTTTTCTTTGGGTCACATTTCTTTGCAGGGAAAGCAATTAACGACGAGAAGTTCGATCCACCCCCTTTGCCTCCGCAAGCTTATAAGCAAGCAGGGGCTGGTGACTTCGTGTCCTAGCGGGCAACAACTACAAATAATTACTGGATACCACCAATTCCAGGTGAAATTATTAACTACGCCCTTAAGGCGGGTTGGTTGTTTTACTGGCGCCCAACGTGGGGCCGACCATTTTTTTTAAACTTGATTGCTTTCCCTGAACGATTGCTGTGTTACAATTTCCAACGGTTGTTCGGTTTTTTTATTGACTTGCGGGCAGTAGATTGTTTTAGAAGTCACAGCAACAGTGGTATTTTTTTTCGCATCAAATTTTATACAGGTGGTACGTCGAAATACATACAAGCGTAGCATAGTGTGAACACGTGATAAAATTTTTGAATTAATCTTTTGTTTGAAGATTGAACCAGGTATTTGCGTATGCGAATATTTGATTGTATGACCTTGCATTCAATTTTGTTGGCTTTTCGACCATTATCTACAGTTACGATAAATTATTTTAATAAATTTAATTTAACATGTCGGCTACTAATTACGTTCATGCACTTAACCGCGATGAAATTCATGTGGAATTTCTTATTAGAGGAAAAGACCTTTCAACTTTGCCGCAACACCTTACTTCTCTTCGTAAAGAACTTAATAAATTAATGCGTAGTGAAAAATTTACATCTTTCACCAATCCACACAGTTATAGTCCGTCGAATTTAATAGCTGATTTCGAAGCTACAAATAGGGCGTTAAATGAGATTCAAATTTCTATCGAGGAACTTGAAAGAACGGTTGACGCTAAAGCGCTCGAGAAAACCACCAACCGGCTCGCGCATTATAACAACCGCATAGAGATAGTACAGGGTGCTCCTAAAGCTGATAGGGAAAAAATGTTAGCAAAAATTCTTGCGCTTAGGGTTAAATTGGAGAATGTGATCACTCAAAATGAAGAAGAGGAAGTCTACGAAGATCCCGGGATCTCGATGTTTGAGAGCCCGATGCGTAAGTCATCTCTACTTCCACCGGTTAGTAATCCCGATTTAACTACTGTGTTACAATCGTTAATTAGTAATAAAAATTCCAACTCGGCCGTACATAAATGGAATTTGTCTTACGATGGTAAAGGGGGGTCCGAGCAATTATTTAGTTTTATTGAGAGAGCAAAGGAACTTTCACGTTCTCGGGGAATAAGCGAAAAAGTATTATTCGATAAGGCGGTCGAATTTTTCACAGGCGAAGCATTAACTTGGTATCGGACGTTAGGTACTACTGCTATCACCACATGGGCGCAGCTGGTCGAGGAATTAAAAATTCGTTTTTTGTCCCTCGATTTCAGTCGCGAGTACATTGAACAAATCCGTAATCGGAAACAGAAACCTAGCGAGTCGGTGCGTAGTTTTGCTGAATCAATGTTTGCCGAGTTTTCGCGAATTTCTCCAGTTCCTTCGGAGGAAGATCAATTGTGGGTGATTCGAAGGAATTTATTGCCTTCAATTTCGTTAGCCATGGGACCGACTCTCACGTCGAACCGTGAAGTTTTTATTCAAACGGCCCAGGCAGCGGAACGTTTGGTACAATGGACTGCTAGGGAAGTGTCCGCGTCGACACTCGCCTCTGAGAATTCAATTGTAACTCCACCCGCTCCGAGCTCTCAACGGAGATTTAATGTAGGTAATTGTTGGAACTGCTCAGAGCAGGGGCACCATTTTCGATCATGCCCTAAACCTGTTTCCATTTTTTGTAGCGGTTGTGGCCGCAAGGGTAAAGCTACCAACATGTGTGACTGTAGTAAGGGTTCAAAAAACGCCGTAGGGCGAGGAGGCGTCGCGGCGCGTCCCTCGCGGCGTTAAGAAAAGCTAAAATCGTCGCGAAAGGAGACTGGAAGAATTGGTTGGCAAAAATACGCGATTTTTGCGGATCGGCCTCCAATGATTCTACTCTTTTCCTCCATCCTACTTCCGATCAACGTCCTTATATTAATTTAAAAGTAGGTGAAGAGCCAGTGACAGCGTTGCTAGATTCAGGTGCTAGCGTATCTATCTTAGGTACCGAGGGTCATTACCTCGTAGATAAGCTCGACCTTATACTTTCTAAGGGGGGTACTTCGGTTTTGCGGTCTGCGGACGGAACGCCGCAGGAGATTTTGGGTAAGGTCAATTTACCATTATGTATTGGCAGAGTGGTGCGACCACTAGAGGTTCTGGTATGTAAAAGCATACATATAGGGTTGACCTTAGGGATAGATTTTTGCCGGCTGTTTGGGGTTCGAGCAGATTTCCGTCAAGATCAGTACGTTGTGGACGAGGTCCAATCGTTGAAACTGATAAGATCTGCTGGGGACTTAAACCTAGAACAACAGGTTGCTCTCACTGAAATTAAAAATAAATTTAAATTACTTTCTCGTGATGGTCTTACTCGTACAGATAAGATTACTCACAACATTGATACTGGGGATGCTGCTCCTCTTAAACAACGGGCGTATCCGTTGTCTCCGGCTATGCGTAAGATAGCTCACGCAGAGCTCGACAAGATGTTGGAGATGGGCATTGTACGTCCGTCAAAATCGCCGTGGTCTTCTCCAATGTTATTGGTGAAGAAATCTGATGGGTCGCACCGTTTGTGTTATGACGGGAGGTCGTTGAACCGGTTAAGCAAACGCGATGCTTTTCCGTTACCCACGCCTGAGGAGATTCTTACATCTCTCCGCGACGCGCGTTTTTTATCGACCATCGATTTAAAGAAGGCGTTTTGGCAGATACCTCTTACTGAATCCTCCTGCGAGAAGACGGCTTTTACAGTACCGGGTCGAGGGTTGTTCGAATACGTGGTCGTTCCCATGGGAATTTCTAACGCTCCCATGACTCAGCAGCGGCTGATGGAAAATATTTTCGGATCTCTTCTCGGAGAGAGAATTTGGGTGTATTTGGACGACATCATCGTTATCTCGGCAACTTTCGAAGAGCACTTACATCTGCTCGAACAGGTGTTTTCTCGTCTACAGGAAGCCAACCTAACCATTAATTTGGAAAAGTGTGAATTTTGTAGGTCAAGCCTTAAGTTTCTAGGTCACATTATCGACGAAACTGGACTTCACACGGATCCAGATAAGGTTGAAGCGATCACACGACTAGCTAAACCGACCACCACGACAGGTGTCAAACGTTTTATAGGTATGATTGGTTGGTACCGGCGTTTCATTCCTAATTTTTCAAATTATTCGGCTCCCATCACCGAGCTTATTAAGGGACGGGCCAAGCGTCAATCCATTACCTGGACTCCTGACGCTAATGAGTCATTTGAAAACTTAAAAAAGTTGTTAGTTACCGCGCCTATTTTGGCTAGTCCGGATTTTAGTAAGAAATTTTACATACAGTGTGATGCTTCAAACTACGGGTTGGGTTGTGTTTTAAGTCAAGGGGAAGGGGACGAAGAACGTGCAATTGCCTATGCTTCGAGAACTCTCAACAAAGCCGAGAGGAATTATTCTGCGACGGAACGGGAATGTTTAGCTGTAATTTTCGGCATCGAGAAATTCCGACCTTATGTAGAGGGAACCGAATTTACGGTGGTTACGGACCATTACAGTTTGTTATGGCTTTTATCGATGAAAAGTCCCACGAATAAGCTGGCTAGGTGGAGCGTACGTTTAGCTCAACATTCTTTTAACATCCAGCATCGGAAAGGGAAATTGAACGTAGTGCCGGATGCACTATCACGCGCACCTTTGGAGGTGTCTTCTCTTGACTTGTCCGAGGGCGATTTCGATGCGTGGTATCGACGCATGTTGGCCAGAGTTCGCGAAAATCCGGTGAATTATCCTGATTGGCGCATAGAGGGGGGGCTTCTGTTCAAACTTATTAGTAACAATCATGATGTGACTTCCAATTTGATTGAATGGAAACAAGTCATACCCAAGTCGCGACGCCAGGACATTTTTAAGGAATGCCATGACGATCCGACCTCGGCTCATTTGGGAATTTTTAAAACTTTGAATAAGATCAGCGAACTTTACTATTGGCCAAGGATGCGAGCGGATGTGGCTAGGTATGTGCGTCGGTGCACCGTGTGTTTGTCGTCTAAGGCATGTCAGGGAGGGCGTAGTGGGTTAATGGGGAACCCGAAAAAAGTTCGATTTCCTTTCCAGTGCATTTCTGTCGACCTTATGGGTCCTTTTCCGCGTTCTGCTAGGGGTAACACCATGTTACTTGTAGTCTGTGATTGGTTTTCTAAGTTTGTGCTGGTACAACCCTTACGTAAGGCTACCGCAAAGTCGATTTGCGAATTTTTAGAGAACCAAGTCTTCCTGCTATTTGGAGTTCCTCAAATATGCATGGTGGATAACGGGCCTCAGTTTATCAGTCACGAATTTCGGGCACTCATGAACGACTACAAGGTGAATCATCTATGGTATAACGCAGCCTATCACCCGCAGGTTAATTTTGTAGAGAGGGTGAATAGAGTAGTAGGTACTGCGATCAGATCTTATGTCAAACAAGACCACCGGACATGGGATGTGGAAATCCACAAGATTGCCCACGCTATTAGATCCGCAACTCATGAGGTGACTGGGTTCACACCTTCTTTCCTAAATTTAGGCAGGACCGTTCCTGCGAAGGGAGATTATTACGGTCGCGTGTTGGAATTGGGGGAGGGAGACGTAACCTTAGGGAGTCGCGAAGGAATTGCGGAAGAGATGAATAAACTGAATGAGCTCTACAATGATGTTACGAACCGGTTAGGGAGTGCTTACCGCCGTAATGCTTCACATTACAACTTCCGGAAGCGAACCACGCGCTTTAGGGTGGGTGAGACGGTATGGCGCCGGAATTTCGCTTTGTCCAACGCTAGTAAGCATTTCGTCAGTAAACTTGCACCGAAGTATGTCAAATGTAGAGTTAAGGAGGTTACAGGTCCTTTGACCTACCGTCTGGTCAACGAACGGGGTAAAGATGTGGGAGTGTTCCACATCAAAGATCTGAAGCAGCATCCTCAGGATAATAGAGCAGAGGAAGGTTGTGGGATGGAGTGATTCAACATAATGGGTGGAGGTTGGGTAATGTTGTCACAACCTGGTCGGTTAACATCTAGATCAGAGTTTTTTTACAGGGTTCTGCTCAAGCACCTGTTAGCCCGTATGTCGTACATCAGACTACCGTCTTCCGTGGAGTCAATAAGTCCCGACTCGTTTGGTTTTTTCGGTTCTGGTTATTGCAGGGGCGGGGGAATTCGCTCTCACGCCAAGCGTGCTGTGAAGCCATCCTTCGTTTTGCGCGTACGCAAAGGTTGACTACACCTGAAGACCCTGTTTAGGCTAGGCTTCGCTACACCGTTGCGGTGGGGTTGGTCAATTGGAAAGTCCGTGTTAACGTTGCGAGCGGTAGCCCTGGGTGTTTGTGGAGGTCTCTCGTCGTGCAGTCTCCGGAACTCAGTCATTTAAGTCCCGGACGATGACCGTAATTTTGAGGGCGGATTACGTGAGTTTTTCAGGCTCTCAATGACATACTGTCATTCCCCGGGGTAACCTTTCCTCCCGTCCTCAAATTCGACCAAGTCGTTGGTGTTTTGTCGTTGCGGTGGCGATGATCTGTTGATTGGCGGTCCACGACGCGTTGTTATCATCCATACGCGAGGACGAATCATCGATTACGTCATTGCTGCGGGGAAACATTAATTACGGAAGTCATTTATCCTTCTGTTTCCTATTACCTTCCTTTACCTTTCCTCCTTTCTACCTCCTTCCTATTTCACATTGGGATCCTATTTGTAACATTCCTGGGAAGGGTTGGGTATATTTTGTTTTCCTGGGTTTTAAATTTTCAATTATTTAGCATAACATCGGAAGCTTTTAATTGCGCCATCTGAGATTTAATCTCACGCTTAGGAATGCGTAGTCTACTAGCTGTAGAGGATTTGGGTTTTTATGATTAAAACGGAAGTTTATTTTTTTATTTTTACTTACAGTTCCTATGTTCCAACGACGCTGAGTGCGTTGGTCCGGAACGAATTTTTGCGCTGGGTGTGTTAGTTGGGATTAGATACACTTTCGAGCAGGCACGAATGGGTCCTATGCGGTCCATTCCAAAACACCATTGGGCGGCGTAGCCATTGGGTGTATTGTTGAGATTCGTTGGAATCTGAGTTTTTTATATTAGTACGGGTCCTATGGGGAGCTGTACTAGCCTAGGGGCATTTAAGTCCATTATGTGACGGCATAAATGGCAGTTTTTTTGTTGATGACTTTTTGAAGCTACCAAGCTTAGTCATGAGGGTTCTCGCTTAGGCGGATTTAAAGGTAACGTTTCGTTATCAGGTTGAATACCTACCTTATTTTTTATTTTATGGTTTAGTTTTTGGGAAATTAGGATAGTTTTGATCCGAAGTTTTTTAGTTTATCCTACAGTTAGGGGGCTGCGTCTTCAACGCAAGAGCACAGTTTTTGCAGACTTTGGGTTAGTTGATAGCTATCTCCATCTACCGAGGAGATATTTGGGGAGGGGGTGTGTAACGGAATTATGTTAAATAATTTCCTATTTAGAATTCCCATACGCGACGCTAATGGAATTCGGCCCCTAGCGTTCTTAAAAGGTACCACGCGCCCTCAAGGTCCCGGCGTACAGCGTATTTTTCGAGGCTTTTGAGATTTGGACGGCAAACTAAGAAGTCGTGCGTTTATGTTGTGGTTAGAGGTGATACTCCGGAGTAGTATTCTGTTTTAATTCTACGAGTTTTAATCCGTGTGAGTTCCCGAGAACGCCCAAACGAAATAACTTGTGTTGTACAAGAAATTTCAACAACGCCAAGCACGAGAGCCTGTTTGATTTTGTCGAGCCGCAATTGCAATTGTATGGAAGATCATAAATTAAGTAACACGAAACCAAGAGTTCCTATGCGAATGTTGTATGCGATTTTGTTACCTGGGTACCTGTTTTGTTCGCGATCAAGTTTTCCAAGTGTGAAAGTTTTCCACACCGAACCATCTGTTGCTGTAAATCGAATCCCACTACTGGTCTGTTTTCGCAAGGTCATCTGTTCACCTGTAGAGCTATCAGGAAGTCATTGGCAAGTGTTGGAAGTATCAATTAACATCGTTCCTGTACCGAAGCTGACGATACACCTTGTCGTATTACTTTTTGTGAGACAATCAGTACTGGTGAGTCATTTATTTATTGTTAGATTTTGTGCAGACGAACACATATTTTTACTATCACAATTGTCGGTGACTCAAAAGTTGAAGATAGCCGAGTCAAATTTGGATACGTTGGAAGTTGTAATCACGAGTCAATCTGCTAAAATCATTAAATATTTTGTTGATCAAATTGTGTTTTCTTTGGGTCACATTTCTTTGCAGGGAAAGCAATTAACGACGAGAAGTTCGATCCACCCCCTTTGCCTCCGCAAGCTTATAAGCAAGCAGGGGCTGGTGACTTCGTGTCCTAGCGGGCAACAACTACAAATAATTACTGGATACCACCAATTCCAGGTGAAATTATTAACTACGCCCTTAAGGCGGGTTGGTTGTTTTATAGTTAGAGACCCATCGATTTTAATTTACATGCAATGGCAACTTCTTCCTAAATGTTCTTGTGAATTTTCTTATATAAATTTTAAAATTTTCTAAATTTTTCATTCCAGATCATTCCGGTAGTACCTATTCCTCCTTCCATATCGATTGTTCCTTTTCTCGTACTATCCCCATCTGGTTTACCCGGCAATTCCTGTTTATAATCTTCCAGTTCTTCATCTTTTTTTTCAGAAAGTTCCAAATTTTGTTCAAGTCGTTTCGAAAACTCTAACCTAACACATTCCCATGCCTGCAATTAACTAGGACTGCAGGAAGTGCATTAAATAACCTGGTACCCATTGCCTCAGACAACCTTTTCGTTATACTAAGAGAAGTCAAAGTTGGACAAAAAGTAAACTTACAAGTTATAACGAGTGTCGTGGTCATTAAGACCAAAGTGACGTATAAATCTACCTCTATATTCCAAAAGGTGAATGGCAGAAGATCCAACACGTATAAATTATATTATAAAAATATAACATTGTATCTTCTCTCAACCTCTCCCGAATCCAATTGGATTCAAAAGTCAAGGTCAAAAACCATAGGTATAGTGAGTCCTAGCAAAATTCAAGTATAGCCCATTATGGCCAAACCACAAACTCAGCTTATGCCAGAAGTTGATCAGCACAATTCTTAACCATCTGCAAGAATTTAGATGATACAACACTGGAAGTGTCGTCCGCATACATCAATGTTAGAAAATCAATAAAAGCCAAAATATCATTGACAAAAATAAGGAAGAGTACCGGGTCTAAGGTGAAACTTTCATAATCACAGGAAAAAATAAGGATTTATAAACCTGTTGAATGCCATCCAAACCAGTATAAATAACTCTAACAAACTGTATCCTATGAGACAAAATACGAATGAAACCAGTCAGTCCACCACACCACGTACTCCGTATCTCTCCAGCTTACCCATCAGTAGAGAGTGGTCCACTCGATCAAATGCTCTACTGAAGTTTCCAAAAATCGCCGCCGGATGCTCGTTACGGGTGTTGGAATGGTTCCCTCAAGTATGCCCTCCTGCAATAAATTAATAATAGAATACAAGATCTAAGGAAAAAGTGACCTGAAACAAAAGCGTTCCTCGTAGCTACGAAGGCCAATAATAGACGTAACCATTACTTATCATTTTTTTCCGGTGGCAACAAAAACTAAATAAATTATAAATGCAAAATTGAATAACCTATTTAGTTTTTACAACACTTGTAACATAAATAACTATTTTGCATTCCCTAGAGTGAAAAGCTACTTTACTCTCCATTTTCGGAGAATAATAATGTATAATATTTTACTTTTACGTTTCGTTATTTGCAGTTGTTTATCCAAAGGAAATTAAAAATAATTATTGATTGGTTTAATTACCACTGACCTAGAGGGTTAAGAGCCACTGGTGTAAACAGCTCTTTTTAGCGGCCGGCGAATATAACCTCTAATAATTTATAGTTGACTTAAATGAGAATTTAAAAATGGTAAGTTTTAGATAAACTACAATAAAGGAATAATTGAAAATAATTAAATTATAGTATTCTCTTTTGCATAAACGCGAAACTGCACACAATGATAGTATTTGGAGTTGTGGTTGGGGAAGACATACGAAGAAGAAGGATGCTACAGATAGAGACGGCGAAAATTCAAGGTATAAAGATTGTTTTCATTATTTTAAATGTTAAACAGTATGTTTTAGAGATTCGATTGCATCAGATAGTGGTTCCGGTTCCAGTGATTATATTGTGACTGGAGGACTTGACGATTTAGTTAAAGTTTGGGAATTGACGGAAGATGGCTTAAAAGTAAGATATGAGTTAGAAGGTCACTCCTTGGGTGTTGTTTCAGTGGCTGTGAGTAACAATGGAAAATGTAGGATTGTTTTTAATTGTTAAAACAAAATTTACATGCATTTTTGTAGTGTGTGCTTCGAGTTCTTTAGACTCGAGTATGAGGATATGGGATCTACAGAAAGGTGAAAAAATATCTACAATTGACTGTGGGCCAGTTGATTTATGGACAGTAGCGTTTAGTCCTGACGATAAGCATATAATTTCTGGATCTCATGCTGGTAAAATCACAATATATAATGTTGAGACTGCAAAACCAGAACAATCTCTTGACACTAGAGGGGAAAAATTTATTTTAAGTATTGCTTATGTAAGTTTTGTTTACATTTTGTGTACTACAGAAAGTATACACTGTTTAATTTTGTTTTAGAGTCCCGATGGTAAATTTATAGCCAGTGGTGCTATGAACGGAATTATTCACATTTTTGATGTTGGTACTAGCAAATTATGTCAAACGCTTGAAGGCCATGCTATGCCTATTCGTTCTTTATGTTTTTCACCTGACTCGCAATTATTGCTAACAGCATCTGACGATGGTCATATGAAATTGTATGATGTTCAACATGCAGCGGTGATTGCCACGTTATCTGGTCACGCTTCTTGGGTCTTGAGTGTGGCCTTTTCTCCCGATGGAACCCACTTTGTTTCTGGCAGTTCTGATAAAACCGTCAAAGTGTGGGAATTTGCAACTAAGCAATGCATTCACACTTTCAGCGAGCACAGTGATCAAGTAAGGTTTCGATAAACTAAAAGTAAAATTTTTACTGATGAAATATATTTTAGGTTTGGGGAGTGCGGTACAATCCGGATAGTAACAAAATTGTTTCTGTGTCCGAAGATAAAAGTGTAAATGTTTATAGTTGTCCTGTGTAGTTTGAACAATAAATTTTTGGTCCGAATTTTTAACTTTTGACTTTAATTCAAAGCTTAATAAAAAATAAATTATTATTATTTATCGTATGGACAGTATTAATATACATGAACAAGTACTGCTTCGTAGATGTATCTTCTTAAAAAAATATGGCAAGGGGAGATTTAGGGGTTCGCCCCTGCATCGACAAAAATATTTTAAGACGATGCATGTCCAATAAGTAAGTATTCGATAAACAGGCCCGGCTTGCGGTTGTTTTCCAAATAAGATATTATGACCAAGTTGAAATCAGTGTCGGATTTGTCAACTTCTCAGTAAAGAGAAAACAATTAGTCAATTAAGAATTGAACATGCTTTAAACGAACAACCGAATTAGGGAATGAAAAACAGGGTCAACCTTTTGTATTAATTTCTAAAATTTAATTAGGACAAGTAATTGTTCAAGTTACGTATTTTAATTGGGCAATTAATTTTTAAGTACCTTCACGTAATCTAGTGGTTGCAAAAACAATATTTTACACAAAAAATAGAATTTTGTTTTATTAGAAGCAACTGTTTGATTTTTTGTAAAATTGGCGAATGAGGACGGACCGTAGCGAAGAGCCACAAAACGTACATTTGCTCCGAATAAAACATAGTATTATTTTTTCTTAAAAAGTGAAAAAATTTAATTCAAAGAATAACTTTTTTAAATAAATGTTTTTCTAATGATTATCTACCTTGTGCAAATACATTTCAAAAGTTTCACATGTTCAGCCACTTTTTGCGGATTCTGTCCACTGTGCGGTGAAAAGCAATCAACAAAAATCATGAATGACATAACTCAACTTTTAGTGACGTATGAAGAAAAACATTTCAATTTTTGCCTAACCTACATATACCTATAATTAAAAACTATCCATTTTGCGGGAATTTAAACTAATAGAAAAATTTCAATTTGAAATTTTCATAAAATGCATTATTGAACGCCAACAAACGTTTTAATTATTGAAACTGTCAACCACTGTCAAAAGATGGCATTAAAAATTTCCGGCCACGTTTTGTTGTCAAAATGAAGTAATAGAGTCCAATTTTGGTATAATTACTCAGTTGAAATTTAATGATAAATAACACTTTCGCTTTTAGTACATATAGCAGTAATTATGGAATACTGGTTTTACGTATTCGTCTTATTTATTACTTTACACGTAGTCGATTTTAGCAAAGGTACCGAATTAACCTTTGAATTACCTGACAGTGCAAAAGAGTGTTTTCATGAAGAAATAAAAAAGAATACCTCGGTGACGTTAGAGTTTCAGGTATAATTAGAAAATATAGTTAATCGGGTTTTAGATAATCAAGTTTGCCTTATAGGTGGTGACCGGTGGACAATACGATGTTGATGTTAGTATATTCAATCCACAAAGAGAGGAAATTTATAAGCAAATCAAAATGCAATTCGACTCCCATACGTTTGTCGCACAACAAACTGGAATTTATGCGATCTGCTTTAGTAACGAATTTTCCACATTTTCTCATAAACTAGTTTATTTTGATTTGCAAGTGGGCGAAGAACAACCTTTACCCGGTATCGGAGAACACGTTACAGTTATGACACAGGTAATGTCTTTTAATCTTTTTGTGTTACAATTTTTTTTAAACATACTTTTTTTAGATGGAATCGTCTGCTCAAGAGATACACAAAGCTTTATCAAAAATTCTAGATTTTCAAACTCATCATCGTTTGAGAGAAACTCAAGGCAGAAAGAGAGCGGAAGATTTAAACGAAAGGGTCTTGTGGTGGTCTGTCCTTGAAACTGTCGCTGTGCTTATAATAGGGGCGGGTCAAGTTTTCGTGTTAAAGAACTTTTTCACTGAAAAGAAACCATATGTGTTACTGAATTCAAAATAACTGAACTGATAATTAGGAAATTGTGTTCTTTTGAATTGTGACTAAATCTTTGGAAAGTACTTATGGATGTTCAATCAACTGTGTCTGCCATTATTTTCTGAATTCTATTTTAAATTTCATTTGATTGTTTAATGTTAAATCGTGAGTGTACATAGTTTATAAAGGTTGTTTGAATGATTAGATTTAATTTATCTAGCCTAAAATACTTTGTTGTTATTTACTTTTTGGTTGTACGCTGAGCTGTCAAAAACATTCGAAACTGAATTTTCATATTATGTTTATATGCCAAATACTTCATAAAATTGTAAGTACTTGAAATATCAAATATTTCCATCAAGGGTTTACTTTTAATAATATTTTACAAATTGCTTTTCTTTAAACCGGAAAATTTTGTCACAGTTTGAAATTTCATCGATTTCAGAATAGACGAAATTTTTACCTGGTTTATTGAACTTTTGTTGACTTTTAAAGAAAAAATAAATAAAACATACAATAACAATATTGTAGTTCTACAAAAAATAAAATATGCTCTTTGCTACTGTTATTACCACATAATTTTAAAATTTAAAGTCGATCTGTTCGACTTCTTTTGAATTGAGCATGAAAAACATCAAATACTGTATCGTAAGATATTTCAAATACACGACTGTTTTATAAGAGTTGCAAATACCACTACTATTGGAAATATCTTGAAAGTATTTAAACTTTTTTTCATTTTGAATTTCTAAAAACTAACTTGATTTTCTTGAAAATAAATTAAAAACTTAAAACGCAATTATCGAATACTTTTAAGTTACTTTCAAACGTACGCAAAATACTTTTGACAGCTCTGGCTTGCATGTAATGTTATTTTTCTTCACAGTTTTTATTTCCACAACACCAGATTAAGCTATTTGTTTTGACATTTGTAAAATCTTAAGTTCAAATTTGTATTTAACGTCTATTAAAAAAGACAGTTAATCAATATTAAAAAAATATTTATTAACAAAGCTTTTTTATGGAGCAGTACAGTGGCCCACTTTTAAGTTCTGAGATAACAAAACATTTTAGTGATTTACTTTTTCGCCCTAGCGTGTGACTTATTTTTACGTCCTATGGCAAACAAATACATTTGCTCCCTAGAGCAAATCGACGCAACGAATCTAAAGTAGCGATATTGGCAGTTTGAAGAACGCTGGGTGGCGTGCCAGCAAAGTCTTGCAAATCACCAAGTATTTTATCCATTTTTTTTTACAATACAAAAATTTTATTTTGGGTTTGACATGGTTTATCCAAGTAATTTCATAATAATACCAGCCGAGACCATTCGACCTCCGAATTTTTAATTTGCTTCATTTTTGGTCATTTCCGCGCAAATTGACTTTGAAAATATTGTATATTTTGGGGTGTGGCCGTGTGGCTGAAGGGATTGAACTTACAATAAAATTAGGCCAGTATGCTGTATGCAGGAGGTCTCCGGTTCAAATCTCATCATAGAAATCTTTTTTTTTTTTGAAAATATATCAAATTATACTAATTTATAAAATGTACACCATTGGTCTAACATTGCGATGTTTATATTTATCGGCAAGTAAATATTTCATCAAATCCCTTCAAAATTGTGCACAATTGATCGAAGAACAACAGGATATCAATCCTCGAGAAGGTTTGTGGTGTACGAATGGTTTGCTTCTAAGCTCACTAATGAGAGACGAAGCTTCTCCATATGATTTATAAGTTGCGTTTGATGCCGTGAAACGTACTGTTTTTTTTTGCTTTTACAATTAATATTACCCTAGCTTGTGCAATTTTTCAAAATGTTCATTCAAAGAATAAATAATATAGCAGGTTTCTAATTCAGAAAACTGTTCAAAAAAAGGAAACTTTGGCCGCACGATATTTTCAATGTCGATTTTCGCTGAAACGGCTGAGAAGTAAATTATAAAATTTTAACTCATTTCACTTCAGATAACAATCTACACGCATATCAAAAATATATATAATTATGTCCCTTTATAATGTTCCTACAAACCCCAATTTATTTGGTTTATGATAACTGATAATTTGTGACAAGCAGGTTCGTAATATTTGGTACCTTCGTCATGTGGTCACTTTGTAAAATCTAAACGAAAATTAGGTAAGTTATAACTGGACAGGATTGTGTAGATTATAATTAGTTTTACTCAACCATAAATTTACTATTACAAAAATACAACAGTTGGAAACGTCATCAATATATTATATTGAAAAGCTATTCAAGTTGATGAATTTGATTCCTCAAAATGTTTGATGTACAATTAACTAATTTAATATTAGTATATTTACAAAGTTCCAGAATTTAAAAAAAAAAGAATTTTCGTTCCTTTTTAATTTACGATTTCCAGATTTGTCTCTGAGAATAAATCATTGTGTAGATGGGTTTTAAATAATTATTGTAAAAAAGTGTAAATTTTCTATTAAATTTTAAATAATTACAATTGTTTTAATAAATAAACCTAAAAAACTACCAATAAAGCAAAAACTCCACATACCAAAGCACATGGATAAGCAATTAATGGTCTTTGGTCGACGTCTCCAGATATGGAAATAAATAATCGAGAAGCAGACATACTGGACCACAGTACTGCTAAAGTTGATATAATAATTCCTGTTAACCCATGAAGTGTCATAAAAACTCCAAGAACCGATAGACCTACTATAGGCAGTAAACTGTACCCCAAAACACTCATGACGTTAGTAAAAGTAAAAACAGTGTTGGTGCAAGTCATGAGAGATAGCAAACTGTACATCATTACACACGACATAGCCGACAACCCATAAATATATCCAAAATAAATCTTACTCCCAGAGATAAACAAGCAAATAGCCAGCACGATACAAAATGCCAAAGGACCAGCCAAATCGGTACCTTTATTTAAAAACTCTGTATCGTCAGCCAAACGGTGATCTCTAAATGGAATTAACGCCACAACCATTTTCTCCAAAATCCTCCAAGGATAAATTTCTAACTCTTCTAACAAGGGCGGTTCGTTTTCCTCAATATCTGTTACGTCGGGATTTGGAATTGCAGCCAAATCATCAAGGGAGTAGTATTGTTGATTTTCACCAAACGACTGAAAATCTAATTATTTGTTAAAACAGCAATAAGTAATTTAACATTAACTTGTACTACCTAAAGGCTGCGATTGAAGAACATTGTATTCGTTATCATACTGAGGATACGGGCGTCTGCTAGCTTCACCTTGGGGATTCCAAAATAAGTCGCTTTCGTTCATATTTGAATAACCGGACATTCTTTACATTAATTTTGTTTTCGATAATGACAAATTTTAAAAATATTTTTAGTTAACCTTAAATTATTGTTTAAGAACTGACGTTTCGCAAAAGATATTTGTACCAATCAGATTTGATACGCGAAACCGCTAAATTCAAACTTTAAACATGGAAGTTTTAGCACCGTTGAACGTAGAATCACAAGCACTACATTAGAATCTCCATGGCAACATTCTTCTAAAATGGAAATGTATTTTTACATAAAAGATGATCTTTATAAACAGTGGCGGACTAGCTAGCGGTGCTAGGCGCTACAGCATCAAGGGCCCCTTGGAGTAAGCTGGACCGGGGCCTTTCAATTTCATTTAATACCTTCAGTAGTCGTCATAATAGATCAATTCGGCAGAAGTTCAAAACAACTCGAAAAAAATCTGTTTATCTAGGGGTAAGTACAAATCTCGTTTTCGGATGGGGTATTCTTTATACTACGAATTACATTTCTTTTTTTTATCTCACATTGGCTCTGAAACCACATTGGTTGGCAAAGTCGTAACTATCTCTCGATAACTCTTCAAAAATTTTAATCCCAGTACTTAATTTGACTCGCAGTAACTCGGAAGTGTTCCAAAGCCAGCATATTTGAGGTAGCTTGGTAACTTTACTGTAACAATTATTCTTTAAAAGTAGTTACGTATGTGCTACTACCACATTGTAGTTCAAGAAATTCTATATTATTTCTGTCGAGTATTTTAATTTTTATTATCAAACATTGTAGATACATTGCAAAAATTTTATTTTCACTCACAATATTAAAAACTATACAAAATTTACAAATTAAAAATGTGAATTTGATCATTGCCTATACATCATAATTTATCATACACTACCAATTTTCAAAATACTAAAGACAAAATTAATATATTACTTAAATTACTAACAAAAAAATCAAGAATTATAACGTTAATACTAACAATCACACAGTTTCGAACAACGAAACACCTTCGGCAAAAACCTAACAGATAACAAAGTTATGGCAATTTTTATGCAAACATTACAATTCTTAATATAAATTAAAACAAACCCATGAATCCCACTTTATTTATTTATAAATATACAAGGTTCTTGATATTCAACATACATACAGTTGCACACACAAATAATATTTAATTAGGCTAACAAAAAATTAAGCAATGTACACGTTTGCTTTCTTTCAACTTGGCTCCAGCCCAGTACAACTTGAATCGCCTGATCGACAAACATGAAAAAGCTATACTGGGCTAGATAATCGAATGCAAGGGCAATTATTACAAAAGTTAACAATAATTTTCATTATAGTATAAGAGACAATTCCGATATTGGCACTATATAAGCAATAAATGTCCATCATATAATTTAATCTGAATCGTCTTCAGGTTTCAAAAAAGCGTATTTATTAGAAACGGCAAAGGTTGGGGTTTCGGGTTCTTTAAATTTTGGCAACTCACGATCATGGTTGTCTCTGTTGAAAAACAAAAATTAGTTAATGCAATAAAAAATAATTCTTCAATAACTACCTTGCTTTATTAAGCCTTTCTTTTTCGGGTTTATGGGGACGATCAACGTTACGAGCTGGTGGTGGCCCACCTCTCCTTTCTTCAGTTTTACGGGGCGGGGGTGCACTTTTACGTGGTGGTGAATGATCGGGAGATCTCTTCAAATCAGGTGAAGGCTTCCTTGCCTCAGTCGACCTCCAATTGCGATTTGGAGATTCTTTTCGATAAGAAGACCCATTTCTATATGGAGATTCCCTTCTATTAGAAAGAGAATTTCGCCGGTCAGGTGACTGGTATGCACGGTCTCGAGATCTATTACGTGACTTAGGCGAAGATTGTCCTCGTTCAGGAGACTTATATTCCGGGGAAAGATCTCGGGATGGAGGGCTTCTGGCACGACATGGTGAACGCCTCGATGGTGGTCTTTCTATAGAACTTTTTCGACTATTATTGGATGATACATAATTTCTATTATCTGGTGAGTAATTTCTCCTACTCGGAGAATTTCTGCGTGGTGAAGAATCCCTCCTTGGAGAATAATCACTTCGCGGTGATGTTCGTCGTGACCCCTTTTGTGGTGGTGATCCTGCTCTTGGAGACCTCCTGCGTGGTGATCTCCTCCTAGGCGATTCTCTTCTTTTGACCTAATTAAAAATGCTGTTAGTTTACAAGTCAACTATTACGTCACTACATCGTGAAACGAAAATGTAAAATTGTTCAGCTTCGCAACAGAAAAAAGTTCCCTAAATCACACTCAGACAACAAGAAATTTAAAACATATAAAATCGTAAATTTGGAGATAAGAGGACTTTGGAACCTCTTTTGACAAATTTGGCCGTCTTCCAGTCTGAGCCTGATTTAGAAATTTGAAACTTTTTCTATATACTAAACTAAAAAATAGTATATCCCAGTTATTGCCATGCAAATGTACTTAATGACTTGACTAAAATTCAATATAAATTTTTTTTTAATTACCTCAGATCTACCCCAATCTCCTCCACGCTGATCTTTAACGGTTTTTGCCTTCTCCAATTTATCTTCTATTTCCTTCTCTCTAGCACTGGTATCGACGGGACGTGCACTTCCAAATATTGAACTAGCTGTAGTAGGCACTGTAATATTTGTTTCTTGATTAGCAGCAGAAGGTTCAGCAGATTCGACTGGGGCGCTTGAAGGTGCTATACTTCTGGGTTGTAATTGTAATTTTTGTCTAGTCCGTGGTTCACCATCACTTTTGCCGCTTCCACGTGGTTCCGCATCACTTCTATTGCTTCCACGTGAAAAATCATCCCTATCGTTTCGTCTTGGAGCAAATGGTCTTCGATTGTCGTCTTTGTTTCGATCACCAAATCCTCCACGATCTGAATCTCGGGTGAAACTACGACTATCCTGTTCTTTGAAAGCCGATCTATCACCATCTCGCCAAGAACCTCCACGATCAGCAGCTCCATTTTCTCTGTCTCGATTAAATCCTCCACCATTATCACGATCTCTGGTAAAACCGCCACCATTATCGCGATCTCTTGTGAAACCACCACCATTATTACGGTCTCTGTTAAATCCGCCGCCGTTATCACGATCTCTATTGAATCCGCCGCCGTTATCACGATCCCTATTAAATCCACCACCTCCGTTATCGCGATCCCTAGTGATCAATCCACCACCACCATTATCTCGATCCCTAGTGAATCCACCACCAGTATCGCGATCCCTATTGAATCCACCACCACGGCTTCCACGGTCTTCAGAAGGAGGTGGATCATTCCTAGGACCAGAACGCCAATCACCAGAAGTAACTTCCGGCCTGTCAGGTCTATCACGATTATTATCCATCCTGCCACCTCGACCACGTCGCTCATTTTCAGAATTGGTAGCAATTTCTATACGGATCCGCCTGCTATTCAGGGTGCAATCAGGAATATTAAGCGCGCCTATTAAACTATCCTTGTCAACAAATTCAACATAGCCAAAACCTTTCAACCTGGGTCTCTCGCCAGGTCGTTCTTCTTTTGGAATTTTTAATGTTGAAATCTTCAAGTTTCCAAAAAATTGCGCGATTTCTTCCTCGGTGACGTCATATGGTAAATTAGATAAGTACGCAATATAGGGTGGTTGATCGGGTATTCGATCATTGTATTCCATCCCCCTAGAAGCCCTAGGGGCAGTCGGTAGCGTAACATTTAATTTCGGTCTTTCGTATTGATCTTAAAACAATTGAAATATTTTAGTAAACCACCCCAAACAAGACATGAAAACTAAAAACGTGTAAAAACAGTCAGCCAACGCAGTTGAAAAGGAGTAAGTAGGTTCGTTACAGACTAGTCTGAATTGAGTTCTGAAATTCCTTAAGAATTACAGCTTGCACATTACACTAAAACAGCCGGCAGTAAAAGATCACAACTCGCAAAGTACCGACACCTCATGCCAAGGCAATCTTAGGCTAAATGATACTTCGCAAGGACATTTCTGGTTCTCCATACTCTGTAATTATACAGACGCCCGGCTAGAGCGTAATCGCCTTTCTCAGACCTTCCCGAGGCAAAGTGAGTAATAAATACTCTGTTTGAAAGCCCCAGGTGCAAGATTGTTACGAACCACCACATTTTTCCTGCGTTGATTTTCATCATGTGGATTGGAACTTTAATAGCAACTTGTACACGAAAATATCAAAATGTTCCCTGCTTAAGTATATCTATACAAATATCTGTTTAACCCATTATTTCCCTGTTTGAAAATAATACAATATTTGTAATTTCAAAAATAAAATGGAGTGAGCAGTAAATCAAATATTTAAAAAAAAATGGTGACAAATTAAAATGAAGTTAACCTTTTGACTCAAAAGTGTGTACTCAGTAAATGTTGCAATATTGTGAATTTGAAATAGAAAAACCTTGAAAATTAAAATAAATATTTCTTACCACAATTATCTTCAACCTCGTCGGCCCAATTTATATTGGTTTTTCTTAACGTGGTAGGTCCAGAAGGCTCCTGAAGAAAATCAGTCAAGGCAAGAGTTTTGCCTTTAGTTTTTTTGCTCTTTTTACCTACAATAAAAAACAAATTTTAAAATTACGTACCTAATTTTTAATCACAAATTTAAAAATAAATACAAAATACGTTATGTTGTCGTTGGGAAAATTAAGGGAACGTTTCAAAAAAACTTCAGTGGAGAGCCACGCGGTAACTTCATGGCCGATGCAATTTTCTTTATAAATTTAATTTAGCTTACGCTTAGTTTATTTTAAAAATTGAAATACCACGCACAAGACTTTATAATAATGTCGCGTGATGATATTTAAAATGAATGAATTGCATTAAAAACGTTAAATAAAACTGCACATATGACAAATAAATGACCACTAACCTGTCGAAGCCATGTTGGGATTTACGGGCAAAAAACTAAACTACATTCCCTGCATTGCAATTTTACAAGTAACCAGCAAGGCTGCCAATTCTTGATCGCAAAAGTACTACAAAAACGGTTAAAGGGTAATTATACTCATTAAAAGTCATTATCGTGAGTTTATTTTTCAACTAGCTTTCCCTAAATAATTTTATATAACTGGTATCTTTATCTTGGACAAATGTTTGCAATCTTAATTTCTCTTGTTAATGAGGGTTGTTATACAGGGTCATATGAAATATATTTAACCCTTGATTACCCGACATTCGTAAATTTCACGAAGCAACATTTGCACCAAATGTCCCGTAATCTAGGGTTAATACTCAAAAAATTGTCATTTGAAATGGTAGTTTTCCGTAATTTTAACGACTTATTTGAACCATCTTAGCTGCTAAATTTTGCACTCGAATACTGAAGAACATTGAAAACAGAGAGTTTATTTTAAATTTTACTCGCAATTCTTCAAACAAAAATTGTATAAACTTAAAATTGAATGAGGAATAAATTATGTGATTTACTATTTACTAAATTACATAAACTTACCCAAACCCATGGTATTTTTTCTGTTTTTTATATTTCTTACAAATACTATAGATAGATCTAGTATTTCCAATGAGGTTCCGTGAATAGAAAATATTCTTGTCGTAATATCAACCACTGATCTCTTATCTATGATACCAACAATGGGCATAACCAACATTAAAATTTAAAAGAGTCTCTGATTATGAAACCAAGCGCTTATACAGGTTTGAATTCTAGTTCTAAGGGAGATAATTAGCCCCCACCACATAATCCATGCCAGTTATCATTGAAATTAACAAGGTACTAACCAATCAGACAACTACAGTAAATCAAATTCATGGTTAAAAATCAAAAATGTTATTAGTTTATTAATTCAGAGACGTCACGTGCCGAGGGTGCACAACACCCGGGCGGCAAAAATGACGATAATTTACCTTAATGATTTTTAATTCTTGAACAAATTAACAGTTATCAAAGAATTGAAATGAGAATTTCACAATCAACCCTATTATGTCTGATGAAGAAGGGCGGCAAATTATTGTAGATTTACATTAAAAAACCGCCATCACGTGGAATAATTTCAAACTAGTCAATATACCGTTGATTCCCGTTGATCGGTCCGTGAAATGACATTATGGAATACCGGGCTGGAGCCCACACTTCCTTAAAATGACTGGCGAGAACCGCCTGGCTTGGCATCGGGTTGAGGAATTAGCATACAACCGTCCGCAGGGGAACTGCCAACTTTAGATCCGATTAGAGCCGTATCAAGACTGTCGGCAGTTTGGCTGAGATGTGATGGGGTTACGTGAGCCCTTCCCGCTGACAATGAGAATCATGGCGTGCGGAATGGGTCCAAAAACATGGTGGAACCCAACGTCAGATGGATAGAAATTGCCCGTAAAGCTTATCGACTGTCTTCAGAGGCGCGAGGCTGGTAAGGGCGAGGCGAGGTTCAGTCTCTTGTCGGAGGAAAATCAGTCTCTCCGAGAAAAGGCTCCCACGCCGGGCGCGCGTCCGTCATCCCGCTTCCTGGGCCATTGGGGGGGGGGGGGGGGGCTAAAATCGACACCGATTAGAGCCGTTGTCGACTTTTCGGTGCCCCCCCCCCCTTTGGTCCTGGTGGAATATTTGATTCACGTACTCGAGTATTGGCTGCCGGAAGGGGAGTACCATTGATTTGGCACGTACTAGGCAATAAGTAATCCTAAATTACACTCCCTGTTAAAATTGTGCAAAGTTGCGTTATATTTTGTCTTTGAAGTTATGTCAATATTGGCCAGACTTCTCTAATTATATAACTAATACTTAAATAATACTTAAAAAATAAAATTATTAGTTGATTTCGATTAATAGGTACCTAATCAAGCTACCTTTTTTTAACAAAAAATACCTAATTCTGGATCCGCCCCTGCTTAGAATATGGCTGCAACTATTATCATTCAAAATATACATTGTGCAGGCTACACTTTGCGTCAGCAATTATTAAAATATAATTCGTTTTTTGATCTTTGTCCCTCTACTCTGGAACGTCCAATAATAAAAAAAAAAAACCTTTAGCGGCCAGTGACAACGCTACGGGGATGGCAGACGGGGCGATCGCCCCGGTTGAAAAACTGTTCGCCCCGGTAAGAATTCACTAAAAAAATTAGAGAATTTTCAAGCGCTCACGATAATAAATTAAATTTTTTAAATTGGAAAACCAATTCTTTATATTTAAAAAAATTAACAGAATCGTCAAGATTCACTGGCTACTAATGCATATTATTTATTAGGTTACAATGTGGTATGGAGTATCCCGTTCATTAAAACTGCAAACTCTAAATTTTGCAACATGAGAACACGACTGCTAATGATATTGGACTTGCGATTCCCATTCCGTTTAGCAAACTTTTGAGTAGCGTTTAATCAGCATTTTTAAAAGATTATTTATACTCCGCCCCCGTACCAACTTGCTAATTTTACTTCGCCACGGCATAGAACTAATGCTGGCGTCGTCACTGTATGTTGGGCCTCTGAAACCATAAAAATAAAGTTTTTTAAGTAATATCTCGGTAGGTATAGAATCAAATGCCTTCGACAAGTCGTTTGAAATGATCTCCATTTTATCGCCCCTGTCGTGTCCCTCCATTATCCCCTTCGTAAGTTCCTGAAGAGCTGTTGTAGTCGACTTCCTTTTCCTATAACCGTGCTGGTTGCCTGAAAGGAGTTTTTTTTTTCCAAGTAATTTATTATAAGTGTTTTCACCGTACTCTCGAATATTTTGGAAAAAGTTGGAAGTAGCGATATGGGTCTATAATTACAGACTTCAGTTTTTTTTCCTTTTTTATATATTGGCACAACCTTTGCTGTTTTTAACTGGTCAGGGAAAGAACCTTCCAAAAAACATGTATTTATAATTATACTCAGTGGTACTGGTAGAATCGATACCAGTGATTTCACCACGTTTGTTGAAATACCGTATATGTCCTGTGTGTTCTTGCTGCTCAAGTTCTTTATTGTTAATAGGATCTCTTCCTGCGTCACTGGCTCAAAAAAACAAGAAGCCACGCTACCCTTTCCAGAAGCTTCCAGTTCTTCAATAGCTTCTGCATCGCTAGTGCCGAATAGCGAGTTTATTTCTTGTCCAATCGGGGAAAAAAAATCACTCAACGTATCAGCATCTATGCCGTCTTGTACCCTCTTTAATGTCTGTTTGCCGGTTTCTTTTGTTATAACCTCCCAGATCGCCTTTGTCTTGTTTTGTGCCTCTAATATTTTGGTCTCGTTATTACACTTTCTCTGCCTTACTAGCGTGTCGGTAAGGGCAGACCTACACAACTTGTATGCCTGGTGTGAAACGCTGTCCTCTCTCACCTTGCGAACCACGTCAAGATCAAAAGCATCTCAAAACAAGAATTTTTGTTAAGATATCTCTGCGTTTCTTGTTTATTTTGTCACATACTGTTTCTTTAACTTGCGTGATTTCATTTTTAAAGTTATCAACTAATAATAATTGTATTGAGTCTACAAGTAGCATATATCTTGTGTATCTTATTTAAAACGTTACTAACGATATTAAAAATTGTGTTTATTTTTTAATTAATAAAAAAAATTCTTTAAAAACCAGAAGTTGCCCAAATATGCACCAAACGTTGAAAATATGCAAAATATGCATTTCAAAACGAATCTGTTGGCTTATCGATATTAAAGAATATGTAAAAGCATTAAAATCCGAGCTCTAGTTATAAGTATGGATATTTAATATGTGTGATTAGGTGTGCATTATGATTATGTAATATGCAAAAAAAGGTTGTAGAACCTGAAATATACCTTGAATATCCTTTAACAGAATATTCTCGAAACAAGTTACGAATTCTAATATTATATTCTTCTTATCTATGAATTTTCACATAATACTTTTGTATTCAGGACAGTCAACAGGAACTACATTATCTGCTACAAAACACATTCAAAACCACGACGGCTCCATCAGCCAATCAAAACAGTTTTTCTATTTAAATTACAAACATAAACATATTAATGTGATGTCATGAATATAGAGGAACCATAAATAGCACATTATGTACCAAAGGAATACAGTGACCCTTTTTGGGTCCCAAAAACAGTCCTATCGCCTGATAATGGCATTTTAAGGTTTCAGAAAACATATTATTCTCAAAAATTAGGTGTATACCTAGGGTGACCATATCGATACCTTTGTGTCAAAGTATCGTAAGTGACATTTTTCCTGAAAATGAGATTTCGCTGCTATGGTAAGCATCAGACGTTTATACACGTTTTGTTAAAGTATCATAATAACAACAAACAATAACAAACTTAAAATAAAATAATGATATTTTAACAAAACGTGTATAAACGTCTATAAACGATTATAAACGTGTATAAAAGATTGCAGGAAAAATGTCACTTACGATACTTTGAAAAAAAGGTATTGATATGTACTTATTTTAGTAGGACAGTACTTTCTTTTTGAAGAATGTCCTAGTGTCCTTCAAAGCTTAATTAAGTACACCTAAATGAACTATTTTCCAAAGATGCAAAAAGTCGAAATGTAAACAATTCGATATCTCAGTTTCAAAGTGTAATAAGTCCGAAATTGGTAAAAATGAGATAAGTATGGGAAATTTCACAAACAACAGTTTTCTAACAATTACGAAAATTCTGGTCAAGAACTGCATAGTTTTTGTTTGATATTTCTCATTGAATTATCAAATCTGTAACAAACAAGAACTATTTTAATTTAAACGAAATAGTAAATTGTTGTTACACTTTGGAACTCAGGTATCGAAGTGCATTTTATTTTGTATTTAACGTCCATATTCATCGACAGGGCCATACTGATACTTAATACTCTGCATTTTAAATTGACCCTTATTAACAGAATAAATAAAGTTGTAACAAAAACAAATTCGACGCGAAATGCCTTACTTAGAACTCAATACTTGTCTATGAATCTGAGCGTAAATAAAAATTCAAGTTCGAACGAAACGAAATCAAATTATTCAACTGTTTTAGCGGCATTGCCTCCAAACTCAGTAGTGCCTTGTTACCTGTAGTTTTTTAACATTTCTTTAAACCCCGTTGACCTTGAAATGTCTAAAATTTTCGCCTACGGCGCATTGGGGAATGACTCATGAAACTCTCCATTGCGCCAAAAATTATCGTACTTTTTTATTACGAAAATTATGATCAGCCTATGTATACCACCATTTTATGTAAAATTACTACCAATTTGGTAATTTTAGGATTGATTGTTTTTCTCTTGCATCTAGTATCGTATTCGCTTTTAAAAGATATCTAAATTCAAAATGTTTTCTCAACAAAACAACAAATACTACAATTTTTCTCAAAAAGCTGAAAATGTGGTTTTTCTTAAAGAAATCACTTTTTTTTTAACTTGACGTTTTGTGTCAAGACTTTCACTATTTGCCCTCCAAAATTGATTTATTATTATTTTCAGAGAAATTATTTTGGAAATTTTATAATTATTTAGCTGATCTATCAATATCAAATTAAACAGCTTGCCGGAGTTCATATTCACAACCTACTGAAAATCTTGAAGTACATTTTAAATCAAATTAAAATTTTGGTGATTAGTATAAAATTCGATGAACATCCTATTTGCTCTTTAAAAATATTAACTCGTACCCGGCGTACATTTTTACTTATAAATATTAATATTTTTCAAAATTATGATAAGGATTGTATACGGCGCAATATTCAGAAATAATAATTCTCTAAAATAAATTATAAATTTTATTTTTACTAATAAATACAAAACCATATTAGAGAATATCTAGTGGACCACAAACATTCAGCATACCTTGGAAGACCTAAAACATATCAGTGTAAGTAACTTTTAAAATTCGTAAAATATGCATTATTTGAAAATGAATCAGAAAAATGGGATAATTATCAACATCGTCGCAGACTATGCGTGGTGCATTACCAATCATCATATAAAAACAATTTTCAAAATATCATTGTATATTAAAAACTCACCAGTTATTAAAGTAGATCATTGCATCAGTACGAAATAATGGTTAAACATTCTGGATACACCTAAAATATATCTGTGTAAGAAATTTTTAAAATTCGAAAAATATGCATTATTTGAAAATGAATCAGAAAAAAGGGATAATTATCAACATCGTCGAAGACTAAGCGTGGTGCATAACCAATCATCATTTAAAACTAATTTTCAAAAAATCATTGTAGTATATTAAAAACTCACCAGTTATTAAAGTAGATCATTGCACCACTACGAAATAATTGTTGCTCAAACATTCTGGATACACCTAAAATATATCTGTGTAAGAAATTTTAAAAATTCGTAAAATATGCATTATTTGAAAATGAATCAGAAAAAAGGGATAATTATCAACATCGTCGAAGACTAAGCGTGGTGCATCACCAATCATCATACAAAAACCATTTTCAAAATATCATTGTATATTAAAAACTCACCAGTTATTAAAGTAGATCATTGCATCAGTACGAAATAATGGTTAAACATTCTGGATACACCTAAAATATATCTGTGTAAGAAATTTTTAAAATTCGTAAAATATGCATTATTTGAAAATGAATCAGAAAAATGGGATAATTATCAACATCGTCGCAGACTAAGCGTGGTGCATAACCAATCATCATTTAAAACTAATTTTCAAAAAATCATTGTAGTATATTAAAAACTCACCAGTTATTAAAGTAGATCATTGCACCACTACGAAATAATTGTTGCTCAAACATTCTGGATACACCTAAAATATATCTGTGTAAGAAATTTTAAAAATTCGTAAAATATGCATTATTTGAAAATGAATCAGAAAAAAGGGATAATTATCAACATCGTCGCAGACTAAGCGTGGTGCATCACCAATCATCATACAAAAACCATTTTCAAAATATCATTGTATATTAAAAACTCACCAGTTATTAAAGTAGATCATTGCATCAGTACGAAATAATGGTTAAACATTCTGGATACACCTAAAATATATCTGTGTAAGAAATTTTTAAAATTCGTAAAATATGCATTATTTGAAAATGAATCAGAAAAATGGGATAATTATCAACATCGTCGCAGACTAAGCGTGGTGCATAACCAATCATCATTTAAAACTAATTTTCAAAAAATCATTGTAGTATATTAAAAACTCACCAGTTATTAAAGTAGATCATTGCACCACTACGAAATAATTGTTGCTCAAACATTCTGGATACACCTAAAATATATCTGTGTAAGAAATTTTTAAAATTCGTAAAATATGCATTATTTGAAAATGAATCAGAAAAATGGGATAATTATCAACATCGTCGCAGACTAAGCGTGGTGCATCACCAATCATCATACAAAAACCATTTTCAAAATATCATTGTATATTAAAAACTCACCAGTTATTAAAGTAGATCATTGCATCAGTACGAAATAATGGTTAAACATTCTTGATACACCTAAAATATATCTGTGTAAGAAATTTTTAAAATTCGAAAAATATGCATTATTTGAAAATGAGTCAGAAAAAAGGGATAATTATCAACATCGTCGAAGACTAAGCGTGGTGCATAACCAATCATCATTTAAAACTAATTTTCAAAAAATCATTGTAGTATATTAAAAACTCACCAGTTATTAAAGTAGATCATTGCACCACTACGAAATAATTGTTGCTCAAACATTCTGGATACACCTAAAATATATCTGTGTAAGAAATTTTTAAAATTCGTAAAATATGCATTATTTGAAAATGAATCAGAAAAATGGGATAATTATCAACATCGTCGCAGACTAAGCGTGGTGCATAACCAATCATCATTTAAAACTAATTTTCAAAAAATCATTGTAGTATATTAAAAACTCACCAGTTATTAAAGTAGATCATTGCACCACTACGAAATAATTGTTGCTCAAACATTCTGGATACACCTAAAATATATCTGTGTAAGAAATTTTAAAAATTCGTAAAATATGCATTATTTGAAAATGAATCAGAAAAAAGGGATAATTATCAACAACGTCGCAGACTAAGCGTGGTGCATCACCAATCATCATACAAAAACCATTTTCAAAATATCATTGTATATTAAAAACTCACCAGTTATTAAAGTAGATCATTGCATCAGTACGAAATAATGGTTAAACATTCTGGATACACCTAAAATATATCTGTGTAAGAAATTTATAAAATTCGAAAAATATGCATTATTTGAAAATGAATCAGAAAAAAGGGATAATTATCAACATCGTCGAAGACTAAGCGTGGTGCATAACCAATCATCATTTAAAACTAATTTTCAAAAAATCATTGTAGTATATTAAAAACTCACCAGTTATTAAAGTAGATCATTGCACCACTACGAAATAATTGTTGCTCAAACATTCTGGATACACCTAAAATATATCTGTGTAAGAAATTTTAAAAATTCGTAAAATATGCATTATTTGAAAATGAATCAGAAAAAAGGGATAATTATCAACATCGTCGCAGACTAAGCGTGGTGCATCACCAATCATCATACAAAAACCATTTTCAAAATATCATTGTATATTAAAAACTCACCAGTTATTAAAGTAGATCATTGCATCAGTACGAAATAATGGTTAAACATTCTGGATACACCTAAAATATATCTGTGTAAGAAATTTTTAAAATTCGTAAAATATGCATTATTTGAAAATGAATCAGAAAAATGGGATAATTATCAACATCGTCGCAGACTAAGCGTGGTGCATAACCAATCATCATTTAAAACTAATTTTCAAAAAATCATTGTAGTATATTAAAAACTCACCAGTTATTAAAGTAGATCATTGCACCACTACGAAATAATTGTTGCTCAAACATTCTGGATACACCTAAAATATATCTGTGTAAGAAATTTTTAAAATTCGTAAAATATGCATTATTTGAAAATGAATCAGAAAAATGGGATAATTATCAACATCGTCGCAGACTAAGCGTGGTGCATCACCAATCATCATACAAAAACCATTTTCAAAATATCATTGTATATTAAAAACTCACCAGTTATTAAAGTAGATCATTGCATCAGTACGAAATAATGGTTAAACATTCTGGATACACCTAAAATATATCTGTGTAAGAAATTTTTAAAATTCGAAAAATATGCATTATTTGAAAATGAGTCAGAAAAAAGGGATAATTATCAACATCGTCGAAGACTAAGCGTGGTGCATAACCAATCATCATTTAAAACTAATTTTCAAAAAATCATTGTAGTATATTAAAAACTCACCAGTTATTAAAGTAGATCATTGCACCACTACGAAATAATTGTTGCTCAAACATTCTGGATACACCTAAAATATATCTGTGTAAGAAATTTTTAAAATTCGTAAAATATGCATTATTTGAAAATGAATCAGAAAAATGGGATAATTATCAACATCGTCGCAGACTAAGCGTGGTGCATAACCAATCATCATTTAAAACTAATTTTCAAAAAATCATTGTAGTATATTAAAAACTCACCAGTTATTAAAGTAGATCATTGCACCACTACGAAATAATTGTTGCTCAAACATTCTGGATACACCTAAAATATATCTGTGTAAGAAATTTTAAAAATTCGTAAAATATGCATTATTTGAAAATGAATCAGAAAAAAGGGATAATTATCAACAACGTCGCAGACTAAGCGTGGTGCATCACCAATCATCATACAAAAACCATTTTCAAAATATCATTGTATATTAAAAACTCACCAGTTATTAAAGTAGATCATTGCATCAGTACGAAATAATGGTTAAACATTCTGGATACACCTAAAATATATCTGTGTAAGAAATTTATAAAATTCGAAAAATATGCATTATTTGAAAATGAATCAGAAAAATGGGATAATTATCAACATCGTCGCAGACTAAGCGTGGTGCATCACCAATCATCATACAAAAACCATTTTCAAAATATCATTGTATATTAAAAACTCACCAGTTATTAAAGTAGATCATTGCATCAGTACGAAATAATGGTTAAACATTCTGGATACACCTAAAATATATCTGCGTAAGAAATTTTTAAAATTCGAAAAATATGCATTATTTGAAAATGAGTCAGAAAAAAGGGATAATTATCAACATCGTCGAAGACTAAGCGTGGTGCATAACCAATCATCATTTAAAACTAATTTTCAAAAAATCATTGTAGTATATTAAAAACTCACCAGTTATTAAAGTAGATCATTGCACCACTACGAAATAATTGTTGCTCAAACATTCTGGATACACCTAAAATATATCTGTGTAAGAAATTTTAAAAATTCGTAAAATATGCATTATTTGAAAATGAATCAGAAAAAAGGGATAATTATCAACATCGTCGCAGACTAAGCGTGGTGCATCACCAATCATCATACAAAAACCATTTTCAAAATATCATTGTATATTAAAAACTCACCAGTTATTAAAGTAGATCATTGCATCAGTACGAAATAATGGTTAAACATTCTGGATACACCTAAAATATATCTGTGTAAGAAATTTTTAAAATTCGAAAAATATGCATTATTTGAAAATGAATCAGAAAAAAGGGATAATTATCAACATCGTCGAAGACTAAGCGTGGTGCATAACCAATCATCATTTAAAACTAATTTTCAAAAAATCATTGGGTGCGTTTAGCGAAGGTCAGCGGCTGAGAAGTTGACTACAGCGGTTTCGCTAAACGGTACGCTGAGCAAGCGCTTACTTACAACTGTTGAGTAAATACCTCAGCGCAAAAATTTTACGCTGAGTTGTTCAACTAATGATGAATTTAACACGTGACCCTTCCCACCTATCCCTTAACCTAAAAATTATGTTCTGTTTATGTTGTTACGTTGTGTTGAGTGTTTCGGGGTTCAGTTTAGTTTTATTAATGATCTTCAGAAGCACGATGGCAGGATATATAATATCCAGATATAAAATATTCACAACTTAACCTCACCCTTTTACTTCACGTTTAATGTATTAAGTTGACTGCAAGCTTACCGTTTAGCGAAATGTAAATAGCTGAATGTCATCATACTCAACATAGTTGACTGATGAATCTAAGCAGCTGCGCTCGCTAAACGCACCCATTGTAGTATATTAAAAACTCACCAGTTATTAAAGTAGATCATTGCACCACTATGAAATAATTGTTGCTCAAACATTCTGGATACACCTAAAATATATCTGTGTAAGAAATTTTAAAAATTCGTAAAATATGCATTATTTGAAAATGAATCAGAAAAAAGGGATAATTATCAACATCGTCGAAGACTAAGCGTGGTGCATCACCAATCATCATACAAAAACCATTTTCAAAATATCATTGTATATTAAAAACTCACCAGTTATTAAAGTAGATCATTGCATCAGTACAAAATAATGGTTAAACATTCTGGATACACCTAAAATATATCTGTGTAAGAAATTTTTAAAATTCGTAAAATATGCATTATTTGAAAATGAATCAGAAAAATGGGATAATTATCAACATCGTCGCAGACTAAGCGTGGTGCATCACCAATCATCATACAAAAACCATTTTCAAAATATCATTGTATATTAAAAACTCACCAGTTATTAAAGTAGATCATTGCATCAGTACGAAATAATGGTTAAACATTCTGGATACACCTAAAATATATCTGTGTAAGAAATTTATAAAATTCGAAAAATATGCATTATTTGAAAATGAATCAGAAAAAAGGGATAATTATCAACATCGTCGAAGACTAAGCGTGGTGCATAACCAATCATCATTTAAAACTAATTTTCAAAAAATCATTGTAGTATATTAAAAACTCACCAGTTATTAAAGTAGATCATTGCACCACTACGAAATAATTGTTGCTCAAACATTCTGGATACACCTAAAATATATCTGTGTAAGAAATTTTAAAAATTCGTAAAATATGCATTATTTGAAAATGAATCAGAAAAAAGGGATAATTATCAACATCGTCGCAGACTAAGCGTGGTGCATCACCAATCATCATACAAAAACCATTTTCAAAATATCATTGTACAGTAAACTCTCGTTGTAGAAGCACGGTCGGGAATGTAAACATTACACTGTTTCGCGGTTTTCTTCTATTTCGAGAGGTAACAGATATGCCTGTTTTATAAACTAAGCAGCCACGGATGTAAAATAGAAGCCGACAACTTGATAGTAATCATACAACATTTTTATATAGTAATTAAAAAAAAACCAAGAAACTCATGTCACATTTAAAGTTTAGTTTTATATTAACATAAAAATACTCAAAAAATTCACGAAAATACGAAAAACCACTAATAAAATGTTAAACGTGCAGCGCCACATTTACAATAATGTATCAATCAAATAAAACTTTTACATAAAATCAACTTTCTTGGACCCTATAGTTTAATTTTAAATTTAACGTATTAATTTTTAAATTAAATGCAAGAATATGTGCAACTTGCAGATTCGGCGTCGAGTGAAATATAAACGCTTAGATAAATAACTATGATTACGAGTGAAAAAGATACTATGTTTATATAATAAATCTGGAGCGAGACATTTCTACATGCTACTATAGTGGTAGTCACGTGGTACTGATGCTTCTATTTCGAGTAACACTAGTTCGCGAGTTTACTGTATATTAAAAACTCACCAGTTATTAAAGTAGATCATTGCATCAGTACGAAATAATGGTTAAACATTCTGGATACACCTAAAATATATCTGTGTAAGAAATTTTTAAAATTCGTAAAATATGCATTATTTGAAAATGAATCAGAAAAATGGGATAATTATCAACATCGTCGCAGACTAAGCGTGGTGCATAACCAATCATCATTTAAAACTAATTTTCAAAATATCATTGTATATTAAAAACTCACCAGTTATTCTAGTTGATCTTTGCAAGATATTAACCATTATGAAATCTAAAAACAAAAATATTTATAGGACATTTTAAAACTAGAAAATGTAAATATGATAAGAATATAATCAGACATCCAAGGAAGAATAGTTTAATCAAATTTTATTCATCTAATACGTGCAGAATATTCATCATGATAATCAATTTAAGTAGGGTTTGCTTTTACATTAGTCGGTTAAGTATTATTTACCCAAGTTGTAACATTATCTGGGTGCTTATTGGTTGACAATTGCCCGTTAACCATTAATCTGGATAAATAATACTTAACCGACTATTGTAAAAGCGAACCTAAGCAAATAAATTCAACTTACCTCAATCTATTATAAAGATTTCTAGATGTATTTCAACAAGATGAAGAAGAAAAATCTATAAATAATAAAATAAATTAGGAAAAATCTTTAAAGAAATAGAAGATATGGCAAATACTATACATCAGACAACCAAGAATGACTAATCAAAGTTATTCATGTAATACGTGCATTATATTCATCACGATAATTAAACGTATAATAAAATCAATGAACTTAGCTTACCTCAATTGACCAAAACCTTCTACTTGTGTACATTGCAATAGCCACAAAGAGAAATCTGTAAGTAAAACAAAATTTGTCAACTTCTTGAAAAATAATCAACAATGCAGATACATTCAATACATATCAGACATCCAAGGAAGAATAAATAATCAATGTGATTCGTTTAAAATTTAAAACTTCATCATTAATATTTACAAGCAGCACCAAGAAAAGAAATTTTACTCACCGTATTTTGAAGGAATCAAGTAGTCAAGAAAATGAGCTGCTTACATCTAAAATCACAATCAATTTATCAGAAAAAGTTAATGCAGTAGGAATATTTCATTTCAAAGTTTTTTTTTTTTGATTATTTTTTAATATATTTTTGATGATTATCAGCATCAACCCAGACTCAGCGTGGTGCATTACCAATCATCATAAAATTATTATGTTATTAATAATAATTATTCATGTATTAGGTAAGACGTTGAGGGGGAGTAGCTAACATCTCATTTTTTCTTATTCGGGGAAGAGAGGGTCTTGACAATTTCTTACGTTATTTTATTCGTTATTAGAGAGTTATCGCCACACCACGCTAACAGTCATCTGACAAGATAGAGTAGTTTTTATAATAATGGAAATAAATATTTAGAGTTATCGCAAATTCCGCTATTTTTCTGACGATATTTTGTAGTTATGGTAAATTCCTAGAGGTGGCGCACCTGCAAATTTTAAGTTGTAATGGAGTATTTGAAAAAAGTGTAATTAACGATGGAAGATATTTTAGAATTGGCAATACTAGACGAGGTTAGCGATGATGAAATTGAATATTTTCTACAATCTAATTTAGCTCCAGCCAGAAACAGAGTCAAAGTGTTTGGTCAGTTTAATTTAGATTGACATTTTAAGAGAAATAGCGGGACCCGGAAACGTTATTTGCATTACGCTATTTCTGCGCATGCTCATTTGAGTTTAAAAACTAAAATAGCGTTAACGGGAAATTTACCGTGGTGTGGCGATAACTCCCTATTATTAAGTGGCGTCCAAGATTCATTAATTTCACTTTTAATGTTAAGAGATACTGAAAATTCTTTTGACTGAATTCGATTTGGTTTCTCATTGGGTATTAATTAATCTTACATAAGATTAGTTTGGGGGGGGGGGGGGGGTATAAATTATCTGATTTTTTCTTATTAAGGGGTGGAGGGGTGTGACAAAAAAACATCTTACGTAATACATGAACGGTCCAGCCTCTAAGTCGGAAAAAAAGTTTTCCTTGGCCACTGATTGATTACAATAATAATACTTACCAATCTGTTTTCTTTTCCTATACATTTCAAATAGATGAAATAATCAGATACATGGTATCCCTATACAGTAGTGCAGCAAGACATTAATTCTAAAATGAAATTGTGTATTAGGAAAATGTTTATATAGGAATAAAATATATAGTTTTCAGAAGTCATCAGATAAATCTGTGGTACAGTTATCCGCATCGTTCCAAACTAAGAGTGGTGCATGACCAATCATCATAACAAGTGACTGAATTACAAAATAGAAAATTTTTATACTCTTACCTGCGAATGATTACAGGTGAATACCAATTAGGCATCAAGAAATTTATTGAAATCACCTGAAAAAAAGAAAAAAAAATTAAGAAAGTTCAAAATTCAAGGGAGAATTGTAAAAATATTTTGTATTTTCAGACAGCCAAGGTTTTTTCAACACTTTCAAATAAGAATTACTAAATTTTATCATCATAATAATAATACTTAAACAAGTGACAAAATTACTTTTACTTACCAAAGGCAGTACGTAACTTCAATGTAAATCCTCCAATACATCCTTAGCAATCAATTTTTGTAGTTTATCTAAAATTAAAAAATTTTGATGAGCATAAGACAGAGTCAAGTAGACTACATAAAATATAAAGTTTGAATCAGACAGCCAAGGGAAGCTGGTATATCAACATAATTAAATTAAGAACAAATAGTTTGAGTCATCATAAAATTAATTTCATCAGGTTTGTAAATAAAATAATAAACTTACCATGAAATATTCCTGGGTTCCAAATTGCAATTTCTTATTCCTAAAAATAAATAAATCAAATTTAGTTTTAAAATCAATAAATGAAAACGATTAAACCTGGCTTACACCGCAACTGTTATTATTAAAAGAGAACCAAAGGTTAAAAAGCAATAAAACCCCGTAATAGTAAAATGTTTTATTTTAAATTCATTATCGAAATGAAATACACAAGAGTCTTAAACTTATCGCTTTCTGCGTAATTGTAACGAGTTTCTCCTACGCCATGCTGCTCTACGAGAACCACCAATAGTTTGTGAGTAACGATGACCTTTTCCAAGACCTCTGGATGATTTACCAGCGGAAGTTTTACCACGCAATTCACGGTGCTTGTGTACATTGGCTACAATCCAGTTGGCTTTAGGATCGTGACGAATAGCCTAAATAAATTGTAAGTTAACTTCCGGCAAGTTTTAAATTTCAATGTGAACTTACATTATGAGCTGGATCTATCAAAATAACTTCAAAGTATTTGTATGACGAATCTTGGGCAACCCAATAAGAATTCAACACCCTAAGGGCTGCACACCTTCTTCCAACACGTTCCTATTAAACAAAATTAAGAATTAAACAAGTTCAAAGCAAAACTAAAAGGTAAGATGTTTACAAAATCATCAGACATCCAAGGAAGAATATTTAATCAGCAATGCTCATAAATAATATGCGTTCATCATTATATTGAATGAATTAGAAAAATTAGAATAAAAGCGTCAGACTTACTTCAGCAAGTGATTGTAAATTACGGGTTGGTTTCAATTGGTTAACACCATGGCTTTTGGGTTTACCATAAGTGGCACCTTTGGGAACAGGGCGCTTACGTCCTCCACGTCGCACACGAATGCGGTAAATAACGTAACCTACAAAATTTCTTTCTTCAAAAGACCTCAATATTGAAATAAATTTATCAAACCTTGTTTGGCACGATATCCTAACCTACGAGCCTTGTCGGGTCTGGAAGGCCTAGGTGCACGGTGCATCTTGGTAAGTTGGCGATATTGCCATACGCGAATTCTGAGCAAGAAACGCAAAACATCACTTTGTTTTTTACGATACAACTCCTGAATATACTTGTAAGCCCCCATGACTACCTAAAAATTGAAAAATATATTAAACGTGTGTTCGATTACTGAACAACTTAACCTCATTTACTTCAAACACTAAATTTACGTTACTAAACTTGTAACTTTATCAAATGTTAAATTGGAAGGTTTTCATGATGTGATTTACAATTAAATGCAAATAAATTAATTACTCGATGACTTTCAGTTGCAAAAATATTATAAAATGTAATGGATAACGTAAAACTTACCTCGTTGGAGACGCACACTGATAAAAGGAAACACAGCCACAAAAATTACTAACTTCAAAGCGGGTCCATCTGTCGGCAAACTTAGTAAAATTAAAAGCGCTAAATTCAATTTCAAATATCGATTTGAAATAATTTCAAAATTAATAAAACTCAGAATATTGTACAGCTATAAACTATAAAATAATAAACTGAATATTTTATGGAGTGGTTAAAAATTCAAATTTGCTTAGCAAACATATTGTAATTTAATAATTAATATACTATACTTAAGTTTGTACTAAACTGATGACTTCGAAATATTAACCCATGACATTATAGGTTGGACATAGCCGCTTTTACACTAAATTTAAATTTACGTTTATTTTGTTATAATTTTTTCAGGAATATGAAACCGTTTTATGAAGAAGTTGTTTTTAATGTGTTCTTGGTTTTTTAAATAATAATTTTTCTACTTGTTATATTTAGTACCGTAACTAGGACTTTTGCCGCCTATGGTCAAGTTCAAAAAACGCACCTTAAACAGAAATGTGTTTGGGGGGGGGGGGGGTCCCAGATTTTCTAATTTTGAGACTTAATTTCAGTTAAAATTTATTAAATTAAAAAAACCTTAAAATTCTGACTCAGCATTTAAGGGTTAACTGATTGAAAACAATTCAACAATGTATTACAGTATAATAATTTTTTTATCATACTTTAGCCAACAAAAAAAATAAAAACTAGGCGCCTTTATTTAAAAATATTTTGATTTTTTAATTTAAAATTTTTTCAAATTTTAATTTGGGGTTTTAAGGATTCCCACTCGTTTTTCAAAATAAATTCTTTGGCTTTTCCAGGTTTCCATGACTAAAATTGACTTAAAACCCAGTTTTAATTTCCCAAAATTCAAAATCCCTGATTTTTTCTGACACAATTTAAAATTTCCTGATTTTTCTAGGTTTTCCAGACGAGTAGGAACCCTGTTGGCGCCTATATTAAATAAAATAGTTTTAATTTGAAATTTTGAATTTCGGTGCCTTCATTCAAACGGCGCCTATGGCCGGGGCCATATTGGCCATACCCTAGTTACGGCACTGGCTTGTAAGTTCTGTTAAATTCACAATTTATGAGGGTTTCTTGTTATTTCAGGAAGTATAACGTTAAAATTAAATAGTTCTTATGCAGGATTTCTTTATTAATTTTATCAAAATGGCATTATCCCTACAATTTTATTTAGCATTATACAAAAATCTCTGTAATTTGAGGTTAAGCGCTCAATTTTATATACTTAAATTTAGGTGTTCACTGTTCAGTTAGATTGTTAAGCGTGCTAAATTCAGCTATGCAATGAACAATTTAAGGGATACTTAACATTTTTAAGGGTAGGTAGTGCAAACAGGCACGACAGTTAAATTTAAGTGTCTTAAATTGGTAGTGTCCAATTTCCAGTTATTCCATTTTCCTATTGGTTGGAATAATATTTAAGAACAACTCAAGTTATAAGTGTAAGTGGTGCAAATTTCATTTAGTATCTACCACTTAATTTTTGCCGTAGGCGCCAGAAAAGCTTGCTACGGCTCTGACCATACGTACAAAATTAGAAGAAAAAAAAAAAAAAAGATGTAAGCATCAAAGGATCAAATAAATAGAAGATTTTTTACTTTATTTTATTTTCTGTTTGCAACTAGCCATAGTATAGAAATTATTGACTTTTTAATGCAAATGGATTATTGCATTATTAAGGAACGTGAAATTATTCACAAACTAGATGCTAACACTTTATCGCATAAAATTAACGGTTTTTGAGTTATGAATTAAATTTAGATACAAATGTTAATAAATTCTATTCATTTGTTTTGTTAACTATGTATCTTATAAATATAACGCTTTTAAAAAAACTGAGGAGCCACAATGTTTTTACAGGGGCGGTTACCGCGAAATATCGTGGTCGACGTTTATTTTTTTTTATTCTTGTCATAAAGGGCACGTGTCCTCCTATCTCAAAACCAATATAAGGATAGATTTTAATTATAAATAAATATTTTAAAAACAATTTTTTCTATTTTGTGCCCTTCCACTGGAAAATGTCACGAGCCGCCACTGCTTACACCTCTTCTGTATACAAATTAAATTTTTTTCAATTTCTCGGTCGATTTACTATCTTTTGGCAATTTTCGAAGATATTGGAGGGAGTTCACCCCTCCCTTTCAATATAAAAATTTATTTATATTTAATTGTTTAAAAATTTCATGGAGGGGGTAAATAATGAGTTGACTTTTTTTAAAGCTTTTTACAAAGGGGGGGTTACATAAAAAATATATTCGATGGGGAATTTAAAAATCTTTTTAAAATTTTAATAAAATAATAGATATTTGATCGGTCATGGGAAGGGTAGTCACCCCCGCCCTCTTGTATAGAAAAGTTTTTTATTACCTACATTGAACATAAGAGCCATTCACTTATGTTGTAGTACATAATAATATAATACAGTTGTTTCCAACAGCCCAGAAGAGCGCGAAATTGAAAAAAAATCAGAAATAAATGTAAGAAAAAGAATCTTCCCCGGGAAGGGGGCAAAACTTTTTAACAGTGGTTGACATAATTATCTCAAGTTCTATTTAATCGATTCACTTTAAATTTTGCGTGTACCTTATTGAAAAAATCGATTTTTCAAATATATCGAAAAAAAAAATCAAGCTCCTCAAGTTTACTTTAATGATCACTCTAATCGCGAATCCTCTAGGTGAGGGTTGAATAATTACATTATATAAATCTTATATATCGAGTGCTAAATGGCAGTATCTCGTAAGTCGCATTTTTGAAATTTTTTGTGTTTGGTATCATTCTATTGAAAAAATGTGTCTCTATCTTGTAGACAGCTTTTCAAAAAAAAAATTTTTTTACACTTACGAGGTCCTGCCGTTTAGCACTCGATATGTAGACTTACTGAAGTAGTATTGCTAACCACTAACAAATCTTATTCAATCTATACATATACAGGTTAAAAAAATTTAGTAATGTTTGCCAGATATCAAATCAGATATTTACAATCCTATTGTAAATTCAAAAATCATTCAATATAGGCTACAATAAAGAAACGTTTTTTCAAAGATCATGTGTCCAGAATGGATTTGAAAAAATCGAATTACAAGCAATTTAAAATGCATGGGTTCAGAACTAGCAAGGAATATGTCAAACCAGTGCTTCTCTGATTCTTTTCCATGCAGGTAGCATGCAAATTCTGTTAAAATATTGAAGTTATTTTTAAAACTGAAGGTCTTTGATACAAGTCCCACAATTGTATCTTCCTTTTTTCAATCCCTGTTTAAATTACAAAGCATTTGAAATCAATGTACCTGAACCAGTCACTGTTATTAAAAAGGAGACAACAGATGATAACGGTTAAAGTAATTTGGTACTTATCAAAACCTTTATTGAAATAAGAAACAAAATATTAACATATTTTATTTATGCTTAAAATGACTTTTAACATGATTTCTACGTAGGAAAATGGACAGTAACAAAAAAATTAATAAAGTTAGCCTTAATTGACAATACTGACAATTAAGGAATTTATTAACTAATGCTGTACAGTACGCAATAGTACTTACATGGTACACAAAAATAACCCCTAATAAAATATATGACAAAAGTCATTAAACAAGCTCAAAGTCATCAGATGGTAACATTACACTGAAAAATATTTCATCATATAATTAACCAAGAGTTAAAATATCTACGCATTTTTAAAATTTAAAGTCCTATTGCGAAAAAAAAAGATGTAAACCGCTACTCGATGGTAATGTAACGACAATATGGTGATGATGTAACCATGAGGCAGTGTTTAGAATGCAAACAGTAAAAGGAAAGCCATCATAAGACAGAAAAGACCCATGGCTTCAGACAAGGCGAATCCTAAAATGGCATACGAGAACAATTGTTGTTTGAGTGATGGGTTTCTTGCGTAACCAATAATCAACGATCCGAACACCGTTCCAATACCAGCACCTGTTAAAATTAAAAACATGAATAATTATTAATTTCAAAATCATTGAAATATTGACAAAAAATGTAACTCACACAATTCTTGACCAACAAATTCAATTAAAATCAACAACAATAAAAATAATTTTAAAGTGCAAACAGCAATAGGAAAGCTATCATGAGACAAAATAGACCCATAGCTTCGGATAGGGCAAAACCAAGGATGGCATAGGAAAATAATTGTTGTTTCAGGGATGGGTTTCTAGAGTAGCCTATTATAAGGCATCCGAATACGGCACCAATTCCAACACCTAGAAAAATTATAATAATTGAGATCGAGTAACTTTATCAAAAAGTATTCCGGCAACATGTTATTTGTCCATCATGAGATGCTTAAAAATTTATAAAATAAAAAAATTAAAACATTTTTAAAGTTCTTCAAGTGTTTCTTCATAAAATGGAATAAACCGAAAGATGTTTGGTAAATTATATTAGGATTCACGATGGGATGGAATTGCAAAGGATATTGCATTATGTAACCGAAAGCATTTGAAAGTTATGTCATTTTACAAACCTGAACCAGCTACTCCTACTGTGGCAGCACCAGCACCAATAAATTTGGCAGCCGAATCAATGTCTCGTGATACAGCTGTGGTTTGGAAACTGCGAATGGCAGGTAACAACGCCGATTGTTGCTGCTTGTGTTGTTGCACTGCCGGACTTTGTACTAAGGATTGGTTAGAACTAAGTGTAGTGCTTAGAGGCCGTAAGTAGAATTTTGAGCTGGACATCAACTGCAAAAAGATAGTTTTTATTATCCTAGTAATAGTCGACTGCTGAATCAATGCAGACATACACTCGGAGCACTTTCGTAATCAAATCCACACCGCGTCAAAAGTATATAAAATTGACAATTAATAATTTCAAATTATATAAGTTTATAAAAAGCAAAACTTCTCACCTAAAGCACAATAAAAAAAAAATTAAAAACTTGCCAAATATTCAACAAAATTTAAAAACTCAAACTGGTTATGTCATCAAATGAAAAATGTACTTACTGCATTTCTGGCGGCTGGGACAATTGCTCGTGCACAAAACATTTTTATTGATTTTTATGGAATCTGCGACTCTTAAACCTTAAAAGAAACGAAAAATGTGATTAGAATTTCGTTATATAAAAAATCACAACTCAACTATTGAAAAGGTAGTTACGTAATGGGACACCGCAAAAACTCGATAATTGGGCTGAAACTTTTGACAATTTACGTCTAATTACAACAGTATTCACTTACTAATAAGTCGACTTGATAATTAAAGCGATAAAAGGCAACTCGGAGGGCAAATTATTATTATTTAGGGTTAAAATGGCCGAAGTAGATTTTCGATTGAATTTATTGCAAAGATATAGAAAATTATAGAAAAATAAATTTCAAAAATTAACGTTTGATTTCAGTAAAAGTTTAATTTACAATCAAGAAGAATGATGATTTAATTTCTGGAAAATAATTGAGGAAATACTCACACACCACAATTTCACCAAGTTATCGAAAACCACTGTCAGGAGGAGGTCGTTCGCTCGGTATGTGGGCTTCAACTCGGTAACTGGACGTAATGCGCACAACTCAAACGCAATTTTACATGTTAAATTATAGATTACGTCCAGGTTTGGGACACGTATCGCGCTGCTGAGATATCGAGCTATTTCAGTATCCAGTTATCCTACTTACCGACGTAATCGCACATGACATTTACCGGCAGCCAACATAACCTCGAGTTTTTAAATTTAAGTTAACAATGGCTGTGTTTTTTACTAACGTTTGCAAATTTACAAATTGTGGCATTGTATTTCCGACTTTGTATAATTTAATCGAGCACATAGAGGAGTTTCACATAGGTAACAATTTTTGTTGACGGTGACTTTGCGCAACTACAATTTAAAATTTTAGATTTTAACACCAAAATTTGCGAAGAAGATCTTTCTCCGTACGAATTTTTGCCATTGAGTAGAATTCTAAAATATTCCAGCTGTAGGCGTGTTAAGAATCCACCTGTTTATAATCAGAATATAAAAGTTAGTTTTAAGAAACAGCCTCCTATCCGTATTGCCGAACAGTATGAATTGTCAAGTAAGTAAAAGTTGTGAAAAAGTGTGCTTTGAGTGTATGATTGATACGTGATACCCAAATTGACATTTCCAAAGTTTGTTCTTGAAATTCACGTGGCACCCTTTTAGGTTTTACATTTAGGGTTAGGAATTTTACAGTGTCTTTATCAGGTTTTGTGCAGTGCCGTGTTCAAGTTGGAATCATATGCGCTCTTGGTAACACCGATTGGCGCCAAAGCAAAATTATTTTACCGTTTGATTTGGACAATGTGCGGTTCACGTTATATTACTTCTCTTATGATTTATCATAGGAGAAACCATAAAACACAGTAGTTTATACTGTAGTTTCTTTCTTATAATAATCATAAAAAATATCATGTAAAAACCAGGGGAGTATATAAGGGGGGGTTGGGGGGTTCAACTCCCCTCTTTAGCGTAAGCAATAACGCAAATATTAGCCAAATACTCACTTTTTATGGTGGGTAATGGTGGATACTCCATTATATCCGCAGTATGATTGATTTTATTGGGATTTACAGCTCTGACTTTTTATGGCGTTAACGAAGTCACTGGCAAAAGCTAGTTTACCTTTGTAAAGTAAGTGTTGAACCCCCCCCCCCCATGTAAAAGTTATAGCTACGTCCATGGTAAAAACCATCTTTTATGCTTTCCCGCATGATAAATCATAAGAGAAATCATATATTGTAAACTGCACTTCAGGGAACACAAAATAAACATTTGAAAGTTCATAATTGTTGTGAAAAACATAAACATCGAAGAGATAAGTAACAAAGCTAGAGGTGCACTAACTACTCTCCAGCCATTCTTTAACAAAAATTGTAAACTCTCCACGTTAAACCAGTTTAAATTATATAAGTCGTGCGTCGGGCTTATCCTAACGTATGCATTCACTCAAAGCACCACGATAAGACGAGCAATGAAGGATCCATGGTTTGTCACAAACACAGCTCCTGGAAGACTCCGGAGTGGAGCCTATCGGTGAATTTACCAAATACTAGAAACAAATAATTAGCTAACATCCTCTAACTAATATCACAGGTAATATGATACCTTTCATACCATAAACTCCAATAAGTTTTTTTCTTTAATTCTTTTTAGGAATACAGAAATACTTTTATGTCAGGTACTACTGTTTGCAATTTTCATCAATTTCCACTGCAAATTTCTTATGCACTCCTTACCTAAAGTACACTTGGGCCCCCTCTTTCGTATTCCGATGAGCTTTTTTTGGATGGAAGCAGTGGCGTGCCGTGCCTTTTGGGGTGGGAGGGGCAAAACATTCTTAGGGTCGCGAATATGCAGGGCTGGCGCTAGTCAATTTCCGCCCTGTTCAAGTTTAGACTATGTATGGCGTTTTTAACGGGCAAGGTAACGGTAAACGCTCGCCGCCGCAGACGAATGTTTTTTAAGGGGAAACTGATCATACGTAATATAATTCATTAATATAATATATATACTATTCATATTGACATTTAATAAAAATATCCAAAATTTCACATGCGAAAAAACGAATATTTGCCGCTCCAGAATACTGCCGCCCTGTGCAAAGACACCGTTCGCATATATGGTAACGCCGGCCCTGCAAATATGTACCTATGAGTTTCAATTTAAACATTTTTTGGGGTCGGTAGTCCTTCTATCTTAAATCTTACGGCCTCAGATTTCAGATGGTTACTGGTAGTTACGGCTTTTCCTCTTCAAAGTAGAAAAGAAAACCAATGAATATTCTGAAATAACATATTTTAAGCTTTCAGATGAGGCGAGGTTGAATGAATAAATTAGGCCCACCTAATTGCAGTACGCTGTAACCGTGCTCGTACTAACATGCCCCCCTGGTTATTTTAGATTGTATTTGGTTAATTATGGCCGAATTTAGCATGAAAACTAAGATTCCAGCTTTCGAGTTCGGTCACACTTCAGGCATATTTTTAGCGAGTTTAGCGCCTGTCAAAACGACTAAGAGCGCCCGAGCGAGGATCGGGCCGCTCTAAAATCCACCATATTTAAGTAATACGAAAAAAACTGCTTGACAATGATTTTTGAAAGTCAATAGGGTAACTTATGACCTACGTAATGAAAGTCAAAAAAACTGATTATCAAAAAGTTTGACAACGGCACGCGGTGTTCCCAAGCGGTCACCCATCCAAGTACTAACCGCGCCCAACATTGCTTGACTTCCGTGATCGGACGAGAACGGGTACTTTCAATGTGGTATGGTCGTTGCCTAGCATTTAATTCATGGTTAGCGAAACAAAAGTTCAACTATCAACTGTTTTTGTAATAAAACTTTAAAATATTTCAGTACTTTCACAAACTAAAAAATGTGAATAAAAGTTTTTACAAAAGCTATTATTTTGGTAACTTACAATTAGATTAAATTTAGGGCCGGTGACAGCTTTTACGCCGCTACAAACAGTATTTAGAATTTTTCGCCCGAAGAATAATTTGCTTGAGCGTTTTTTAATTTAAATTTAGCATATCTGGCCCAATATTGTTAGAGGGACAACTTGAGCATGTCATAATGTTAATGAAGTTACGATGGAACAAAAGTGATAGTGTAACCATAGCTTGTTGATAAACGGAACAAACAGAATGATTAAAAAAAAATGTAATATAAATTTTAAAGTAAATAATAAATTGGCGCGTGTATGTGAAAAGTGGTATAAGTCTAAAAACCGAGTTTCGAGAAAATCAGCGTTAAATACAAAATTTTTAATTTGCCTCGCAAATTTATAGTTGGGTAAATATTTTGACACTTTTTTTTCTATAGCTAAATAATTAGGGGATGTTTCAATGAGTCATATGTAAATATTAATTAGTTCAAGAATTGGGGGCGGGGAAGTCCCACACTGAAAAAAAGATTCATCACATTGATGAAAAATTCATCATCTTTCAGCCGATGTAGAAAATTCTTTAAATTGATGAAGAAAATTCATCACAATAATGATTTTTGTCATCAATACCATGAATTTTTCATCAACATGATGGATTTTTTACATAGTTTTAATTTTTTTAATTATTATTTTCAGTGCAGTTTTCACAATATTTACTGAAAATATTCTATTTTATATCGTATATCACAAAAGATATTAGGTAGGAAAGGAACATAAATTATGCTGTACATGTAGATATATACCATAAAACGTTTATTTTTAATGGTTTAAGTCGACATGTACATATTTTCACAACAATAAGATGGACATATACCATTATACACCCTGTAAAAACCGGAAATAAAGGGTTTTTAGACTTATATCACTTTTCACTAAGTGCGGATGATCACTTTAAAAACGTCTCCACTATAATCTCAAATTCGGTATTTTAGGACATATACCACTTTTCACATACACGCGCCAATTATTTGCATGTAACTGCGCAGACTGGAATGGAGCGCTTTAGCTATTTGATAATATATTATTATGATATTGCAGTGTTTGAATAACGTGGAAACTCTTTTTTGCGTGGGATCATTGATTACTTAAGTCCTTATTTTAAAAAAAGAGTTTAATTTAAAGAGATTTTTTCCGCGTCTAAAGATACCCAACACTTGATATTATATTGTTCTTTAATTATTGTGAAAAACTCAATTCTAAAATGAAAAAATAGCCATTGTTTGCCAAACAAATTATTGCCAAACAATAGCAAACAATGGCGAACAGACAATGAAATTCAAACAAGACTACTAATATGTTTTAAAGGTGCTATTTTTTGATTTTATTATTGAGTTATTAACAATAATTAAAGAATACAATATCAAGTGTTTGTGTTGGGTATCTTTAGGCCCGGAAAAAAGTCTTTAAATTGATACCAAATATTAATTTACCATGTTATTTCATTATGATCACGTGTCAGGTCGGTCACCCGGTATAGAATTTTCATATTTTTATCAATGAATGCGGTTAATTGTTTCACTTATGTTGGTATGAGTTTCCGTATTAATTAAAAAAAAAATGATATTGTCTAGTCATGAACAAATAGATGTAATTTGCTGCAATTAAAGCAGACGTAACGTAGAATTTTGATAGTTCTCCTAATGAAGCTAACGTGAAAAATTGGTTTGGCTAATTCGATATGACCGAAGTGGCTATCATTATCAGATTGCTATCAGATAACGATTTAATAAATCAAAACTCGTCTAAATAGCCTACATACATCTATTTATTCATGACTAGACAATATCATATTCTTTTTTAATTTGTCAATGAAAATTCGATAGACCTAAGAAAGTATTCGTACACTCCTATGTAAGCAATGTAAATGATACCTTTTGAAGACTTTTTTCGTCATATTATAAAAATTGGTTTTACAGCAATACTTCATTGACATTTTTTGTTGCAAATTTCATTCTCTTTAGTTTTGTTTATGTACATTTTTCTATTTTGTCGTACCTTTTTTGAGATACAACGACTTAAAAAATGCTAATTTTATTGAAATTTTCTTCTTCAAGGTCTTCAAAAGGAACAATTTACATTGCTAACATAGGAGTGTACGAAAACCTACTTTCTACGGCCACTGTATATTATACTAACTAATTCTTCTTTAGCTGTAATAAATTTAAGATAAGATTTTGGATGTAAAAAGTTTTGTATAATATTATATTTTATATAAATTACTTAGAAATATTTTTAATTATCTTTTAGTTTATCATTCTATTGTTATTAATATGAACATCGCCTGCCGTTGTTCATTTTCTTATTTTCTTATTTTTTTTAATATTTATATTTGTTGAGATAAAATTTCTCTGGTCCACACTGGAGCTCGATAAAATTTATATTTTTCATATTTAATTTAATTAATATCCTGTTAAATGCAAAAGAAAATTTGATCCATCTTAGGGAAATCTGGTGATTTATGTTTTTGACTGATAGCTATTAATTATGTATGGATGTTACGCTTTGGATATGTCTTATGAGAGAGTTTCTAATATTACATTCTTTTGTGATAGATCACACGACGGAACCCAGTTTACCACTCTTTTGATTTATCCAATATGCTTATTTTGATAACACGTTCAAGTTTATATTGCTTTAAACTTGAACATTACATTTTAATATTACTTTATTTTAGTGTAGTGTGATTTCCATTTCAAATTGCGTATTAATGGATACCTGGAAAATTAAAAAAAAGTTTGATGGCAGCCCCCAAGTATTAAATAATTTAAATCTTTACAATAGATTATGATACCTTTCCTAGATGCCTTTCTAAAATTTCAGTTTTACATTATAAATCAATTCAAAGGACAATTTGACGATAGCCCCATTTTCCGATTTCCGAATGTACCTACTGCTAAAATTACCTTTGTTTTTGATTTTTTCCTGTAATCTTACTTTTTTGTGTTTATTTTATCGTTATCTGGACGATGGTGATGATTCTGTTTTCTACATCTGCACAAAGTAATCACTGCACGATAAGAAAATGCTAATTAATATTCAGACCGAAAACAAAACAACGAGGACCTTTTGATTTTGTTAAGGAAATGCAACTCAAATTTGAAAGGATTACAACAAAACCATATCATAAGAACATACGATAAAATAGAATTCCCCAATCATAAAAACTTTTTCTTTTCGTTTTAGAAGAAGCTCAATTATTTTACAAACATATGGTAATGTGGTTTATACAGATGTGTATAGTATATGTAACAGCACAGAAGTAATGTGATGACCCTGGGGTACTCCCAAAGTGGCTATCAAAGGTACCGAGTAAAAACTTTTAATTTTAACAACTAAGCATTGTTCCATCAGATAGGAATGGAACCATATAGAGCACCACACACCCTATTAATATGGCCACGATCAACACATCAATATGAAATTTGTCTTCGCCGAATTGTTGTGTTACGTCTTATTCTCTTATTTAATCAAATTTTAAATTCGATGGATTTGATTAAAAGTAATGATATTTATTAACTTTATTACATATTGTCATTATAATAAATTGAAAAATTCCTTTGTACCACAAACAGGTAGGTTCTTATAACGTAGATACGAAGCTTAATATTATTTTGCAGCAATTTTATTATCATTCCATCCTTTCAGTGGGGTAAATTAGCAAGTCGCTATGTAGATAACAAATTACCATTGATAAATAGTCCCACTGAAAATTTCACTCTTAAGCCAACTCAAAACTTCTATGTTGCCCTAATCTAATCTGCCCAGTGGTGGCTTGCTAAGAATTTAGGTAGTGAGGCATGCTTGTAAAACGGAGGGGTTTGGGGCTTTTAAAAAATATTAATTATATTTTGTGAAACTTGGCTTGGTGTAGCACTGCCTCTTTTGCCTACCCCGACAAGCCGTCACTGAATCTGCCTCAACTTAATTTGAAATGTTTTATTAAAAATGATACAGTCGCTTGTTTTGATATGAAATATGAAAACCCAACTTTTACTTTACAGAATCCCTGGAAGACGATGATGTGCAGAATATTTTGGATGACAACCCGACGTCTATGTTAAATAATAGCACCAGCAGTAGTTACAGCAGTAGCAGTAACAGTAGTTTAAGTAGTAATTCACCTCTTGATTGTTATGTAGACAATTTTCAAAAGTACAATAATAATTAAAAAATATTATTATCCAATTATGTATCAATTTTGCAGGACTAATAATTATGGCATGGTCGATCCTATGGTCACTGATTCTACCAATTTAAAAAATAAAAGTAAAGGTGCTACTGTAAAAAAACCATACACTTGTACAATTCCAGGTTGCAATAAGTCTTACAAACACTCAAATGGTATAAGGTATCACAACAAGTTTGGACATTGCTCGTTTAAAACGTAAGACCAAATTTATTTTTTTAAATTCATAATAATTTTCAAATGATACGTGAAAATTTATTTTAGAAAAAGTAAAACAAAACGTAAACAAATCGGCTTTCCGGACAGTACAACTTTTAATAATGACATAAAACAAAATTTAACGTCTATGTGCCAGCCTGCAGGAGAATGTTCTTTGGAAATGGATGCTAGAAATAGAAATATTTCGGAACATGGCTATTCCACACCATATTGTAATGGTTCGATGTTGCCGCCATATGTTATGAAAAATTTTGGGAAAAAATTTCTCATTTAATTTTTTATTAATGTAAAGTTAAAAATTGCGTTTATGTTTTGTTTTATTATGTATTTAAGTTTAATTGTTCAAGTTCATTATGGATAATTTTTGGTTATTAATTGATTTTGTGAGTATGACAATTTGAAGTACATTGGATGTACAATGTACATAGGTTAAGTTTTTGTGTTCTAAAATTTATTATAAGAATCAAGTATTAATTGTTAATATAACGAAGTAAATACAGTAAAATTGCAATCTTGATTAATGGTTCAATTTTATTGTGTTGAAGTAAGACTTAGGAAGAAATTTAATTGTGATAATAAAGCCAATATTTAGAGACGTAGTTTATTCACATATTATTATATTATTATGTATTTTATTATCATACTGAAGTACCTATGATATGTTCTTTAGATGAATTAATTTGAGTTAAGTTTTTGATGTTCACTTTGATTAGAGTTCTTCTATTGACTATAAGACTGAACCGTTTAGTATTACCTTTATTTTTTCATCTTAAGAATTATTAATTTTTGCAGTAATAATGTACCTATTATCAGTACAAATATTTTAGTTTGATTTATGTTAATACAAAATAATCAAACAAGTTCTCAATTTCCACTTTTCTAGTAAACTCAACTGGAAAAATTTTTTCTTAGGTCAAATAATTTTGAGAAGTTGTTTGACTGTTTAACTATTTTTTGTTTTTCTATTTGCAATTTTTTAAATAAAAATATGCCCAATAATTTGTATTCTTAAATAAAAATTAAAAAAAAAAAAAGATGAAACCACTTTCAAAATTGTCCCAAAATAATGTTTATACTATATAGTATAATATCTTATTTGAAATTTTTGTTTTTTCAATTAATTATTAAAAGAACAAATTCAACAATGTGTTGAACTGCATTGTATAAACGACCACTTGACATACCTAAAAAAATTTCAAATATATTGTAGTGTTTTTTCTGGATTGAGAAGAAAACGGGAACAACCCAAATATTGGAAAAATAATGGATGCATCTCGTGCAATAGTAGATAGCAGGTAATAATAATAACGATATTGTTTTCAAAATGATACATATTTGTAAATTATATTTTAGAACATTAGAAAATGATATTTTTTGAAAAAATAACTGGTTGTTTTGTTAAGAAATAGAAATACCATTGTCTAAATTGTATACTGAGATCGAAAAAATTCTGTTCTAATTCAATATTTTCAGGACTTGATTGAAATACTTGATGTCATTTAAGTAAATCAAAAAGGAGTAATAGAAATTCTCAAAGTCGCACTAGAGATGGAAAAAGAGAAAATAAAGTTCAAAGAAAACAAAAGGATACTACTTCCCTAATTCGGGTAGGTACCGTTGACCTTACTACATTTAATATAGAGTTTCATAAAAAAGCTACATTTTTGTGTTGATGTACACAAGCTTAATAAATTCTTTATTTAATAACTTGAACATATAAATTATTTTATTTATCACATTCAAAATCGATTAATTTAACAAATTTACATATTTGTGATTATGTACCTATTTGTAAAAATATTTTTAATATACACACATATTATGTACATACCGTTTTATAGAAAAAATGGAAAGTAACAATCGGAACTTCTTAGTAACAAACATATTAAATTATTTAACTTGATAATAATGTAACACAGATATATTTTTGAAACATTTTGTACAACATCGGAGTTTTGCAAAATTTGGAAAGTAAACCAAAGGTTCTGTATTACGGTTATAATATCACATTATGCATTTTTCTATAGAGGAAATTGTACAGTTTCTGCGCAAAACGTAGTGTGCAATACGCGAAACTCATCCTTGCTCAGAAACTACACGGTTCGTTGTAACCAAAAATGCGTAGTGCCATTTTACAAAATTTACATTAACGGGTATCCAAAGCGAAATATACAAATGAATCTAACACGTATACTCATTTAATGATAGATTTATTTTCTTTAAAAATGAAACAACTTTGTTTCACTTTCGGGGATTCACGCAACACCTATTTGGGAAGAACAGCTCAAGAATCTAATATTTTTTGATTTAATAATATAAAAATATAAATAAATAATTTCTTTTTCATAATCATCTGTGAATGATGAATGGTTTGGTTTTGTCAACACTCGCGTTGCTATAAAGTTGATGTAGTATACGAGTTACATTCATAACAAGGTAATACAGTTTTAATTGGCAACATTTAATTAAAATTAATCGATATAGTACAGACTTTCTGTGAACATTTACACAATATTACCCGCTAGCATTAACTTCAGTTGAGTTGCATTAAAAGTTTTCAAGTGGGTACTTAAAGTTTGCAATGAACCGGAAAAACAGGTACTTGTATGCATAAGCATCGTGGTATATCTAAGATTTTCTGGAATTACGAAATTAAGATAAAGCTTCAACTGTCAAAATCACGGTGTTAGTTTGTCACATTTAAATAAACAAATCATCACACACTGCATCAGCTCGCAAAGAGATAGCAGTTGCATAACATTGACTGCAGGATCTCTTTGATGTCGACTTCTATAATAAGCTCGAAGTTCCTAATGGAGCAGGAGATTCGATTGAGATTTGAGTCATAAAAGATTTTACAAGCAAGTCGAAATTTATTAATTCCCATAAAAACACGTTTTTTAAATTGACCTGTGTTCAATATAAATTTTCATACACTTTTTAAAACCTCGCAATCATAATTTCTTTTTTATATTTAAATCACAACCGTATATTTACGAGAGAAATTCCATAAATCCGTGACCTCACCAAGGAAACACTACTTGTAATTTAAAAAATTATTTTTTGATAAAATCACCCCTACATTTTTGTTCAGATATGGAAGTTGCTGTTTTCCATATCTAATACTGTACATGAACACATCGCGTACGAGAAAATACGAGCTTTTCTGTCCTAGGATGTAAAATTATGTAGTAAGTAACTAAATACTACTTACTAAGAGTAAGTAATAAACTGGATATTTGTAGACGTGAAGTATGGAAAACAAAAAAGTTTGAACACTTACAGAAGTATGAAGAAGCGTTAATTTCTATTTTCAGTTTAAAACTGTACGAGAATATATTATTGGAAGCGACGTAAAAATATTATTGGTTTTCTTCAATAAAATGTGATAATAGAGCTTACATTTTATGGTTTTGATAACTCAAGGAATTCATTGTAATCGACAAAGAAGTCTATTTTATCAAATTAAATTTGAATTTCAAATTTTCGCCTATTAAATCTAAGTAACACTGCATCTCCAGATGCACAAAACAATGTTTCGTACAATAAACCGAATTGAAGGGATTGCAAATGTAATCAATATTAGTCAGATACCAATGAAAATGTTAACTAAATTAAGATTGCCATTTTAAAATTGTGATCACGTTTTTAGTAAAAAAGTCTCGTCTTTCTTGTCAAAGTTTTATTGTAGTTTATGCGATGAGATGGGCAAAATTATCTTTTCCAACTAAAAAATTGCCGATATAAATTATGATTGTTATGACAATAATGAAAGCATAGGTACAGTAGGAATCGAGTCATTCGAATTTATGATAAGTTCTTGCTTGGTTGCTGCTGGGTTTTTGTGCCTGCCTTTTTCTGAAAAATTGGAAAACTTTTACTACAACACGATTTTATTATAAAAATTGACAATTTATAACATTTATCTTAAAAGCTAGAAAATTCTCAAAATCCACTTTTGTGGTTCAACAGTTCAGTCGTGCGAATTTAAATTCTTAAGTATAAGTTAATGTAGGTACCAAGAATTACTCTATTTTTTTTTTAAATTAAATGATATCAAAATCACATCCATGTTATCACACCAATTTAAAAGTTACAAACTTTTCTGTTTGTATTCAAAACTGTGTCACTTTCAGTGATCGAGGTAATTTATCAAAGCGTTGATACGCTTGTTTTCCTTTTTCTTTCTAAATGCTTTAAAAATATGTCACGCACATGAAAGTGGGCGGTGTATTAATTTTTTTTAATACTTTTTTTCTGAAACTGCCACGTTGACAAAATTATAATTCAAATATTGTTTGTAATCTTGAGGACCGTTCGAGCTAAGATATTTCATTATTGACTTGTTTCAGATATTCAGCTAATTCGGTGCTGTTAAATTCTCCTTCGCCAAAATCTTGCAAGCTAGAATTACTTATTGTGCCAACACTGTCACTACTGTTTTGTTTTAAAAATTTGCACCTGGGATGCATATTTGGCTTGGTGAATAATTTAAACATTCGGTAATTGAGTATACTGTTCTTCTGGTTATTTAAATACGTTCTTGGCTGTAATTTATGGGCGAAGTACTCAGAATGGCTGGTAATCAATTTTCCGATTTTGCGATTGTCGCTTTGAACTTCAGTCGAAAGAGTAGAGCTTATGGTTGTAGCTATAGTAGCTTGACTAGATTCCGATCTTATTCGCGACCGAAAAGCTCCTTTTTGAGCAGCTTTTGATAAAGCCGTTTCTTCAGATGTACGTTTTTTTGGTAAACAATTAGAACTTTCACAGCCATTTCTTTTTATAGATAAATTGTTTGGTAGCAATGCATTTGACGTTTGGCAATTTCTAAACGACTGTGGATGTCTCAATAAGGAAGAATATCTCGTAGTTTCACGTAAGTTGTTTTCCTTGGAATTGCATAATTGGGAAAATGTAGTCTGTAACAAAAAAAATTTTTTATTAGTGTTCTGCGGAAATTATATGTAATATATAGATTATAGAGAAATATTATTTTGAATAAATTAATTAAAGGTAATTTAGAAATCCAATACATTTATGGTTTAATAGCTAGTATATTAACATTTTTTGTGTACCTAATGTATCACTTTGATTTACGTAGTTACACAAAATATTATGGAAGGTTTGATACTACATATGGAAGGCTTAATACGGAAGAAATTAAATCAATGGAATTGGTAATTGCAATAAAAATATAATAATTTTTTTTATTAATATTATGTAATTTACACCATAAAATAATAAAATAATGATTACTAGGTATTTAAAATTAATATTCCGTTATGGGAGTGCGACAACCCATCGACCTTGCTGTATCAATCGCCACTAATAATATACTCCTATTATGTCTATTTTAAAAATATTATTATTTAAGTAAATACCTGTCCATGTACATAATAAATTATGTAAAATTAATTTAAGATATATTATATTAGTGTAATGCTTTCCAAGTTTAAAATTCATTTATAGAGTTTGCCACATGAGTTCTGAATTTAATTATTGCACTCGACTAGAATCTTGCAAGTTATATCGATTTTAATAGTTCATTAAATTATCAAAAATGAAGGGTAAATTAACAAACTTAGGGAATTTCCTATAAAAAATATTGTGCAAGGAGCAATTTTCATTGTTATTATAATAAATTCATTTACGAAAAATGAATAATTTTAGATTAAATTGCATGAAATTTAAAATTTTCAAATAATTTGGCATATGTTATCATAAATGAAGAACTAGGACAATTTTTCATGTTTCCTGGGTTCATGATAAATAACAAACACTATAAAAAATTTTATAAATAAATGTAATAAAACATAAGTACTCTGCATACAATAATTATTAAGATTCATGTGGTTGTGCTGGGGCCAAGACTTTCATCAACTGTTTGCGAGGCTGCAGGCAGAGCACAAGTAATTTAAATCATCTAAATTTAATACATCTTGTAAAGAGACGGAAAAGTTTGTTTGTTCCCTAAATGTCGTCTCTGGTATAGATTCATATATGCTAGATTTCAGTCGACAAAACATATCAATTTTCAATATTCCAATGGTTAAAATTAAATTTTTTTCTTTTTTATGATCAATGAAATAAACATTTTATTTGGATATTATGTCCAAATCCAACAAAACGCGTATGTATATAAATTTAAGTTAGGCAAAAATGAATAATGGATATTTTGAAATTAAATGAACTAAAATAAATTTAATAAAATTCAATTCGATCATCATTTGAAAAGAGCAGTAGGTAATTGCTTTCGAAAGCTCATATTTTACATAAATCGAATTAAATATTGATGAGTTCATTTGAGCTTGTTAAATTTTAAAACATAAATTTATTATCACATTTTATATTATTGAAATTAGATGAATATTAAGTAATTTTTAGACATCTTCCCATACATTACTATAAATATTTATAAATACCAAATTAATCTACATATTATGTTAAATTTTAATTATATATTTTATAGCTTAGAATTCTATTCATATTTGGTACCTTTTCAAACATTTCTAAAAATTAATAATAAAAACTTCACTTGACAAAAAAAAAAAAAAATTAATTGAGAAAAAAAATAAAAATCAAAAAACATTATGAAATTAAATACATAAGTAAATTAATATTATATAATTAATGGTAATGTTAATTAACTTTTAATACTATTATTGCTGGTTAATATAATTACTTAATTACAGAACACACAAAACACATCAAGTAGTGTCGGTTGTACGTTAAGTTTAATTGGCATCCAGCTATGAGGACTTAACAAAATAATGTGGCTACCAATACGGCTGAATATTATAGGTCATATACCCAGGAGTAGGGTTAAATTTTTGTTATTAAAAAGCTATTTTAATAGTCTAGACCTACACAATAGTAATTGTATTTATTTAGAAGACCTTGAACAACACTGCAATTATATTTTTTACTTCCAAGAAAAAATATGAAGTTTTTTACCTTTCGAAGATGATATCCTAAATAATAAGCCCACCTAAATATAGTACAAATAATCTGTTCTTAGAGGATGCTATCGGCCCACATCCTACGTTCAATGGACAGTAACTAAAATTATTGGAGCTGGTTCATGACCATCATAGAGCTTTTTGACCTGACTCCAATGCTTTGTCTTTTAATTAAAATATGTATTGAGAAATTAGCAAAAACCTACTTTGGGCTAACATGGCGTGTAATTAAAATGCAAATAAAGGCATTCCAAAAAGAATTTCTTTATTTTGGTTAAAATTTTAACTTCCAGAAATTAGTTGTCTGTGCTCAAGAAGCATATTGTTTTTTTAAAGTGTAAACCGCACCCTTTGATCTAGAATACTTTGTGAGGTATTTTAATTAACAAAAAAATTACTTCGAAATTTAAATGTTCTTAATATTTTGATGAACATAATATTTCACGCACAAAAAATGTTTTAGCGAAATATTTAAAATTATATTGAGGAAATAAAGAGGAAAAATATTACACGAAACGAAGGTTTTTTAACTGGTTTTAATTATAAGTTACAATAATTAGAGAGACATTAAAATTCAAGAAGTTAACACAAGAATGCGTTTCAAAATTTCTTTAATTTCATTTAAAAGTTATAACCTTTTCTATCTTTTCACTTAATTTCATTCAAGAGATAGATTTATGACCACAATATCCTTCTACTGATTTCCACGCCAACATATTACGTATTGATGTAACAGTTTGTTCATTACAGTAGAATTCTCAAGTTCTTAAATAATTGGTATTTATGGTTGAATTGCTTGATTCGGTTTCAATAATCATCTAATCTTATTTTAACCGCATAAAATTGAACTGGAGTGTTCCTGTCGAACAGATCTTTGCAGAACCAGAATCGCATTATAGTTATATTCAATGAATATAACAATTTAAATATAAAGTATTGATTTAAATCATTAAAGTTAGAAAGCATTCTATATTACCTACGAATGACAGAAACAATTTTTTGGAAGTGATAAAAATTGACGAGTTTCAATATTTTTCAATTTTTCCAGTGATCAGTGGGATGGATAAAATCGTGAATAATGTTGAAACGTTTCCTATTTGTTGGTTTATTTAACTAACCAAAACTACGGATTACCTAAATTTTTTTAAGATTAACTACCACTTCAGTTTTCCATCGTACGGATTAATAGTGGCGCAAATTCAAATTTTAACGTTAAAAATTATTGACATAACCTCAATAATAAAAATCAAATATTAATGTCACGAAAGTTGCCTATTTTCAGTTGTTCAAAATATAATTAATATAATTGCGAATAATTGTATTGCCTATGTAGATATTTCTGTTAAATTTATTTTTATCCCTCCGTGCACTAAGCAACAAGTTGAAATTCTATGTATTGACTTAAATTACATAATATGCAAATTTGATTTTCCATGCATGGAAAATTAAGTTGACATATTCTTTATACGTTTAATATTTTATGCACATCGAGTGCACACAGATGTGCTATATGGAAATGAACTTAACAATTTGAATAAATAGGATAAAAAAATTATTTATGTCAATAAAATGAAAAATAAACAAATTATTATTCAAGATCCAAACCCATGCATTTTGAACCTGCAACTGTGAAGCGTACCAATTCCTTTTTGTTCTTTTGGTTTCATTGGTATAATAGACATTCTTTAAATTAAATTGGTTCTTTTACTTATTACTTATGCCGTTGAAGCAGAACTGTTTTAGGTTTCTACTTAAAAAGCACCGGTTTAAACGTTGCAAATAAAAAACCAACGTTAATTAACAGAAAAGCTTGAATACAGAAAATAAGAAATACATATGAGAAGCTTAAAATGGAATCAGTTTTCGTAAAAGTTTCCAGAAACACATTAGTGCCCTAGAGCATTTTTGTTATAAAACTAAATCCTCTATTTTTTATTATAATTGGAATTTTAAAATAAAGTTATTATAAACTTCTAAGTTAGGAAATGCAGCTTATTGAGGATTTGAATTTAATTTGGTTCAACTTTTAAAACAATATTTAGGCTTAGCTTACGGTTTCGAAAACTTGCTCGATTTTCTCGTAAGTATTTGTAAATCATTTATGTATTGCTTTTATAAATCCTTAAGCTCATAATTTCACAAAATCACCGACGATAAAGTTGTTTTTAATATTTCCACTGGTTGTCAACAAGGATAACAAGTTTTGATTATATTCCAGACGCATTTCTTTCTGGTTAATTTTAAAAAAGAACAATAGATACCTACAATAAGCAATTTATACTTTTTACCATAATTTTTTGTTAATGGAAAATTATTAATTTTGTAAGATTATAAATAATTAATAAGTCCCATAATAATTAAAATACAAAAAACTAATAAAAGTTATCAAGGTTTTTTGTTTTGATTACAAAATATGCGCAGAAAATTAAAATTCTTAAATTTTCATCTTTGAATCTCCATACAATAATATATTTACTTGTTCCGGCATGAGAAAAATAAAAACCGTGTAATTTTTATAATAATCATTACATAAATCACACAGCTATATGCCTACAATTAATTATTAAGCATCATTCAAGGATGTAATATTTAAATGTGACTTCCACATTACAACGATGATAACTTGAAGACTGCTTAAATGTTAACATAAATTAAACAGCCGATATATACATTTAAATGTGAATTTTGAAAGAGTTTTATGATTTTACTTACTTTAAAAATTAATATCTTAGCTGTCAAATTTTAACGAACTAAATTTTCCGTTTTTTATTTTTAATTAAAAAATTCAGAAGTGTGTTGAAACTAATCTGATTAGTTCCTTAACCTCTTTTCTTCAATATTGAAATTTATTTCAAGTCAACAATCTTTACTGTTATGATTTATTCATTATAGCTAAGATTTTGAAGGCTATTTCCTCTTTTACAGTTGTTTCGCCCCTTGACCATTGTGTGATCAATTATCTCCCATTAATGTGATGTGTGTTCGAATTGGAAGACTTCCACATACCATGGAACCATGGAATGTATAATCCAAATGGAGTGGCTGAATGCATCAATTATCCACCCAAAATTTTTGATCCTGCCCAAAATGTTCAAAACGAAGGTAGATAATTAACTCAGTTTATGTTCTCCTGGCTAACATAATATGGCAACATAACATAAAAATTATATAAACATAAAAATTTCAAATTAGATTTTCTTTTCTAGAATATTTGGTTACAGATGTTCAATGCATAAAAACTATTAAGATGATGCCGTCACGCTGTCTGGAAACGAATATCCATCAATGAGATAATATTGCATTTGTCTGTGAGCTATAAATTAACCTAAAAGAATGGTTCTGGAGTTTTCTCTTTGCTTTATTGATTATATGACATAATCTTTACTGAAAAGAAGATAAATGTTTGAATTTGAGTTAATAAGTTTTAGGATTAGACTACATCAGGAAGATTTACCAATTAACTTGAAACAAACATGTGGGTTGACGCTGTCAAAATGTTTCTCTGAGCTAGCGGATTTTGCAAACATTGGATGATTACAAGTTACAAGCTTTTACTTTATCTTTTGCATAATATATTACTTAATATTTTTATCGTTTTTCCAAAACATTTTTCATTTTTAAGCAATTTAATTTTTTTCTTTTTTCAGTTATGTTTATGCTTAGCAATACAATAATATCATTAATTAAAAAGTTAATTCAACTAAAACGCATTCATCCTTGTTGCATTTCCAAGTTAGAGGTTACAGTTTATTTTTGCTATTTTTTTATGCAAATAAAATCAAAATAATGGGAATAGTATCTGTTTTTTTATATTTATTTGAAAACTTTTTGAAAATACACGAAAACAGAACTATATCAGTTAAAGAAAATGCTTAAAAAATTTATATCTGAATTTGTTAAATTACATTTCAAAACTTGTGGGGTCTAACGCGCTATCTCATATAGTTTGTACATATTGACAAAGAAAATTGTTTGGATTTTGAAAATTTAAAAGTTTTTTTAATAATTGTTTGGTTTGCAGATTTAGTAGATACGCTTTTATGGTCTGGATTTTTATAGATAATTTGAATTTTAAAAATAATTAAATCATCTCAAATAATATTAAAATATTATTGTAATAATTAATTTAAACGAAGAAAAACTCAATTGAAAACTATTTGTTTTAATATGGATATAAATGTAAATTTCTGTATGTTTTTTTTTGTATGAAGTTCAAAAGTATCCAAGGAAGAATAACAAAAGTCGTTGAAAAGTAATATCATCTGATTCATAAAAGAAATTTACAAACGTTTTATTGAAAATGTTCTCGTCCACGAGTTTGCTCTTATAATTAGTATTTGCATGACAAGCAGTTACTGGTAATAATTAAAACTAAAGAATTCATTCTCTTTATTAAAAAACAATTTTTACGTTAGTGTAAAAAATTTTATTTTAGAGTAATATTTTTCTTACGAGTTTCTATAGGATTTTTTCCTAGGTAAGAATTGCCAAATGTCGATATTTAACAATAAGCAATTATTGAATGAAATCGAAAATACCACTTAAACTAAAAAAGAAATTTATTTGCAATCGTACTAAAATATACTACATTTTCACATAATACAAAACAGTGCTGAAAGTGACTATTTTTCGTACAGACACGTGACATTTTACTTTTTAGTTTCTTCTAAAATGTATTCTAACATCTTTTTTTTTTATTTGTTATTCTTCTCTATGTTTTTCTGTCTGTTACTTTTATTCTTTTACTTGGTCCCACCACCGAACTTCAGGCCTTCCGCCTTCCTTTTGTATGGTCCTCCATTGGCTACCATTCTGTGATTCTTCTTGGTAGCATCTCATCAGGAGCTCGAGCTATTTCAGTCCCATAGATTTTATTATTCTTACGATATCCTCATTTTGCTTATCATCTTTGGTCTCAATATCTTTCTCAATATTTTTCTTTCGAAAATTTTCTACGTCATCTGATGCGTATGCTATATGCTCGCTGTTTATTATTGTTCTCCTGATTTAGAGCTCTAATGATTTTTTCGAGAATCTGATTGAACAATGTCGACGACATTGTGTCTCCCTACCTCACCCCGCTATTTACTATAAATTTATTGGTTTCACCGTTGAAAGTTTTTATGCAGGCTGTGGTTTCCTCCTGAGTTATTATTGTCATTCTTATTAGTTTTTTCGGAATATTAAATTCTTGCAATGTTTCTATCAGCTTGTTTCTTTTTATTTTGTCAAAATTTACGTGTTGATGTTATGTTCATAGCTCTTTTCTATTATTTGCTTCAGCACGTATATTGTATCCACGGTATCCACTATCGATTTTCCTTCTATAAAATTGCATTGATACTCTCCAATTATTCTATTTGCAAAACCTTTTAATCCTTTGTTTACCAACATTGACAATACCTTATAAGCGGAGTTCAGCATTGTGATTCCCCTATAAATAGTTCTCGCATTTCTCCACATCTCTCTTATTCTTTATGGTCACTGTGCTCTCTCTCCATTGTTTGGGCGTTCTTTCTTCTAGCCATACTTGTTTTATCATTTTATATAATCTCTCGTCTAACATTTCATCTCCATACTTGACTAATTCCTCATTCAGATCATCTTTACCCGAAGACTTCTTCTGCATTTATTCTTTCATATTGTTCACCTTTTTAATTAGTTAAGTAACTTTCCCATAGTTTGCACGACAACTGGCTGAATGGAGCACTTTTCTGCTTTGTAAAATATAAAAATCGACAGTGTTGTACATGTGCTCGGCGAAGAGCTGCATATTTTTGAAAAATATCTATGTTATAATATTACAGAGCAGTTTGTTGCCTTGTAATGGTGAAGACTGTTCACTTTTGTTTTGGTGTCTGGCACCTTCCCTATAATTGCAGATCCCATATCCTCGATGCTGTCTATTCAACTTCAACTGTTGTATTTGATAGTCACCTTCATCATTAGAAAGTCCTTGCAACAGATTTAACATAGCTTCTTTTGAGCTACGCCTAAGTCTATAATTTTCCAAGCTCATTCCAAAGCGATGCACTTTCAGGAGGTGATACATAAATAACTATTATAGAAAACCTGTAAAAAAAACTTATTTAAATTGAATCCATTTTTCTAAACATTTTTAATGAACACAATGGCAAATTAATGAATATTAAGTTCAATATTACGCATACTTGCCATTCATTTCCATATATTGCGTAATTCTACTTTCCTGAGCATAGATTTTTTTTATTTGGCTTCGCTATAAATTGAAATCCAAAAAAAATGCAGGTAAAAAATTAGATATTGTGTTGGTTATTTTTTCCACGGTTTGATATGACCTCCCCACACAGAAGAAGTAGGTATGTTATATAATTAATTTTTCGATATCAAAAGTTGACATTCTATTGACATAGTAAACAAACCTATTATTTTTGAGTACGATTTCGTATAACGTAACAAATACAATAATTTTCTTTTTGTGAAACCTTGACTTTCGAACGGTCAGTCGAATGATAATCGCAAAAGTCAATTGTTTGTTTACTCGCGGTCAGTAATAGTAAACAACATGTTTTTATTATAGTTATTATTTAGAAAACCCATTATTTTAATATTATGATATGTAGTTGTTGCCAAAATACATTTTTCATTTAGATTCTACTTGAAATTTATTATTTCAAACAAGAAACAAACTTTGTCTCTTGAATGTTGTTTAAGAAGGCGTCGGTTTCGTTTGCTTTTATAGGCCTTCTGCCACGTGCTAGGCTTTTATTGTTGTCTTTAAACCTACATTACCTTAGCCTATAGTATAATACACTGAAATACGTATGTTGGTAATCCATACATTTAATAGTATTTTTGTGTATCCTTACATAACTATTATTTTTATTACTATTTATTACTACTACGAGAAAGGGGGGAGATTGCAAAACGCTTTCTGTTGCAAATGAAAACGTAAAGGACTCAAAATAAAAATTAACAAAGGTTAAAAAACCTAAAAGTAGGTATTTAATGCGTTGTAAAATGTCCAAATTGCCCCGAAGTGTTCAAGTAGCCCCTCTTGATTTTATAATTAACATAAATAAATAAAAATACCGAATACATTGAAATTTTTAATATGCTGGTTCTCTCTCTGTGAAATATACAAAGAGGACGTAAAAAATCCAGTGGGATTTAATACTGTTCAAGGTATATTTTACATTTTAGATTTCTTAAAATACACTACAACCTTCCTATAAAATTTTATTTTTAATGTTGTAAATACATAAAAGCGACAATGGCTAAACAATAAAATTATACTTCGATAATTTATTTTAGATTGAAATAATTAAATACGAAAATTTCTTCAGAATTGATTTTCTTCAACAAAATCGCATGTGGCGCTTGATTATTAATTGAATTTATAGAACGGTAGTTCTTTTAAATAAACATTAAATTTATTTTGAAAATTAGAAAGTAGGTAAATCACCGCCAAGACTTTTATAGGTATTTAGTTTTAGTATAATAGTAATAATAATTAAACTATTAAAGTCTATAAATACCTACGCTAACGTAAAAAGTTAATGTGGTCAATAATTTAAAAACCATAAAATTTAATAATTTTAAAAGCCTACACTCGAAAGGAAGGACAAAAATGTTGAAATTATCTAGTTAAAATACAATAATTGAAAATATCAGCAAATTTTATTTTTAATGTTATTTATTTTGCTTAAAAGTTGTTCAACTGTTAAATAACTAGCTAATTTTCAAAATAAGTGAAACAACAATATTAATCTCGGGGTTAGCAATTCAGAATTTGCCAATAAAGTCGTGGGTAGAGAAACCGTAAATGGATAAACGAACGAAATTTTGTCACCTTTCGTCAAAATTGATATAACTTTTCCGCCAACGCAAACAAACGCAATATTAAATCTTATAAAACTTCCTATAAATTTTATTTTCAAATGTTTAATGAAAAAATGCCGATTAAGTTAAAATAACACCAAACTGTGAAAAATAGAAAAAATGTTAAGATAACGCACATAGATTCACTAGTATGTAAAAGTAAACAGAAAGAAAATATTTTCCCAAATCCTAGGTTTAATGGGTTCTTGTGATAATAATGAAAGCCATAAATTCCTAAACAAAGAACCCACATACTAGGCTGACAGAGAATGTTTGTTTGTGGCATTTCATTTCACTAAGAAAATTTAATACTTTAATTAGTGGAATCAACTGCCAACTTTAAGATACTCAGTTATGTCCGTCTTCGTGCTTCGGAGGGCACGTAAATCTGTCGGTCCCCTTGTAATTGAAATACATAATAATAAATATAATATAAACAAACCTTATGTAAATATGTAAATTGTAACTGCCAGGAAGATCAATACAATTTTTTAAAATTAAATTACCAATTTATAATGTTTATTATTTTTATACTATACATTTTATCGACCCGTATGATCTTTAAAGACAATAATGAATAAATTGAGCTAAATTAAAAATAGTTCATAATGTGAATCATCTAACTTCAACAGGCATACTTTAAAAAATTGAAAATGTAAATATGTCTAAATTTATTGAGCTGGATTTATGGTTAGATTGCTGACGCTTACGCTGAAACTGACAATAAATAATTAGAAAATCAGCAATTGTTTGGTATTTAAGGGCAGTTTCACCAGCCCTGCTTAAATACTTTCATGTCGGTTAGTTGGAGTTACTCACGGTTAAAGTAAAAGGAATGTTCCACCAGCTTTTCGATCATGGATAAAGTAAGTTAACCGGCCCTTAAGTCCTACTTTACAGTCTCTTAAAGTACTACTTTATTCCCACTTCTTTTAAAGGATTCTTTTTATCACCGAAGATGAATTGAGTTATTAGACAATTGTTTATTCTGCTTATTCACAGCAACACTTACGTTATTTAGAGAATAACAATCGTGTCAAGTTAAAATAAAATAAGTAGTTTTGTCGCAAACCCTTCCATTACACAGGAGTAACTTTAATCGTTTGGTAATATGCCAAATATTAAATTCATTAAAATAATTAGGAACACATTAATAATTTGATGTAGGATTTATATTAAGAAATCCATACTATCACATTTTGTCTGTAGGTATAAGCCTTTCCTTTCGTTAAGATCCTAAATTGCGCAAAAGTTTGAGCTAATGTTTAAAAAATATGAAAAATAGCATCTTTCGTAAGATCCTTAACGAATAGAAAGACTTATTCCGTATATTACATTATCAAAGAACTTTTAAAATTCCTCTACCTATTGAATCGAAACTGGTTTGCGAAAATTGGTTCTTTCAATGGATTCTCTGATGTAGACGTTCATGTTAAATGTTGGTCAACTATGTGTGACATCCGGGGGTTAACACCAGCGTCGGCACACTTATACATTGAACGTACACAATATGCATACTTCAACTCGAGTGTCAGCATCAGCCATATTAACTATAAATCCCGCTTTAATTCCGACGAATGTATTAGACACTTATGTTATGCACACTCATAGCCATTGACCCATCGAAGAGTAGATATCATCTGCTTTACATCGTAGCGTCACCTTATAGACAAAAAGAAATATTTAAGCCGGTTGCATCCAGATGTCATAATTAAAGAAATTGCCACTTCAAAGTGTCAATTGCGACTTTGAAGTGTCAATTTTGTAAAAAAATGTATTTGTAATAATAGTAACCTTGATGTAAAACGGCCGTTTTGTAACAATATCATAATATAGCAAAGTCATCTGTTGCATTGAAAAGTAGGCGACATATATTAAAAATCGTTAACGTCTAGCTAGTTTCTTTGGTTGGGCTTCTATATATCTGTGAAAAAAAATTCCGCCAAAAATGTGTGTCTGAAATTACAAATAGACGAACAGAATTCATAAATACAGAGTAGAGTCAAATATGATGCACAAGTAGGTATTCTGTATATCAGACGCATTTGGAGCACCATAGTGTAATCTATTACGACTTGGAAGTGTAGAAGTATTATTTTTTTATGTACTTTATGGCCTCACGACTTTTTCGTATATTAAAATAGTTGGAGATAGCGAGAACTGTCGTTGTTTCAAATAAACGATCCCTGTTTTGTGTTTATCCGATACGAGAAAACCAAAATCTGTATTATCGAACTAAGTTGAGTTTCCGATTTATTTATTATTTATATTATGTTTACGATGTTGTGTATCGGTTAATAGTAATAATTTATTTTTCTTTATCTTCTGGGCTGTAAATGTTCAGAATGGAGGTATCAAGACTGATACTAGTAATAAAATAAAATATATTTTGTTAGAGGAATAATAAAAATAATTTCACTAAAAGAGCTGAATAGACGCAGAATAGAATCACAGATCTGAAAATAAAACACTTCTCTACAATGGGAAATTTTTAAACGAATAAAATTTGAATTTGCGCTGAAATAGGAATAAATCACTCTACTAAATGACTAAATAAAATGGACAAAGTCGATTAGAATAACTGAAAGCTTTCATTTCATTTAATTTTAATCGATTTATAATTACTTATTAATTAATTGCCATAATATTTTGGAATTTACGACGGTAAATTCTCAAGAAATATCAAGAGCTTTACTTTGTTTTCACAATGCATAAATTGAATTTCTATAAATTAGTTCAATAAATTGAATATATTATAGAGAACTCTATGGCGGCCGTTGCTGGTTGATTTAATTTTAACTTTCTTTTGGTTTTGCAATTTTTATTGGTTGTATTTGTTAAAAAACTTAAACTGCACAGGGTGGCTGTAAAATACCTACAAAGGGTAGGGGTTTCCGGCACTGTTTTATTCGGAGTAATGTACGTTTTGTGGCTGGTCTGAAATTGCCGGTATCATTCGTTAATTCTATTACAAACTCATCATAGAAAGTTGACCATTAGCTCCCACTAAAACAATATACTCTTTAATTTTCTCACTTTACTTTAAAATTTTGAGGTAATATAATTTTCTCGAAAGGTTGACGTTAATTTATATTTATCAATACCCTGCGTTAAAATGTCAAATTGTGGACAAATTTTAAAATATTTTTAATTAACCAATTTGATGTATCTGATAAGCGAGTTGCTAACAAAATTTAAAAAGGATTGATGGAAAATTAAACTTTGGAAGGTATGAATTTTATAACAGCCCATTTATCATTTTATAAAACTACTAAACGCCAAGAAAAACTTTACCAATTAGATCACCAAATAACGATATCACAAAATAATGAAATTAATAAATTATAGCGTGTTAGAAAAAGATCAAACGTTCATAAACGTAGACAACGTATGGTAAAGAGGGGTTACATTTTTAAATCCGGTTATTAAATGCGGGTAGATAGTAAATTAAAATTTTAACAAAACGACAATGCGAATTTATAAAAGTAAACTAACTTTAAACATGACTTTTCATACTCTTCCAAAGAATTTAATCAAGTTTTGTCAAAGTTGTGGAAAGCTTTCTTGTCGATGGTATCACAAAATTAGTTGTTCACCCAGAGATTTCCTATGAGAATAACTATGGGAAACTTTCTAATCAAGTCGAACTTGGCAAGTATCGAAGCAATCCATCACAATTTGGGTGATAATATCAAAGTAATAGATTACATACGCAGAACAAATTGATAAACAAATAAATACATTTCTAGCGAATCAACTTTTCTGGTTACAAGTTTTCGAAGTTAAGTGGAATTTAGAAACCTACATTTTGAATATTATACCATGCCGTTTATGGTATGACATGACGCCCAGTTTATTTTTCTTTGTGAAAAATCAACGGTGCATTTGATTTTTTACCAATTTTTAAAGAACGGTGTTTTTGTACAAATTTTACCGTTTTTTTAAAATAAATACTTTTTATAACATACCAAATAATGTGACAGATCAATAGTAGGCGATTTTTAATAGCATCATGAATGTTATAAATTTTGCACAATATTCAAATTATGGTTGTTAACCTCTTTGAGGTATCTCACTTATTTTTAATATAACTTTGAAGAGTCAAAAGTATTTCTTAGAAGCTGCGATCGATTGCCCACACAAATTTTTCTATTTGATTGCTACTGGTAGGCGAACAGTAATAATGCATATGCGAAAACCAATAAAAATGCGGCAGATATGCATTTTCATCTGCATTTTAAAGATGAGCGAGTGATCGAATTGTTAGCTACTTAACTTATTGGGTTGATGGGTTCGAATCCACAATAAGATTTTCGCTCACTAAATCCCTAAGAAAACCCATCAGAAATTCCCGTGGTTCGGAATCCACGTTAAGTTTATCACAAAGGCTTTGGTTTTCAACTTTATAATATCCACTATAGAAATAATCCGTTGGTGGAAAATATAACTTTCCTCTACATCATAAGCGGTGCACAGTAAAAAATTTCAAAAGTTAACATTTATGTGGTGTTTTATGCATAGCGATTAATGTTTTCTACTTTTCAAGATGTTTATTAATTGCCAATTAAGTATTTCCATTGATTTATGTGCTAAAAACCTAACGATCAACTTCGTGTTTCAAGATTATCTTGGAAAACGTAAAGGAAAAAAGTTGATTAAAACTTGTAAGAATTTCTTATCACAGAATTGAATGTATTAAAATTCTTCTGAATGCAGATTTTAGTCAGCATTCTAATAGCTAATTGGAAACCATAAATAATTCGAAAATGAAAATTATATTAGTAAAATCAGCAATGAGAAATGTTCGGAAAAGTGAAGAATTATTTCCCATTAAGGTTAATTAATATTGTATTAAAGGCCACGTTAATTAAATAAAAGTTTAATAACTTCAAGCTTTAAAGTAAATTATGAGCTCGAGGTTGATCTTTTTTGCACATTGAGAAGCTCTTTGATACAAAAATCTAGTTTACTGCAATGATAACTTAAATTTTTACGGTCATTTTTGGGGTGTTAAATTTGAATATTTGAATAAAAAATTAAACTTTATCTCTTTCCATAAGTCAGTTTTTATTACGTGTTAAGTATTTCGGCAATTTATATGCTACCTGGGACCAGCAGATAGACATTATCAGATTCGAACACATAAGTTTTAAACATTCACTCATTATTAAAATTTATTTTAGGTAAATTCATATTTAAACATTGAGTACCTACCACTTGAAAAATCTAATTTTCACGAAATGCCTTTATTGAATGTTAAGTTTTATAGGCCGACGAGAAAAGTAAACGTTAAATTTAATGTTGGCTGAAAAACCACGCAGAAAGTACTGAGAATGAATTAATAATTTAATACACTTAGAATCCTCATCAACTCAAGTGTTTTCAAATATGATGGAAGTTTATTAATTCTTCAAGTATTGAAACATTTATTTTCAGCTTTAAGCACTTGAAGAAATATTGAAGTTTACAAAATAAATCCGCCTTACGAAGTCAAATTGATAAAGTGTACATTATTTATTCCCTTAACTGGAACAACCGTAACCTGAAAAACCTGTCAAGTTAAAAGCTTGGGCAACTAACTATTTCATAAAGGAATTTGATTATTAAATTATCGTGTCATTTAAAGCTATCCAGATATAAGGTTTCCCGACAGTTAAGGGTAATTTCTAAATTGTATTATAATTTTCTTATTTATTTTTGGAAATTGGAGTTCTACATTTTATGAGATTTATTATTATTGCTGTTACGGCCTAACTTTCATTGGAGAATAAATTTCAAAAAATGTCATATTTGACTGTAATGTGATAATTTCCCAACAATCACATAATTAGAAATAATAAACATCGTAGGTAAATATCCCTAATGCAGGCAATATTCCTTTGAGTACATTTGGTTATATTTTTTTAATTTAAACAAACAAAGATTCCAATTAACGGATTAATAAGATTCCAGTAGTAAACTTACTTTATAATTGGAAAATGTTCGAAGAACGGATTTTACTTTTAGTTTTAACCAATATTAATTTTTATTTTAACTAAAATTTCGATAGTTCTAAGTTTAACTTAGTTAAGAAAGGCTTTTATGAATCGCGTATAAATTGCAAAATAAACTTCAAATTGCGTAGCTTTGTATCCAAATAAAATCAAAATTTTTAAATGTGCTGTTCTATAAAGTCAATACATTGAATAAAACCTTTCTTTACATGGGAAAAGAGAAAGAAAATAGCACGTCCGACGTTGCGCATAAAGTGCAGATATATTAAAATATTTTGACATTGTAATTTAACTTGCTCTTTAACTTTGTCACTTATTTATTTGGAAGAAAATTTTACATAAAATACTATTTAAGTGGAATTAGAAACGTATATCGAAACATTGCTCTACATTATTTGCTTATTTCTCAACGTCAGTCAGTCTGGAGAACTCCGCAGAGAATACATTTTCTTTCTGTATATTCAACAAAGTTTATATTCTACAGTATCATTATTTGGTAATAATCGTATTAAAAAGTTATTTAAAATCTTAACTCTTACAATGTATTGTGCTAAAAATTTTCAGAGAAGGTCGAAAATTGCTCAATCAAGTCTTTCATTTATTTATGTCGACAAAAAACCTCACTACGACTTAGTCGTAAACTATCAAAACTGTTCCAACTTTTTATCTCCTGTAGAAATAAAGAAAGCACGAAATCTGCAATTTCTTTGTGAGGAAGCTGCAGGAAAAGTACATATTGTCTGATACTGAAATGCAATTGAATATTGCATTCCTCAGCTTTTACGGTTTCTTAAACTGAACCTAGATAACTATTTTTAAGTTGAATTTAAAAAACAAACTACAGGTTTGATCAAAGTTGAAACTTGCAATACAAACTTAATAACCTGTAGAAAAGAAAACAAGAACTTTCAAGAATGTAACTTAAAAGATGTAATTATCTATTTACCTAATTCCAGTGGAATGGAGCCTCAATCAAAGAAGCGCAAAAGGCCTACAACAAATCAAAACGAAATGAACTTATTTTTGAATTGCTATTATTGGGTACAATATCAATTACTATTTCTACATATTCTTTGGTAAATATTTAATTTATAATCTTGTCTACACCTCTTAAAGGAGTAGGTTATTCTTAGATTAACACACTCTCAAGGCTTTTTGTTCAATTTTTCCATTTGATATTATGTACCTTTATTAAAATTAGTAACTCAACATAAATATAAATTTTAAAATAGTGAATTATTTTATATTTAAGTGTTATAAAGCTCTACCGTAAAATAAATTTTGATAAAAGCCTATTCGATATTCAATTTTGCTCGTGTATTGACGGATGAAAACAAAGCACAAAATTTTTTTTTTATTCTGTCGCGTATACCTAGATACCACATATTTATAACATTTTTCTCTCGAGATTTTTGTTGTAAAAATACATATTATCTATTGTTATGAAATATTTATTTACGGAAAAATAAGCTCTAGTAGTTGTTTTTAGCTTTATCTTTTTATTTATAAAATCGTGAACTATTTATATCCTCATTTAAGATTTTAACTTGCAAAATATTCAATTGGAAATTCAAATTATATTTGAATAATAAATAATTGTTGTAGTGGAATTGTGCCAATACATCCGGTAAAAATTTAAGTTATTTCGTGTTGTGTCAAATGCAGATGTTCAATTTATACCAAACTAGAAAAAAATCACAACATTTGAATTTAATTTTTTACTTAAATTATACGACGCTGCCGGGCAAATGTATTGAAAAATAGGTGGAAAAATTGCAAAGTCCTGAATAGTTTATTTGAGTCCTATCAAAAATATAATAAGTCTTTTTCTCCCGAAATCCGCGCCAGTTTCCGCGCTAAGAAAAAACCGTAAAAAATTTGAATTTTCTGCATAAACTCGTTTGCTTTCCGTTATACGACAAAAATAGTTTTACATAAAACTAAAGCTATAAACAAGAAAGGCTATTTTTGTTAAACTAATCCTTAGGAACAGTTGACGCCCGAAGTTCAGGATATAAATAAAATTTACACCCTCAATTTGGTTTAATTTCGTGTACGAAAAAAATTAAATTTTTACTTGCAGTGTAGGTATAAGAACATTAAAAACTTGTTTTTTTCTCTTAATTTTGACATAGAAATCAAAAGGATTTTATTTATTTTATGTCCCTCTAAGCTATTCGCATTTTTTTCAGTTTAGTTTACTCGTCCTTAAAACAAAACAAATTTTGTATTTACGTTTTCTTTTATATACTGAGCAGTTTCTAAGGTAAAGCTGTATTTTCTCAGCTTTGCGTATGAATTGCTTTTTTAACAGAAACTTTATAAAACTCAGTGGTGGCTCGTACATTTCTAGAATAGGTAGGCGATAATTAAAAAATTATAATGATGTATTTACATTAATTAATTTACATATACATACATTATATTAATCACAGTAAATAACCGTCCACCGTAATAATAATTATGTATTTAAAAAAAATTATTAGATATTAGCCATTAATAGATTACTTTTTTTAAGATTATACAGTTTCAATATTCTATAGACTTATTTTTGTCGTATAACGAAAATCAAAAAAAGCTATTGCAAATAAAACCGATAATTTTTGTACTAGCAATTGTACCATATGACAAAATTTGTTTTTTATTGCCCAACTCATTTACATGTAACTAACCGAAGGGACTATGCAAAAAGATGTTTTTCGAAAACATATAAAGCAATGTACAAAAATTACATGAATTGTAAGTTTTCCATTATGACAGCTATTCAAAATGAAAATTGTTTTGTTTATCGGCACATCCAGTAATTTATTATTTTTGTTATATTTTGGGAAGGTTTGTATTGCATAATTTACATTTATTTCAATTTTGACTGATATTGTAACCGAGCGATTCTTCTCAGTTAAATAAATTTTGTAATGAAGAATAAACACTTAAATTGTTTGAAATACATAATAAGAAACACAAAGTTCCAATAAATGAAATTCCTGTGACCTTTGACTTGCGTAAACAACTCCAAAATTCTTTCAAGTGAAAATTTCTAATTTGCTTATTAAAATAAAATATTCGGTAATTTAATAAGAAGTCAGTTCATTAAAGTTCACGAGGAAAGGATGTAAAAGTTTTCATGCAATTAAAAAGTTTTTAATTATGTATGTACCTTAAATGCGTCTCGAAACTTTTTCGACATAATATGATACAAAACGGGATTGACTGTTGTCGATACGAAATACAAAATTCCTGAAGCGTGCATCAGTACGGTATACAATCCTAGAAACATTTCCTGGTCTTCTTTAGAGGCATCGGCAAGATAGACGGCTAACAGACGTTGCGCATGAAAAGGTGCCCAACAAATGAAAAATGCAGCCACAACTGCAACTGAAAAAAAAACAAAAATAAAGGTTAGAATCTAATAACAAAATTTTATTTATTTTTTTTCTGAATACGAAAATCTACGTTTCAGGAAATTTTAAATTAAATTAAATTTAAATTCTTAGTTTACCTAAATATCATCTGTTGATTTGAAGGATAATGAAGGATTGGCTAGCAATTAACCGTTTAAACAAATATTATATTCCACGAAGGGTTAAGTAAACAAAATTGACGAGTTACAATTTAATATTAGATAATGAAGGATAACGAAGTAAATTATTATTTGCACTCTTTTTATTTATCTGTCTGGGGATATATTATTTAATAACCATAAAATTTTTACAATAATTGCTCAACTACTATGTACAGTACAACTTGGTGAAATTATGTAACTTTTATGTGAATAGGTTCTTTATAGTGTAATAATTTACTTTTATACTATTAAATCTTGAGATACAGTACAGTTTTTATAATCATAACTACCAGCGATGTTTAAATACTTTCACAAAATGTAAATGCTGAACTTTAACCTTCCAATTGTGCAAAATTTGATTATCAAAATTAATAATATGTTTTCGTGATATCTTAAGGATATCCTTTATATTTATAATAATTCTAAACGAAACAATAAATTGAGTTCTACAATTTACTTGAAGTGAGATAATATAGCTTTACAGATTACATGTAATCAAACTGTAGAGAAATTAACATGAAACTATAGAACCATCAACAAGAAGCAACATTTCATCTTACTTTAGCAAAGATTCTAATTTGTCTAGAAGTATTTATTTCACCGCGCAATTACCAGATTTTCCTATTAAATTAGTTTGAGTGTTTGTTAAAAAAATAAAATAAGTTTTTTATAACACAAAATGCAGAGGTTATCGAATATTAGGATGAAACACACGTGCCGCATCGTAGTGTTTATACTACGGGGTTCAAAATCCTACAAAAAAAGAAGATCAAATAGTATCTGTAACTAATACGTGATTTGAAATCTCATAAAAGGAACCTGTGGGATATATTAAAAGCAGAACAGAAAATGTTGTGTAAATAATAGTTATGATGATGTTTTGATCTATGTATTTTCACTTTAATTGATTACTTTAAAATAATTAATTTTTTAATTATTCATTCAAACTTTTATTTTAATATTGAAAAGGGGGGACCAACTAATATTAAACTTTAGACTTTAATTAAAAAGGGGGTTCAGTGCAAAAGTAGAAAATTTCATATTAAATTCAATTTACTAAATTATAGCTGAACTTCTGGTATACTGGCGCAATATCACCATCATATTGGTCGTGGTCGCGGGGTCGCCCTGTATGCTATGGTATGACCTTACTATAAAGTTATTAATTATTGGAATAGTTTAGTAATACGTTGTAAAATTAATAGCTGGCAGAATTAAATTCAGAGCATTAAATTCTAAACCGAATTAAATGTACTGACTAAATTAATGCATTGACAAACCACCTAATCAGAAGAGTAACTAAACTAGAAAGCACAAAGTAAAACAAGCTATAAATTTGCTCTTCGTGCATACTTACAAATTCATAGTGCACATAGTAAAAGCGTTTAAGACATTTTAGAGAAATATTAATATTGAATTGCTTTATTCTGTACATACTATAAACAAGCAGTATTTTAATCAACAAACAATGATATGATTTGAATACTTAAACTAGATTAATTAATTTTATATGCATTGGAAACATTCATTAATTTGCATTTCTGAATATATAAATTAATATATTTTTTTATCATTACGTAGTGGAGTGGTTTAATTCAACCTTTGTTACTAACGCATTCCATGGACTTAAAAGGAAGAGAGGAAAAAAGAATTTTCAAGGCAGAAAAATGATCAGGTTAAGAATAATATAATCAGATTTGGATTTTGCTTTGTGTGGTGACGAAGAAACCTTTAGTTTACTGTTCTACTCCAAACTAACAGGTTTGATTTCCTTGAACATAGCGACGCCGACGCGACGGTCCATTTTCCTTGTTTAAACACACGTAGCCAATATGTTGATCATTTCCAGTGCAATTAATACAAAATGTTTGAATCTTAAAATATGAAATTTTTTCCAAAAAGTTTAACATATTAAATAAACAAGTTTTTGGCGTCTTGTTTACAACAATTATTTGTTTAATTAAAAATTCATTTCAATTAAATACAATGCTGCAAGTACAAGCCATATTCTCATGAAAGTAATATAAACTTGTACCTACTGTTAGTTAACAATTACAACAATTAATAAATTGGTAGCCAATTGTATAGGAGTGAAGGTTGACAAGATAATTCTGAAATATTTATTACATAATTTTTAAAGGAGAATTTATCTGATGTAATTCTTTTGGTCAAAAATTAAAGAAAAACATCAGTAGCAATTAAACTTAATTTTTTCTAAATAATGTTATTTAAATGCAATTACTAGCAATCATTGTTAACATTTTAAAAAATACATTATTATATTATTACCTAAAATCAACGAATTGAGAAAATTTATTTAAAAAAAATTAAATATAGCTTTCAAAAAATACAATAACAACTTCGTCATTCTGTTTTATTGGTCACTGGTCTTCTAATTTTTCATTTTTCAAATTCATTACTAGTTTTGAAATTTTTCGAAAAATTTCAAGAAAACAAGTGCAACGGATATTGTCGGTCGAACGACTTAGTTAGCTAGGCTGTCATTAGATACTCCAGGTTCGAACCTCCGGGGAGACGACCTTTTTATCGATTTTTTTTCGATCGCAATGATCAGATTATCCAGATTAAAATTTACTGAAAAATTAATTATGTCTGTCTATAATTGCAAAAACTGTAATTTTTATTTTAACCCTTTCATTTTAACTTTTAAGGCAAAATAAAGCATAAACATTGTATTAGAACTAATTGTACAATATCAACGTTTCAAACAAAAAATCAATAATAAATAGAATAAATATTTTGAAATAATTTCAATAACCTGTTGAATTTTTTAATACAAAACATAGAAAAGCAGGAAATGCGTTTATCTGTATCTTTGAAAGCATTTCAATTTTGTAATATTTCTCATTTTGCTACATGCGTCGTAATTAGTGTGACGTCGAATTGTATCCAAATATTGGGTGTATTCAAAAATTGATGTACCAATGTGATATTTTTTGTGAATTTTTGTCGCTCTACTAAAATGATTGCATTTAATTACATTTGATTGGATACATTGGTGAAATAATAAAATTACGTCGTAAAAATGTCGTCTAAAACTTAAAGGATGGACACACTAATTCCGTGAGTCTTGTTTGGCATACTTCAAGTTTTTTTTATAGCTCTAGTAAAAATCATGGCATTACTTACACAAACAAAATTGTATTTACTTCGTAGTTAACTTCTGATTTATTCATAAATTTACAAATGTTTAATAAAATTTTAAGAGTTAATATGCATAAAATATTCAACGACTCAAGTTTACTATCTACAATTTGTAACGAGAGTATTAAAAGTACTCGCACTTATTTAAATTTCAAATGGGAAGGATTGTTTACATGATTTAGCCTTTTTTAAATTTAAATAATTATTTTAAATTAGTGGGTTAATAAGATTCAAAAATTTCATTAACGAATAACATCTTTGCGATGACTATCGCGGTTTACTATTTAAATTAAATAAGGTTTCCCGCAGTTCTCAACACAAAATCTTGAACAATCACCTAGAAGGATTGCAGGAACGTTTTTAAAAAACGGTTTATATATTGAGAACCTCTGTTAATTAATTATTGATTGTGCAACATTTACACGGCTAAACCACAAATTATTGTTGCTATGAAATTTTGTTTTGATTTAATTCCAAAAGCGTTGAATTTGCATATTAATCAATTTATTTTATTATCACAGTTTGCAAACAGACAATAAAGATACATTTTCTACAGACATTTGCACAGTATAATTTGATCGAATTTAACAGCAAAACGTACTCATAGCAAAAATAGTTACACAGTAGGGCCAGTAACTTCGGGCAAGAGTTAAGCCAATCACATTGGTTGAATACTAATAGTGCGTTATAACTGTATTAACTGTGACCAGAGGTTTATAAAACCGGCCCTAAAAGCACACTTTGTAATTTGTTAACAAAATTCAAATGACAAAAATTAAAAAAAATAGGACTCATTCGGAATATCGTTTGCTGTCTTCGGCAATGCTGACACGTGTATAAAATAAGAACAAGAAAATTGACATTGATAAGTATCCAGTTATTTTTTGCTTCCTCTAGGTTAGATTTTAGACTTATTAAATGCGTAGTTATGTAAAAGTTACGGAAGCAAAGAAATAAAATAATAAGTTTACGCAAATATTTCCTGGTAGCAGGATTTTTCTTTTATACCGTTTACTTTTTCTTCGTAGCTTTTCTTCTGTTATGAATTCAATAGCATTTTTTTACTCAAATTTATATAACTTCTTTTCCATTATATTGATACTTTGAGTTTACAATAATTTTTGTACAATTAAGGCTTGGAAATGTTTTTACTGAAGTATCATACACTTAAATCCAATCAGGATGATATAATCTTGGATGTAACTTATACAATAACAATAATATACTTTTTAAATCACCTTCACATTTTTTAACAATAATTAATTGATTATAATTAATTTAACCACAAACATTTAATAAAACTTTATAGACTATGTTAATAAAATAAAATTAAAGAATCACAAGTAGATTGTTTACATTCAGAAAAATAAATTTGTTATTCTAGGATATACCATGTTTGATAACGGCACATTTCAACATTGAAATGCAACAAAATTGCATTTAAATAATTTAAGTGATTCAAATGAGAAAAATAATTGAATTACATTATTTGAATTTATAATTTCATTCGATTTCCTTGAGTGGCTGTACCACCGCTGTTTTATAATTTTGTTAGGTTTTAATTTGACACATATTGCATCTCTTATTGATCGAATATTATAAGCAAACAAAAATTACAGCTAAAAATCATCTATAAAAATTGTTTTACTGTACAGGTTAATTTTTGTAATGGGAGAAGTCATTATCAGTTTAAGTTATTAGGGGAAAACCGCAGACTCCAGAATTAATTCCAGTTATAGAAATACCTACTGCTTTTTCCAAAAAACCCCAATTTTGGGGAAAATCTGCAAAATTTAATTGAAAAAAAAATAGTTTTTAAGTTTTTTTGTTTTAAAGGACTGGACTAAAACTTCAAAATCAGTGTTTAATTTTTTTTTATATAACCAGTGCCGTAACTAATAGATAGGTGCCTCCGTGCAGGGCCCAGAACGAACCCCAAAATTATTTTTTCAGACGAATTAGAATTTAAAGTCATTTATTAACATTATTTTTATGGATAATTTGAAATTGGGAGCTCCTGTTTTAATATAATTTAAGCATCATTTCATTTTTTGTTTTTTGTTTTGCAGGAATACCAAAATGACTCGTAAATATTCGTCCAAAACGGTTATCACTAAAATCGTTCGTGATTTAAGACATATTATTTTAGGTAACTATAGAGAAACTGAGGAGGAGAAGTACTTGTGGGAAATTATATGGAGAAATGTGATAATATTCGTATATTTACATATTGCAGCATTATATGGAGGCTATTTAATTTGTACAGAATGTTCCTGGCAGACAATTCTTTTTGGTAAGTAATTTCCATTTAAAAACTTCGTAAATAATTATAAGGTACTGAAGCAAATAAAAATCGTTATCTTGTCATAGAACAAAGTGCTTCAGTGCCACCCACAAGCGGTTTTTAAACTTTTTAATGTCACCTTCTGCTTAATTATTTATTTGTTAAATTTCAGGCTTTGTTTACGGAACAGTTGCATCCCAAGGTATAACAGCGGGAGCACACAGATTATGGGCTCATAGAGCTTATAAAGCAAAATTGCCATTAAGAATATTTCTCATGTTTCTACAAACTGTGGCGTTTCAAAACCACATCTATGAGTGGGTTAGAGATCATCGAGTTCATCATAAATTTACCGAAACAGACGCCGATCCTCATAATTCGAAAAGAGGATTTTTCTTTGCGCATATGGGATGGCTTTTGATTAAGAAACACAAAGACGTTAAGATTAAAGGAAAAACTGTTGACCTGAGTGATATAGAGACTGATCCCGTAGTGCGATTTCAACGAAAGTAATCAAATTTTACCTTCTTTTATCTTATAAGAGTAATATTCAGCACTATTAATATTATTTGCAAATTTCTATTTTAGGTATTATCTGTTCCTGGTACCAATATGTTCTTTCCTGATTCCTACAATAATACCTATCTATTTTTTTGGTGAAAATCCATGGACTGCTTTCTACGTAGTAGGAATATTTCGTTATATCATGTCCCTGCACTGGACATGGCTTGTTAATAGCGCAGCCCATTTATGGGGAAATAAACCATACGATAAGTTAGTTTCTTCTTAAGTATTATTTGATCCGATTAAAAATAATATTTTTAATTTTACAGAAACATAGGGCCCTCTGAAAACATTTATGTAGCTATTCTTGCATTTGGTGAAGGTTGGCATAATTACCATCACGTTTTCCCTTGGGACTATAAAACATCAGAATTGGGCGGTTATAAAACAAATATGACCACAATGTTTATCGACTTCTGTGCGAAAATCGGTTTGGCGTACGATTTAAAGACAGTTCCTCTCGAGATGATTGAAAATCGGATAAGACGCACTGGAGATGGCAGCAGAAAACTTAAGAAAGAATTTAACTTGAATGATGATCTTGATCATGATGATCATCATCACCATGATGATAATGTATGGGGTAGGGGCAATAATGTAATTAACCAAAAATAACTAATTTTTATTAATATAATACTCTCCAGGAACAAAATCGTAACTTATTTTTATCTTTGCTTAGGAAAGCGATTTGAAAACTTACAAAATCATCGAAGATTTCCCGAGAAAAGATAAAAAACATGAGTTACAACTTTGTTTCTTGGGAGTGTCGATTACATTGTAATTTAAGTTATACTAATTTATTATTGTCTAGAATGAAAATCATTGTTTGAAAAATAATAAATATAAAAAAAATGCTAATACCTATATATTGCTATGACGTACCCTTGTACCCTTGATGTACCTCGTGAATTGCATTAACGATAAACAATTATATAAAAAAATAATACAATGTGTTCCCTTCATGGATGAATGAAGATCAATTTATTATACACTCGATCAAAGTCTAAAAAGTCTTATTGGTATTCGTTTTATAGTCGGTTTTAACGTTTGGTCTAGACGATTTTTATATGTGTTACTTGGGGATCTAAAAAAATTCGGTATTATTTGTAGCCCCCCCCCCCCAATATTAGACCTATTTGCGCCTATGTTTGTCGAGAATATTCCTGTGTTGATACGGGATGGGATGTTTCGGTGCAGCCGATTCGGTGCGACCGATTCGGAGCGAAGACGGTTCGGAGCGAAGACAGTTCGGCGCGAAGACAGTTCGGCGCGAAGACTTTTCGGCGCGAGAATAAAAATCTTTTGTTTTGCAACTGCCTTTCATAATTTTCTGCTTTTCTGTGAAATGAAATTTTCAAAAAATATTGCCAGAAAAATGTTGTAATTTATTGTAGTTCTGCGCGAGGATAAAATATTTGAAGAAAAGAAAGAAAAAGAAAAATAATTTAGAAAAATTTAAACATTAATAGATAAATAATAAATTTATTAAAACCCATTTTATGGAAATTCATCGATGCATTGAAGAAAGTTCAAAGAGGACGTGATATGTTCTATGAACACCTACTAGCAGGCCACGAATTAAATTAACCTATTTTTTTTATACATGTGTATTACTTTTAATAAATTTATTATTTATCTATTAATGTTTAAATTTTTCCAAATTATTTTTCTTTTTCTTTCTTTTCTTCAAATATTTTATCCTCGCGCAGAACTACAATTACAACTTTTTTCTGGCAATATTTATTGAAAATTTCATTTCACAGAAAAGCAGAAAATTATGAAAGGCAGTTGCAAAACAAAAGATTTTTATTCTCGCGCCGAACCGTCTTCGCGCCGAACCGGCTGCGCCGAATCGGCTGCGCCGAAACGTCGTAGACCGGTGTTGATAATATAGATCTTAAGAAAATGGCGGCGACATTTTTGAGTATAAATCGTGTGGTTTACTTTTTCATGCTGTAAACTGCGTTGAATTTAGTAAATTAACCTTCAAGTCTATTTGGGAATCTGAAACCTCGAGTTTCGTATATCAAAGATAAATTTGTACAGGGACATTATGTGATGACCGCTTTACTATAGATTGATTAAATCAGGTTTAGTCTTGCCAAATGAATATTTTGAACTATTAAGAGTACTTGAGCACTTTAAAGTGTGTATGAATCGTCACAATGTATTTATAGTCCTCGGGCCCAGTCCTACGAAAATTTGTGATTACCCCACCGTTGAAACTTCGTGTATGTGTTCCTTATGCCCAGTCGGACAACATTTTTTAGTAAGAAATTACTCGGAAAGGGGGCGTTTAGGGTTGCACGAAACCCTTAACTTCAGGGCGTCCGACAGCAGAAATTTCCTAAAAATTTTGTCGGCCAAGGTTACCACTCAATTTTAAATAATTTTATTAACCGATTCTGAAAAAATCAACTGTGAGGTGGTAATTTAGTGGTTCATTTGACGCGTCGGACACCCTGCACTTGGTAAAGTTATGACGTCATAAAATTTACCACCTCACAGTTGATTTTTTCAGAATCGGTTAATAAAATTATTTAAAATTGAGTGGTAACCTTGGCCGACAAAATTTTTAGGGAATTTCTGCTGTCGGACGCCCTGAAGTTAAGGGTTTCGTGCAACCCTAAACGCCCCCTTTCCGAGTAATTTCTTACTAAAAAAAGTTGTCCGACTGGGCATAAGGAACACATACACGAAGTTTCAACGGTGAGGTAATCACAAATTTTCGTAGGTCTGGGCCCGAGGACTATTACTACTTGAGCTATATAATTATTATGTCTTACTTCTGCCAAATGATTTTTCCTTAACTAATTATTTGTGGTTTTCTTACCTAGAGTACTTACCTATTCAAACCATCACATATTTTAGCATTCGTAAATTTTATTTTACTGTAATATTTATTTATTTTCAATAATAAATAAAATTTATTTATATAACACACCCAATTTATATAAGGGAAGATCATAGCAATATATTGTCATATTATTTTTTTAAATTTTATATAGGGGGTTGTTTATTATTTTATATAATATTGTTAGATTAGTAAATGTTTGAATTTTTGTATTTAAATGGTTTATATTGGTATTTGTGGAAAGAATAAAATTTAGTGTTTATATATTAAAAAAAAATGTTTAGTTTTTGTTTTAATTATAAAATTTATTTTTGGATGCCGTAATCCAACGCGCGAGGGCGCTCTGATAAACGTTTGATATTTTGAGTCCATATTTGGGCATAATTTGATTATATGTTTTAAAAATAAAAAGTGAAATTATGAAAAAAATGAGTTTAATTTAATTGGATTTCGGATAAAGAGTGGCTGTTTTTGTAAAATTTTGAATGAGCTCTGGATAAGAGTGCTAAGAGTTGGATGTCCACTCCTGTGCTTCTAACAGGGTGCTAACCTTGCTATAAACATTGCCAACAGGTTGAATTTGGATTTTAAATTAAACAATTATTCTAATGAACTGGTTTTATTAATACCATTTTCTTTATGGTTTAATGCTTTGTAAAAATGTATTACAAAAGTTCACAATATATTTAATTTTACAATTTAATTTAAAACTTTTGTTGAACTTGTACACTTTTTTTTTAAGAATTCCTTTGTTTTGTTATCAAACAGCAATATACCAACACTAAAATTTTAATTGTTTTGTTCCTTTTGAATGCAATTAAAAGAATTACAATTTTCCAACGAACTTAACTTGGTGCTGCCGAGGGTGTTATCTATCTGGGTACTACTGGGTTTTACGTTAACTTTTGATTTACACGTCATCATTTTATTTTATCAACTGTCCATCCGATTGATCAATTATTCATTTTAATATTTTTAAGTAGATTTCTACTCGGTGAAAACTTTCAACGACAAAAATATTAATTAAAATCTTATTTTCAAAAAATTTCCTGCTTTCATTCATCAAACCTATCAGCGTTAACGTAAATAACTTTTCTATGAAATTAATTTCATAATAGCAATTTTTGAAAATAGATATTGCTGTTCGGACGGTCAAAACCTACGTCAATGAATTTAGTATTAATTTTTGTTAACGCAATACAAGATAGCTAGTTTTGTAAATTAACACTGTAATTAATTTTGTAAATCGATACAACGACAAAATCAATTGATACAATGATATAGTCATATTATGAACAAATAATGTAATGCTTAGCGTTACTATATCGATTATAACACTCCCACAAGTGCACAGTCGAAACTTGCAAGTTCGATGCGAGATCTAAGTGGTGCGGTCGTCTTATAATCGTACCTTACAGCTTTGTGAGCGGTATTGTAACCGAGTGCCGCTCGAAGAGCGGCACGAGATTGCAATACGGCTCACAATGCTGTATTGGCGATTATAAGACGACCGCACCACTTAGATCTCGCATCGAACTTGCAAGTTTCGACTGTGCACTTGTGGGAGTGTTATAATCGCCAATACAGCATTGTGAGCCGTATTGCAATCTCGTGCCGCTCTTCGAGCGGCACTCGGTTACAATACCGCTCACAAAGCTGTAAGGTACGATTATAAACCACCGATAGGTTTGTAACCATTCTTTGTTTATTTTTATTTCCCGGTAACAAGTCCTGTAAGATGGCCTGTTCCCGAAGCTCGAAATCTGAGAACACAGAAGCCGACTGGTTTGTAACCGTTTTTGTTTATTTTACTTATCGAAAACTGGCCCTGCAAGAGGACTTGTTCTCGATCATCTGTCAACACTTCCTCTATTAGTTATGTCGATTAGTGCCACTTTCCAACGCCACGACAACGCTAAATATAAGCGCTCACATCGTGGTTGTTAGTGGACCTGTAACTTGTGTTTGAAATTTTGTATATATGCAACGCATGAGCTTCAACACTATAGCACTATAAATTTGCACGTTTCTTATGGCCCCACCGCTATTTAGCCAAATTTTTGCTTTTTTTCTTCTACCAATTTATTCACAATTTGTATTTGCTTGCGTATGTACTTAAATTTGCCCCGATGGCCCTACCTCGTAGTTACAAAAATAAATGTAACCTCTTAAATTTTGTGTATTTTTTAAAATTTCACATACAAGTTGCTCCTGATCAACATTTGTCCATAAGCTTAATATCCGTATATTATATTTTAGGAAATCTTAAGTAATTGAAGAATTATTTTCACATTTCTATTTAAAAACAACAAAAATTTCGGCGTATTTAGAAATTCGGTATTTCTTCTTACATAAATATTATATTGATAAAGTTATTAACATGTGTTAATTAGTAATGAAAGTATAACTTGATTACATGTTAGAAAAAATTGCAAATATATTAAATAAATTAAATATCCTACGAAAATATAAAATATAACTATTAATTTTGATAGTTTATGTCACCTTTTGGTCGACCAAGTGTGTTTATAATTTTTGATTCTCCTCAGATAAAGAGAATAAGTATTATAATAAATTTGCCTACAGTAAAATTTGTATATTTTTATGAATTCCGAACATATCCCTGAATTAAAGATAAATAGACAAACGATTCCGCTTTAATTGTAATCTGTTGTAATATAATTTGCCATACTTTTTTACACTTTTTATTAAATCCGTGTAGGCATTTTAGCTTAATTTTTTAATTCCAAATTTTGAATTGTGGCCGGGTTCTTCTCGTGGTTTTACTACAACTTTTTGTATTTTCCAAATTGCGAGCGTCCTTCACTTTTATGACCATATTTCCTGCTTTAAACCGCATCGGTACTATTGAATATTTGCAACCTATCCATGTGGTTCATCCCTGCAAAATATGGTTAATTTCTTCGTTTTTCGCTTAGCTATTCGGACGTCCACTTTGCGGGTTTTAACTTTCTTATTTTGTACTTCAGATTTTTGGAGACGATTTTTATAGATTTTCGTGTGTTTGAGATACGATTCGATTTTTTACTAAAATTAATGTATTAATCTTAAAATTTTCGAATATTTTTTAAATACATTTTTTAATTTTGATATTCCTACTGCTGTTTAAGGTAAAAAAAAATATTCCATTTATTTTGTTGTTCCTTAATTTTTCGCCCCGTCTGGGATTCGATAACCCTCTTATTCGATTTTTTACTAAAATTAATGTAATCTTAAAATTTTTGAATATTTTTTAGATACATATTTTAATTTTGATATTCCTACTGCTCTTTAAGGAAAAAAAAAATGTTCCATTTATTTTGTTGTTCCCTAATATCTCGCCCCGTCTGGGATTCGATGACCCTCTTTTTCGATTTTTTACTAAAATTAATGTAATCTTAAAATTTTCGAATATTTTGTAAATACACTTTTTAATTTTGATATTCCTACTGCTCTTTAAGGTAAAAAAAAATGTTCCATTTTTATTTTGTTGTTCCCTAATATCTCGCCCCGTCTGAGATTCGATGACCATCTTATGCGATTTTTTATTAAAATTAATGTAATCTTAAAATTTTTGAATATTTTTTAAATACACTTTTTAATTTTGACATTCCTACTGCTCTTTAAGGTAAAAAAAAATGTTTTATTTATTTTGTTGTTGCCTAATTTCTCGCCCCGCCTGAGATTCGATGACCTTTCGATTAGATTTTTGCGATTCCCATCGCAACGCGTAGCAATCCCGCTCTTGAACGTTATTTAAATATGAAATAAATTGTAACTATTCACGACACAATTTATGCATTAAAAATGTTGATTTATCGATAAATTTATAATAAATAATAATAAATTTGACAAAACAAATTAAAAATTGTTGAATTATTAATGTAATAATTGCAGATTTTGAATTTGAGATTATTTTTGACATTATCTATTAAATCCGCGTAGAGGTTTTATCTTACTTTTGTTGTTCAAAATTTTGAATAGCGCAGGGGTCCCTCTCGCGGTGTTTTATAATCGTGTAAACAGCACTGAGACCGGTTAATTCGTCGCAGTATCGCACTTGAGAACAGGCTCGAGTGTCTCGTAAATTCCTCAGCCTACGGCTTCGGAATTTCCTCGACTCGAGCCTGTTCTCCGTGCGATACTCGAGAATTAACCGGTCTCAGTGCTGTTACATACGATAATCAAACAAATTGATTTATTAGAAGTTATTAACACGGGAACCATATGGTCCAAAATGTATTACGAGCTAATAAAAGTATTATTTAACGTGATTTATTTATTTTATCTCTTAAAATAACCGACATATATAAAAAGCGTCTATTTTTGACTAAGTTTGATAATTGCCGCTAAAAATAATCTTAAAAAAATTAATTACTGCGTACACACAAATAATGCCAAATTAGTTAATAACTATGTTTACAAGCATGTTGCCACTTTAAAAGTAGATGAATTGGTAAATTATGAGTTTTAATTACGTAAATTAACCATAAAACATTAAAACTAAAGCGTCACTTGCTTAATCGGAGATTATTCGAATAAAATTGAAAATATTTAGTATATACAATTTTTTAAATTCCTATATGGAATTGGTTGTGTAATCCTACAAAATTATGCAAAATTCCTATCTCAACATATTCTTAATTAGCATCAATTTCAAAATCGAACTATATTATCAAATAAAAAATATTCAGATTAAGTTATGAAACTTCCTGAAAACTTTTCACAAATTCTGAAATTCGATAAAACTATATAGATTATAGAATTTTTTCAAGCAGGTTGATTTTGATAGGTAATTCAAATATATGCATATGAAAATCTATATTAGAAGTTTATATCTTGCCAATCTCGTCAAGTGGTTTTTTTATTTGCAACTCTGCATTTTAAATTTACATTTCGCTTATCGTTTATTTTCTCAAATTACTTTCAAAAACTTTTGAAACTGCATAATTTTTCAAATACATAATAATATTGTGGGTTTCCAATCGCAAGACTTAATGCTAGATGTTTCATCTATTGAATTAACTCAACGTTGAGATAAAATTTCACGGGAGACAAAAGTCTCATTAATTTTTTCCTTGTTCTTCAGTAGAAGTTTATAAAATTATTCCTGAGAGGATTTTCAACATCTCTCTCAAGTTACTTAATATTTTTATAATTATATCATTTTGGTAGTCTTCAAATTGTGTTAACTACGCACCCCAATAATTTTTTTGATAACAAGGTGCAGTTTATCATGAAATATCGGAAATTACACTCCAATATTAAACCAGTTGAAATAAAACCGTTTTTAAATATTATGTTAACTCAAAGCAGCTAATATTAATTATTTAAATAAATAATTAAATAATAAAAAACTGGAGTAAAATTCCGTGAAAATTTGATATCGTTATTCTAAATTAGAATGATTATGGAATAAAAATACCGTTAGGGGAACAGCTTTCAGAAGTTAATCCCCGAATTGGGCGACGAGTTGTACGTGAAGCGAGTAATAAATTTATTTCCGAGAGTTAAATAAAAGATAAATTAAGACGCGCTTGTAGTGCCAGGACCTTCCAAAAGAAAATAAAAAGATATGCAGCTTTGCAAAGAAATAAATAAAACGGAAAGCGGTACTAAATAAAGCACTATTACAAAATTAAAACGTTTTAATTTCATAATTAAGAATCACTTAGTTAGAAACATCAAGATCTTTGAAATAGTTTGCGTTGATTTAAAAAATTTCGTTAAAACGCTCAGTAACAAATTCACATTTGCATCCTTCGTGAGATTTTAATGCAACAGGCAAGTAAACTTTAAATTTTGTAGTAGCAATGTCTCTTTTCTTTTAAATATTTATGTCCCAATGGTCTGTTTCGGATACCGGAGAGGTCTGAGGAGGACACCAGTAGTTTTATTAATAAACAAAGCTCTTAATATCTGGTTTGGGAGTTCGGCGGCCCCATCGCTCTCCAAGTACCAGCTATCAATGTCCAATTACGTACATACTAGATTTCACTGTCATATTAGTGTTTGTCCATGGTCCTGTACTCTTGAACTCTCAAATTTATTATGTTTTTATGGAAAACCACTGGTATTTGGAACAAACAAAATGCATAAATTTATTGTTCTTTTTTCATTGATTGCTCCCAAACTGCTTTTTACGTCGTGGTTTTCTTAGAATATTTAGTATAAACTGCCCATAAATATTTATAAAATTCCGAGTGACAAAAAACTAAGTCATAAACAGAGCAGTGGAGTGTATGCTCAAATTAACTACTAAATGGTAGTATAAGTTTAGACTAGGTTAGTATTATAACCCATTATAGAAGCTACTGTAGTTATATAGAACTTATGGTATTATTATATAACATTCATTAATCAATGTCCAATAAGTGTCATATAAATATCTTATTTATTACTAAACTAATGGTTATTGTTAATTTAATCATGATATTTACAATTTAGCATAAAATAATACGTATTATGTATTTTCGAACAAAATCAAAATTATAGCAAGTCTAACATATAAATTATTTCATACATTTTTTATTTTGGACAAAATGTACTATATTATATTTCATGAGCCAAATTTTTTTGTTATTTTCAACACAAGAAATATTTGATATAAAACAGACTAGTTTTCAATGCCTACAAATTTAAAAATGATTAAGACTGATTGATTTTAAATTACTGATGGCATATATTGGTATATTATAAAAATTTAAGGCTTAGATTATTGGCGATAATTTAAAAATATTTTAATGAGTGTACAGATTATATCTTTTTATTGTTTTGAATGTGATCGAGCTTAATTTACACAATCCATCCATATCAAACCGTCAGATTGGGAAAAGTCAGTTCGGCGCAACTGTTTTAGAACTGTCTTTTTGGCGCAGATATGATTCGGTGCAATTTGTACATGTTTTATTTTATAACGTGAATTTTTATTGCCTATTAACAATAACAGCTAATTATACCGAAATTTATTGCTCTTATTTGAATTTATTTTAATTATTTCTCTTCTAAACTAAATACATGCACAGAAAATACAAAGCCGAGTTGAGTGGTTTTAAGACTCTTTAGTATGTATTGTCATCAATAAATATGATATCTTCGTGCTGCATAGAATAATAAATTTAAGCCAAGTAGAATATAACGCATAAATATTTAAATTAATAGCATTATGCTTTCAATGTGTTTATGTTGTTACGTTACCTTATGAAAAATAATATTTTCAGTTCTGACAAGTTTTTTAATTTGCTAATACTCATTGTTACTAAGTTTAATGAAATTATTTGTTTTTAAAACTTGACAAACATATTTAGAGATAATTTAATTGCAGATATAATTCAAAATGTTATTTATTCGAATCCCTACCTATTACAAATCAGATCAATATTAATTTTCAATCATTTAAATTTTAAATAATTAAAAAAAAATAGCATATAACATTGGCGCAATACTGCAAGCTTCAGCCAATATTGGTGAAATACTGTTTTCCAATATTGCAGCAATATAAGAAATCAATGTTGCCCTACTATTGGTTGATGCTTGGTACAACATCGCCCCAATATTGATACTCAATGTTAAGACCACCCTACATATTATTCTGTTACTTCAAGATCAACTGTTAAGTTTTCATTACAGCAAAATTGGCTTTTTCAGATATAAATCAAGTTCTGTTTATTAAACTTAAGAATCTCATTGATTTTATCAAGCGCTTAGTTATCAAATTGTGTTGAATACCGATTGGCTTTAATAATCATGGTATTGGAAATGCAAATTCAAAATTGTTGTCGAGATTGAAATCACGTACACTACTGGGAATCACCTAGACTATGCAAAAAATGTGAAGTCTGAGTGAATCAACTTTATTAAAATGTATTTTTTGTTTTAATAACTAAATAACTCTTTGCATTACACAACATTTGCATAAATTAGATACAATAATATTGTTTGTGACTTCCAATTTGCAAATGTGCCAATACAAATTATCAAAGTGATTTATTAAAATGTAGTTGATCTGCTGATTTAATTCCTATGGCGCTCCCAGACTATGCGTGATTAGACGAATAATTGTCATTCAGCACATCGCGCGTCGTGTGCGAGCCTTCACGCTATAAATGTCAAAGGTGAACGTCTTTCACAAATGTCGTCGGTATTTTTACTCACATTAAAGATAAAAAGCAAACGTTTTATTATGTACACTTTTATGATAATACAATTTCTTTATTAGCTAATTGATAATAGTATTTGTGTTTAAATTTACTTCATATTTTCGTACATAGACCGAACCGTGTGATAGTTTTCACGGGGCAAATGTTGGACATTCCACCACATTCGGGTTGTTCTCAAGTTTTATCGACTTCAAATACATCAAATGAAGATAAACGTTAAGTATTTTTTTTATATTTGTCTTTTTGTCAACTACTTATCATAAATCTTCTTCGAAAAGAGTTTTCAGCCGTACCCTATCACACTGGCCAGTGGCAAGGAAGCAGTAACCCGCGATGTCCTGAATTTTGATATATTAAAATAGAAATCAAATTATATTCTTAAATTTTGTAAATTAGAGACCAGTAGAAAACATCTTGTGGGAGAGATGAAAAACATTTGCCAAATGCACTGAGACAATGTTTGTGGTATAACATTCGGCAAACATTTTGTCATTAATTATCACACATTGCTTGGTAGCTGAAGGAACAACGTTGGCAACTTGGCGGAACTTTAGACTACAGTAGTGTATCCGGCTCACTGCGGAATAGAACTCCTGTTACTCGTGTAGACAGTTGGTGTATGACTTTTGCCACGTTGCTGATATAATCGAATATGATTTTAACTTTTTCGAATTTAGCTTTTATTTTAATAACTTTTAGTTTAGTTAATTTTTAATTAAAATTTATCTCTTCCATTAAAAAGAGTTGTTGTAAACTATTCCAGCCCGCCCGTCAGCTAACCGGAAAAAAACTGTAAACTCTTTTTCAAGCGTGAAAGTTAATATTAACAAAACTTTTACAATATTAACGAAAAATTATTATTAACAAAAAAAAGTGGATAGTCAAATATTATTTCATTGCCGATGAGAACCAAGAAATGCCAAAATTGCTTAAAAAAAATAACAAGACCATGTCAGACAAAAATAAAAAACTAAACAAGGCAATGAATGTCAGAATATAGAGAAGAAATGTTTAATAAATTAGATACAGTTGATATTTATAATAGATAACAGCATTATAGAAATTCAGGATTTGTTCGTTTGGAGAAGTAGGATAATGCTTAGTTCAAGGCCCACAGCCCAGAGAGCGATGAATTTGGATTACCTGTTTTATCAAGAAATATTATGTGGATTATTTAAAAATGGATTTTTCAAATAATGATAGAAATTTACAGGAAATCAATGAATGGAAGAAAATTATGTGAAAGATCAAGTCGATAATTGAGTTATGAGTTTATTATAAGACCAGGATTTTTCTAAATAGAGGTAGATGTGTAGGATTAGTGTGAAAAATGAAAATAAAAAAAAATTAACTTTATAAATAAATACTTGGATTAATAGGGGAAATATGTTTATAATTTGTAGATAATTTTGTAAATATTTAATTTAGTTAATGGTTTATAGACAAGTTAATGATCTGCAATTTTTTAAATGTTCCGATGATTTATTCATACTGTTAAATTGTAAATATTATAAAAAATAAGGTAATAAATTGAATATTTTTGAAATTGTAAACAATTTTCTCCGGGAGCTGCGTAAATCTTGAAGAAAATATATTACAATTAAGAAATTATTGTTTTGTATTTGTTGAGGTAAGAAATAAATTAAGTTTCACTTCGCCTAGATTAATAAAATGAAAATTAAGTGGTTTTGTTCATTGGCTCTTAAAAAATTAAAGATATATAAAAAATTGAATTAAAATTAAAGTGGATATTAAGTATTTTAACAAAAAATAATATTTTCTTTAAAAATAATAATAATATCAAGAATAACTCTTAATTTAAATGAAGAATACTGTAATATATTAATTATTAAAATTTAACTTAACTTAACCTAATGATCAGGAAAGTTAACTTTTTATTATATAATTAAAAATTATATACCTAACTTCCTAGTGTGAGAGCAGTTTACATGCAGGATTAAGAAATGAAATAGCTGAAAATAAAAATCAGAAAGTTTTGAAAATTTTGCCGAAAACCGAATGACATCCAGTTTTTTCTGTGTATTTCCTGGCTGATTTATATACTAAAATTTTGAGTTCTAATTTCTGAAATTCATGAAATTTTATATCTCGATCGTCTGGTTAGAATTTATAAAGAACTTTCCCAATTGTTTATCTCCAAGCCGAATACATTAAACACATTAAAATATAATATTTCAAATAAAGCTGGTACATATTTCTAATTTTTATTAAAATTTGCATAACTGTAAAAATTATTTATTAGACAGTTCTTATGAATAATCACGTCATTATTATAACGAACTTAGTGAAAATTTAGTATTATGTGCTTTTTGTTCTTTTTTTTAACGAGAACTTAATATTTTAAGTGGTGCATGTACCAGATATATTTACGATAAATTTAATTTAGTTAATCATAAATTTTTACTTTCGGTTTTTATGCTGTGCTATTAAATGCATTTATTGTATCAAATTTAATAACATAGTACTTAAGATGAAATAGAATACATGTGGATTTATATTCTATTAGGATTAATTGGGTCTTACTATCTGTCTTAATAATATATTAATTTAATTAATCACTTTTTTTTAAATACAAATTACTTTTTTATTATATTTAAAATTTTAGGAATATTTTTAATATTTGAAAATTGAATACAGTTATTTATGTATGAGAAAGCGTATTAATTATAATTTATCATGAACGCAAGCCAGACTAAAAATTGGAGACCTAAAAGTGAAAGCAGAGTGAATTAGTGAAAAGCGGTAACTTCTTTTATTGGTATATAAATTTAAATTGTTGATTGGCATACCTATTATGGGTTCAATCGAAAATCTATAGCAAAAGAAATAGATTTCCTACGCCATAAATACTTAAATATTTATTTATTTTTATTATATAAATATTACTGCATTGTTGAGTTGAGAAGTTGCATCTGACGTTTTGAACAGCTTTATTGACTCAATATAAAGACTACAAATTAATTTTATATTTTTAAAATATAAAAATGAGTGTGAGGTTAGGTTTTTATTCGTAGTTTATTCAGCTTTAATATTATTTTATTTCTTTTCTATTTTGTGAATTTTCTTCTTGATAATGCGCCTTGATCGTCAATCTTCGTGGTGTGTTTTGGGTGTGAAAGGTCAGTGTTAGGATGGAATAGGTCTTTAGACTTTCGGCAAGAAAGTCTAGGAAAAACGCTAAACACAATTAAGTAATTTTATTGACCCCTAATCCAACTTTAGGTTCCAATGTACAATCATATAATTTTTAACCTTCAATGCATAATTGAGATATATAAATAATGCAAATTTAACCAAACAAAAGAAAATATAAAAATATTAAAAAAAGGGTTTTATGGACAAATTCATGTATTATTTAAAATTAAAGTG